>CM057341.1:392305831-393555831 GCA_030015575.1 Agapanthus africanus
CGAAACTTTTTCTAAACTAGAAAACCGGCGCTACCGCGTACTATAAACCCGGATCGTAACCATTAACCTACTACTAGCTAACTAGAGAAAGGGTAGAAAGCTATACCGAGCGACTTGTGTCCTTTGGTCTTCGGCCACCATCCCGATCTCCTCGCGGAATCTCCGGTCTCCAACTTCTTGTCGGAAAGGGCACCACATCGAGAAGTCTTTTTACGGGCTCCCGCTTCATCCGAAGCAACTCGGGCACGAAGTGTGCTAGCCGACGTTCCCAAGGTTGAAGTAGAGTATGTTGTGTTCACTTTGTCTCTTTGCATCCATGGCTTGGATGGAGGTTAAAGTTGTTGCCATTGGAAGAAGACAATGAGCTAGAGGAAGAAGAAGAAGAAGGAGGCTTTCTTTTCCTTTTCTTTTCTTTTTGTATGATAATGAGAGTGAGAATGAGATCAAGAAAATAATACAAGAGTAAACCTCAACCATATGGTTGCCTTTCTCTCTCTCCTTATCATTTCAACTCACACATCCAAAACAAATGTGACATTTGCAGAATAAAAAAGACCATGAGTCACTAAACTTGGTCATGTCACATTTAATGCATGTCATGATTAATTCTAGCTCATTATTTCCAAATACAAACATGATTAATTCTAGCTCATTATTTCCAAATACAAACATTAATCCAAATATTTGTAACAATAAAAAGATACGGCAACATCTAAAGTAAACTCGTGACGGATCATAAGGATGCCCCTCACCTGTATATACATACCTGCATCCCCATTCCTACCGAATGCGAATGCGATGAGACTAAAGTAATCCAACAAATCTAATACTAGGATCCGGCTTAAACCAAAATCCACCAGTATGATCCGTCCGATCATGATCTATGCAATACCGTACGTATATGATCGAACCCTGCCATATATCATACGGCCTCTACAACGTTTCACCCGAAACTTGAGAAACATTCTGTGGGGGACTCTAAAGACTCGTCAATACTTTGGCTGTGGATTTAACCACTAGCACGTCAAAGGTATTAGCCATACGTAACGGGCTACCAGGTATTGACCAAAAGGGACGTCGATGAGCGAACTCATCCTGACACCCTACTGAGCCTGTCAGTGACAATATCCGTACAGTTTGGTCCGTTCGTCTTTGAGCATCGCATGGTGGGCCTAGGGGGTTTGGTAAAAGTCAGACCCCCAAAAGCGGTACAAGTCATGTCGGTGTGTAGCCCAGAACACCCTGAGATGCTACTGGAATACCTACCGGTAAATCTCCTGCCTTGGCCAAGGACTTCGTGTAATGGCTCTCCTAGACACAGCGCGACCTCGCCCCCAATACCGGGAGAGACGAACCCCTGCCGATCCGCTCACTGCCTCCATGTGGCTCGGGACTGTACCCAACTAAAACCTGTTTGCATGACTCCTTTGATCCATGGTAGGGTAGTAATCAAAGCACAGTAGGAACTCACACGAGATAAATGACGATCTCAGGTCGATGAACTAACCTGTACACATGTCACCAGGGAACTGCTATCTGACGCTAGGTATAATACCAACTAGCATGTTCCCGGCGAGTCCTGTCCGGTGTACTCATAACCCAATGAGCACCTGTATACATCTTAGGTGATCCAACTGACACCAATGGCTTGTAAGACCGGCCACCGCCCCTCGTCGGGGTCTCGACTGTATACACTAGTCTACTCCGGAGTGTCGATGCCCAGTCTCGAAACTCCCAAGACTAGGGACCTTTTAAGGATATGCTTATAGACCCCAGCTCTCACGTATATGATCGCCATCATACTGCTGGTCGTCAAGCAAGAATCCTAAGGGCTCTATCAACGTGTAATAGTGACCTGTAAGGTCACCTAAAGCTGTACACGATGATAAAGATAAACCAGATAGCATACTATCATCTTGAGTAAGACTGTTCTACCGGCATAGGTCCTCCCTCAATCATTGCAATCACGTGCATGTGATCCAATAATTGACTCTGAGGGCACTATATCCAACATATGCATATAATTCTGATGACTTGATACTATATACTGTTACTAGCATGACCTTATTATTTCACACATATGTATATACGGCCAACCTAAATACCATAGTTTTACCTTTATGTTACAGTATGACCAAGGGATCGTTGTACATTCAATTTCTACCTACTGATATTTTCAACTCACGAGTTGGAAACTCACCACCGTTGTGCCACAGTTTTCTTGCAGGATCGACTGCTCAGATCAGTAGCGGCTCGCTGGCACACAGCTTAATTTATGGTGTTTTGCATTGGTAGGTGGGGTACATATTTGGATCGTGACCACCCTTGTACATATTATTCAGTTGTATTTGGTTAAAAATTCCATCTACCAGACTATGTATATTTGGTAGACCTAGACAGTAAAATTGTATATTCTTGAGACTTAGAGCGAGATGGGTGTATTTGTCCTTTATTTGAGCTTGATGATGTTTTGGTCTTCTTTATTTTCTTTCTGTAATTGATCTTGGCCATGGGGGTCGTATATACATTTATTGCGTGGTTATATTTCCTCCAATTGGCGTAGTGCTAGCTCCCGCTTGGAGATGCCTATATTATTGCTTATATATGGTTTTGGTTCAAAATTTACAAGAGAGGTGCTGCCCAAATTTCAAGGACGAAAATGTTTTCAGGATAGTATACAAACCATTACATTTTCATTTGATATTACTTATACTTTCAAAGGAACGATTTGAATTAATTATGCCGACATTTCAAAACTGCACCTCTATTATTTTCCGAAACAGGTTTAGATTTCTGGGTTTTCGGCTTACTTAAATTACGACAGGGTCCTATAGACTTCATGAGATTCTCGTGCCGGTCACGTGCCAATTCCGGGTCGTGACACTATTACATGTTGATAGGGCCTATAGGATTTTTTCTTGACTACCAGCATTATGATGGTGATCGTATACGTGGGAGCTGGGTGGTCTATAAACACATTCTTAAATGTCCCTAGTCGAGGGAGTATCGAGACTGGGCATCGATTCTCCGGAGTAGACTAGTATGTACTTTTTGAGACCTCGACGAGGGGCAATGGCCGATCTCACAAGCCATTGGTGTCAGTTAGTCGCCTAAGATAATATACAGGTTCTAATTGGGTTATGAAGTACACTGAACGGACTCGCTGGGAACATGCTAGATGGTATTATACCTATGGTCATATAGCAGTTCTCAGGTGACATGGGTGCAGGTTAGTCTGTCGATCTGAGATCGTTATTTATCTCATGTGAGTTTCCACTGTGCTTAGATTATTACCCTACTATGGCTCAAAGGAGTCTTGCAAACAGATTTTAGTTGGGTACAGTCCCGAGCGATTTAGAGGCAGTAATCGGATCGTCGGGGATTCGTCTCTCCCGGTATTGGGGGTAGATATCATGCTGTGAACGGGTGGCCATCACCAGAAATACTTGGCCAAAGTGGACAAGGATTAATGATTTGGATCAGTAGTTTCTCAGTAGGTGATGGGCTTCACACCAATATGAAATATCATGTTATCAAGGGTCTACCTTATCCATCCCCCCAGAATATGTATGCGATACTCATAGATGAACAGACCGGACTGTACGGAGATTGTCACAGACAGTCTCAGTAGAAGTACATATGATTTTGCTCGTTGGCCTTCTTTTCGCTCAATACCTGGGTGGCCATTATGTACAGCTAGTTCCGCTGACGTGCTTGTGGTTAAACTGTAACAACTCTGTTTCAGTGTACAGAAAATTTGTTTAAAAGTTAATGACAAATGGAGTAATTGCAACCCTGTGTATGTTGTGTAAGTCTATGTTACCCACCTCGGTACTTTATGGGAGGCGGAAGAGGTAAAAATCGAATTTTTTATCACAAAGGAAACATAGACTAACCATGATGGATCTTTGCCAAACAAA
Organism: Agapanthus africanus; assembly: GCA_030015575.1. Classification (NCBI taxonomy): domain Eukaryota; kingdom Viridiplantae; phylum Streptophyta; class Magnoliopsida; order Asparagales; family Amaryllidaceae; genus Agapanthus; species Agapanthus africanus. Next base: position 392,309,752 of record CM057341.1, read on the forward strand.
AACTAACAAACAAACAAAGAGATTTAAATACTAGGTTAGATGGTTATACCAAGTTCTTGAACTCCTTCTCTTTTTGTTGTGGTCCTCCTAGTTGCTAGCTCCTTAGAGTGGTGTAGATGGCTCCTCCTCGTTGTCTTCTCTAGGTCAAAGAACGATCCACCCGAAGTCCTCTACCTTGAGCTTCTACCTCAACAATGAAGTAACTAGAGTGCTAGATTGCTACACTAAATCCCTAGAGTGAGTAGAGAAGTATTTTGGTGGTTTAGTTTCAAAGGTTTGATTTTCAACACATGAAACACTTAAGCTTTTTTTTGAGAGAGGAAGAGGGAGAGCAAACCATGAGAGAGAAAGGTAATGAGAGAATGAAAGAAAATGAGAGGATAAACTCTCATATGAGGAAAAAAAGATAATAATAATAATTAAGAAAATTGTGATGGTGAGTTGATTTGACCATTATCATTTCACAATTAATGCTAAGAATGCTTCAAGAAATATCATATGCTTAACAAAACAACAAATTATAAGAAAAAATATCCAAGTCAACATGGGTCAACTTGGTCAAATGGTCAAACCAACATTAGCCATGATACAATTATCCTTAATTAAAACTATTAATCATATTCCTCCTTCTCATTATGGTTTTGATCAAGTCAATGGTCAAAACCCTAATGAGGTGTCTCCCTCTCCGCCCCTGTCAACTTTACATACATACCCGCATCCGTGTTCTATAGAAACACAAATACAATGAGACTAGACCAACCCCAAAACTAATACTAGGATCTGGCTTAAACCAAATCCCACTAGTATCAACTGCCCGAACACCAAACGTGCATAAGTGCGCATATGTGAACGAACCCCCGTCGTAAAAACCATACGACCTCTACTACGTTTCTCCCAAAGGTGAGCAACCCTTTGTGTGGCACTCTAAAGACTCGACACTACGCTGGCAGTGGGTTTAACCACAGGACGCAAGCGGTACTAGCTGTACGTAACGGTCCCCAGGTAGATGCCGATAAGAAGACTGATGAGGTGAACCCATCCAATAAGAAGCAATGTCCAAAGTCCATACTTTGTTGGTGTACGTGGACTCCATCTCGGTCCGCATTGCATCCAGCCATTTTACTGAGTCAGTGCTCTGAATGGCTTGCTGGAAGTTAGTCGGCTCATCATTATCAATGATGCAATCCTCTCTATCCCCCGTATATAAGAAAACCGTAGTATCTCTCAGGCGGATGAGACAGCCTACTACTCCTGCGGAGAGGTGCGGTAATGTCCTGTTCTTTTGAAACTTTTTTTTCCACCATGCTTTCAGTAACAGCTTGTGGTTCTGGAATTTCTTCCAGTTTTATCGCGCTCCAACTAGTTTCCTTTTCCAAGAACTGGTGTTCCAGAAAGTGGGCATGACGAGAAACAAAAACCTTTTGTTCCTCTGCGTGATAGAAAAGATACCCCCTGGAGTTCTTTAGGTATCCCACAAACTTACACAGTACTGAGCGTGCCTCGAGTTTGTCCGCATGGTGCTTTTTGACAAAAGCTGGACATCCCCATATCTTCAGATATTGAAGATAGGGTTTCTTCCCACTCCACATCTGATATGGTGTGGTAGGCACAGTCTTGGTAGGAACATTGTTTAAAAGATATGCAGCTGATTCTAGCGCATAGCCCCAGAATGATCACGGTAGCTCAGCGTTACTCATCATGGAATGTACCTTATCCAACAGGGTTCGGTTCCGTCTCTCCAATACACCGTTGTGTCGTGGAGTGTATGGGGGAGTAAACTGAGAGAGAATTCCATTCTCTTGTAGGTAATCCAGGAACTCGACACTTAAGTATTCACCACCTCGATAAGATCTCAGTATCTTGATACTTTTGCCGGTTTGTTTTTCTACTTCATTCTTATATTCCTGGAATTTCTCAAAGGCCTCGGATTTATGCTTCATTAAGAAGACATGCCCATACCTGGAGAAATCAACCGTAAAAGTAATGAAATAGGAAAAAACACGTCTTGCATGTGTAGACATTGGACCACACATGTCGCTGTGTACGAGTCCCAAGAGCTCGCTCGCCCTTACTCCGTGTCCAGTAAACGGAGTCTTTGTCATTTTTCCTTTGAGACATTATTGACAAATTGCATAAGAATGATAATCGAACGGATCCAAATATCCTTCTTTATGTAATTTAGTTAACCTTATCTCATTGATGTGACCCAGTCTACAATGCCATAAGAAAGCATAATTTAATTCTGGAGACTTTCTTTTGTGTGTATTCTGGATATTGAAAATCTGCGGTTGGTTTAAAACGTATATACCATTGCTTAATGTACCCGACCCAATCAATACATGATTAAGGTTAATGTTTACAACATTGCTTACAAATGCAAAATCATAACCTTCTTTAGACATTAAAGATACAGATATTGTTGGCGATAGTGCCCTCAGAGTCAATTATTGGATCACAGGCACGTGATTGCAATGATTGAGGGAGGACCTATCCCGGTAGAACAGTCTTACTCGAGATGATAGTATGCTATCTGGTTTACCTTTATCATCGTGTACTGCTTTAGGTGACCTGACAGGTCGCTATTGCACGTTGATAGAGCCCCTAGGATTCTTGCTTGACTGCCAGCAGTATGAGGGCGATCATATAAGTGAGAGCTGGAGTCTATAAGCACATCCTTAAAAGGTCCATAGTCGTGGGAGTTTCGAGACAGGGCATCGATTCTCCAGAGTAGACTAGTGTATACAGTCGAGACCCCGACGAGGGGCGGTGGCCGGTCTCACAGGCCACTGGTGTCAGTTGGATCACCTAAGATGTATACAGGTGCTCATTGGGTTATGAGTAAACCGGACAGGACTCGCCGGGAACATGCTAGTTGGTCTTATACCTGACGTCAGATAGCAGTTCCCAGGTGACATGTGTACAGGTTAGTTCATCGACCCGGGGATCGTCATTTGTCTCGTGTGAGTTCCCACTGTGCTTTGATTACTACCTTACCACAGCTGAAATGAGTCGTGCAAACAGGTTTTAGTTGGGTACAGTCCCGAGCCACATGGAGGCAGTGAGCGGATCTTCGGGGGTTTCGTCTCTCCCGGTATTGGGGGTGAGGTCGCGCTGTGTCTAGGAGAGCCATTACACGAAGTCCTTGGCCAAGGAAGGAGATTTACTGGTAGGTATTCCAGTAGTATCTCCGGGTGTTCTGGGCTACACTCCGACACGACTTGTACCGCTTTTGGGGGTCTGACTTTTACCCACGCCCTAGGCCCGACATGCGATGCTCATAGACGAACGGACCGGACTGTATGGATATTGTCACTGACAGGCTCAGTAGGGTGTCAGGATGAGTTCGCTCATCGACGTCCCTTTTGGTCAATAGCTGGTGGCCCGTTACGTATTGGCTTATACCTCTGACGTGCTAGTGGTTAAATCCACAGCCATAGTATTGACGAGTCTTTAGAGTCCACCACACTTTCAGTTACTCAGCTTTCGGGCGAAACGCTGTAGAGGCCGTATGGAGATATGGAAGGGTCTGATCAGATACATGCGGTATTGCACGAATCAGGATCGGACGGTTTGTACTAGAGGCCGTATAGATATATGGCAGGGTTCGATCAGATACGTGCGGTATTGCACGGATCAGGATCGAACGGATATTACTAGCCGGCTTTGGTTTAAGCCGGATCCTAGTTTAGTACAGTCTAGATTTTGTCTCTTTGCATTTGTATCCGGACGGAATACAGATGCGGGTGTGTATGCACAGTATCGGGGTTTTCCTGTAATTTATTACGGGACCAGTTTTCTGGAATTGCCAGTTTGCATTCCGTTCCGGCCGGTTTTCGTTTGTTCTTTCCGGCCGGACTTTTCCGATGGAGGGGTTTATTTGCAATTGTGCAAATAACACTTGTGGAGGTTGTTTCTTGCAATTGTATTGATTATGATATCTTTCTTCCATCACTTGCATTAAATGAGATTTGAAAGGATTTGATTTGGATATGTGTTTTGTTATCATGATGTTTGTTTGTGGTCACCCTTGCTTTTCTCCTACACTCACCTCCCTTCATGAATTATTCATTCCCTCCACCATTTCCATTTAAGCATGGCCGGCCACAATATTTGAAAGAGGAGAGAAAATGAGAGAGTTTCATTTGTGAGCTTGTGGCATATTTCCTTCATCTCATTCTCATGTAATGAAAAATGAAAGCACCATTTTTCATACCTTCATTCCTCCACATCCATGGCAACCAATACCCCAAAGTGAGACATGCACTCTGCACTATATTCTACAGCACATCTTGGGCACGTCGACTTGCCAGCTTCGTGCCCGAGTTGCCTCGGTATTGAGGTGGGAGCCCGTAAAAGATGCAGGCGATGTGGTGCCCTACCGGCAAGGAGGCGACGATCGGAGTTTCCGCGGGAGATCGGGACGATGACGAGAAGACCGGAGGACTCGGATCACTCGGTATATCTCTTCCCTATCTTGTTAGTTAGCTAGGACAAGTTTAATGGCCCGATCCGAGGTTTAGTGCGCGGTGGTGCCGGTTTGCAAAGTTCGTCTAGTTTTGTTTGATGTGTTTTTCAGTTCCGATCGACCAAAATTCCAAAAACCCAATTTTAGTTCACTTCAGTTTTCTGTTAAAATATTTTGGTGTCCAAAAATTTTTCAGGTTGTAAAAAACTAATGTACTGGAAATTCTAAGATTACTGGGAAAATTCGACACAGTCAGTCCACTACCAGAGCGCGGAACCGCGGCCAAACCCCCCTTGGGCCGCGGTTCCGCCGCACATTGGGGACGTCACTGTATCATTTTTTTCCAGTGGGCTTCTGGGCTAATTTTAGGGGTTTTGGAATATTAATATTGGGCCCAGATTTTCTGTGAGTGCTACAGTATTGCTTGGGGGCCCACTTGTTAATTTTTGATCGATCGGATATATTAAACACATTATTTCACAGTATTTCGTTATATCTGAGACCGTGAATGTCACTTGATCGGTAAATCCGGTCTAACTGCTATAGCCCGGTTAGACGGATTTGCGAACGTGATTTTCACGTTGATGTTCTGTGTTTTGCTGTGATGTTGCGGATCGGTCGTGGGGGATAGCCTGGATGTAATGCTAGTACAGTTGTGGTTGTATTATGTACATTTGATATTGCGGGGCGAGCGTCCGACTTGTGGACTGCCGTCACTGCCTGATTGTATTATTATTTTGGGGCACGACCAGGTTGCGGTCGATATACCCGTTGTATGTATCTTTTACTTTCTGTACTAGGGTTACCCCGCGGAGGGGTGCACGGATAGCCGGGTTCTAGAAGGCAACAAGCCCGCATCTCATGGCATTGGGACGGCAGGGGGCTTCACTCCAGGATTGGCTGGCTATTCGCCGCACTCGTAGGGGGTATAGGATTTCATTGTACAGGCTATCCACACGACCAGGGGAACGTCGGGTTTCAGCAGTGGCTCTGTGAAACCCGGGGATCCCAGATATCTGTATTGTTCTGTGATGCTGTACATTTCTGTGATGTTGCATTTTATTCACGCCTTGAGCGAAATACTATATATTGGTATATATTAGTAGATGTTGTATATGTTTTTCATCCGCGCTAGTCCAGTCCCCGCTCTGCCGTTAGTTAGCTAACCTAACGGGTGATGACGGGACCCAGTGGCGAATGCGGATGGCATATACGTACGTCAGTATATTTTCGTTCTTTATGGTGTGATCAATTGATGGGACTGCATTGATTCGGATCAATGCAAGTTAAACAAACCTATTCTGATGTTGTTGGAACACTTTTCAAAAAGCTGTTATTGCAAGGACGTTCACTTTTGTTTTGCATCGTGGTATTCATTTGGAATATCCTGCTCCTCAGTCGACGAGGAAAGGGCCGAGATCCCTTCACCGGGAGTGACCCCTTGGACAGAAGTTTGCGTCAGGGCATTAACTTCACTATAGCCGATTACTTTTGCTTTGCACAGTGATATTCGGTTATGAATATCCAGCACCCCATTCTACGGGGAAAGAGCCGAGATCCCTTCACCGGGAGTGACCTCTTTAGTAAAGGTTTTCGTCACTATATTTTCTAAAAAGCTATCCGTTCCTTCAACGATATCAAGTTCATTACGTTAAAGGTTTTCGCCAGAAACCATTCGTAGCCCTCCGTCGTTTCATATGGGTAGTCAATAGTATTCAAGCTGTGTATGTTGGCCAAAGTCAAGGCACAGTGATTGGTAGCTATTGGGTATTCATATGCAGCATAGATAGATGTGTTGGTTTGGGGCAGTCGTACTGCCATTTTGGCCCAAGTCAAGGGTATGTACGGGTGGGCTCAAATTAACCTGGAGAATGACGGGTTGAACTTGACATGTGACTTATGATATGTTGGCCAAAGTCAAGGTCATAAGAGCATGGGGCAGAAATCACATCGGGAGTTTCAAAAGAACTGAAACTTGCCAGATATGCGCATACCTTCTGGAGTGTGATAGCGTGAGCGGATTCCGTCACGTTATCATGCAATGATAGTTGGATCCCGATTCCCACTGATGAGTTAGTTTACTCCTCGGGTGACCCCGACTAATTCTTCTTTCAGGTTTGGAGGAGAATTTGAGGTACAGTGGGAGGTTTCCAGATTAGATAAATTGGTAACCATTCTGATCTAGGTTAGAGTGCACGCTGAGTGTTTCTTTTCTCTCTCTCTCTCTGGCAGCGACCATTGACCCGACCCTAAGACTATGACTCAGTGACCAAGTTGACCGAACCTTCTTAACACTGGCTTTTGGATTGTCAGAGTTGCAGACCTCATTGCCACTCCTACTTTTACCCTTTTCTCCAGGACACCCCGTATTACTACGAACGTCCACTTCCATTGGACAAAACCATCGTATGGTTAGATACGAACTCGAAGGAATTCGAGGATGGTTTCCGGTTCTGGAGAAAATGGATAGGATTATTCAGTTGTCTTTTCCTTTTACCTTCTCTCAGGTTGCGAGTTCTCCTTGGTTTAGGAGATAGTACACCTATTATGCAAATTGGATAGTCTTCTTCCAAACCTTAGGCTGGTGCCGAACAGTGGGGAATGAAGAAAACCAATTAGCATAACGATGGTGTGCAGAAGGTATTAAGATTAAGACAAAGCAAGGGATTAGTAAGAGGGCAAAGTAAATTGCGACTGATATTCACGACCAAACCAAGTATTTCTTCGCCAATCCTAAATCACCTTTGTATTTCTCCAGGACACTCCGTATCACTACGAAGATCCACAGTTTATTGGATACTCCATCGTATGGTTATATACGAACTTGAAAGGAACTTGTTCCAGTTCGGGGATGGATTCTGGTCCAGGAGAAATAGGAATAAGGTTTATTCGGTTGTCTTTTATCCTCACCTTCTCTCGCATTGCGAGTGCTCCTAGGACTAGGACAGTACACCCATTATGCTTATTGGATAGTCTTCTTCCAAACCATAGGCTGGTGCCGAACGGTAGGAAGAAAACCAATTGGCCTAAAGGGGTGTGCAGAAGGTAATGACTAAAGATATATAAAGGGATTTGGAGAGGTGGCAAAGGATTATACGGTTATAGTTGTGAATCAGGATAATGGAAGAGGCATTACTAGGAATACCGAGATACCCCAACGAAACATTTCAATGTTTCAGTTTCACTGTGTACTGTTAAAAGAAAACTGATTTCCCGATTAGATACTTACTCCAGGGTATGTATTTACCAGGTATGATTCTCACATCTGTATGGTTTTACAGATGATGAGTGGGAGTAGGTTATTGGGAATTGGGTGATCATCCTCATTATATCGGGATTCGTTGTAATCGGTGATATTTGAGGAAATCACCTGGGCTGTTTGCCGGTCGGAAAATATTTGGTTTTGAATATCCGCTGTTGTGCACCAATTTCAAATTGATATATCTGTACGTCTATTTTCATAGAGTGAGATATACCTTTTGATATTATGACGATGACATTTACCTATATCAGTGGATGGTTAGGTAAGGAGCATTAAACAGCGGTGTAATTCTTCTTAACCATAAGTACAGTTTTCAACCTACGACATACAGTGAAAGAGTTGTTAGACTCAGCGGACTTATACAGAGTATTGTATGTTGTCCAGTGTCCATTAGGACAGAGGGGTTGGTCCTCATACTATATTCTGTTTACTTTTAACTTCTCTAGTTCTTAGACATGTGTTTCGAAGAAACACAGGGTCTGAGTTTTGAGGAGTTATAGGTATTTGAATAGAGTAGAGAACCAGGTGTAACAAGTATCGGGATTCTTCAAAGTGATCGAAGATGTAGATACTTGTGTATGGTATTCAGTTGATAGTAATGACAAAGAGAAATTGCTTCTCTTTCAGGTTACTCATAATTGGAAGCATTCCTAAGTTGAGTAACGCTGATCGGCCTCCTTCCATTTAGTTGACATGCACTGGAGACAGCTGCATGATTTGAATCTGGTTCAATTAAATCAGTGCCTCTGGTTCTATATTGGATATAGTACAGTTCATACCTTAACATTGTTAAGGTACGGGGAGTTGTCCGGCTTATGATTAAAACCAGACTCTGGATAACTCAAGGCACGTTTCTGTAATGGCTGTTTGTGGGTTGACCCAGGCTATGACGAGGGTTGACTTTCTACCACAAGAAAGATCAATAGTGATATTGTTCTTGACTCGCCACAGTTTTAATAAAAATGGATTTTTTCAAAAACAGTAGTGGGAGTATGGTAGAACTGGAAGTGATTCCAGAACCGCAAACGATTACTAAAGATTTGATAAGGAACCTAAAGATTCAATCTGTTTTGACATTCCATTGGCCACTCCGCAGATACGGTGGGTAACTTCAGGCACCCGAGAGGTACTCCGGTAGCCTCAAGGACGGTGACAGGGAAGTTCTTGTTTACCCACACTTGCCATTGTTGTTGTTCCAGGCTGCGAGACCCGGCAGGAGGATGAGTATAGCGTCGTTCTAAACTAGATTTAGAACTGCACGTCTATATGACTCTGCCAGAGGGTTGTCGTAGTCAGTGGGAGCAGCGGAAGCATTGGTGGACATCTGGCTTATGTCTATTTATAGACTAAAGCAGATATAGCGGAGAGAGATCATCTATTTCTGATGTGACAGTCATGGGTTTGACGTCATCGGAATAGGGGATGGATCTGTTGAGAAGGTAGTAGGGTGTGATATCCGGGTTTTGGATGACATACACAAAGTAGGAAGTGATATTCCTATACTACGATCGGTTATACTTTGGTCGTCACACAGTGTTTTCTCCACAAGGGACTTGGACACAATATCAAACATACTGGTTACTAGATCTATGGTTTTAGATCTAGATTTGGGTGGTTTCCCAATCAGGGTACTTTGACAGCATTCTAAGAGCATTTAGAATGGACGACTCCTGGCACGGTAGTGTACCTGCAGGTGATGGAGTCACCCTCTCTAAAGGTGTCTTATAGACTAAAGTAGAGAGGGATGTGTATGATTGGCAGATCACTTGCTTAGGCAATTGAGTCAATCATGAGATGTCAAGTACCACACCAGATGTTGTTCTTGCACTAGATGCAATAAGTTGACATTGATCCAATCCTGGAGAAACAGTCGGAAGCAGTTTTAGAACATAAGTGGATGTTCTAGGGATATGATAACGACAGCCTCATTTGGGAGACAGTTATCATTCCAGGCTTCCAAGGTGACATGGACGACAAGGAGGTTGTCAGAGTTGTAGTTTTCCTTCTGACGAGGGGCAGTATTTTGGACAGGTGGTCCAAGGCAATACTGAGGGTGGCATGGCGCAGGATACTGATTAAGTTCAGTTGACGATACAGTCTAAGAAGTTTGGATTTGGAGTTCATTTATGAGCTCGGCCCCATCAGACATCCAGACATTCTAAGACAGGTATTGCTCATTTCGGGAGATGGTTTTCTCCGCGAACTTGAGATATAGAGAGATATAGAAAGAAACATCTGAGCGGATCCACTCACTGAGGCTATTCCTCGACCGCAATAGTTTCACAAACAGGATTTGTGAGACTGACTAGTAGAGGAGTTGGGTGTTCGGTATCACACGGGCTGTGAGTATGCGACATCGCAATAATTAGCCTTGAGTGCAAGTAGGAGATTGTTGGAGATAGTGCCCTCAGAGTCAATTATTGGATCACAGGCACGTGATTGCAATGATTGAGGAAGGACCTATCCCGGTAGAACAGTCTTACTCGAGATGATAGTATGCTATCTGGTTTACCTTTATCATCGTATACTGCTTTAGGTGACCTGACAGGTCGCTATTGCACGTTGATAGAGCCCCTAGGATTCTTGCTTGACTGCCAGCAGTATGAGGGCGATCATATAAGTGAGAGCTGGAGTCTATAAGCACATCCTTAAAAGGTCCCTAGTCGTGGGAGTTTCGAGACAGGGCATCGATTCTCCAGAGTAGACTAGTGTATACAGTCGAGACCCCGACGAGGGGCGGTGGCCGGTCTCACATGCCACTGGTGTCAGTTGGATCACCTAAGATGTATACAGGTGCTCATTGGGTTATGAGTACACCGGACAGGACTCGCCGGGAACATGCTAGTTGGTCTTATACCTGACGTCAGATAGTAGTTCCCAGGTGACATGTGTACAGGTTAGTTCATCGACCTGGGGATCTTCATTTGTCTCGTGTGAGTTCCCACTGTGCTTTGATTACTACCCTACCACGGCTCAAATGAGTCGTGCAAACAAGTTTTAGTTGGGTACAGTCCCGAGCCACATGGAGGCAGTGAGCGGATCTTCGGGGGTTTCGTCTCTCCCGGTATTGGGGGTGAGGTCGCGCTGTGTCTAGGAGAGCCATTACACGAAGTCCTTGGCCAAGGCAGGAGATTTACTGGTCGGTATTCCAGTAGTATCTCAGGGTGTTCTGGGCTACACTCCGACACGACTTGTACCGCTTTTGGGGGTCTGACTTTTACCCACCCCCTAGGCCCGACATGCGATGCTCATAGACGAACGGACCGGACTGTATGGATATTGTCACTGACAGGCTCAGTAGGGTGTCAGGATGAGTTCTCTCATCGACGTCCCTTTTGGTCAATAGCTGGTGGCCCGTTACGTATTGGCTTATACCTCTGACGTGCTAGTGGTTAAATCCACAGCCATAGTATTGACGAGTCTTTAGAGTCCACCACACTTTCAGTTACTCAGCTTTCGGGCGAAACGCTGTAGAGGCCATATGGAGATATGGCAGGGTCCGATCAGATACGTGCGGTATTGCACGAATCAGGATCGGACGGTTTGTACTAGAGGCCGTATAGATATATGGCAGGGTTCGATCAGATACGTGCGGTATTGCACGGATCAGGATCGAACGGATATTACTAGCCGGCTTTGGTTTAAGCCGGATCCTAGTTTAGTACAGTCTAGATTTTGTCTCTTTGCATTTGTATCCGGACGGAATACAGATGCGGGTGTGTATGCACAGTATCGGGGGTTTTCTGTAATTTATTACGGGACCAGTTTTCTGGAATTGCCAGTTTGCATTCCGTTCCGGCCGGTTTTCGTTTGTTCTTTCCGGCCGGACTTTTCCGATGGAGGGGGTTATTTGCAATTGTGCAAATAACACTTGTGGAGGGGGTTTCTTGCAATTGTATTGATTATGATATCTTTCTTCCATCACTTGAATTAAATGAGATTTGAAAGGATTTGATTTGGATATGGGTTTTGTTATCATGATGTTTGTTTGTGGTCACCCTTGCTTTTCTCCTACACTCACCTCCCTTCATGAATTATTCATTCCCTCCACCATTTCCATTTAAGCATGGCCGGCCACAATATTTGAAAGAGGATAGAAAATGAGAGAGTTTCATTTGTGAGCTTGTGGCATATTTCCTTCATCTCATTCTCATGTAATGAAAAATGAAAGCACCATTTTTCATACCTTCATTCCTCCACATCCATGGCAACCAATACCCCAAAGTGAGACATGCACTCTGCACTATATTCTACAGCACATCTTGGGCACGTCGACTTGCCAGCTTCGTGCCCGAGTTGCCTCGGTATTGAGGTGGGAGCCCGTAAAAGATGCAGGCGATGTGGTGCCCTACCGGCAAGGAGGCGACGACCGGAGTTTCCGCGGGAGATCGGGACGATGACGAGAAGACCGGAGGACTCGGATCACTCGGTATATCTCTTCCCTATCTTGTTAGTTAGCTAGGACAAGTTTAATGGCCCGATCCGGGGTTTAGTGCGCGGTGGTGCCGGTTTGCAAAGTTCGCAAAATTAAAGTTTATCACCGTTTCCGCATTTGGCCGTCGGATTGACGGCCGGGGCGCCGCCGTGCACTTACAGATATGATATTACAAGTCGAACTGGGTACAAAATAACAGTTGCGCAAAACAAAAACATGTCCATCTGTCAATCCTAAGTGAAAGTCCCCTACGGACTCAGCATCCATGCTTGCTCTGTTTGCAACTCTGAGAGTCATATCACCTGCCTTCAAAACCCTACGGCTTCTCATTGCCTGCAAAGAATTACAGATATGAGATCCTGATCCGGTATCCAATACCCAGGAAGTAGAGTTGATTGACAGACAGTTTTCAATAACATACACACCTGAAACCGAAGCCACAACTTGCTTCGGGTCTTGATTATTTGCCTTCCAATCCCTGCAATCCTTCTTCCAGTGTCCTTTCTTATGATAATAAAAGCATTCTTCCTTTCCCACAATCTGTCCCACTACCTTTGCTTTTCCCTTAGCTTCCACCTTACTAACACCGCCTCTTGGTTTGGTGGGGGCCTTCTTCTTCTTTCCTTTGGTTTTCGTCTTGGACCTAGAAGAGGAAGTTCCTCCAACAAACAAAGCGGGTGTTTTCCTGACTTTTTGCGGGGTGCCCTCTGCACTCCTCAACATGTTGAGGAGTTCCGGAAGTTCAACTTCTTTTCTTTGCATGTTGAAATTCAGGATAAACTGGGCGTAGGTGGAAGGAAGGGACTGGAGAATCAAGTCAGTGTACAGCTCATTCTCTAACGTGGTCCCGAGGTTCGCGAGCTCCTCAATGTAGCCAATCATCTTCAGGACGTGTTCCCCTACAGATGATCCGACAGCCAACCTCATTTGAAACAGTTTCTTCAAGGTATCGTATCTTGCGATACAGGATTGCTCTCCATATAGTTCCTCAGTATGGAGAAATATGGATTCAAGATCCATATCCTCGTGCCTCCTCTGATGTTCATTGTCCATAGAGGCAAGCATGAGGCACTTGGCCTTCACGCTGTCAATCTTCCAGGTCTTACGGATTTCCTTATCCGCGACACTGGATTCTGGACCTGGGACGACGGGGGCTTTAATGGTAAGGAGACACCCTAGCTTGTCATAAGTGATTTCCATTTTGATATTCCGGAACCAATCTTTATAGTTTGGCCCAGTCAGTATGTTTTTATCTAATAGTAACTTAAGGCCCGTCATGATGTTTGGTTGTTGCAATTAGGGGAGAGAGAAGAAACACTTTATCATGATGCTCTTACAAGTTTAGAGTGGTTTTTAGTTTGTCTAAACAGGATGGCTCCCACTGTTTCTCGAATCCTTCCTCAAACCATAAAAGAAGAATTAGTCAGGATTGATCTCACCGTACAATACTTGCTTAACCATTCAGCCAGACCGGTGTTGGTACTTCGAGGGAGGTTTTACGACGCTTTCGCGAAGTTCCTTAATTAAATAACCGCTTTTCCATGTGGGCGTAGCCCCGCTAACACCTTTCTAGTCACCTACTTGGTTGATAGCATTGATCGTTAAGTGAGAAAATTTCCCGAGTAGTATATACTCACAGTAGGATCGGGATCCAAATATCATCTTGTGATAAAGCTGAAGGAATCCTACCAAAATCATCACACTCCAAATGGTATGCAACACTAGCAAGTTTTAGTTTCTTTAGAAACTCCCGATGTGGATTTTTGCCCCATGCTCTTATGACCTTGACGAAGGCCAACATATCATAAGTCACATGTCAAGTTCTACCCGTCATTATCCAGGTTAATTTGAACCCACCCGTACATACCCTTGACGAAGGCCAAAATGGTAGTACGACTGTCCCAAACCAATGCATCTATCTATGCAACAGATAAATATTCAGCAGCTACCAATCACTATGCCTTGGCGAAGGTCAAAATACATAGCTTGAATACTACTGAATATTTAACCTAAATGACGTAGGGCTACGTATTGGCGAAACCGTGAACGTAGTGAAATTGATATAATCGAAGGAACCTGATAGCTTTTAAAAGGAGTGGTTTAAGCTCAGCATTTTAAAAGTTTTGCTGTTTTGAAAAAACCGAGTGGTTTTGAAATTGTTCCAACGATTCAACTTTGGTTTGTTTTCTTTGCATTAATATAATGCGTCCCATCAATTAATCCTACCATTGCAGAAAATAACGAAAATATAACGTACGCTTATGCCATCCGCATTCTCCATGGGGCCCTGTCATCACCCGTTAGGTTACTTAACTAACGACAGAACGGGGGCTGGACTAGCGCGGATGCAAAACATAAGCAACGCCTATTAGATATCATATATAGATATATACATTCGTCAGACGCAATGATAGTCATTCAAGATCACAGATGAATACATTGGATATGCTAGGAATCCGTGTTTCGTTCAAGGCTGCAACGAAAGACGGATTACGCGGTCGTGATGAATAGCCAAAATCCCACCCTAGACCCCTACGGGTGCGGCAAACTACCCGCTAAATACCCGAAGTGGAGCAGTCTCCCTCAACAAAGTGAGTAGGCCATTCGGCACTTCAAAGTACCCGGTAGTTTGTGCTCCCCACCTTAGGTCTATCCTAGGAGCAGAAAACAGTAAAAGAAATAATATACAAAGGCGGCTACATCCTCAACCCGGATGTGCGACCCAAAAATAATATTACATCAATTTACAATTTACATCAAATGAAAGATAAATAAACACGCATCTCACACCCCGGCTATTCATCCATGACAATCCAACAAGTTCATATACACAATCCAACATCACAGATCATAGATATGTAGAACCCCCACTAATCGACGTATAACGATTAGTCGACGTTCAGTACATATATCACATTACAGATATAATCCAATTAGCTAAAGTTTATAGAATTTCGATCAATATTCAAATTTGAAACTACTCTAAATACAACAATGTACTCAGAAGAATCTGGGCAGAAAAAAAGTATCTGAAAAATCACAAAACATCAAGCTGGACAATCTGCAGGAAAAAAGAGTTGACTCCGAGTCGACTCGGCCGCGGATTCGCGGTAAAACGCATGGTTTCTCCGCGCTTCCGCGGCAGTCTGACCGAGCTCGTTTTTCTTAGGTGTCCCTAAAAAAGCCTGCATGTATTTTTCAGGCCTCTGAAAATGTTTTTAGATTTAAAATCGGGAGAAAACACAAGTTTTTGATGGTTTTTTGCGATTTTTCCGTGATCGAAGTTCTAAAGACTTTGCTAATATGTTAGTTGTTATTTAGCTAGGCTCTGATACCACTGTAAGTCTATGTTACCCACCCCGGTACTTTCGGAGAGGCGGAAGAGGTAAAAATCGAATTTTTTATTACAAAGGAAACATAGACTAACCATGAAGGATCTTTGCCAAACAAAAACTAACAAACAAACAAAAAGCTTAAACTACTAGGTTAGATGGTTATACCTAGTTCCTGAACTCCTTCTCTTCTTCTTGTGGTCCTCCTAGTTGTTAGCTCCTTGGAGTGGTGTAGATGGCTCCTTCTCGTTGTCTTCTCTAGGTCAAAGAACGATGCACCCGAAGGCCTCTAACTCAACAATGAAGTAACTAGAGTGCTAGCTTGCTACACTAAGAACCCTAGAGTGAGTAGAGAAGTATTTTGGTGGTTTAGTCTCAAAACTTTGATTTTCAACACATGAAACACTTAAGCTTTTTTTGAGAGAGGAAGAGGGAGAGCAAACCATGAGAGAGAAAGGTAATGAGAGAATGAAAGAAAATGAGAGGATAAACACTCATATGAGGAAAAAAAGATAATAATAATAATTATGAAAATTGTGATGGTAAGTTGATTTGACCATTATCATTTCACCATTAATGCTTAGCATGCTTCAAGAAATATCACATGCTTAACAAAACAACAAAATATAAGAAAAAATATCCAAGTCAACATGGGTCAACTTGGTCAAATAGTCAAACCAACATTAGCCATGATACAATTATCCTCAATTAAAACTATTAATCATATTCCTCCTTCTCATTATGGTTTTGATCAAGTCAATGGTCAGAACCCTAATGAGGTGTCTCCCTCTCCGCCTCTGTCAACTGTACATACATACCCACATCCGTGTTCTATAGAAACACGAATACAATGAGACTAGAACAATCTCAAAACTAATACTAGGATCTGGCTTAAACCAAAGCCCACTAGTATCAACTGCCCGAACACCAAACATGCATAAGTGCGCGTATGTGAACGAACCCCCGTCGTAAAAACCATACGACCTCTACTACGTTTCTCCCAAAGGTGAACAACCTTCGGTGTGGGACTCTAAAGACTCGACACTACGTTGGCAGTGGGTTTAACCACAGGCCGCAAGCGGTACTAGCTGTACGTAATGGTCCCTAGGTAGATGCCGATAAGAAGACTGATGAGGTGAGCCCATCCGAACTCCCACTGAGCCTGAATGTGACAATCTCCGGACAGTGCGGTCTGTTCGTCTAAGAGTATCGCTTGTCGGGGCTAGGGGGCGGTAAACGTCAGACCCCTAATAGCGGTACAAGTCGTGTCGGAGTGTAGCCCAGAATACCCTGAGAAACTACTGGAAACACTACCAGTAAATCTCGCTTGCCCTAGCCAGGGACTTTGTGTAATGGCTCTCCTAGACACAGCGTGATATCAACCCTCAATACCGGGAGAGACGAATCCTGTTTAACCGTTACTGCCTCCAAGTGCTTCGGGACTGCACCCAGCTACTACCTGTTTGCACGCTCAATAGAGCCGTGGTAGGGTAGTAATCTAAGATCAGTGGGATCACACTCGAGGCGAAGTGACAGTGTCATGTCAACGGACTAAGCTGTACTCATGTCACCTGGGAACAGATAACCGACGATAGGTATAATATCAACCAACAGTTCCCAGCGAGTCCTGTCCAGTATACTCGTAGCCTAACGAGCACCTGCATACTATCTCCAGTACGACATACCGATGGCTGTAGGACAGACCATCTCCCCTCCTGGGATGAGAAGCGTATACATTAGTCATCTCTAGAGTATCGATGCCCTGTCTCGATAATCCTACGACCAGGGACCTGTATTAGGATGTGCTTGTAGACTACCCAGCCCCCACTAGTGTGACTGCCATCACAACGCTGGTAGTCAAGCAAAGATCCTAAGGGCTCTGTCAATATGTATTAGCGATATGTTAAAAAGAAACACATACACTTATTAAGATAGATACAAACCAAGTAGCATACTACCATACTGAGAAAGAATGTCAATCCATGTATATATCCAAAGCTTCCAAAATGTAGTATACAAACTAGTACTATACAATAATGGCCTCTAGGGCATATCACACTAACATGCTGTATGTATTTGAATTGCTTTTGAACATCAAGAAACAACTTGTAGCTCACTGGTAAAGCCCTTGCACTGCTATGATGTAGCCTCTATGTTCGAATCCCACAGCCACATATTATTTTTTTTACTGATTTTTCTTTTAAACTTTTAAAAGCTCAAAGGTTTACACGTGTAATGCACGTAAAAATGAAAACTCACTTAAATCAAGCATGTGCACTGAGCTATATGATACAGCTAGGAAAAGTGACAGAAATCTAAGCACCCCATTCCCTGAATGGACCGGCGAGATTAAGCCATGGGCCAGCGCTGCCGATTTTCCCCCGATGGTAAGGCTTAAATTTGTGCCCTAAGACCCCTTGGACTCCCCCCATTAACCCCAGTCTGTTTGTTTTCTCTAAAATTATCCAGAGAATTAAAAATCAGCATTAAACCAAAATTTAATGCATTTTTAATTCTTTCTTCACTAAAAAAACCCTATTCCTACCCTATAAATACAACCCTACACTTTGGCCCTCCTCATTCTGAAATCGAGTATCAAAACCCTCTAAAATTTTCAAGTCCAAAAAGTTGTATAAGTGGAGTAAGCGTAAGGCCAAGTTTCGACGACGTTTCGGGACAAATCCGGGGACGAAACGACACCCCGACGATTCCATAAGCCTCCTCTACCTCCCTTCTTTCTTTCTAATTAGTAAGTCTCATTTTCCCTCTTCTCCTTCTATTAAAACAAAATCCATTTTCAAAACTAGTCGGAAGCGCAGTTAATCCGACTTCCGTTTCTAATTTAACTAAAAACACCATTTATCTTAATAACAAATTTACATTCTTTTTGTATATTGTTTAGCAATCATAAACAAACACATTAGAACATGTTTCATCTAAAAATAATATGTATCGCAACTTCTATTTGAGTTTTACTGTAAAATACCATCATGTTTACATACGACATTGCTTATTCATTTTGCTCATAATATCTTTAGAAAACTCACGAGGTAATTACCTAACTCATCACAACACACATTCTTGACATAGAGATGACTTTTAGAACATTAGTTTGTGCTATAAATATGAGTTTACATTTAAATACCATAAACATTCAAAACCTGTTTTCTTTAAAAGTGTATTATTTAATTCCTTGCAAATGCGTCTCTACAACCCATTTTGGGGAACCCCGATCGGGATGGTGCGGGTTATCGCACATACTCGGGCCTAGTAGAGCGAGATGCAGACCTCCTCACCGAGCATCCGATCTCGATGGAATTATTAATCCAATTTTTAAGAAAAATGAGATTTCTACTTAATAAATAAAATTTATTTTTACTATATATATATATATATATGAATATTATCAAAATACCTACTTTAAATACATTATATATATATTCCATGTTTTCCTAAATCAAAGGAATTACAAATTTCATGAAACTACCATTACAAATCAATACAATTTCAATATTATACTAAAATACCATATACAAAGAAATCTAAGTTCTATTTACTAGAAAACTTTATTTTATAAAAACTACATCTATGAAAACCCTAAAGACGATAAATAAATACATGAGCTTTATTTTGAAAATATTGTTGGGTTGCCTAGCACGGCAGCAAGTTTTTGGGAGGCATCAACCATGCCATATTTAAAAATTTTCCGTTCTAGTAAACCCTAACCCTAGAATCGCTACTAGAAAATCTGACGAAACAAAATGTAAACACTTTACATCTAAAGTGAACAAGGAATACAACCTTTGTAAACGGGTCCTTCACTTCAATAGCTCCGTGTAGTAGTCCCTTCGCTGCGATCACGAACTCCCGGACTCTAGAGAGGCTCCCATGAAGAAACGAACATGCTTGCATCGAAGTCTTCGAGGCCGAAGATGATCTACGTCGAGGAGACACTAACCCAAGCTATCTCTTCACTAATGGTGAGTTTAGTGAAGCAAACACCCTATAGTAAATGGCAAGTAGTAGAGAATGATGAAGTAGGAAATGAGCTCACTTTAGATTTATTTTTCTCACACTAAATCTTCACTTGGAAAAAACCTAGCAAGCTTTTTCTTTTGTTGAAGAAGAAGAAGAAAAGAAATACATGAGAGAGTGAGGTTAGAATTGCAACCACGGGTGAGTTAGTGTCATGCCTAACTCATGTAGAGAATAAACCATAGTCCAAGGTTAAAGGTCGGGTAAAGAAATATCTTAAGCAAGACAAACAAGTGGACTTGGTCAATGTTCTACAAGCTTCTCCAAGCTTAACCTTGACTAAATCCAAATGTTTTATTTTCTTAAAACAAATAAAACCCTAGCTTAAACCCTAGCATAGTAAAAGTCTCATTCATACATGTTGCAAGTGTAACCTAGCATGATACATAATCTATATATCACATATATATAATGTATGCAAATAGATAACAATACATATATTACATATATGTAAAGTGTATCAAAAGTGAGAAAAAGAATTACTTAAGTGAGTTAATATTAGTTAATGTAATGTAAAATATCAAATATATATAATTATACATTAAATTATTAAATCAACTCTTGATTTAATAATCCGGCTATATCACATATAACCGACTAATATCAAATGTAACATCTTTTCGAATCAACACTTGATCCGATAATCCGGCTATATCACATATAACTCTCATGTCACACATCGCGAGAATAGAATGCGGTATCACATACATGCATTAATCTCGGTCCCGCACATATCACATATGTGCTCCTACTCCGTTTCTCTTGAGCTAGGAAACCTCTATGTAGGACTCTAAAGACTCGTCAATACGTCGGCAGTAGGTGATGATCATATCAATCACTCACAAGCCGCAAGTGGTCTGCTAAACGTAACGGCCAACCGGGTATTGAGTGATCAGAAGATCAAAAAGGAAGCCTGCTCGTACTTCTGCGAATCCACTCAGTAACACTACTGTACAGTCCAGTCTCTTCGTCTGATATGTCGCATATCACAGCCTGGGGGGTGGTATAACGCCAGACCCCAATAGCCTGATAAGTCATGCCGATGCAAGGTCCATAACGGTTCGAGAAACTACTGATAAGACTTACCAGAAAATCTCAGCAACCATGGCCAGGGATTTCCTGTTATGGCCAATCGAGTATAGCGCAACATCAACTCCTAATACCGGGAGAGACGAAACCCCTCCTATCGCTCATTGCCTCCATGTGACTCGGGACTGTAACCAAAAATCACCTTTTTGCATGATCTCTTGACCATGGTATGGTGGAAATCAAAGAACAGTGGGAATCACACAAGACTCTCTGACGATCTCGGGTCTACAGACTAATCTGTACCAGTGTCACCAGAGAACTGCTATCCGACGATAGGTATAATACCATTTAGGAGTTCTCGGCGAGTCCGTTCAGTGTATCCAGTCTCCACTGAGCACCCGTATACCTTTTCTGATGTTAAACACCAATGGATGTGGGATCATCCATCGCCCGTCACATGGGTCGAGAAGCGTATACGCTAGTCTACTCTGGATTATCGATGCCCCGTCTCGATACTCCCATGACTAGGAACATTTGAAGGATGTACTTAGCGACTACCTGTTCATATCAGTTTTTTGCATTTTCATACCGCCCAATTTTTATCACATTGCATATCCGTAGATACTCTTGAGCCGTGTTTGCTAGTCAATTACAGGATATAGGTTCTCGGTTCTAAAACGGTGAAATTCATGGAAAACACGACAAAATCCGGGTTCCTGCCAACCATAGATAAAACACGGTCTCCGCTCTTCATCCGTATGTTGCCAGATACCAGTTTAGGAGACAAAAGGACAAATCAATTGTCACCTTCATGCACAAAGCACTATGGCAACACCAAGACCAAGAGATCTACACGGAGCTCGAGGCAATCATGACAAAAACACTCACAAAAAGTCCACCTTTCCTCAACTGAAATTCTGGAAGAAATGGGAAAGAGTTTTCAGAAAATATATACACCAGACAAGAGGGGACAGGAGAACAGGAAAGTACACAGAAGCCCACACCCTAAGTCCACTATAGCGGCGCGGATCCGCGGCCATAGGGGGGCATAGGCGGCGGATCCGCGGCCGTACAGGGGATTCAGGGAACGAGCTTCCAGGGGCAGTTTGGTCATTTCATCAGGGTTCTGGTGGTTGCCCTAGGATTTCATTTCTTGGCCTATAAATAGCTGATTGATAGGGATTTTACGATCGAAAATATAATTACCGCAATCAGAAACGGCGTCGCTTCGCAGCTAGCCGGTGAGTGCGGGTCGATCCACAGAGACGGGTAAATTCCTTTAGTGTGTCTTAACGAGTTGATTCTATTTGTCGTTTTGGTTTTATAAAAATCTAGATCTAAAACTTAATTAATCTAATTTAAATTCTTGCTAGGGTTAGGCTTAGAGGAAGTTTTGGAGATTGATGTTTCCTCACCGCTTTCAATGCCGTATTTTAGATCCATTAGGTGTTATAGTAATTATCGATAAAGTGGATACGACTCTTTTGGGAAGATGTTTTCTTCCTCTAGATTCGCATCCTTCCTTTATCGTTAATTACCCTAACCCCCATGGAAAACGCGCGCAACCGGCCCTTTATACTGCGGTTCACCGTTACCTCGAGGGGTAGGGTGCCGCAGGGAGCGGTTGTGCGCGCATGCATGGAGTTCTTAATGGGATAGTTTAATATGGCATTGAAAGGGGTGAGAGATCTCATCTCTCAACCCTTTCCCTAAGGCTAACCCTAACAAGCGAGGAGACTACTCGCTCATTAGGGGATGAAATAACATTAAAAGAATAAAAGAAAAACACTTACTAATGGTGATGGCTCCCTCCAAGCGATAAAGAACAGATCTGAATGTCACTTCCAGAATTTCTGAATTTTATTTATTGAAAAGAGGCATACAATTTTTAGATCTAAGATTACAATTTATAGGAAAATAGAAAACCTAGGGCTACAGACTCTCGCACATGCAAAATTACATATTTGCCCACGTTAAATCCTAACATCTGCACCGACGCAACAACCCAGAGATTTTCCACCGACACGGGCGCTTGATGGCCGCGGATCCGCGGCGCCAGGCTGGGTTTGGCCGCGGATCCGCCGCCAAACTGTGGACTTGGGCTTTGTTATTTTCTGGGCTTTTTCCTTGGCTGTTTGGGCTTCTGTTTCCATATGTAGTTTCTCTGTTGGGCTTCTGGTTCTTCTCCAGATGTTTCAGTGAACACTTGTATTGGGATTTTTAACCGTTTACTTGACATTTTGGACCTTGCACTGTTCTTCGACTAGGCTTGACTAGGATA
Source organism: Agapanthus africanus (assembly GCA_030015575.1). Lineage (NCBI taxonomy): Eukaryota > Viridiplantae > Streptophyta > Magnoliopsida > Asparagales > Amaryllidaceae > Agapanthus > Agapanthus africanus. The sequence continues at coordinate 392,332,591 of CM057341.1, forward strand.
GGTCTGCTTGTTGGTCAAAAGTCCCTTTTTCTGTTGTTTTGTGTCTTTTTCACTGTATTTGCTCCAGAAACCTGTATCCTGTAATATGCAGCAAACGTGCGTCAAGAGTACCTGTTTATTTATAAAAAGGATAAGAATAGGGGAATGATAAATGCAATATTATGGTCTGAACAAATACCCCCAAACTTACGTTTTGCTCGTCCTCGAGCAAACTTATTATTTATTCACTAAAATCCTAACCACACTTTCGCAGGGAAACGCGATTGCACTGATCACGTGCAACAAGCCGTTAAACCTCTAGGTGTCCCTAGTAGGAGGAGTGTTGTCTCCTGAGGGTTATCAGCGGATTACACCCACAAAATCCTATCAACTCAGCCCATTGACTTTTGTTCTCCAATTAGGTTTTCTAACAAGGAATTCTATTATCTTATACTTGTAAATTATCCACCCATATTCTTCACGCTTCCTCATTATTTAACTTAAGATTATATATGTTATGTAGACCTACTTAGCTTTCGGCATCTCTTAAGTTTTCCTTCTAGGGTTTCATCTAAACTTAGGAATTTTCTATCAACTCCATTAAAGATACAAATTTTATCTTTCATTCCTCTCTCTGATCTAAATTCCAATCACATACCCCTACGTGTGTGTATAGATCACCCCTACACTTGGAAATTCAATTCAAGCAATCATGCCCTAGTCCATTGTCCAAAGTACTAATTAGTTGGTGAATGAAATTTGCTTACACATCCTTCATGCGACCGTTAATACTTCTTGAGGTACCAACGACCGATTACAAAATGCGTTTGCACTTTAAAGCGTACTTCCTAGTCCTTGCAACACCCAAGGCTTTAGCAGTGACTTCCAAACCAGTTGGTCTAAGGCACTAGGTGATGAAGCACCCTCGCTAAATATTTTTCTATTTTTGCAGCCTTAAGTAATCACGAAAACCAGTGTCCATTTTTTTTTCTTTTTTTTTTATTCACCCTTTTTTTTATTTTCATTATACTAAGGACTTTAAACAAGAGCATTTCAAGGTCTCTTCTACTATTCCAAGTTTCAAGGTGCGTGATTGTGCAAATTGTAGGGTATACATTTTCAGAATCTAGACTTAAGCTAGGAACTATTTTTCAAATTTATACTTTAATTAGAACATCAATACTCTTCCCTTGTTTCGACTTAGCCCAAGAAGTGAACCCAAAATTTGCCTATTTCTAAATAAACTACAAGGCATATACTTTCTACCGTTAAACTTTAAGGAAGGTTATTTTTAGGGTTTTCAACTTACTAAGTCTAAGATCTAGTTGTTCCTAGCTAGTTGACCTATTTGTCAATCTAAAGTCAATTAGCCAAAATCGAATACATTTATTTTTATAATTTTTTGAAATTTTTCAAATTTTTATGGGTTTTCAAATAAGTATGCAAATGCAAAAATATGTACAAATGAATGCGAAGGAAGAAGACGTACCGAGCATACCCCCAAACTTGAACTTGACAGTGTCCTCACTGTCATGCTAAACCAAGAGGGTTAAAATATCGATACTCCCCTGTTTATTTATTTATAAATTTTTTTTTTGTTAAGGAAAAAAAACAAAAATATATACAAAAAGGCCTTCCCCCAAACTTCATTTAAACTATGTTAGACATTACTGCCAAACTTTGCCTAGACCAAACGTCAACACCAACCAGTTGAAAAATTCATCAGTAAAGAATATTGGGTGGTGGAAAAATAAGTTGTGGGGGTCCGCAAAGAATTGGGGAAGATAGAAGTAGTGTTATGGGAGGTGTGGAGGGAAATATACAAGTGATGGTGATGCATTGAAACGAGAATGGAAATGAGCAGCAATCAGTGGAGTGTTGGCATTTTCGTACCTTATTAAAAGAAATGGGGGTATTTCAACTTCTAAGGGAGGAAGTTGAATCACCACAATACCCCCAAGATGTTCCTGTGGGTCCTCTATTGACATGGCATCATCCATCAATGTATGATATTCAAATATGAGGGAACTGATATCCTTGATGTCCGCCATAGTCCAACCGACAACTTGCCGCCTATCTTGTAAGACCGTTAAGAGGGCATTCTCTTGCTCGAGGGCTAGAGAGGCCGATATGATAATGGGAAAGGTCTCATTCTCACCTATGTAGACATATCTAAGGTGAGACGGCAAGGGCGTGAGTTCGAGTTTCGGAGGCGAAAGAATCATTGCGGAATCTACCTCGAACTCAAAGGACTCCAACACAGGTTCGAAATCACTGTAAACAACCGATTCGGATGGTTTGACCGACTCATCCAAAAATTCAAACGACTCATATTCGGGCTGTGAGTCGTCATCATCCAAAAAAGTGAAACATTCATAATCAACATCGGTTGTGTCAACGGTGGTAGGCTCAAGGAGGGACGCACTAGTGGCGTCAAAACTGTTTTCATCAAACAGAAATCTTTCAAGCTCGCAGTCCTCCTGCGTGATTTCGTGAATAGAGCAAACTTCTCGTGTACTACTTTTAGGTACGGGGGGCAGACTTCCCATCTTATAAATATTGAACTCGCTAGACCTCTTTCCGAAGGATAGGGTCATGGAGCCATCGCGACAATTTATTACGGCATTGGAAGTGGCCAAAAATGGTCGACCAAGAATCACCGGAATTTGGTTTATTGGGTTAGCAACAGGTTGTGTATCCATAACGATAAAATCAACGGGGAATATGAATTCCCCGACTTTAATCAACACATCCTCTAGTTGACCCCTTGGATAGGCGATTGATCGATCAGCCATTTGGAGAGTGCAATGAGTGGGTTTCAACTCTCCAACCCCTAATTGTTCGTACACGGAGTAGGGAATCAGGTTAACACTAGCCCCAAGATCTAAAAGTGCTTGATTAATTTTCTTATCCCCAATTGTAATTGAAATCGTAGGACAGCCGGGGTCCTTTCGTTTTTGGGGTAAGGTTTGATGGTGGTTAATAGCATTGCTCACTGCACTAGCCACTAGCACTTTCTTGGGTACTTGAGATGCTTTTCTCTTTGAAGTGCATAATCCCTTTAAGATTTTCGCGTATGAAGGGACTTGTTGGATAGCATCCAAGAGGGGTATATTTATGCTAATCTGCTTAAATATCTCCACAATCTTCTCCACTTGTGTATTTGGTTTATTAGGACTCAACCTGTTTGGAAATTGTGCATTCTGAAAATTTGTTGAGTCAAAAGTCTGTGGAGTAGAATGTGGAATAGGAACGGATCCCAGTGTGGATGTGTTCGTGTTGTTAGAAATGGGTCCGTTCGAGTCAGAAGAAGTAGAGCCGTGTGAAGGGTGGAGAATAGGCTCTAAAGAAAAAGGTGAAGAAGGAAGTGAAGAAAATGAAGAAGGGGAAGAAGAACCACCGGCGGGGATGTCATCACTAGTTTCCACATTATTTTGCAACTCTCTTCCGGATCTCAACGTGGTCACCGCATTTACATTGTGATTGTGATATGCGTTTTGTGGGTGACCGGGATTGGGCAATGGTTGAGATGGAAGCTTTCCCTTTTCTCTCTCGCTCAACGCAGCAGTTAATTGTGAAATTTGTGCCTCAATAGATTTGATACTTTGATCGTGTGAGGCATTGTTATTCATTAAAGATTGCACATAACTTTCAAATCTTGCTGCGGATTCTGTAGTTTGCTTGAGAAATGCTTCAAGACTTTTCTCGAGCGAGCTAACCTTATCATCATTAGGTTGAACCAAATTGTTAGTTTGATTTGTATAAGGTTGTTGTTGGAAAGGTTGCTGGTTTTGAGTTTGTAAGGGTGCTTGTTGTTGTTGTGGAGGAGGTCTTTGAAAATTATTGTTCCCTTGGACTTGTTGATTTTGGTTCCAAGCGAAATTCGGGTGACTCCCCCACCCCTGATTGTATGTCGAAGAGTAAGGATCATTTCTTTGTCGTTGCTGAAATGCAGCATTGACTTGATCCTGTCCTTGAATAGGTGCATTATAAGGACACTCTTCGGTTAAGTGCGACGGGTTCGAACAACAAGCACAAACAGTTCGTGTGGGTAGAGTAGGGGCAGGAGAAGACGATGAGATTTTGGTCTCAATGGCTTCTAGCTTTTTCATAAGTGAGGCCATCTCGGCCTTCATAGCAATCGACATATCTATTTGATGTATGCCTGCCCTAGATTGACCAACTGAAGAAGATGATGTGGTCTTGGTACTCTCCCACTGAATTGTTTGCTCACTTAGATCCTCAAGAAACTGCCAAGCTTCGTCGCTAGACTTGGAGAGAAAATGACCTTGACATATTGTTTCTAGCAACTGCTTCGTTGCTGCGTTCAATCCCTCGTATAATGTTTGGCAAAGTTGCCAATTTTCTATCCCATGATGAGGGCATTGAACAAGTAGGTCTTTAAATCTCTCGAAGCACTTCCAAAATGGTTCGGAAGGAAGCTGTGAAAATTGAATAATCTCGTTTCGGATTCTAGCAGTTTTATGATGAGGGTAGAACTTTTTCAGAAAAGCTCTCACAAACTCGTCCCAATTTCTAATGGAGTGTGATGCGGTGCTGTATAGCCACTTCTCGGCTAGGTCACATAAGGTAAAAGGAATGACCCTTAGCTTTATTGCGTCATCACTTAATTGGGTTGTCTTCATCATGGCGCAAACGTTTTGGAATTTATTAATGAAAATATATGCATCTTCGGATTCCAAACCATGAAACTTAGGCAGCATATTGATGAAGTGTGGTTTTATTTCAAAATTATCCCCATTTGCCGGTGGGGGTGAAAGACATGTGGGTAAAGAAGTGCGGACGGGGTAGAAGAGGTCCTGGAGCGCAACTCGTGCGGGCGCTACAACAGGCGGTAGATTCGGGTTATTCGCACCTGGCGGAGGTGGAATCATTCCCGTCGGTAAGGTATCGTTGGGGTTGAATCCCGACATACCTTCGAAAGAAGAATTTAAAGGTGGAGGTAAGGAAATGGAGGGAATTTCGACGAAGGGTTCGCCGAAGGGTTCGTTGGTCGGTACCAACGAAACACGGACTAATCGGGCGTTAGTATCCCTAGTCCAAAATGACATACACTAAAGGGTAGTGCAGTCAGAAAAAAAAAGAAAAACAGAATGTGGGGGTAACATAACGTCAGTGAGAAGAAGTGAGTTTGCAAGTTTTCTTTAGCGGCAAGTTGCAAGTTTTTGAAAAGATTTTTCTTTATTTTTTTTTTTATTTATTTGTGAGTTTTGCAAGGAGGTTTTTGAAAACGGACTCGTGACACAACTGAATCAACCACACATGCACAATCAGGCCTAGATCTAGGGTCGCCTAGGTCTACTAGACAGCTCCTAACTAGGGCTAGAAATAGACCTCAAACCGCTTCTTCACGGACAAATACGGCCAGGTAAGTGGGAAGGAACCACCACTACAGTGGGCCTAATTAAAACCCACTAGCCTAGACACCGCAATGTCGGTTAGGATAAACGGCCGATGCTTACCCTAGTCCTTTTCCTATTGAGCTCGCTGTCCTTAGGTCTGAGTCTAATCTTTTTTAATTAAAGGTGGTTGATGCAAAATGCTTAGGTGTTTTCTGGGGTCCTGGGAAGGGTGATGAAATCCCCACCCAATCTGAGTTTGGTCAAATAGCCCCTTAGAGTCCGGTTAAATTATGCAAAACAAATAAAATTTCAATTGCAATCAAAATTTTTTTAGCGCGGCGCAAAGAAACCTGCAGAAATCTGTTATTTAGAAGGGGGAGAAAGACTCTTTACGCAAAGAACCCTGCAGAAAACATTTTACAGAGAGATATATTGCAGGTTACAGAGGGGAGAATGAGGATCAAACCCACAAAATTTAATGCGCTGACGTGGCACTAGGAGCGCTGATCCGCGGCGGGAGCCCTGTATATGCGGCTGAAGCGCGGCTAGGTCGTGGGATCAGGCACTGGAAAAAATTGTGTAGCTCTGTACTGAAAGTTCCTCTCTGTTCTTATATGTACCTTTCTGATTTGCGCTCTGTAAAATTTCAGATCTTCGCTATTCCTGCAAGATTCAAAAATAAACCCTTCAAACAGATCAAATTTGATAATTTTTATATTTTTTAATTTTTTCAGATTTTTATAATTTTTCAATTTTATATCAACCCGAAAATTCACAAAAAGGAAAGATTACGCCGTCCCCGGCAACGGCGCCATTTGATTGATAGGGATTTTACGATCAAAAATATAATTACCGCAATCAGAAACGGCGTCGCTTCGCAGCTAGCCGGTGAGTGCGGGTCGATCCACAGAGACGGGTAAATTCCTTTAGTGTGTCTTAACGAGTTGATTCTATTTGTCGTTTTGGTTTTATAAAAATCTAGATCTAAAACTTAATTAATCTAATTTAAATTCTTGCTAGGGTTAGGCTTAGAGGAAGTTTTGGAGATTGATGTTTCCTCACCGCTTTCAATGCCGTATTTTAGATCCATTAGGTGTTATAGTAATTATCGATAAAGTGGATACGACTCTTTTGGGAAGATGTTTTCTTCCTCTAGATTCGTATCCTTCCTTTATCGTTAATTACCCTAACCCCCATGGAAAACGCGCGCAACCGGCCCTTTATACTGCGGTTCACCGTTACCTCGAGGGGTAGGGTGCCGCAGGGAGCGGTTGTGCGCGCATGCATGGAGTTCTTAATGGGATAGTTTAATATGGCATTGAAAGGGGTGAAAGATCTCATCTCTCAACCCTTTCCCTAAGGCTAACCCTAACAAGCGAGGAGACTACTCGCTCATTAGGGGATGAAATAACATTAAAAGAATAAAAGAAAAACACTTACTAATGGTGATGGCTCCCTCCAAGCGATAAAGAACAGATCTGAATGTCACTTCCAGAATTTCTGAATTTTATTTATTGAAAAGAGGCATACAATTTTTAGATCTAAGATTACAATTTATAGGAAAATAGAAAACCTAGGGCTACAGACTCTCGCACATGCAAAATTACATATTTGCCCACGTTAAATCCTAACATCTGCACCGACGCAACAACCCAGAGATTTTCCACCGACACGGGCGCTTGATGGCCGCGGATCCGCGGCGCCAGGCTGGGTTTGGCCGCGGATCCGCGGCCAAACTGTGGACTTGGGCTTTGTTATTTTCTGGGCTTTTTCCTTGGCTGTTTGGGCTTCTGTTTCCATATGTAGTTTCTCTGTTGGGCTTCTGGTTCATCTCCAGATGTTTCAGTGAACACTTGTATTGGGATTTTTAACCGTTTACTTGACATTTTGGACCTTGCACTGTTCTTCGACTAGGCTTGACTAGGATAGGTCTGCTTGTTGGTCAAAAGTCCCTTTTTCTGTTGTTTTGTGTCTTTTTCACTGTATTTGCTCCAGAAACCTGTATCCTGTAATATGCAGCAAACGTGCGTCAAGAGTACCTGTTTATTTATAAAAAGGATAAGAATAGAGGAATGATAAATGCAATATTATGGTCTGAACAATAGCCCAGAATTTTGTGAAGAAAGGGTCAATTCTTGTATTTTCATTTTGCCTAGTTTTAGTGTTTCTCTTCTTCCTCTTCTCACCTCTTCTCCATTAAACTTGTAGTGAGCTTTTGAGTGAAGAGTGATGAATAAAGAAGACCATTTTTATTATCATGCTTGTCTCCTTATCTTTCTTTACTTGTTGTAATTTTAATTGTTAAGTAGTTGTTGTTATTTGCTTGATTGTTTCTTTCTTCTCTCTTTTTCTTTATCATTCATACGACAATGATACTTACGCTCGATCCTCGCCAAGGTGAGGTCGCAAATAGTTAGTCGTATTCTTCTAATCTCCTTCTTTATATCTTCCTCTTTGTTTTGTTTTGTTTTTCCTCATCATGAAGTGTGAGTAGTTTTATACTTGTTAGGGTAGGATAAGGGAAGTTTGAGAGAAGGAAATCTCTCTCACTCTTTCCTTGCCCAACAACTTAAATCGACTCCCGTTAATTGAACCACAATCCGCTCCTTACGGCACCCTATCCTACATGATAGCGGTGATTCCGTAGTGAGACCGGTTGTGGTTGAATTAACCGGAGGTTATGGATAAGAGCCAAGAACGGACGGACAAGCACCAAAAGGAAGGACTATGCGTTGGAAAGCCTAGCTTATACTCGCAAGTTCCTTCCTAGTCGTGCTAATCCCCGTTGTTGCCGATTACCGTAACACCGATATTAAGTGGGGCAACGAAAGATGTGGAGACTCCTAACTCAAACTAACCTAATCCTAACCCTAACAAGCTCTCTTTAAATATCAACTCAACACTTAGATAATCCAACAAAATCTGAAAACAGGACTTAACTCGTCGAAAAACACATAGAAAAAGATTCCCATCTCCCTGCGGACGACCCGTACTCAACCGGCTAGCTACAAGCGAAACCGTCTTGATTGCGGTATTTAAACTAGAACTTGAACACGCACGTATCCTGTCAATCACTACCCTGTCCCCACTAGTATGATCTGCATCATAATCCTGGTAGTCAAGTACTCATCCGAAGGGCTTGATCAACATGTAATTGAGAGACAATAAGTGTACATGTTAAGATAAAGTGAAACCAGATAGCATACGATCATATCGAGCAGGAAAGTCGTCCCTATATATGTCCAAGCATCCATTACAATATACATCGCATGTACAGTAATGGCCTCTAGGGCATACATGTAATTAACAATCTCTTACTTGCACTAAGGCCATCTGTTGTAGTATCCAATACCCAACAATATAGCAGCGGTTGTAGTATCCCATACTCAACCATCCCATAGAAGTCTCCCTAGGGGTAAGGCCATTATGAGTGGATCCCCTGTATTATCCTTCATGTCTACACTCCTTACCTCGACCCCTTGGAGATCAACCATCTCCCTGATCAGGTGATACTTGCCTCAGAATATGTCTGGAACGTTGATGGGACCGGTGTTCCTAGGCCAAAGCCACAACTCCATTGTTGTCACAATAACAGTTATTAGACGATCAATAGTAGGAACCTTGTTCATCTCATGAACAAGAAATGCCCAGATAGCCACTTTGGCAGCATCATTGGTAGCAATGTATTCAGCCTTTATCGTCTAGTATGCCACGGTATCTAGCTCGGAACTCTTCCAACATACCGTCCCTGCACCGAGGGTAAAGACAATGCCTTTGACTTACTCTCAGTCCACCCTATCACTATGGAATCTCGAACAAAGAACATTCTTTTAGTGCTTCTCTAGTACTTAAGAATTTCCTCCCCAGCTGTCCAGTGATTTTCCAAGATCCGATTGATTCCTGAACACTACACCTAGTGAATCATCTATATCTTGTCTGGTACATAACTTCGCATACTCTGATAGATCCTACTGCCGAAGCATAGGGTATCCCTTGCACGCGAGCTCTCTCTAAATCAGTCTTGTAAGACATCATTTTGGAGAGAGTGATCCATGAGTAAGTAGGCGAGCCACCATGCTTAGAATCTTCCATACTAAACCCCTTTTAGTATGGTGTTAATGTACCTGGATTTTGGGACACTCCCAACATCCACATAGATCTATCACCATAGATCATAATCCATAAGATGTAGCAGGTATCATCCAGATCTTTTATTGAGAATCCCCATGATAAGAGAAGCTTGACCGAGTGTAGCATAGGAAACCATTTCCTATCAAGAGTATGGCATCTTCATACAATACGTGGAAGACAACCTTACTCTCTACAACCTTCTTTATATACAAGGTTCATCTACTATTTTGATGAATTCAAACTCTTTGACTGCCATATCAAAACAGATGTTCCAACTCCGCGATGCGCGTATTGATCCTGATGGACTTAAGCATAGCTTTGAAAGTCTCAACTTTTCCATTTACACCAAGAATCTTCTCAAGATCCATTTGCTCCCAATGGGTTTTACCCATTCAGGTGCAACATTCAAAGTCATACTTTGTTGGTGTATATAGATTCCATCTTTGATCGCATAGTATCCAGCCATTTCACAAAGTCTCCACTTGTGATGGCCTGCCTGAACCTAGTTAGGCCATCATCTACCATGATGCAATCCTCGCTCCCACTGTCACCGAGAAGACCGTAGTATCTCTCGAGTGGATGAGTAACCTTACCAGGTTCACGGAGAAGCTAAGGTTCGTTGGAGACTATTGAATCTTTTGGTTTCACCAAATCATCAGTTGTTAGTTTGTCTAGCTGGAACTTCTTCCAGTTCTACCTCATGTCCATTAATTTCTTCACAAGAAATTCCTTTTCTAAAATGGTGGCATGCTTAGAAATAAAACATTTTTTGCTCCTCAGAGTGGTAGAAAATATTCCCTCACAAATGTTTGGGATATCCTAACAAACTTATACAGAACTGACCTTGTCTCGAGCTTGTCCGGATTTTTCTTTTCAACATAGGCCGGACAACCCTATATATTAACTCGTTTAAGACATGGTCTCTTCCCACACCATATCTTATATGTAGTGATAGGCCCTGATTTGGACAGAACCCCATTCAATAGGTATGCAGCTTTCTAAGTGCATAAAACCAAAAGGAAACAGGTAACTCAACAGTACTCATCATAGAGCACTCCATATCTCATAGGGTGCGATACCTCCGCCCCGATACACCGTTGTGCTGTGGTGTACTCGAAGGAGTAAGCTGAGAGAGAATCACATTCTCCTTTTATAAACTCGAGGAACTCCATGCACAAGTATTCTCCTCCTCGATCACATCGAAGGACTTTAATACTTCCACCCGTTCGGTTCTTAACTTCAAGCTTATATTCCTTGAATTTCTTAAAAGTTTCAGACTCATGTTTTAACAGGAACATATGTCCGAATCTTGAGAGATAGTCGATGAATGTAATGAAGTACCAAGAACCGACCTTGGCATTTATAGACATAGGACCGTATACATCATCATGTATGCGTCCCAATAGTTCACTAACTCTTTCTCTGTTTCCATTAAACGGAGCATTGGTCATATTACCTTTGAGACAAGACTGGCAAGTAGCATAAGATGAAAATTCGAACAGATTCTCATTCATCCTTATGTTACTTAGCTGGTCGTGTCGCATTGATATGACCTAGTGTACAATGCCACAAGAAGGATTCATTTATTTCTAAACTACTCTCTTGAGTGTGTTTTCTATATACTTTGAACTATGGTTTGATTTAAAACGTATATGCTATTATCTAACGTGCCTGATCGAACCAACTCTTGATTCAGGAAAATGTTCACAACACTATCCTCCAATACAGAATTATATCCTTCTTTATCTCAGTAAAGAACATGATGTAATGTTGTATATCAGGTTCGGTATGTAATAACATTTGTTCAGAATTAATGTATTAATACAAGGTGATATCTGCCAACAGACTTGGCTGCAACAATTGCACCATTCTCTAACACATAGAGACATATCAGCCATTCTCAGTTCTCTACCTTTCTATAGCCCATGTAACATATTACATTTACGGGATCCTGTTCCGGTATCACATACCCAGGACGTAAAAGATACCGAGAAACGGTTCTCGGTAATAAGCACACCCGAGGAACACGCATCATCATGCTCATTCCTCGAATGGGTGGCATGGGAATCCGGATATTCCCCTATTTCCTGCTCGGACTTATAACAGTTATAAGATAGTGCGGAACCAACGTTCCCTATCTCAGTATAATAAGCAGGTTCAGTCAATGCATCCATATTATTATCTTGATTAAGGCGTGACATGGTCGCTACCAGGAGAGAGAGAGAGGAAAACACTCTGCGTGTGCTCTTGCAGGATTAGATTGGTTATTAGTTTTATCTAATTAGGAAGGCTCCCACTGTTTTAGTCAAATCTACCTTCAAATCCTAAAAGGTAAGACTAGCCGGGATTAATTACACCCTACAAGTTTGCTAATCTTTCGGCCAGGCTAGTGTCGGTATTTTGAGGGAGGTTCCCCGTGCTTTTGCACGGACCTAATTAAAATAAACCTCATTTTCCCAGGGGCGTAACCCCATTAACACCTTTCTAGACACCTACATGATCGGCTAATTGTAATGTGTAAAACTCTCCCAGGAGTAACTCTTACTCGCAGTGGGTATCGGGATCCAACTATCTCATAGAAGGTATGCAATCTCATTGCAAATTTCAACACTTGAAATTCCCGATAATATTTTACCCTTAGCCTCCTATGACCTTGACGGAGACTAACAAACCATAGGCTGCTAGTCAAGTTCAACCCGTAAATTTCATGATTTAATTAAACCCACCCGCACGACCCTTGACGGAGGCCAACAAAGTCGCACGACTACCTTAATCCAATCGCATCTCATGCTTTAGCAGATAAGCACTAGTTAGCTACCGCACACTACGCTTTGACGGAGGCCAACAAACGTAGCACGAATACTAAGTAGTACTTATCTGAAATGACGGAGGGCTACGACAGGTTTTAAGAAAACCCTTTGCGTAATGAACTTGATATTGTCTTAAAATCGAGTGATTTTAAAAAGGAGTGTTTTTGAGGTTTTTACTAATTTTGCTAAAGTGGTCACTCCGGATGAAGGGATCTCAGCTATTTCCTTATCGAATAAGGTGCAGGATATTTCACAAATATCACTATGCAAAGCAAAAACTATAAAAGCAATCAGAGGAAAACCCAAGTTTGTAGCATCTGCTAGTTTCGCTAAAGAGGTCACTCCCGGTGAAGGGATCTCGGCTCTTTCCTTATCGAATAAGGTGCTGGATATTCTACAAGGAATACCGCTATGCAAAGCAAGAACTAGAGGTACCAGTTTTTAAACAAGTTTCTACAACATCTTTAGGTTTCTTTTATTTTCATTAATCTCATTAATTATTTCCCATCAATTTATGCTTCCTAAGCATCACATAAGAAACGAAAGCAATAATATTAATTATATCTCATATATATAATATAAGAATTCATCTCAGAACATATCAAGTGATCACATCACAAAATATCAGCAGCAGAAGAATCACACATGAAATATTGGATATACTAGGAATTCCGTGTTTTATTTAAGCCAGTAAAAACGCGGATTTCACGGTCGTGATGAATAGCCAAACCCACATCCCTAGACCCCTACGAGAGCGGCAAGCAACCCTACCAATTCTAGAGTTAGGTGACCCGGTCTCAACTCCTTGAGATGGTCTCCCACTGGACCCTAGAACCCGGTTACTTGTGCTCCCTGCCTTGGGTCTATCCTAATGCGGAAAAGTAAATAATATACAATGGTGACATCATCCTCAACCCGGAAGTGCCCCAATAAAAGAATATTCCATACAATGAATTTTAAATGAATGAAAATAAAAACCCTCATCTCACATAAAACCCCGGATATTCAAAACACGACGATCCAATATAACATATCACACCAACACATAACATCACATGTCATCAACGTAAGTAAATATGTGTATCCCAATTGTCGTTGACATATAACACCGAAACCGGCGATACACCACATATTACACTTACGGTCGCAGAAAAGAAAGTGAAAAAACTACAACAGTTGGAAACCGCAACCACCTTAGACATCATAAACCCAATATATCACATACATTGGATTTCATGCCTAACCAAATGAATTCCTTAGACATCACATGCCTAACAATTATAAACCCCGCATTTTGGTCTCGATATTGAAAACACATTCCAATAACCTGTTGGGTAATTCAACAAGATTCCCGATAACCTGATCGAATGCTCGTCGGAAACTTTAGTAGACGCCCGCACCCTCCGATAACGTCGACGAAGTGCACCAAGGAGGAACACCGCAGCCGCGAGCACCCGAACGGATGCTTTTAGGGACGGGGTTCTCCTACAGTCACTTGGTCGGGGCTATGGGGCGTGGCTATCTAGTAAGGTTACCCGGCAAGTATCCATGTACACTACGTGATTGCGATGAACTTTTGATCAACAGCAAAATCCCGTGGCAACCGATCAAATGAGACTAAACTGCTAGATTTATAAAATTCATACTTGTTATCTCATAACTATTTGTGGATTCCAAATATTGTATCACAATCATTGATAGCTAGACGAAGTTAAACTTTTTGATCGAATAATCAAACACCAAAAATTTCCCGTGAAGCGCAACACTTGAGCGGAATTCAAAAAGTACCCTGAAACATACCACAGCTCCAATGAACCAGCCGTTGAAGGTCAACCAATGCCTCATATGTGGCACCGCTAAACTACCACAAACCCTAGGGTTTGATGGCGGTTCTGATGGTCATATAATTGAGTTAGGGTTTCGTTCTTCTCGAGGGTCCACAGAATCGCTTGCACGATTTTCTGAAAATTTTAAACTCGGAAAAAATCCGACTCTTAAAAAATTTCCAGCGGGGCAAAAATTTGGTTATTGATATCCGTTCGAACTTTCTAACATCGTCTAAATAACCCGAATACATGTTAGAATTACGATTAATATGTTGGATATAGTGCCCTCAGAGTCAATTATTGGATCACATGCACGTGATTGCAATGATTGAGGGAGGACCTATGCCGGGAGGACAGTCTTACTCGAAATGATAGTATGCTATCTGGTTTATCTTTATCATCGTGTACTGCTTTAGGTGACCTTATAGGTCGCTATTACACATTGATAGAGCCCTTAGGATTCTTGATTGACTACCAGCAGTATGATGGCGATCGTATACGTGGGAGCTGGGGTCTATAAGCACATCCTTAAAAGGTCCCTAGTCGTGAGAGTTTCGAGACTGGGCATCGATACTCCATTAGTAGACTAGTGTATACAGTCGAGACCCCGACGTGGGGCGGTGGCCGGTCTCACAAGCCATTGGTGTCAGTTGGATCACCTAAGATGTATACAGGTGCTCATTGGGTTATGAGTACATCGGACAGGACTCCCCGGGAACATGCTAGTTGGGATTATACCTGAAGTCAGATAGCAGTTCCCTGGTGACATGTGTACAGGTTAGTTCATCGACCTGAGATCATCATTTTTTTCGTGTGAGTTCCCACTGTGCTTTGATTACTACCCTACCACGGCTCAAAGGAGTCGTGCAAACAGGTTTTAGTTGGGTATAGTCCCGAGCCACATGGACGCAGTGAGCGGATCGGCAGGGGTTTCGTCTTTCCCGGTATTGGGGGTGAGATCGCGCTGTGTCTAGGAGAGCCATTACACGAAGTCCTTGGCCAAGGCAGGAGATTTACTGGTAGGTATTCCAGTAGTATCTCAGGGTGTTCTGGGCTATACTCCGACATGACTTGTACCGCTTTTGGGGGTCTGACTTTTACTAACCTCCTAGGCCCGCTATGCGATGCTCATAGACGAACGGACCGGACTGTATGGATATTGTCACTAACAGGCTCAGTAGGGTGTCAGGATGAGTTCGCTCATCGACCTCCCTTTTGGTCAATACCTGGTAGCCCGTTACGTACGGCTAATACCTCTGACGTGCTAGTGGTTAAATCCACAGCCAAAGAATTGACGAGTCTTTAGAGTCCCCCACAGACAGTTTCTCAAGTTTTGGACGAAACGTTGTAGAGGCCGTATGATATATGGCAGGGTCCGATCATATACGTGCAGTAGTGCACGGATCATGATCTGGCGGATCATACTAGTGGGCTTTGGTTTAAGCCGGATCCTAGTATTAGATTTGTTGGATTACTTTAGTCTCATCGCATTCGCGTTCAGTCGGAATGCGGGTGCAGGTATGTATATACAGATGAGGGGTATCCTTATGATCCGTCACGAGTTTACTTTAGATATTGCCGTATCTTTTTATTGTTGCAAACGTTTGGATTAATGTTTGCATATGGAAATAATGAGCTAGAATTCTTCATTTGGAGCATTAATTGTGACACATGCACAAGTGATGACTTATGGTCTCTTTCTTTGTGCATGTGTCACATAATGTGATGGATTTGTGAGTTGATTTGATGAGAGGAGAGAGAGGGGCAGCCAAGGGAAAGGTTGGCTCTTGTATTATTCTCTTCTTGCTCTCTTTTTATCATATGAAAACACAAAAGAAAAAAAAACCTCTTCTTCTCCATCAATGGCAACACCTCTAACCTCCATCCAAGCAATGGATACAAGAGACAAAGTGATCACAAACATTCTCTACAACACCTTGGTCACGTCGGCTAGCACACTTCGTGCCCGAGTTGCTTCAGATGAAGCGGGAGCCCGTAAAAAGACTCGTAGATGTGGTGCCCTTTCCGACAAGGAGATCAAGACCGGAGATGCCGCGAGGAGCTTGGGATGGTGGCCAAAGACCAAAGGACACGGATCGATCGGTATAGCTTTCCAACCCTCTCTCTAGATAGCTAGTTGTAGGTTAATGGTTCGATCAGGGTTTTAAGCATACGATAGCCCCGGTTTCTAGTTTGAAAATGTTTTCGTTTCCGCATTTTGGCCTCGGAAAGACGGCCGGGGTGCTACCGTAGACTTACATGGTATCAGAGCCACGCCATTAACCTTTACTAGCTTGCTTTAACGTGTTTAGAACTTCGATCGAACGAATTTTCTAAAAACTGCATTTCCAAGTCACAGTTTCTGTCAAATTTTTCCTGTTGTCAAAAAATTATTTGGTGTGTTGCAGAAAATCAGGCAGGCTGTTATAAGAACACCGAAGAAAAATGGTTGCTTGAAGTTACTGTAGAGCCGCGGAACCGCGGCCGTACCCCCCTTTTGGCCGCGGTTCCACCGCAGCACAGTAACTTCTCTGCACCATTTTTCCTACAGTGATTTCTGAGTTGGAATTAGGGTTTTTGGTAATTTTTGTTTGGGCCCAGATTATTTTGAGTACTAGGTATTGTACTTGGGGCCCACTTCGGGGAATTTTGTCGATCAAAAACTTTAAACATGTTAGTTCATAGTATTTACATTATATCTGCGACCGTGAATGTTATTTGATCGGTAAATCTTGTCTAATTGCTATAGCCCTTTTAGACGGATTTGCGAACGCGACATTCACGTTGATGTTCTGTGTTATGCTGTGATGTTGCGGATTTGTCGTGGTGGATAGCCTGGATGCAATGGTAGTACAGTTTGGTTGTATTTGTACATTTGATATTGCGGGGCGAGCGTCCGACATGTGGACTGCCGTCTCTTCCTGTTTGTATATTATTTTTTGGGGCACGACCGGGCTGAGGTCGATGTACCCGTTGTATATATTTTTACTTTCTGTACTAGGATTACCCCGCGGAGGGGTGCATGGGTAGCCGAGTTCTAAAGGGCAACGGGCCCGCATCTCATGGCTTTGAGACGGAGGGGGCTTTACTCTAGAATTGACGGGCTTTTCGCCGTACTCGTAGGGGGTATAGGTTGACCCAAGGAGGGGTGCTCAAGTTACCGGATTCCGTAAAGTGCTGGGTGGTCCATTCACTTTGCTGTAGGGGCTGCCTCGTTTCAGGTTTTTATGGGTAACTTGCCGCGCCCGTAGGGGTCTAGGTTTTCATTGCACAGGCTATCCACATGACCAGGGGAACGTCGGGTTTCAGTAGCGGCTCTATGAAACACGGGGATCCCAGATTATCTGTATTGTTCTGTGATGCTTATTACATTTCTGTGATGTTGCATTTTATCATGCCTTGAGCGAATATTATATATTGATATATATACTAGTAGATGTTGTATATGTTTTACACCCGCGCTAGTCCAGTCCCCGCTCTGTCGTTAGTTAAGTAACCTAATGGGTAATGACGGGACCCAGTGGTGAATGGGGATGGCATATACGTACATCATATTTTCGTTCTTTTGTGGTGTGATGGATTGATGGGACAGCATTGATTCGGATCAATGCAAGCTAAACAAACCTATTCTCATGTTGTTGGAACATTTTTCAAAAAAAAGATGTTATTGCAAGGACATTCTCTTTTGTTTTGCACAGTGGTATTCGGTTATGAATATCCAGCACCTTAGTCGACGAGGCAAGGGCCGAGATCCCTTCACCGGGAGTGACCCTTTGGACAGAAGTTTGCGTCAGGGTAATAACTTCACTATAGCCGATTACTTTTTGCTTTGCATCGCGGTATTCAGTTGGAATATCCTGCACCTCATTCTATGGGGAAAGAGCCGAGATCCCTTCACCGGGAGTGACCTCTTTAGCAAAGGTTTTCGCCACTATATTTTTACAAAAAGTTATGCAGTTCCTTCAACGATATCAAGTTCATTATGTTAAAAGTTTTTCACCAAAAACCAGCCGTAGCCCTCCGTCATTTCTTACAAGTATTACTTAGTATTCGTGCTGCGTTTGTTGACTGAGTCAAGGCGTAGTGTGCGGTAGCTAAGTAGTGTTTGTTTGTGGCATATAAATGCAATTGGTTAGGACAGCCGTGCAACCTTGTTGACTGTGTCAAGGGCTCATACGGGTGGGTTTAATGCAGTCCAGGATAATGATGGGTTGAACTTGACTAGGACTTTTTGATTTGTTGACTGTGTCAAGGTCACTTGGGTCATAAGGGTAAAAACATACATCGGGAGTTTCTAAAGAAACTGAAACTTGCCAGGCATGCGCATACCTTCTGGAGTGTGATAACGTGAGTGGATTCCGTCACGTTATCATGCGGCGATAGTTGGATCTCGATTCCCACTAATGAGTTGGTTTACTCCTCGGGTGATCCCGACTAATTCTTCTTTCAGGTTTGGAGGAGAATTTGAGGTTACAGTGGGAGGTTTCCTGATCAGATAAATTGGTAACCATTCTGATCTAGATTAGAGTGCACAAAGAGTGTTTCTTTTCTCTCTCTCTTTGGCAGCGACCATGACCCGACCCTTGACTATGACTCAGTGACCAAGTTAACCGAACCTTCTTAAAACACTGGCTTTTGGATTGTCAGAGTTGCATACCTCATTGCCACTTCTTCTTTTACCTTTTTCTCCAGAACACCCCGTATTACTACGAACATCCACTTCCATTGGATAAAACCATCGTATGGTTATATACGAACTCGAAGGAACTTGTTCCAGATTCAAGGATGGTTTCTGGTTCTAGAGAAAACGAATAGGACTATTCAGTTGACTTTTCCTTTTTATATTCTCTCTTGTTGCGAGTGCTCCTTGGATTAGGACAGTACACCTATTACGCTAATTGGATAGTCTTCTTCCAAACCATGGGCAGGTGCTAAATGGTAGGGAATGATGAAAACCGATTAGCCTAAGTGCGGTGTACAGAAGGTATTAAGTTAAGACAAATAAATGGATTAGAAAGAGGGCAAAGTAAACTGCGGCTGCTATTCACGACCAAACCAAGTATTTCATCGCCACTCCTACTTCACCTTTGTATTTCTCCAGAACACCCCGTATCACTACGAAGATCCACAGTTTATTGGATACTCCATCGTATGGTTATATACGAACTCGAAAGGAACTTGTTCCAGTTCGGGGATGGATTCTGGTTCAGGAGAAATAAGAATAAGGTTTATTCAGTTGTCTTTTATTTTCACCTTCTCTCAGGTTGCGATTGCTCCTAGGATTAGGACAGTACACCCATTATGCTTATTTGATAGTCCTCTTCCAAACCAAAGGCTGGTGCCGAACAGTTGGGAAGGAAGAAAACCATTTTGCTTAAAGGGGTGTACAGAAGGTAATGACTAAAGACATATAAAGGGATTTGGAGAGATAGCAAACAAATATACGGTTGTAGTTATGAATTTGATAATGGAAGAGGCATTACTAGGAATACCCGGATACCCTTCCGAAACATTTACATGTTTCAGTTTCACTGTGTATTGTTAAAAGAAAACAGATTTCCCAATTAGTCCTTGCTCCAGGGTATGTATTTACCAGGTTTGATTCTCACATCTGTAAAGTTTTACAGATGATGAGTAGGAGTAAGTTATTGGGAATTGGGTGATCATCCTCATTATATCCGGATTCGTTGTAATTGGTGATATTTGAGGAAATCGTCTGGGTTGTTTTGCCGGACGGCGAACATTTGGTTTTGAATATCCGTTGTTATGCACCAATTTCAAATTGATATATCTGTACGTTTATTTTTATAAAGTGAGATATAACTTTTTGAAATTATGTCGATGACGTTTACCTATATCAGCAGATGGTTAGGTAAGGAGCATTAAACGGCGGTATAATTCTTCTTAACCATAAGTACAGTTTTCAACCTACGACATACAGGGAATGAGTTATTAGACTCAAGGGATTTATACAGAGTATTGTATGTTGTCCAGTGTCCATGAGGACAGAGGGGTTGGTTCTCGTACTATATTCTGTTTACTTGTGACTTCTCTAGTTCTTAGACATGTGTTTCGTAGAAATGCAAGGTCTAAGTTTTGAGAAGTTATAGGTATAAGAATAAAGCAGAGAACCAAGTATTGCAAGTATCAGGATTCTTCAAGGTGATCGAAGATGTAGATACTTGTGTATGGTATTCAGTTGATAGTAATGATTAAGAGAACTTGCTTTTCTTTCAGGTCACTCATAATAGGAAGCACTCCTAAGTTGAGTAATGCTGATCGGCCTCTTTCTATTTAGTTGACATGCACTGGAGACAGCTGCATGATTTGAATCTGGTTCCAATTAAATCAGTGCCTCTGTTTCTATATTGGATATAGAATAGTTCATATCTTAACATTGTTAAGGTACGGGGAGTTGTCCGGTTTATGCTTAAAACCGGACTCTGGATAACTCAAGGCACGTTTCTGTAATGGCTGTTTGTGGGTTAACCCGGGCTATGACGAGGGTTGACTTTCTACCATCTGGAAGATCAATAGTGATATTGTTCTTGACTCGCCACAGTTTTGATAAAAATGGATTTTTTCAGAAAACAGTAGTGGGAGTATGGTAGAACTGGAAGTGATTCCAGAACCGCAAACGATTACTGAAAATTTGATAAGAACATAAAGATTCAATCTGGATTGACATTCTATTAGCCACTCCGCAGATATGGTGGGTAACCTCAGGCACCCGAGAGGTACTCCGGTAGCCTCAAGGACGGTGACAGGGATGTTCTTGTTTGTCCAGATTTGACACTACTGTTGTTCCAGGCTATGAGACCCGGCAGGAGGATGAGTATAGCGTCGTTATAAACTAGCTTTAGAAATGCATGAGTATATGACTCTGCGAGAGGGTTGTCGTAGTCAGTGGAAGCAGCGGAAGCATAGTGGACAAGTAGCTTATGTCTATTTATAGACTAAAGCAGATATAGCGGAGATAGATCATCTATTTCTGATGTGACAGTCATAGGTTTGACTTCATCAGAATAGGGGATGGATCTGTTAACAGGGTAGTAGGGTGTGATATGCTGGTATTTGGATGACATACAAAGAGTAGGAAGTGAAATTCCTATACTACGATCGGTTATACTTTGGTTGTCACACAGTGGTTTCTCCACATAGGATATGGATATTATATCAGATATTCTAGTTACTAGATCTATGGTTTTAGATCTAGATTTGGGTAATTTCCCAATCAGGGTACTTAGACAGCATTCTAAAGGTATTTAGAATGGACAACTCCTGGCACGGTGGTGTACCTACAGGTGATGGAGTCACCCTCTCTAAAGGTGTCTTACAGACTAAAGGGAAGAGGGATGTGCATGATTGGCAGATCACTTGCTTAGGCAATTGAGTCAATGATGAGATGTCAAGTACCACACCAAATATTGTTTTTGCACGAGATGCAATAAGTTGATATTAATCCAGTCCTGGAGAAACGATCGGAAGCAGTTTTAGAACATAAGTTGATGTTCTAGGGATAAGATAACGTCATCCTCCTTCCAGAGACAGTTATCATTCCAGGCTTCCAAGGTGACCTGGATGACAGAGTGGCTGTCAGAGTTATAATTTTCCCTCTGACGAGGGGCAGTATTTTGGACAGGTGGTCCAAGTGGATACTGAGGGAGGTTTGTCACAGGATACTGATTAAGTTCAGTTGACGATACAGTCTAAGAAGTTTGGATTTAGAGTTCAATTATGAACTAGGTCCCATCAGATATCCAAACATATTCTAAGACAGGTATTGCTCAATTCGGGAGATGGTTTTCTCCGCGAACTTGAGATAAAGAGAGACATAGAAAGAAACAACAGGAGGATCCACTCACTGAGGCTATTCCTCGAACGCAATAGCTTCGCAAACGGGCTTTGTGAGACTGATTAGTAGAGGAGTTGGATGTTCGGTATCACACGGGCTGTGAGTATGCGACATCGCAATAATTAGCCTTGAGTGCAAGTTGGAGATTGTTGGATATAGTGCCCTCAGAGTCAATTATTGGATCACAGGCACGTGATTGCAATGATTGAGGGAGGACTTATACCGGTAGGAAAGTCTTACTCGAAATGATAGTATACTATCTGGTTTATCTTTATCATTGTGTACTACTTTAGGTGACCTTATAGGTCACTAATACACATTGATAGAGCCCTTAGGATTCTTGCTTGACTACCAGCAGTTTGATGGCGATCATATACATCGGAGGTGGGGTCTATAAGCGCATCCTTAAAAGGTCCCTAGTCGTGGGAGTTTCGAGACTGGGCATTGATACTCCATTAGTAGACTAGTGTATACAGTCGAGACCCCGACGAAGGGCGGTGGCCGGTCTCACAAGCCATTGGTGTCAGTTGGATCACCTAAGATGTATACAGGTGCTCATTGGGTTATGAGTATACCGGACATGACTCGCCGGGAACATACTAGTTGGTATTATACCTGACGTCAGATAGCAGTTCCCTGGTGACATGTGTACAGGTTAGTTCATCGACTTGAGATCCTCATTTGTCTCGTGTGAGTTCCTACTGTGCTTTGATTACTACCCTACCACGTCTCAAAGGAGTCATGCAAATAGGTTTTAGTTGGGTACAGTCCTGAGCCACATGGACGCAGTGAGCGGATCGGCAGGGGTTTCGTCTCTCCCGGTATTGGGGGAGAGATCGCGCTGTGTCTAGGAGAGCCATTACACGAAGTCCTTGGCCAAGGCAGGAGATTTACTGGTAGGTATTCCAGTAGTATCTCAAGGTGTTCTGGGCTATACTCCGACACGACTTGTACCGCTTTTGGGGGTCTAACTTTTACCAATCCCCTAGGCCCACCATGCGATGCTCATAGATGAACGGACCGAACTGTACGGATATTGTCACTGACAGGCTCAGTAGGGTGTCAGGATGAGTTCGCTCATCGACATCCCTTTTGGTCAATACCTGGTAGCCCGTTACGTACGGCTAATATCTCTGACGTGCTAGTGGTTAAATCCACAGCCAAAATATTGACAAGTCTTTAGAGTCCCTCACAGACAGTTTCTCAAGTTTCGGGCGAAACGTTGTAGAGGCCGTATGATATATGGCAGGGTCCGATCATATACGTGCAGTAGTGCACGGATCATGATCGGGCGGATCATACTAGTGGGCTTTGGTTTAAGCCGGATCCTAGTATTAGATTTGTTGGATTACTTTAGTCTCATCGCATTCGCATTCAGTCGGAATGTGGGTGCAGGTATGTATATACAGGTGAGGGGTATCCTTATGATTCGTCACGAGTTTACTTTAGAAGTTGCCGTATCTTTTTATTGTTGCAAACATTTAGATTAATATTTGCATATGGAAATAATGAGCTAGAATTCATCATTTGGAGCATTAATTGTGTTACATGCACAAGTGATGACTCATGGTCTCTTTCTTTGTGCATGTGTCACATAATGTGATGGATTTATGAGTTGATTTGATGAGAGGAGAGAGAGGGGCAGCCAAGGGGAAGGTTGGCTCTTGTATTATTCTCTTTTTGCTCTCCTTTTATCATATGAAAACACAAAAGAAAAAAAACCCTCTTCTTCTTCTTCTTCCTCAAGCTCATTATCTCCATCAATAGCAACACCTCTAACCTCCATCCAAGCAATGGATGCAACAGAAAAAGTGATCACAAACATTCTCTACAACACCATGGACACGTCGGCTAGCACACTTCATGCCCGAGTTGCTTCGGATGAAGCGGGCGCCCGTAAAAAGACTCGTAGATATGGTGCCCTTTCTGACGAAGAGATCAAGACCGGAGATGCCGCGAGGAGCTTGGGATGGTGGCCAAAGACCGAAGGACACGGATCGATCGGTATAGCTTTCCAACCCTCTTTTTAGATAGCTAGTTGTAGGTTAATGGTTCGATCCGGGTTTTATGCATTCGATAGCGCCGGTCTCTAGTTTGAAAAAGTTTTCGTTTCCGCATTTTGGCCTCGGAAAGACGGCCGGGGCGCTACCGTAGACTTACATAAGAAACACTCCGAGTTGTTTTTGCAGAAACTTAACATCACATGAAAATTTAGCAAAAAAAAACAACACCTGAAATACCAAAATCCAGAGACTGGAACACACAAAAAATTTGAGGCCCTGACTCCACTAAAGAACCGAAGAGGCCGGTTTTTCCATGCATGTGGCCGGCCTAATTTGAACAAAACCCCCTCAAATTTTCTCTGTGTTCATGTCATATCTCATACAATATTCTGCAGTTGTTTAAAAAATTTTTTTAAGACCTTCTAAAATCGACAGAAACTTAGTTTTCGTATCGGGTGTTTCGGAGTATTTCGGTTTCGTAATCCTAACAAAATCTGTCTAATTTTCTAGCATGGCTCTGATACTACTGTTGGGTTACCTAGCATGGCAACAAGTTTTCGGGAGGCATCATCCATGCCATATTTAAATAGTTATCGTTCTAGTAAACCCTAACCCTAGAATCGCTACTAGAAAATCCGACGAAACAAAATGTAAACACTTTACATATAAAGTGAACAAGGGATACAACCATTGTAGACTGGTTCTTCAGTTCAATAGCTCCGTGTAGTAGTCCTTTCGCTGCGATCACGAACTCCCGGACTCTAGAGAGGCTCCCATGAGGAAACGAACATGCTTGCATCGAAGTCTTCGAGGCCGAAGATGATCTACGTCGAGGAGACACTAACCCAGGCTATCTCTTCACTAATGGTGAGATTAGTGAAGCAAACACCCTATACTAAATGACAAGTAGTAGAGGATGATGAAGTAGGAAGTGGGCTCACTTTAGATTAATTTTTCTCACACTAAATATTCACTTGGAAAAAACCTAGCAAGCTTTTTCTTTTGTTGAAAAAGAAGAAGAAAAGAAACTCATGAGAGAGTGAGGTTAGAATTGCAACCATGGGTGAGTTAGTGTCATGCCTAACTCATGTAGAGAATAAACCATTGTCCAAGGTTAATGGTTGGGTTAAGAAATATCTTAAGCAAGACAAACAAGTGGACTTGGTCAATGTTCTACAAGCTTCTCCAAGCTTAACCTTGACTAAATCCAAATGTTTTATTTGCTTAAAACAAATAAAACCCAAGCCTAAACTCTAGTATGGTAAAATCCTCATTCATACATGTTGCAAGTGTAACCTAGCATGATACATAATATATATATCACATATATATAATGTACGCAAATAGAAAACAATACATATATCACATATATGTAAAGTGTATCAAATGTGAGAAAAAGAATTACTTAAGTGAGCTAATATTAGTTAATGTAATGTAATATATCGAATATATATAATTATACATTAAATTATTAAATCAACTCTTGATTTAATAATCCGGCTATATCACATATTACCGACTAGTATCAAATATAACATCATATCGAATCAACACTTGATCCGATAAACCGGCTATATCACATATAACCAATCATGTCACACATCACGAGAATAGAATACGGTATCACATACATGCATTAATCTCGGTCCCGCACATATCACATATGTGCTCCTACTCCGTTTCGCTTGAGCTAGGAAACCTCTGTGTAGCATTCTAAAAACTCGTCAATACGCCGGCAGTAGTTGATGATCATATCAATCACCCACAAGCCGCAAGAGGTCTGCTAAATGTAACGGCCACCCGGATATTGAGCGATCAGAATATGAACAAGCAAGCCTGCTCGTACTCCTGCGAATCCACTAAGTAACACTACCGTACAGTCCGGTCTCTTCGTCTGATATGTCGCATATCACAGCCTGGGGATGGTATACCGTCAGACCCTAATAGCCTGATAAGTCATGCCGATGCAAGATCCATAACGGTTCAAGAAACTACTGATAACACTTACTAGTAAATCTCAGCAACCCTGGCCAGGGATTTCCTGTTATGGCCAATCGAGCATAGCGCAACATCAACTCCCAATACTGGGAGAGACGAAACGCCTCCTATCGCTCATTGCCTCCATGTGACACAAGACTGTACCCAAAAACTACCTTTTTGCACGATCTCTAGACCGTGGTATGGTGGAAATCAAAGCACAGTGGAAATCACACAAGACTCTATGACGGTCTCGAGTCTGCAGACTAACCTGTACTTGTGTCACCAGAGAACTGATATCCGACGATAGGTATAATACCATCTAGGAGTTCTCGCTGAATCCGTTCAATGTACCCAGTCTCCACTGAGCACCCATATACCTTTTCTGATGTCAAACACCAATGGATGTGGGATCATCCATCGCCCATCACATGGTCGAGAAGCGTATACGCTAGTCTACTATAGAGTATCGATGCCCTGTCTCGATACTCCCATGACTAAGAACATTTGAAGGATGTACTTGGCGACTACCCTGTCCCCAGTAGTATGATCTGCATCATAATCCTGGTAGTCAAGTACTCATCCTATGGGCCTTATTAACATGTAATAGACAGACAATAAGTGTACATGTTAAGATAAAGTGCAACAGAGAGCATACTATCATATCGAGCGAGAAAGTCTTCCCTATATATGTCCAAGCATCCACTAAAATATACATCGCATGTACAGTAATGGCCTGTAGGGCATACATATAACTAACAAATATATCAAAACTATTTTTCATAAAACCCCCTCAAGTTATATTAATTTACAATAAGTACACTACTAAATATAGGTTTACGCGGGACTAGTTCTCGTAGGCCTCAGGGAGCCGGAGAATATGGGTGCTTGTCTATCTAAGGTAGACAACATAAAACCGGTGTTATCAATATTGTAATTGCCTTGGAAAAAGATACAAATCCTGTCGTCCATGTGCAGCAGCTACCGATAACACCAAAACTAATTCAGGACTTTAATTCGTTTTAAAGTGTCTGACTCAGACAGAGTCCCAGTCTAATCTGAATCAATCGATCTATCCTTGAATATGATGCAAGTATAACTCAAATTCAACATGAATCCGTTTATACCAAAATTCAATCAATATCAACACGACTCGACTGAACCATGGATATACTCTGATTATATGACTATCCATTTATATCCACTCCGTTTACATGATATCATGGTTTCGGAAAGTCCTGCATCTATTAAACAAAATAATACAAATCAATACATAATACATTACGGGGTTTTAAAGGGCTAGACTGGTACGGAATGTGTTAGAAGTGGCAGAAGACGGTCACTTTAATACACTTAACCTGAATATCCATTGCTGTTGTACCGTGGCTTAACGGTTCCTTGTGCTCCGTATACCTTAGTCTCCGGAATAGTGGGACTCCTCTTATATATACTGGCATATTCTATACCAAGCTACAAAAAACTGCGTTAACAGAACAAAAATTACAATATACCAGTTATATTCTCATTTGTCTATTCTTACCTATCTTTAGGACTTACCGAGCGATTTTTCGCTGACGACATTCCTTCTCTTCTTTTTTTGGAATATTGTCAGGTTGATCGGACTCTCTAGAGGTCGAGCCCAGTACTGAAGACTTAGAGAAGTTCTCCATTGACCCAGAGCTTTAGATACTTGTATATATTTTCTTTTCAGTTCATGCCATTGTTTAAGTATTGTTTTCCATTTCTGTATTTAAATTTTCAGTTGTACTTGTAAAGAAATGTTTAATAAATAAAAGTTGTTGCTCATTTACATTTCATGTCTTCTTGTGTATATCTACATTATATTGCTTAGTTACGCTTAGCGTGTTTACTTCTGAGTAAATACGTAGCGGGCCTCGTCGCATCTTCTTCCCCATACTGGGAAGCGGGGCGTAACAGGTTTTGTTGGTGGCCCATGCAGGTCAGTTCTGCATGGACATGCAGGTCACTTCTGCATGGAGTCCTAAGCAATATAACACAAGAATCAGCAACTAAAAACATTCTTTACATTTTATATTTCTTGAATCTTACAATTTCATATACTTTGAATCTATCCTAACCCTATTTTTCTTTCAAGATTATGGATTCTCCAAACAACACCAGCCCCAACTTCAACAACACACCACCACCTCTTCCTATTACGCCTACCATTGTAGCTCCAATCAATGAGCAAACAATATTTCTTGAGGCAATCAGAAGCTTCCTGGAAGGACAGCAGCAGCATACTGCTATCTTGTTGAACCGCCCAGAAGCGGAAGCACCCGGAGTGAAGCAATTTCGGGCACTACACCCTAAGAATTTCTCTAAGAAAGAGAGCCCTATAGAAGATGAAGAATGGGCTCAGAGCATTGAGAACGATCTGGCAGCAGCACAAGTGCCAGAGATTTCCTGGTTAGAGTTGCGAAGCTTCAACTTACAGATAACGCCCGAGTTTGGTGGAAGGCGGAAGAAAGCCGTCTTACCCAGCCTATCGAATGGAGAACTTTTCGCGAGATGTTCGACGCGAAATATTTCCCCAAGACTGCCCGATTTGACATGGAGCAGCAATTCATCCATCTGCAACAAGGTTTGATGTAGACCAAATCTATGGATGAGTATGATGCTGAGTTTACCATTCTCAGTAGGTATGATATGTCTCAATATTTGATTTTCTTATATCACATACTATACAGCTAACACAAGACCGTAACAGGTTCACGGCACACCTCATTCTGACTGCTGAGATCAGGTCCAGATGATTTCACCAAGGATTAGATCCGGAGATCCAAGCTGCCTTAGCTGCAGGGGATTTTCCAACTAACGAACTGGCTCTAATGGCTGCCCGTCCATATGAGGCAGTAGTAAAGATGAAGGGCAGACCCCAATCTGCCGGAGCGAAGCGCCCTGCCACCCAGATGGCAGGAGAAGCCTCTTCAAGGCGATCTTTTGTACCCAGGAAATCGGGAGTACCAATCAACCGGCCCGGCCCAGCCATTTGCACCTACTGTAGGAGGGATGGACACCTGGCGAAGGATTGTAAGCATGCTAATCGTCTTTGCTTAGTCTGCGGCTCAGCCACATATTATATTGGTGTTGGAGTTTCTTAGCACCACTACTAGGTTTTAGCAAGCATCATGTATGCAATTTTAAAAAATCTAGAGTGCTAAGAAACACAAACTTAGAATCGAACTAGAGAATTAGGGTTTTATGAAGTATGTAAACAACTTTACACTAAATGAAATAGGAATACAACCTTTGGAGACCGGTCCTTCACTTCTAAAGCTCCTTGTAGTAGTCCCTTAGCTCCAAGTAGTGGTCCCCCGAACTCTTCTTAGGCTCCACTAGGCGAAAGGAACGACCATGCTTAAGGATCTTCGATGCCGAAGATGATCTACCTTGATAAATCTCTAACTCAAGTTACCTCTTCACTAATTGAAAAATTAGTGAAGTAAACAACCTATACTCAATGGCTAGTTTGGTATAGATTGATGTACTAGGAATTTTGCTCACTTTAGAATTATTTTTCTCTTTTTCTTTTTCACCTCACTCAAAAGCTAGAGAAGAAAAGTGAGATGAAAAAGATGATCAAGTGATGAACCATGGTATGAAAATATCTCATATGATACTTGTAGAGACTTAACCATAGCTAAAGATAATGGTTGGGTTAATAAATATCTAGAGTAAAATAAAATTAGTGGACTTAAGTCAAGGCTTCTACATGCTTCCACAAGCATCTTTATCCTTGCTAATTTCGACCTATTTTGATTTTTCCCTTAATAATTAATCACCCAAATTATTTTTAGTTTGGTATGAGTCTCATACACCCAAGTCCAATGTATCATCTAGCATGACACAAAAGTAAATACATTAATATATATCTCATATATATTTAAATGTATTTGGAGAAAAAAATTCATAAGTGAGCTAATATTAGTTACTATATATTAATATATCAAATATAAAAATATAAATAAAATTATTAAATCAACACTTAATTTAATAATCCGGCTATATCACATACAACCGACTAATATCATTTATAAGTATATAAAATATACATGTAACAAATTATTGAATCAACACTTGATTCAATAATCCAGTTATATCATATATAACCTATATCACGAAATTAGTATACTGTATCATATACACGTATTAATCTCAGTCCCGCACATATCACATATGTTCCCTACGTCATTTCACTTAAGCTAGGAAACCTCTGTGTAGGACTCTAAAGACTCGTCAATACGCCAGCAGTAGGTGATGAACATATCAATCACTCACAAGCGGTCAGTGGTACTAGCTAGACGTAACGGCTACCCAGGTATTGAGCGATCAGAAGATCAACAAGCAAGCTTTTCCAAACTCCCGTGAATCCAGTAAGTAACACTACCGTACAGTCCGGCCTCTTCATCTTATATGTCGCATATCGAGTCTGGGGTGGTAAACGTCAGACTCCAATAACTTGGTAAGTCTGTTAGGTCCACGTTACCTCTCCCGGTTCTTTCGGGGTTGCGGAAACGGTGAAAAATAATTTTTAGGGTTTTGGTAACATGGACTAGAAAACCCGGATCTTTGCTAAACAACACACTAGCAACAACTACGAGCTTTAGCTACTCGGTTAGGGGGTTACACCTAGTCTTGAACTCCTTCTCTTCTTGTTGTTCTCCTTCTTGCCAGCTCCTTGTAGTAGCTTGAATGGCTCCTCCTCCTCGTCTCCTCTTTGCCGAAGATAGATCCACCCGAGGGCCTCGAATTTGAGCTCCTACCTCAAGCTTGAGGTAACTAAAGTGTTAGGTTTGCTAGACCTTAAACTTTAGGATGAGTAGAGAGTAGTTTTGGTGTTTTATCTCCAAGGCAAATGGTTCTCAACTCATGAGAGATTTTGCCTTGAGCTAGAGGAAGAAGGGGAGCAAAGGATGAGAGAGAGGATGCAAGTGAGAATGAATCAATTTTACAACCAGTCTCTCATATTTTAGAAAATGATAATAATAATAATAATTAACAATTTATGATGGTGAGTTGATGAATGACCATTATCATTTCATTCATTAAATGCTTTTGCAAAGAATAAGAAGCATCTTTGAAAACAAATGATGATGGTCAACAAGTCTACTTTGGTCAACCGGTCAACTAAAGTCAACAAGTCAACAAAAGTCAAGAATTCAACTCAACCATGGCACAATAATTGTTAACTAATATTATTAATCGTATTTCCTATTGTCATTAGGGTTTGGAAAAAGACAACAGTCAACTGTGCTTACACACCCGTACCATAACCCTAATGAGAATCCTCTGCCTCTGTCTCAGTTAACTGTGCATACAAACCCGCATCCGTGTTCCGAGGAACACGAATACAATGAGATAAAACCAATCCTAAAACATATACTAGGATCTGGCTTAAACCAAAGCCCGCTAGTAATAACCGTCCGGACACCAAACGTGCACAGGTGCGTGGAAGTGAACGAACCCCGTCGCAAAACCATGCGACCTCTACTCTGTTTTGCCCAAAGGCGAATAACCCTCTGTGTGGGACTCTAAAGACTCGACACTACGATGGCAGTGGGGTTAACCACAGAGTGCAAGCGGCACTAGCTGTACGTAACGGTCCCCAGGTAGATGCCGATAAGAAGACTGATGAGGTGAACCCATCCGAACTCCTACTGAGCCTGTATATGACAATCTCCGTACAGTCCGGTCTGTTCGTCTAAGAGTATCGCATCGCATCGCGGGCCTAGGGGGTGGCAAACGTCAGTCTCCTAATAGCGGTACAAGTCGTGTCGGAGTGTATCCCAAAACTCCCTGAGAAACTACTGGTAACACTACCAGCAAATCTCACTTGCCCTGGCCAGGGACGACAATGTGTAATGGCTCTCCTAGACACAGCGCGATATCAACTCCCAATACCGGGAGAGACGAATCCTGTCTAACCGTCACTGCCTCCAAGTGCTTCGGGACTGCTCCCAACTACTACCTGTTTGCACGACTCAGTAGAGCCGTGGTAGGGTAGTAATCAAAGAACAGTGGGAACACACTCGAGGCGAAGTGACAGTGTCAAGTCAGCGGACTAAGCTGTACTCATGTCACCTGGGAACTGTTAACTGACGATCGGTATAATACCAACCAACAGTTCCCGACGAGTCCTGTCCAGTGTACTCGTAAACTAACGAGCACCTGCATACTATCTCCAGTACGACGTACTGATGGCTGTGGGACTGACCATCTCCCCTGCTGGGAAGAGAAGCGTATGCACCATTCTACTCTGGAGTATCGATGCCCTGTCTCGATAATCCTACGACTAGGGACAAGAATAAGGATGTGCTTATAGACTACCCAGCCCTCACGAGTGTGATCGCCATCACAACGCCGGTAGTCAAGCAAAGATCCTAAGGGCTCCATTAATATGTTTTAGCAATATGTTAAAAGAAACATATACACATATTAAGATAGAAGAAACTAAGTAGCATACTACTATATCGAGCAAGACTATCATAAAACCGTATATATATATCCCAAGCTTCCGAAACGTATTATACAAACTAGTACTATACAATAATGGCCTCTAGGGCATACATATCTAACGATCTCCCACTTGCACTAAAGGCCAGTAATTGGTGTACCGCATACCCAATGTCTGCACTAGGGCCAGCTGCTGGCGTACCGCATATCCAATAGCTAAAAAAGTCGCTCGAACTGTGTTTGAGGGAGGGCCTTTGTGAATGGATCCGCCGTCTTGTCTTTTGTGTCCACTCTCCGTACCTCGATCTCCTGGCGATCAATGATCTCCCTGATCAGGTGATACCGCCTTAAGATGTGTCTGGATTTCTGATGGGACCTTGGTTCCTTTGCTAAAGCTATAGCCCCATTGTTTTCGCAATACAAAGGTATTAGGTCAACAATGGACGGAACCACCTGAAGTTCACTAATGAACTTCTTCATCTAGACCGCTTCTTTTGCGGCATCGCTTGCAGCAATGTATTCAGCCTCCATCGTCGAGTTTGCGACGGTATCCTGTTTGGAACTCCTCCAACACACCGCCCCTCCGTTGAGGGTAAACACAAAACCCGAGACAGATTTGCTATCATCTTTGTCACTCTGGAAGCTTGAATCGGTAAAGGACTCGACCTTGAGGTCTCCATTACCGTAAACTAGGAACATCTCCTTAGTCCTTCTCAGGTACTTGAGAATGTTCTTCACTGCCGTCCAGTGGTCCTCACCTGGGTCTGACTGATACCGGCTCACCACGCTCAGTGCGTAAGGTACATCTGGTCTTGTACATAGCATCGCATACATTATAGATCCTACCGCCGAAGCGTAGGGTATAGTGCTCATGCGAACCCTCTCCTCGTCAGTCTTAGGAGACATCTTCTTGGAGAGGGTAATTCCGTGCAATGCGGGTATGTTACTGCGCTTGGAATCCTCCATACTAAATCTCTTTAGTACGGTCTCTATGTACCTGGACTGCGAAAGTCCCAGTAGTCTCTTGGATCTGTCTCTGTAGATCTTGATCCCCAGAATGTACGAGGCATCACCCAGGTCCTTCATGGAGAACCGTTGTGACAAAAATAGCTTGACCGATTGTAGCATAGGAATGTCATTTCCTATCAAAAGAATGTCGTCCACATACAAGACTAGGAACACGACAGTTCGTCCTACAATCTTCTTATAGACACAAGGTTCATCTTCGTTCTTGATGAAATCAAATACCTTGATTGCCTCATCAAAACAGATGTTCCAGCTCCGCGATGCCTGCTTTAATCCATAAATGGATTTAAGCAACTTGCACACCTTCCCGCTGCTCCCACTGTCTACGAAACCTTCTGGCTGGTCCATGTAAACCCACTCTTCCAAACAGTCGTTTAGAAAAGCCGTTTTAACGTCCATCTGCCAAATTTCATAGTCATGGAAGGCGGCAATGGCAAGTAGGATCCGAATGGATTTAAGCATAGCCACTGGAAAAAAAGTTTCGTCATAGTCCACACCAGGTCTTTGACGAAAACCTTTTGCAACGAGTCTAGCCTTATAGGTTTCCACCTGCCCATCAACACCAAGTTTCCTTTTGTAGATCCATTTGCATCCAACGGGTTTTACCCCAGGTGGAGCAATATCCAAGGTCCACACTTTATTGGCGTACATAGACTCCATTTCGGATTGCATTGCTTCCTGCCACTTATCAGAGTCCCTACTGATAATGGCCTGCCTGAAACTGGCAGGTCATCTTATTCCAAGATGCAATCCTCTTGATCCCCGTCTATGAGAAAACCGTAGTATCTCTCGGGCGGATGAGAAATCCTACCAGATCTGCGGAGTGGCGGAGGTTCGTCTGGGACTATTGAATTTTCTGGTTCTGCTAAATCCTTAGTTCTAGTTTGTGGATCAGATATTTCATCCTGTTCTACCGTGCTCCCACTTATTTCTTTTGCAAGAAATTGCCACTCTAAAAAGGTGGCGCGACGAGCAACGAACACCTTCTGTTCCTCAGTGTGGTAGAACAGATATCCCAGAGAATTTCTAGGATATCCTACAAACTTGTACAAAACTGACCGTGCCTTAAGCTTGTCCGGATTTTGTACTTTTACATAGGCCGGACAACCCCATATCTTAATACGTTCAAGATATGGTTTTTTACCACTCCATATTTCATATGGAGTCTTAGGCATAGATTTAGACGGAACCTGATTCAGTAAGTATTCCACTGTTTCTAGCGCAAGTCCCCAGAATGAAAGAGGTAACTCAGCATTACTCATCATGGATCGAACCATATCGAATAGGGTACGATTCTTTCTCTCCGATACACCGTTGTGCTGTGGTGTATAAGGAGGAGTAAGCTGAGAGAGAATACCATTCTCTTTTAAGTAATCTCGAAATTTCGTGCTTAAGTACTCCCCTCCTCTATCAGACCGGAGGATCTTGATACTTTTGCCTGTCTGGTTCTCTACTTCGTTTCTAAATTCCTTGAATTTCTTAAAAGCTTCAGATTTGTGTTTCATCAGATACACATATCCGAACCTAGAGAGATCGTTAGTGAATGTGATGAAGTACGAGAACCCACCCCTTGCATGTATAGACATTGGACCACATACATCACTATGTATAAGTCCCAAGAGCTCTGTTGCTCTTACTCCATGTCCGGTGAACGGAGATTTGGTCATCTTCCCTTTGAGACAAGACTGACAAGTTTCATAAGATGAAAACTCGAACGCATTCAAGAGTCCATCTTTATGCAACTTACTTAGTCTTTTCTCTCCGATATGACCAAGTCTATAATGCCACAAGTAGGATTCATTCGTATCTGAATTCTTCCTCTTTCGTGTGTTTTGTACATTGAGAACTGTATTCTGATTTAGAACGTAGATACCATTACACAGTGTACCTTCTGCAACCAGTACCTTATGAAGGTAAATGTTCATGATATTCCTATCAAGAACTAAGTTATATCCATCTTTATCGAGTAAAGAAACTGATATGATGTTGCAAACCATGGAAGGTACATAGTACCAATCGTTCAAAATCATAGTATTGCCATTTGGCAATACTAGGCGATATTCACCGACGACTGCAGCATTAACTTATGCTCCGTTCGCTACTCTGAGCGACATATCACCAGGTGCAACTTTCCTACTTTTTCTCAGTCCCTGCAATAAATTACAGATATGAGATCCTGATCCGGTATCGAGTACCCAGGATGTAGGGCTGACCGTAAAGCAGTTCTCAATTACAAGAACACCTGAAGTAGATGCAAAACTATACTTCTTCTTCAACTGGGTATCCTTGGAATCCATACAATCCTCTTTCCCTTGCTCAAACTTATGACTGTTGTCACAAGTTAGAGCCGAACCAACGTTCCCCAGCCCCGAATAAGAATTTGGATCGGTCAAGCGATACATTTTATTATCTTGATTAGGGCATGAAATGGTTGCTACCTGGAGAGAGAGAAAAGAAACACTCAGCGTGCGCTCTTGCAAGATTAGATTGGATTATTAGTTTATCTAACCATGATGGCTCCCACTGTTTCCTCAAATTCTTCTTCAAACCTTTAAAAGAAGAACTAGTCGGGACTAATTGCACGTCACAATACTTGCTTAACCTTTCAGCCAGGCTAGTGTCGATACTTCGAGGGAGGTTTTCCAACGCTTTCGCGAAGTTCCTTAATTAAGTAACCTTTTTTCCCTGGAGGCGTAGCCCCGATAACACTGTTCTAGACACCTACTTGGTTTATAGCATTGATTGTTAAGTGAAATAATCTCCCGAGAGTAATCCAACTCATCAGTGGGATCGGGATCCAACTATCATTGTGCGATGACCTAGATGGAATCAACTCTAGTCACCACACTCCAGAAGGTATGCTAAATCTGCAAGTTTTAGTTTCATTAGAAACTCCTGATGTGGATTTTTTCCCCTAACGGTTTATGACCTTGACAATGCCAACATATCATTAACCGCTAGTCAAGTTCGGCCCGTCATTATCTTGATTAACTTCAACCCACCCGCATATCTCTTGACAATGCCAACATAGCTATGTGACTGTCCTAAATAATCCGAAAAATAAAAATGCAAACAAGCAATACTTAGCTACCGATCACTACGCCTTGACAATGCCAAAATACGCAGCTCGAATACTAAGTAGTACTTGTAGGAAATGACGGAGGGCTACGGCTGAGTTTTTGGCGAAAAACCCGTTAACGTAATGAACTTGATATCGTTGAAGGAACCTGATAACCTTTTTGAAAATATAGTGGCGAAAACTTTTGCTAAAGAGGTCACTCCCTGTGATGGGATCTCGGCTCTTTCCTCGTCGAATGATGTGTAGGATATTCTAAGCTGAATACCTCGATGCAAAGAAAGAATAATCGACTATAGTGAAGTTATTACCCTGACGCAAACTTTTGTCCAAGGGGTCACTCCCGATGAAGGGATCTCGGCCCTTGCCTCGTCGAATGAGGTGCTGGGCATTCATAATCGAATACCTCTGTGCAAAACAAAAGTGAACGTTCTTGTAATAACAGCTTTTTGAAAAATTGTTCCAACATCTTTTAGGTTTATTTTCTTGCATTAATTTAATGTGTCCCATCAATTAATCCTACCATTGCAGAAAACAACGAAAATATGACGTACGCTTATGCCATCCGCATTCGCCACGGTGTTCCGTCATCACCCGTTAGGTTACTTAACTAACGACAGAGCGGGGGCTGGACTAGCGTGGATGCAAAACATAAGCAACGCCTAAATAGATATCATATATAGATATATACACATTCGTCAGATGCAATGATAGCCATTCCAGATCACAGATTAACACTTTGGATATACTAGGAATCTGCATTTCGTTTGAGCCTGCAACGAAAGACAGATTACACAGTCGGGATGAATAGCCAAAACCCTACCCCAGACCCCTACGGGTGCGGCAAACTACCCGCCAAGTACCCGAAGCGAAGCAACCTTCCTCAGCAACGTGAGTAGGCCACTCGGCACTTCGAGAAACCCGGTAGTTTGTGCACCCCTCCTTGGGTCTATCCTAGGAGCAAAAACAGTAAAAATAAATTATACAATGGCGGCTACAACCTCATCCCGGATGTGCGGCCATACAAATAATATTACATCAATTTACATATTACATGAATTGAAAGATAAAGAAAAACTCTCATCTCACAACCCCCAGGCTATTCATCCGCGACGATCCAACGAATTCATATACACAAACCATCAACATTACAGATCACATATATGTATAACCCCCACTAATCGACGTATAGCGATTAGCAGACGTTCAATACATATATCACATTACAGATATAACCCATTAGCCAAAGTTTACAGAAATTCGATCAAAATACGGACTTGTAACCACCCCAAAAGCAAATTTTGTTCTCTGGAAATTCTGGGCAGAAACAAACCATCCTAAAAATCAGAAAACACCAAATATAAGAACACTGCAAGAAGTTTGACCCACGGCCGAGTTAACTCTGCCGCGGATCCGCGGCAAGAGCATGCTCTTGCCGTGGTTCCGCGGCACGTTAACCGACACACTGGACCAAATTTCTTCTGTGTTCTATAAAAACCCCGAGCCGGATTTTAGTATGTGATTTATTATTTTATGAACAGATCTAAAAATCGACAGAAAGTTAGCTTTTTCGGCGTGTTTTGCGGTTTTTTGTCTGATCGAAATTCTAGATACTTTGCTAATATGCTAATGTGTGTTTAGATATGCTCTGATACCACTGTTAGGTCCATGTTACCTCTCCCGGTTCTTTCGGTGTTGCGGAAACGGTGAAAAACAATTTTTAGGGTTTTGGTAACATTGACTAGAAACCCCGGATCTTTGCTAAACAACACACTAGCAACATCTACGAGCTTTAGCTACTCGGTTAGGGGGTTATACCTAGTCTTGAACTCCTTTTCTTCTTGTTGTTCTCCTTCTTGCCAGCTCCTTGTAGTAGCTTGAATGGCTCCTCCTCCTCGTCTTCTCTTTGCCGAAGATATATCCACCCGAGGGCCTCGAATTTGAGCTCCTACCTCAAGCTTGAGGTAACAAAAGTGTTAGGTTTGCTAGACCTTCAACCTTAGGATGAGTAGAGAGTAGTTTTGGTGTTTTATCTCCAAGGCAAATGGTTCTCAACTCATGAGAGATTTTGCCTTGAGCTAGAGGAAGAAGGAGAGCAAAGGATAAGAAAGAAGATGCAAGTGAGAATGAATCAATTTTACAACCATGCTCTCATATTTTAGAAAATGATAATAATAATAATAATTAACAATTTGCAATGGTGAGTTGATGAATGACCATTATCATTTCATTCATTAAACGCTTTTGCAAAGAATAAGAAGCATCTTTGAAAACAAATGATGATGGTCAACAAGTCTACTTTGGTCAACCGGTCAACTAAAGTCAACAAGTCAACAAAAGTCAAGTATTCAACTCAACCATGGCACAATAATTGTTAACTAATATTATTAATCATATTTCCTATTCTCATTAGGGTTTGGAAAAAGACAATAGTCAACTATGCATACACACCCGTACCATAACCCTAATGAGAATCCTCTGCCTCTGTCTCAGTCAACTGTGCATACACACCCACATCCGTGTTCCGAGAAACACGAATACAATGAGATAAAACCAATCCCAAAACATATACTAGGATCTGGCTTAAACCAAAGCCCGCTAGTAATAACTGTCCGGACACCAAACGTGCACAAGTGCGCGGATGTGAACGAACCCCGTCGCAAAACCATGCGACCTCTACTCTGTTTCGCCCAAAGGCGAATAACCCTCTGTGTGGGACTCTAAAGACTCGACACTACACTGGCAGTGGGGTTAACCACAGACCTCAAGCGGCACTAGCTATACGTAACGGTCCCCAGGTAGATGCCGATAAGAAGACTGATGAGGTGAACCCATCCGAACTCCTATTGAGCCTGTATGTGACAATCTCCGTACAGTCTGGTCTGTTCGTCTAAGAGTATCGTATGGCGGGCCTAGGGCGGTGGCAAACGTCAGTCCCCTAATAGCGGTACAAGTCGTGTCGGAGTGTAGCCCAAAACACCCTAAGAAACTTCTGGTAACACTACCAGCAAATCTCGCTCGCCCTGGCCAGGGACGACAATGTGTAATGGCTCTCCTAGACACAGCGCGATATCAACTCCCAATACCAGGAGAGACGAATCCTGTCTAACCGTCACTGCCTCCAAGTGCTTCGGGACTGCTCCCAACTACTACCTGTTTGCACGACTCAGTAGAGCCGTGGTAGGGTAGTAATCAAAGAACAGTGGGAACACACTCGAGGCGAACTGACAGTGTCAAGTCAGTGGACTAAGCTGTACTCATGTCACCTGGGAACTGTTAACTGACGATAGGTATAATACCAACCAACATTTCCCGACGAGTCCTGTCCAGTGTACTCGTAACCTAACGAGCACCTGCATACTATCTCCTGTACGACGTACTGATGGCTGTGGGACAGACCATCTCCCCTGCTGGGAAGAGAAGCGTATGCACCATTCTACTCTGGAGTATCGATGCCCTATCTCGATAATCCTACGACTAGGGACCAGAATAAGGATGTGCTTATAGACTACCCAGCCTCCACGAGTGTGATCGCCATCACAACGCCGGTTGTCAAGCAAAGATCCTAAGGGCTCCATCAATATGTTTTAGCGATATGTTAAAAGAAACATATACACATATTAAGATAGAAACAAAGCAAGTAGCATACTACTATATCGAGCAAGACTGTCGTAAAACCGTATATATATATCCCAAGCTTCCAAAATATATTATACAAACTAGTACTATACAATAATGGCCTCTAGGGCATACATATCTAACAAAGTCATGCCGATGTGAAGCTCATAACGAGTCGAAAAACTAGTAATAACACTTACCGGTAAATCTCAGCATCAACCCTGGCCAGGGACTTCCTGTTATATCCAATCGAGCATAGTGCAACATCAACTCCCAATATCGGGAGAGACGAAACCCCTCCTATCGCTCATTGCCTCTATGTGACTCGGGAAAGTACCCAAAATCCACCTGTTTGCATGCTCTCTTGATCATGGTAGGGAGGAAATCAAAGAACAGTGGGAATCACACAAGACTCTATGATGATCTCGGGTCTACAGACTAACCTGTACTAGTGTCACTATAGAAGTGCTATTTGATTATAGGTATAATACCATCTAGGAGTTCTCGGCGAGTCCTATTCGGTGTACCCATTCTCCAATGAGCACCTATGTACAATCTTTGATGTCAAACACCAATGGTCGTGGGATCAACCATCGCCCCATACAGTGTCAAGAAACGTACTCACTAGTCTAATCTGGAATATAGATGCCCTGTCTCGATATTCTCTCGACTAGGAACAATTAAAGGATGACTTGTGGACTACCCTGGCCCTACTAGTATGATCTGCATCATAGTCCTGGTAGTCAAGTACACATCCTAAGGGCTTTATCAACATGTGAGAGAAAGACAGTATAACAATACCAAATCTACATGTTAAGATAAAGAACAACCAGATAGAATACTGTTATGTCGAGCAAGAAAGTCCTCTCTATATATGTCCAAGTATCCACTATAATATACAATCATTTACAATAATGGCCTATAGGGCATATATATAAACAACAATCTCCCACTTGCCCTAAGGCCAGCTGTTGTAGTATTTCATACACAACATCCCAAAAAGTCTCTCAAATTGTATCTGGGGGATGGCCTTTGTGAGTGGATCCGCCATGATATTCTTCGTGTCAACTCTCCTGACCTCAATCTCCCGGAGATCAACTATCTCCCGGATCAGGTGATACCGCCTCAGAATATGTCTGGATCGCTAATGGGACCTGGGTTCCTTGGCTAAAGCCACAGCTCCATTGTTATCACAATACAAATGTATTGGATGCTTAATGGATGGAAGCACACCAAGTTCAGTTATGAACTTCTTCATTCAGAAGGCCTCTTTGGCGGCAGCGATGTATTCAGCCTCTATCGTCGAGTCTGCCATGGTATCTTGCTTAGAACTCTTCCAACATACCGCCCCTCCATTGAGGATGTAGACAAAACCCGAGACCGACTTACTGTCGTCCTTATCACTCTGGATGCTCGAATCGGTAAAGGACTCTACCTGGAGTACACCGTTACCATACACCAAGAACATTTCTTTAGTCCTTCTCAAGTACTTAAGAATGTTCTTTACAGTTGTCCAGTGATTCTCCCTGGGATCCGATTGATACCTGCTTACAACATTAAGTGCGTAAGCTATATCCGGTCTGGTACATAACATCGCATACATGATAGACCCGGCTGTCGAAGCATATGGTATCCCTTGCTTGCGAGCCCTCTCCAAATCAGTCTTGGGGGACATCTCTTTGGAGAGAGTGATTCCTGATATCGTGGGTAAATTTCCATGCTTGGAATCTTCCATACTAAATCTCTTTAGTGTGGTGTCAATGTACCTGGATTGGGACAATCCCAACATCCGTTTAGATCTATCTCTATAGATCTTATTCCACAGGATATAGGAGGCATGACCCAGATCCTTCATGGAGAACCTTTGTGAAAAGAAGAACTTGACCGATTGTAGCATAGAAACATCATTTCCTATCAAGAGTACGTCATCCACGTACAATATGAGGAAGATAATCTTACTCTCTACAACCTTTTTGTATATACATGGTTCATCTACGTTTTTGA
This sequence comes from Agapanthus africanus, assembly GCA_030015575.1. Lineage (NCBI taxonomy): Eukaryota > Viridiplantae > Streptophyta > Magnoliopsida > Asparagales > Amaryllidaceae > Agapanthus > Agapanthus africanus. The sequence continues at coordinate 392,374,736 of CM057341.1, forward strand.
TGAAGTCAAACTCTTTGACTTCCATATCAAAATAGATGTTCCAACTCCGCGATGCCTGCTTTAACCCGTAAATTGATTTAAGCAGCTTGCACACGTTTCCGCTGCTCCCACTTTCTACAAAGCCCTCTGGGTGTATCATGTACACTTTCTCTTCTAAATCACCATAGAAAAGCGATCTTGATGTCCATCTGCCAGATTTCGTAGACATGGTATGCAGCGATAGCAAGTAGGATCCGGATAGACCTAAGCATAGCCACTGGAGAAAAGGTTTTATCATAATCGACACCAGGTCGTTGACGAAAACCTTTTGCTACAAGTCTAGCTTTGAAAGTCTCAACTTTTCCATCTACACAAAGTTTCTTCTTAAAGATCCACTTGCTCCCGATGTATTTTACCCCTTCAGGAGAAACTTCCAAAGTCCATAATTTGTTAGTGTACATGGATTCCATCTAGATCACATTGCATACATCCATTTCACAGAGTCCCCACTCATGATGGCCTGCTCGAAACTAGTTGGGTCATCATCTTCTATGATGTAATTCTCGCTCCCACCATCAATGAGAAAATCGTAGTATCTCTCAGGTGGATGAGGAACCCTACTAGATCTGCGGAGAGGCTGAGGTTCGTCGGGGACTATTGAATCCTCCGGTTCCACCAAATCATCAGTTGTAGTTTGTGTAGCTGGAATTTCTTCCAGTTCTACCTCATGACCACTAATTTCTTTTATAAGAAACTCCTTTTCTAAAACGGTGGCATGTTGAGAAACAAACACCTTTTGTTCCACACTGTAGTAGAATAGATACCCATATGAATTCTTTGGATATCCCAAAAACTTGCAAAGAACTGATCTTGCCTCGAGTTTGTCCGGATTTTGCTTTTTGACATAGGCCAGACAACCCTATATCTTAACTCGTTTAAGATATGGTCTCTTTCCACTCTATATCTCATATGGTGTTTTAGGCACAGATTAAGATGGAACTTGATTCAATAGGTATGCGGCCATCTCAAGCGCATAACCCCAAAAGGAAATAGGTAACTCAGCAGTACTCATCATAGAGCACACCATATCTAATAGGGCGCGATTTCTCCGCTCCGATACACCGTTTTGCTGTGGTGTATACGGAGGAGTAAGCTTAGAGAGAATCCCATTCTATTTTAAAAAGTAACGGAATTTTGTGCTCAAGTATTCTCCTCCCCGATCAGATCGAAGGATTTTAATACTTTTACCCGTTTGGTTCTCTACTTCCTACTTGTATTCCTTGAATTTCTCAAAAGCTTCAGACTTGTGTTTCAACAGGAACACATGTCCGAATCTTAAGAGATTATCGGTGAATGTGATAAAGTACGAGGAACCATTCCTGGCATTTGTAGACATAGGAACACATATATCACTATGTATCAGTCCTAAAAGTTCAGTAGCTCTTTCTCCGTGTCCAGTAAACGGAGTTTTGGGCATTTTTCCTTTGAGACATGACTGGAAAGTTCCATAAGATGTAAATTAAAACTTATTCAAATATCCATATTTTTGCAACTTAGCTAGTCGTGTCGTATTGATATGACCTAGTCTACAGTGCGACAAGAAGGCTTCGTTCATTTATGAACTTTTCCTCTTGTGTCTGTTCTGTATGTTTAGAACTGTATTCTGATTTTGAACATATAAAACATTACATAACGTACCAAAACCAATCAACACTTGATTTAGGAAAATGTTCATAACATTATCCTTTAATGCAAAGTTATATCCTTCTTTAGCTAATAATGACACTGATATAATATTGCATATCAGGCTTGGTATGTTATAACAGTCGTTCAGAATCTTTGTATTACCACTTGGTAGTACAAGGTGATATTCACTAACTGCTTTGGCTGCAACCATTGCACCATTCCCTAATCTGAGAGAATGACCACCTATTCTCAGTTCTCTACCTTTCTTTAGCCCATGTAACATATTACAAATGTGGGATCCTGATCCGGTATCTAATACCGAGGACGTAGAGTGTACTAAGAAACAGTTCTCGGTAACGAACACACCCGAAGAAGTTGCATCAACATGATCATTCCTCGTTCGGGTCGCATAGGAATCTAGATATTCCCCTATTTCCTACTCAAACTTATAACAAATATAAGATAGAGCGGAACCAACGTTCCCCAGCTCAGTATAACAAGTGGGTTCGGTTAATACATTAATATTATTATCTTGATTAAGGCGTGTCATGGTCGCTACCTGGAGAGAGAGAAGAAAACATTTTAGCGTATGCTCTTGCAAGATTAGATTGATTATTATCTTATCTAATCAGGATGGCTCCCACTGTTTTTATCTAATCTTTCTTCAAATCCTAAAAGGTAAGACTAGCCGGGATTAATTACACCCTACAAGTTCGCCAATTGTTCAGCCAGGCAGGTATTGGTACACCGAGGGAATCTCCCCATGCTTTCGCATGGAACTAATTAAATAACTTCGTTTCCACAGGGGCGTAACCCCGTTAACACATTTCTTAGACACCTACTTGATCAGCTAATTGTAAAGTGCAAAACTCTCCGAGGAGTAACTCTTACTCGCTGTGGGTATCGGGATCCAACCATCTCATAGAAAGTATGCAATCTCATTGCAAATTTCAACACTTGAAATTCCCAATAATGTTTTTTCCCCAAGCAATTTATGACCTTTACAAGGTCAACAAACCATAAATTGCAAGTAAAGTTCAACCCATTCATTCGGTGATTGAATTAAACCCACCCGCACAATCCTCGATAAGGTCAACAAAGTCGTACGACTACCCTAATCCAATCGCATCATATGTGGCAGATAAGCACTAATTAGTTACCATACACTACGCCTTGACAAGGTTAAAAAAGGCAGCACGAACACTAAATAGTACTTATTTAAAATAACGGAGGGCTACGACATGTTTTTAGGAAAAACTTTTGCGTAATAAACATGAGATCGTTGTAGAATCGAGTGATTTGAAAAAGAGCGGTTTAAGCTCCACTTTTTAAAATCGAGTGTTTTTGAAAATATTAAAATCGAGTGTTTTTCAAAATAAACCAAGTGGGTTGTAGCATCTGCTAGCTTTTGCTAAAGAGGTCACTCCCGGTGAAGAGATCTAGGCTCTTTTCTCATCGAATGAGGTGCTGGATATTCATCTAGGAATACCGCTATGCGAAGCAAGAACTAGAGCTACCTTTTTGAAAATTTGATTCTACAACATCATTAGGTTTCTTTCCTTTTCATTAATCTCATTAATGAATTCCCATCATTTATATTTTATAAACATCATAGATAAAGAAACAAAAGTAGAACGTACGCTTAGGCCATCCGTATTCGCCACGGGTCCCGTCATGCACCATAAGGATAGTTAACTACCGGCAGAGCGGGGGCAGGACTAGCGGGGATGTAAAACATAAGCAACGTTTATTATATATCATATATATAATATCAAGCATTAGTCTCACGCAGTTATATGATCCCATCACAGAACATTGCTGCAGAAGTCAACATATGAAATATTGGATATACTAGGAGGTCTGTGTTTTAAATTAAGCCAGTTAAAAACAAGGATTTCACGGTTGTGATGAATAGCCAAACCCACATCCCTAGACCCCTATGAGAGCGGCAAGCAACCCTGCCAATTCAAGAGTTAGGAGACCCGGTCTCGACTCCTCGATATGGCCTCCCAGTGGACTCTAGAACCCGGTTACTTGTGCTCCCTGCCTTGGGTCTTTCCTAATGCAGAAAAGTAAATAATGTACATCAATGGTGACATCATCCTCAACCCGGAAGTGTCCCAATAAAAGAATATTACATACAACTTTTTACATGAATGAAAATAAAAAACTCTCATCTCACGCAAAAACCCCCGGCCATTCAAACACGACGATCCAATGTAACATATCACAACAGCACATAACATCACATGTTATCAACGTAAGTAAATATGCGTATCCTAATAGTCGTTGACGTATAGCAACGAAACCAGCGATACACCACATATTACATTTACGGTCGCAGAAAAGAAATGAAAACTACAATAATTAGAATCCGCAACCACCTTAGACATCATAAACCCGGAATATCACATACTATGGATTTCATGCCTAACAATATAAACCCGGCATTTTGGTATCAAATTGAAACCGCTTTTAAATATCCAGTCGGGCAATTCAACAAGATTGCCAACAAAAGATCGAATGCTCATCGGAAACATTAGTAGACGGCTGCACCCCAGATGTCGTCGACAAAGCGCACTTAGGTGGAACACCATGGCCACGAGCACCCGAATGGATGCTTTTGGCTACGGGGTTCTCCTACAGTCAGTTGGTCGAGGTGATGGGGCGTGGCTATCTAATAGTGTTACCCGGCGAGTGTTCGTGTACTATACGAGATTGCGACGGAGTTTTGATCCAAATCAAAACCTTGTAGCAACCGATCAAAAGAGACTAAATTGCTAAATCTACAAAACACTAATTAGTTTTCACAAAACTAATTATTGTGGATTCCAAATATTGTATCACAAATCACAGATATCTAGACGATGTTAACGTTTCGATCGATTTATCGAACACCCACAATTTCCAGAAACCTCAACATTTAAGTCTCATTTAAAAATACCCAGAAAGTGCCAAATGTACCTACAGATCAGTATAAGAAGGCACAGTCCCTGCCTCACCAACTTTGCCGTGGAACGGCGGCTAAACCCATGGATTGGCCACGGTTGCGCGGACGTTTGGTCGAGTTGGGCGCTTGTTCTTCTTGGGGATCCGTAGAAAACCCTGCACAATTTTTTGCATATTTTTAATTTCAAAAATTCCAACGTTTGAAATTTTTTACAGAAACCCGGATATTAGGGTTTCGAAAAGTCGATCGAACACTTTAAATTCGCCTACACCACTCCTAATGCTCTAGTTTGGCTCTGATACCACTTTTGGAGTTTCTTAGCACCACTACTAGGTTTTAGCAAGCATCAAGTATGCAATTTTAAAAAATCTAGAGTGCTAAGGAACACAAACCTAGAATCGAACTAGAGAATTAGGGTTTTATGAAGTTGTAAATAACTTTACACTACGTGAAATAGGAATACAACCTTTATAGACCGGTCCTTCACTTCTAAAGCTCCATGTAGTAGTCCCTTAGGTCCAAGTAGTGGTCCCCCGAACTCTTCTTACGCTCCACTAAGCGAAAGGAACGAGCTTGCTTAAAGGATCTTCGAGACCGAAGATGATCTACCTTGAGGAATCTCTAACTCAAGCGACCTGTTCACTAATTGAAGAGTTAGTGAAGTAAACAACATATACTAAATTGCTAGTTTGGTATAGATTGATGAAGTAGGAATTTTGCTCACTTTAGAATTATTTTTCTCTTTTTCTTTTTCACTTCAATCAAATACTAAAGAAGATAAGTGAGATGAAGAAGATGATCAAGTGATGAACCATGGTGTGAAAATATCTCATATGCGTAACACTTTAGAATGAGGTAAGTGTTAATTAAGCGATAATGCGGGGTTTTAATGAAATTTAACCAATAATTATTTTAAACATATTTTATTTGATTAATTAATATTTTATTTAATTATTTTTATACTTTCACACATGTGCATGTTAAATTAGGGTTAAGAAGGTGTTAACCATGCTTTACTAGCCATGGCATACTTAACCATTTATTTTTAACATGTCATGTTGTATTTAAATAATTATATCTATTTTAATTATGAGAAAAAGGGTTTTAATTGTTTTTGGAAAAAAGAATAGAAAAGAGGAGAAGAGTGAATTATTGGAGGAGACTTTTGGAGCATGGTTGGTAATTAATGAAGAGAGAGAGAGAGAGGGAGAAAGAGTGTAAGGCATACACTCACCCCACACCCACACACTCTCTCATTCTTCACTCATACACTCTCATTCTCACCTCACTCTCTCAATTCTCTTGTTCTTCTCCTTCTTCACTAAGTTCTCCACTTGAAATATTTTCATCACAAATCCTAGGCCTAAACCTTCATCCAACCTCACTAAACCCTTCACAACTCATGCTAAGCCTATTGTGATGACTTGGAGCTTGGAAAGCTAGGATTTTCCCAAGTTTTGGTGAGATAGTGATCTTTAACTCTTTATAAGGCTCTAAGGGAGTTTCTGTGCTTATTAGTTTCAGTTTTAAACACTAAAGTTTTAGTTTTTATCCAAATATCTAATTTTTGTGATAAGTTTGTGTCTCAGTGATCTGCTGTTGTTAGGGTGACCTATTATATAATCTAACAATACAGTAGAGTAGTGAGAGAACCCTGAATGTACACCTGAAACCCGGACCCCACCCATCCTTGTTGGCCCGGCGAGAATGGTGATATGGCCGGCGCCGCCGGTTTTTTTTTAGCCTGGGAAGTTGTGTTTTTGAGGGTAGCTGTCTGTAGGCTATCCTTGGTGTTTAGTTCTGTTTGATTTTCCTATATTTTCTGTAGGCAAAATCTGGAACCACTTAACTAGTTTGTAGTGTTTCAGCAACGCACGATACGGATATCCGACATGGTTTTTGTGCTTCGTGTAGCTTGCAACACTTGGGTTTGGTTTAGGGTGTTGCTACACATATTAGCCACTAAGTTAACACTAGATAGCTTGTGGGAGTCGATGCGTTGGTTTAAGTGTCGTTTGCGTGTGTTATCGGAAGGTTTCTAACTTGCACTTGTTATGTTTTTGTGTGATATTAGGATCGATTGTGGGGACTTCGGGGGCTACTAAGAAAGGGAAGGAGGTGATTGGATTCACCTTACTCGAGATCATCGATGAGTAGATTTAATATTTACAGGAAAATCGCCCGTATGGCGTTATACGTTGAGGATTAGATTCTGTAACATTTCAGAAAAATAAAATATTATTTTTTGGAATTTAAATAATTTAAATAATAAATATTAAGAATATTTTAACGAGGGAGGTTTGTTTTAATAATATGGTTTGATTATATACCAATAGATTGGAAAAATATTGGAAAATAAATTTGAATGTTGATTTTGAAAGAATATTATATGATTTAGACACTTTATAAAGAATTTATAAAGTTAATTGTATAGGGGTTATTACTAAACTCGATTAGTGTTATTAACCTTGCATTTAGCATGACTATGCATCATGACATGCAACAAAGCTTGTTACATTTTATTCTACCATGATTTCTTTTTTTTGTGCATGGTTGCATTTTGGGGTTTTTCATTTTGGGTTTACAAAAGAAAAGGAAAGGAAAAGAAAAAAGAAGATAAGGAAATAGATTAAACAATTAATGTATGGGCAAGAGAGAGAGAGGTGAGGGGTCTTCATTGACCATGGCTCTTTGTTAATCATTCTTCATCATTTCCCTCCCTTTCTCCTCAACCTTGGCTGCCCTCTCCCTCCACCACTTCCACCACTTCACCGCACCCCCATTCCCTCATCAAAACACATCATTCCCTTCATTAAAAATGTGCACAAGCTCACTACAAGCATGGGGAACCAAGCAAGTTAGGATTTTGAGCACTTGGGGCAACTCAAGAAAATTCTTGAGTTGCCAAATGAGGTAATTCTTTCATCATTAGTGTAGTATTCCATTTCTTTTAGCCTAAATGTTAGTTTAGATTTGGTTTAGTGGGGTTTTGTGACATAGGAAAATTCCTAGAAGAGGTTTGAGGGATTCTTGAATTGAGATAGTGTAATTGAGGTTAGTAGAGGCCATAAAACCCCTGTGGTGATAGTATATTGGACTAAATCAGAGACTTGGACCCCATGTCATGAACTTAGAAATCCCCAACATCGGTTTTTTGTAGGAATAGTGATGACTTTAGAGATCTGCTATGACCCGGGGCACCTGAAAATTTTTTAGCGATTACTGTGAGTCGTGCAGGGAACCTAGAAGCTACCCTGAAGACCTGAGAGCCTAACCCCAAACCCTAGCCGCAGATTTTTCCCTTCTGGCCGCAAATTATGGCCAGGACTTGGCCTCTAGGCCTCGTGCTTGTTCTGTGGCCTTATCTTCAGTAAACTAGACCCTCCACATGTGCAAAATTGGCTAATTTCACCTGAAACAAAATCTGGAGAATATTTTTTGAGATTCAGTTTTGGTTTCGTGATTGTTTATAACTTGAACTTTGTATTTTGTGTTTCATCTCAATCAATTGGTGTTTATACGTCGATGTCGCGGGTTATTTGATTCTTTTGCATGCGTAGACCATAGGTTCTAACCTATGTATGTTTCGTGTGGCGTTTTGGTTCTCATCCGCGATTTCGGTTTACGATACTATGTGTGATATGTGTAGGTACCTCCGCGTGGACTTCGGACGACGAGCAAGATCAAGGCGGCATCGACTTCGGCAAGCAAGGATCAAGTGAGTAGATTTATATCTACGGGGGAAGTCGGGTGGATGGCGTATAGCACCCCCGCATTTTCGTATTGTAGTATACGAATACGTATATATATATATATTTGTGTGTGTGTAATGATTATCAAGATAGTTTTTAGGTGTTCATGGATTAGTTTTAGTGTAATTAGAAGTAACTTAGTTTAGCTTCTTAGTCGCAAAACCCTAGAGTAAAGATTTGCATACACACACGCATACATTCGATGTTCTTGTGCGTATATGGAGATATGTATATATATATATATACATTTATGTATGTGAGTATGTGTTTATATATATATATATATGTATATGTATACATGTATGTTGAGGATAGTATATGATACATGGAGATGAGTCGATGTGTTTGGACATGATACTGTGAGATCGGTGATGTGACTTAAGGTCGTATTATGAGATACGACATGATATTATAGCGGGTCGTTGAGCGATGTGTTTTCATATACACACGGATTATGTTGATGGTATCAGTATGTATTAGACTTTAGATCAGTACCCCGAGTTCATGATATGTGATGATCATACAATATGGATGTTGTGTTATATGTGATATTCGACCCGTACCCTAATTTGGGATGCCGTACGATGGATTTACCATACGTGATATAATTATGATGATAGATCTGCACTCTTGACTCGAGAATGTCATATTATATATTGTATAGTACGTGAGACTATTGAGGCGGGATCACCGACTACTAGATATAAATATCGACTCAGACTTAAGTGATTTTCCTTACCCTTTCGATTAGTCTGTTAGTTTAGTTCTATAGTTTACTTAGTAGATGTTAGACTATGCTCAAGTCATACTTATTTCCAAAACTAACGAATCGTGAGTATTTTAAAGACAGGCCAACGGATACTACGGATATTTCAAAGGATGTACATTTTCTTAAAAACACCGTAGCCCCAATTTTCTAAACACTACAATTCGTGTTATTTCAAATGCCAAAACTATATGACTCATATATATATAATTTACATTCTTCATTGTTGCGCTTACAATTCATTTTTCGTATATTCTTTCTATTCGCATCGCATTGCATGCTTAAATGTGTTTTCGTAGTTATTATGAAACCCTGCTGTCAGGACACCTGCACCATTACCGATGATGAGTATGCTTCACGTACACTTAGTTGCCGGCTCACACACATCATCGTCGGTAATTTTTATGTCACGTATACATTAGAAAACACTATTTCATTCGTATAATTTGCTAGCTAATAGTTTCGACATAGTAGTAGTGCGCTTGCTTTTATATGCTAGTTTAATTATTGCATTCTTTATTTGATATCCGATGCATTCATATATTCATTGTCATGAAATATTATGGTATTCACTGTTTACTGACTTTTGATTTTGGGATTCGGATTTTTCCATGATATTTATCGATTTGGAGAAACCGTAAGGATTTTATAAACTCATTATCATTTTCAAAAGATAGAAATTGCGGTTTTCTCATGTTATGATGTGAGATATGTCCACCATGAGTTTTCTCGGCTCTTGAGCAATATCATACACCCGATTCGAGGAGGAGGAGGAACCATCTGTGGGTGAATGGTGGACCCGGTATGGTACCCCGTGGCATGATGGTCACAGATGATGGCGTTGAGCCTCGCAGGGGAGCACTACAGACCGGTTATTGTGACGCGGCGGATATCCGGAGGATACCGATGTATTCTTGAGATTTGATGATATAGGCCAGTCCGGATTGCCGGAGCCTGAGGTATTGAGATTTGATGACACGGGCCAGTCCGGATTGCCGGAGCCTGAGAAAGTGAGATAGTGAGATATATATTTTGTGTCGATACTAGACACCGATTCTCTGTTGATTTTGTAAGTCCATGCTACCTCTCCCGGTACTTTCGGGCATGCGGAATTAGGTGAAAAACAATTTTCTAGAGGCGGTAACATGGACTCAAAACCGGATCTTGGTTAAACATCTAACTAACAACCTAACTAGGAGTTGTTAACTACTCGGTTAGGGGGTTATACCTTTCTTTCTTGAACTGCTTCGTCTTCAAGCCTCGATGGTTGTCCGGATCGGCTTCACCCCGTCGTCTCCTTGCGCCGAAGAACGATCCACCTGAAAGCTTCTACCTTTGGCTTCTTCTTCGGTCTTTGAAGAAACTAGTTCACTTGGTTTGCCAAACCTTATGAACTAGAGTGAGTAGAGAAGAGTGTGTTGGGATTTTCTCTATGGTTCTTGGTTCTCAACACATGAGACAAGTGAACCATAGACAAAGAGAGGGAGAGCAAGAGGAAGAAGATGAGAGCTCAAGAACAAGAGAGAGAATGAAAAATGATAGAATGAGAAAGACTTTTCTCTCTTGGCTCTCATAATCCAAAGCCATCATCACAAAAATAGTAATCAAGTATTGTGTAAATGGTTTAAGTCAAAATGGCTATATCATTTCATGCACTCATATTGCACAAGAGAACAAGCAAGTGAAAAGTCTTTGCCATGAAATGATAGCCATTGTCATCATGATGGTCAACTAGTCCAACCTAGTCAACCAGTCAACAAAGTCAACAAGTCAACAAAGTCAACCCCTCAACAACCATGTCACCACAATACTTAATTAATATTATTGTTAATCATAAATGATATTCTCATTAGGGTTGAGCAAAAAGTCAATAGTCAACAGTCAACGGTCAACAACCCTAATGAGAATCCTCTGCCTCTGTCTCTCCGTCAACTGTGCATACACACCCGCATCCGCGTTCCGAGGAACACGAATACATACTGGATAAAACCAATCCCAAAACGTACACTAGGATCTGGCTTAAACCAAAGCCCGCTAGTGTTAACTGTCCGGACACTAAACGTGCACAAGTGCACGGATGTAACCGAACCTTGTCGCAAAACCATGCGACCTGTCGCAAAACCATGCGACCTCTACTCTTTTGCCTAAAGGCGAATAGCTTTCTGTGTGGGACTCTAAAGACTCGACACTACGCTGGCAGTGGGTTTAACCACAGACCGCAAGCGGCACTAGCTGTGCGTAACGGTCCCCAGGTAGATGCCGACAAGAAGACTGACGAGGTGAAACCCATCTGAACTCCTACTGAGCCTGAATATGACAATCTCCGTACAGTCCGGTCTGTTCGTCTGATACATCGCATGGCGGGCCTAGGGGGGCGGTAAACGTCAGTCCCCTAATAGTGGTACAAGTCGTGTCAGAGTGAAGCCCAATACACCCAGAGATAAACTGGAAGCCTACCAGTATATCTCGCTTGCCCTGGCCAGGGACTACTCGTGTAATGGCTCTCCTAGACAGCGCGATGTCAACCCCCAATACCGGGAGAGACGAATCCTGTCTAACCGTCACTGCCTCCAAGTGCTTCAGGACTGCACCCAACTACTACCTGTTTGCACGACTCCTTTGAGCCGTGGTAGGGTAGTAATCAAAGTACAGTGGGAACACACTCGAGGCGAAGTGATAGTGTCAAGTCAGCGGACTAAGCTGTACTCATGTCACCTGGGAACTGATAACTGACGATTGGTATAATACCAACCGGTCAGTTCCCGACGAGTCCTGTCCAGTGTACTCGTAACCCAACGAGCACCCGCATACTATCTCCAGTACGACGTACTGATGGATGTGGGACAGACCATCTCCCACTCTGGGATGAGAAGCGCATGCGCTTGTCTACTTCGGAGTATCGATGCCCTGTCTCGATAGTCCTGCGACTAGGGACCTGCATAAGGATGTGCTTATAGATTACCCAGCCCCCACTAGTGTGACTGCCATCACAACGCTGGTAATCAAGCAAAGATCCTAAAGGCTCCACTAATGTGTATAGGCGATATACTAAAATAAACACATGTACACATTGAAGTAGAAACAAACCAAGTAGCATACTACTATTTTGAGCAAGATTGTATATACAAGGTGAATATCCCAAGCTTCCATTAAGTAATATACAAACTAGTATGATACAGTAATGGACTCTAGGGCATATACACTAACAATCTCCCACTTGCACTAAGGCCATGTACTGGCGTATCGAAGACCTATCATCTCGATCAGCCGCTCGAACTGAGTCTGGGGCAAGGCCTTGGTTAATGGATCTGCAATGTTATCTTCTGAAGCAACCCTCCGAACCTCGATCTCCTGGCGATGCACGATCTCCCTGATAAGGTGATACCGCCTTAAGATGTGTCTTGATCTCTGATGGGACCTGGATTCCTTCGCTAAAGCTATAGCCCCGTTGTTGTCGCAATACAGAGGTATTGGATCAACAATGGACGGAACCACCTGAAGTTCTTTTAAGAACTTCCTTATCCAGACAGCTTCTTTTGCGGCATCAGATGCAGTGATGTATTCCGCTTCCATCGTCGAGTCTGCAACGGTTTCCTGTTTGGAACTCTTCCAACACACCGCCCCTCCATTGAGGGTAAAGACAAAACCCGACATGGACTTGGAATCATCCTTGTCACTCTGGAAGCTGGAGTCAGCAAAGGCTTCGATCTGGAGGTCTTTTCCGCCATACACGAAGAACATCTCCTTAGTCCTTCTCAGGTACTTGAGAATGTTCTTTACCGTTATCCAGTGTTTCTCCCCAGGGTTTGACTGATACCGGCTTACTACACTCAGTGCATAAGCTACATCCGGTCTGGTACACAACATCGCATACATTATAGAGCCTATCGCAGAAGCGTAGGTTATAATAGACATACGATCCCTCTCCAAATCAGTCTTGGGAGACATCTCTTTAGAGAGGGTGATCCCGTGACATGCCGGTAGGTTACCGCGCTTGGAATCTTCCATACTGAATCTTTTCAGTATGGCGTCGATGTACCTGGACTGTGAAAGTCCTAATATCCTCTTGGATCTATCACGATGGATCCGGATCCCCAGGATGTATGTGGCATCACCTAGGTCTTTCATGGAGAACCTGTGTGATAAGAACCCCTTGACAGATTGTAGCATAGGAATGTCATTTCCTATTAAGAGAATGTCATCCACGTATAAAAAGAGGAATACTACAGTTCTCGCTACAAATCTACTATAGATGCATGGTTCATCTGGATTTTTGATAAAGCCAAATTGCTTGACCATCTCATCAAAACAGATGTTCCAACTCCGCGATGCCTGCTTTAGTCCATAAATGGACTTAAGCAACTTGCATACCTTTCCGCTGCTCCCACTCTGAATGAAACCCTCTGGTTGGTCCATATAGACACACTCCTCTAAATTTCCATTTAGAAAAGCGGTCTTTACGTCCATTTGCCAGATCTCATAATCGTGGAAGGCAGCAATGGCAAGAAGGATCCGAATGGATTTCAGCATAGCCACTGGAGAAAAGGTTTCGTCATAGTCCAAGCCAGGTCTTTGACGGAAACCTTTTGCAACAAGTCTAGCTTTATAGGTCTCAACCTGTCCATCTACACCAATCTTCCTTTTGAAGATCCACTTGCATCCTACGGGTTTTACCCCGTCTGGAGCAATGTCCAACGTCCATACTTTGTTGGTGTACATGGACTCCATTTCGGTCCGCATTGCATCCAGCCATTTTACCGAGTCATCGCTCTGAAACGGCCTGCTGGAAGCTAGTAGGTTCATCATAATCTATGATGCAATCCTCTCTATCCCCGTCTATGAGAAAACCGTGGTATCTCTCGGGCGGATGAGACTGTCTACTACTCCTGCGGAGTGGCGTAGGAATGTCCTGTTCTTTTGAACCCTCTGGTTCCACTAAGCTTTCAGTAATAGCTCGTGGTTCTGGAATTTCTTCCAGTTCTACTGTGCTCCCACTTATGTGGTTTTCTAAAAACTCAGTTTCCAAGAAGTAGGCATGACGAGAAACAAAAACCTTTTGTTCCTCTTCACAGTAGAAGAAATATCCCTTGGAGTTCTTTGGATATCCCACGAACTTGCACTGTACGGAGCGTGCCTCGAGCTTGTCCGCATGCTGCTTTTTAACAAAAGCTGGACATCCCCATATCTTAATGTGCTTAAGATAGGGTTTCTTCCCACATCACATCTCATATGGTGTAGTAGGCACAGTCTTAGTGGGAACTCGGTTCAAAAGGTATACAGCTGATTCTAGCGCATACCCCCAGAATGATCGCGGTAACTCAGCGTTACTCATCATGGACCGTACCATATCCAATAGGGTTCGGTTCCGTCTCTCCGATACACCGTTATGTTGCGGAGTGTATGGAGGAGTAAGCTGAGAGAGAATTCCGTTCTCTTTTAAATAGTCCAGGAACTCGGCACTTAAGTATTCTCCACCTCGATCCGATCTTAGAATCTTGATACTTTTGCCGGTTTGTTTTTCTACTTTATTCTTATATTCCTGGAATTTTCCAAAGGCTTCGGACTTATGTTTCATTAAGAAGACATAACCATACCTTGAAAAGTCATCCGTAAAAGTAATGAAGTATGAATAACCGCTTCGTGCATGTGTAGACATTGGACCGCACACGTCGCTGTGTACGAGTCTCAAGAGCTCGCTCGCTCTTACTCCGTGTCCAGTGAACGGAGTCTTTGTCATCTTTCCTTTGAGACAGGATTGACAAGTGGCATACGATTGATATTCGAACGGATTCAAATATCCTTCTGTATGTAACTTCGTCAACCTTGTCTCATTGATGTGACCCAGTCTACAATGCCATAAGAAAGTCTGATTTATTTCCGGAGATTTTCTTTTGTGTGTATTCTGGACATTGAAAATCTGCGGATGGTTTAATACGTATATACCATTGCTTAATGTACCTGACCCAATCAGAACTTGATTAAGGTGAATGTTTACAACATTACTTACAAACGCAAATTCATAACCTTCTTTAGAAGTCAAAGATACAGAAATGATATTACAAGTTGCGTTGGGTACAAAATAGCAATTACGCAAAACCAAAACGTGTCCATCTGACAACCCCAGGTGATAGTCCCCCACGGCCTTAGCATCCATGCTAGCTCCGTTTGCAACTTTGAGGGTCAAGTCACCTGCCTTCAAAACCCTACGATTTCTCAACGCCTGCAAAGAATTACAGATATGAGATCCTGATCCGGTATCCAATACCCAGGAAGTAGAGTTTATTGAAAGACAGTTTTCAATAACATACACACCTGAAGCTGAAGCCGCAACCTGCTTCAGATACTGTGTTCTGGCCTTCTAAGCCCTGCAATCATTTTTCCAGTGTCCCTTCTTATGACAATAGAAGCATTCTTCCTTATCCGCAAGCTTTGCCACTTTCTTTGTTGCTTTTGCCTTTCCCTTCGTATCCACTTTACTAACACCGCCCCTTGGTTTGGCGGGGGCTTTCTTCTTTTTTCCCTTGGCTTTCGCCTTGGACCTAGAAGAGGAAGATCCTCCTACAAAAAAAGTGGATGTTTCCCTACCTTTCTGTAGGGTGCCCTCTGCGCTCCTCAGCATGTTGAGGAGTTCTGAAAGTTCAACTTCCTTTTCTTGTAAGTTGAAGTTCAGGATAAACTGGGCGTAAGTGGAAGGAAGGGACTGGAGAATCAAGTCCGTATAGAGCTCATTCTCCAACGCGGTCCCAAGATCCGCGAGCTCTTCTATGTAGCCAATCATCTTAAGCACGTGTTCCGCTAACGATGATCCGACGGCCAGCCTTGCCGAAAATAACTTCTTCGACACTTCGTATCTTGCGATACGAGACTGCTCTCCATACAGTTCTTTTGTATGGAGAAATATGGATTCGAGGTCCATATTCTCGTGTCTCCTCTGATGTTCGTTGTCCATAGAGGCAAGCACGAGGCACTTGGCCTTCGCGCAATCGATTTCCCAGGTCTTACGAATTTCCTTATCCGCGACGCTGGTTTTGGGACCTGGGACAGGGGGAGCTTTGGTGGTAAGAAGATACCCCAGCTTGTCGTAAGTGATTGCCATCTTGACATTCCTGAGCCAATCTTTGTAGTTTGGCCCTGTCAGTATGTTTTTATCTAGAAGTAACTTAAGTCCAGTCATGTCGATTGGTCGCTGCAATTAGGAGAGAGAAGAAACACTCAGCATGATGCTCTTGCAAGTTTAGAATGGTTTTTAGTTTGTCTAAACAGGATGGCTCCCGCTGTTTCTCGAATCCCTCCTCAAACCAAAAATGAAGAATTAGTCAGGATCAATCTCACCGTACAATACTTGCTTAACCGTTCAGCCAGGCCAGTGTCGGTACTTCGAGGGAGGTTTTCCAACGCTTTCGCGAAGTTCCTTAATTAAATAACCTCTTTTCCCTGGGGGCGTAGCCCCGCTAACACCTTTCCAGACACCTACTTGGTTTATAGCATTGATCGTTAAGTGAGAAATTTCCCGAAAAGTAGCATATACTCACAGTAGGATCGGGATACAAATATCATTGCGTGACGAAACTGAAGGAATCCTACCA
The DNA here is from genome assembly GCA_030015575.1 of Agapanthus africanus. Taxonomy (NCBI): domain Eukaryota; kingdom Viridiplantae; phylum Streptophyta; class Magnoliopsida; order Asparagales; family Amaryllidaceae; genus Agapanthus; species Agapanthus africanus. Next base: position 392,391,455 of record CM057341.1, read on the forward strand.
GAATCATCACACTCCAAATGGTATGCAACACTAGCAAGTTTCAGTTCTTTTGAAACTCCCGATGTGGATTTTTGCCCCATGCTCTTATGACCTTGACTTTGGCCAACAAATCATAAGTCACATGTCAAGTTCTACCCGTCGTTCTCCAGGTTAATTTGAATCCACCCGTACCTACCCTTGATTTTGGCCAACAAGGCAGTACGACTGTCCCAAACCAACGCATCTATCTATGCTGCACATGAATACCCAATAGCTACCAATCACTATGCCTTGACTTTGGCCAACAAACATAGCTTGAATACTATTGACTATTCATGTGAAACGACGGAGGGCTACGAATGGTTTTGGCTAAACCGTGAACGTAGTGAACTTGATATAATCGATGGAACGAGATAGCTTTTAAAAAGGAGTGGCTCAAGCTCCGCATTTAAAAGTTGGTTTTGAAAAGAACCGAGTGGTTTTTCGAAAGTGTTCCAACGACTTTTAGTTGGTTTATTTTTCTTGCATTAGTTCTTTTAATGCGTGATATTCTTGCATTAGTTCTTTTAATGCATCCTATCATTTAATCCTACCATTGCAGAAAACAACCAAAATATGACGTACGCTTATGCCATTCGCATTCGCCACGGGGCCCCGTCATTACCCGTTAGGTTACTTAACTAACGACAGAGCGGGGGCTGGGCTAGCGCGGCTGTAAAACATAAGCAACGCCTAAATAATATCATATATAGATATATGCAATGATAGCCATTTCAGATCACAGATGAACACATTGGATATACTAGGAACCAGCAATTCGTACGAGCTTGTAACGAAAAGATGATTACACGGTCGCGGTGAATAGCCAATACCCCACCCAAGACCTCTACGGGTGCGGCAAACTACCCGCCAAGTACCCGAAGCGAAGCAACCTCCCTCAACTCCGTGAGTAGGCCACTCGGCACTTCGGCATACCCGGTAGTTTGTGCACCCCCTCCATGGGTCTATCCTAGGAGCAAAAACAGTAAAAAGAAATTATACAATGACGGCTACAACCCCGACCCGGTTGTGCGGCCATACAAATAATTATTACATCAATTTACAAATTTACATGAATTGAAAGAAAAGAAAACTCTCGTCTCACAACCCCCGGCTATTCACCCGCGACAATCCAATGAATTCATATACACATTCCAATAACATTACAGATCTCAGATTTGTATAACCCCCACTAATCGACATATAGCGATTAGCAGACCTTCAATACAAATATCACATCACAGATAAACCCGTCAGCTTAAGTCTTTTAGAAGTTCGATCAAAAATACGGATTTTCAGGCCCCAAACACAAAATTTTCGTTCTGGAAAATCTGGGCAGAAAATACATATTCCAAAAATCCCAAAATACCCCTATGAACAAACTGCAAAAATAAAACCCCACGACCGAGTCAACTCGGCCGCGGTTCCGCGGCGGGAGCAAGCTCCCGCCGCGGAAACGCGGCGCGTTGATCGATTCAGTGGGTCGAATTTTTGCAGTTTCCTCTAAAAACCCTGAGTCGATTTTTGGTATATCTCAAATAATTTTTGCAGCGCTTTGAAAATCGACAGAAAGTTTGAAATCCGGGTGTATTTCGCGACTTTTTCTCCGATCGAATTTCTAGTTACTATGCTAACATGTTAGGTAGTGTTTAACTAGGCTCTGATACCACTGTAAGTCCATGCTACCTCTCCCGGTACTTTCGGGCATGCGGAATTAGGTGAAAAACAATTTTCTAGAGGCGGTAACATGGACTCAAAACGGGATCTTGGTTAAACATCTAACTAACAAACTAACTAGGAGTTGTTAACTACTCGGTTAGGGGGTTATACCTTTCTTTCTTGAACTCCTTCGTCTTCAAGCCTCGATGGTTGTCCGGATCGGCTTCACCCCGTCGTCTCCTTGCGCCGAAGATCGATCCACCTGAAAGCTTCTACCTTTGGCTTCTTCTTCGGTCTTTGAAGAAACTAGTTCACTTGGTTTGCCAAACCTTATGAACTAGAGTGAGTAGAGAAGAGTGTGTTGGGATTTTCTCTGTGGTTCTTGGTTCTCAACACATGAGACAAGTGAACCATAGACAAAGAGAGGGAGAGCAAGAGGAAGAAGATGAGAGCTTAAGAACAAGAGAGAGAATGAAAAATAATAGAATGAGAAAGACTTTTCTCTCTTGGCTCTCATAATCCAAAGCCATCATCACAAAAATAGTAATCAAGTATTATGTAAATGGTTTAAGTCAAAATGGCTATATCATTTCATGCACTCATATTGCACAAGAGAACAAGCAAGTGAAAAGTCTTTGCCATGAAATGATGATAGCCATTGTCATCATGATGGTCAACTAGTCCAACCTAGTCAACCGGTCAACAAAGTCAACAAGTCAACAAAGTCAACCCCTCAACAACCATGTCACCACAATACTTAATTAATATTATTGTTAATCATAAATGATATTCTCATTAGGGTTGAGCAAAAAGTCAATAGTCAACAGTCAACGGTCAACAACCTTAATGAGAATCCTCTGCCTCTGTCTCTCCGTCAACTGTGCATACACACCCGCATCCGCGTTCCGAGGAACACGAATACATACTGGATAAAACCAATCCCAAAACGTACACTAGGATCTGGCTTAAACCAAAGCCCGCTAGTGTTAACTGTCCGGACACTAAACGTGCACAAGTGCACGGATGCAACCGAACCCTGTCGCAAAACCATGCGACCAGTCGCAAAACCATGCGACCTCTACTCTTTTGCCTAAAGGCGAATAGCTTTCTGTGTGGGACTCTAAAGACTCGACACTACGCTGGCAGTGGGTTTAACCACAGACCGCAAGCGGCACTAGCTGTGCGTAACAGTCCCCAGGTAGATGCCGACAAGAAAACTGACGAGGTGAAACCCATCTGAACTCCTACTGAGCCTGAATGTGACAATCTCCGTACAGTCTGGTCTGTTCGTCTGATACATCATATGGTGGGCCTAGGGGGGCGGTAAACGTCAGTCCCCTAATAGCGGTACAAGTCGTGTCGGAGTGAAGCCCAATACACCCTGAGATAACACTGGAAGCCTACCAGTATATCTCGCTTGCCCTGGCCAGGGACTACTCGTGTAATGGCTCTCCTGGACACAGCGCGATGTCAACCCCCAATACCGGGAGAGACGAATCCTGTCTAACCGTCACTGCCTCTAAGTGCTTCGGGACTGCACCCAACTACTACCTGTTTGCACGACTCCTTTGAGCCGTGGTAGGGTAGTAATCAAAATACAGTGGGAACACACTCGAGGAGAAGTGATAGTGTCAAGTCAGCGGACTAAGTTGTACTCATGTCACCTGGGAACTGATAACTGACGATAGGTATAATACCAACCGTTCAGTTCCCGACGAGTCCTGTCCAGTGTACTCGTAACCCAACGAGCACCCGCATACTATCTCCAGTACGACGTACTGATGGCTGTGGGACAGACCATCTCCCACTCTGGGATGAGAAGCGCATGCGCTAGTCTACTCCGGAGTATCGATGCCCTGTCTCGATAGTCCTGCGACTAGGGACCTGCATAAGGATGTGCTTATAGATTACCCAGCCCCCACTAGTGTGACTGCCATCACAACGCTGGTAATCAAGCAAAGATCCTAAGGGCTCCACTAATGTGTATAGGCGATATATTAAAATAAACACATGTACACATTGAAGTAGAAACAAACCAAGTAGCATACTACTATTTTGAGCAAGATTGTATATACAAGGTGAATATCCCAAGCTTCCATTAAGTAATATACAAACTAGTATGATACAGTAATGTCCTCTAGGGCATATACAATAACAGATTTCATTGATTATACTTCGATTTTTATACAGAAATCTCACTGAGATAAGGAAACAGTTTTCTCATTTTGATGTATTCTGTTTTCATGCATTCATACATCATATATATGATATGTTGCTACCTGATGCACTGACACGAGAACTTGGTATTACACTTATGTATAGATATTTACCCTGACCATTATCAAATGTTTCAAGTTATTTTATTATATGGATATTATGGTATGACCTAAGATAGAGTCATACATGCGATTTTTCTGCTCGGTGATATTTTCTATTCATGAGTTGGCATCTCACCCCCGTTGTGCCACAGTTTCTTGCAGGTTTTGCCGTACAGGTTTTCTTGGCGGCTTTGCTGGCACATTGCTTTTTTCCGGGTGATTGCTTTGGTAGGTGGGTTCACTTGCATCATGACCACCATTGTATTTTATTCATTCAGTTGTATCTAGTAAACTCTATCAACTAGACTTGTATTATTGATAGACTTAGAAGACCAGTGTTTATTCTTTCGACCTTAGAGTCGTGCTTGTATTATTATGGTTTTCTGGTGGTTATTCGTATTCTTCTAAGTTTTCATCCTCGCCCTTCTACGTTTTATATTATATTGCTGCGTGGTGTTGACCGCCAATTGGCGAAGAGCTAGCTCCCGCTTGGGGATGCCTTTATTCTTCATTTATATATATTTCATGTATTGTACCAGTTTGGGGCCAGTATTTACAAAGGAGACTCTGCCGAAATTTTCAGGAAAATATGATGTTGCTTTTAAATGTTTAATGCCATTTATGTTATTTAAACCACTTGCTTTAAACAACTTTTACTTCATTTCTTATTTAAAATGGTTTAGATTTCTAGACTTTTGGCTTACTTGAATTAGATGGGGTCCTATAGACTTCATCTGATTCAAGTGCCAGTCACGTGCCATTTCGGGTCGTGACAAAGTAGGTATCAGAGCGCTAGATTTAACCTTGGTTCGAGTCTATGTTTGACTATCCGGAGTCTAGGACATATATTGTCACGAACCGAAATTTGGCACGCGACGGCCCTTAAACTACGCAATGTCTACAGGCGTAACGCAATTTAAGTAAGCCAAAAACCCAGCAATCTAAACCATCAAAAGAAGTAAAATATAAGAAATATTGTTTAAACTTTTGAAATCTCAAGTACAAATTCTTTAAATGTCCAATTTACTTTCGTAAAAAATTTTGACAGCACCTCCTTTGTAAGATTAAGCCCCAAAAATGGGTACATACAAAAATAAAAGTAAAGCATCCCCAACGGGAACAAATCAACTCCAAAAGGCGGAAAACAACCACCACAAGCAAAAATACGACGCCGTAGCGAAGGAAAAGACGATATAATAAAAACTGCATATAAAATCATCTAAGTCACAAAATAATATACAATATCGCCCTCACATCATGTCTCTAAGTCATACATGAAAGTAGTAGATGGAGAGTACAAAGTACAAAAGATAATAATAAACAATATCGGATAGCCGCAAAACCCACCTATAGTAAAACTGTGCACAGTCAGCCGAAGCGGTATCCGCTGCAAAAGATAATACGAATGATGAAAGCCCTGCCGCGACAGCTCTAAAGGACAACCTGTACAACCTTGTGGCACAACGGGGGTGAGTTGCCAACTCGTGAATAGTAAATAACATATGCAGGTAATCGCAAGTATGCACGTACAGCGCGAATCTAATGCATGCAAGATGAAAGCAATAAATGGCAATATGTATGCAACAGTCATATAAAGTACTCTATCAGGTACTACTAATACATGAAGCAATGCATATAAAATAAAATAAATTCGGAGTATGGGATAAAACATGCCATCCTCATGGAATCCTGACCTCGTGATAGGACCAAAGTCCATCAAGACAATTTAAATCCCAAATTTCCACAAATCAGCCCCCAAATGGGCCCTCATATCCTGTAAGTCTCATATATCCTGAGTGTCCAATATCAAGAAAATCTCATATATCCTGTATCCAATATCAAGTAAATCTCATATATCCTATATCCAATATCAAGTAAATCTCATATATCCTGAGTGAGTATATTTGCAAGATCATTATGATGATGTATACATATATATTAGCGTCCCACTCCACTAATATATATATATATATATATATATATATATATAACAGCGTCCCATTCCACTGTTATATATACTTAGAAGTAAAAATATCATGAAAACAAGTGTCTAACATCGACACATAAATACTGATCTATCAGGCGCTGTCACCACGACTGGCACTCCTGATAGGTACGTATCATACGCTATCCCGAAAACTCGAGGGCCCAGCTTCGACACTCGAAATTCGACATATTCATACGTACATGACTCCGGTCGGTATCCTTACGATAACCGCCGAGTCATAGGTACTGTCACCGGTAGGTATGGTTCCCCTGTCAAGCTCATCGGCGTGGTCCATCGAAATACCTTTCTTGCCCCGGTGTACCTCCGGGCCCCACCATGTACCCGCACATGGCCCACGACGCCTCCTCGCATGGGGTATATATATATCAGAACCGATAAATCTCATGGTGGCTGCTGAAATATCATATCAAGAGAAACCGGGTTTTTCAAATAATGTATAATTTTATGAAACTACCACGGTCCTCAAATCCAGAAAAGATCATGAAAAATCCATATCTCAATGCGATAATCCATGAATATAATATATGCAACATAAAACTGTAATGTGAGCATATAAAAGAAAAGCCGTTATTTAACTGTAACAAGTTAATATATATATCATGCGTTTCCTAATTTCTCCAAGTCCATATAACATCAAATAAAGGTGAAGATGTAGCTATAGCCAGATATATGTGTAAGCATGTAGGTATAGCAAGGTATATGTATCTACCTATCATTAGGGATGTAATACCCTCCAGGTATATGCATAAGTAAGTATGCAAGATGTACATGTAGCTATGTCTCATATGTGTATATACCTATCACTAATGGTACAATACCATATAGGTATATGTGTAATTAGCATGTAGGTATACAGGTATGCTATATGTCATATACACGAAGGAAAATAAGGATCATGTCTGAATATCCCTAAACAATACACAATAGGAAATGAAATATGCAACAAAGGTATATATGAACAATCAATGTCCATATACTTCTAACTAATAGTCATATCATTTAATCTAGCCCAGACGCATAACGCCATGCGGGCGCTTCCCCTATAGATGTTAAATCTACTCACCAACGCTCCTGGCTAAGTAAAACAAACCACCTACTTTCCTTTCTCCGCAGCGTCCGAAGTCCTCGCCTACGATCCTACAAGCAATAAAACAGTAAAGCAAGTATATATTAGTAATCGACCAATAATACATATCAACTACGTTTGACCGACGCACCAACCCCAAGCGTACTCGTAAGTGTTCGTTTAGTGGCTAACGCTTGTAGCGATACTACGAAACTATCCCAAGAGCAACAACAACACAAGACATGAACCGTATCGGATAACATAATGCGTATAATCGAAACGCTAGAAAACAAGCAAAGTGATCTCAGATTTTTTCTACACCAATAATTTGTAAAAGTTGAACATACCATAATACCACACACAACCCCAGAGAGCCTTACCCCAAAACACAACCCCCTGGACCCTACTCTGGCCGCAAATTGCGGCCAGAACTAATAAAACTGTAACGCCTTAGATTTCGGTTAGTGTTAGTTTAGATGTTAATGCGGGTTGACTGTAAAAAGTTTACCTATTCGGGTTCCTCCTATTTCATAACATTTAATTAATAATTTATTTTTATTTGTTATGGGCATGCACACACGTATGCACGTAAATATGAGGGTTTGTTTGTGTCAATCTTGTTCTTAGCAACCTTGACACTTAACCATTTATCTAATCTTTTCTTTAATCCTTTTGCCTTAACCCTTATCCTTTTCCTTGATATTTTGAGTGAGAAGAGGAGATATTTTGTTTTGGATGTGATGAGGTGTGTGTGAATGCATTGATGGTGCATTAATGCAAATGGTTGCACTCACCCTCACCCTTAACCACACCTCTCTCTCTCTCATTTCTTCATACACTCCCTCTCACTCATTTTCCCTTCTCATTTTATTCATTCCTCTCATTTACAAACTGAACACTTCTTCATCCATCACAAATTACCATCACAAAACTTCATAAACTCACAAAAATCATGTCTTTGATTATCTTTTTGCCTCTTGGATGCCTAGGAGCTTGCGAAGCTTGGATCTTTGAGTTTTTTGGTTAGGTATTGAGCTCTTTCTATTAAATAGGTGTTTATTGTGTAAATTAACTTGATTAGTTTCAGTTTAGATAGCGTTTTGTATCGTTTCGTGCAAATATCGCATTTTTAGTGCCTATATGTGACATTTGTGACCTGCTGTGACCCGAAAAGTTTACTAGAAAACCAAACAATGTAGTTGTGGTGTACCTGAGACCATAGGACTTTACCTCCAACACGAGACCCCCTGCTCGGACCTCGGCCGGCGACTAGGATGAAAATTCCGGCGACCCCGATTTTTGGGTTGAGTGGGTGTGTGGGTTTTTGATGGTAGCTCTATGCTTTGGTTTAGGAGTTTTTGGTTCTGTTTGTTTGTTTAGTTTTCTCTGTATACAAAATCTGGGATCACCTAGGTAGTTTCTTGTGTTACGTCTAAGCGCGATACGTTATACGACACGGATCGTGCACTTTGTGTGGTTTTGCTCTTGAGTTGTTTTCGCCGTGTCGCTACGTACGTTAGCCACAATACGGACACTTGAGGGTAAGTTGTGTGTTGTTGCGTCGGTCTAATGTAGTGTGTACGTGTTTTAGGTCTATTACTAATATAAACTTGTTTTATCGTGTTATTGTTTTAGGTTCACAGGCGGGGACATCGGACACTGCGACGAAGGGAAAACAGGTGGTTGGCTTCACTTAGCCAAGAGCGTGGTGTGTAGATTTAACATCTACAGGGGAATCGCCCGCATGGCGTTATGCGCCTGGGATAGAGATGTTATATACTGTCACATATTCTAGTTCATATATAGATTTGCGCATACACATTACTGCTTAGTTACTGTTGTGCCTGGACTAGTATCCTAAGGACACTGCACTGTTATTGACGGTTTATGTTGCACGAGCACTGATTATATGCTACACACACCGTCAATAATTGCCATGACACGCACAACACCCTTATAGATATGATATTGTTTGGTTAGGGACATTGTGAGATTGATTCATATTTATTTATGCATATAACATATAGCATACCTGTATACCTACATGCTTACACATATGCCTTGACATGCTTACATGCTAGTTACCTGTATTACCTATAGCGTATTGTACCATTGGCGATACGTACATACACACATATCTGCTTGTAGCTACATGTCTACCTTTATTTGATGTTATATACACATGGAGAAATTAGGAACTGCATGATATATATATATATATATATATATATATATATATATATATTAACTTATTGCTGTTAATTAAATAGCGGTTTTTCCTTTATATGCTCATATTACTGTTTCATGTTGCATATATTATATTCTTGGATTTCATATGATGTTCTCTGATATTTTTACTCCTAAGTATATATAACAGTGGAATGGTACGCTGTTATATATGCCTATATACATATATTAGTGGAATGGGACGCTAATATATGTGTATTAATTCATGCATTTATACTTATTCTTTACTTGATATTTGGATGCATCCACTCTGAGATTTGTTTTAAATACCGATACGGGGATCGAGAGTGTCGGTGTTTGGCACTTAAGATTCGAAGGACGTATAATACCGATACGGGGATCGAGAGTGTCGGTGTTTGGCACTTAAGATTCGAAGGACGTATAAATATGTTTTGGATCATAAGTGTCGATTTTTGGCACTTAGGATTCGCTGTTTTGGATCATTTAGGATTCGCTGAGACTTACAAGATATATGAAATTTACTTGATGTTGGACACTCAGGATATAGGAGATTGATTTGATATTAGATACAAGATATATATGAGATTGTTGATATTGTACATTCAGGTTTTGTGAGACTTATATGATATGAGAGCCAAGTTGGGGGCTGATTTGAGGAATTAGGATTTGGATTGTCTTGATGGACTTTGGTCCTACCAAGATGCCAGCATTCAGTGGAAATGACACGTTTCACCCCATACTCCACATTTATTGTTTATGCACTGCTTCATATATTAGTAGTACCTATTAGCGTACCTTTTGTGACTGTTGCATTTACATACTTCAATTTATATGCATTGTTTCATGTGTTAGTTGTACCTGCTAGAGTACCTTTCCTGACTGTTGCATATATACATTTTCATATCATTATTGCATGATTATTGCATACCGATTGTCATATTATTGCTTCATGTATTTGTAGTATCCGTTAGTGTACCTTTCATGATTATTGCATTCATATGACCTTTTACTGCTATTAGCTTGCATATGTTAGATTCGCGTTGTACGTGCATACTTGCGATTACCTGCATATGAAATTTACTATTCACGAGTTGGCAACTCACCCCCGTTGTGCCACAGTATTTTGCAGGTCGTTCCTCACAGTAGTCAGAGGCAGGGCTATTATCATTTATCTTATCATCTTTTGTTGCGGATACCGCATCGGCTCACATTGTGTAGTTTTGCTTTTGGTGGGTTTTGTGGTTGTTCGTGTTGTATTGTATATTCGTTGTATCCTTGTACTCTCCATCTACTACTTTCATGTTGACTTAGAGACTTGATGTGAGGACGATATTATATGTTATTTTGTGACATGGATGTTTTTTATGCAGTTTTACTTCTATCGTCTTTTATTTCTTCGCTACGGCGTCGTATATCTGTTGTGATGGTTGTTTTCCTCCTTTGGGCATGTATTTGCTCTCGTTTGGGGATGCTTTACTTATATTTATGTTGTACCCAGTTTTGGGGCTGGTTTTTACAAAGGAGGTGCTACCAAATTTTAAAGGAAATAAAGTTGGGACTTTAAAGAATTTGGGTTGAGATTTCAAATGTTTTAAAACTTCTATTAATTCTTACTACTTTTGATGGTTTAGATTGCTGGGTTTTCGGCTTACTTAAATTGCGTTACTGTAACGCTTTGAAAATCGTTTCGGTGAAATTTCGAAAAATCGGTAAAATAAGAGGGTTTTCTGTAAAAAGTCAAAATACACATATTTTATTATAAAAATTAAATATACATATTCTAGCTATGTAATTGCTATTATTTGGTGTTTATTGAGCCGCTGGTGAAATTTCAAATTTTCTGAAAAAAATATTATTTTATTATTATTTAAGCCGTCACTAATACATTTAATTAGGGAAAATTACAAATTGGAATGAATTGAAATAAATTTTGTGCATCATAAAACATTAAATAAAATTTTATCATGTGGTTTTTGGAACGAAATCATTTGCCAAAACGGTTTAGAAATTTTTGAAGAAAAAAGGCTTTTTTTTAGCGTAAATGAAAGTTTGAGGTATTGTATTTATCATTTTTCATCACCCCACACCCATACACACACCCACACACCCCCATTCACTTCTCCCCTCGGCTTAATTCAGCAGCCCCCATCTTTTTCCCCACTTGAATTTCAAAGGAAAGGAAAGAGTAGAAAATGATAGAATATGTATATATTTTGGCTTGGTTGACTTTGGTCAATTATTGACTTCTTAACCCCACCAATTCTCTCTCCCCTCACCCATTCCCTTCAGGCCGAGCCCCCCTTCTCCCAACAGCAACAGCCCCCCCAAATCCCACTCAAGTTTGCATCAAAAAAATCCACAAAATCACTTAAAAATCCATACAAATTCAAATCAAAATCCAAATCCAACACTTACCCATTATTCCTTAGCATTTCAAGCATGGATCTTTGTGAAAAGAGAGCATTTTGGGAGGCTATATCTTGAGGTTGATCTCTTGGTTTGGAGGTATAATCCTAACCCAAGTGTATAGATTTTGTTAAGCTACTTTAAATTAGTTTTATTAGCTAATTTTGTGATTCCAATTTCAAGATTGAAATTGTGTGATGGTGTTTGAATCTAATTAGGGTTCGTATCATGTAATCATGGTTGCAAAGTATAGATTTTCATCTTAAGGAAATGAAAACTTAATCTTTTTGATGATATGTAAATTGCTAGATGTAAAATGTCCAAATTAAGCTTTTTGTTGCAAACTAGAATATTAGGGTTTTTTGGAATTTAATGAGATTAAATTCCGGAAATTATTTCTATGACTTATTTAAGATATTTAATAAGTATATTGGCCGCTACATTCATTTAAACATCATGTTTTGTACAAAAACGGCGAATTGTGCTTGCTAGATTTTCGGAAAAATGACTTTTTAAGTGAAATTGGGGTTTTTGTGAGTTTTAACCTAGTCTATATTAAAATTAGTGTTCGTGAATGTGCAAATGAGTGTGATTGGATTTTTCTCGATGGTTTGACGTTTGTACATCGACATCGAGGGTTGGTTTGGCTATTCTTGCATGCGTAGGCGATAGGTTTGGACCTATGCGTGATACGCGTGCCGATTTGATTTTCGTATGCCGTTTCAATTTCGAATTTAGTTTTAATGCGATATGGTGCGTTATGATATGCAGGTACCCCATGTGAACTTCGAGACGACAAGCAAGCGCATATCGACGTCGGCACCGGCTAGCGAGGACCAGGTGAGTAGATTTATATCTACGGGGAGAAGTCGGGTGGATGGCGTATAGCACCCCCGCAGTCCGTGGTGGTGTATACGGATGCGTATACACACCAACAGTTATTATATGTTATTTGGGATTAATAACGATGCTTAGGATGGATATTGGTGTGTTGGAGTACTTTAGTGTTGCGAACCCTAGGGTAGTGTTGCACTACACATACACACATACATACTTGCATACATTCCTATTGATATGTGCTCATGGGATTCTTTATAGTTATGGGTTCACATGGGTATGGGACTATGTGTTCGCATACGGATTTGAGGATGATACTTGGGATTGAGCTGAGTCGATGAGATTTGATTTGAGGCCGTGAGATCGGTGATATAGTAGGGTTCGTATTCGAGATACGACATGACGTTGTAGCGGGTCCTTGACGTAGTGTTTCACACACGTCCATGCATACGTAGGAGGTATCAGTATGGTACTAGACGTAGATCAGAACCCCGATCATAATATTTGATAAAGAGGATACCAGGTGAATATTATGATGAATGTGATATTGACCCGTACCCAGATTGGGATGCCGTACGACGGATTTACGTACGAGCTATATTGATGATTGATCCGCACTTTTGACTTGGGATGCCTGATTATAGATATGGTATCGGATATGATATTATTGAGGCGGGATCACCGACTATACATATACAGGTATGTATATGTATCGACTCAGATGATAGGCGGTTTCCTTACCTGTAGTTCAGCTTGTTAGTTCAACCGTATAGTTTAGTGTAGTTGTAGATTAGATTAGACTTCTTACCTATTTCAAAAACTAACGAATCGTGGGCATTTTTAAAGACAGCCCAAGGGATCCTACGGATATTTCAAAAGACATATCTTTTCATAAAAACACCGTGGCCCCTATTTTCAAAACCCCATGATTCGTGTTATTTCAAAAGGCACCATTTGTAGGACTTATATTAGATTAATGCAAATTAGTTATCGTTGTGTCTAGTTTTCAGCTCCCGCACATTATTGCTGTTCGCTCTGCCTCGCATACTTATTTTGCTGCATATTCCATTATTGATATCATGCTGTTAGGACACTAGCACCATTACCGATGATGCGTATGTACCACGTACACCTACTTGCCGGCTCACACACATCTTCATCGGTAATTGCCATGTCACGTACACTTTAGATAATATATTTGCTTGACTTAGCTTGTTAGCTAGTAGTTTTGACATGATATTAGTGTACTTCCCTTATATGACATATTAGACATTGTAGTTATTACCTGCCACTTCATGCATACTGTTATTCAATTGTTCACGCCTAGTTTATTAATCATACATTGCAACTTGGTTATTGATACCATATGCATTCATTATCATTGACATATGCACTTGTGATGATTTCTTGAGATTTATGATATTTCTGGATTTCGGGGAAAGCCGCAAAATTTACAACTTATGATCTTTTAAAATATAAAGTGTTGCGGTTTTCTAGTGATGTAAAGTGTCGTCCACCATGAGTTTGCTGTGGTTTTCGAGATCCGTGTCGAGGAGTGGAGGAACCGTCACGGGTACATGGTGGGCCCGGTGCGGTACCCCGGGGCAAGAGGAATGTGGTGTTGACGTTGAGCCCGGTAGGGGAGCACTACCGACCGGTGATATTACCCGACGCGTCGGATATCCGGAGGATACCGTCGTGGCCTTGAGATGGATGGTAGGGGCCGGTCTGGACTGACGGCGCTCTAGATACTGAGATTGAGACATTGATATTTCGAGACAGTGAGATTTATGTTTTGTGTCGATGCTAGACACTGTTGATACTGATTTCATTTATGATACCTCAGTTTAAAAATACGAAGGAAATCTCACTAATTTATGAAAACAGTTTCTTCATTTACATGTATTCTGTTTTCATGCATGCATACCTCATTCATATGATATATTGCTATCTGAGGCACTGACACGGGCACATGAGTTTACACTCGGGTTAGATATTTACCCTAGCCATTGTTATAGGCTGCATGTTATATACATTTTTGAGGATATATTATGATCATTGACCTAGGATTGCGTTATTTATGCGATTTCTGTCCGTAGATGTTTTTGTATTCACGAGTTGGCAACTCACCCCCGTTGTGCCCCAGTTTCTTGCAGGTTTTGCCGTACAGGTTTAATTACGGCTTTGCGGGCTCAGTTTCATTCGGGTGACTTGCTAGTAGGTGGGTTTTTCTTGTATCGTACCCATCTTATTACCTTGTATAATATTATGCCGTTGTATCTAGTAAATTCCATCAACCAAACATGTATGTATTGAGATAGAGACCAGTGTTGTTTATTCTTTCGACCTTAGAGTTGCTCGTTATATTTCTGGTGGTTTTGAGTTTCCCTTTGAGTTTTGATCCTCGCCGTTGGCGTTGTATATTATTTTGCTTGTGTGGTTGTGACCGTCGATTGACGAAGAGCTAGCTCCCGCTTGGGGATGCCTTTTTCTTGATTTTGTATACTATTCATGTTGTATCCCGTTTGGGGGCCAGTATTTACAAAGGAGACTCTGCCGAAATTTTCAGTAAATTTTTGATGTTTTAAAAACCGCATACTTCGGCTTATGCTATTGAAATTACTTGCTTTAAGTTGGTTTTTCATGCACTCTACTACTTTTCTTGGTTTGGATTTCTGGGTTTTTCGGTTTACTTAGATTACGTACGTCTCGAGACTTTCGTAGTTTAAGTGCCGGTCATGTTCCGTACTTTCGGACCGTGACAGTTACGCCTGTAGACGTTGCGTAGTTTAAGGGCCATCACGTGCCATTTTCGGGTCGTGACAAAGTTGGTATCAGAGCGCTAGATTTTACCTTTCGGAGTATAGGATGACCTTAGTATGATGAAGTAGGTAGCTTAAGAAGAGTAACGTAGTGTGTGTATGTCCGCGGCATACGCACGACGTGGTACTCCGTCTAAAGTTACCTAAGTAAAAATTGCTTGAAATTTCTTCCTTGATGATTCATATCTTGTGATTTGATTTCCGTGTTCATATCGAATCCTATTTCCATTTATAGCCTTTGCCGCCGATGACTATGGGGACTCAGAGAGGTGCAGCGAGGGCCGAGGTCAGAGTTGACTCGTTTGGGACGAGGATTGACCAGGATGGTACGCTCGCTGTACAGGAGCAGATGGATCTGCCTTCAACAGATAGTATAGCTAGGCTTGAGGCTGAGATGCAGGACTTGCGCCAAATGATGAGTTCATTGGTTGAGGCCATTCGAGTGCAGCGACAGGAGGTTGTCACCCCTGTTACCCAGTTGTTCCTTGCGATCAGCACTCAGCATTCCGTCACCTACATAGCACCAGTGGATGCGGCCCCAGTTGACGAGGCACGCCTTCCAGAGACTTTGGGAGTTCCGGAATAGTGGAGGACTCGTACCAGTGTACCAGCTCTGAGACAGAGGCGTAGTCGTCGAGACAGTTTTCATGACTGTCGTGGGAGTAGCAGAGGCTTGGTACAAGAGTCGTGTTAGCTAGATAAGCCATTGTTTTGTTAACTTCTGTCAGCGATTTTTTCGTTGCGCGACACATGTTTCAGTCGTGTGCCAATCGGATAGGAGATAAAGATTCGTCCGTCGTTTTGATCCTTCTAGGAAGTTGGATTTGACGATCTCCTGGGCACACACTGGTTAGCTACGTGCTAAGCATCTATGAACGGCCGCGAGAAAACAATCAGGTTTTGTTTTCCCGGCGAGTCAGTTCTTGTTGTGCGGTTGGACAGTGGTGCCGCCTCTCACAGCTTGAGTTCAGCCTTTTTCGCTAGTCGGTTTTCGAGGAGAGGATGTCGTGGATTCTTGGCGTTCATTCGTGATACCGGAGCCACAGTGGGATTGTTGGACCGGATTCCTATTGTGCGAGAATTTTCCGACGTTGTTCAAGATGAGCCGGCAAAGCTTAGGGAGCTTAAGGATCAGCTGCAGAGTTGTTTGTTTGGGGGGCTTGTGAGTCTTGTGTTTCGCATTGGGGAGCTCCTATTGCTGTTCGTCAAAGAGAAGGAAGGTAGTTTGAGGTTGTGTATTGATGGATCGTCAATTGAACCGGCTTACGGTGCGGATAGGTATCCTTTACCTCGCATTGACGATTTCTTCGATCTGCTCCAGAGTGCGAGACTTTTTCTAAGTTTGTTTGGGATCAGGTCATCATTGTTGCAGGTTCGGAGTGATGACCTTCCGAAGTCTGCTTTTGCGCGTGCTACGGGCAGAATGTGTTTTGGTGGTGTCGTTGGACTCACCAATGCCCTAGCAGCATTCATAGATATGATGAACCAGATTTCTTCAGCCTGTTCCTTGACTAGTTTATTGTTGTGTCATTGATGACATTCCGGTCTATTCTAATGTGTCGTGAGGGATAGGAGTAGCACTTGAGGATTTGTTTTGTAGACATTGGGAGAGTGCCAGCTGTTTGCTAGGTTCTCGGAGTGTTCCTTCGGCTTGATTATGTTGACTCCTAGGTCTTGTAGTTATGGAAGACAGTTTTTGTAGGGTTCCGAGAAAGATCGAGGCCGTACAGCTTTGGCCCAGACTTGTGTACGGGATGGAGGTCCGCAGATTTTTGGGCTTAGCAGGTTTTTACAGCCGTTTCGTGCAGGATTGCTAGTGTATCGCTGCACCGTTGACTGAATTGACTGGAAAGGATGTCCTTTTCTTTGGACTGACGCATGCGTGCGGAGTTTTTAGCAGTTGGAGACTCGGTTGACAACTGCACCAGTTCTTTCTTTGCTTTCTGGTTCGGGTGACTTTGTTGTTTAACTGTAATGTTTCTTGAGTGGGGCTCGATTGTGTACTAAGGTGACACTATAGAGTTATCGCTTTTACTTCTCGACAGTTGGAGGAAGTACGAGCAGGATATCCCACTCATGATCTAAAGATGGCCGCGGTGGTCGTGCGTTGGAGATTTGGAGACACTACTTGTTCGGAGAGTCGTGTCAGATTTTCACGGACCACCAGAGCTTAATGTACATCTTCCTGCAACGGGTTTTGTTTGTTGAGACCGTCTTCTGCAGATTTACAGTTCTTGTGCGATCATTGAGTACAGCTTAAGTTCGCCACTACTGTGGGGACAGCTTGCTCATGTCCAAGCCCGTCCACTTTTCTTTAATCACTTTCGCGAGGCACTGCCCGCCGATGCTCGTTCGTCAGAGATTTTGAGCATACTCGGCTGGGTAAAGATTCGGAGTCCTTGATTTGTGACAAAGGTGTGCTACGTTTTGGGACGTGTTTGCGTACCTGTTGTTGATGGGCAGAGACACGAAATCCTAGAGCAGGCACATCGGTCAGCTTTCTGTGTTCATTCAAGTTCCACCAACATTTGGCGTGACTTGGGAGATAGTTACAGGTGGGCTAGGATGAAGGATGAAGTTTCGGATTTCGTTTCAAGGTGTTTGTCTTGTTGTGAGCTTAGCTTGAGCATCTAAGACCGGCTGGAGAGTTGCAACTTTTAACCGTTTCCAGAGTGGGATTGGGAGCAGATCTCCAAGAATGTCGTTATGGTGTCTACCCAGGTTTAGTCAGGGTGTGACTCCATTTGGTGTTTGTTGTCCGGTTTTTACTCGGTTTGCTCAGTTGTTCTTGGTTAAGTTGGTGCGTTGCACGGAGTTCCTTCATGTGTTGTATCCAATAGGGGCACCCTGTTCGCTTGCTGTCTGGGGCAGGAGCTTCAGGAAGCCTTCGGTACTGGTTGAGCTTTAGCTCCGTTTTTCCATCCGTATGATGATGGTTTTGTGAGAGCGGGCTATACCAACTCTGGAGGATATGCTTGTGCGTACGTACTAGTTATTGTCGGCAGTTGGGATCGTCACTTGCCATTGTTAGGGTTCTCCTTCGATAGCTGTTATCTGGAGACACTCTAATTGGAAACCTTTAGGTTTTGTTGTTAGGTGGTGTCGATCTCCAGTCTGTTTTTCTGACTCTGCGTAAGTAGGATTTTTGGACCCCAGCTAGTCTAGAGGCTTCGGAGATGATCCAGTTGGTTTAGGTCAGGATGAGGACAGCCCGTTGCTGACAGAGGTCTTATGCTGACCGTAGTGGTCACAGACTTGAGTTCGCAGTGGTAAATCATGTATTCCTAAGGATTTTCCGATGAATGGCGTGTTGAGTTTTGGGAAGCTTATCCCAGGATTGTAGGTCCTTTTGAGATCCTCAAGCGAGTTAGTTCCGTTGCTTTTAACTTGGCACTTCCGCCCAGATTATTTAGTATTCACCCCGTATTCCTTGTGTAGATACTTTGCAATTACCTTCATGACTTTCTCACATGATTCAGCACCAGACCATTTAGCTTTGACTCGATCTTTTCGTTCACCAGCAGCCAATTGTGTTAATGGCTCGGCAGGTGGAGAAACTTCGGTCAAGGGTCTTGCCATCTATGGAGGGTTTTTCTTGGACGTAGCCGTATAGTGAGGTGATCACTTGGGAGGCTGCGAGCGAGATTTGGGAGTTTTGTAATATTCTCTCTGAAGGTACTCTTAGTGAAAATTTTAAATTCGGGGACGAATTTTTATAAGGGGGGAGATTGTAACGCCTTAGATTTCGGTTAGTGTTTGTTTAGACATTAATGCGGGTTTACTGTAAAAAGTTTACCAATTCGGGTTCCTCACATTTCATAACATTTAATTAATGATTTATTTTTATTTGTTATGGGCATGCACGCACGTGTGCACGTAAATGTGAGGGTTCGTTTGTGTTAATCTTGTTCATAGCAAACTTGACACTTAACAATTTATCTAATCTTTTCTTTAATCCTTTTGCGCTTAACCCTAATCCTTTTCCTTGATATTTTGAGTGAGAAGAGGAGATATTTTGTTTTGGATGTGATGAGGTGTGTGTGAATGCATTGATGGTGCATTAATATAAATGGTTACCCTTACCCTCACCCTTAACCTCACCTCTCTCTCTCATTTCTTCATACACCCTCTCTCACTCATTTTCCCTTCTCATTTTATTCATTCCTCTCATTTTCAAACTGAACACTTCTTCATCCATCACAAATTACCATCACAAAACTTCATAAACTAACAAAAATCACATCTTTGATTACCTTTTTTCCTCTCGGATGCCTAGGAGCTTGCAAAGCTTGGATCTTTGAGTTCTTTGGTTAGGTATTGAGCTCTTTCTGTTAAATAGGTGTTTATTGTGTAGCTTAACTTGATTAGTTTCAGTTTAGATAGCGTTTTGTATCGTTTCGTACAAATATCGTATTTTTAGTGCATATATGTGACATCTGTGATCTGCTGTGACCCGAAAAGTTTACTAAAAAACCAAACAATGTAGTTGTGTTGTACCTGAGACCATAGGACTTTACCTCCAACACGAGACCCCCTGCTCGGACCTCGGTCGGCGACTAGGAAGAAAATTCCGGCGACCTCGGTTTTTGGGTTGAGTGGGTGTGTGGGTTTTTGAGGGTAGCTCTATACTTTGGTTTAGGTGTGTTTGGTTCTGTTTGTTTGTTTAGTTTTCTCTGTATACAAAATCTGGGATCACCTAGGTAGTTTCTTGTGTTACGTCTAAGCGCGATACGTTATACGACACGGATCGTGCACTTTGTGTGTTTCTGCTCTTGAGTTGTTTTCGTCGTGTCGCTACGTACGTTAGCCACAATACGGACACTTGAGAGTAAGTTTTGTGTTGTTGCGTCGGTCTAATATAGTGTGTACGTGTTTTAGGTCTATTACTAATATACACTTGTTTTATCGTGTTATTGTTTTAGTTTCGCAGGCGGGGACATCGGACGCTGTGACGAAGGGAAACAGGTGTTTGGCTTCACTTAGCCAAGAGCGTGGTGAGTAGATTTAACATCTACAGGGGAATCACCCGCATGGCGTTATGTGTCTAGGCATGAGATGTTATATAATGTAGCATATTCTAGTTCATATATAGAGTTGCGCATACACATTGCTGCTTAGTTACTGTTGTGCCTGGACTAGTATCCTTAGGACACTGCACTATTATTGACGGCTTATGTTGCACGAGCACTGATTATATGCCACACACACCGTCAATAATTGCCATGACACGCACAACACCCTTATAGATATGATATTGTTTGGTTAGGGACATTGTGACATTGATTCATTTTTATTTATGCATATGACATATAGCATACCTGTAAACCTACATGCTTTCACATATGCCTTAACATGCGTACATACACACATATCTACTTATAGCTACATGTCTACCTTTATTTGATGTTATATAGACTTGGAGAAATTAGGAACTGCATGATATATATATTAACTTATTGCAGTTAAATAGCGGTTTTTCCTTTATATGCTCATATTACTGTTTCATGTTGCATATATTATATTCATGGATTACATATGCTGTTCTCTGATATTTTTACTCCTAAGTATATGTAACAGTGGAATGGGACGCTGCTATATATGCCTATATACATATATTAGTGGAATGGGATGCTAATATATGTGCATTGATTCATGCATTTATACTTATTCTTTACTTGATATTTGGATGTATCCACTATGAGATTTGTTTTAAATACCGATACGGGGATCGAGCGTGTCGGTGTTTGGCACTTAAGATTCGAAGGACGTATAATACCGATACGGGGATCGAGAGTGTCAGTGTTTGGCACTTAAGATTCGAAGGACGTATAAATATGTTTTGGATCATAAGTGTCGGTGTTTGGCACTTAGGATTCGCTGTTTAGGATCATTTAGGATTCGCTGTTTTGGATCATTTAGGATTCGCTGAGACTTACAGGATATATGAAATTTACTTGATATTGGACACTTAGGATATAGGAGATTGATTTGATATTAGATACAGGATATATATGAAGTTGCTGAAATTGGACATTCAGGGTTTGTGAGACTTACATGATATAAGAGCCAATTTGGGGGTTGATTTGAGGAATTGGGATTTGGATTGTCTTGATGGAGTTTGGTCCTACCACGATGTCAGGATTCCGTGGAAATGACACGTTTCACCCCGTACTCCACATTTATTGTTTATGCACTGCTTGATGTATTAGTAGTACCTGTTAGCGTACCTTTCATGACTGTTGCATTTACATACTTTATTTTACATGCATTGTTTCATGTGTTAGTTGTATCTGCTAGAGTACCTTTCATAACTGTTGCATATATACATTTTCATATCATTATTGCATACCGATTGTCATATTATTGCTTCATGTATTTGTAGTACCCGTTAGTGTACCTTTCATGATTATTGCATTCATATGACCTTTTACTGCTATTAGCTTACATATGTTAGATTCGCGTTGTACGTTCATACTTGCGATTACCTGCATATGTTATTTATTATTCACGAGTTAGGAACTCACCCCCGTTGTGCCACAGTGTTTTGCAGGTCGTTCCTCACAGTAGTCAGAGGCAGGGCTATTATCATCTATCTTATCATCTTTTGCCGCGGATACCGCATCGGCTCATAGTGTGCAGTTTTGCTTTAGGTGTGTTTTGTGGTTATTCGTGTTGTATTGTATATTCCTTGTATCCTTGTACTCTCCATCTACTACTTTCATGTTGACTTATAGACTTGATTTGAGGACGATATTATATGTTATTTTGAGACTTGGATGTCTTTTATGCAGTTTTACTTCTATCGTCTTTTATTTCTTTGCTACGGCGTCGTATATCTGTTGTGGTAGTTTTTTTCCGCCTTTGGGCGTGTATTTGGATTCTTTATTTATATTTATGTTGTACCCAGTTTTAGGGCTGGTTTTTACAAAGGAGGTGCTGCTTAATTTTAAAGGTAATAAAGTTGGGACTTTAAAGAATTTGGGTTGAGATTTCAAATGTTTTAAAACTTCTATTAATTCTTACTACTTTTGATGGTTTAGATTGCTAGGTTTTCGTCTTACTTAAATTGCATTATGCCTGTAAACGTTGCGTAGTTTAAGGGCCATCACGTGCCATTTTCGGGTCGTGACCAAAACTGCGGCCAAACATGAGGGAAATTGGCTCAGGTTTTAAGGGTAGATTCTTGGTCACTACACAAGGTAACTGTGATGGGAACTTTTCCAACAAATACCTGGTTTGATAGCAGATCATCCGAGACACAAATCTACACTAAAAAATACGATATTTACCCGAAACGAAATTATACGCGATCTAAACTGAAACTAACAAGCTACGCAACACTAAAAAGGCTAGCTTAATAGAAAGAGATCATTACCTATCCATAAGAACTCAAGATCCTAGCTTTCCAAGCTCAAAGGCATCCAAGAGGCAAAACTAGGCAAAAGAAGTGATTTTGGTGAGATTTAGTGAAATTTTGTGAAGGATTAGTGAAGGTTTCGTGGTGAGATGATGAGTGTTCAGTTGAGAAAAGAAAGGGATGAGAAATAATGAGAAGGGAATAAGAGAGAAAGAAAGAGAGAAAGAAATGATAAAGAGAGAGAGAGAGAGGTGAGTGTAACGAGAGAGAGAGGTGAGTGCACCATGCAATAAATGCACACAATTCTCACCATGCCACCTCTCACAAAACAAAAAATCAAAGGAAAATATCTCTCTTCTCACAAACAAATATCTAGAGTTAGGTTAAGGTTTAAAACAAAGGATTGGATTAAAGCAAAGGATTAGGATTAGGGTTAAATGTCATGGTTGCTAAGAACTAGACTAACACAAACAAACCCTCACATTAACGTGCACATGTGCGTGCAAGCAATAACAAATAATAATAAATTATTAATTTAAATGTTATAAAATGTGAGGAACCCGAATTGGTAAACTTTTTACAGTAAACCCGCAAAATCGCCTAAATAACACTAATCGAAATCCTATGGCCTTACAATCTCCCCCCTTATAGAAATTCGTCCCCGAATTTTAAAAATTCTTACTAAGCGTACCTTCAAGGAGATGAGTGCAAAACTCCCAAATCACGATCGCTACCTTCTAAGTGATCCTCTCACTATACGGCTACGCCAACGAAACCCTCCACAGATGGCAAGACCCTTGACCGAAGTTTCTCCACCTGCCGATCCACTAACACCATCGGCCTTTGGTGAACGAAGAGATCACGTCAAAGCTAAATGGTCTGATGCTGAATCATGTGAGAAAGGTCATGAAGGGATTTGCGAAGTATCAACACAAGGAATACGGGGTGAAAACTCAATAATCTGGGCGGAAGTGCCAATTTATAGGCAACGGTACCAACTCGATTTAAGGATCTCAAAAGGACCTACAATTCTGGGACTAAGCTTCCTAAAACTCAACACGCCATTCATCGGAAAAATCCGTAGGAATACATGATCTCCCACCGCGAACTCAAGTCGGCGACCACCACGGTCGGCATAAGACTTCTGTCTGCACTGGGCTACTCTCATCCTGACCTGAACCAACTGGATCTTCTCCGTCGTCTTTGTACTAGCTGGGGTCCAAAAATCCTACTCTCGCGGAGTCAGTAAAACAGACTGGCGATCGACACAACCAACCACACAAGGTCAGAAATTTGCCATATGAAACGTCTCCTGAAAACCATTATCGTAGGAGAACTCCATCAATGACAAGTGACGATCCCACAGCCAACAAACACATAGCACGTACGCACAAGCATATCCTCCAGAGTCTGTATAGCCCGCTCTATCTAACCATCGCCCAACGGATGGAAAGCGGAGCTAAAGCTCAACCAGGTATCCAAGGCTTCCAAAAGCTTCTGCCAAAAACGGCAAGCGAACTGGGTGCCTTTATTGGATACAACGCATGAAGGAACTCCGTGCAAACGTACAAACTTACCGAAGAACAACAGAGCAAACTGAGCATAACCGGACAACAACACCTAATTGGAGTGACACCCTGACTAAACCTGGGTAGACACCACAACGAAATCCTTGGAGATCTGCTCCCATTCCCACTCCGAAACGGTGAAAGGTTGCAACTCTCCAGCCGGTCTCAAATGCTCAACCTTAGCTCACCACAAGACAGACACCTTGAAACGAAATCCAAAACTTCACTCTTCATCCCTGCCCACCCGTAACTAACTCTCAAGTCATGTTACATCTTAGTCGTACTTGGATGAACACAAAAAGCTGACTGATAAGCCTGCTCTACGATTTCGCGTCCCTAAACGTAGCACACTCTGGTCACAAATTAAGGACTCCGAATCTTTACCCGGTCGAACATGCTCTAGAATTTCAGAAAAACGAGTATCGGCGGGCTGTGCCTCGTGAAAGCGATTAAGGAAAAGTGGACGAGCGCGGACATGAGCAAGCTGTCCCCTCAGTAGAGGTGAACTTAAGCTGTACTCCACGATCGCACAAGAACTGTAAATCTGCAGAAGACTGTCTCAGAACTACACATAACTGCGATAAGCTAACCCCGGGCCTACGACTCCAGCATCAGCTACCACAATCACCTTGCCACAGGTAATAAAGGATCACACCAACACAATCCTTTACAAGCTCCATCCAACGGCGCTGTCTCAACAATCAAAACCCGCTGCAGGAAGATGTACATTATGCTCTGGTGGTCCGTGAAAATCTGACACGACTCTCCGCACAAGTAGTGTCCTCAGATCTTCAACGCACGACCACCGCGGCCATCTCCAGATCATGAGTGGGATATCTTGCTCGTACTTCCTCCAACTGTGGGGAAGCAAAAGCGATTACTTTATAATGCCACTTCAACGCAAAATCGAGCCCTACTCGTGAAACATCACAGTTAGACAACAAAGTCGCCCGAACCAGAAAGCAAAGAAAGAACTGGTGCAGTTGTCAACCGAGTCTTCAACTGCTGAAAACTCTGCACGCATGCCTCAGTCTAAGAAAAGGAACTCCTTTCATGGTCAACCCGGTCAACGGTGCAGCGCTATACAAGAAATCTTGCACGAAACGGCAGTAAAAACCAGCTAAGCCCAAAATCTGCGGACCACCGTCCCTGCTACATGTCTGGGCTAGTTGTACGGCCTCGATCTACCTCGGGCCCGTACGAAAACCGTCTCCCGTAACCACATGACCTTAGGAAGTCAACACTATCAAGCCTGAAGGAACACTCCGAGAATTTAGCAAACCGCTAAGGCTCTCCAAATGTCTGCAAAGCAAATCCTCAAGTGTTGCACATGTTCCTCAGGACTCTTGGAAAAGACCTGAATCTTATCAATAACACAACAATCAACTGGTCGAGAAACGGCCTGAAGAATCTGGTTCATCACATCCCTAAATGCTGCTAGGGCATTGGTGAGTCCAACGACACCACCAAAAACTCACAGAGCCTGTAGCACGCACAAAAGTAGTCTCCGGAATATCATCACTCCAAACCCGCAACCAATGATGACCTGATCCCAAACAAACATAGAAAATGTCTCGCACACTGGAGCTGATCAAAGAAATCGTCAATGCGAGGTAAAGGATACATATCCGCACCGTAACTCGGTTTAATTGACGACCAATCGATACACAACCACAAACTGCCGTCCTTCTCTTGACGAACAGAATAGGAGCTCCTCAAAGCGAAACATTCAGACGCACAAGCCCCCTTACAAGCAACTCTGCAGCTAATCCTTAAGCTCCGTAAGCTCCGCCGGCTCATCTGGAACAACGTCGGAAAACTCTCGCACGATAGGAAGCCGGTCCAACAAACCCACTTTGGTTCCAGCATCCCGAATGAAAGCCAAGAATCCTTGACATCCTATCCTCAAAAGCCGACTAGCGAAAAAGGATGAATTCAAGCTGTGAGGGGTGGCACCACTGTCCCCCCTGCATAAGAAGAACTGACTCGCCGGGAAAACAAAACCTGACAGTTTTCTCGTGGCCGTCCACAAACGCATAGCACGTAGCTAACTAGTCCGTGCCCAGGAGAAACGTCAAATCCAACATCTCTAGAAGGATCAAAACGATAGATGAATCTCTATCTTCTATCCAATTGGCACATTACTGAAACACGTGTCGTGCAACAGAAGAATCGCTGACAGAAATGAACACAACAAACGGCTGATCTAGCTAACACGACTCTCGGCCCAACCACGGCACAAAGTGTGTAAAACAAATGAGTGCATAGATCCTAAAATAAACAACATACGCAACAAAAGAACAACCGAAAAGATTACCTGAAAACTCTGAATTTGACGTCCGCGCGTCCCGATGAGTAGAAGCAAACGCTCGTGTCTGCACTCTACCCGCCACTGGCTGAACTCCTCCTCTGCCAACCTGTCCACTCTGAGCGAACCCTCCGCGACCATGACCTCTCTGAACACGAGTCTGACGCGGTGCTAAGGAACAATTCCTGATGAGGTGATGAGGGCTCCCGCACCAGAAACATTCATGCGACGACTGCTGACCCTCCTAGGGATGAGAGCTGAACGACTGTCCTCGTCCCAAGCCTCTGCTACTCCTACGATGTACACGAAACCTATCACGGTGACTGAACCTCTGTCTCTGGGCTGGTACACCTGCATGAGTCCTCCTCTGTTCCGGAACTCCCAAAGTCTCTAGAAGACGTGTCTTATCAACTATGGCTGCATCCACTGGTGCTGTATACGTAATACTATACCGTGTGCTGATCGCAAGGAATAACTGGGTAATAGGGGTGGCAACCTCCTGTCGCTGTGCTCGACTGGCCTCCACCAATGACCTCATCGCCTGGCGCAAGTCCTGCATCTCTGCTTCAAACCTAACGATACAGTCTATCGAAAGCGGATCCATCAGCTCCTTTGCATTGGACATACCATCCTGGTCAGTCCTCATCCTAAATGAGTCATCCCTGACCTCGGCTCTCGCTGCACCTCTCTGAGTCCCCATAGTCATCGGTGGCATAAGGCTATAAATGGAAAAAGGATTCGATATGAACACGGAAATCGAATCACAAGGATATGTATCATCAAGGAAGGAATTATCAAGCAATTTGTAATTAGGTCACATTAGGCGGAGTACCCTGTCGTAAGTATGCCGCCGACATACACACACTACGCTACTCTGCTTAAGCTACCTACTCCATCATACCAAGGTCATCATACACTCCGAAAGGTAAAACCTAGCGCTTTGATACCAACTTTGTCTCGACCCGAAATTTGGCATATGACGGTCCTTAAACTACGCAACGTCTACAGGCGTAGCGTAATTTAAGTAAGCCAAAAACCCAAGAATCTAAAACTTCAAAAGAAGTAAAAGATAAGAAACATTGTTTAAACTTTTGAAATCTCAAGTACAAATTCTTTAAAAGTCCAATTTACTTTCTTAAAAAATTTTGGCAGCACCTCCTTTGTAAGATCTAGCCCCAAAAATGGGTACATAGAAAAATAAAAGTAAAGAATCCCCAACGGGAGCAAATCCACGCCAAAAGGCGGAAAACAACCACCACAAGCAAAAATACGGCGCCATAGTGAATGAAAAGACGATATAATAAAAACTGCATATAAAAACATCCAAGTCACAAAATAATATACAATATCGCTCTTACATCACGTCTCTAAGTCATACATGAAAGTAGTAGATGGAGAGTACAAGGTACAAAAGATAACAATAAACAACATCGGATAGCCGCAAAACCCATCTATAGCAAAACCGCGCACATTCAGCCGAAGCGGTATCTGCTGCAAAAGATGATACGAAAGATGAAAGCCCTGCCGCGACAGCTCTGAAGGACAACATGTACAACCCTGTGGCACAACGGGGGTGAGTTGCCAACTGGTGAATAGTAAATAACATATGCAGGTAATCATAAGTATGCACGTACAACGCGAATCTAATGCATGCAAGCTGATAGCAATAAATGGCAATCTGTATGCAACAATCATATAAGGTACTCCATAAGGTACTACTAATACATGAAGCAATGCATATAAAATAAAATAAATACGGAGTATGGGATAAAACATGTCATCCTCACGGAATCCTGACCTTGTGATAGGACCGAAGTCCATCAAGACAATCTAAATCCAAATTTCCACAAATTGGCCCCCAAATTGGCCCTCATATCCTGTAAGTCTCATATATCCTGAGTGTCCAATATCAAGTAAATATCATATATCCTGTAACCAATATCAAGTAAATCCCATATATCTTATATCCAATATCAAGTAAATCGCATATATCCTGTATCCAATATCAAGTAAATCTCATATATCCTGAGTGAGTATATTTGCAAGATCATTATGATGATGAATATAAATTAGATATGTATACATATATATTAGCGTCTCACTCCAATAATATATATATATATTTATATATATGCATATATAACAGTGTCCCATTCCACTGATATATATACTTAGGAGTAAAAATATCCTGAAAACAAGTGTCTCACATCGACACATAAATACGGATCTATCAGGCGATGTCACCACGACTGGCCCTCCTGATAGGTACGTATCATACGCTATCCCGAAAACTCGAGGGCCCAGCTTCGACACTCGAAATTCGATGTATCCATACGTACATGACTCCGGTCGGTATCCCCAAGATAACCGCCGAGTCATAGGTACTGTCATCGGTAGGTATGGTTCCCCTGTCAGGCTCATCGGCGTGGTCCATCGAAATACCTTTCTTTCCCCGGGGTACCTCCGGGCCCTACCATGTACCCACACACGGTTCACGACGCCTCCTCGCATGGGGTATATATATATATCAGAACTGATAAATCTCATGGTGGCTGCTGGAGTATCATATCAAGAGAAACCGGGTTTTTCTAATAATGCATAATTTCATGAAACTACCACGGTCCTCAAATCCAGAAAACATCATGAAAAATCCATATCTCAATGCGAAAATCTATGAATATAATATATGCAACATAAAGCTGTAATGTGAGTATATAAAGGAAAAGCCGCTATTTAACTGCAACAAATTAATATATATATATCATGCGGTTCCTAATTACTCCAAGTCCATATAACATCAAATAAAGGTGAAAATGTAGCTATAGCCAGATATAAGTGTAAACATGTAGGTATAGTAAGGTATTTGTATCTACCTATCAGTAGGAATGTAATACCCTCCAGGTATATGCATAAGTATGCAAGATGTACATGCAGCTATGTCTCATATGTGTATATACCTATCACTAATGATACAATACCATATATGTATATGGGTAACTAGCATGTATGCATGTCAAGGCATATATGTAAGCATGTAGGTATACAGGTATGCTATATGTCATATGCACGAAGGAAAATAAGGATCATGTCTCAATATCCCTAACAATACACAATAGGAAATGAAATATGCAACAAAGGTATATATGCACAATCAATGTCCATATACTTCTAACTAATAGTCATATCATTTAACCTAGCCCAGACACATAACTCCATGCGGGCGATTCCCTTGTAGATGTTAAATCTACTCACCAACGCTCCTGGCTAAGTAAAGCCAACCACCTGCTTTCCATTCTCCGCAGCGTCCGAAGTCCTCGCCTGCGATCTACAAGCAATAAAATAGTAAAGCAAGTATATATTAGCAATCGACCAATAATACGTACCAACTACGTTTGACCGACACACCAACCCCAAGCATACTCTCATGTGTTCGTTTAGTGCCTAACGCGTGTAGGGACACTACGAAACTATCCCAATAGCAACAGAAACACAAGACACGAACCGTATCGGATAACGTAACGCGCGTAATCGAAGCACTAGAAAACAAGCAAAGTGATCCTAGATTTTGCTAAACCAATAATTTGTAAAGGTTGCACATACCACAAGACCACACACAACCCCAGAGAGCCCGACCCCAAAACACAACCCCCCAGACCCTACTCTGGCTGCAAATTGCGGCCAGAACAAATAAAACTGCGGCCAAACATGAAGGAAATTGGCTTGGATTTTGAGGGTAAATTCTAGGTCACTACACAAGGTCACTGTGATGGAAACTTTTCCAACAAATACCTGGTTTGATAGCAGATCATCCGAGACACAAATCTACACTAAACAAATACGATATTTACCCGAAACGAAACTATACACGATCTAAATTGAAACTAACAAGCTACACACCACTTAGACTTGGCTGAGGGGGTATTAGACCGGAACTTTCGTCGCATAGGCAGTCCTTAGTTGATGGAGTATGTAACTTAAGTAGAGTGACGTACCGTGTGTATGTTCCGCGGCATACTTACGATACGCTACTCCGCTTAAGAAGCCTTAGGATGTATATTTTATTGCACAGTATTATATTCATTCCTATGATCTATCCTCATCGATATCGGTTGGTGATTTGTTACCACGATTGCATAGGCAGAGAGAGCTGCTGCTAGAGTTGCGGTCGGCATGAGCACGTTTTGGACGAGGACTGACCAGGGCGTAATTCCGGTGACACACGATTGCATAGATGTGTCGCTTTACTGTGTTTTCATGCCATGAGCGTTTAATGGATTGCTTTTACAAAATTTCTCGAACGTGCAGATCAGCACCAGGGGATTGGGCCACTGCTAGAGGCCAGCCAGAATGTAATGACCGTCAATGCACCGATTATTCTTGATGATTGAAGCACTGTTCAGCGTGCGGACGAATGATTCAGTTGTTTCTGCGACTGACAAGATACTGCCCCAGATGTTTGAAGCTATTGCAGCACGAGTATATACTTAGAGATATGATAGAATATCGCTAGCCACCCATGGATGAGTGACTAGGACATGTGGTTCGTTGCCTACCCCGATGTAAGGTCATCAGATTAATTGATTCCAGCTAGAGAATACTTCACGCAGGTACGTTGGGAGTCGATAGAAGACGATCGAATGTCAGAAACCCATTTTTCCAACTTTAAGGTATTCAGAAAAACATGCAAGTAATTCTGTGGATCCTCTAGAAAAATGAAACCCTAACTCGATCTAATGACCATGGGAACGCTTTTGAACCTTAGGGTTTGCGGCAGTTCAGCGGTGCCATTAATGAGGCTTGGGTTTGCCCTTCTACCGTTGGTCCATAGGTACTGCAGCATGTACTGGATATTAATAAACTGTACTCAAGAGTTAAGCTCTCGGGGAATTATGAGACTTTAATGAATCGATCGAAAAGTTCGACATCGTCCGGATATCATGTGATGGGATACATTACTTGGAAGACCCTAGATATGAGTATAGCCGTTGGAGCGCAGTCCATACAGCTACGAAGAGACGAGTCCGAATTAGTCGACATTAGAGAAAAGTGGAGTAAGAGATTCATACGAGATTTCGACGAGATGACGTTCCACTTCGTTGACATCAGAGATGTGATACGCATGCAGAGGCGTTGAATATGGATATATCTTCTAGAAGGAGTCGTGATGAGTATGCAGCCATTCTAGAACAAGAAATAGATTTAGTAAAAGATGATAACTTCCGGGCAGTTCAGCAGAAACGAGATTGGGAGAGACCCCGACAAGAACTTTCTGGAAATACTAAACGAGAAGACCTGGACCCAGGATCAGTCGTATTGTGCATACCCAGTAGGCCAGAGTTCGGCATCGTGGACGAGACATGTTATGAGTGACCATGATAGTTGGCCAGAAATCTTTAGAGGATGTGCCAGAGCGGAACTATTTCCGTCAACGTTCCATATTGGGCGATTTATTTGCACGATTGAGATTTTGTGCCCCACAGTTGCACTCGATTTCGATTTGATATCATTCGAGATGTTGATTTTGATTTCATGCCTACGGTATGCATGTGATTTGACTTGTGCTTTCGGCATAGTTTTCATGCACTTACAGTATTTGGATTCGACTTTTGTACACGCTGATACACGTGGTTGCGAGATTATATACTACGGTATACTTGATTTGGATTGAGATGTGTTGTATACCGTCGATTCCGATTGTGATACTCGGTATTTGTTTCCGTGCACCTTGTGCACTTGATTTGGATTCTTGCACATACTTGACGCGCTTGATGCGATTTTGGTGCACACCAGATGCACTAAATCGGGATTCTTCGTGCATATCAGATGCACCTGATATTGCTGTCAAGAACACCCGTTGCCTTTGACAGGTGTTCGTGCACACCCGTTGCACTTAGATTTTGTTTCTGTGCATATGTATGGCACATTCATGGATTTCAATTTCCGTGCGCACCAGACGCACGTGGCATTCTTATACACATTTTGAGTACGATTTCTCTTGAGCAGTATGTTTTATGATATTTACTATTTGGTATAGTGGCTGAGCAGGACTAGTTCGAGGACAGTACCTGAATATATTTTTGCATGCATTGATAGTTATCGAAGGGATTTCCAAAAAGGAGCTGTAGTCTCGGTATTTACCTACCGAGACGACACGGAATTTTTTTACAAGGAAACCCTTCTAAATTGTTTTCAAAACGGCGGGGCGGGTATGTTAAACAACGGATATATATATAGTTATTTTCTTACAATAAACGTCCGCCACTTTGCCGTGATACGCGCATCGCACAGCGACTTGAAAAGGTTTGGCATGCACTTCTTTCAGATGTTTTGACAAATTTACAATGATGTGTACATGTATAGTTCTGATGTATATCATGTTGGTTTTCGTAGTGGACTTTGACATTGGTGTCTTCACCATAACTCCGATGATTGCGGGATGCTTGACGGAGTTTTGATTTTGGTTTATATACTCGTTTTTATGCGCATGCAGTGCGGTACGATATGTTTTATGTATGTATGATTTCGGAGCCCCGACGACTTGATCACTTTACTGAAATGTTTTAGTATTTGAGGGGTTTAAATTTAAATTCGGGGACAGAATTTATTTAAGGGGGAAAGACTGTAACATTTCAGAAAAATAAAATATTTTTTTGGGAATTTAAATAATTAAAATAATAAATATTAAGAATATTTTAACGAGGGTTGTTTATTTTAATGATATGGTTTGATTATATACAAATAGATTGGAAAAATATTGGAAAATACATTTGAATGTTGATTTTGAAAAAATATTATATGATTTAGACACTTTATAAAGAATTTATAAAGTTAATTGTATAGAGGTTATTACTAAACTCGATTAGTGTTGCTAATCTTGCATTAAGCATGACTATGCATCATGACATGCAACAAAACTTGTTATATTTTATTCAACCGTGATTTCTTTTTTTTTTGTGCGTGGTTGCATTTTGGTGTTTTTCATTTTGGGTTTACAAAAAAAAAGGAAAGGAAAAGAAAAGAAAAGGAAATAGATTAAACAATTGAGGTATGGGCAAGAGAGAGAGAGGTGAGGGGTCTTCATTGATCATGGCTCTTTGTTAATCATTCATCATCCTCATCATTTGCCTCCCTTTCTCCTCAACCTTGGCTGCCCTCTCCCTCCACCACTTCCACCACTTCACTTCACCCCTATTCCCACATCAAAACACATCAATCCCTTCATTAAAAATGTGCACAAGCTTACTACAAGCATGGGGAACCAAGCAAGTTAGGATTGTGAGCACTTGAGGCAACTCAAGAAAATTCTTGAGTTGCCAAATGAGGTAATTCTTTCATCATTAGTGTATTATTCCATTTCCTTTAGCTTAAATGTTAGTTTAGAATTGGTTTAGTGGGGTTTTATGACATAGGAAAATTCCTAGAAAAGGATTGAGGGATTCTTGAATTGAGATAGTGTAATTGAGGTTAGTAGAGACCATAAAACCCCTGTGGTGATAGTATATTAGACAAAATCAAAGACTAGGACCCCAAGTCATGAACTTAGAAATCCCCGACATCGGTTTTGTGTAGGAATAGTGATGACTTTAGAGATCTGCTATAACCCGGGGCACCTGAAAAATTTTTAGCGATTACTGTGAGTCGTGCAGGCAACCTAGAAGCTACCCAGAAGACCCAAGACCCTAAACCCAAACCCTGGCCGCTGATTTATCCCTTCTAGCCGCAAATTACGGCCAGGACTTGGCCTCTGGGCCTCGTGCTTGTTCTGTGGCTTTATCTTCCTTAAACTAGACCCTCCACATGTGCAAAATTAGCAAATTTCACCTGAAACAAAATCTGGGGCATGTTTTCTAAGATTCTGTTTTAGTTTCGTGATTGTTTATAACTTGAACTTTGTATTTTGTTTTTCATCTCGATCAATTGGTGTTTGTACGTCGATGTCGACGGTTATTTGATTCTTTTGCATGCGTAGACCATAAGTTCTAACCTATGTATGTTTCGTGTGTCGTTTTGGTTTTCATCCGCGATTTCGGTTTACGATACTATGTGTGATATGTATAGGTACCTCCGCGTGGACTTCGGACGACGAGCAAGAACAAGGCGGCATCGACTTCGGCAAGCAAGGATCAGGTGAGTAGATATATATCTACGGGGGAAGTAGGGTGGATGGCTTATAGCACCTCCGCAGTTTCGTAGTGTAGTATACGAATACGTATGTGTATATATATATATATATATATAAATTTATGTATTGGGAGACTAATGATTATCAAGATAGGTTTTAGGTGTTCATGGGTTAGTTTTAGTGTAATTAGAAATAATTTAGTTTAGCTTCTCGCAAAACCCTAAAGTAACGATTTGCGCGCGCGCGCACACATAGATGCTTACATTCGATGTTCTTGTGCGTATATGGGGATATGTATATATATATACATATATCTATCTGAGTATGTATATATATATATATGTATGTATACGTATACATGTATGTTGAGGATAGTTTATGATACTTGGAGATGAGTCGATGTGTTTGGACATGAGGCTGTGAGATCGGTGATGTGACTTGGGTCGTATTTTGAGATACGACATGATATTATAGCGGGTCGTTGAGCGATGTGTTTTCATACACACATGGATTATGTTGATGGTATCAGTATGTACTAGACTTTAGATCAGTACCCCAAGTACATGATATGTGATGATGATATCATATGGATGTTGTGTTATATGTGATATTCGACAAGTACCCTAATTTGGGATGCCGTACGATGGATTTACCGTACGTGATATAAATATGATGATAGATCTGCACTGTTGACTCGAGAATGTCATATTATATATTGTATAGTACGTGAGACTATTGAGGCGGGATCACCGACTACTAGATATAAATATCGACTCAGACTTAAGTGATTTTCCTTACCCTTTCGATTAGTCTGTTAGTTTAGTTCTATAGTTTACTTAGTAGATGTTAGACTGGGCTCGAGTCATATTTATTTCCAAAACTAACGAATCGTGAGTATTTTAAAGACATGCCAAGGGATACTACGGATATTTCAAAGGACGTACCTTTTCTTAAAAACACCATAGCCCCTATTTTCTAAACACCACGATTCATGTTATTTCAAATGCCAAAACTGTATGACTCATATATATATATATATTGTACATTCTTTATTGTTGCGTTTACAATTCATTTTCTGTATATTCTTGCTATTCGCATCGCATTGCATTCTTAAATGTGTTTTCATAGTTATTATGAAAACCTGATATCAGGACACCAGCACCATTACCGTTGATGCGTATGCTTCACGTACACTTACTTGCCGGCTCACACGCATCATCGTCGGTAATTTTTATGTCACGTACATAGTAGAAATCACTATTTCATTAGTATAATTTGCTAGCTGATAGTTTCGACATAGTACTAGTGCGCTTGCTTTTATATGCTAGTTTAATTATTGCATTCTTTGTTCGATATCAGATGCATTCATATATTCATTGTCATGCAATATTATGTTATTCACTGTTTACTGACTTTTGATTTTGGGATTCGGATTTTTCCATGAGATTTATGGATTTGGAGAAACCGTAAGGATTTTATAAACTCGTTATCATTTTCAAAAGATAGAAATTGCGGTTTTCTCATGTTATGATGTAAGATTTGTCCACCATGAGTTTTCTCGGCTCTTGAGAGATATCATACAGCCGATTCGAGGAGGAGCAGGAACCGTCTGTCGGTGCATGATGGACCCAGTGTGGTACCCCGGGGCAAGATGGTTGCAGATGATGGCGTTGAGCCTGGCAGGGGAGCACTACCGACCGGTTATTGTGACGCGGCGGATATCCGGAGGATACCGACGTAGTCTTGAGATTTGATCATATAGGCCAGTCCGGATTGCCGGAGCCTGGGGTATTGAGATTTGATGATACGGGCCATTCCGGATTGCCGGAGCCCGAGATATTGAGATAGTGAGATATATATTTTGTGTCGATACTCGACACCGATTCTCTGTTGATTTCATTGATGATACTTCGATTTTTATACAGAAATCTCACTAAGATAAGGAAACAGTTTTCTCATTTAGATGTATTCTGTTTTCATGCATTCATACATCATATATATGACATGTTGCTACCTGAGGCACTGACACGAGCAATTGGTATTACACTTATGTATAGATGTTTACCCTGGCAATTATCAAATGTTTCAGGTTATTTTATTATATGGATATTATGGTATGACCTAGGATAGAGTCATACATGCGATTTCTGCTCGGTGATGTTTTCTACTCATGAGTTGGCAACTCACCCCCGTTGTGCCACAGTTTCTTGGAGGTTTTGCCGGACTGGTTTCCTTGGCGGCTTTGCTGGCACACTGCTTCTTTCTGGGTGATTGCTTTGGTAGGTGGGTTCACTTGCATCGTGACCACCATTGTATTTTATTCATTCAGTTGTATCTTGTAAACTCTATCAACCATACTTGTATTATTGATAGACTTAGAAGACCGGTGTTTATTATTTCGGCCTTAGAGTCGCGCTTGTATTATTATGGTTTTCTGGTGGTTATTGGTTTTCTTCTAAGTTTTGATCCTTTCCCTTCGGCGTTGTATATTATATTGCTGCGTGGTTATGACCGCCAATTAGCGAAGAGCTAGCTCCTGCTTGGGGATGCCTTTATTATTCATTTATATATATTTCATGTGTTGTACCCATTTAGGGCCAGTATTTACAAAGGAGACTCTGCCGAAATTTTCGAGAAAATATGATGCTTTTAATTGTTTAATACCATTTATGTTATTTAAACCACTTGCTTTAAACAAGTTTTCCTTCATGTCTTATTTAAAATGGTTTAGATTTCTGGGCTTTTGGCTTACTTTAATTAAATGGGGTCATATAGACTTCATATGATTCAACAGCCGGTCGCGTGCCATTTCGGGTCGTGACAGATTCAGTGATTTGAATATTGTTATATGTATGTGTGTGTGTGTGTGTATTTCGATTATGCATGAGTACCGTTCTTGCACATCCAATTACCTATTGTATATGGACATATTATTAATGAGACACGGCACTATTACTAATGGTTCATGTTGCACGAGCACCAATTGTATGCCACACACACACACCGTTAGTAATTGCACACTATAGAAATTACCATGGATAAAATATTGCACCACTTTCCTTATCATTAACAGTTAGATATTAATTTTTGTTCTATTGCGCATATGAATTGCATCATACATACATGCATACCAACATACATTGTTATAGTCACCTGTTTACTTTCACAAGATGTTGCATTTCGATTTCATGGATTTGGGAAACCGCAAGATACTTTTGAGACTTCAATATTTAAAAAGAGCGGTTTTCCCTGGATATGCTCACATTACTGTTCCATGTTTGCATACATCATATTTTATGGATACATGCATTGATATACTGATTTCATACGATTTCTGGATTTGAGAATCGCAAATATATTTCAAGGGAAATTATAAATCGTTTTAAAAACGCGGTCTCTCTTGATATGATATTTCGAGACGTCCACCATGAGTTTTCTCGGTTCTGAGCTATGTGATACCCAATTCGAGGAGCTGGATGAGCCGTCTACGGGTACATGGTGGACCCAGTATGGTTTCCCGGGGCAAGAAAGGCATGTTGTGCAGTATACAATAAGCCTGGCAGAGGGAGTACTACCTACCGGTGATTGTATAGAACTTGACGGATATCCGGAGGATACCGTTTTCGAGTTATGATATGAGATGGATATGATGGCCGATCTGAGTATGCGGCGTCTGAGATGAGATATATATGAGGGAAGATCTGAGTATGCGGCGCATGAGAGATGAGTATTTACGTATCGATACTGGACACGGGTTTCATGATGTTTCGAGTGTCGATGTTGGACACTCAGGTTTCATGATGTGACGGATTTGAGGGCCGATCAGAGTGACGGCGCCTGAAATATTGGGATTTGGGGTGTCATTGATGGACACCGGTTTTCCATAATGATGATTCATACATAAGGTTTTATGTGTTATCCCATACTCAGGATTTATTTGACATGCACTGTTTCATGTAGTAGTTGTACCCTGGTGGTGTACCTTGATCATGATTTTACTACATATTCGTACTATTATATTATGTCATCAGATTACATATTTCAGACTATCGCTTTCGTGCATACTTGCGATTTTCTGTATGATGTTATTTTCTATCCACGAGTTGGCAACTCACCCTCGTTGTGCCACGGTGTTTTGTAGGATTGACCCTCAGTGTAGTCACGGCAGGACTTCTCATTGCATCTACTTCTGCGGATACCGCTACTGTTGGGTCGTGACAAAATTGGTATCAGAGCGCTAGGTTTTACCTTTCGGATTGTAGGTTGACCTTGGTATGATGGCTTAGGAAGCTTAAGCAGAGTGACATAGCTGTAAGTCCACGTTGGCCACCCCGGTGCTTACGGGGAGGCGGAAAACATAATAAAAATCGGATTTTTATCAACTATAGGCAACATGGACTATGCTTTAAGGATCTTTACTAAACAAAAACTTGCTAAAGCTAACATGAAAGTAGCTAAGTGGTAGAAAAGTTATACCTTTGGTCTCTTAGTCCTTCTCTCCTTGCTCCTTGGAGTAGTGGAAGGAGGTCACCTTGCTCGTCTTCTCACGCCGAAGAAAGATCCACCCGAAATCCTCGACCTTTGGCTTCAACTCCAAGCTAGAAGTAACTAGGGTTCAAGAAGTGCTAGTCCTTCAACCCTAGATGAGAGTAGAGAAGATCAAGAGAGGGTTTTTCTCAAGCTCAAGTGTTTCTCAACACATGAGAGGGAGAGAGCTTGAGGGAGAGGAAGAACAAGAGAGAGAAAGGATATGATAGAATGAGAAAAATTGAGCCATTCTCACTAATATGTGTGAATTATTTTAATTGAATAATTAGCTAGATAATTGTCATGGTTAATCATGACATGACCATTATCATTTCAATTTGCAAAGATCAAAAAGCATCTTCCAAAAGAAATGATGATGGTCAAAGTGTCAACCTAGGTCAACAAGTCAAAGAAGTCAAATGGTCAACAACCATAACCATGGACAATTATTAAACTAATTATTAATTAACAATAATACACACATAAACATTAGGGTTAATAAAATGACAATAGCCATTAACCCTAATCAAGGTCCTCTCCCTCAATCTCAAGCAACTGTGCATACGCACCCGCATTCGTGATCCAAGGAACACGAATACACTGAGAAAAACCAATCTCAAATCATAT
The DNA here is from genome assembly GCA_030015575.1 of Agapanthus africanus. Lineage (NCBI taxonomy): Eukaryota > Viridiplantae > Streptophyta > Magnoliopsida > Asparagales > Amaryllidaceae > Agapanthus > Agapanthus africanus. The sequence continues at coordinate 392,431,306 of CM057341.1, forward strand.
ACTAGGATCCGGCTTAAACCAAAGCCCGCTAGTATAAACTGTCCGGACAGCAAACGTGCACAAGTGCGCGAATGTGAACGAACCCCGTCGCAAAACCATGCGACCTCTACTCATTTTGCCTAAAGGCGAATAGCTCTCTGTGTGGGACTCTAAAGACTCGACACTACGCTGGCAGTGGGTTTAACCACAGACCGCAAGCGGCACTAGCTGTACATAACGGTCCCCAGGTAGATGTCGATAAGAAGACTGACGAGGTGAACCCCATCCGAACTCCTACTGAGCCTGTATGTGACAATCTCCGTACAGTCCGGTCTGTTCGTCCGATACATCGCATGGCGGGCCTAGGGGGGCGGTGAACGTCAGTCCCCTAATAGCGGTACAAGTCGTGTCGGAGTGTAGCCCAGAACGCCCTGAGATAACACTGGAAACCTACCAGTATATCTCGCTTGCCCTAGCCAGGGACTACTCGTGTAATGGCTCTCCTGGACACAGCGCGATGTTAACCCCCAATACCGGGAGAGACGAATCCTGTCTAACCGTCACTGCCTCCAAGTGCTTCGGGACTGCACCCAAAAACTACCTGTTTGCACGATTCCTTTGAGCCGTGGTATGGTAGTAATCAAAGTGCAGTAGGAACACACTCGAGGCGAAGTGACAGTGTCAAGTCAACGGACTAAGCTGTACTCATGTCACCTGGGAACTGATAACTGACGATAGGTATAATACCAACCAACAGTCCCCGACGAGTCCTGTCCATTGTACTCGTAACCTAACGAGCACCCGTATACTATCTCAAGTACGACGTACTGACGGCTGTGGGACAGACCGTCTCCCACGCTGGGATGAGAAGCGCATACGCTAGTCTACTCCGGAGTATCGATGCCCTGTCTCGATAGTCCAACGACTAGGGACCTGTATAAGGATGTGCTTATAGATCACCCAGCTCCCACTAGTGCGAGCGCCATCACAACGTTGGTAATCAAGCAAAGATCCTAAGGGCTCTACTAATATGTATATCAGCAATATGCTAAAAGAAACACATGCACATATTAAAGCAGAGACAAACCAAGTAGCATACTACCATTTCGAGCAAGATTCTATATACAACTGTGAATATCCCAAGCTTCCATCAAGTAATATACAAACTAGTATGATACAGTAATGGCCTCTAGGGCATATACACTAACAATCTCCCACTTGCACTAAGGCCATGTACTGGCGTATCGAAGACCTATCATCTCGATCAGCCGCTCGAACTGAGTCTGGGGCAAGGCCTTGGTGAATGGATCTGCAGTGTTATCCTCTGATGCAACTCTCCGGACCTCGATCTCCTGGCGATCCACGATCTCCCTGATTAGGTGATACCGCCTTAAGATGTGTCTGGATTTCTGATGGGATCTGGGTTCCTTCGCTAAAGCTATAGCCCCGTTGTTGTCGCAATACAGAGGTATTGGGTCAACAATGGACGGAACCACCTGAAGTTCTCTCAAGAACTTCCTCATCCATACAGCTTCTTTTGCGGCATCAGATGCAGCGATGTATTCCGCTTCCATAGTCGAGTCAGCAACGGTTTCCTGTTTGGAGCTCTTCCAACTCACCGCCCCTCCATTGAGGGTAAAGACAAAACCCGACATGGACTTGGAATCATCCTTGTCACTCTGGAAGCTGGAGTCAGCAAAGGCCTCAATCTGCAGGTCTTTTCCGCCATACACCAAGAACATCTCCTTAGTCCTTCTCAGGTACTTGAGAATGTTCTTTACTGCTATCCAATGTTTCTCCCCTGGGTTTGACTGATACCTGCTTACCACACTCAGTGCATAAGCTACATCTGGTCTGGTACACAACATTGCATACATTATAGAGCCTACCGCAGAAGCGTAGGGTATAATAGACATGCGATCCCTCTCCAAATCATTCTTGGGAGATATCTCTTTGGAGAGGGTGATCCCGTGACAAGCCGGTAGATTACCGCGCTTGGAATCTTCCATACTGAATCTCTTCAGTATGGCATCGATGTACGTGGACTGCGAAAGTCCTAATATCCTCTTGGATATGTCACGGTAGATCCGGATACCCAGAATGTATGAGGCATCACCCAGGTCTTTCATGGAGAACCTGTATGACAAGAACCCCTTGACAGATTGTAGCATAGGAATGTCATTTCTTATTAAGAGAATGTCATCCACGTATAAAACGAGGAATACTACAGTTCTCGCTACAAATCTACAATAGATGCATGGTTCATCTGGATTTTTGATAAAGCCAAATTCCTTGACCGTCTCATCAAAACAGATGTTCCAACTCCGCGATGCCTGCTTTAGTCCATAAATGGACTTAAGCAACTTGCACACCTTTCCGCTGCTCCCACTCTGAATGAAACCCTCTGGCTGATCCATATAGACACACTCCTCTAAATGTCCATTTAGAAAAGCTGTCTTTACGTCCATCTGCCAAATCTCATAATCGTGGAAGGCAGCAATGGCAAGAAGGATCCGAATGGATTTCAGCATAGCTACTGGAGAAAAGGTTTCGTCGTAGTCCAAACCAGGTCGCTGACGAAAACCCTTTGCAACCAGTCTAGCTTTATAGGTCTCAACCTGTCCATCTACACCAATCTTCCTTTTGAAGATCCACTTGCATCCTACGGGTTTTACCCCGTCTGGAGCAATGTCCAATGTCCATACTTTGTTGGTGTACATGGACTCCATCTCGGTCCGCATTGCATCCAGCCATTTTACCGAGTCGACGCTCTGAATGGCTTGCTGGAAGCTAGCAGGCTCATCACAATCTATGATGCAATCCTCTCTATCCCCGTCAATGAGAAAACCGTAGTATCTCTCGGGCGGATGAGACAGCCTACTACTCCTGCGGAGTGGCGTGGGAATGTCCTGATCTTCCGAACCCTCTGGTTCAACCAAGCTTTCAGTAATAGCTCGTGGTTCTGGAATTTCTTCCAGTTCTATTGCGCTCCCACTTAATTCTTTTTCTATGAACTGGTGTTCTAGAAAGTGGGCATGGCGAGAAACAAGGACTTTTTGTTCCTCTTCGCAATAGAAGTAATATCCCTTGGAGTTCTTTGGATATCCCACAAACTTGCACTGTACTGAGCGTGCCTCGAGCTTGTCCGCATGCTGCTTTTTTACAAAAGCTGGACATCCCCATGTCTTAATATGATTAAGATGGGGTCTCTTCCCACACCACATCTGATATGGTGTAGTAGGCACAGTCTTAGTTGGAACTCGGTTCAAAAGGTATGCAGCTGATTCTAACGCATATCCCCAAAACGATCGCGGTAACTCAGCGTTACTCATCATGGACCGTACCATATCCAATAGGGTTCGGTTCCGGCTCTCCGATACACCGTTATGTTGCGGAGTGTATGGAGGAGTAAGCTGAGAGAGAATTCCATTCTCTTTTAAGTAACCCAGGAACTCGGCACTTAAGTATTCACCACCTCGATCAGATCTCAGTGTCTTTATACTTTTTCCTGTTTGTTTTTCTACTTCATTCTTATATTCCTGGAATTTTTCAAAAGCCTCGGATTTATGTTTCATTAAGAAGACATAACCGTGCCTTGAAAAGTCATCCGTAAAAGTAATGAAGTAAGAATAACCGCTTCGCGCATGTGTAGACATTGGACCGCACAGGTCGCTGTGTACGAGTCCCAAGAGCTCGCTCGCACTTTCTCCGTGTCCAGTAAACGGAGTCTTTGTTTTCTTTCCCTTGAGACAGGATTGACAAGTTGCATACGATTGCTATTCGAACGAATCCAAATATCCTTCTGCATGTAACTTAGTCAACCTTCTCTCATTGATGTGACCCAGTCTACAATGCCATAAGAAAGTTTTATTGATTTCTGGAGACTTTCTTTTGTGTGTATTTTGGACATTGAAAATCTGTGGTTGGTTTAATACGTATATACCGTTGTTCAATGTACCTGACCCAATCAAAACTTGATTAAGGTGAATGTTCACTACATTACTTACAAATGCAAATTCATAACATTCCTTAGATAATAAAGATACAGAAATGATATTACAGGTTGCATTTGGTATATAATAACAACTACGCAAAACCAAAAAATGTCCATCCGACAATCCCAGGTGATAGTCCCCCACGGCCTCAGCATCCATGCTAGCACCGTTCGCAACTCTGAGGGTCATGTCACCTGCCTTCAAAACTCTACGCTTTCTCAACGCCTGCAAAGAATTACAGATATGAGATCCTGATCCGGTATCCAATACCCAGGAAGTAGAGTTTATTGATAGACAATTTTCAATAACATACACACCTGAAGCTGAAGCTGCAACTCGCTTCAAATCCTGTGTTCTGGCTTTCCAAGCCTTGCAATCCTGTTTCCAGTGACCACTTTTGTGACAATAGAAGCATTCTTCCTTCCCCACCAGCTTTCCCGCTATCTTTGTTGCTTTTCCTTTTCCCTTCGTATCCACTTTACCGACACCGCCTCTTGGTTTGGCGGGGGCTTTCTTCTTCTTGCCCTTGGCTTTCGCCCTGGACCTAGAAGAGGAAGATCCTCCTACAAACAAAGTGGATGTCTCCCTACCCTTCTGTAGGGTGCCCTCAGCAGTCCTCAACATGTTCAGAAGTTCGGAAAGTTCAACCTCCTTTCCTTGCATGTTGAAGTTAAGAATGAACTGGGCGTAAGTGGAAGGAAGGGACTGGAGAATCAAATCAGTATAGAGTTCATTCTCCATCGTGGTCCCAAGGTCCGCGAGCTCCTCAATGTAGCCAATCATCTTAAGCACGTGTTCCGCTACCGATGATCCGACGGCCAACCTTGCCGAAAAAAGCTTCTTCGACACTTCGTATCTTGCGATACGAGACTGCTCTCCATACAGTTCTTTTGTATGGAGAAATATGGACTCTAGGTCCATATTCTCGTGCCTCCTCTGATGTTCGTTGTCCATCGAGGCAAGTACGAGGCATCTGGCCTTCGCGCAATCTATTTCCCAGGTCTTGTAGATTTCCCTATCTACGACACTGGTTTTGGGACCTGGGACAGGGGGAGCTTTGGTGGTAAGGACATACCCCAACTTGTCGTAAGTGATTGCCATCTTGACATTCCTGAGCCAATCTTTGTAGTTTGGCCCTGTCAATATGTTTTTATCTAGTAATAACTTAAGTCCGGTCATCTTGAATGGTCGCTGCAATTAGGAGAGAGAAAAGAAACACTTTAGCATGATGCTCTTGCAAGTTTAGTGTGGTTTTTAATTTGTCTAAACTGGATGGCTCCCACTGTCTCTCGAATCCCTTCTTAAACCGTAAAGAAAGGATTAGTCAGGATCACTCTCACCGTACAATACTTGCTTAACCGTTCAGCCAGGCCAGTGTCGGTACTTCGAGGGAGGTTTTCCAACACTTTCGCGAAGTTCCTTAATTAAGTAACCTCTTTTCCCTGTGGGCGTAGCCCCGCTAACACCTTTCTAGACACCTACTAAGTTTATAGCATTGATCGTTAAGTGAGAGTTTTCCCGAGGAGTAGCATATACTCACAGTAGGATCGGGATCCAAATATCATCGCGTGATAAAACTGAAGGAATCCTACCAGAATCATCACACTCCAAATGGTATGCAAAGGTAGCAAGTTTCAGTACTTATGAAACTCCCGATGTGGATTTTTGCCCCATGCTCTTATGACCTTGACTTTGGCCAAAATATCATAAGTCACATGTCAAGTTCTACCCGTCATTCTCCTGGTTAATTTGGACCCACCCGTACCTACCCTTGACTTTGGCCAAAATGGCAGCACGACTGTCCCAAACCAATGCATCTATCTATGCTGCACATGAATACCCAATAGCTACCAATCACTATGCCTTGACTTTGGCCAAAATACATAGCTTGAATACTTTTTGACCATTCATGTGGAATGACGGAGGGCTACGGATGGTTTTGGCGAAACCGTGAACGTAGTGAACTTGATCTAATCGATGGAACGAGATAGCTTTTAAAAGGAGAGGTTCAAGCTCCGCGTTTAAAAGTTTGGTTTTGAAAAGAACCGAGTGGTTTTCAAAGTGTTCCAATCGACTTTTACTTGGTTTATTTTCTTGCATTAGTTCTTTTAATGCATCCCATCATTTAATCCTACCATTGCAGAAAACAACCAAAATATGACGTACGCTTATACCATTCGCATTCGCCACGGGGCCCCGTCATCACCCGTTAGGTTACTTAACTAACGACAGAGCGGGGGCTGGGCTAGCGCGGCTGTAAAACATAAGCAACGCCTAAATAGTTATCATATATAAATATATAGCAATGATAGACATTACAGATCACAGATGAATACATTGGATATACTAGGAATCCGCAATCCGTTCGAGCCTGCAACGAAAAGCGGATTACACGGTCGCGGTGAATAGCCAAATACCCCACCCAAGACCCCTACGGGTGCGGCAAACTACCCGCCAAGTACCCGAAGCGAAGCAACCTCCCTCACCACCGTGAGTAGGCCACTCGGCACTTCGAGATACCCGGTAGTTTGTGCACCCCTTCCATGGGTCTATCTTGGGAGCAAAAACAGTAAAAAGAATTATACAATGACGGCTACAACCCCGACCCGGTTGTGCGGCCATACAAATAATAATATTACATTAATTTACATATTACAATGAATGAAAGAAAAAGCAACACTCATCTCACATCCACCCCGACTATTCACCCGCGACGATCCAACCCATTCATATACACAAACCAATATTAAACACAGATCACAGATATGTATAACCCCGACTAATCGACATATAGCGATTAGCCGACGTTCAATACATACAAACATCACAAATATAACCATCATAGTCAAAGTGTAGTGAAGTTCGGAAAAAATACGGATTTATAGGCCCCCAAAAATAAATTTCTATTCTGGAAAATCTGGGCACATATAACGTATCTTAAAAATCCTAAAACCAAGCCAGAGATACACTGCACCAAACTCGACCCAGTGAGGAGTCCAAACGGCGGCAGTTCCGCGGCAATAGCTTGCTATTGCCGCGGAAACGCGGCGGTTTAGTCGACTCACTGGACCGGGTTTTGTGGTTATCTTTAAAAAACTCTGAGATGATTTTTGGTGTATGACAAATTTTGTTTTGACCAGAAAATTTTTTAACAGAAACTAGGGTTTTTGAAAACTCGGTTTTTTGATTTTTCGGTTTCGAACTTCGTTACACTTCACTACCTAGCTAGTTTATGTTTAGTTAGGCTCTGATACCACTGTAAGTCTACGTTGGCCATCCCGGTGCTTACAGGGAGGCGGAAAACATAATAAAAATCGGATTTTTATCAACTATAGGCAACATGGACTATGCTTTAAGGATCTTTACTAAACAAAAACTTGCTAAAGCTAACTTGAAAGTAGCTAAGTGGTAGAAAAGTTATACCTTTGGTCTCTTAGTCCTTCTCTCCTTGCTCCTTGGAGTAGTGGAAGGAGGTCACCTTGCTCGTCTTCTTACGCCGAAGAAAGATCCACCCGAAAGCCTCGACCTTTGGCTTCAACTCCAAGCTAGAAGTAACTAGGGTTCAAGAAGTGCTAGTCCTTCAACCCTAGATGAGAGTAGAGAAGATCAAGAGAGGGTTTTTCTCAAGCTCAAGTGTTTCTCAACACATGAGAGGGAGAGAGCTTGAGGGAGAGGAAGAACAAGAGAGAGAAAGGATATGATAGAATGAGAAAAATTGAGCCATTCTCACTAATATGTGTGAATTATTTTAATTGAATAATTAGCTAGATAATTGTCATGGTTAATCATGACATGACCATTATCATTTCAATTTGCAAAGATCAAAAAGCATCTTCCAAAAGAAATGATGATGGTCAAAGTGTCAACCTAGGTCAACAAGTCAAAGAAGTCAAATGGTCAACAACCATAACCATGGACAATTATTAAACTAATTATTAATTAACAATAATACACACATAAACATTAGGGTTAATAAAATGACAATAGCCATTAACCCTAATCAAGGTCATCTCCCTCAATCTCAAGCAACTGTGCATACGCACCCGCATTCGTGATCCGAGGAACACGAATACACTGAGAAAAACCAATCTCAAATCATATACTAGGATCCGGCTTAAACCAAATCCCGCTAGTATAAACTGTCCGGACAGCAAACGTGCACAAGTGCGCGAATGTGAACGAACCCTGTCGCAAAACTATGTGACCTCTACTCATTTTGCCTAAAGGCGAATAGCTCTCTGTGTGGGACTCTAAAGACTCGACACTACGCTGGCAGTGGGTTTAACCACAGACCGCAAGCGGCACTAGCTGTACGTAACGGTCCCCAGGTAGATGTCGATAAGAAGACTAACGAGGTGAACCCCATCCGAATTCCTACTGAGCCTGTATGTGACAATCTCCGTACAGTCCGGTCTGTTCGTCTGATACATCGCATGGCGGGCCTAGGGGGGCGGTGAACGTCAGTCCCCTAATAGCGGTACAAGTCGTGTCGGAGTGTAGCCCAGAACGCCCTGAGATAACACTGGAAACCTACCAGTATATCTCGCTTGCCCTGGCCAGGGACTACTCGTGTAATGGCTCTCCTGGACACAGCGCGATGTCAACCCCCAATACCGGGAGAGATGAATCCTGTCTAACCTCCACTGCCTCCAAGTGCTTCGGGACTGCACCCAAAAACTACCTGTTTACACGACTCCTTTGAGCCGTGGTAGGGTAGTAATCAAAGTGCAGTGGGAACACACTCGAGGCGAAGTGACAGTGTCAAGTCAACGGACTAAGCTGTACTCATGTCACCTGGGAACTGATAACTGACGATAGGTATAATACCAACCAACAGTCCCCGACGAGTCCTGTCCAGTGTACTCGTAACCTAACGAGCACCCGTATACTATCTCAAGTACGACGTACTGACGGCTGTGGGACAGACCGTCTCCCACGCTGGGATGAGAAGCGCATACGCTAGTCTACTCCGGAGTATCGATGCCCTGTCTCGATAGTCCAACGACTAGGGACCTGTATAAGGATGTGCTTATAGATCACCCAGCTCCCACGAGTGCGAGCGCCATCACAACGCTGGTAATCAAGCAAAGATCCTAAGGGCTCTACTAATATGTATATCAGCAATATGCTAAAAGAAACACATGCACATATTAAAGCAGAGACAAACCAAGTAGCATACTACCATTTCGAGCAAGATTGTATATACAACTGTGAATATCCCAAGCTTCCATCAAGTAATATACAAACTAGTATGATACAGTAATGGCCTCTAGGGCATATACACTAACAATAGCGTGTGTATGTTTCGCGGTATACTTACGACATGGTACTCTGTCTAAGTAACCTTACGACATATTTCTTGTCATTCCTTCCTTCATTCTATATATCCTTATGATTCAATTTCTATGTTCTTATCGAATCTTGTTACCTTATTTCAGCCACTACGCCGCCGAAGACTACAAGGGCACAGAGGGCTGCCACTAGAGCTGAGGTTAGGGCAGGCTCGTCAGAGACGAAGACTGACCAGGGCGGTACGCCTATTTTACAAGAGCAGATTGATCCATCTTCTCCAGATCGTATTACTAGGCTAGAGGCATGTATGTAGGATTTGCGTCAAATGATTATAAGTCCATGTCACGCACCCCACGAACTTGCGGGGAGGCGGAATATATGAAAAACGATTATCAAAGCTTCGTAACACGGACTTCAGCGTATGAATCGTTATCTAAACCATTGCTAACTATATGCTAGAGGTTTAACTACTCGGATTCGAAGTTATACCTCACGTTACATTTCCTTCGGATCTTCATCGCTGTCCTCCACTCCTCGTAGGCTCCTTGGAACATCGGCACCTCTACGGCCTCCTCGAGTCAAAGACGATCCACCCGAAAGCTCCTACGCCAAGCTTAATCTCAAACTTGAGATAACTAGGTTGCTTAAAGTGCTAATCTGAGCTACCTAGGGGATATAGAGTGAGGTTATGGATGTATTAGGCTAGCTAACCCTTGATCTCAACACATGAGAGCTTAGGGTTAGGGTTTGAAGAGAGAGTGAGCTTGAGGAGAGAGAAGGTGAAGATAAGAATGGGAATGAATAATGAGCTCATGTGAATTTAACAACCATAACAATTTATCAAATAAATAATATAAATGATTAATCATCATGGTTAGATTCATTCACCTAGTGTGATTCATCAAATGACTCACCAACTAATTAATGCATCATTTAATACAAAGGATGAATCACACAAATGAGTCATTAAGCATTTAATGCTCATGCCACCTTAACCCCTTAGTCACCACTCTTCTAGAAGCTTCCCGCCAAATTACGAGAACGCCCCTCCAATCCGTGAAAACACAGAAAAACTTTAGACTGTATAAATCCAATGACCCGATACTAGAATCTGCCTTAAACCAAAGCCGGCTAGTAAAAACTGTCCGAAAAGTCGTACGTGCGTAAACACACGTATGCGTCCGAACCCTTGTCGTAAAACCATACGACCTCTATATCGTTTCGCCTGGAGCAGGGAAACTCTCTGTGTAGGACTCTAAAGACTCGACACTACGCTGGCAGTGGGTTTAACCACAGATCGCAAGCGGCACTAGCTGTACGTAACGGTCCCCAGGTAGATGTCGATAAGAAGGTCGATGAGGAAAATCATCCGAACTCCCACTGAGCCAAATGTGACAATCTCCGTACAGTCCGGTCTGTTCGTCTAAGACTATCGCATATCAAGCCTAGGGGGCGGCAAGCGTCAGTCCCCTAATAGCTGTATAAGTCATGTCGGAGCGAAGCCCATTACACCCTGAGAAGCTACTGGAACCTACCAGTATATCTCGCTTGCCCTGGCCAGGGACTTTGCGTAATGGCTCTCTGACACAGCGCGATATCAACTCCCAATACCGGGAGAGACGAATCCTATCTAACCACTACTGCCTCCAAGTGCTCGGGACTGCACCCAACTGGTACCTGTTTGCATGACTCCTTTGAGCCGTGGTAGGGTAGCAATCTAAGAACAGTGGGACACAATTGAGGCGAAGTAGCAGTGTCAAGTCTGCGGACTATGCTGTACTCATGTCACCTGGGAACTGTTAACTGACGATGGGTATAATACCAACCAACAGTTCCCCTGCAAGTCCTGTCCGGTGTACCCGTAACCTAACGAGCACCTGTATACTATCTTTAGTACGACGTACTGATGGCTATGGGATAGACCATCTCCCCAACTGGGATGAGAAGCGTACACACCAGTCTACTCTGGAATACGATGCCCTGTCTCGATAATCCTACGACTAGGGACCTGTATAGGATGTTGCTTATAGACTACCCAGCCCCCATTAGTGTGACTGCCATCACAACGCTGGTAATCAAGCAAAGAACCTATGGGCTCTACTAATATGTATAAGTGATACGTTACAAGAAACATATGCACATATTAAAGTAGACACAAACCAAGTAGCATACTACCATTTTTAGCAAGACTGTATATACAACTGTGAATATCCCAAGCTTCCATTAAGTAATATACAATCTAGTATGATACAATAATGGCCCCTAGGGCATATACACTAACAATCTCCCACTTGCACTAGGGCCATGAGCTGGCATATCGTAGACCTATCATCTCGAATAGCCTCTCGAACTGTGTCTGAGGAATGGCCTTTGTGAATGGATCAGCAATGTTATTCTCCGTCTCTACTCTCTTCACCTCGATCTCCCGGCGATCTACGATCTCCCTGATCAGGTGATACCGCCTTAAGATGTGTCTGGACTTCTGATGGGACCTGGGTTCCTTCGCTAAAGCTATAGTGCCGTTGTTGTCACAATACAGAGGTATTGGACCAACACTGGTAGGAACCACCTTAAGTTCTGCGAGGAACTTCTTCATCCAGACTGCTTCTTTAGCGGCATCGCAAGCAGCTATGTACTCTGCTTCCATCGTTGAGTCAGCAACGGTCTCCTGTTTGGAACTCTTCCAACAGACCGCCCCTCCATTGAGGGTAAAGACATAACCCGACATGGACTTGGAGTCATCTTTGTCACTCTGGAAGCCGGAGTCGGCAGAGGCCTCCATCTGGAGGTTTTTTCCGCCATACACCAAGAACATCTCCTTAGTCCTTCTTAGGTACTGGAGAATGTTCTTTACTGCTATCCAGTGATTCTCCCCTGGGTTTGCTTGATACTGGCTTACTACGCTCAATGCGAATGCTACATCTAGTCTGGTACATAACATCGCATACATTATAGAGCCTACCGCTGAAGCGTAGGGTATAATCGACATGCGATCCCTTTCCAAATCAGTCTTGGAAGACATATCTTTGGAGAGGGTGATTCCGTGACAAGCCGGTAGATTACCTCGCTTAGAATCTTCCATACTGAATCTTTTCACTATGGTGTCTATGTACCTGGACTGCGAAAGTCCCAACATCCTTTTTGATCTATCACGATAGATCCGGATCCCCAGAATGTAAGTGGCATCACCCAGGTCTTTAATGGAGAATTTCTGTGATAAGAATTCTTTGACTGACTGTAACATAGGAATATCATTTCCTATTAGGAGAATGCCATCCACGTACAAGACGGGGAATACTACAGCTCTCCCTACAATCTTACTGTATATGCATGGTTCATCTGGATTTTTGATAAAGTCAAATTCTTTGACAGCATCATCAAAACAGATGTTCCAACTCCGCGATGCCTGCTTTAGTCCATAAATGGATTTAAGCAACTTGCATACTTTACCGCTGCTCCCACTCTGAATGAATCCCTCTGGCTGATCCGTATAGACGCTCTCTTCCAAATTTCCATTTAGAAAGGCCGTCTTTACGTCCACCTGCCAGATTTCATAATCGTGGAAGGCAGCAATAGCAAGAAGGACCCGAATAGATTTAAGCATAGCCACTGGAGAAAAGGTTTCGTCATAGTCCAAACCAGGTCTTTGACGTAAACCCTTTGCAACAAGTCTAGCATTATAGGTTTCAACCTGTCTATCTACACCAATCTTCTTTTTCAAGATCCATTTGCATCCTACGGGTTTTACCCCATCTGGAGCAACGTCCAATGTCCATACTTTGTTAGTGTACATGGACTCCATTTCGGTCCGCATTGCATCCAGCCATTTTACTGAGTCACCGCTCTGAATGGCTTGCTGGAAGCTAGTAGGCTCATCATAGTCAATAGTGCAATCCTCTCTATCCCCGTCTATGAGAAAACCGTAGTATCTCTCGGGCGGATGAGATTTCCTACTACTCCTGCGGAGTGGCGTCGGGATGTCCGGTTCTTCTGAAACCTTTGGTTCTACCAAGCTTTCAGTAATAGCTTGTGGTTCTGGAATTTCTTCCAGTTCTATTGCGTTCCCACTTATCTGATTTTCTAAAAACTCAGTTTCCAAGAAGCGAGCATTATGAGAAACAAAAATCTTTTGTTCCTCTGTGTAATAGAAATAATATCCTTTGGAGTTCTTTGGATATCCCACAAACTTACACTGTACTGATCGTGCCTCTAGCTTGTCCGCATGCTGCTTCTTTACAAAAGCTGGACATCCCCATATCTTAATATGTTTAAGATAGGGTTTCTTTCCACACCACATCTGATATGGTGAAGTAGGCACAGTCTTAGTTGGAACTCGGTTTAAAAGGTATGCAGCTGATTCTAGTGCATATCCCCAGATTGATCGTGGTAACTGAGCTTTACTTATCATGCAACGAACCATATCCAATAGGGTTCGATTCCTTCTTTCCGATACACCGTTGTGTTGTGGTGTGTATGGAGGAGTAAGATGAGAGAGAATTCCATTCTCTTTTAAGTAACCTAGGAACTCGGCACTTAAGTATTCACCACCTCGATCAGATCTCAGTGTCTTGATACTTTTGCCTGTTTGTTTTTCCACTTCATTCTTGTATTCTTGGAATTTCTCAAAGGCCTCGGATTTATGTTTCATTAAGAAGACATATCCATATCTAGAGAAATCATCCGTAAAAGTAATGAAGTAGGAATAACCACCTCGCGCATGTGTAGACATTGGACCGCACACGTCACTGTGTACGAGTCCTAAGAGCTCGCTCGCTCTTACTCCGTGTCCAGTAAACGGAGTCTTTGTCATCTTTCCCATGAGACAAGATTCACAAGTGGCATAAGATTGATATTCGAACGGATTCAAATATCCTTCTCTATGTAACTTAGTTAATCGTGTTTCATTGATGTGACCTAGTCTATAATTCCATAAGAAAGCCTGATTTATTTCTGGAGACTTTCTTTTAAGTGTGTTCTGGACATTGAAAACCTGAGCTTGATTCAATACGTATATACCGTCATCTAATGTACCAGACCCAATCAGAACTTGATTTGGGTGGATGTGAACTACATCGCTTACGAATGTAAAGTCATATCCCTCTCTTGAAAGTAAGGACACTGATATGATATTACAAGTCAAACTAGGTACATACAGAAAGTTACGTAGAATCAATATCTGCCCACTTGTCAAACCAAGACGATATTCTCCCACGGATTCAGCGTCCACGCTCATTCCGTTTGCAACTCCGAGAGACAAATCACCTACCCTTATAACTTTACGGTTTCTCAAAGCATGTAATGAATTACAGATGTGAGATCCTGCTCCGGTATCTAGTAACCAGGAAGTAGAGTTAATTGACAAACAGTTCTTAATTACAAACACTCTTGAGGCTGAAGCCACAACATGCTTCAAATCCTGGCTACTGGCTTTGCTAGCCCTGCAATCATTCTGCCAATGTTCATTCCTGTAACAATAGGAACGTCCCTCTTTTACTATATCCAGTCCCGAAACTTTTGCCCTCCTCTTTCCTTCTACTTCCCTGGTTTCCTTCAGGGTAGGAGGTAGAGACTGTAGAATCAAGTCAGTATCTGACTCATTTCCCAACGCGGTCTCCAGGTCCTGGAGCTCATTAATACAGCTAGTCATTGTAAGGACGTTGTCCCCTACAGATGACCCGTCAGCCATCCTCGGTTGAACTAATTCGTTCGAGGTCTCATATCTCGCGATATGAGATTGCTCTCCATATAAATCTTTGTTATGGAGAAAGATGGAAACTAAGTCCATCTTCTCGTGCTGCTTCTGGTATACACCATCAACTGAAGCTAACACGAGGCACTTAGCTTTCGCTTTATCTTTTTCCCTTGTCTGAAGGATATCCATATCCGTGATAGTGGAAACTGGACCTGGGACGGCGGGATCTTGAGTAGTAATATGGTGGTCCAGCTTGTCATAGGCAATGGACATCTGGACAGACCTTTGCCATTCATACAAGTAAGATTCAGTCAATTTATTATCTAGATGTAAGCTAGTCATGGTCACAAGGTCGCTGCAATTTAAGAGAGAGAAGAAAATACTATTAGCATGATGCTCTTGCAAGTTTAGATTGGGTTTTAATTTATCTAAACAGGATGGCTCCCACTGTTTCTCGAATTCCTCCTCAAACCTTAAAAGAAGAATTAGCCAGGACTATTCTCACCGTACAATTCTTGCTTAACCGTTCAGCCAGGTCAGTGTCGATACTTCGAGCGAGGTTTTCCAACGCTTTCGCGAAGTTCCTTAATTAAATAACCTCTTTTTTCTGGAGGCGTAACCCCGCTGACACCTTTCTAGGCACCTACTTGGTTTATAGCATTGATCGTTAAGTGACGAATCTCCTGATAAGTAGTATATACTCACAGTAGGATCAGGATCCAAAATATCATCGTATGATAATGTTGAAGGAATCCTACTAACATTCATCAAACTCCAAAATGGAATGCTCTTTCTGCAAATTTCAGTTTCTTTAGAAATTCCCGATGTGGATTTTTGCCTCATGCTCTTATGACCTTGACTTTGGCCAAACAAATCATAAGTCACAAGTCAAGTTCTACCCGTCATTCTCCAGGTTAATTTGAACCCATCCGTACATACCCTTGACTTTGGCCAAACAAGGCAGTACGACTGTCCCAAACCAACGCATCTATCTATGCTACATATGAATATCCAACAGCTACCAAACACTGTGCCTTGACTTTGGCCAAACAAACACAACTTGAATACTATTGACTATCCATATGAAATGACGGAGGGCTACGAATGGTTTTGGCAAAACCGTGAACGTAGTGAACTTGATTTAATCGAAGGAACCTGATACTTTTTAAAAGGAGCGGTTAAAGCTCCGCAATTAAAAATTCTGATCTTTTTAAAATAACCGAGTGGTTTCTTTTAAATTTGTTCCAACGACTTAACTTTGGTTTATTTTCTTTGCATTATAATAATGCGTCCCTTCATTTATCCTATCATTACAGAAAACAACGAAAATACAACGTCCTCTTATGCCATCCGCATTTGCCACGGGGTCCCGTCATCACCTATTAGGTTACTTAACTAACGACAGAGCGGGGGCTGGGCAAGCGCGGGTGTAAAACATAAGTGACGTCTAATAGCTATCATATATAGATATTGTACATTCGTCAGACGCAATAATAAGCATTCCAGATCACTGATGAACTTTATTGGATATACTAGCAATCCGCATTTGCTTTGAGCCTGCAATAAAAGACGGATTACACAGTTGTGATGAATAGCCATTACCCCACCCTAGACCCCTATGGGTACGGAAAACTACCCGCCAAGTACCCGAAGTGAAGCAGTCTCCCTCAACAAAGTGATTAGGCCACTAAACACTTGAAAGTACCCAGTAGTTTGTGTACCCCACCTTGGGTCTATCCTAGGAGCAAAAACAGTAACAAGAAATAATACAACGGTGGCTACAACCGCAACCTGGATGTGTCCCGCAAAAGAATATTACATCATATTACATTTACATTGAATGAATGAATATAAAACCCATCTCAAACCCCGGCTAATCATCACAACATTCCAATCAAGTCCATATACACAAACAGTATACATTACAGAAATGTGCAACCCCCTGCCAACCGACATACTAGCAGTTAGGGGAGGTTTACGAACACATTAAACATTACAGATAAAAACCCAATTAGCAAATAACTTAGAATATCGATCGACTTCCCTTTTCCGTGTCTACCTCAAAAGCAAACCTGCACTGAAGTAACCTGGGTAGAAACAGAACATACTGGAAAACAGAACACCATAAAACAAGAATAACAGAGCAAATCCGAGTCAACTCGGAGTTGACTCGGCGGCTGATCCACGGCACAAGCACTCTATTGTCGCGGATCCGCGGCCATAACACCGAGTTGGAACCTCGTATTTTCCCAGTATTCTTAAAATACCCTGCTGTGAATTTTAAGGTATGTCAAATATTTTTTTAGACACTTTTAAAATTAACAGAAACTGTTAAGGGGTTAGGGTTTTGTTTTCGTGTTTTCTGACGATCGAAGTTCTAATCAGTTGCTAACAAGCTAGTAATGGTTTAGGTTGCTCTGATACCACTGTAAGTCCATGTCACGCACCCTACGAACTTGCGGGAAGGCGGAATATATGAAAAACGATTATCAAAGTTTCGTAACACGGACTTGAGCGTATGAATCGTTATCTAAACCATTGCTAACTATATGCTAGAGGTTTAACTACTCGGATTCGAAGTTATACCTCACCTTACATTTCCTTCGGGTCGTCATCGCTGTCCTCCACTCCTCATAGGCTTCTTGGAACATCGGCACCTCTACGGCCTCCTCGAGTCAAAGACGATCCACCCGAAAGCTCCTACACCAAGCTTAATCTCAAACTTGAGATAACTAGGTTGCTTAAAGTGCTAATCTGAGCTACCTAGGGGATATAGAGTGAGGTTATGGATGTATTAGTCTAGCTAACCCTTGATCTCAACACATGAGAGGTTAGGGTTAGGGTTTGAAGAGAGAGTGAGCTTGAGGAGAGAGAAGGTGAAGATAAGAATGAGAATGAATATTGAGCTCATGTGAATTTAACAACTATAACAATTTATCAAATAAATAATATAAATGATTAATCATCATGATTAAATTCTTTCACCTAGTGTGATTCATCAAATGACTCACCAACTAATTAATGCATCATTTAATACAAAGGATGAATCACACAAATGAGTCATTAAGCATTTAATGCTCATGCCACCTTAACCCCTTAGTCACCACTCTTCTAGAAGCTTCCCGACAAATTACGAGAACGCCCCTCCAATCCGTGAAAACACGGAAAAACTTTAGACTGTATAAATCGAATAACCCGATACTAGAATCTGCCTTAAACCAAAGCCGGCTAGTAAAAACTGTCCGAAAAGTCGTACGTGCGTAAACACAAGTATGCGTCCGAACCCTTGTCGTAAAACCATACGACCTCTATATCGTTTCGCCTGGAGCTGAGAAACTCTCTGTGTGGGACTCTAAAGACTCGACACTACGCTGGCAGTGGGTTTAACCACAGACCGCAAGCGGCACTAGCTGTACGTAACAGTCCCCAGGTAGATGTCGATAAGAAGGTCGATGAGGAAAATCATCCGAACACCCACTAAGCCTAATGTGACAATCTCCGTACAGTCCGGTCTGCTCGTCTAAGACTATCGCATATCAAGCCTAGGGGCGGCAAGCGTCAGTCCCCTAATAGCTGTATAAGTCGTGTCGGAGCGAAGCCCATTACACCCTGAGAAGCTACTGGAACCTACCAGTATATCTCGCTTGCCCTGGCCAGGGACTTTGCGTAATGTCTCTCTGACACAGCACGATATCAACTCCCAATACCGGGAGAGACGAATCCTATCTAACCACTACTGCCTCCAAGTGCTCGGGACTGCACCCAACTGCTACCTGTTTGCACGACTCCTTTGAGCCGTGGTAGGGTAGCAATCTAAGAACAGTGGGACACACTTGAGGCGAAGTAGCAGTGTCAAGTCTGCGGACTATGCTGTACTCATGTCACCTGGGAACTGTTAACTGACGATGGGTATAATACCAACCAACAGTTCCCCTGCGAGTCCTGTCCGGTGTACCCGTAACCTAACGAGCACCTGTATACTATCTCCAGTACGACGTACTGATGGCTATGGGACAGACCATCTCCCCAACTGGGATGAGAAGCGTACACACCAGTCTACTCTGGAATATCGATGCCCTGTCTCGATAATCCTACGACTAGGGACCTGTATAGACTACCCAGCCCCCATTAGTGTGACTGCCATCACAACACTGGTAATCAAGCAAAGAACCTATGGGCTCTACTAATATGTATAAGTGATACGTTACAAGAAACATATGCACATATTAAAGTAGACACAAACCAAGTAGCATACTACCATTTTTAGCAAGACTGTATATATAACTGTGAATATCCCAAGCTTCCATTAAGTAATATACAATCTAGTATGATACAATAATGGCCCCTAGGGCATATACACTAACAATGATGGGATCGTTGGTTGAGGCCAGTCGATCGCAAAGATCGGAGGTTGTTCCACCTGTTACGGGGACCATGATGGTACTTACTATTTAGACAGTCGTACCTACAGCTATGGAGGTTATCACCGTATTCTTATCAGAGTTTATGAGGCTGAAGCCTCCGATTTTCACCGGCACCGATGCAGCTGAGGATCCCCAGTCGTTCCATGATCGGATGGACATGATCTATCGTTCGTTAAGATGCTCCGATGCGAGATGGATAGAGTTTGCTACTTTTCGTCTGGAGGGTTTTGCCCAGACTTGGTGCGAGTCTTTGGAGAGAGGCCGAGCCGCAGGTCTTCCTCCTATGACCTAGGTTGAGTTAGTGACGGTTTTTCTTGCCCGTTTTCTTCCGTAGAGCATCAGGGATGCCCGAGCTCACAGTTTTGAGTCTTTACGCCAGACTCCTGGTATGACAGTAGCGGAGTATGACATTCAGTTTACCCAGCTATCCGTATATGCTCCGTATTTGGTAGATACTGAAGAGAGGCGGGTCAAAAGATTTGTTTGAGGCCTGATTACCCTGTTGTTCCTCTCTATTGGCGCCCAGCATTTTGATACATATGCAGTCGCGGTAGACGCAGCCCTACTGGTAGAGGAGTGTATTTCTAAGACTTCGGTCATTCCGGGACCGACGAGGATTCGTACTGATGTATCAGCTCCGAAGCCGATAAATAGACACCGTGACAAATTCCTTTCAGGCCGTGGGGGTAGCAGAGGCTTGAGACGAGGTCGGCTATATAGCTCTTACCCACAGGGTCAGCAACCGTCGTATAGATGTTTCCAGTATGGGAGCCTATATCATCGCGTCAGAGATTGTACTGAGGTATGCCAGGGTGAGGCAACAATTCCACATGTTACCTTACCACCTTCTCCACCTCAGAGGGCATTGCCTCCTACACCCGTTTTTGCTCCACGTCAGGAAGATGCTCAGAGGGGTCATGGTCATAGCGGTCATATACAGAGAGGATGGGGTGGCAGAGGCGGAGGACAGCCAGTTGCCGGTAGAGGGCAGGCTCAAGTATTTGCATTGACTCATCAGGATAAGCAGGCATCGAATGCAATCGTGTCAGGTACTCTTTCAGTATGTTCTTTCGATGCGCATGTTTTATTTGATCTGGGATCTACGCACTCATATGTTTCTACACACTTCGTGCCGAGGTTGGGCCGAGAGTTGTCTTTGCTTGATCAGCCGCTTTTCGTGATCACTCCCGTTGGTGAGTCTTTTGTTGCGCGACATGTGGTTTAGTCATGTGCCGTTCGTATTAGAGATAGAGATTCGTCCGTCGACTTGATCCTTTTTGATATGTTGGACTTCGACGTTCTCCTTAGCATGGACTGGTTAGCTACTTGCTATGCGTCTGTGGACTGCTGTGAGAAAGCAATCATGTTTTGTTTTCCGGGCGAGTCAGTTCTTGTTGTGCACGGGGGCCGTAGTGCCGTCCCTCACAGTTTTATTCTCCGCTTTGCGCTAGTCGGCTCTTGAGGAGAGGATGTCGTGGATTCTTATCTTTTATTCATGATACCGGAGCCGCAGTAGATTCATTGGACCAGGTTCCTATTGTGAGAGAGTTTCCTGACGTATTTCCTGATGAGTTACCTGGATTTCCGCCAGAGCGCGATATCGAGTTTTGCATTGATTTGATTCGTAGCACGGGGCCTATTTCTATACCGCCTTGATGGCCCCGGTGGAGCTTAAAGAGCTTAAGGATCAGTTGCAAGAGATTCTTGATAGGGGACTTATGCGTCCGAGTGTTTCACGTTGGGGAGCTCCTATTCTGTTCGTCAAGAAGAAGGACAGCAGTTTGAGGTTGTGCATTGATTATCATCAATTGAACCGAGTTACGGTACGGAATAGGTATCCATTACCTCACATTGACGATTTGTTTGATCTGCTCCAGGGTGCGGGAAATTTTTCCAAGATTGATTTGAGGTCGACTTATCATCAGCTGCAGGTTCGGAATGATGACATTCCGAAGACTGCTTTTCGTACACGCTATGGGCATTATGAGTTTTTGGTGATGTCGTTAGGACTCACCAATGCCCTAGCATCGTTCATGGATTTGATGAACCGGATTTTCAGGACGTTCCTTGACCAGCTCATTATTGTGTTTATTGACGACATTCTGGTCTACTCCAGAAGTCGAGAGGAGTATGAGCAGCACTTGAGGATTTCTTTGCAGACATTAAGAGAGCACCAGCTGTTTGCTAAATTCTCGAAGTGCACATTCTGGCTTGATAGTGTTGACTTCTTGGGTCATGTGGTTATGGGAGACGGTATTCGTGTGGACCCGAAGAAGATTGAGGCCGTACAACTTTGGTCTAAACCTGTATCAGTGACAGAGGTCCACAACTTCTTGGGCTTAGCCGTTTATAACCGCCGTTACATGTAGGATTTCTCGAGTATCGCTGCACTGCTGACCGGACAGACCCGGAAGGGGGTTCCTTTTCTTTGGACTGTGGTATGCGAGCAGAGTTTTCAGCAGTTGAAGACTCGATTGACGACTGCACCAGTTCTATCTTTGCCTTCTGGATCTGGCGGCTATGTCGTTTACTGTAATTCTTCTCGAGTGGGGCTCGGTTTTGTATTGATGCGGCATGATAGAGTTATCGCTTATGCTTACCGGCAGCTGAAGAAGCACGAGGAAAACTATTCCACTCATGATCTTGTGAAGGCCGTGGTGGTCTTTGCGCTTAAGATTTGGAAACACTA
The DNA here is from genome assembly GCA_030015575.1 of Agapanthus africanus. NCBI lineage: Eukaryota > Viridiplantae > Streptophyta > Magnoliopsida > Asparagales > Amaryllidaceae > Agapanthus > Agapanthus africanus. The sequence goes on from CM057341.1 coordinate 392,453,377, forward strand.
CTTGTACAGGGAGCCATGTCAGATCTTCACAGACCACAAGAGCTTGAAGTACATCTTCCAACAGCGGGATCTGAATTTGAGACAGAGTCGTTAGTTGGATCTTGTGAAGGATTATGATTGTGAGATCTTTTATCACCCAGGAATGGCGAATGCGATAGCTAATGCTTTGAGTCGTAGGCCCGGATGTAGCTTGTTTCATTTGAGTGCAGTTCAGAGATATTCTTCTGCAGATTGGCAGATCTTGTGCGACAGTAGAGTGCAGTTCGAGTTCACCTCCACTGGTGGATATCTTGCTCATGTCCGCGCCCGTCCACTTCTACTTGATCGTATCCGTAAGGCACAGCCCGACGATGCTCGTTTGTCTTCGATTTTAGAGCATGTTCGGTAAGGTAGAGAGTCGGAGTTCATGATTGATGACAAGAGTATGCTACATTTTGGGACTCGTTTATGTGTACCAGATACCGAGGGGCTGAGACGCGAGATCTTAGAGCAGACACATCAGTCAGCTTATAGTGTTCATCCAGGTTCCACAAAGATATATCGTGACATGAGAGATATCTACTGGTGGGAAAGGATAAAGAAGGATGTTTTGGACTTCGTTTTGAGGTGCCTGACTTGTCAGCAAGTCAAGACTGAGCATCAGAGACCGGCAGGAGAGTTGCAGCCTTTACCCGTTCTAAAGTGGAAATGGGAGAAGATCTCCATGGATTTCATTGCGGGTCTACCCAGGTCCCGTCGAGGGTATGACTCCATTTGGGTGATTGTTGACCGGTTGACGAAATCGGCTCACTTTCTTTCAGTGAAGACCACTTTTGGATATGCTTAGTATGTAAGTGCACGGCGGCACCCCGGCCGTCAATCCGACGCCGGAATGCGGAAGCGGTGAATAACTTTAATTTTTGCGGACTTAGCAAACCGGCACCACCGCGCACTATAACCGGATCGAACCATTAACTAGTCTAAGCTACATAACAAGATGGGTTAGAGATATACCGACGATCCAAGTCCTCCGGTCTTCATCTCCACTCCGATCTCCTCGCGGGATCTCCGTCCGTCTCCTCCTCGTCGGAAAGGGCACCACGAAGCCGGGTACTTTTACGGGCTCCCACCTCAATACCGAGGCAACTCGGGCACGAAGCCGGCTACTCGACGTGCCCAAGATTCGCTGTAGAATGTGTAGTGAGCTATTGTCTTTTTTGGGGTTCATGGAGGTGCCATATGGTGGAGGGATGAAACAAGAACAATGTGGAGGAGCTAGTGGGTATTTTGGAGCATGATATGAACCAAAAATACCCACACCCAATTTTGGACAGCCCCTATAGGACTTGGCCGGCCACCACTAGAGAGGAATGGAGAGAATGAAATGGGAGAGGCCAATGAAAAATGAAAGACCATCTCCATAATACAAGGGAGAGAGAGAGAAGGCTATCATGCAAAAGGAAATCATGAGAACCAATGATGACAAGGCAAAACCAACACTCAACTCAACCATCATCAACATGCATGATGGCTTCCAAAGTCATGCCATCATGACAAGAAGAAGTCAAGGTCAATGATGGTGCACATCATGAAAGCCATCATGATGCATCAAGATGCAAAAACCCCCTCCACAAATGCCTATTTGCAACAATGCAAATAAGCCCTCCTCCACCAATCTTCGGCCAATGAACGGAACAATGGAAATTGGCCGAAACGAAAAGCAAACTGGCAACTCCAGAAAACTGGTCCCGTAATAAATCACAGGAAAACCCCGATACTGTGCATACACACCCGCATCTGTATTTCGACCGAAATACAAATGCAATGAGACAAAATCTACACTGTACTATACTAGAATCCGGCTTATACCAAAACCGGATAGTAATATCTGTTCGATCCTGATCCGTGCAATACCGCACGTATCTGATCGAACCCTGCCATATAACCATACGGCCTAAAGTACAGACTGTCCGATCCTGATCCGTGCAATACCGCACGTATCTGATCCGACCTTGCCATATCTCCATACGGCCTCTACAACCTTTCGCCCGAAAGCTGAGTAACTGAATATGTGGTGGACTCTAAAGACTCGTCAATACTATGGCTGTGGATTTAACCACTAGCACGTCAGAGGTATATGCCAATACGTGACGGGCCACCAGCTATTGACCAAAAGGGACGTCGATGAGGAAGCTCACCCCGACACCCAACTGAGCCTGTCAGTGACAATATCCGTGCAGTTCGGTCCGTTCGTCTATGAGCATCGCATGGCGGGCCTAGGGGGTTGGTAAAAGTCAGACCCCCAAAAGCGGTACAAGTCGTGTCGGAGTGTAGCCCAGAACACCCTGAGATACTACTGGAATACCTACCAGTAAATCTCCTTGCCTTGGCCAAGGACTTTGTGTAATGGCTCTCCTAGACACAGCACGACCTCACCCCCAATACCGGGAGAGACGAACCCCTGAAGATACGCTCACTGCCTCCATGTGGCTCGGGACTGTACCCAACTAAAACCTGTTTGCACGACTCCTTTGAGCCGTGGTAGGGTAGTAATCAAAGTACAGTGGGAACTCACACGAGACAAATGACGATCCCCAGGTCGATGAACTAACCTGCACACATGTCACCAGGGAACTGCCATCTGACGTCTGGTATATGACCAACTAGCATGTTCCCGGCGAGTCCTGTCCGGTGTACTCATAACCCAATGAGCACCTGTATACATCTTAGGTGATCCAACTGACACCAGTGGCTTGTGAGACCGGCCACCGCCCCTCGTCGGGGTCTCGACTGTATACACTAGTCTACTAATGGAGTATCGATGCCCGGTCTCGAAACTCCCACGACTAGGGACCTTTTAAGGATAAGCTTATAGACCCCCAGCTCCCACTTATATGATCGCCCTCATACTGCTGGTGGTCAAGCAAGAATCCTAGGGGCTCTATCAACGTGTAATAGCGACGTGTCATGTCACCTAAAGCAGTACACGATGATAAAGGTAAACCAGATAGCATACTATCATCTCGAGTAAGACTGTCCTACCGGGATAGGTCCTCCCTCAATCATTGCAATCACGTACCTGTGATCCAATAATTGACTCTGAGGGCACTATCTCCAACAATCTCCCACTTGCACTCAAGGCTAATTATTGCGATGTCGCATACTCACAGCCCGTGTGATACCGAACACCCAACTCCTCTACTAGTCAGTCTCACAAAGCTCGTTTGCGAAACTATTGCGTTCGAGGAATAGCCTCAGTGAGTGGATCCGCTTAGTTGTCTCTTTCCATGTCTCTCTAAATCTCAAGTTCGCGGAGAAACCCATCTCCCGAAATGAGCAATACCTGTCTTAGAATGTGTCTGGATGTCTGATGGGACATAGCTCATAAATGAGCTCCAAATCCAAACTTCTTAGACTGTATCGTCAACTGAACTTAATCAGTATCCTGCGCCATGCCACCCTCAGTATTGCCTTGGACCACCTATCCAAAATACTGCCCCTCATCAGAAGGAAAACTATAGCTCTGACAACCTCCTTGTCGTCCATGTCACCTTGGAAGCCTAGAATGATAACTGTTTCCCGAATGAGGCTGTCGTTATCATATCCCTAGAACATCCACTTATGTTCTAAAACTGCTTCCGACTGTTTCTCCAGGATTGGATTAATGTCAACTTATTGCATCTAGTGCAAGAACAACATCTGGTGTGGTACTTGACATCTCATGATTGACTCAATTGCCTGAGCAAGTGATCTGCCAATCATGCACATCCCTCTCCCCTTTAGTCTGTAAGACACCTTTGGAGAGGGTGACTCCATTACCTGCAGGTACACTACCGTGCCAGGAGTCGTCCATCCTAAATACTCTTAGAATGCTGTCAAGTACCCTGATTGGGAAACCACCCAAATCTAGATCTAAAACCATAGATCTAGTAACCAGTATGTCTGATATAAAATCCATTTCTTTTGTGGAGAAACAACTGTGTGACGACCAAAGTATAACCGATCGTAGTGTAGGAGTTTCTTTTCCTACTCTGTGTATATCATCCAAATACCAGGATATCACACCCTACTACCTTCTCAACAGATCCATCCCCTATTCTGACGAAGTCAAACCCATGACTGTCACGTCAGAAATAGATGATCTATCTCCGCTACTGGTGCTTCAGTCTGTAAATAGACATAAGCTACCTGTCCACCAATGCTTCCGCTGCTCCCACTGACTACGACAACCCTTTGGCAGAGTCATATAGACGTGCACTTCTAAAACTAGTTTAGAACGACGCTATACTCATCCTCCCGCCGGGTCTCGCACCCTGGAACAACAGCAATGGTAATTGTGGGTAAACAAGAACTTCCCTGTCACCGTCCCTGAGGCTACCGTAGTACCTCTCGGGTGCCTGAAGTTACCCACCTTATCTGCGGAGTGGCCAATGGAATGTCAATCCAGATTGAATCTTTAGGTTCCTCATCAAATCTTCAGTAATCGTTTGTGGTTCTGGAATCACTTCCAGTTCTACCATACTCCCACTACTGTTTTCTGAAAAAATCCATTTTTATTAAAACTGTGGCGAGTCTAGAACAATATCGCTATTGTTCATCCAGATGGTAGAAAATCAACCCTCGTCATAGCCTGGGTCAACCCACAAACAGCCATTACAGAAACGTGCCTTGAGTTGTCCAGTGTCTGGTTTTAATCATAAACCGGACAACTCCCCGTACCTTAACATCGTTAAGATATGAACTGTTCTATATCCCATATAGGACCAGAGGCACTGATTTAATTGAACCAGATCCAAATCATGCAACTGTCTCCAGTGCATGTCAACTAAATGGAAGGAGGCCAGATCAGCGTTACTCAACTTAGGAATACTTCCAATTATGAGTAACCTGAAAGAGAAGCAATTTCTCTTAATCACTACTATCAACTGAATACCACATACAAGTATCTACATCTTTAATCACTTTGAAGAATCCCGATACTTGCTACACCTGGTTCTCTACTGTATTCAAATACCTATAACTTCTCCAAATTCGGACCCTGTGTTTCCACGAAACACTTGTCTAAAAACTAGAGGAGTCATAAGTAAACCGAATATAGTACGAGGACCAACCCCTCTGTCCAGATGGACCCTGGACAACATACAATACTCTGTATAAGTCCCTTTGAGTCTAATAACTCATTCACTGTGTGTCGTAGGTTGAAAACTGTACTTATGGTTAAGAAGAATTACACCGCTGTTTAATGCTCCTTACCTAACCATCCACTGATATAGGTAAATGTCGTAGACATAATTTCAGAAAGGTATATCTCACTCTATGAAAATAGACGTACAGATATATCAATTTGAAATTGGTGCATAACAGCGGATATTCAAAACCAAATATTTGCCGACCGGCAAACAGCCCAGGTGATCTCCTCAAATATCACCGATTACAACGAATCCCGATATAATGAGGATGATCACCCAATTCCCAATAACCTACTCCCACTCATCATCTGTAAAACCATACAGATGTGAGAATCAAACCTGGTAAATACATACCCTGGAGCAAGTATCTAATCGGGAAATCAGTTTTCCATTAACAGTACACAGTGGAACTGAAACATTGAAATGTTTCGATGGGGTATCCCGGTATTCTTAGTAATGCCTCTACCAGATTCACGACTGTAACCGTATAATCCTTTGCCACCTCTCCAAATCCCTTCATATGTCTTTAGTCTTTACCTTCTGCACACCCCTTTAGGCCAAATGGTTTTCTTCCTTCCCTACCGTTCGGCACCAGCCTATGGTTTGGAAGAAGACTATCCAAAAAGCATAATGGGTGTACTGTCCTAATCCTAGGATCACTCGCAACACGAGAGAAGGTGAAGATAAAAGATACCTGAATGTACTTTATTCCTATTTCTCCTGAACCAGGATCCATCCCCGAACTGGAACAAGTTCCTTTCGAGTTCGTATATAACCATACGATGGAATATCCAATAAACTGTGGATCTTCGTAGTGATACGGAGTGTCCTGGAGAAATACAAAGGTGATTTTAGGATTGGCGAAGAGATACTTGGTTTGGTCGTGAATATCTGTTGCAATTTACTTTGCCCTCTTACTAATCCCTTGCTTTGTCTTAACCTAATACCTTCTGCACACCATCGTTATGCTAATTGGTTTTCTTCATTCCCTACCGGTCGGCACCTGCCTATGGTTTGGAAGAAGACAATCCAATTTGCGTAATAGGTGTGCTACCCCTAAACCAAGGAGTACTCGTAACCTGAGAGAGGGTAAAAGGAAAAGACAACTGAATAATCCTATCCGTTTTCTCCAGAACCGGAAACCATCCTCGAATAAATTCTTTCGAGTTCGTATCTAACCATACGATGGTTTTGTCCAATGGAAGTGGACGTTCGTAGCAATACGGGGTGTCCTGGAGAAAAGGGTAAAAGTGGGAGTGGCAATGAGGTCTGCAACTCTGACAATCCAAAAGCCAGTGTTTAGAAGGTTCGGTCAACTTGGTCACTGAGTCAAAGTCTTAGGGTCGGGTCAATGGTCGCTGCCAAAGAGAGAGAGAAAAGAAACACTCAGCGTGCACTCTAACCTAGATCAGAATGGTTACCAATTTATCTAATCTGGAAATCTCCCACTGTACCTCAAATTCTCCTCCAAACCTGAAAGAAGAATTAGTCGGGGTCACCCGAGGAGTATACCAACTCATCAGAGGGAATCGGGATCCAACTATCATTGCATGATAACGTGACGGAATCCGCTCACGCTATCACACTCCAGAAGGTATGCGCATATCTGGCAAGTTTCAGTTCTTTTGAAACTCCCGATGTGATTTCTGCCCCATGCTCTTATGACCTTGACTTTGGCCAACAAATCATAAGTCACATGTCAAGTTCTACCCGTCATTCTCCAGGTTGTTTTGAATCCACCCGTACATACCCTTGACTTTGGCCAACAAGGCAGTACGACTGTTCCAAACCAACGCATCTATCTATGCTGCATATGAATAACCAACAGCTACCAAACACTGTGCCTTGACTTTGGCCAACAAACACAGCTTGAATACTATTGACTACCCATATGAAACGACGGAGGGCTACGAATGGTTTCTGGCGAAAACCTTTAACGTAATGAACTTGATATCGTTGAAGGAACGGATAGCTTTTTGAAAATATAGTGACGAAAACCTTCGCTAAAGAGGTCACTCCCGGTGAAGGGATCTCGGCTCTTTCCCCGTAGAATGGGGTGCAGGATATTCCAACTGAATACCACGGTGCAAAGCAAAAGTAATCGGCTATAGTGAAGTTAATGCCCTGACGCAAACTTTTGTCCAAGGGGTCACTCCCGGTGAAGGGATCTCGGCCCTTGCCTCGTCGACTGAGGAGCAGGATATTCCAACTGAATACCACAATGCAAAACAAAAGTGAACGTCCTTGCAATAACAGCTTTTTGAAAAAGTGTTCCAACAACATCAGATTAGGTTTGTTTTTAACTTGCATTGATCCGAATCAATGCAGTCCCATCAATTGATCACACCAAAAAGAACGAAAATATACTGATGTACGTATATGCCATCCGCATTCGCCACTGGGTCCCGTCATTACCCGTTAGGTTAGCTTACTAACGACAGAGCGGGGACTGGACTAGCGCGGATGCAAAACATATACAACATCTACTAATATATATACCAATATATTATATTCGCTCAAGGCGTGAATAAAAAAGCAACATCACAGAAATGTACAGCATCACAGAAACAATACAGATATCTGGGATCCCCGGGTTTCACAGAGCCACTACTGAAACCCGACGTTCCCCTGGTCGTGCGGATAGCCTGCGCAATGAAATCCTAGACCCCTACGGGCGCGGCAAGTCACCCGCCAAAACCTGAAGCGAGGCAGCCCCCTTCAGCGCCGTGAATGGACCACCCAGCACTTCACGGAATCCGGTAACTTGGGCACCCCTCCTGGGTCAAACCTGTACCCCCTACGAGTGCGGCGAATAGCCCTGCCAATCCTAGAGTGAAGCCCCCTCCGTCTCAATGCCATGAGATGCGGGCTTGTTGCCCTCTAGAACCCGGCCATCCGTGCACCCCACCGCAGGGTAATCTAGTACAGAAAGTAAAATATACATACAACGGGTACATCGACCGCAACCAGGTCGTGCCCCAAAAGAATAATACAAACAGGCAGTGACGGCAGTCCACATGTCGGACGCTCGCCCCGCAATATCAAATGTACATAATACTACCACAACAGTACTAGCATTGCATCCAGGCTATCCCCCACGACCGATCCGCAACATCACAGCAAATACATAGAACATCAACGTGAAAATCACGTTCGCAAATCCGTCTAACCGGGCTATAGCAGTTAGACCGGATTTACCGATCGAGTGACATTCACGGTCGCAGATATAATGTAAATACTGTGAAAAATGTGTTTAAAATTTTCCGATTGACCAAAAATTAACAAGTGGGCCCCCAAGCAATACTGTAGCACTCACAGAAATAATTGGCCCAATTTTAATATTCCAAAACCCCTAATTACTACCCTGAAGCCCACTGGAAAAAGATGGCCCACTGACCTCTCCACACTGCGGCGGATCCGCGGCCCAATATAGAGGTGAGGCCGCGGTTCCGCGCTCATGAGAAGAGATCACAGTGTCGAATTTTTCCAGTATGCTTAGAATTTCCTGCACATCATTCTGAGACCACCTGAAAAATTTTTGGACACCAAAAAATCTTAACAGAAAACTGATGTGCACAAAAACATAGATTTTGGAATTTTGGTCGATCGGAAAAGCAAAACACATCAAACGAAAGCTAGACGAAGTTAATGGCGAGGCTCTGATACCACTGTAAGTGCACGGCGGCACCCCGGCCGTCAATCCGACGCCGGAATGCGGAAGCGGTGAATAACTTTAATTTTTGCGGACTTAGCAAACCGGCACCACCGCGCACTATAACCGGATCGAACCATTAACTAGTCTAAGCTACATAACAAGATGGGTTAGAGATATACCGACGATCCAAGTCCTCCGGTCTTCATCTCCACTCCGATCTCCTCGCGGGATCTCCGTCCGTCTCCTCCTCGTCGGAAAGGGCACCACGAAGCCGGGTACTTTTACGGGCTCCCACCTCAATACCGAGGCAACTCGGGCACGAAGCCGGCTACTCGACGTGCCCAAGATTCGCTGTAGAATGTGTAGTGAGCTATTGTCTCTTTTGGGGTTCATGGAGGTGCCATATGGTGGAGGGATGAAACAAGAACAATGTGGAGGAGCTAGTGGGTATTTTGGAGCATGATATGAACCAAAAATACCCACACCCAATTTTGGACAGCCCCTATAGGACTTGGCCGGCCACCACTAGAGAGGAATGGAGAGAATGAAATGGGAGAGGCCAATGAAAAATGAAAGACCATCTCCATAATACAAGGGAGAGAGAGAGAAGGCTATCATGCAAAAGGAAATCATGAGAACCAATGATGACAAGGCAAAACCAACACTCAACTCAACCATCATCAACATGCATGATGGCTTCCAAAGTCATGCCATCATGACAAGAAGAAGTCAAGGTCAATGATGGTGCACATCATGAAAGCCATCATGATGCATCAAGATGCAAAAACCCCCTCCACAAATGCCTATTTGCAACAATGCAAATAAGCCCTCCTCCACCAATCTTCGGCCAATGAACGGAACAATGGAAATTGGCCGAAACGAAAAGCAAACTGGCAACTCCAGAAAACTGGTCCCGTAATAAATCACAGGAAAACCCCGATACTGTGCATACACACCCGCATCTGTATTTCGACCGAAATACAAATGCAATGAGACAAAATCTACACTGTACTATACTAGAATCCGGCTTATACCAAAACCGGATAGTAATATCTGTTCGATCCTGATCCGTGCAATACCGCACGTATCTGATCGAACCCTGCCATATAACCATACGGCCTAAAGTACAGACTGTCCGATCCTGATCCGTGCAATACCGCACGTATCTGATCCGACCTTGCCATATCTCCATACGGCCTCTACAACCTTTCGCCCGAAAGCTGAGTAACTGAATATGTGGTGGACTCTAAAGACTCGTCAATACTATGGCTGTGGATTTAACCACTAGCACGTCAGAGGTATATGCCAATACGTGACGGGCCACCAGCTATTGACCAAAAGGGACGTCGATGAGGAAGCTCACCCCGACACCCAACTGAGCCTGTCAGTGACAATATCCGTGCAGTTCGGTCCGTTCGTCTATGAGCATCGCATGGCGGGCCTAGGGGGTTGGTAAAAGTCAGACCCCCAAAAGCGGTACAAGTCGTGTCGGAGTGTAGCCCAGAACACCCTGAGATACTACTGGAATACCTACCAGTAAATCTCCTTGCCTTGGCCAAGGACTTTGTGTAATGGCTCTCCTAGACACAGCACGACCTCACCCCCAATACCGGGAGAGACGAACCCCTGAAGATACGCTCACTGCCTCCATGTGGCTCGGGACTGTACCCAACTAAAACCTGTTTGCACGACTCCTTTGAGCCGTGGTAGGGTAGTAATCAAAGTACAGTGGGAACTCACACGAGACAAATGACGATCCCCAGGTCGATGAACTAACCTGCACACATGTCACCAGGGAACTGCCATCTGACGTCTGGTATATGACCAACTAGCATGTTCCCGGCGAGTCCTGTCCGGTGTACTCATAACCCAATGAGCACCTGTATACATCTTAGGTGATCCAACTGACACCAGTGGCTTGTGAGACCGGCCACCGCCCCTCGTCGGGGTCTCGACTGTATACACTAGTCTACTAATGGAGTATCGATGCCCGGTCTCGAAACTCCCACGACTAGGGACCTTTTAAGGATAAGCTTATAGACCCCCAGCTCCCACTTATATGATCGCCCTCATACTGCTGGTGGTCAAGCAAGAATCCTAGGGGCTCTATCAACGTGTAATAGCGACGTGTCATGTCACCTAAAGCAGTACACGATGATAAAGGTAAACCAGATAGCATACTATCATCTCGAGTAAGACTGTCCTACCGGGATAGGTCCTCCCTCAATCATTGCAATCACGTACCTGTGATCCAATAATTGACTCTGAGGGCACTATCTCCAACATAGTATGCTCAGTTGTACATTGATGAGATTGTGCATTTGCACGGCGTTCCTACATGCATTGTATCTGACAGGGACACCCAGTTTACCAGCCGTCTTTGGCAGAAACTTCAGGAAGCTTTGGGTGCGTGGTTGAGTTTTAGCACTGCTTTTCATCAGCAGACCGATGATCAGTCAGAGCGGACTATACAGACTCTTGAGGATAGGCTTCGTGCGTGCGTTCTTGATTTTGGTGGCAGTTGGGATTGTCACTTGCCGTTCATAGAGTTCTCCTACAATAACAGTTTCCAGGCGACGATTCAGATGGCACATTTTGAGGCTTTGTATGGGAGAAAGTGTCGATCGCCAGTCTGTTGGACCGAACATAGCGAGAGCAGGATTTTGGGACCACAGCTAGTCCAGGAGACTACGGAGAAGATCTAGTTGATTCAGGACAGGATGAGAGCATCCCAGTGCAGGCAGAAGTCTTATGCCGACCGTCGTCATCGCAGACTTGAGTTCGCAGTGGGTGATCATGTATTCCTATAGATTTTTCCGATGAAAGGTGTGACGAGATTTGGGAAGAAGGAGAAGCTTAGTCCCAGATTTGTGGGTCATTTTGTGATCCTTGAGCGAGTTGATACCGTTGCCTATCGTTTGGCACTTCCGCCCAGTTTTCCGGATGTTCACCCCGTATTTCATGTATCGATACTTCGCAAGTAACTTCATGACCCTTTCCATATGATTCAGCACCAGACTATTCAGTTGGAGCGTGATATTTCGTTCACCGAGCAGCCGGTAGTTATATTGAATCGGCAGGTGAAGAAACTTCGGTCAAAGTTCTTGCCGTCAGTAAAGGTTCTTTAGCGTGTCCCGAACAGTGAAGAGGTCACATGGGAAGCCGAGAGCGAGATGCAGATGAAATTCCCTTATCTTTTCAAAGGTACGCATAGTAAGATTTTTAAATTCGGGGACTGAATTTCTTTAAGAGGGAAAATTGTAACACTTTCGAATGCGGTTAGTGTTAATTAAGCGATAATGAGAGTTTTCAATGAAATTTTACCAATAATTATTTTAAACATATTTTATTTAAGTAATTAATATTTTATTTAATTATTTTTATACTTGCACAGATGCCCATGTTAAATTAGGGTTAAGGAGGTGTTAACCATGCTTTTCTAGCCATGGCATACTTAACCTTTTTTTTAACATGTCATGTTATATTTAAACAATTATATCTATTTTAATTATTAGAAAAAGGGGTTTTAATTGTTTTTGGAAAAAAGAATAAAAGAGAGGATAACAGTGAATTATTGGGGGAGACTTTTGGAGCATGGTTGCTAATTAATGAAGAGAGAAAGAGAGTGAGTGAGTTTAAGGCATACACTCATACACTCTCTCATTCTTCACTCATACACTCTCATTCTCACCTCACTCTCTCAAATCTCTTGTTCTTCTCCTTCTTCACTAAGTTCTCCACTTGAAATATTTTCAACACAAATCCTAAGCCTAAACCTGCATCCAACCTCACTAAACCCTTCACAATTCATGCTTAGCCTATTGTGTGACTTGGAGCTTGGAAATCAAGGGTTTTTCCCAAGTTTGGGTGACGTAGTGATCTTTAACTCTTTATTAGGCTCTAAGGGAGTTTGTGTGCTTATTAGTTTCAGTTTTAAACACTAAGTTTTAGTTTGTATGCAAATATCGTATTTTTATGATAAGTTTGTGTCCCAATGATCTGCTGTTGTTAGGGTGACCTATTATATAATCTAATAATACAGTAGAGTAGTGTGAGAGCCCTGAGTGTACACCTGAAACCCGGACCCCACCAATCCTTGTTGGCCCGGCGAGAATGGTGATACGGTCGGCACCGCCGGTTTTTTGGTGGCCTGGGAAGTTGTGTTTTTGAGGGTAGCTGTCTGTATGTTATCCTTGGTGTTTGGTTCTATTTGATTTTCCTATATTGTCTGTAGGCAAAATCTGGAACCACTTAGCTAGTTTCTAGTGTTTCGGCAACGCACGATATAGATATCCGACATGGATTTTGTGCTTCGTATAGCTCGCAGCACTTGGGTTTGGTTTAGGTTGTCGCTATACACGTTAGCCACTAAGCTAACACTTGATAGCTTGTTGGAGTCGATGCATTGGTTTAAGCGTTGTTTGTGTGTGTTATCGGAAGATTTCTAACTTGCACTTGTTATGTTTTTCTGTGATATTAGGATCGATTGCGGGGACTTCGGGTGCTACTAGGAAAGGGAAGGAGGTGATTGGATTCACCTAGCTCGAGATCATCGGTGAGTAGATTTAATATCTATGGGGGAATCGTCCGTATGGCGTTATGCATCGAGGGTTAGATTCAGTGATATGAATATTTTTATATGTGTGTGTGTATATATATATATATATATTGATTATGCATGAGTACCATTGTTGCACATCCTATTACCTATTGAATATGGACATAGTATTAATGAGACACGGCACTATTACTAATGGTTCATGTTGCACGAGCAGCAATTGTATGCCATACACATACCGTTAGTAATTTCCATGACACGCACACTATAGAAATTACCATGGATAAAATATTGCACCGCTTTCCTTATCATTAACAGTTTATTAATTCTTGTTCTATTGCGCATATGAATTACATCATACATACATGCATACCTACATACATTGCTATAGTCACCTGTTTACTATCACAAGATGTTGCATTTCGATTTCGTGGATTTGGGAAACCGCAAGATACCTTTGAAACTTGATATATTTAAAAAGAGTGGTTTTCCCTAGATATGCTCACATTACTGTACCATGTTTCCATACATCATATATCATGGATACATACATTGATAAACTTATTTCATGCGATTTCTGGATTTGAGAACCGCGGATATATTTCAAGGGAAATTATAAATCGTTTTAAAACCACGGTCTTTCATGATATGATATTTCGAGGCGTTCACCATGAGTTTTCTTGGTTCTGTGCTATGTGATACCCGATTCGAGGAGATGGATGAGCCGCCTGTAGGTAGATGGTGGACCCGGTATGGTACCCCGGGACAAGAAAGGTATGTTGTGCAGTAGAAGATGAGCCTGGTAGAGAGAGTACTACCTACCGGTGATTGTATAGAACTCGACGGATATCCAGAGGATACCGTTTAGGAGTTATGATATGAGATGGATATGAGGGCCGATCTGAGTATGTGGCACCTGAGATGAGATATATATGAGGGAAGATCTAAGTATGTGTCACGACCCGAAATAGCACGTGACTGGCACTTGAATCATCTGAAGTCTATAGGACCCCACCTAATTCAAGTAAGCCAAAAGCTCAGAAATCTAAACCGTTTTAAAGAAGAAGTGAAGGAAAACTTATTTTAAAGCAAGTGGTTTAATCAAAATAAGCCGTAGTAAGCATTTTTAAAACATCAAGTCTTTTCCAAAAATTTCGGCAGAGTTTCCCTTGTAAATACTGGCCCCAAACGGGTACAAAAATGAATAATATACATAATGAATAAAGGCATCCCCAAGCGGGAGCTAGCTTTTCGCCAATTAGCGGAAACAACCACGCAAGCAATATAATATACAACGCCGAAAGGCGAGGATCAAAACTCTGAAGGAAAACTAACATCCTCAAGAAAACCAGAGAAAAAACCATAATAATACAAGCGTGCGACTCTAAGGTCGAAAGAATATACATACTGGTTTTCTAAGTCTACTAAATATACAAATCTGGTTGATGGAGTTTACTAGATACAACAGAATATAAATAAGTACAATGGTGGTCACGGTGCTAGTGAACCCACCTACCAAGCAATCACCCGGAAGGAAGAAGTGTGCCTGCAAGCCGCAATGAAATCTGTACGGCAAAACCTGTAAGAAACTGTGGCACAACGGGGGTGAGTTGCCAACTCTTGAGTAGAAAACATCACCGAGAAAAAATCGTATGTATGACTCTATCCTAGGTCATACAATAATATCCTCATAATAATATAGCCTGAAGCATCTAATAATGGCGAGGTAAACATCTAATATAGTGGAGTACCAAGTGCTCGTGTCAGTGCCTCAGGTAGCAACATATCACATATATAACGTACGAATGCATTACAAATGAAAACAGAATAAATCATGAATGAGAAAACTGTTTTCTTAATTTAGTGAGATTTCTGTATATAAAAATCGAGGTATCATCAATGACATCAACATAGAATCCGTGTCAAGTATCGACACAAAATATATATATCCCAATATCTCAATATCTCGGGCTCCAGCAATCCGGACTGGCCCGTATCATCAAATCTCAATATCTTGGGCTCCGCATGATCAGGATCGACCCATAACTCTGAACGGTATCCTCCGGAGATCCGTCGAGTCTCCATACAATCACCGGTCGGTAGTGCTCCCCTGCCGGGCTCAACGCCTTTCTATACGATCTTCTTGCTGCAGGGTTAATAGGCACTGTCACAAGGGTCTATAAGTCATCAACCATGCCCAATTTAAAATTTAGACGTGCCGAACAACCCTAACCAAGATCTTAGACTAGAGATTAGGCGAAACATATAGCAAGTAAATAATTTTACTTCTAAGAGTTTGGGATTACAACCTTTGTAGTCCGGCCATTCACTTCATAAGCTCCGTGTTGTGGTCCCTTCGCTGCGATCATCAAGTTCCCGGACTCTAGAGAGGCTCCACGAAGAGAAAGATGTATGCTTGCTTCCGATCTTCGAAAACAAAGATGATCTACCTTAAAGTTTCTTTAACACAAGCTCTCACTTACTAATGAAGTGAACACCCAAAATATAAACGGCTAGAATAGATGAGGATGATGAAGTAGGAATTTAGCTCTCATTTGTTTTCATAATCTCACTCATTATCATCACTTCACAAAAAGCTAGAAAGCTTTTCTTGCAAGGAAGAAGAAGGAAGAAGATGATCTATTCGCTTTGTGATGAATAATGAAAGTGTGTTATAATTACAAATGCAACCTTGGTTAAGTCAAGAAGGACATAACCATTGTAGAGATTTGACTAGGGTTAAAGGGTGTGGGTTGGGTCAGGAAATATCAAGCAAAATATCTAAACAAAATATCTTTGCAAGAAACAAAATAAAAGCTTCTAGAAGCTTCTAGAAAAGTTTAACCCAAATCAAACCCTAACCATGTTTAATCTCCACTAAGCATGTTGTATTAGTAATAGTAACTTGTTACAATATTATATATCACATATACAATATTTATTGTAACAAAATAAAATAATACAATTAACATATATCACATATATATCAATGTATTACCCGAGTGAGAAAAAGAATCTTTTAGTGAACTTATACTAGTTAATGTAATTTAATATATCAAATATATATATAATTATACATTAAATTATCGAATCAACACTTGATCCGATAATCCGGCTATTTCATAAATACCTGACTAATATAATCTGTATTAGTTCATCAAATCAACACTTGATCCGATGACCCGGCTATATCATATATACCCGGCCGATATATCATATCGCGAGAATCTAATACGGTATCACATACACGTATTGTTCTCGGTCCCGCACATATCATATACGTGCTCCTACTCCGTTTTGCCCGAGCCAGGAAACCTCTGTGTAGGACTCTAAAGAATCGTCAATACTCCGGCAGTAGGTGATAATCATATCAAACACCCACAAACTGCAAGCGGTCAGCTAAATATAACAGCCACCCAGGTATTGAGCAATCATAAGATCAACAAGCAAGCATGTACCTTCTCCCGTGAATCCAACCAGTAACACTCCCGTACAGTCAGGTCTCTTCGTCTGATATGTCGCATATCTCGCCTAGGGGTGGTAAACGTCAGACCCTAGTAGCTTGATAAGTCGTGTCGATATGAGGTCTATAACAGTTCGAGAAACTACTGATAACACTTACCAGTCAATCTCAGCAACCCTGGCCAGGGATTTCTAGTTATAGCCAATCGAACACAGCGCAACATCAACTCCCTATACAGGGAGAGAGGAAACCCCTCCTATCGCTCATTGCCTCCATGTGATTCGGGACTGTACCCAAAAGCCACCTTTTTTCACGCCTTCTTGGACGTGGTATGATGGAAATCAAAGCACAGTGTGAATCACACAAGACTCTATGACGATCTCGGGTCTATAGACTAATCTGTACCTGTGTCACCAGAGAACTGCCATCTAACGTGAGGTATAATACCATCTGGGAGTTCTCGGCAAGTCCGTCCAGTGTACCCAGTCTCCACTGAGCACCCGTATACCTTCTCTGATGTCAAACACCAATGGATATGGGATCATCCATCGCCCATCATATGGGTCAAGAAGCACATACGCTAGTCTACTCTGGTATATCGATGCCCTGTCTCGATACACCTACGACTAGGAACATTTGAAGGATGTACATGGCGACTACACTGTCCCCACTAGTATGATCCGCATCATAGTCCTGGTAGTCAAGTACTCATCCTAAGGGCTTTATCAACATGTAACATAGAGACAATCAGAGTACATGTTAACATAAAGAGCAACCAGATAGCATACTATCATGTCGAGCAAGAAAGTCCTCCCTATATATGTCCAAGCATCCACTACAATATACATCGTATGTACAGTAATGGCCTCTAGGGCATACATATAACTAACAATCTCCCACTTGCACTAGGGCCATCGGTTTTAGTATCTCATGCCCAACAATTAGCTGTGGTTGAAGTATCTCATACTCAACCATCCCATAAAAATCTCTACTGGGAAATAGGCCTTTGTGAGTGGATCCGCGCTGTTGTCCTCTGTGTCTACTCTCCTAACATCGATCTACTTGGAGATCAACCATCTCCATGATCAGGTGATACTGCCTTAGAATATGTCTGGATCTCTGATGGGACGGGGGTTCCTTGGCATAAGCCACAACTCCATTGTCACACAATGGAAGGAACGAAATTCATCTCATGAACTCATATTTATCCATACTGCCTCTTTGGTAGCATCCTTGGTAACGATGTATCTTGCCTTTAATAGTCTAGTAAGTCACGGTATCTAGCTTGGAACTCTTCCAACATACCGTCCCTCTACTGAGGGTAAAGACAATGCCTGCGACTGACATTCAATCGTCCTTATCACCCTGGAACCTTTCCAGTGATTCTCCCCAGGATCGTTTGATACCATCTTACTACAACTAGTAAGAATCCTAACATCCAATTAGATCTATCTAATAGATCCATAACCCAGGATTTAGGAGGTATCATCTTGATCCTATAGAGAATCTTTGTGATAAGCGGAGATTGACCGAGCGTAACATAAGAAACTCCTTCTCTATCAAGAGTATGTCATCCACATACTCTACGAGGATCAACACCATACTCTCTACTATCTTTTTGTATATACAAGGTTCATCTACCATTTTGATGAAGTCAAACGCTTTGACTACCACATTAAAACAGACGTTCCAACTCCACGATTCCTGATTAATCACATAAAACATCTTGCACACGTTTCCGCTGCTCCCACTGTCTACGAAGCCCTCTGGCTGTGTACTTACAGACGCTCTCTTCTAAATCATCATTTAGAAAAGCAGTCATGACACCCAACCGCCAGATATCGTAGTCTATGGTATGTATCCGTGGCAAGTAAGATCTGGATGGACTTAAGCATAGTGATTGATTCGAATTTTCTCGTTTGTGTAAGTAAATCAAATGATCCCCGGCAACGACGCCATTTGATTGATCGTTTCTTTGTGTGTCTATTTAGAAAATTGTATAGAAATCACAATCAAAGAATTATTTGACCGCAATCAATAACGGTGTCGGATGTAGCGCGTTAGTAAGTGCGGATCGTCCACAGGGAAAGTGTAATCGTTCGTGTTTCGAATTAGATGAATTGAAACTTTAAGGAAAAGAAAAGAAAACAATTCATGATTTAAAATTGCATTTCAAGAAAGAGAAAAACCTAGATCTAAGAAAGCATTAAAATCAAGAAGTGGTAATTTGTGATGATTTCCAACCAACAATCAAGATTCGAAGTGTAGCTCGTAGGAGTAGATCGGATCTATAGATGTGATGAGATCTAAAGATTTCATGTTCTTATCCATTAACGAATTGATACTAGATCGATGATAATTCATCGAGGTTAAGGATCTTGCGAAGAAGCTAGGGTTTCCTCGTCTTATCCTTTGTCCTTTCGATGAATCTCATTCAAATTCTAGCTTCTAGTAAATAAAATGATCAATCGTTGTTCCCTAGTTTTGAGTGAACACAATCAAGAAAGGATCATCCCAAAACTATGTCATCGATCATTTGATTCACAAGAATTTACAATCTTTATAAGATTTAAGAATTGTAAAAGAATCTAAATCATCATCATTCTATTGATCGTCACAACTCCTATACGAGCGGAGTTTTACTCAAACATCACAACAAGAATCACAATCACAAATTGAGATCGAATCATGATGCAAGAATTTAAAGAAAGCAAGATTAAAGAATTTCACCTTTTATTTATATCAACAATTTCGTTACAATCGCTCAAGAGCTACAAGAGGAAGAACTCGATCGTCGATTTGGCTTCGCTCGTCTCCTTGAGTCGCGGATCGGCTTGGATCACTTGCTCGATTGAAGATTGGCTCCTCTCCTAAAAGGTTGAAGGCTTCTTGCTTGATTGGTACTCGGGATCTTGATCTTGATTTTGAATTGGGGTTAGGGTTTCGCACAAGTCGTGTCACTCAACTTGTGGATGGAAGATAAAGAGAGAATGAAGAATTGATTGATGATCAAGGGATTAGCCCTAGATCTAGGCTTCTATTTATAGACCTCCCAAACCCTAGATCTAGGATTTGAATTTTGAATTTCCCTCCAAACGTTTGTTGAGGAGATTTGAATTTCCCTCCAAAAGTTTGTTGAGGAGAAGCTTCTAGATGAAGTTTGTTAAACCGAGCCTTCTAGATGTGCCACGTGGAGAATCTACAATGTTTTGGAAGCTTGGGCCGTTAGCTGAGACACGTGTAGGAAGTCTGGGCGTCTGAAACCATCAAAGTGCCGCGGAACCACGGCGCAAGCGTGCTCCCGCCGCGGAACCGCGGCGCTTCTGAAGCCTTGTGGCTTTGGATCTCTGGTACTCATTTGTTCTTAGACTTGGGCCTTTTCCTGATATTTTGAATTTTATGTTTCCCTCTAGATTTGTACCAGATCTCAAAACATGGAGTTGGTGTATTTTTGATCAGCTTCTTTTGGCTTTGTTCCTGCAATTTCCTGCACAAATCTTGAAACAAGTGTTGCGCAATACAGGGATGATGCGATGCCATGAAATACAGTCAATTTCCCTTAAAGTGCCGGTTTTAAAGTATAACACATGCAATCTGGTATTTCAGGGATGTTTTGCTAATATGTGCAATATGAATACCGAACACTTCTAGATGAGTGCAAATGAGAGGGAAATTGCCGTGTTAAAAATGGAGAATTTTCGACTGATCAAATTCCCCCAAACTTATTTTCGATCGTCTCGATCGAACGATATTATTAAAAAGAGAAGGAGAAAATAAAGAAAGAGAAAAACTAACTAGCACACTTTCGTAGGAAACACGATTGCACTGAGCACGTGCAACAAGTCTTTAAACCTCTAGGTGTCCCTAGTAGGAGAAGTGTTGTCTCCTGAGGGTTTTCAGGGGATTGCACCCACAAAATCCAATAATAAAAGGAAGACCGTGAATATTACATTTAAAGACAAGAATTGTAAAAGAAAAGCCTTGAAAATTAGGGTTTCCAACTAAGCTAGCTTTTCGGTTGTCATGAGCCCTATCTTAATGGTCATGAAAAGATGTCAGAAATCACGTCCTCCCTCAATAAAACATCGTCTTATTCTTCATTCCTATCTTTCTTCCAAACATCAATCATATCACCCTGCGTGTGTGTAAAGGACATCCCTACACCCGGAGAATTCAATTCAAGCTATCATACTCTTGCCCATCAGCCTCAGTACTTTTTAATTAATGAATATTTAAATGAAATTGCTCACACACTTTCATGCGACCGTTAATACTTCTTGAGGTACTAACCGACCGATTACTCATGTGCTTGCTTATTTGGTGTATTTTCCTCGTCTTGAACCACCTCAGGCATAGTAGCGACTCCCAGACCAGTGGGCCTTAAGGCACTAGGTGAAGAGGCACCCTCGCTATATATTTTTATTGCCCTCGGTGATAACAAAACCAGTGTCCAATTTTCTCACCACTTTATATATATTTTTTTTTCACTTTTTTTTTATTTTCTTCATACATTGGCTTTAAGACAAGAGCATTTCAAGGTATCCTCTACTATCCCAGGCTTCAAGACGTGTGTAAGTGCGAATAGCAGGGTATCAACGTTCAAAATGTTTGGTTTCCAGAATAGAAACTACTTTTCAGACTAATTTTTATCCTCAGATTAGTGACTTCCTTCATCTTACAAACCCTTGGGACAACGGCTCATAACTACTTATTACTAGTTCGTATAAGAAAACTTCTAATTTTCTTAGTTTTCTTAAATTTTTCTAATCTCATGGATGTAATTTTTCACTATCTAATCTTTTATTATCTTATTTATGTACAAAAATATTTTTTATATTTTGAAAATTTTTAAATTTTTTTTTATAAATTTTTATAGGTTTTCAAAAATGTTTTGTGCTTATGCAAAGTATGATGCAAATGATGCGAAAATAAGCACAAACCTCCCCCAAACTTGTTTTCAATAGTGTCCTCACTGTTGCCATCTGCTAAATCTCGAAAAACCTGTAAGCCTGGGAGGAATTTATTTGTGGGGGCAAAATATATAAGTGAAGAACCTCCCCCAAACTTATTTTTGGCTCAAAATTTTGTAATGATTTTTCTTTTCAAGTGCCCGAAAAATGTACCCCCCCAAACTTGAGTTATGCAATGTTAAGCTTTGAAAATCACATGAGGGGGTCAAAAATCAGTGATCGATGCCAAGCTTTGCAAAGACCGAATGTCAACACCAACCATTCAAAAATTTTATCAATGCAGTGCTCGGGTTGGTGGAAGAAAAAGTGGAGAAAGGATAAGGGGTGGAAAAGAATGTATGTGCGTCTCATTTTGGAGAGACGATGCAGTGAATTTGATCGATTGCTCGCATTCTTTTTACAGTTCAGAAGAAGGGGTGGAGGTTCAATTTCAGTAATTGGATGTGGATTCATCTCAACACCCGTGTCATTCAAAAATGTGAGTTCATCAGCGAAGATTTTCTCAAAAGTTCCATCAATACCCCGTAGAATAATGTCATCACAAAGTGCGGGGTGATCTTCAGACTCTAAAAACGGTTCATAATCAGTGTTAGTTGTTGACCCGGACATCTCGGTGGAAGAGTCTGTATGTGTATGATACATAGTTGGGTCAAACAACAACGTATGAAAATAGTCTAGATCAGTATCATGAGGATCATCAAATTCGCTGCTGTCGACATCCATTAATTCGACAGAACAGACCTGAGCAGTAGGTTCAGAAGGTACACTTCCCAACTTGTAAATGTTCAGCTCTATTGACCTATTCCCGAAAGATAGGGTCATAGAACCATTACGACAGTTGATGATAGCGTTGGAAGTGGCCAAAAAGGGGCGACCTAAAATCACCGGAATTTGATTCCGTGGGTTCGCTACAGGCTGTGTATCAATTACAATAAAGTCCACAGGGAATATAAATTCCCCGATTTTTATTAACACATCCTCCAGTTCACCCCTAGGTTTGGTGATTGATCGGTCAGCCATCTGGAGAGTGCAATGGGTTGGCTTCAACTCTCCAATCCCTAACTGCTCATAGACTGAGTATGGAAGCAAGTTAACACTAGCGCCAAGGTTTAGTAGAGCACGGTTGATGTGTTTTTCCCCGATAGAAATGGAAATCGTAGGATATCCAGGATCCTTACGTTTCCTCGGTAATTGCTGGGGAAAGGCTGTGTCTACTGTTTTTGCCATGAAAATCTTCTTGGGCACTTGAGTCTTCCTCTTCCTAGTGCTTAAGTTCTTAAGAGTTTTCGTATAGGACGGAACTTGTTGGATAGCATCTAGGAGAGGGATGTTGATATTAACTTGCTTAAAAATGTCCATAATCTTCTCCATATGTGGACTTGATGTGTTAGCCCTTAACCGATTAGGATAAGGTGCTTTAGCAATAAGCGCTGGGTCCATCATAGGAGTAGGAAGTGTGTGTGGACCTGATCCCAAAATAGAAGTGGGGATCGTCGGTGGTAGACTAGAAGAGATGGGCTGAAGTGGCGAGCCTTATGGGAAACGAAGAATAGGCTTGCAAGAAGGTGGTGGGGTAGAAGAACTGGGGTCAGAATTAGAAGTAGAATTGGAAGGAAAGGTCTCAGCCGGGGTATCATCGATAGATTTTTCAGTGTCATCAATCTCTTCCCCAACGTGATTGTCAAGCACTCTTCCAGATCTCAACGTGATTGCATTCACAGGATGTGAATAGCCAGGATTGGGTAAAGGTTGAGCTGGAAGTTTCCCTTTCTCTCTTGCACTCATTTCGGCTTTTAGTTGTGCAATTTGTGCTTCCATCGATTTGATATTCTCATTTTGAGAGACAATGATCTTCATTACATTCTCGACGGAAGATTGCAAACTTGCCGTCCCTTGGATGGATTGTTTCATGAAAGTATCCAAGGTTTGTGCTAGTGCAGAGGTGTTATCTGTACCGGTCAATTGCAAAGAGTTTTCATGTGGTGCAAAGCTGTTGGCCGGATTTTTGAAGTTATGTGCTTAGAAGGGGTGCTAACTTAATTGAAGTGGTGGTTGCTGTTGTGGTGGAGGGACCCTTTGGAAATTGTGTTGGGTTGGAACCGTGTTTTGAGATTGTGATTGGTTCCAAACAAAGTTAGGGTGATTCCTCCAACCCTGATTATATGTGGAAGAAAATGGATCGTTCCTAGGTCTTTGAAATGCGGCGTTGGTATGCTCGTGACCTTGAAACGGAGAATTTCGTGGACATTCTTTCGTCAGATGTGATGGATCATAACAGCATCCACATACAGTTTTGGAGAGTGACATTTGACTTAGGGCGGCGGCTAAAAATTTGTTTTCCATAGTCTCGAGTTTCTTTTGCATAGCTGAAATTTCAGCTCTAACTCCTATGGAAACATCCGATTGGTTATTGTCAGCCCTAGACGATTGACTCACACCCTCCCACTGTAAAGATTTTTCAGCGAAATCTTCTAAAAATTTACAGGCTTCCCCATCATCTTTGGTCATGAAGTTGCCTTGACACATTAATTCAAGGGTCTGTCTTGTGTTAGGATTAACGCCCTCATAAATAATTCGGCACAGTTCCCATTTTGGGATTCCGTGATGAGGACATTGGACTAACAGATCCTTAAAGCGTTCAAGACATTGCGAAAATGTTTCATTTGGAAGCTTAGTGAGTTGATATATTTCGCTACGGACTCGAGCTGTCTTATGATGTGGGTAGAATTTCTTTAGGAATGCTTTTACGAATTCTTCCCAGTTTGAAATGGAATGTGCGGTAGTGTTATATAGCCACTTCTCGGCTAAATCGCACAAGGTAAATGGGAGAAGACGTAGACGCATAGCATCCATAGAAAGCTGTGAGGTACCTATCATTGCGCATACATTTTCAAATTTCGTGATAAACACGTATGCGTCCTCAGTCTCGAGACCGTGAAAATTTGGTAGAAGGTTGATGTATTGGGGTTTAATCTGAAAATTTTCCCCGTTGGCTGGTGGAGTGGAAAGACAGGTGGAAAGGGGACCTCGAGTAGGATAGCACCTCTCTTGGAGAGAGATGCGAGGTGGATTCTGCGCACCAACGGACGGCGGCAAAGTAGTGGTAAAGAAGTTTGATGGAGTCGGATCCATCGACGTGGGTGTGGTGGTGGGTAAAGAAATGGGTAAGTGTAGAAATACCGACTTTTGGGTCGATCGAAGGACGCGGACTGAACAGGCACTAGAATTCCGTTGTCCAGCCTATCTTGCACTAAAAAGGGTTAGTACAAGTGGCAGCGTGAATTATAATTAGGGGAAATGAAGTGTGATTGGTGTTCGTTTTGAAAAATGATACGGATTTTTGAAAATATGATGCGATCACAACAAATGCAACAAGCAATACCCTAAAAATCTAGTGGTCACCTAGGTCAGGCTCTAGACCGCTCCTAACTGCAAAAAGACAAGTCGCAGGATAAATCCTCCACTGCCTCTTTGTTTCTCCTGTGGCCAGGTAAGTGCCAGGTAAGTGGGAGGTTCTCCACTACGTAATTAGTGGACCTAATTAAGTAACCATTAGCCTTCGACACACTTTCCTTAGACACCACAAAAAGAAACGCGGATAAGCAATGAATTACCCACGGCCTTCTTCTGTCCTAAGTGAGCGCGACGGTCCTTAGAGTCATCTTTAGATATTTTTTAGTTAATGAAGGTAAATGCGGATGCAAGTTTGTGATTTTTGGGGCTTAGGAAGCGTAATGAACTCCCCACCTAATCTGGATTTGGTCGTGCCCCTTAATATCCGTATTAATTATGCAAACAAGCACAAAATCAAAAACACGCACAATTTATTTTGCTTTTGCGGCGCTGCGATTTATTTGCAAAGAAACCTGCAGCAAAGTGTTATTTGGAGCAGCTTAGGGAGAAGATAAGAAAGTTAGAAAGCACCTGAGAAATTTTGAAGCAGAGATACAGCTACAGCGCCGCGGAAACGCGGTTTAAGGCGCTTAATGCCGCGGAATCGCGGTTGGTTCAAAGGATCACTGCACAAAATTTTCACAGAATGTCCCTGTTCACTTCCCCAGCTCTCTGGAAATTTCAGAAAAAAATTTCCACAGCTCCAATGATTCCAGATTTCCTCGCACAAATCACAACAACTCGTATTAGTGTTTGCGCGAATTTTGATCATAAAATTTAGATAGAATAAACTTTTTAACTCAAATTTCAAAATACGAACAATTAGCGCACAATCCACGGCAACGGCGCCATTTGATTGAATGATTTCGGATTGTGTAGTATGAAAAATTGTGTAGAGAAATCACAACCAAAAATTATTTGACCGCAATCAATAACGGTGTCGGATATAGCGCGTTAGTAAGTGCGGATCGTCCACAGGGAAAGTGTAATCATTCGTGTTTCGAATTAGATGAATTGAAACTTTAAGGAAAAGAAAAGAAAACAATTCATGATTTAAAATTGCATTTCAAGAAAGAGAAAAATCTAGATCTAAGAAAGCATTAAAATCAAGAAGTGGTAATTTGTGATGATTTCCAACCAACAATCAAGATTCGAAGTGTAGCTCGTAGGAGTAGATCGGATCTATAGATGTGATGAGATCTAAAGATTTCATGTTCTTATCCATTAACGAATTGATACTAGATCGATGATAATTCATCGAGGTTAAGGATCTTGCGAAGAAGCTAGGGTTTCCTCGTCTTATCCTTTGTCCTTTCGAGGAATCTCATTCAAATTCTAGTTTCTAGTTAATCAAATGATCAATCGTTGTTCCCTTGTTTTGAGTGAACACAATCAAGAAAGGATCATCCCAAAACTAGGTCATCGATCATTTGATTCACAAGAATTTATAATCGTTATAAGATTTAAGAATTGTAAAAGAATCTAAATCATCATCATTCTATTGATCGTCACAACTCCTATACGAGCGGAGTTTTACTCAAACATCACAACAAGAATCACAATCACAAATTGAGATCGAATCATGATGCAAGATTAAAGAATTTCACCTTTTATTTATATCAACAATATCGTTACAATCGCTCAAGAGCTACAAGAGGAAGAACTCGATCGTCGATTTGGCTTCGCTCGTCTCCTTGAGTCGCGGATCGGCTTGGATCACTTGCTCGATTGAAGATCGGCTCCACTCCTAAAAGGTTGAAGGCTTCTTGCTTGATTGGTACTCGGGATCTTTATCTTGATTTTGAATTGGGGTTAGGGTTTCGTACAAGTCGTGTCACTCAACTTGTGGATGGAAGATGAAGAGAGAATGAAGAATTGATTGATGATCAAGAGATTAGCCCTAGATCTAGGCTTCTATTTATAGACCTCCCAAACCCTAGATCTAGGATTTGAATTTTGAATTTCCCTCCAAAAGTTTGTTGAGGAGATTTGAATTTCCCTCCAAAAGTTTGTTGAGGAGAAGCTTCTAGATGAAGTTTGTTAAGCCGAGCCTTCTAGATGTGCCACGTGGAGAATCTACAATGTTCTGGAAGCTTGGGCTGTTAGCTGAGACACGTGTAGGAAGTCTGGGCGTCTGAAGCCATCATAGCGCCACGGAACCGCGGCGCAAGCGTGCTCCAGCCGCGGAACCGCGGCGCTTCTGAAGCCTTGTGCCTTTGGATCTCTGGTACTCATTTGTGCTTAGACTTGGGCCTTTTCCTGATATTTTGAATTTTATGTTTCCCTCTAGATTGCTACCAGATCTCAAAACTTGGAGTTGGTGTATTTTTGATCAGCTTCTTTTAGCTTTGTTCCTGCAATTTCCTGCACAAATCTTGAAACAAGTGTTGCACAATACAGGGATGATGCGATGCCATGAAATACAGTCAATTTCCCTTAAAGTGCCGGTTTTAAAGTATAACACATGAAATCTGGTATTTCAGGGATGTTTTGCTAATATGTGCAATATGAATACCGAACACTTCTAGATGAGTGCAAATGAGAGGGAAATTGCCGTGTTAAAAATGCAGTATTTTCGACTGATCACAAAGCTTTAAAAGTCTCAACTTTTCCATGTACACCAAGTAATCTTCTCAAGATATACTTGCTCCTAATGGGGATTTAACCCTTCTGATAAAGCAACCAAAGTCCATACTTTGTTGGTGTATAAGGACTCCATCTCAGATCGCTAAGCATCCATCCATTCTTACAGAGTCCCCACTCTTGATGGCCTGCTCGAAACTAGTTGGGTCATCATCTCAAGATGCAATCCTATCTCCCACTGTCATAGAGAAACCGAAGTATCTCTCAGGTGGATGAGGAACCCTACCAGATCGGCGGAGAGGCTGAGGTTCGTTGGAAACAATTGAATCCTCCGGATTTACCAAATCATCAGCTGCAGTTTCTATAGATGGAACTCCTTCCAGTTCTACCTCATGACCACAAATTTCTTCACAAGAAATCCCCTTTTTCTCAAAAAGTGGTATGCCGAGAAATAAAACATCTTTTGTTTCTCGGTGTGGTAGAAGATATTCCCTTGCGAGTGCTTGGGATATCCAACAAACTTCCACAGAACTGACCTTGCCACGAGCTTATCCGGATTTTGCTTTTGACATAGGCCGGACAATCCTAAATCTTAACTTTCTTAAGAGATGGGCTCTACCCATACCATATCACATATGGAGTGGTAGGCATCTGATTTGGTTGGAGCCATATTCAATAGGTATGCAACTTCTCAAGTGCAGAACCCGAAAAAGAAAATTGGCAACTCAGTAGTACTCATCATAGAGCACACCATATCACATAGGGTGTAATTGCTCCGCCCCGATACACCGACGTGCTGTGGTGTATTCGGAGGAGTAATGCTGAGAGAGAATCTCATTCTCCTTTAGAATAGTCCAAGAATTCCGTGCTCAAGTATTCTCCTCCTTGATCTCATCAAAGGACATAATACTTATACCCGTTTTTGGTTCTCTACTTCTAACTTATATTCTGTGAATATCTCAAAAGTTTCGGACTTGTGTTTCGACAGGAACATATATCTGAATCTTGAGAGATCATCAGTGAATGTAATGAAGTACAAAGAACCAGTCATGGCATGTGTAGACAGGGGATTTACATACATCATCATGTATCAATCCCAAGAGTTCACTAACTCTTTCTCTGTTTCAAATAAACAGATCTATGGTCATCTTATATTTATGACATGACCGGCAAGTTTCACAAGATGTAAATTCAAACTAATTTAAATATGCATCTTTATGTAACTTAGCTATCGGGTCGCATTGAAATGACCTAGTCTACAATACCTCAAGAAGAATTCGTTTATTTCTGAATTCTTCTTCTTGTGTGTGTTCTGTATACTAACAACTGTAATTTGATTTAGAATGTCAATGCTTTTAGATAACGTGCCTGAACCGATCAACTTTTGATATAGGAAATGTTTAAAACATTATCCAACAATAAAAAATTATATCCTTCTTTATTAAATAAAGATACTGATATGATGTTGTATATCAGGTTTGGTATCTAATAACATTCGTTCAGAATAAATGTATTCTGGTAATACAGGGTGATAACTGCCAACAGACTTGTTTTGCAACAATTG
Source organism: Agapanthus africanus (assembly GCA_030015575.1). Classification (NCBI taxonomy): domain Eukaryota; kingdom Viridiplantae; phylum Streptophyta; class Magnoliopsida; order Asparagales; family Amaryllidaceae; genus Agapanthus; species Agapanthus africanus. The sequence continues at coordinate 392,482,731 of CM057341.1, forward strand.
CATCGTTTCCAACTCTTGAAACTTATCACCCGTTCTCAGTTCTCTACCTGTCTGTAGCCCATGTAATAAATTACATTTGTGGGATCCTGATCCGGTATCTCATACCCAGGACATAATGGATACTGAGAAACAGTTCTCGGTAATGAACATACCCGAAGATAATGCATTAACATGCACTTTCTTATTTTGGGCGGCACGGGAATTCTGGTAATCCCCTATTTCTTGCTCTGTCTTATAACAATTATAAGTTGGAGCGGGACCAACGTTCCCTAGCGCAGTATAACAAGCGGGTTCGATCAATACATCCGTATTATTATCATGATTAAGGCGTGAAATGGTCGCTACCTGGAAAGAGAGAGAAGAAAACACTCAGCGTGCGCTTTTACAAGATTAGATTGGTTATCAATTTATCTAATCAGGATGGCTCCCAATGTTTTAGTCAAATCTTCCTTCAAACCCTAAAAGGAAAGACTAGCCGGAATTAATTACACTCTACAAGTTCGCCAATCTTTCAGCCAGGCCAGTGCTGGTACTTTGAGGGAGGTTCCCCGCGCTTTCGTACGGACCTAATTAAAGTAAATCTCGTTTTCCCAGGGGCGTAACCCCGTTAACACCTTTTTAGACACCTACTTTATCGGCTAATTGTAATGTGTAAAACTCTCCCAAGAGTAACTTATACTCCCAGCGGGTATCGGGATCCAACTATCTCATAGAAGGTATGCAATCTCATTGCAAATTTCAACACTTGAAATTCCCAATAATATTTTACCCCTAGCAGCTATATGACCTTAACATAGTCAACAAATCATAAGTGCTAGTCAAGTTCAACCCGTCATTTCCCGATTGAATTAAACCCACCCGCACGACCCTTAACATAGTGAACAAAGTCGCACGACTACCCTAATCCAATCGCATCATATGCTTATACAGATAAGCACTAATCAGCTACCGCATACTACGCCTTAACATAGTCAACAAACGTAGCACGAATACTAACTAGTACTTATCTGAAATGACGGAGGGCTACGACAGGTTTTTAAGAAAACCCTTTGCGTAATGAACTTGATATCGTTGTAGAATCAAGGGATTTTAATAGGAATGTTTTTGAGGCCTTTTCTAGTTTTGCTAAAGAGGCCACTCCCAGTGAAGGGATCGTCGGCTCTTTTCTTATCGAATAAGGTGCAGGATATTTCACAAATACCACTATGCAAAGCAAAAACTATAAAAACAATTAAAAGACAAACCGAGTTTGTAGCATCTGCTAGTTTCGCTAAAGAGGTCACTCCCGGTGAAGGGATCTCGGCTCTTTCCTTATCGAATAAGGTGTTGGATGTTCTACAAGGAACACCGCTATGCAAAGCAAGAACTAGAGCTACCAGTTTTTAAACAAGTTTCTACAACATCTTTAGATTTCTTTTAGTTTCATTAATCTCATTAATGAAGTCCCATTTTATTATGCTTCACAAGCATCACATTTGGAACGAAATCAGCAATATAACATATATCTCGTATATATAATATAAACATTCGTCTCAGGCAGTAATATGATCTCATCACAGAACATTGCAGGAAAAGATAACATATAAAATATTGGATATACTAGGAGGTCTATGTTTTAATACGAGCCTGTATAAAACACGGATTCCACGGTCGTGATGAATAGCCAAACCCACGTCCCTAGACCCCTACGAGAGCGGCAAGTAACCCTGCCAGTTCTAGAGTTAGGAGACCCGGTCTCGACTCCTCGAGATGGTCTCCCACTGGACCCTAGAACCCGGTTACTTGTGCTCCCCGCCTTGGGTCTATCCTAATGCGGAAAAGTAAATAATATACAATGGTGACATCATCCTCATCCTGGAAGTGCCCCAATAAAAGAATATTACATACAATGAATTTTACATGAATGAAAAAAAAACCCTCATCTGATATAAAACCCCCGGTTATTCAAAACGCGACGATCTAATATAACATATCACAGCAACACATAATATCTCATATCATCAACGTAAGCAAGTATGCATATCCCGATTGTCGTTGATATATAGCAAAGAAGCCGGCGATACACCACATACTACGCTTACGGTCACAGAAAAGAAAGTGTAAAACTACAACAGTTGGAATCCGCAACGTCCTTAGACATCGCATGCCTAACCAAATGAATTCCTTAGACATCGCATGCCTAACAATTATAAACCCTGCATTTTAGTCTTATTATCGAAAACACTTTTCAATATCTAGTCGGGCAATTCAACAGGATTCCCGATATCCTGATCGAATGCTCATTGCAAACATCAGTAGACGGCCGCACCTTCGGATGCCGTCGACAAAGTGCACTAAGGCGGAACACCGCTGCTGCGAGCACCCGAACAGATGCTTTTGGCGACGGGGTTCTCCTACAGTCACTTGGTCGGGGCTATGGAGCGTGGCTATCTATTAAGTTTACCCGACGAGTATCCGCGTACGCTACGTGATTGCGACGGACTTTTGATCACATCAAAATCCTGTGGCAACCGATCAAATGAGACTAAACTGCTAGATTTATAACATTCAAATTAGTTATCTCATAACTACTTGTGCGTTCCAAATATTGTATCACATTCCAGATAAATAGACAATGTTAAACCTTCCGATCGAATAAACAAACACCCAAGATTTCCCAAATAGCTCAACACTTGGGCGGGGTTCAAAAAAGTATCCATCACATGCCACAGTACTAATGGTCCAGCCGTAGAAGGGTCAAACCAACGCCTCACATGTAGCAACGCCGTACTGCCCCAAACCCTAAGGTTTAGAGGCGGTTCAGACGGTCGCATAATCGAGTTAAGGTTTGTGTTCTTCTAGAGGGTCCACCGCGTTACTTGCACGACTAAGAACGTTCTTAAACTACGGAAAAATCCAACACTTGGAAATTTTCCGGCCGGGGAAAAAGTGAGTTATTGATATCCGGTCGAACTTTTTAACATGTTCTAAATTATCCGGAAAAAAACTTAAACGAAGTTAAACTTTCCGATCGAATCAACGAGTTCCCAATACATCCCAGAAAACTCAACACTAGAGTAATATCAAAAATTCCCAGAAGTATCAGGAAATACATACGGATATTACTGTAGAAAAATGAAGCCCTAGTTCCCAATTTCGGCCGCGGAACCGCCGCGCAAAGCATCGTCTTGCCGCGGTTCCACGGCGGTTTGAGGAGATTAGGGGGTCAATTTTCATAGCAATCTTTATAATTCCCTGCTTTATTTTCTGAGCATTTTTAATATGGAATAATCAACATTTTTAGAAAATTACTAAAGAAGGGTGTAAAATGGGGTTTCGGGGTTCGATCGAACTTTAAACTTCGTCTAGACTTCGCCTAAAGCTCTAGCTTGGCTCTGATACCACTGCAGAGTTACTAGGCACTGTCATAAGGGTCTATAAGGTATCAACCATGCCCGATTTAAAATTTAGACGTGCCGAACAACCCTTACCAAGATCTTAGACTGGAGATTAGGCGAAACATATAGCAAGTAAACAACATTACTTCTAAGAGTTTGGGATTACAACCTTTGTAGTCCGGTCCTTCACTTCATATGCTCCGTGTTGTGGTTCCTTCGCTGCGATCATCAAGTTCCCGGACTCTAGAGATGCTCCACGAAGTGAAAGATGCATGCTTGCTTCCGATCATCGATAACAAAGATGATCTACCTTGAAGTTTCTTTAACACAAGCTCTCACTTACTAATGAAGTGAACACCCTAATCAAAACGGCTAAAATAGATGAGGATGATGAAGTAGGAATTTAGCTCTCATTTTTTTTCATCATCTCACTCATTATCATCACTTCACAAAAAGCTAGAAAGCTTTTCATGCAAGGAAGAAGAAGGAAGAAGATGATATATTCCCTTTGTGATGAATAATGAAAGTGTGTTATAATTACAAATGCAACCATGGTTAAGTCAAGAAGGACTTAACCATTGTAGAGATTTGATTAGGGTTAAAGGGTGTGGGTTGGGTTAGGAAATATCAAGCAAAATATCTAAACAAAATATGTTTACAAGAAACAAAATAAAAGCTTCTAGAAACTTCTAGAAAAGTTTAACGCAAATCAAACCCTAACCATATTTAATCTCCACTAAGCATGTTGCATTAGAAATCATAACTTGTTACAATATTATATATCACATATACAATATTTATTATAACAAAATAAAATAATACAATTAACATATATCGTATATATATCAATGTATTACCCGAGTGAGAAAAAGAATCTTTTAGTGAGCTTATACTAGTAAATGTAATTTATATATCAAATATATATATAATTATACATTAAATTATCGAATAAACACTTGATCCGATAATCCGTCTATTTCACAAATACCCGACTAATATAATCTGTATCAGTTCATCGAATCAACACTTGATCCGATGACCCGGCTATATCACATATACCCGGCCGATATCTCATATCGCGAGAATCTAATACGGTATCACATAAACGTATTGTTCTCGGTCCCATACATATTATATATGTGCTCCTACTCCGTTTTGCCCGAGCCAGGAAACCTCTGTGTAGGACTCTAAAGAATTGTCAATACGCCGGCAGTAGGTGATGATCATATCAAACACCCACAAGCTGCAAGCGGTCAGCTAAAGGTAACAGCCACCCAGGTATTGAGCAATCAGAAGATCAACAAGCAAGCCTGTTCTTTCTCCCATGAATCCAACCAGTAAAACTCCCGTACAGTCCGGTCTCTTCGTCTGATATGTCGCATATCTCGCCTAGGGGTGGTAAACGTCAGACCCCAGTAGCTTGATAAGTCATGTCGATATGAGGTCCATAACAGTTCGAGAAACTACTGATAACACTTACCATTAAATCTCAGCAACCCTAGCCAGGGATTTCTAGTTATAGCCAATCGAACACAGCGCAACATCAACTCCCTATACCGGGAGAGACGAAACCACTCCTATCGCTCGTTGCCTCCATGTGATTCGGGACTGTACCCAAAAGCCACCTTTTTGCACGCCCTCTTGGACGTGGTATGATGGAAATCAAAGCACAGTGGGAATCACACAAGACTCTATGACGATCTCGGGTCTACAGACTAACCTGTACCAGTGTCACCAGAGAACTGCCATCTGATGTGAAGTATAATATCATCTGGGAGTTCTCGGCAAGTCCGTCCAGTGTACCCAGTCTCCACTGAGCACCCGTATACCTTCTCTGATGTCAAACACCAATGGATATGGGATCATCCATCGCCCATCATATGGGTCAAGAAGCGCATACGCTAGTCTACTCTGGTATATCGATGCCCTGTCTCGATACACCTACGACTAGGAACATTTGAAGGATGTACTTGGCGACTACACTGTCCCCACTAGTATGATCCGCATCATAGTCCTGGTAGTCAAGTATTCATCCTAAGGGCTTTATCAACATGTAACATAGAGACAATCAGAGTACATGTTAACATAAAGAGCAACCAGATAGCATACTATCATGTCGAGTAAGAAAGTCCTCCCTATATATGTCCAAGCATCCAGTACAATATACATCGTATGTACAGTAATGGACTCTAGGACATACATATAACTAACACTTGCCCCGGGGTACCGCACCGGGTCCACCATGCACCCGCAGACGGTCCATCCCCTACCTCGAATCGGGTGTATGATACCACTGGAGAACCGAGAAAACTCATGGTGGACATCACAAATATCATATCACGAGAAAACCGTAAATTTCTACCTTTTGAAATGAAAATGAGTTTATAAATCCTTGCGGTGTCTCCAAATCCAGAAATCTTATAGAAAATAGGAATCCCAAACTCTAGAGTAAACAACAGTGAAATACCAGCATAAAGCCCCTTAATATTGCATAACAATGAATATACATATACCTGCATGGTATCTAAGCAAAGAATGAAATGTCTAAACTAGCATAGTTATTATACATCGGAACTATCTACTAGTAGTTATACCCATGAAGTAATATTCTCTAAAATTTACGTGACATGGAAATTACCGATGATGATGTGTGTAGGCCGGCAAGCAAGTGTACGTGGAGCATACGCATCATTGGTAATGGTGCTGGTATCCTGACAATAGGGTTCATAATGACTAGGAAAACGCAGGTATAAGCATGCAATGCGATATGAAAAACATGAATAAACGGAGAATGATTAGTAATCGCAATAATGAATAATATACATTTTATATATATATGAGTCATACAGTGTTGACATTTGAAATGGCACAAATTGTTGTTTTTGGAAAATATGGGCTATAGTGTTTTAAGAAAAGGTACCTCCTTTGAAAAAATCCGTAGTATCTCTCGACCTGTCTTAAAAATACTAACGATTCGTTAGTTTTGAAAATAAGCATGACCCGAGCCCAGTCTAACATCTACCAAGTAAACTACAGGAAAAAGCTAAGAAACTAAACAAAAGGGTAAAGAAAACTACCTAAATCCGAGTCGATATATCTAGTAGTCGGTGATCCCGCCTCAATAGCGTCACGTATGATAAAATATATAATACGACATCCTCATGTCAAGAGTGCGGATCAATCATCATATTTATATTTCGTACGGTAAAATCCATCATACGGCATCCTAAAATCGGGGTACGGGTCAAATATCACATTTACCTTATAATTCATCCGGTATCATTATCATCATATCCCGCATTAGGGTACCGTTCTAAGTCTAGAACATACCAATATCATCAAACATCTAAACGCGTGTGAAAACAACACATCGCCCATCGATCCGCTATAATATGATGTCGTATCTTATAATTCGACCTAAATCACATAATCGATCTCACGGTATCATGCCCGATCATATCGACTCTTATCCGAGTATCATATACTATCCTCATCATACATGTATACATATATGTATATATATATATATAGCAACACATCCACATCCATATACATATACATATATCATATACACCAAAAGCATAACACGTGTGCGCATGTGTGTGTGTGTGAACAATTACACTAGGGTTTCGCAACTAAGGAGCTAAACTAAGAACACTAACTTTCAATTACGCTAAACTAACCGTGATCTCCTAAAGCCTTTCCTCAAAACTATTCATGTACCACTATACGCATAATTATATATATAAATATCGCATACTACACTACGAAACTGCGGGGGTGCTATATGCCATCCATCCGACTTCCCTGTAGATATATATCTACTCACCTTGATCGTTGCTTTCCGAAGTCGATGACGCTTATTTTACCTGGTCATCCTGAAGTCCATGCGAAGTACCTACATATCACAAAATACATCGTATCGCATCAAAATCCGACTCAAAAACCGACACGACACGCGAGGTGCTCATAGGTTGGAAACTATAGCCTACGCATGCAAAAACAACCAAACAACCCTCGTCGTTGACGTACAAACATCAAACGACCAAATCTCATAACTAATATCAAAACCAAGAATTCCAAAATACGAAAAACATAACTCAAAACCATCTCAAAATGCTCCCAGATTTTGGCTCAAATAATCTGGGACAAAAAGAAAAATACTTTATCTGTGTTATTAGGTATTTGAGCTACAGACAAAACCCCAGCACCAAAACTGCTACAGTAACCGACCAAAGTGGCTACAGTGACCGCCGGGGCCGGCCCCACCTTGGAATTTGGGCTTCGTATTCTCCTAGTGGTCTCCTATTGGTATAACTAGGTTAATGTATATTTTTAATTATTTTATAAAATTCCCGGGTTGCTCCAGATTCCCTGTAGGCCCCCAAAATATCACAAAACCGACACGGAAAGTTTAAATTTCAAGTTTTAGGGTTAGTCACTGGATTGATCTGGATTTTTAACATTTAATGGGGGTTTGTAGTCACCAATTACCCTCAATACACAATCACAATTAATAATACCACCCTAAACCTCAACTTGGAATTTTCCGACATCACTAAACCTCACTTAATCACTTCTAAACAAATATAGATGCTAAACAAAATGAATAACTATACTAAAGGTGAAAGGAATACCTCATTTGGCAACTAAAGAAAATTCTGGAGTTGCCCCAAGTGCTCAAAATCTTGTCTTGATCCCACCATGGTCTATGTGAGGGGCTTGTGTACAATTTTTGTGAAGGAAACAAGGTGTTTTGAGGTGTTTTTGGTGGTGTTTTGAGGAAGTAGAGGAGGTGGAGGGAGAGGGCAGCCATGGATGAGGGAGGGGAGAAAATAATGAAGAGGATGAAGGGAAGAGAATGAGCCAAGTCAAGACAAGACCCCTCACCCTCTCTCTCTTGCCCATACCTCCATTCTTTAATCTTTTCTTTTTCCTTTTCTCTTCTTTCATTTAAAACCAAAAACAAAATAAAACCATATACATATAAAAGAAACACAAGATGCCATGGTTCATAGAAATTCAAAAATGTGTTTGGAACATGACATGGTGCATGTCATATACCTAACTACGCTTAATGCTCGATTAGTAACAATTAATCACGCTCAGGCATAAACTCGTATATATAAATTATATAATAATTCATAAATGTCTATATCATATAGTTTTCTTTCGAAATCAACATTCAATGTAATTTTTCCAATATTTTCCCAATTTATCGGTATTTAATTATACCATATCATAAAAACTAATCTCCACACATTAAAATATTCAATTATATAAATTCCCAAAAATAATAATTTATTTTTCTTAATATGTTACAGCCTTCCTCCTTTAAATAAATTCGGTCCCCAAATTTAAATTTAACCCCTCAAATACTAAAACATTTCAGTAAAATGATGAAGTCATCGGGGCTCCGAAATCATAAATACATAAAACATATCGTAGCGCAATGCATGCGCATGAAAAACGAGTATATAACTCAAAATCAAATCTCCGTCAAGCATCACGCAATCATCGGAGTTATAGGGAAGATACCAATGTCAAGGTCCAATACGAAAACCAACATGATATACTCAAGACTAAATATGTACATAGTACGCATCGTTGTAAACTTGTCAAAGCATCAGAAAGAAATACATGGCAAACCCCCTTTTTCTTTCAAGTCGTTGTACGATGCGCGTACCACAGTACAAGTAGCGGACGTTTATTGTAAGAAAAATAACCATATATATATCCCTTGTTTAACAAACACGTCCCGCAGTATTGAAAATAATTTAGACGGGTTTCCCTTGTAAAATGATTCGTGTCATCTCGGACACGTAGCTAATTACTGAGACTATAGCTCCTCTTTGCAAATCCCTTCGGTAACTATCGATGCATGGAAAAATATATTCAGGTACTATCCTCTGACTAGTCCTGCTCAGTTATTATACCAAATGGTAAATATCATAAAACATACTGCTCCAAAAGAAACCAATCCCAAAATGTGTAAAAGAATGCCGCGTGCGTCTGGTGCGCACGAAAATCGAAATCAATGAATGTGCCATACATGTGCACAGGAACAAAATCTAAGTGCAACGGGGGTGCACGAAAACACCTGTCAAGGGCAACGAGTGTGCCTGACAACAATATCAGGTGCATCTGATATGCACGAAGAATCCCGATTTAGTGCATCTGGTGTGCACCAAAATCGCATCAAGCGCGTCAAGCATGCGCAAGAACCTAAATGAAGTCTACAAAAATAAATATCGAATATCATAATCGAAATCGACGGTATACAACATAAATCAATCCAAATCAGGTATACCGTGGTACATAAACTCATAAACGCGTGCATCTGCATGCACAAAATCATATCAAGGTACGGAAAGCTCGTGTAATTTACACCAAATACATAAGTCAAAATCGTGTGCGACCCCTATGCATGAATTCAAAATCGAACATATCGGAAGGTATGAAATCAAAATCAGGTGCAATGGGTCTGAACAAAACGAAAATCAGTACAACTGATACCTAGAAATACGAATCATGTGCAACTGTGGTGAACAAATCTCAACCATGCAAATAATTTGCCCAAAATATTTTGCTACACAAAGAATCAGGTGCAATGGGTCTGCACAAGATGAAAATTAGTACAACTGATACTTAAAAGGTCCCAGATTTTTCTACACAAAGAATTGGTGAAAGTTGCAAGTTCCACGAACCTAAAAATAACCCCAGAGACCCCTCGACAAAGACACAACCCCTAGTTCCCAAGTCTGGCCGCAAATTGTGGCCAGAAGGATTAAATTTGCGGCCACAAAATGAGGGAAAGGTGTCAGGTCCTCTTGGTGGGTTCTAGGCCTCACATACACTCCTCAGTAATGGCAACTTTCAAAACAACAACCTGATTTGATAGCAGATTCAACAGGACACCAAAACCTAACCAAAATATGATATTTTGCACAAAACTGAAATTTTATGGTTCTAAACTAAAACTAATTAGCAACACAACATATTAACTACTTAATTAACAGTAGAAAGTCATTACCTAACCAAACTTGCTCCAAAACCGTAGCTTTCCATGCCCCAAGTGATTCTAGTGTCTTGATCTTGGCTTGAGAAGGGTTTTAATGGAGTTTAGTGGAGATTTGTGTGGGTTTGTGAGGGTGGGGTTAGGGTTTCAGTTGAGGGAGTGAGAAAATGATATGAAGAACAGAAATGAGAATGAGAGAATGAAATGGGAGTGTGAGGGTGTATGTGAGTGAGTGAGGGTTTGGGAATGAGGGATGATCTTAGAGGAGCCATGCCTCCCCCCTCTCTCTCTTCATTTAATATACAACATGCTTACCCATGCTCATCATGCCCCCTCTCTCTCTCCCTCTCTCTCAAGTCAACCAAATAAAGAACCATTTTATTTAAAATTTGAAAGCTAATAACTTAATAATACCTAAGAGTTAATTAGAATGGGGTTAGGGTGCCATGGTTACTTAAGCATAGTTAACCCTAGGTTAACATGCATATTTGTGTGCAAGCCCAAATTAAATATTAATAAATTATTAATTAATTTTGATAAAATATTTGAAAACTATTTTGGTAAAATTTTTACTAAAAAACCGCATTATCGCTTAATTAACACTAATCGCGATCTAAGGTGTTACAATCTCCCCCTTATAGAAATTCATCCCCGAATTTAAAAATTTGACTCTGCGTACCTTCAAAGAGATGAGGGAATTTCTTCTGCATCTCGCTCTCGGCCTCCCATGTGACTTCTTCACCATTCGGACTACGCCAAAGTACCTTCACAGATGGCAAGACCTTTGACCGAAGTTTCATCACCTGCCGATCCTATATCACTACTGGCTGCTCGGTGAATGAAAGATCGCGCTCTAGCTGAACGGTCTGGTGCTGAATCATGTGAGAAGGGTCATGAAGGTATCGGCGAAGTATCGACACATGGAATACGGGGTGAACATCCGGAAAGCTGGGTGGAAGAGCCAAACGATAGGCAACGGTACCAACTCGCTCAAGGATCTCGAAAGGACCAACAAATCTGGGACTGAGCTTTCCTTTCTTCCCAAATCTCATCACGCCCTTCATCGGAGAAATCCGTAGGAATACATGATCCCCCACTGCGAACTCATGCCTGCGACGACGACGGTCAGCATAAGACTTCTATCTACACTAGGCTACTCTCATCCTATCCTGAATCAACTGGATCTTCTCCGTGGTCTCTTAAACTAGCTGCCCAAAATCCTGCTCTCACTGAGTTCGGTCTAACAGACCGGCGATCGATACTTCCTACCATACAAAGCCTCAAAAGGCACCATCTGAATCGTCTCCTGATAACTGTTATTGTAGAAGAACTACATCAATGGCAAGTGGCGATCCCAACCGCCCCTAAAATCAAGCACGCACGCCCAAAGCATATCCTCCAAAGTCTGTATAGTCCGTTCTGACTAACCATCGGTCTGCGGGAAAGCGGTGCTAAAGCTCAAACGGGTACCCAAGGCTTCCTGAAGCTTCTGCCAAAGAGGACTTATGAACTGAGTGCCCCTATCGGATACGATGCATGAAGGAACTCCGTGCAAACACACAATCTCATCAATGTACAACTGAGCATACTGAGCATAACCGAAAGTGGTCTTCACAGGAAGAAAGTGGGCCGCTTTCGTCAACCGGTCTACAATCACCGAAATGGAGTCATACCCTCGACTAGACCTGGGTAGACCCACAACGAAGTCCTTGGAAATCTGCTCCTATTTCTACTCTGGAATAGGTAAAGGCTCCAACTCTCCGGCTGGTCTCTGATGCTCAGCCTTGATTTGCTGACAAGTCAGGCACCTCGAAACAAAATCCGAAACATCACCCTCCATCCCTGCCCACCAGTAGAAATCTCTTAAGTCACGGTACATCTTGGTGGAACCTGGGTGAACACTAAAAGCTGACTGATGTGCCTGCTCTAGGATCTCGTGTCTCAACCCATCGGTATCAGGTACACACAAACGAGTCCCAAAACGTAGCACACCCTGGTCATTAATCAAGAACTCCGAATCTCTACCCTGCCGAACATGCTCCAGAATCACAGACAAATGGGCATCGGCGGGCTGTGCCTTACGAATACGATCTAGTAGAAGTGGACGGGCGCGGTCATGAGCAAGCTGTCCCCCAGTGGAAGTGAACACAAACTGTACCCTGCTGTCGCACAAGACCTGCCAATCTGCAGAAGACTGTATCTGAACTGCGCTCAACTGGGACAAGCTACCCCCGGGCCTACGACTCAAAGCATCGGCTACCACATTCGCGTTGCCCGGGTGGTAAAGGATCTCATAATCATAATCCTTCATAAGCTCCATCCAACGGCGCTGCCTCAAATTTAGATCCCGCTGCTGGAAGATGTACTTTAAGCTCAAGTGGTCCGTGAAAATCTGACACGACTCTCCGTATAAGTAGTGTCTCCAAATCTTATGCGGAAAGACCACCACGTCCATCTCAAGATCGTGAGTGGGATAATTCTGCTAGTGCTTCTTTATCTGCCGGGAGGCATAAGCGATAAGTCTATCATGCTGCATCAATACACAACCGAGCCCTACTCGAGAAGCATCACAGTAAACGGCAAAGCCGCCTGATCTAGAAGGCAAACATAAAACTGGTGCAGTCGTCAACCGAGTCTTCAACCGCTGAAAACTCTGCTCACATGCCTCAGTCCAAAGAAAAGGAACCCCCTTCCGGGTCAATCCGGTCAATGGTGCAGCGATACGGGAGAAATCCTGAACAAAACGTCGATAATAACCGGCTAAGCCCAAAAAGCTGCGGACCTCTGTCACTAATACAGTTCTGGGCCAAAGCTGCACGGGCTCGATCTTCCCAGGGTCCACAGGAATACTGTCTCCCATAAACACATGACCAAGGAAGTCAACACTATCAAGTAAGAAGGCACACTTCAAGAATTTAGCAAACAGCTGGTGCTCTCTTAATGTATGCAAAGCAATCCTCAAGTGCTGGTCATGCTCCTCACGACTCTTGAAATAAACCAGAATGTCATCAATGAACATAATAATAAACTGGTCGAGGAACGGGCTGAAAATCCGGTTCATCAAATCCATGAACGCTGCTGGGGCATTAGCGAGTCCGAACGACATCACCAAAAACACATAATTCCCGTAGCACGTACGAAAAGCAGTCTTCGGAATTTCATCCTTCCGAACCCGCAACTGATGATAACTGATTAAGTGTGTGATTTACGATCACCAAAAATATTTTACCGTAATCAGAAACGGCGTCGCATGAAGCTAGCCGGTGAATACGGGTCGATCCACAGGGATGTGTAATTTTCCTAAGTGTTCTCACGAGTTGATTCCAATGGTTGTTTGGTTTTGTTGATTGATTTCAAAAACTAAGTTGTACGATGGTTAAGGAACTTGTTAGGGTTAGGTCTAAAGTAGGGTTGATAAGATTAATATTAACACCTCTTTCAATGCCCTCGATTAAAACTTTTTAGAAGTCATAACAATTATTAGTAAAGGGGATTAGGATGATTGGGAAGAAACGAAGTTTCTTCCTCTAGATCCTTGTCCGTCCTTTCCTACTAATTGCTATAACCTTCATGGACGCCATGCATGTCCGGTCCTTTATACTACGGTTTCACCGTTACCTCATGGGTAGGATGCTGTAGGGAGCGGATCATGCATGCGTGCATGAAGTTCTACTTATGAAAAATTATTGGTATTGAAAAAGATGAGAGATATTCATCTCTCAATCCCTCCCTTATTCCTAACCCTAACAAGCGAGGAAATTACTCGCTCATTAGGGGATCTTTTAAAAATAACATTTTAAAATTCACTTACCTTCTGCAGTTTAAGAAAGACTACACTAGATTAAACTAGGGCAATGGTATGATTAATCTAAGGCAAGAATTAAACTAGAGAGCTAGGGCAATAAATTTAATTTTAAAGTACGGCAGAAAAATTAAAAAGAACTTACAAGAAAATGATGCTCTTCAATCCTCAAAAGATCTGAATTTTTATTAATTGAAAAGAGGCATAGGATTACAATATTGTGATTACAATTTATAAGTAAACAGGGAAAACTAGGGTTACAAATTCTCGCGCATGTGCTTTTACAGATATGCCCACGAAAAATCCCAACCCACGCACCGACGCACCAGCACAAGAAATATGCACCGACGTGCGCACTAGACGGCCGCGGAACCGCGGCACTGGTAGGCCTTGGGCCGCGGCATTGGTAGGCCTTGGGCCGCGGTTCCGCGGCCTTTTGGTGAGTTCAGCTCACCATCTTTCCTGGGATGCATTATGGTTATTTGGGCTTCTTTATTCTTCAGTACTTTTCTCAATTGGGCTTTTGATTCTCTTCCAGATTTTCCAGTGAATAATTATGGGGGACTTTAACCGTACGCTTCGCGAACTTGGACTTTGCATTGCCATGTACTTTGTGAACTCTATCTTTTACGTAGGCTTGATCAAGGTCCTTCTATTTGTTGGTCACAGTCCATTTTTCCATCGTCTTTACATCGTTTTCACTGTTTTCTGTCCAAGAATCTGTAACCTGTAAGATGTAGCAGACATGCGTCAAAAGCATTTGTTTATTTATAAAAAGAATAAGAATGGGGAATATAATAATGCAATATTATGATATGAACAAATACCCCCAAACTTATCTTTTGCTCGTCCTCGAGCAAACTTATTATTTTATTCTCGATAAAACCTAACCGCACTTTCGTAGGGAAACGCGATTGCACTGAGCACGTGCAACAAGCCGTTAAACCTCTAGGTGTCCTTAGTAGGAGGAGTGTTGTCTCCTGAGGGTTTTCAGCGGATATTACCCACAAATCCTATCAATTTGGCTTTTCGACTTTTGTTCTCCAATTAGGTTTTCTAACAAGGAATTCTATTATCGTCGACTCGTAAATTATCCACCCATATTCTTCACACTTCTTCATCATTTAACTTAAGATTATATATGTTCTAAAGACTTACCTAGCTTTCGGCATCTCTTAGGTTTTCCTTCTAGGGTTCCATCTCCACTCAGGAATTTTTATCAACTCTTACTAAAGATACAAGTTTTATTCTTCATTCATTTCTCTCATCTAAATCCCAATCACATATCCCCACGTGTGTGTATAAATCACCCATACACTTGGAAATTCAAATCAAGCAATCATACCCTTGTCCGTTGTCCACGGTACTAATTAACTGGTGAATTCATATCCTTCATGCGACTGTTAATAATTCTTGAGGTACCAACAACCGATTACAAGATATGTTTACAATTTAAAGTGTAATTCCTAGTCTTGCAACACCCAAGACTTTTAGCAGTGACTCCCAAACCAGTTGGTCTAAGGCACTAGGTGATGAAGCACCCTCGCTAAATATTTTTTCTATTTTTGCAGTCTTAAGTAATCACAAAGACCAGTGTTCATTTTTTTCTTTATTCACACTTATATATAATTTTTTTTTATTTTCATTGTACTAAGGACTTCAGACAAGAGCATTTCAAGGTCTCCTCTACAATTCCAAGTTTCAAGGTGCGTGATTGTGCAAATTGTAGGGTATACATTTTCAGAATCTAGACTTAAGTTAGGAATTATTTTTCAAACTTATACTCTAATAAGAATATCAATATTTTTCCTTTATTTCAACTTAGCCCCAAAAGTGAACTCAAAATTTGCCTATTTCCAAATAAACTACAAAGACATATACTTTCTACCGTTAATCTTTAAGGAAGGTTATTTTTAGGCTTTTTAATTTACTATGTCTAAGATCTAGTTGTTCGTAGCTAGTTAACTTATCTGTCAAACTCTAGTCAAATAAGCAAAAATTGAATACATTAATTTTTATAATTTTTGAAATTTTTCAATTTTTATGGTTTTTTTAAAATAAGTATGCAAATGCAAAAATATGTACAAATGAATGCGAAGGAAGAAAACGTACCAAGCATACCCCCAAACTTAAACTTGACAGTGTCCTCACTGTCATGCTACACCAAGAGGGTCAAAATGTCGGAACTCCCCTGATTATTTATTTACAAATTTTTATTTTTATTTTCTAAATTTTTTTATTTTTATTGTTAAAAGAAAAACAAAAATATATATACAACAAGGTTCCCCCAAACTTAAGCTTGGCCTTACATAAGCCAAAGGTTAGCACCAACCGTTCAAAGATCTTATCGTGATAATGGTAGGGTTTGTGAAATAATGGGGTGGAAAGAAAAGAAATGAGAAGCACACGAGACCGTGTGGAGGTAGAAACGGGATACGGTCTCGTTGGGGGAGAAGAATGGCGGAAAAGAGAAAGAAGTGGAGTACGATCTTAAGGGTGTAAATCGAGTGAATAAATTAGCGCAATTTGTGATAAACGATATGTTAAAAGCGATTGTGCTAATCTATCAACTCGTCGTGAAATGGGGTCAAATCCTTCAAGATTCACAAGCAAGCATGGGTACGCCGAATTTGGTATAGGAGTTGAAAGCGTAACGGTCTCTTGTACGGTCGAAATGATAGGAATGACGAAAGGGAGTGAAGTAGGGATAGTCTCATTCTCACCGTAATAAACTGTCTCGAACTGGAAAGATTCCAACAATGGTTCGAAACGACTGTAAGCAACCGAGTCTGATGGTTCAACTAACTCGTCTGAAAATGTAAAGGACTCAAACTCGGGCGGGGAGACATCAACATCGTCCAAAAAAGTGAAACACTCGTAAGTGTTATCGGCTGGGAGAACCGTGTCAGATTCAAAGGAAAACTTTTCAAGCTCACAGTCTTCAAGTGTGATGTTGTGCGTGGTCGGAATGATGGAATGGAGGGAGGGTGATATAACAGTTAAAGGTTCAGGAGGCTGAATTGGAAAATCCGACACATCAAACAATAATGGTTCAACCTCAATATTATCCTCAACTCTCTCCTCAATACTATCCTCATAAGTCTCCTCAATAGTTAACTCATCCATGCCATTATCATCAAAATTAAGACGCATATGAAGTTCGGGAGGAACCATTAATGACTCGGGATGATGAATTGGACTTAAAATTTTAACCAAATCAATGGGTTCATCATCCGAAATTTTCCCGGCATCTATATCCTCAATCAAGTGAAAATCAATTTTTTCTGACACCTCATCAAAAGCATGGATATTTATCGTTTTAGGTTCTAGAGTGGAGGTGTAAAGATCGAAAGGATTAAGTGTGGTTTCACTCGAAAGGGGTTCTTCACAATTTGGCAATTCAAGCACTACAAATTCGCACAACTCATCATTATTTTCAACTTGTGAATCAGTTAGGGCAATCGACGGAAAACCGGAGTTGTGGGCTTCAATTGGGTATGGGTAGGTTTGATTTGGAAATGTGTAGAACTCACTCGCTCCTCTCCAATTTTCCCTCCGTCCAACCGCCTCCTCATACATTGAAAAATTTGAAGCTAGTTGGAAACTAGCTGCCGGTTCACTAGGTTGCATAAGGGCGGCAATGGACGCATCCACATTCCTAATCATTTTGTTTGTTCCTGAAATATAAGCTTCCAACGACTGTTCCAAACTAGATTTGCGTGGTGAAGGGGTTTCGGTAAAAGATTCAAAACTGTTTGGATACGCGAAACTCCCAATTGGCTGTGTAGAAGCAATGTCTAGTGAAGGTGGGAAAGTCGGGTAGGACCGGTAGGAATTGGGTGGTTGGACAGGGGTAGGGTCAACATGTGGATAAAAAGGTGAATAGTCTTGTGGATCCCTAGAACTAGATGAGTGGAGAGGGGTGAAAGATCGGCTGCGAAATTGAGCAATATGCTCAGCAATGGAAATCGGCTTAAGAGTGACAGCAGGACTTGAAAAAGTGGTATCAACATATGGAGGTGGTAAAAGTTGACTTGGTTGACACAAAGTGGGTTGAAAAGTCGAACTGTTTCTCCTAGACGCTTCTATTTGATCTTTCAAAGATATTTTAGGCATGGAAGGATCGTCTTTAAATCGACCGAAACAATTAGCGTACGACGCAAAGTTAGGTTCGGGATACCAAAGTTCGGCAAGAGATTTATGATGTGGGGTATCCATGTTAGAAGAAAGAGAAGAGAAAGAAGATTGGAGTGCATAGATTTCTTAGCGACAAAAGTTGCAAAATTTCCTCTTATATTTTTTTTATTTGTTTGTTTCGCAAAAATTTTCGATAAAGGGCTTAGACACAAATGCAATCAACCAGAAATGCACAATCAGGCCTAGATCTAGGGTCACCTGGGTCAGCTAGACAGCTCCTAACTAGGGCTAGAAATAGGACCTCAAACCGCCTCTTCACCGCCAATTGCGGCCAGGTAAGTGCCAGGTAAGTAGAAGGCTCTCCGCTACAAGTAGCGGTCCTAATTAAGTAACCACTTGCCTTGACACACTTGCCTAGACACCGCAAAGTCAGGTTAGGATAAACGGTCGATGCCTATACTAGTCCTTTTCTTATTGAGCTCGAAGTCCTTAGGGCCGAGTCTAGTATTTTTTAATTAATTGTGGTCAATGCAAATGCTTTAAATGCTTTCTGGGGTCCTGGGAAGGGTAATGAAATCCCCACCCAATCTGAGTTTGGTCAATAGCCCCTTAAAGTCCGATTAAATTATGCAAAACATTAAATTCACTTGCAATCAAAAATTTTTAGCGCGGCACAAAGAAACCAGCAGAAAATCTGTTATTTAGAAGGGGGAAGAAGAATTTTTTAGCGCAAAGAATTCCTGCAGAAATTTTGACAGAAAGATATATGGAGGTTGCAGAGGGGAGAAAGAGGAAACAAACAGAGCTAATTTTGCGCAAAGAAGCCCCAAAACTACCGCGGTTCCGCGGTTTTATGCCTGTCAAGGCCGCGGTTTCGCGGTAAAGCTGAGGGATCGGCTCCTGGAAAAAATTGTACGGCTCTGTTATGAACTTTCCCTTCTGTTCTGATGTGATTTTTTTTTATTTTGCCCTCTGTAAATTTCCAGATCCGCGATTCTTTGCTGTTCCTGCAAGATTCAAATGACAAAACCCTTCAAACAGATAAAAATTGATAAAAAGTTGTTGTATTTTTTTTATTTCCAGATTTTTATAATTTTTAAAAATTTACATCAACCCGAAATTACACAGAAAGAAATTTTACGCCATCCCCGGCAACGGCGCCATTTAATTAAGTGTGGGATTTACGATCACCAAAAATATTTTACCGTAATCAGAAACGGCGTCGCATGAAGCTAGCCGGTGAATACAGGTCGATCCACAGGGATGTATAATTTTCCTAAGTGTTCTCACGAGTTGATTCCAATGGTTGTTTGGTTTTGTTGATTGATTTCAAAAACTAAGTTGTACGATGGTTAAGGAACTTGTTAGGGTTAGGTCTAAAGTAGGGTTGATAAGATTAATATTAACACCTCTTTCAATGCCCTCGATTAAAACTTTTTAGAAGTCATAACAATTATTAGTAAAGGGGATTAGGATGATTGGGAAGAAACGAAGTTTCTTCCTCTAGATCCTTGTCCGTCCTTTCCTACTAATTGCTATAACCTTCATGGACGCCATGCATGTCCGGTCCTTTATACTACGGTTTCACCGTTACCTCGTGGGTAGGGTGCCGTAGGGAGCGGATCATGCATGCGTGCATGAAGTTCTACTTATGAAAAATTATTGGCATTGAAAAAGATGAGAGATATTCATCTCTCAATCCCTCCCTTATTCCTAACCCTAACAAGCGAGGAAATTACTCGCTCCTTAGGGGATCTTTTAAAAATAACATTTTAAAATTCACTTACCTTCTGCAGTTTAAGAAAGACTACACTAGATTAAACTAGGGCAATGGTATGATTAATCTAAGGCAAGAATTAAACTAGAGAGCTAGGGCAATAAATTTAATTTTAAACTACGGCAGAAAAATTAAAAAGAACTTATAAGAAAATGATGCTCTTCAATCCTCAAAAGATCTGAATTTTTATTAATTGAAAAGAGGTATAGGATTACAATATTGTGATTACAATTTATAAGTAAACAGGGAAAACTAAGGTTACAAAATCTCGCGCATGTGCTTTAACAGATATGCCCACGAAAAATCCCAACCCACGCACCGATGCACCGGCACAAGAAATATGCACCGACGTGCGCACTAGACGGCCGCGGAACCGCGGCATTGGTAGGCCTTGGGCCGCGGTTCCGCGGCCTTTTGGTGAGTTCAGCTCACCATCTTTCTTGGGATGCATTATGGTTATTTGGGCTTCTTTATTCTTCAGTACTTTTCTCAATTGGGCTTTTGATTCTCTTCCAGATTTTCCAGTGAATAATTATGGTGGAATTTAACCGTACGCTTCGCGATCTTGGACTTTGCATTGCCTTGTACTTTGTGAACTCTATCTTTTACGTAGGCTTGATCAAGGTCCTTCTATTTGTTGGTCACAGTCCATTTTTTCATCGTCTTTACATCGTTTTCACTGTTTTCTGTCCAAGAATCTGTAACCTGTAACATGTAGCAGACATGCGTCAAAAGCACCTGTTTATTTATAAAAAGAATAAGAATGGGGAATACAATAATGCAATATTATGATATGAACAATAACCTGATCTCAAATCCATCTTAGAAAAATGTCCCGCACCATGGAGCTGATCAAATAAATCGTCAATGCGAGATAAAGAATACCTATTCCGCACCGTCACTCGGTTCAATTGACGATCATCGATGCATAACCTCAAACTGGCGTCCTTCTTCTTGACGAACAGAACAGGAGCTCCCCAAGGCGAAACACTCGGACGTACAAGTCCCCTATCAAGCAACTCTTGCAACTGATCCTTAAGCTCCTTAAGTTCCGCCGGGGCCATCCGGTAAGACGTTATAGAAATAGGCCCCATGCCAGGAATCAGATCAATACAAAACTTTATCTCACGCTCTGGCGACAATCCAGGTAACTCATCGTGAAAGACATCGGGAAACTCTCGCATGATAGGAACCCGATCGAACAAATCTAATGTGGCTCCGGTATCATGAATGAAAGCTAAGAATCCCCGACATGCTCTCCTCAAAATCCGACTAGCGCAAAGGGCTAAAATCAAACTGTGAGGGGCAGCACTACGGTCCCCCTGCACATAAGAACTGACTCGCCGGGAAAACAAAACCTGACTATCTTCTTGCGGCAGTCCACGGACGCATAGCACATAGCTAACCAGTCCATGCATAGGAGAACATCGAAGTTCAACATCTCAAGAAGGATCAAGTCGACGGACGACTCTCTATCTCCTATACCGACCACACACGACCGAAACACGTGTCGCACAACAAATGACCCGCCAACAGGAGTGGTCACAATAAGCGGCCGATCTAGCAAACATGACTCTCAGCCCAATCTTGGCACGAAGTGTAGAGAAACATACGAGTGCGTAGATCCCGGATCAAACAACACGTGTGCATCAAAAGAACATACTGAAAGAGTACCTGGAACCACTGCATTAGACGCCTGCGCGTCCTGCTGAGTCAAAGGAAATACCCGTGCCTGCCCTCTACCGGAAACTGGCTGTCCTCTGCCTCCGTCACCCAGTCCTCTCTGAACGAATCCTCCGCGACCACGGCTTCTCTGAACATAAGTATGACGCGGAGCTGCAACAGGTGCAAGCGACAACGCTCTCTGAGATGGAGAAGATGGTAAGGTAACATGTGGTACGGCTGCCTCTCTCTGGCGTATCGCGTCATAATCCCTAACGAGGTGAAGTAGACTGCCGTACGCAAAGCACCCCTACGGCGACTGCTGACCCTCATGTGGATAAATGCTGAATAACTGGCCTCGCCCCGAGCCTCTGCTACTCCCCGTACCTGAATGAAATCTATTGCGACGTCTGAACATCTGTCTCCGTGCTGATATACCCATATGAGCCCTCTTCAGTTCCGGAACGACCGACGTCTCGGAAAGACGCTCCTCAACTAATTGGGCTACATCAACCGCTGCTGCATATGTATCACAATGCTGTGCGCTGATAGTGAGGAACAACTGGGTAAGCAAGCCTCGAACGAACCTCTTGATCCGCATCTCCTCAGTAGCTACCAAATACCGAGCGTCCGCAGATAGCTCGGTAAACTGCACATCGTACTTTTCTACCGTCATACTCAGAGTCTGGCGTAACGACTCGAAATTGCGCGCTCGAGCATCCCTAACGCTCTATGGAAGAAAATGGGCAAGAAACACCATCACGAACTCAGCCCAGGTCATAGGAGAAAGACCTGCGGCTCTGCCCTTCTCTAAGGACTTGCACCACTTCTGGGCAAGACCTTCCAGAAAAAAACTGGCGAACTCTACCCATCTCACATCGGAGCATCTCAGTGAACGACATATCCTGCCATTCGATCGATAAATGACTGCGGGTCCTCCGCTGCATCAATGCCTATGAAAACCAGAGGCTTCAGCCTCATGAACTCATATACCGATACTGTGATGACCTTCGTAGCTGTAGGTACAACTGCCTGAACAGTAGGCACCATCGCGGTCCCCATAGCAGGTGGGACAACCACCTACCGCTACGCTTTATTGGCCTCAACTAACGACCCCATCATCTGGCGCAAATCCTGCTTACCGGCCTCTAGCCTAGTAATCCGATCGAGCGAAGGTGGATCAATCTTCTCCTGTACAACGGGCGTACCGC
Organism: Agapanthus africanus; assembly: GCA_030015575.1. Lineage (NCBI taxonomy): Eukaryota > Viridiplantae > Streptophyta > Magnoliopsida > Asparagales > Amaryllidaceae > Agapanthus > Agapanthus africanus. Next base: position 392,505,715 of record CM057341.1, read on the forward strand.
CCTGGTTAGTCCTCGTCTCAGACAAGCCAACTCTGATCTCGGCTCTCGCGGCCGCTCTCTACGCCCTCGTAGTCTTCGGCGGCATAATGGCTGGAAATGAAAACATGATTCGATAAGAATACGGAAATCGAATCGCAAGGATGTATATAATCATGGAATGAATTTTAACCATCAAGTCCTAAGGTCGCATAGGCGGAGTACCGTGTCATAAGTATGCCGCGGAATATACACACGGTACGCCACTCTACTTAAGCCACCTACTCCTTCATACCAAGGTTATCCTACACTCCGAAAGGTAAAACCTCGCTCTGATACCAACATTTTCACGACCCAAAATTGGCACGTGACCGGCACTTAAACCACGTAACGTATACAGGCGTAACGCAATTTAAGTAAGCCGAAACCCAGAAATCTAAACCCTCAAAAAAATAGTAAGTGATGAAAACATTTATTAAAAACATTTGGAAATTTCAAGAAAAAATCTTTGAAGTTTAAATTATTTTCTTAAAAATTTCGGCAGCACCTCCTTTGTAAAAACTAGCCCCGAACGGGTACAAACATAAGATATGGGTAAATCAACATATGATATACATAAGCATCCCCAAACGGGAGCAAATCACGCCCAACGGCGGAAAGAACCACCACAAGAATAATATATGACGCCTTGCGAAGAAATGAACAATATAAGTGAAAACAACATAAAAAGGTAAAACTGCATAATAAAAGTCTGCTCACACGAGCACGACACCCAAAGTCACAAAATAATATACAATATCGTCCTCACAACTCGTCTCTAAGTCAATACATAAAATAGTAGGTGGAGAGTACCAGATACAATAAGATGTACAATGAAATGAAAAGTCGGATAATTGCAACCCACCTACCGCAAAATGGCTCACGGCCAACCGTAGAGGTATCCGCTGCCAAAAAGATACAATGAGGCAGCCCTTCCGCAACTACTCTGAGGGTTAACCTGCAAAACTCTATGGCACAACGGGGGTGAGTTACCAACTCGTCAATAGTAAGTAACATCGTACAGGTAATCGCAGGTATGCACGTACTGCGATACTCTAATACATGCGATCTGATAGCATAATATGCCAATATGGATAAGCAACAATCATGAAAGGTACTCTATCAGGTACTACGAATACATGATGCAATGTATATCAATGAATGCCAGGTATGGGATAAAACATGTCATCATCACTGAATCATCATCGTAGAAAAACCGGTGTCCCTCAAATACACCTCAAGTCCCAACACCTCAGGCGCCGTCACCCTGATCAGCCCTCATATTCTGTAAATCTCATGGAACCTGAGTGCCCAACATCGGCACTCGAAAACATCAAGAAATACTCGTGTCCAACATCGACACGCAAATCCACATATATCGGGCTTCGTATGTCCGGATCGGCCCTCGGGCTCCGGCAGTACGAATCGGCCCGTATCCATCTCTCGACTTCGGTCGGTATCCTCCTGATAACTTCCAGGTCCAACCAATCATCGGTAGGTAGTACTCTCCCTGCCAGGCTCATTGTCTACACCAGAAAAACCATTTCTTACCCCGGGGAACCATACCGGGTCCACCATGAACCCGCAAATGGATCATCCAACTCCTCAAATCGGGTTTCTATCATACGTCTCAGAACCGAGAAAACGCATGGTGGACGCACTGAAATATCATATCAAGAGAACCGGGTTTTCAAAACAATGCATTTTTCTTGAAATAATACCGTGGTTCTCAAATCCATAAATCACAAGAAATCTATATCTTAATGCGTAAACCCATACAATATGACATATGCAACATAAAATAGTAATATGAGCATATCAAGGGAAAACCGCTCTTTTAAATGAATCCCTTTTTAAAATATATCAAGCGGTTCCCAATTATCAAAAATCAAATCCAACATCATATAAGGGTGCACATGTAACTATTGCAAGTATGTATGTAATTCATATGCGCAATCGAACAAGAATCATGTCTAATTGTAAATGATACGGTAAACTAAACAATGTATTATCCATGGCAATTCTATAGTGTGAGTGTCATGGCAATTACTAACGGTGTGTGTGTGGCATACAGTTTGGTGCTCGTGCAACATGAACCGTTAGTAACAGTGCTGTGTCTCATTTATACTATATCCATATGCAACAGGAAATGGGGAATGCACAATGGTACACATGCAAAATCAAAGTATATGAATAATAACATGCGGCTACAATATCCTATTAAGCCCTGACACATAACGCCATACGGGCGATTTCCCCGTAGATGTTAAATCTACTCACCGGTGAACTCAGCTAAGTAAATCCGACCACCTGCTTCTCTTTCTACGCAGCGTCCGTAGTCTCCGCCTGCGATCCTAAAATCATACAACAACAACATAACAAATGCACATTAGAAACCTAACAATAACACTCACCAACAATGGCAAAAAAACAAACCAACTCCCACAAGCTCCCAAGTGTTCTCTTAGCGGGCTAAACGCGTGCGGCAACTTCCTAGACCAGCCCTACGGCTACACATCGAACAAAACACCTAAACAATTAACGGATAATCCGCAACGCATGTTGCCGAAACGCTCGAATTTTAGCTAAAAGGTCCCAAATTTTGCTACACAAAAAATTGGTGAAAGTTGCAAGTTCCACGAGCCTAAAAATAACCCCAGAGACCCCTCGACAAAGACACAACCCCTAGTTCCCAAGTCTGGCCGCAAATTGCGGCCAGAAGGATTAAATTTGAGGCCACAAAAAGAGGTACGGGTCTCAGGTTCTCGTGGTGGGTTCTAGGCCTCATATACACTTCTTAGTAATGGCAACTTTCAAAACAACAACCTGAGTTGATAGCAGATTCAACAGGACACCAAAACCTAACCAAAATACGATATTTTGCATAAAACTGAAACATTATGGTTCTAAACTGAAACTAATTAGCAACACAACATATTAACTACCTAATTAACAGTAGAGAGTCACTACTTAACCAAACTTGCTCCAAAACCCTATCTTTCAATGCCCCAAGTGATTCTAGTGGCTTGATCTTAGCTTGAGAAGGGTTTTGATGGAGTTTAGTGGAGATTTGTGTGGGTTTGTGAGGGTAGGGTTAGGGTTTCAGTTGAGGGAGTGTGAGAGAGTGAGAAAATGATATGAAGAAAAGAAATGAGAATGAGAGAATGAAATGGGAGTGTGAGGGTGTATGTGAATGGATAAGGGTTTGGGAATTAGGGGTGAGCTTAGAGGAGCCATGCCTCCGCCTTTCTCTTTTTATTTAATGCATGGCATGCTTGCCCATGCTCATCATGCCCTCTCTCTCTCCCTCTCTCTCAAGTCAACCAAATAAAGAACAATTTTATTTAAAATTTGAAAGCTAATAATTTTATAATACCTAAGACTTAATTAGAATGGGGTTAGGGTGCCATGGCTACTTAAGCATGGTTAACCCCCCAATTAACCCTAGGTTAACATGCACATGTGTATGCAAGCCCAAATTAAATATTAATAAAATATTAATTAATTTTGATAAAATATTTGAAAACTATTTTGGTAAAATTTTTACTAAAAACCGCATTATCACTTAATTAACATTAATCGCAATCTAAGGTGTTACAATATGATACTTGTAGAGACTTAACCATGGCTAAAGATAATGGTTGGGTTGATAAATATCTAGAGTAAAACAAAATTAGTGGATTTAAGTCAAGGCTTCTACATGCTTCCATAAGCATCTTTAGCCATGCTAATTTCCACCTAATTTTGATTTTTCCCATAATAATTAATCACCCAAATTATCTTTTGTTTAGTATAAGTCTCATACACCCAAGTCCAATGTATCATCTAGCATGACACAAAAGTAAATACATTAATATATATCTCATATATATTTAAATGTATTTGGAGAAAAGAAATTCTTAAGTGAGCTAATATTAGTTAATATATATTTATATATCAAATATATATTTATATATTAAATTATTAAATCAACACATGATTTAATAATCCTGCTATATCACATACAACCGACTAATATCATTTATATGCATATCAAATATACATGTAACAAATTATTGAATCAACGCTTGATTCAATAATCCGGTTGTATCACATATAACCTATATCGCGAGATTAAAATACTGTATCACATACACGTATTAATCTCGGTCCCGCACATATCACATATGTGCCTTACTTCGTTTCGCTTAAGCTAGGAAACCTCTGTGTATGACTCTAAAGACTCGTCAATACGCCAGCAGTAGGTGATGATCATATCAATCGCCCACAAGCCGTCAGCAGTACCAGCTGGACATAACGACTACCTAGGTATTGAGTGATCAGAAGATCAACAATCAAGCTTGTCCAAACTCCCGTGAATCCAGTAAGTAACACTACCGTACAGTCCGGTCTCTTCGTCTGATATGTCGCATATCGGGTCTGGGGTGGTAAACATTAGACCCCAATAACTTGATAAGTCATGCCGATGTGAGGATCATAACGGGTCGAGAAACTACTGATAAAACTTACCGATAAATCTTAGCATCATCCCTGGACAGGGACTTCCTGTTATAGACAATCAAGCATAGCGCAACATCAACTCCCAATGCCGGGAAAGACGAAACCCCTCCTATCTTTCACTGACTCCATGTGACTCGGGATTGTACCCAAAATCCACCTATTTTCACGCACTCATGAGTGTGGTAGGGAGGAAATCAAAGCACAGTGGGAATCATACAAGACTCTATGACGATCTCGGATCTACAGACTAACCTGTACCAGTGTCACCAGAGAACTGCTACCCGACGATAGGTATAATACCATCTACGAGTTCTCGGCGAGTCCTCTTCGGTGTACCCATTACAATCTTTGATGTCAAACACCAATGGATGTAGGATCAACCATCGCCCCATACAAGGTCAAGAAACGTACACACTAGTCTACACTGGAATATCGATTTCCTGTCTAGATATTCCCTCGACTAGGAACAATTAAAGGATGAACTTGTGGACTACCCAGGCCCCACTAGTATGATCTGCATCATAGTCCTGGTAGTCAAGTACACATCCTAAGGTTTTTATCAACATGTGAGAGAAAGACAGTATAACAATACCAGTCTACATGTTAAGATAAAGAACAACCAGATAGCATACTATCATGTCGAGCAAGAAAGTCCTCTCTATATATGTCCAAACATCCACTATAATATACAACATGTACAATAATGGCCTCTAGGGCATACATATAACTGACAATTGGGTCTTGTCCTCATAGACTCAATCCAAATGCTGCACCCAGACCAGCGATTACCTATCCGCAGCGGTCAGCTATCTAGGCACCTGCTCCATGACTCGCTCTCCCGGCTCCACCTCCTCGTGGACCGACTGCACCTCCTCCTCGTCAGTTCCACCAGGCACAAAGGAACTTGCCTCAAGTACAAAGGAACGAATAGAAGAATGCTCCTCCAGTAAGGATGAATGTACCGAGGCGACAGGCTTTCATAATGACTGTAGAAGAAGCTGAAGCCATTGGCCAAGTCATCACTGGTAACTCTTTTATTTCGAGCTTTCTTTCAGTCTTTATATATACTTATATATCTTTTCCTTATACCTAAAACCTATCCCACATAACTAAGGTACGATCTTAGTAGCCTCACTTCCTGCACTAGCACTCTTCAATACTGGAGCATCTCATTGCATTATGTCGCAACGGTTCGTTCGAACTCATGCGATTCCAGTCCAACCTCTCATATCCAGTTGGAATGTCAGTTTAGGGAATGGTGTTCTAAAGGCAACAATTGGATACGACCTGTGTCCAGTAGTAGTCTGCAGCAGAGAATTCTATGCTGGCTTCAAGGTGCTGGACATACCAAATTTCGATGTCGTTTTGGGTATGGATTGGCTAGGAACATTCTATGTTACTATTGACTGTCATCAAAGGAAGGTAGTGTTCGAGATTCCAGAGCATCCGGTCTTTTATTTCAAAAGTGGAGACCATACCCTGGAGCCAAGCACATACAAAGAAAAACCGAAGAAGGCAGTTATTGCAACACTTCAAGCGAAGGAAGGATCGAAACCAGAGGTAGTTCGAAAGTTCGACAATGTATTTCCTGAAGACATATTAGGTTTGCCTGCCGATCGAGCTCTTGAATTCAACATTGATTTAGTACCTGGAGCACAACTAGTGATCAAAGCACCGTATCAGTTAAGCCCCGAAGATTTGAAAGAGATCCGAACTCATTTGGACGAATTATTGAGGAAATGATGGATTCGTCCCAGCACTTCAAGTTGTGGATCGCCAGTTCTACTTGTGAAAAAGAAGGAAGGTTCATAACGAATGTGTATTGATTATAGAGCTCTGGACGAAGTAACTATAAAGAACAAGTATCCACTTCTGCGCATCGACGATCTGTTCGATCAGCTAAGTGGGTCTTGCGTTTTCTCCAAGTTAGATCTTCGCTCGGGATATCATCAGGTGAAGGTCAAAGAGTCTGATATTCCGAAGACAGCATTCAGGACTTGCTATGGTAATTATGAGTTTCTTGTGATGCCATTTGGAGTGACCAATGCACCAGCTATATTCATGAACCTTATGAATCAAGTTTTCTGAGAGTACCTAGACAGGTTTGTTGTCATCTTCATTAACGACATCCTGGTGTATTCTAAGTGTCGGAAAGAACATGTCAAGCATCTACGAATTGTCCTAGAGACCTTATGACAACATCAACTCTATGCCAAGTAGAGCAAGTGCGAGTTTTGGCTAGATCAAGTCGGTTTTCTCGGACATATTGAATCAGGCGATGGAATCTCTGTAAATCCAGCTAAAGGATCAACAGTAAGCAAATGGCCGACTCCGAAGTCAGTGAAGGACATTTGAAGTTTCTTAGGTTTGGCAGGTTATTACAGAAGATTCATTGGAGGATTTTCGAAGATTGCAACACCCCTGACCAAGCTCACGTGTAAAGATTAAGAATTCGTGTGGTCAGAAGCATGCGAACAAGCTTTCGTAGAATTTAAGTCAAGATTGGCATCAATGCCTATTCTCGTAATACCGGACCAATCTGAAGGTTTTGTAGTGCATTACAATTCATCCAGTAAAGGATTAGGAAGCGTTCTACATCAGCACTGTAAAGTTGTAGCTTATGCATCAAGACAGCTGAAGATTCATGAGTGCAACTACCCAACAAATGAACTAGAGTTGGTAGCCGTTATCTTTACTCTTAAGATTTGGCGCAATTATCTTCTTGGAGAATGTGGTAGTTATATTTATGCCCTAGAGGCCATCACTGTACATGGGATATATATTATAGTGGATGCTTGGATATATATAGGGAGGACTTTCTTACTCAACATGATAGTATGCTATCTGGTTGCACTTTATCTAAACATATTGACTTGTATAAGTGATGCTGTCTTGCTCTCTCAAGTTGATAAAGCCCTTAGGATGTGTACTTGACTACCAGGACTATGATGGAGATCATACTAGTGGGGCCAAGTGTTAGTTATAAGTATGCCTTAGAGGCCATTACTGTACATGAGATGTATATTGTAGTGGATGCTGGGACATATATAGGTAGGACTTTCTTGCTCGACATGATAGTACGCTATCTGGTTGCTCTTTATCTTAACATGTATACTTACTGTCTCTCTATTACATGTTGATAAAGCCCTTAGGATGTGTACTCGACTTGCAGGACTATGATGTAGATCATACTAGTGGGGCCTGGGTAGTCCATGTGTACATCCTTCAATGTTCCTAGTCGTGGGAATATCGATACGGGGCATCGATATTCCAGAGTAGACTAGCGTATATCCTCTCGACCTATGTGATGGGCAATGGATGATCCCATATCCATTGGTGTTTGACATCAGAGATGGTATGCGGGTGCTCAGTGGTGACTGGGTACACTGAACGGACTCGCTGAGAACTCCCAGATAGTATTATACCTTACGTCAGATGGCAGTTCTCTGGTGACACTGGTACAGCTTAGTCTGTTGACCCGAGATCATCATAGAGTCTTGTGTGTCTCCCACTGTGCTTTGATTTCCACCCTACCACGTCTCTACTGAGTCGTGCAAACAGGTGGTTTTTGGGTACAGTCCCGATTCACATGGAGGCAATGAGCGATAGGAGGGGATTCGTCTCTCCCGGTATTGGGGGTTGATGTTGCGCTATGCTCGACTGGCCATAACTGGAAATCCCTGGCCAGGGTTGCATTGATTTACTTGTAAGTGTTACCAGTAGTTTCATGCTTGTTATGGACCTTACATCGGCATGACTTATCAAGCTATTGGGGTCTGACGTTTACTACCCCTAGGCGAGATATGCGACATATCAGACGAACAGACCGGACTGTGCGGTAAGTGTTACTGATTGGATTCACAGGAGTGTGAGTGGGCTTGCTCGTTGATCTTCTGATCGCTTAATACCCGGGTGGCCGTTACGTTTAGCAGACCACTTGCGGCTTGTAGGTGTTTGATATGATCATCACCTACTGCCGGCGTATTGACGAGTCTTTAGAGTCCTATACAGGGGTTTCCTGGCTCAACCGAAACGGAGTAGGAGCGCATATGTGATATGTGCGGGACCGAGATTGATACGATATGAGATACCGTATTCTATTCTCACGATTTGTAATATTGATCGGTTGTATGCGATATAGCCGGGTTATCGGATCAAGGGCTGATTCGATAAGTTGTTACTTTTGATATTAGTCGGTTATAGCCGGATTATTAAATCAAGAGTTGATTTAATAATATAATGTATAATTATATATTTGATATATTACATTAACTAGTATTAGCTCACTTAAGATTTATTTTCTCACTAGTTCGTGCATGAGTGTATATGTGATATATATTTGTGTACATATGTTTGTATCATACTTGATGATACACACAAGATGGGTGTATGAGACTTATACCAAGATTAGGTTTAAGATTAGGGTTATTGCTTTATCTTAAGATTTAACAAAAAAATTAAAACTTAGTCAAAGTTATCAAGCTTGAAGAAACTTGGAGAAACTTTGACAAAGTCCACTCTTTTGTCATTTCTCTTGATATTCTTTAACCTAACCCTTAACCTAATACCTTGGTTAATTCTCTATATGAGTTAAGCATGAGGGCTTAACTCAACCATGTTGCAATAATTAAAAGAATAAGTTTTCATTTGGATGAATTACCTTTTCATCTTCTTTTTCATCAAGCTCCATGAAAAGCTTGATAGCTCCAATGGTGCCATGAGGAAAAATGTGAGAAAATCAATTCTAAAGTGAGCCTACTTCCTACTTCTTCATCCTCTATCACTTGCCATGTAGTATAGGATGTTCTCTTCATAAAGTTCATGACCAAGTGAAGGAATAGCTTGAGTTTGAGTCTCCCCGACGTAGATCATCTTCGGCCTCGAAGTCAATGACCTAGCCCGCTCATTTCTCCGAAGAAACCATCGCTAGGGTCCGGCATCCCGATGATCGCAGCGAAGGGACGTCAACACGGAGCATTAGAAGTGAAGGACCGGATCTACAAAGGTTGTAATCCCTTTCACTTAGTAGTAAAGTAGTTTACTTGCTTGTTTTTCGCCTTACCTCTAGTAAACGATCTAGATTAGGGTTGTTCGGCACATATAAAAATTTTGATTTTGGCATGGTAGATGCCTTGTAGAACCTCATGAGTGTGCCTAGGAACCCTACAGTGGTATCAGAGCCTAGCTAGAGCTTTAAGCGAAGTGTAGACGAAGTTAGAAACCTGATCGAACCCCAAAACCCTAATCAAAACCCTTCTCTGTACATTTTTTAAAACTATGGATTATTCCTAATTAAAAATACTCAAAAAAATTCAGCAGTGTTTTCTAGGAATTACTGTGCAGCACGTGACCCCAATTAAATCAAGGCGCCGCGGAACTGCGGCCGTACCCTAGGTGGCACGGCGGTTCCGCGGCCATTCTGTAGTTTTATGCTACACTGTTTGCACAGTAATGTCCTTATATAGTTCCTGTATTTTCTGGGAATTTTTAATTTATACTCAACAGTTGAGTTTTCTGGGTTGTATTGGGAGTTCGTTGATTCGATCGGAAAGTTTGACTTCGTCTTTGTGTTTTTTCGGGTAATTTAGAACGTGTTAAAAGGTTCGACCGGATATCAATATCTCACTTGTTCCCCTGTCGGAAAATTTCCAAGTGTTGGAATTTTTCGTTGTTTAAGAACGTCTAAATCGTGCAAGTAACGCGATGGACCCTCTAGAAGACAACAAAGCTTAACTCGATTATGTGACCGCCTTGAACTGCCTTTTGAACCTTAGGGTTTGTGGCATTACGGCGTGCCACATGTGAGGCGTTGGCTTGACCCTTCTACGGCTGGACCGTTGGTACTGTGGCATGAAATGGATGTTTTTAAACTCCCCTCAAGTGTTGAGCTATTTGGGAAAACTTGGATGTTTGATTATTCGATCGGAAAGTTTAACATTGTCTATTTATCTGGAATGTGATACAATATTTGGAATCCACAAGTAGTTATGAGATAACTTATTTGAATGTTATAAATCTAGCAGTTTAGTCTCAAATGATTGGTTGCCACAGGATTTTGATGCGATCAAAAGTCCGTCGCAATCACGTTGCGTACGCGGATACTCGCCGGTAAACTTAATAGATAGCCACGCCCCATAGCCTCGACTAAGTGACTGTAGGAGAACCCCGTCGCCGAAAGCATCCGTTCGGGTGCTCGCGGCAGCGGTGTTCCGCCTAAGTGCACTTCGTCGACGGCATCCGGGGGTGCGGCCGTCTACTAAAGTTTGCGACGAGCATTCAATCAGGATGTCGGGAATCTTGTTGAATTGCCCGACTTGATATTGAAAACTATTTTCGATTTTGAGACTGAAATGCGGGGTTTATAATTTTTAGGCATGCGATGTCTAAGGAATTCATTTGGTTAGGCATGAGATGTCTATGAAGGTTGCGGATTCCAACTGTTGTAGTTTTACACTTTCCTTTCTGCGACCGTAAGTGTATTATATGATATCGCCAGTTTCGTTGCTATATGTCAACGATAATTGGAATGGGCATATTTACTTACGTTGATGACATGTGATGTTATGTGTTGCTGGATATGTTATATTGGATCGTCGTGTTTGAATAGTCGGGGGTTTTTATGTGAGATGAGTGTTTTTCATTTTCATTCATGTAAAAAACTTGTATGTAATATTCTTTTATTGGGGCACTTCCGGGTTGAGGATGATGTCACCATTGTATATTATTTACTTTTCCGCATTAGGATAGACCCAAGGAAGGGAGCACAAGTAACCGGGTTCTAGGGTCCAGTGGGAGACCATCTCGAGGAGTCGAGTCCGGGTCTCCTAACTCTAAAATTGGTAGGGTTGCTTGTCGCTCTCGTAGGGGTCTAGGGGTGTGGGATTGGCTATTCATCACGACTGTGGAATCCGTGTTTTATACAGGCTCAAAATAAAATACGGACGTCCTAGTATATCCAATATTTCATTATATTTTCTGCTTCGTTATTTGTGATGTGATCATGTGATATGTTCAGATAGATATAGTATATAGTATATATGATATATTATATAAACGTTGCTTATGTTTTACACCCGCGCTAGCCCTGCCCCGCTCTGCCGTTAGTTACCTAACCTAACGGTGCAGACGGGACATCGAGGCGAATGTGGATAGCATAAGTGTACGTTGTATTTATCTGTGATGTTTAGGTGGACTTAAATGATGGGACATTCATTAATGAGATTAATGAAAGAAAATAAACCTAAAAGATGTTGTGGAATCGAATTTCAAAAACAAGGTAGCTCTAGTTATTGCTTTACATAGCGGTGTTCCTTGTAGAACATCCATCACCTCATTCGACGAGCAAAGAGCCGACGATCCCTTCACCGGGAGTGACCACTTTAGCAATAATTAGCAAATGCTACAACCTTCGGTTTGTCTTTTGACTGCTTTTTCTAGTTCTTGCTTTGCATAGTGGTATTATGATTATCCTGCACCTCATTCGACGAGGAAAGAGCCGAGATCCCTTCACCGGGAGTGACCTCTTTAGCGAAACTAGCAAAAGCCTCAAAAACACTCCATTTAAAAATCATTTGCTTCTGCAGCGAGATCAAGTTCAAAGCGTTAAAGGTTTTATTAAAAATCATCCGCAACCCTCCGTCATTTTAGGAAGTAGAGTACTTAGTATTCGTGCTGTGTTTGTTGACCATAGTCAAGGCACAGTGTACGGTAGCTAAGTGATGTCTTCCTACACCGCATATGATGCGATTAGTTAGGACAGTCGCGTGACTTTGTTGACCTTAGTTAAGGGTCATGTGGGTGGGTCTAATTAATCACGAAATGACTGGTAGAACTTGACTAGTACTTATGATTTGTTGACCATAGTTAAGGTCATAAGTGCTAGGGGTAAAAACCTTTATTGGGAGTTTCAAGTGTTGAAATTTGCAATGAGATTGCATACCTTCTATATGATAGTTGGATCCTAATACCCACTGTGAGTAATTGTTACTCCTGGGAGAGTTTTGCACTTTGCAATTAGCTGATCAAGTAGGTGTCCAGAAAGGTGTCAACGGGGTTACGCCCCTGGGAAAACGAGGTTTACTTTAATTAGGTCCGTGCGATAGCACGGGGAACCTCCCTTAAAGTACCGGCACTGGCCTCGCTGAAAGATTGGCGAACTTGTAGAGTGTAATTAATCCCGGCTAGTCTTTCCTTTTAGGGTTTGAAGGAAGATTTGATAAAAACAGTGGGAGCCATCCTGATTAGATAAAATATATAACTAATCTAATCTTGCAAGAGCGCACGCAGAGTGTTTTCTTCTTTCTCTCTCCAGGTAGCGACCATGTCACGCCTTAATCAAGATAATAATATGGATGTATTGACTGAACCCGCTTGTTATACTTAGCTGGGGAACGTTGTCCCGCTCCAACTTATAATTGTTATAAGACAGAGCAGGAATTAGTGGAATACCAGGATTCCCGTGCCACCCAAACGAAAAAAGTGCATGATGATGCATCTTCTTCGGGTGTGTTCATTACAAAGAACTGTTTCTCTGTATTCTCTACGTCCTGGGTATTGGATACCGGATCGGGATCCCGCATATGTAATCTATTATATGGGCTACAGAAAGGTAGAGAACTGAGAACGGGTGATAAGTTTCATGAGACAGAAAACGGTGCAAGTGTTGCAGCCAAGTCTATTGGTCACTATCACCCTGTATTTCCAAATACATTGATTCTGAACGAATGTTATTAGATACCGAACCTGATATACAACATCATATCAGTCTCTTTATTTATTAAAGAAAGGATATAATTTTGTATTGTTGGATAATGTTTTGAACATTTCCTATATCAAAAGTTGATCGGTTCAGGCACGTTATCTAAAAGCATTGTTGTTCTAAATCAAACTACAGTTCTTAGTATATAGAACACACACGAGAGGAAGAGTTCAGAAATGAACGAATTCTTCTTGAGGCATTGTAGACTAGGTCATATCAATGCGACCCGACTAGCTAAGTTATATTTAGATGCATATTTAATTCAGTTTAAATTTACATCTTAGGAAACTGGCCAGTCATGTCACAAAGATAAGATGACCATAGCTCCGTTTACTGGAAACAGAGAAAGAGTTAGTGAACTCTTGGGACTAATACATAGTGATGTATGAAGGTCCCCAGTCTACATATGCTAAGACCGGTTCTTTGTACTTCATTACATTCACTAATGATCTCTCTAGATTCAGACATATGTTCCTGTTGAAACACAAGTCCGAAACTTTTGAGATAATCACCGAATATAAGTCAGAAGTAGAGAACCAAAAACGGATATAAGTATTATGTCCTTTGATGTGATCAGGGAGGAGAATACTTGAGCACGGGATTCCAGGGCTATTCTAAAGGAGAATGAGATTCTCTCTCAGCATTACTCCTCCATATACACCACAGCACGTCGGTGTATCGGGGCGAAGCAATCACACCCTATATGATATGGTGCGCTCTATGATGAGTACTGCTAAGTTACCTGTTTCCTTTTCGGGGTTATGCACTTAAGAAGCTGCATACTTATTGAATTAGGTTCGAATCAGATCACTGACTACCACTCCATATGAGATATGGTATGGGAAAAGCCCATCTCTTAAGCAAGTTAAGATTTGGGGTTGTCCGGCCTATGTCAAAAGCAAAATCCGGACAAGATCGAGGCAAGGTCAGTTCTGTAGAACTGGAAGGATTTCCAGCTATACAAACTACAGCTGATGATTTGATAGAACCAAAAGATTCAATAGTCTCCGACGAACCTCAGCCTCTCTGCCGATCTAGTAGGGTTCCTCATCTGCCTGAGAGATACTTCGGTTTCTCGATGACTGTGGGAGCGAGGATTGCATCATGAGATGATGACCCAACTAGTTTCGAGCAGGCCATCAAGAGTGGGAACTCTGTAAGAATGTCTGGATGCTTAGCGATCTGAGATGGAATCCATGTACACCGACAAAGTATGGACTTTGGATGCTATATCTGAAGGGTTGAATCCCCATCAGGAGCAAGTGTATCTTGAGAAGATTACTTGGTGTAGATGGAAAAGTTAAGACTTTCAAAGCTAGACTTGTTAAAGTTTTTCGTCATCGACCAGGCGTGGATAATGATGAAACCTTTTCCAGTGGCTATGCTTAAGTCCATCCGGATCCTACTTAACATTGCTACATACCATGACAACGATATCTGGTGGTTGGGTGTCATGACTATTTTTCTAAATACTGATTTAGAAGAGAACGTCTATAAGTACACAGCCAGAGGGTTTCGTAAACAGTGGGAGCAGCGGAAAAGTGTGGAAGTTGCTTTACAGAATAAAGCAGGCATCGCGGAGTTGGAACATTTGTTTTGATGTGGTAGTCAAAGAGTTTGACTTCATCAAAATGGTAGATGAACCTTATATATACAAAAAAGGTAGTAGAGAGTAAGGTGGTCATCCTCGTATTCTACGTGAACAACATACTCTTGATAGGAAAAGAGTTTCTTATGCTACGCTCGGTCAATCTCCTCTTATCACAAGGATTCTCCAAATAGGATAAAGATGATACCTCCTAAATCCTGGGTTTTGGATCTATGAGATAGATCTAAATGGATATTAGGATTCTCACTAGGTGTAGTAAGATAGTATCAATCGATCCTGGAGAGAATCACTAGATAAGTTCCAGGGTGATAAGGACGACTGAATGTCAGTCACAGGCATTGTCTTTACCCTCAGTGGAGGGACGGTATGCTGGAAGAGTTCCAAGCTGAGATACCGTGGCAGACTAGACGATAATGGCTGGTGACATCGCTATCAAAGATACTACCAAAGAGGCAGTTTGGGTGTATATTAGTTCATGAGATGAACTAGGTTACTACCATTGTATGACAATGGAAGTGTGGCTTTGGCCTAGGAACCCCGGTCCCATCAATGACCCAGACATATTCTGAGGCAGCATCACCTGATCATGGAGATAGTTGATCTCCAGTGTGATCGAGGTTAGGAGAGTAAACTCAGAGGACAACACGGCGGATCCACTCACAAAGGCCTTTTCCCAGAGAGAGACTTATATGGGATGGTTGAGTATATGATACTGCAACCACTGCTACAGATGGCCCTAGTGCAAGTGGGAGATTGTTAGATATATGTATGCCCTAGAGGCCATTACTGTACATGAGATGTATATTGTAGTAGATGCTGGGACATATATAGGTAGGACTTTCTTGCTCGATAGTACGCTATCTGGTTGCTCTTTATCTTAACATGTATACTTACTGTCTCTCTATTACATTTTGATAAAGCCCTTAGGATGTGTACTTGACTTGCAGGACTATGATGTAGATCATACTAGTGGGGCCTGGGTAGTCCATGAGTACATCCTTCAATGTTCCTAGTCGTGGGAATATCGAGACGGGGCATCGATATTCCAGAGTAGACTAGCGTATATCCTCTCGACCCATGTGATGGGCGATGGATGATCCCATATCCATTGGTGTTTGACATCAGAGATTGTATGCGGGTGCTCAGTGGTGACTGGGTACACTGAACGGACTCGCCGAGAACTCCCCGATGGTATTATACCTTACGTCAAATGGCAGTTCTCTGGTGACACTGGTACAGCTTAGTCTGTTGACCCAAGATCGTCATAGAGTCTTGTGTGTCTCCCACTGTGCTTTAATTTCCACCCTACCACGGCTCTACTGAGTCATGCAAACAGGTGGTTTTTGGGTATAGTCCCGATTCACCTGGAGGCAATAAGCGATAGGAGGGGATTCGTCTCTCCCGGTATTGGGGGTTGATGTTGCGCTATGCTCGACTGGCCATAACTGGAAATCCCTGGCCAGGGTTGCATTGATTTACTGGTAAGTGTTATCAGTAGTTTCATGCTTGTTATGGACCTTACATCGGCATGACTTATCAAGCTATTGGGGTCTGACGTTTACCACCCCTAGGCGAGATATGCGACATATCAGACGAACAGACCGGACTGTGCGGTAAGTGTTACTGATTGGATTCGCAGGAGTGTGAGCGGGCTTGCTCGTTGATATTCTGATCGCTCAATACCCGGGTGGCCGTTACGTTTAGCAGACCGATTATGGCTTGTAGGTGTTTGATATGATCATAACCTACTGCCGGCGTATTGACGAGTCTTTAGAGTCCTACACAGGGGTTTCCTTGCTCAAGCGAAACGGAGTAGGACCGCATATATGATATGTGCAGGACCGAGATTGATGCGATATGAGATACCGTATTCTATTCTCGCGATTTGTGACATTGATCGGTTGTATGCGATATAGCCGAGTTATCGGATCAAGTGTTGATTCGATAAGTTGTTATTTTTGATATTAGTCGGTTATAGCCGGATTATTAAATCAAGAGTTGATTTAATAATTTAATGTATAATTATAAATTTGATATATTACATTACATTAACTAGTATTAGCTCACTTAAGATTTATTTTCTCACCAGTTTGTGCATGAGTGTATATGTGATATATATTTGTGTACATATGTTTGTATCATACTTGATGATACACACAAGATGGGTGTATGAGACTTATACCAAGATTAGGTTTAAGATTAGGGTTATTGCTTTATCTTAAGATTTAACAAAAGAATTAAAACTTAGTCAAAGTTATCAAGCTTGAAGAAGCTTGGAGAAACTTTGACAAAGTCCACTCTTTTGTCATTTCTCTTGATATTCTTTAACCTAACCCTTAACCTAATACCTTGGTTAATTCTCTACATGAGTTAAGCATGAGGGCTTAACTCAACCATGGTGCAATAATTAAAAGAATAAGTTTTCATTTGGATGAATTATCTTTTCATCTTCTTCTTCATCAAGCTCCATGAAAAGCTTGATAGCTCCAATGGTGTCATGAGGAAAAATGTGAGAAAATCAATTCTAAAGTGAGCCCACTTCCTACTTCTTCATCCTCTACCACTTGCCATGTAGTATAGGGTGATCTCTTCACAAAGTTCATGACCAAGTGAAGGAATAGCTTGAGTTTGAGTCTCCCCGACGTAGATCATCTTCGGCCTCGAAGTCAACGACCTAGCCCGCTCATTTCTCCGAAGAAACCATCGCTAGGGTCCGGCATCCCGATGATCGCAGCGAAGGGACGTCAACACGGAGCATTAGAAGTGAAGAACCGGATCTACAAAGGTTGTAATCCCTTTCACTTAGTAGTAAAGTAGTTTACTTGCTTGTTTTTCGCCTTACCTCTAGCAAACGATCTAGATTAGGGATGTTCGGCACATATAAAAATTTTGATTTTGGCATGGTAGATGCCTTGTAGAACCTCATGAGTGTGCCTAGGAACCCTACACCAAGGGTAGTCCACAAGTACACCTTATAATTGTTCCTAGTCATGGGAGTATCGAGACATGGCATCAATACTCCAGAGTAGACTAGCCTATGCGCTTCTTGACCCATATGATGGGCGATTGATGAACCCACATCCATTGGTGTTTGACATCAGAGAAGGTATACGGGTGCTCAGTGGAGACTGGATACACTAGACGGACTCGCCGAGAACTCCTAAATTGTATTATACCTATCGTCGGATAGCAGTTCCCTGGTGACACTGGTACATGTTAGTTTGTAGACCCGAGATCGTCATAGTGTCTTATGTGATTCCCACTGTGCTTTTATTTCCACCATACCACGGTCAAGAGATCATGCAAAAAGGTGGTTTTTGGGTACAGTCCCGAGTCACATGGAGGCAATGAGCGATAGAAGGGGTTTCGTCTCTCCCGGTATTAGGAGTTGATGTTGCGCTATGCTCAATTGGCCATTAGAGAAAATCCCGCGCCAGGGTTGCTGAGATCCACTGGTAAGTGTTATCAATAGTTTCTCGAACCGTTATGGACCTTGCATCGGCATGACTTATTATGATATTGGGGTCTGAAGTTTTACCACCCCTAGGCTGTGATATGCGACATATCTTACGAAGAGAGCGGACTGTACGGTAGTGTTACTGATTGGATTCACATGAGTACGAGTAGGCTTGCTTGTTGATCTTCAAATCTCTCAATACCCGGGTGGTCATTACATTTATCAGACCGCTTGCGGCTTATGGGTGTTTGATATGATCATCACCTACTGCCGACGTATTGACGAGTCTTTAGAGTCCTACACAGAGGTCTCCTAGTTCATGCGAAACGAAGTAGGAGCATATATATGATATGTGCGAGACCGAGATTAATGCTTGTATGTGATACCGTATTCTATTCTTGCGATATGTGATATCGGACGGTTGTATGTGATATAGTCGGGATATCGATTTAAGTGTTGATTCGATAGATTGTTACATTTGATATTAGTCGGTTGTATATGATATAGCCGGATTATTAAATCACGTGTTGATTTAATAATTTAATGTATAATTATATATTTGATATATTATCTTACATTAACTAATATTAACTCACTTAAGATTTCTCTTCTCACTTGTGTGCATATAGTATATATGTGATATATATTAATGTACAACTATTGTGTCATGCTTGATGCCACATATGACATGGGTGTATGAGACTTACACCTTGCTTAATAATGTGAAGGGTTTTATTTTTTTAAAGTTAATCAAAATTAGTGGGATTAAGTCATATGGTTGAAGCTTGTAGAAGCTTGTGGAACCATTGACTAAGTCCACTAAGTTTGTTTTACTTATAGATATTTATTAACCTAACCATTATTGATTAGCCATAGTTAAGTCTCTACATGGGTTATTGTAGGACACTAACTCACCGATGGTTGCAATTCTCACCTCATGAGTTCATTTCTTCATCTCATCACTTCATCTTCTTCTTCATGAGAGAAAAGGCTTGTTAGCTTTTTCTAAGGTGAGAAAATATTGTGAGAAAAAGAAAACTAAAGAGAGCCTATTTCCTACTTCATCATCCTCTACCTTTAGCCATTTAGTTTAGGGTGTTTTCTTCACTAATTCACATATTAGTGAAGAGGTAGCATGAGCTTGAGTCTCCTCGACGTAGATCATCTTCGGCCTCGAAGACTTCGTGCAAGCTTGTTCATTTCTCAAAGGGAACCCATACTAGAGTTCGGAAGATCACTACTCGCAGCGAAGGGACTACTACACGGAGCTTCAGAAGTGAAGGAACGGTATACAAATGTTGTATTACTCATTCACTTGTTTGCAAAGTTGTTTGCAAGATGTTTTGTATAAATCTCTAATTAAGATTCTATGGTTAGAGTTCTTTAGAAAGGCAAAATTTAAAAACGGCATGGACGATGCCTCCCGAAACCTTGCTACCGCATTAAGTAACCCTATAGTGGTATCAGAGCCAATCTAGAGATTTAAACGATATTTGTTATATTACGAAACCGAAACTACTCCGAAACTTGAAACCCTATGATCTAGTTTCTGTAGGCCTCTAAATTTTTTTTAAACAACTGCAGAATGTTGTATGTAATATAACATGAACACAGTATAAAATTTAGCCCCCCTCGACGGTTTTTGGCCGACCAGATAGCCAAAAAAACCGGCCTGCTCGGTTTGAATAGGAGGAAATGGGTTGAATTTTGTAGTGTGTTACAGTCTCTGGGTTTTGGTGTTTCAGGTGTTGTTTGTTTTTGCTAAATTTTCATGTGATATTAACTTTCTGCAAAGGCACTCGAAGTGTTTCAAAGTCGTAATTCTAACATGTATTCGGGTTATTTAGACGACGTTAAAAAGTTTGAACGGATATCAATAACCCATATTTTCCCTCGCTGGAAATTTTCTAAGAGTTGGATTTTTTCCAAGTTTAAAAATTTCAGAAAATCATGCAAGCGATTCTGTGGACTCTCTAGAGGAACGATACCCAAATTCGACTTTTTAGATCGCGGAACCGCGGTCATATCCTAGGGTTTGCCGCAGTTTCGTAGCGACATGAGTGAGGCATGGGTCGGCCCTTCTACGGATGGTTCATAGGAGCTGTGGCATGTTCTGGGTACTTTTTGAACTCCGCTCAAGTGTTGAGCTTTTAGGGAAAGTTTGGGTGTTTCTTTATTCTATCGAAAAGTTTAACATTGTCTAGCTATCTGTGATTGTGATACAATATTTGGAATCCACATAATTAGTTATAAGATAACTAGTTTGAATTTTATAAATCTAGCAGTTTGGTCTCATTTGATCGGTTGACACGGAATTTTGATGTGGATCAAAAGTCCGTCGCAATTACGTAGTGTACGCGGATACTCGCCGGGTAACCATACTAGATAGCTATGCCCCATAGCCCCGACCAAGTGACTGTAAGAGAACCCCATCTCTAAAAGCATCCGTTCGAGTGCTCATGGCTGTGGTGTTCCGCCTTAGTGCACTTCGTCGACGGCATCGGGGGTACGGCCGTCAACTAAAGTTTCCGATGATCATTCGATCAGGTTATCGGAAATCTTATTGAATTACCCGACAGGTTATTGGAAAGTGTTTTCAATATCGAGACTAAAATCCGGGGTTTATAATTGTTAGGCATGTGATGTCTAAGGAATTCATTTGGTTAGGCATGAAATCCAAAGTATGTGATACATTGGGTTTATGATGTCTAAGGTGTTTGCGGATTCCAATTGTTGTAGTTTTTCACTTTCTTTTTTGCGACCGAAAGTGTAATATATAGTGTATCGCTGGTTTCGTTGCTATATGTCAACGACAATTAGGATACGCATATTTACTTACGTTGATGATATGTGATGTTATGTGTTGCTGTGATATGTTATATTGGATCGTCGTGTTTTGAATAGCCGGGTTTTTTATGTGAGATGAGAGTATTTCATTTTCATTCATGTAAAAGCTTGTATGTAATATTCTTTTTTTGGGGCACTTCCGGGTTGAGGATTATGTCACCATTGATGTATATTATTTACTTTTCCGCATTAGGATAGATCCAAGGCGGGAAGCGTAAGTAACCGGGTTCTAGGGTCTGGTGGGAGACCATCTCGAGGAGTCGAGACCGGGTCTCCTAACTCTAGAATTGGTAGGGTTGCTTGACACTCTCGTAGGAGTCTAGGGATGTGGGTTTGGCTATTCATCGCGACCGTGGAATCCGTGTTTTATATTGGCTTAATTTAAAACACGGAATTCCTAATATATCCAATATTTCATATGTGATTCTTCTGCTGCTGATATTTTATGATGTGATCACTTGATATGTTCTGAGATGAATTCTTATATTTTATATATATGATATATAATAAATATTGATGCTTTTGTTTCTTCTGTGATGCTTAGGAAGCATAATATGATGGGAACTCATTAATGAGATTAATGAAATAAAAGAAACCTAAAGATATTGTAGAAACTTGTTTTGAAAACTGGTGGCTCTAGTTCTTGCTTTCCATAGAGGTATTCCTTATAGAATATCCATCACCTTATTCGAAAAGCCGAGATCCCTTCACCGGGACTGACCTCTTTAGCGAAACTAGCAGATTCTACAACCCACTCGGTTTTTTTTTTTATTGCTTCTATAGTTTTTTCTTTGCATAGTGGTATTTATGAAATATCCTGCACCTTATTCGATAAAGAAAGAGCCGAGATCCCTTCACTGGGAGTGACCTCTTTAGCAAAACTAGTAAAGCCTCAAAAACACTCCTTTTAAAAATCACTCGATTCTACAATGATATCAAGTTTATTACGCGAAAGGTTTTCTTAAAAACCTGTCATAGCACTCTGTCATTTCAGATAAGCACTACTTAGTATTCGTGCTACGTTTGTTGGCCTGCGTCAAGGCGTAGTGTGCGGTAGCTAACTAGTGCTTATCTGCTGCGTACGATGTGATTGGATTAGGGTAGTCGTGCGACTTTGTTGGCCTGCGTCAAGGGTCATGCGGGTGGGTTTAATTCAATCATGAAATGTACGGGTTGAACTTGACTAGCGGACTATGGTTTGTTGGCCTGCATCAAGGTCATAGGACGCTAGGGGTAAAATATTATCGGGAATTTCAAGTGTTGAAATTTGCAATGAGATTGCATACCTTCTATAAGATAGTTGAATCCCGATACCCAATGCGAGTAAGAGTTACTCCTGGGAGAGTTTTACACATTACAATTAGCCGATGAAGTAGGTGTCTAGAAAGGTGTTAATAGGGTTACGCCTCTGGGAAAACGATGATCATTTTAATTAGGTCCGTGCGAAAGCACAGGGAAGCTCCCTCAAAATACCGAGACTGGCGTGGCCGAATGATTGACGAACTTGTAGGGTGTAATTAGTCCTGGCTAGTCTTACCTTTTAGGGTTTGAAGGAAGATTTGATAAAAACAGTGGGAGCTATCCTGATTAGATAAAATAATAACCAATCTAATCTTATAAGAGTGCACGCAGAGTGTTTTCTTCTCTCTCTCTCTTGGTAGAGACCATGTCACGCCTTAATCAATATAATAATATGGATGCATTGACCGAACCTGCTTATTATACTGAGCTGGGGAACATTGGTTTCGTTCTTTCTTATAATTGTTAAAAGTCTGAGCAGGAAAATGGGGGAATATCCGGATTCCCAAGCCACCCAAATGAAGAAAGTGCATGTTGATGCATCTTCTTCGAGTTTGTTAATTACCGAAAATTGTTTTTCAGTATCCTTTACGTCCTGGGTATTTGATACCAGATCAGGATCCCGCATATGTAATATGTTACAAGGGCTGCAGATAGGTAGGGAACTGAGAATGGGTGATATGTCTCTAAGTGTAGAGAATGGTGCAAGTATTGCAGCCAAATCAGTTGGCAAATATCACCTTGTATTAATACATTAATTCTGAACGAATGTTATTACATACAAAACTTGATATACAACATTACATCGGTTTCATTCTTAAGTTAAAGAAGAATATAATTTTGTATTTGCGGATAATGTTGTGAACATTTTCCTTGATCAAGATTTGATTCGATCAGGCACGTTATATAATTACATATACGTTCTAAATCAAACCACAGTTCAAAGTATATAGAACACACACAAGAGAAGTAGTTCAGGAATGAACGAATCCTTCTTATGGCATTGTAGACTATGTCATATCAATGCGACACGACCAGCTAAGTTACATAAGGATGAATATGAGAATCTGTTCAAATTTTCATCTTATGATACTTGCCAGTCTTGTCACAAAGGTAAAATGACTAATACTCCGTTTACATGAAACAGAGAAAGAGTTACAGAACTCTTGGGATGGATACATGATGATGTATATGGTCCTATGTCTACAAATGCCAAGGTTTGTTTTTTGCACTTCATTATATTCATCGACGATCTCTCAAGATTCGGACAAGTGTTCCTGTTGAAACACGAGTCTGAAACTTTTGAGAAATTCAAGGAATATAAGCTTGAAGTTGAAGAACCAGACGGGTCGAAGTATTAAGTCCTTCGATGTGATCGGAGAAGAGAATACTTGCGCATGGAGTTCCTGGAGTTTCTAAAAGGAGAATGTGATTCTCTCTCAGCTTACTCCTTCGTATACACCACAGCACAACGGTGTATCGGGGCGGAGGTATCGCACCCTATGGGATATGGTGCGCTCTATGATGGGTATTGCTGAGTTACCTATTTCCTTTTGGTGTTATACACTTGAGAAGCTGCATACCTATTGAATGAGGTTCCAACCAAATCGGTGCCTACCACTACATATGAGATATGGAATGGGAAGAGAACATATCTTAAACGAGTTAAGATATGGGGTTGTCCGGCCTATTTTGAAAAGCAAAATCCGGACAAGCTCGAGGCAAGGTCAGTTCTATATAAGTTTGTTAGGATATCCCAAACATTTGCGAGGGAATATCGTTTACCACACTGAGAAGCAAAAGGTGTTTTGTTTCTCAGCATGCCACCTTTTTAGACAAGGAATTACTTGTGAAGAAATTTATGGACATGAGGTAGAACTGGAAGGAGTTCCAGCTAGACAAACTAATAACTGATAATTTGGTGAAACCAAAGGATTCAATAGTCTCCACCGAACCTCTGCATTTCCACGAATCTGGCAGGGTTCCTCATCCACTTGAGAGATACTACGGTCTTCTCGGTGACAGTGGGAGCGAGGATTGCATCATGGTAGATGATGGCCCAACTAGGTTCAGACAGGCCATCATGAGTGGCACTCTGTGAAAAGGCTGGATGCTATGCGATCAAAGATGGAATCCATATACACCAACAAAGTATGACTTTGCATGTTGCACCTAAAGGGGTAAAATCCATTAGGAGCAAATGAATCTTGAGAAGATTCTTGGAGTAGATGGAAAAGTTAAGCATTTCAAAGCTATGCTTAAGTCCGGCAGGATCAATGCAAGTATCGCGGAGTTGGAACATCTGTTTTGATGTGGCAGTCAAAGTGTTTGACTTCATAAAAAAGGTAGATGAACCTTGTATATACAAGAAGGTTGTAGAGAGTGAGGTTGTCTTACACGTATTGTACATAGATGACATACTCTTAATAGGAAATAGTTTCCTATGCTACACTTGGTCAAGCTCCTCTTATCACGAGGATTCTCAATAAAAAAATCTGGATGATACCTACTACATCTTGTAGATTATGATCTATGGTGATAGATCTAAGTAGATATTGGGAGTGTCCTAAATCCAGGTACATTAACACCATACTAAAGGGGTTTAGTATGGAGGATTATAACCGTGGTGGTTCGCCTACTTACACAGGAATTACTCTCTCTAAAAAGATGTTTTCCAAGACTAATTTGGAGAGAGCTCGCGTGCAAGGAATACCCTATGCTTCGGCAGTAGGCTCTTTCATGTATGCGATGTTATGTACCAGACCAGATGTAGATGACTCACTAGGTGTAATGATCAGGAATCAATCGGATCTTGGGAGAATCATTGGACAACTATGGAGGACATTCTTAAGTACTTGAGAAGCACTAAATGAATGTTCTTGGTTCGAGCTTCCAGAGTGATAAGGTCGACTGAAAGTCAGTCACAGGCTTTGTCTTTACCCTCAGTGGAGGGACAGTATGATTGGAAGAGTTCCAAGCTAGATACCGTGGCATACTAGACGATAAAGGCTGAATACGTTACTACCAACGATGATACCAAAGAGGTTATCTGGACATTTCTTATTCATGAGAAGAACAATGTTCCTACCATTGAGCTTCCAATAACTGTTATTGTGACTACAATAGAGTTGTGGCTTTAGCCTAGGAACACCTGTCCCATCATCGATCCAGACATATTCTGAGGACAGTATCACCTGATCAGGGAGATGGTTGATCTCCAAGAGATTGAGGTAAGGAGAGTAGATTTCGAGGTTAACACGGCGGATCCACTCAAAAAGGCCTTCTTTCCCAAATACTATTTGAAAGATTTTGGGATGGTTGATTATGGGATACTACAACCACTGCTATATTGTTGGGTATTGGATACTACAATAGATGGCCTTAGTGCAACTAGGAGATTGTTAGTTATATGCCCTAGAGGCCATCACTGTACATGGGATGTATATTGTAGAGGATGCTTGGACATATATAGGGAGGACTTTCTTGCTAGACATGATAGTATGCTATCTGGTTGCACTTTATCTAAACATGTTGACTTGTATAAGTGATGCTGTCTTGCTCTCACATGTTGATAAAGCCCTTAGGATGTGTACTTGACTACCAGGACTATGATGGAGATCAAACTAATGGGGCCAAGGGTAGTCCACAAGTACACCCTATAATTGTTCCTAGTCATGGGAGTATCGAGACAGGGCATCGATACTCCAGAGTTGAGTAGCGTATGCGCTTATTGACCCATATGATGGGCAATGGATGATCCAACATCCATTGGCGTTTGACATTAGAGAAGGTATACGGGTGCTCAGTGAAGACTGGGTACACTGGAAGGACTCGCCGAGAACTCCAAGATGGTATTATACGTATCATCGGATAGCAGTTCCCTGGTGACACTGGTACAGGTTACTCTGTAGACACGAGATCGTCATAGAGTCTTGTATGATTCCCACTGTGCTTTGATTTCCACCATACCACGGTCAAGAGATCGTGCAAAAAGGTGGTTTTTGGGTACAGTCCAGAGTTACATAGAGGCAATGAGCGATAGGAGGGGTTTCGTCTCTCCCTGTATTGGGAGTTGATGTTGCTCTATGCTCGATTGGCCAAACAGGAAATCCCTGGCCACGGCTGCTGAGATCTACTGGTAAGTGTTATGAGTAGTTTCTCGAACCTTTATGGGCCTTGCATCGGCAAGACTTATCAGGCTATTGGGTCTGACGTTATACCACCCCCAGCCTGTAAGGTTCCTAGGCACCCCAAGGAGGTCTCACAAGGCATCAACCATGCCAATTTCAAAAAATCTAGGTGCTGAGAAACCCGACTACGGATCGTTGGCTAGAAATCTAGGCGAAAAGTAAACTAGTTAACACTTAACTAAAGTTTAAATGGAAGTACAACCTTTGTAGATCCGGTGCTCCACCTCCATAGCTCCGCAACGAAGTCCCTTTGCTGTCCAAACGAATTCCCGGGCTCTAGCGTCGGCTTCGTCGGAGAAATGGCGAGCTAGGTCGTCGATGTCCATGCCGAAGATGATCTACGTCGAGGCATCGCTAAATCAAGCTCCACCTTCACCAAGTCATGAAAACTTGTGAAGGAAACACACTCTACTACTTGGCAAGAGGTAGAGGATGAAGAAATAGGAAGTGGGTAGACATTAGAATTGGATTTCTCACTCATTTCCATCAATCACCATTGATGGAGCTTGCTTTCTTCAAGTGAAGAAAGGAAGAAGAAGAAGATGATAGAATTATGATAAGTTATTTTAAAAATAGAAAATAAAAGAATACTTATCATAATCTTAACCTTAGTTAAGTGTAGAGAATTGACTAAGGTTGGGTTGATTGGTTAGGGTTAAGGATGAGAACAAAAAGGTCATCAAGTCAAAGCTTCATGAAGCTTCAACTAAAAACAAATGAAGTCACCATTCATTTATCTTTCAATTTATTCAAAATGAATAAATAAATAAGATAAATGAATAAGTAAAACCCTAATCAACAACTTAACCTTGGTTTAATTATTTACACTTAACCAAAAAGCATGTATCATCAAACATGATACAATCATGTGTACAAAAGTATATCACATATACAATGTGCACAATCCGAGTGAGAAAATCCATTTAAAAGTGAACCGATACTAGTTAATGCAAAGTAATATATCAAATATATAATTATACATTAAACATTAAATCAACACTTGATTTAACGATCCGGTCATATCGCATATAACCGACTAGTATCAAATGTATCGGCTTATCGAATCATCCCTCGATTCGATAACTAGGTTATATCGCATACAACCATTCGACACATTGTTCGTGAGAATGAAATACGGTATCACATACACGCATTATTCTCGGTCCCGCACATATCTCATATGCGCTCCTATTTCGTTTCGCTTGAGCCAGGAAACCTCTGTGTAGGACTCTAATGACTCGTCAATACGCCGGCAGCAGGTGATGATCATATCCAGCACCCACAAGCCGTAAGCGGTCTGCTAAACATAACGGCCACCCGGGTATTGAGCGATCAGAAGATCGACGAGCAAGCCCGCTCACACTCCAGTGAATCCAACCAGTAACACTACCGTACAGTCCGGTCTGATCGTCTGATATGTCGCATATCTCGCCTAGGGGTGGTAAACGTCAGACCCCAATAGCTCGATAAGTCGTGTCGATATGAGGTCCATAACAATTCGAGAAACTACTGGTAACACTTACCAGTAAATATCAGCAACCCTGGCCAGGGATTTCCTGTTATAGCCAATCGAACACAGCGCAACATCAACTCCTTATACCGGGAGAGACGAATCCCCTCCTATCGCTCATTGCCTCCATGTGACTCGGGACTGTACCCAAAAACCACCGTTTTGCACGCCCTCTTGGACGTGGTAAGATGGAAATCAAAGCATAGTGGGAACCACACAAGACTCTATGACGATCTCGGGTCAACAGACTACTCTGTACCAGTGTCACCAGAGAACTGCCATCTGACGTGAGGTATAATACCATCTGGGAGTTCTCGGCGAGTCCGTCCAGTGTATCCAGTCTCCACTGAGCACCCGTATATCATCTCTGATGTCAAACACCAATGGATATGGGATCATCCATCGCCCATCTGTATGGGTCGAGAAGGTATACGCTAGTCTACTCTGGTATATCGATGCCCCGTCTCGATACACCCACGACTAGGGACTTTGAAGCATGTGCTTATAGACTATCTGTCCCCACTAGTATGATCCGCATCATAGTCCAGGTAGTCAAGCACACATCCTAAGGGCTTTACCAACATGTAACAGAGAGACAATCAGTATACACGTTAAGGTAAAGATCAACCAGATAGCATACTATCATGTCGAGCAAGAAAGTCCTCCCTATATATGTCCCAGCATCCACTACAATATACATCCTATGTACAGTAATGGCCTCTAGGGCATACATATAACTAACAATCTCCCACTTGCACTAGGGCCATCTATAGCAGTGGTTGTAGTATCTCATACTCAACCATCCCATAAAATTCTCTCTCTGGGAAAAGGCCTTTGTGAGTGGATCCTCCGTGTTGTCCTCTGTGTCTACTCTCCTAACCTCGATCACTCTGGAGATCAACCATCTCCATGATCAGGTGTTGCTTCCTCAGAATATGTCCGGATCACTGATAGGACGGACGTTCCTTGGCATAAGCTACATCTCCGTTGTCTCACAATGGTTGGAACGTAGTTCATCTCATGAACCAATATACACCCAAACATCCTCTTTGGTAGCATCTTAAGTAGTGATGTATCCTGCCTTTATCTTCTAGTATGCCACGGTATCTAACTTGGAACTCTTCCAACATACCGTCCCTTTACTGAGGGTAAAGACAATGCCTGCGACTGACACTCAGTCATCTTTATCACCCTGGAACACTTCCAGTGATTTTCCACAGGCTCAATCGATACCTTCTCACTACATTTAGTGAGAATCCTAACATCCAATTAGATCTATCTCATAGATCCAAAACCCAGGATTTAGGAGGTATCATTTTGATCCTATATGGAGAATCATTGTGATAAGTGGAGATTGACCGAGCGTAGCATAGGAAACTCCTTCCCTATCAAGAGTATGTCATCCACGTACTCTACGAGGATCACCACCATACTCCCTACTACCTTTTTGTTTATACAAGGTTCATCTACCATTTTGATGATGTCAACTTCTTTGACTAAATCATCAAAACAGATGTTCCAACTCCGCGATGCCTGCTTTATCATATATAGCATCTTGCACACGTTTCCGCTGCTCCCACTGTCTACGAAGCCCTCTGGCTGTGTACTTATAGACGTTCTCTTCTAAAACATCATTTAGAAAAGCAGCCATGACACCCAACCGCCAGATATCGTAGTCATGGTATGTAGCCGTGGCAAGTTGGATCTGGATGGACTTAAGCATAGCCACTTGAAAAGGTTTCATCATTATCCACGCCTGGTCGATGACGAAAACCTTTAACAAGTCTAGGTTTGAAAGTCTCAACTTTTCCATGTACACCAAGTAATCTTCTCAAGATATACTTGCTCCTGATGGGGATTTAACCCTTCAGATAAAGCAACCAAAGTCCATACTTTGTTGGTGTATAAGGATTCCATCTCAGATCACTAAGCATCCAGCCATTCTTACAGAGTCCCACTCCTGATGGCCAGTTCGAAACTAGTTGGGTCATCATCTCATGATGCAATCCTCGCTCCCACTGTCATAGAGAAACCGAAGTATCTCTCAGGTGGGTGAGGAACCCTACTAGATCGGCGGAGAGGCTGAGGTTCATTGGTAACTATTGAATCTTTTGGTTTTATCAAATCATCTGCAGTAGTTTATATAGCTGGAACCTTTCCAGTTCTACATTACAGACCTTGCCTCGAGCTTGTCCGGATTTTGCTTTTAGACATAGGCCGGACAACCCCAAATCTTAACTAACTTAAGAGATGGGCTCTTCCCTTTCCATATCACATATGAAGCGGTAGGCAACTGATTTGATTTGAACCCTGTTCAATAGGTATGCAGCTTCTCAAGTGCATAACTCCCAAAAAGGAAATAGGTAACTCAGTAGTACTCATCATAGAGCACACCTTATCATATAGGGTGTGATTGCTCCGCCCCGATATACCATCGTGCTATGGTGTATACGGAGGAGTAATGCTGAGAGAGAATCTCATTCCCCTTTAGAATAATCCAGGAATTCCGTGCTCAAGTATTCTCCTCCTTGATCAGATCAAAGGACATAATACTTTTACCCGTATTGGTTCTCTACTTCCAACTTATATTCTGTGAATATCTCAAAAGGTTCGGACTTGTGTTTCAACAGGAACATAGGTCTGAATCTCGAAAGATCATCAGAGAATGTAATGAAGTACAAAGAACCAGTCCTGGCAAGTGTAGACATGGGACCTTACATACATCAACATGTATCATCCCAAGAGTTCACTAACTCTTTCTCTGTTTCCAATAAACAGAGCTGGTGTCAATATATCTTTGTGACATGACTGGCAAGTTTCACAAGATGTAGATTCAAACTGATTTAAATATGCATCTACATGTAACTTCAGCTAGTCGGGTCGCATTGATATGACCTAGTCTACAATGCCTCAAGAAGGATTCGTTCAGTTCTGAACTCTTCCTCTTGTGTATGTTCTGTATACTAAGAACTGTAGTTTGATTTAGAACATTAATGCTTTTAGATAACGTGCCTGAACCGATCAACTTTTGATATAGGAAATGCTCAAAACATTATCCAACAATACAAAATTTTATCATTTCTTTACTAATAAAGAGAGTGATATGATTTTGTATATCAGGTTCGGTATCTAATAACATTCGTTCAGAATCAATGTATTGGTAATACAGGGTGACAGTGACCAACAGACTTGGCTGCAACACTTGCCCCGTTTTCTGCCTCATGAAACTTATCACCCGTTCTCAGTTCTCTACCTTTCTGTAGCCCTATGTAACAGATTACATATCTGGGATCCTGATCTGGTATCACATACCCAGGACGTAGAGGATACTGAGAAACAGTTCTTTGTAATGAACACACCCGAAGATGATGCATCAGCATGCACTCTCTTCGTTTGGACGGCACGGGAATTCTGGTAATCCCCAATTTCCTGCTCTGTCTTATAACAATTATAAGTTGGAGCGGGACCAACGTTCCCCAGCTCAGTATAACAAGCGGGTTCGGTCAATATTCCGTATTATTATCTTGATTAAGGCGTGATATGGTCGCTACCTGGAGAGAAAGAGAAGAAAACACTCAGCGTGCGCTCTTGCAAGAATAGATTGGTTATTATTTTATCTAATCACGATGGCTCCCACTGCTTTTTATCAAATCTTCCTTCAAACCCTAAAAGGAAAGACTAGCCGGGATTAATTACACACTACAAGTTCGCCAATCTTTCAGCCAGGCCAGTGTCGGTACTTTGAGGGAGGTCCCCCGTGCTTTCGCACGAACCTAATTAATGTAAACCTCGTTTTCCCAGAGGCGTAACCCCGTTGACACCTTTCTAGACACCTACTTGATCGGCTAATTGTAATGTGTAAAACTCTCCCAGGAGTAACTCTTACTCGCAGCGGGTATCGGGATCCAACTATCTCATAGAAGGTATGCAATCTCATTGCAAATTTCAACACTTGAAATTCCCGATAATATTTTTCCCCTAGCACCCTATGACCTTGACGGAGGTCAACAAACCATAGGCTACTAGTCAAGTTCAACCCGTCATTTCTTGATCGAATTAAACCCACCCGCACGACCCTTGACGGAGGTCAACAAGGCCGCACGACTACCCTAATCCAATCTGCATCATATGCATAAGCAGATAAATACTAGTTAGCTACCGCACACTACGCCTTGACGGAGGTCAACAAACGTAGCACGAATACTAAATAGGACTTATCTGAAATGACGGAGGGCTACGACAGATTTTTCTGAAAACCTATTGCGTAATGAACTTGATATCGTTGTAGAATCAAATGCTTTTAAAAATGGAATGCTTTTGAGGCTTTTCTAGTTTTGCTAAAGGAGTCACTCCCGGTGAAGGGATCGTCGGTCCTTTCCTTGTCGAATGAGGTGCGGGATATATCATATATATCACTGTGCAAAGCAAAAACACTTAAAAGCAATCAAAAGACAAACCGAGTGTGTAGCATCTGCCAGTTATTGCTAAAGGAGTCACTCCCGGTGAAGGGATCTCGGTCCTTTCCTCATCGAATAAGGTGTAGGATATATTATATATACCTTTGTGCAAAGCAAGAACTGTAGCTACCTGTTTTATTTTGAAATTCGATTCTACAACATCTTAGGTTTCTTTTATTTTCATTAATCTCATTAATGAAATCCCATCATTTAAGTTACCTAAACATCACAGATAAATACGACGTACACTTATGCCATCCGCATTCGCCTCGATGTCCCCTCGTGCACCGTTAGGTTAGGTAACTAACGGTAGAGCAGGGCAGGGCTAGCGCGGGTGTAAAACATAAGTAACGTCTATATAATATATCATATATACTATATACTGTATCTATCACAGAACATCACATGATCACATCACAGATATCGCAGCAGAAGAATCATATGAAATATTGGATATACTAGGACGTCCGTGTTTTCAATACGAGCCAGTATAAAACACGGATTCCACGGTCGTGATGAATAGCCAAACCCACACCCTTAGACCCCTACGAGAGCGGCAAGCAACCCTACCAATTCTAGGGTTAGGAGACCCGGACTCGACTCCTCGAGATGGTCTCCCACTGGACCCCAGAACCCGGTTACTTGTGCTCCCCTCCTAGTGCGGAAAAGTAAATAATATACAAAGGGTGACATCTTCCGCAACCTGGAAGTGCCCCAATAAAAGAATATTACATACAAGTTTTTACATGAATGAAAATGAAAAACACTCATCTCACATAAAAACCCCCGGCTATTCAAACACGACGATCCAATATAACATATCCAGCAACACATAACATCACATGTCATCAACGTAAGTAAATATGCGCATCCCAATTGTCGTTGACATATAGCAACGAAACCGGCGATATCACATATTACACTTATGGTCACAGAAAAGAAAGTGTAAAACTACAACAGTTGGAATCCGCAATCTGCATAGACATCGCATGCCTAATCAAATGAACACCTTAGACATCACATGCCTAACAATTATAAACCCCGCATTTTAGTCTCAAAATCGAAAACTCTTTTCAATATCAAGTCGGGCAATTCAACAAGATTCCCGACATCCTGATCGAATGCTCGTCGCAAACTTCAGTAGGCGGCCGCACCCACGACGCCGTCGACGAAGTGCACCAAGGCGGAACACCGCTACCGCGAGCACCCGAACGGATGCTTTCGGCGACGGGGTTCTCCTACAGTCACTTGGTCGGGGCTATGGAGTGAGGCTGTCTATTAAGTTTACTCGGCGAGTATCCGCGTACGCTACGTGATTGCGGCGGACTTTTGATCACATCAAAATTCCGTGGCAACCGATCAAGTGAGACTAAATTGCTAGATTTACAACATTCATTTAGTTATCTCATAACTTCTTGTGAATTCCAATTGTTGTATCCCATTCCGGATAAATAGAAAATGTTAAACTTTCCGATCGAACAATCGAACACCCAAGTTTTCCCGAAACAGATCAACACTTGAAATAAGTTTAAAAACATTCACTTCGTGCCTCAGTACCAACTGTCCAGCCGTAGAAGGGTCAAGCCAACGCCTCACATGTGGCACGCCGTACTGCCCCAAACCCGAAGCTTCAAAGGGCGGTTCAAGACGGTCACATAATCGAGTTAAGGTTTGTTGTCTTCTAGAGGGACCATCGTGTTACTTGCACTACTTAGAACGTCGTTAAACTACGGAAAAATCCAACACTTGGAAATTTCCCGACAGGGGAACAATTGGGTATTTATATCCGGTCGAACTTTTTAACATATTCAAAAAATTATCCGGAAAGCCACATAGACAAAATTAGATAATCCGATCGATACACCGAGTCCCCAATACAACCCAGAAAATAAAACTCTGGAATAAATATTAAAATATTCCCAGGAAAACCAGCACTGAATATTATTAATTATGGTGCAAAATTCGATGAACAATAGGACAAAACTGCCGCGGAACCGCGGCGGAATGATGGAATTATGGACTCGAATTTTATAGTAACCCATAGAATCGCCTGCTGATTTTTCTGCATATTTTTAATTTACAAAAATCCACATTTTACAAAAAAGTCCAGAGAGCCGTTTTCCGGGTTATGTTTTGGTTCGATCGGACTTCAAATTCCGTCTAGACTTCGCCTAAGGCTCTAGCTAGGCTCTGATACCACTGTAGGGTTCCTAGGCACCCCAAGGAGGTCTCACAAGGCATCAACCATGCCAATTTCAAAAAATCTAGGTGCCGAGAAACCCGACTACGGATCGTTGGCTAGAAATCTAGGCGAAAAGTAAACTAGTTAACACATAACTAAAGTTTAAACGGAAATACAACCTTTGTAGATCCGGTGCTCCACCTCCATAGCTCCGCAACGAAGTCCCTTTGTTGTCCAAATGAATTCCCGGGCTCTAGCGTCGGCTTCGTCGGAGAAATGGCGAGCTAGGTCGTCGATGTCCATGCCGAAGATGATCTACGTCGAGGCATCGCTAAATCAAGCTCCACCTTCACCAAGTCATGAAAACTTGTGAAGGAAACACACTCTACTACTTGGCAAGAGGTAGAGGATGAAGAAATAGGAAGTGGGTAGACTTTAGAATTGGATTTCTCACTCATTTCCATCAATCACCATTGATGGAGCTTGCTTTCTTCAAGTGAAGAAAGGAAGAAGAAGAAGATGATAGAATTATGATAAGTTAGTTTAAAAATAGAAAATAAAAGAATACTTATCATAATCTTAACCTTAGTTAAGTGTAGAGAATTGACTAAGGTTGGGTTGATTGGTTAGGGTTAAGGATGAGAACAAAAAGGTCATCAAGTCAAAGCTTCATGAAGCTTCAACTAAAAACAAATGAAGCCACCATTCATTTATCTTTCAATTTATTCAAAATGAATAAATAAATAAGATAAATGAATAAGTAAAACCCTAATCAACAACTTAACCTTGGTTTAATTCTTTACACTTAACCAAAAAGCATGTATCATCAAACATGATACAATCATGTGTACAAAAGTATATCACATATACAATGTGCACAATCCGAGTGAGAAAATCCATTTAAAAGTGAACCGATACTAGTTAATGCAAAGTAATATATCAAATATATAATTATACATTAAATCATTAAATCAACACTTGATTTAACGATCCGGTCATATCGCATATAACCGACTAGTATCAAATGTATCGGCTTATCGAATCATCCCTCGATTCGATAACTAGGTTATATCGCATACAACCATTCGACACATTGTTCGTGAGAATGAAATACGGTATCACATACACGCATTATTCTCGGTCCCGCACATATCTCATATGCGCTCCTATTTCGTTTCTCTTGAGCCAGGAAACCTCTGTGTAGGACTCTAAAGACTCGTCAATACGCCGGCAGCAGGTGATGATCATATCAAGCACCCACAAGCCGCAAGCGGTCTGCTAAACGTAACGGCCACCCGGGTATTGAGCGATCAGAAGATCGACGAGCAAGCCCGCTCACACTCCAGTGAATCCAACCAGTAACACTACCGTACAGTCCGGTCTGATCGTCTGATATGTCGCATATCTCGCCTAGGGGTGGTAAACGTCAGACCCCAATAGCTCGATAAGTCGTGTCGATATGAGGTCCATAACAATTCGAGAAACTACTGGTAACACTTACCAGAAAATCTCAGCAACCCTGGCCAGGGATTTCCTGTTATAGCCAATCGAACACAGCGCAACATCAACTCCCTATACCGGGAGAGACGAATCCCCTCCTATCGCTCATTGCCTCCATGTGACTCGGGACTGTACCCAAAAACCACCATTTTGCACGCCCTCTTGGACGTGGTAAGATGGAAATCAAAGCACAGTGGGAACCACACAAGACTCTATGACGATCTCGGGTCAACAGACTACTCTGTACCTGTGTCACCAGAGAACTGCCATCTGACGTGAGGTATAATACCATCTGGGAGTTCTCGGCGAGTCCGTCCAGTGTACCCAGTCTCCACTGAGCACCCGTATATCTTCTCTGATGTCAAACACCAATGGATATGGGATCATCCATCGCCCATCTGTATGGGTCGAGAAGGTATACGCTAGTCTACTCTGGTATATCGATGCCCCGTCTCGATACACCCACGACTAGGGACTTTGAAGGATGTGCTTATAGACTATCTGTCCCCACTAGTATGATCCGCATCATAGTCCAGGTAGTCAAGCACACATCCTAAGGGCTTTACCAACATGTAACAGAGAGACAATCAGTATACACGTTAAGGTAAAGATCAACCAGATAGCATACTATCATGTCGAGCAAGAAAGTCCTCCCTATATATGTCCCAGCATCCACTACAATATACATCCTATGTACAGGAATGGCCTCTAGGGCATACATATAACTAACACAGCCTGTGATATGCAAGATATCTGACGAAGAGACCGGACTGTACGGTAGTGTTACTGATTGGATTCGCAGGAGTACGAGCAGGCTTGCTTGTTGATCTTCTGATCGCTCAATACCCGGGTGGCCATTACGTTTAGCAAACCGCTTGCGGCTTGTACTGCCGGCGTATTGACGAGTCTTTAGAGTCCTGCATAGAGGTTTTCTGGTTCATGCGAAACGAAGTAGGAGCACATATGTGATATGAACGGGACCGAGTTTAATGCGTATATGTGATACCGCATTCTATTCTCGCGATATGTGATATCAGACGGTTGTATGTGATATAGCTGGGATATCGGATCAAGTGTTGATTCGATAGATTGTTACATTTGATATTAGTCAGTTGTATATGATATAGCCGGATTATTAAATCAAGTGTTGATTTAATAATTTAATTTATAATTATATATTTGATATATTATCTTACATTAACTAATATTAGCTCACTTAAGATTTCTTTTCTCACTTGTGTGCATATAGTATATATGTGATATATATTAATGTACAACTATTGTGTCACGCCTAATGCCACATGTGACATGGGTGTATGAGACTTACACCATGCTTAATAATGTGAAGGGTTTTATTTATTTAAAGTTAATCAAAATTAGTGGGACTAAGTCACATGGTTGAAGATTGTGGAACCATTGACCAAGTCCACTAAGTTTTTTTTACTTGTAGATATTTATTAACCTAACCATTATTGATTAGCCATAGTTAAGTCTCTACACGAGTTAGTGTATGACACTAACTCACCCATGGTTGCGATTCTCACCTCATGAGTTCATTTCTTCATCTCATCACTTCATCTTCTTCTTCATGAGAGAAAAAGCTTGCTAGCTTTTTCTATGGTGAGAAAATATTGTGAGAAAAAGAAAACTAAAGAAAGCTCATTTCCTACTTCATCACCCTCTACTATTAGCCATTTAGTTTAGGGTGTTTGCTTCACTAACTCAAATATTAGTGAAGAGTTAGCATGAGCTTGAGTCTTCTCGACGTAGATCATCTTCGTCCTCAAAGACTTCGTGCAAGCTTGTTCATTTCTCCAAGGGAACCCAAACTAGAGTTCGGGAGATCACTACTCGCAGCGAAGCGACTAGTACATGGATCTTTACGAGTGAAGGACCGGTCTAAAAAGGTTGTATTCCTCATTCACTTGTTTGCAAAGTTGTTTGTAAGATGTTTTGTTTAAATCTATAGTTAAGATTCTAGGGTTAGGGTTCTTTAGAACGGCAAAAATTTGAAAATGGCATGGACAATGCCTCTCGAAACCTTGCTGCCGCGCTAAGTAATCCTACAGAACGAGTGGACATATACACAGACCACAAGAGTCGGATGTATGTGTTTACTCCGAAGGAGTTAAATATGCGGCAGAGAAGATGGTTAGAACTTATGGCAGACTTCGACATCAACCTATAATATCATCCAGGGAAGGTGAATGTAGTACCTGATGCACTTAGTCGCCAACCGCTATCAATGAATCTCACCGAACTGTGGAAGCTTCAACAAGATTTTCATCAGATGGAGATAGAAAAGATCATGCCAGGTAACGCTTCAAGTTTGATGAACTTACAAGTTCAGTCTACAATTGTCAATCAGATCAAAGCAGCTCAAGCATGTGATGCCAAGTTGCTAATGATCAGAGAACAAGTAGAAAGTGGACTTAGAATAGACTTCATCATACACGACGACTGATCTTTGAGATACGGCAGTAGATTGTGTGTACCACAAGGTCCTGTTCGGGAAGAATTGATGAAAAAAGCTTACAACTCTCCCTATTCAGTACACCCTTGTGGTATAAAGATGTACAAAGATCTGCGGCAACACTACTGTAGGGTTCCTAGGCATCCTAATGAAGTCTCACAAGGCATCAACCATGCCAATTTCAAATTTTATGGGTGCCGAGAAACCCTAACACGGATCGTCGGCTAGATTTCTAGGCGAAAGTATAATCTAGTTAACACTTTAACTAAAAGTTAGATGCTAAAACCTTTGTAGATCCGGTTCCCCACTTCCTTAGCTCCACGTGGGTGTGCTCTCGCTGTCCATCATGAATCCTAGACTCATTCGTCGGCTTCATCGGAAAAACGGGCGAGCAAGGTCGTCGGCTTCGTGTCAAAGACGATCTACGTCGAGGTTGCACAAGTTCAAGCTCCGACTTCACCAAGTTGTGAAACTTGTGAAGAAAACACCCAAAACCACTTGGCAAGAGGTAGAGGATGAAGAAATAGGAGGTGGGTTCACTTTAGATTTGGATTTCACTCACTTTTGCTCATTTTGCCATTGATGGCATCAAGCTTTTCTCTTGAAGATGAAGATGAAGAAGCAAATAGAATATGATAAGTATTATGAAAAAGAATAATAAAATCAAATACTTATCATGTTCTAACCTAGGTTAAGTGTAGAGAATAAACCATGGTCACTTGAGAGGGTTAGGGTTAAGCATGAAGATAAGGATGGTTACAAAAGTCAAAGCTTCATGAAGCTTCAACTTAAAACAAAAAGAGCTACCATTCTCATCATAATCCTTTTCAAATAAATAAATAAATGAAAATGCAAAACCCTAATCAACACTTAACCATGGTTTAATTCTTTATACTTAACAACAAGATCATGTATCATCAAACATGATACAAATATGTGCACAAAAGTATATCACATATACTTCTTGCACATCAAGTGAGAAAATCCATATAAAGTGAACCAATACTAGTTAATGCAATGTAGTATATCAAATATATAATTATACATTAAATCATTAAATCAACACTTGATTTAACGATCCGGTCATATCGCATATAACCGACTAGTATCCAATGTATCGGCTTATCGAATCAATGATTCGATAACTAGGTCATATCGAATATAACCAATCGAAACATATATCGCAAGAATGAAATGCGGTATCACATACACGCATCATTCTCGGCCCTGCACATATCTCATATGCGCTCCTATTTCGTTTCGCTTGAGCCAGGAAACCTCTGTGTAGGACTCTAAAGACTCGTCAATACGCCGGTAGCAGATGATGATCATATCAAGCACCCAAAAGCCGCAAGCGGTCTGCTAAATGTAACGGCCATCCGGGTATTGAGCGATCAGAAGATCGACGAGCTAGCCCGCTCACACTCCTGTGAATCCAACCAGTAACACTTACCGTACAGTCCGGTCTGTTTGTCTGATACGTCGCATATCAAGTCTAGGGGTGGTATACGTCAGACCCCAATAACCGATAAGTCGTGCCGATGTGAGGCTCATAACGGGTCGAGAAACTACTGGTAACACTTACCAGCAAATCTCTGATCAGCCCTGGCCAGGGACTTCCCTGTTACGGCCAATCGAGCACAGCGCAACATCAACCCCCAATACCGGGAGAGACGAAACCCCTCCTATCGCTCATTGCCTCCATGTGACTCGGGACTGTACCCAAAGACCACCGTTTTGCACGCCCTCATGGACGTGGTAAGGTGGAGATCAAAGCACAGTGGGAATCACACAAGACTCTATGACGATCTCGGGTCTACAGACTATCCTGTACAAGTGTCACCTGAGAACTGCCATCTGACGTGAGGTATAATACCATCTGGGAGTTCTCGACGAGTCCGTCCAGTGTACCCAGTCTCCACTGAGCACCCGTACACCATCTCTGATGTCAAACACCAATGGATATGGGATCATCCATCGCCCATCTCATGGGTCGAGAAGCGTATACGCTAGTCTACACTGGTATATCGATGCCCCGTCTCGATACACCCACGACTAGGGACCTTGAAGGATGTACTTATGGACTACCATGTCCCTACTAGTATGATCTGCATCATAGTCCAGGTAGTCAAGTACACATCCTAAGGGCTTTACCAACATGTAACTATAGGATAATTTAAAGAGACTAGTGTACATGTTAAGATAAAGAGTAACCAGATAGCATACTATCATATCGAGCAAGAAAGTCATCTCTATATATGTCCAAGCATCCAATATAATATTCATCATCTGTACAATACTGGCCTCTAGGGCATACATACAACTAACAATCTCCCACTTGCACTAGGGCCAGCTGCTGTAGTATCGCATACCGAGCATCCCGAAGAGTCTCTCAAACTGTATCTGGGGAATGGCCTTCGTGAGTGGATCCGCCGTGTTGTTCTTCGTGTCAACCCTCCTGACCTCGATCTCCCGGCGATCAACTATCTCCCGGATCAGGTGATACCGCCTCAGAATATGCCTGGATCGCTGATGGGACCTGGGTTCCTTGGCCAAAGCCACCGCTCCATTGTTATCGCAATACAAAGGTATTGGATCCTCAATGGATGGAACCACTCCAAGTTCAGAAATGAACTTCTTGATCCAGACAGCTTCTTTAGCAGCATCGTTGGCAGCGATGTATTCAGCCTCCATCGTCGAGTCTGCCACGGTTTCCTGCTTGGAACTCTTCCAGCTAACCGCCCCTCCGTAAAGGGTAAAGACAAAGCCCGACTGCGACTTAGAGTCGTCCTTATCACTCTGGAAGCTGGAATCGGTAAAGGACTCCACTTGGAGTTCTCCACTACCATACACCAAGAGCATCTCCTTAGTCCTTCGTAAGTACTTGAGAATGCTCTTCACAGCTGTCCAGCTCTCTCCAGGATCAGCTTGATACCTTCTCACTACACTTAGTGAGTATGCAACATCGGGTCTGGTACATAGCATCGCATACATGATAGAGCCTACAGCCGAAGCATAGGGTATCCCTTGCATGCGAGCTCTCTCCAAATCAGTCTTGGGAGACATCTCTTTGGAGAGAGTGACTCCAGAGATCGTGGGTAAGTTCCGACGCTTGGATTCTTCCATACTAAACCTCTTTAGTATGGTGTCAATGTACCTGGATTGGGACAATCCCAGTATCCGTTTGGATCTATCTCTATAGATCCTGATTCCCAATATGCAGGAGGCATCACCAAGATCTTTCATTGAGAATCTCTGTGATAAGAAGAGCTTGACCGATTGCAGCATAGGAATATCATTTCCTATCAAGGTATGTCGTCCACGTATAATACGAGGAAGACAACCTTACTCTCTGCCACCTTCTTGTAGATACAAGGTTCATCTGGGTTTTTGACGAAATCAAACTCTTTGATAACGACGTCAAAGCAGATGTTCCAACTCCGCGATGCTTGCTTTAATCCATAAATGGATTTAAGCAGCTTGCACACCTTGCCGCTGCTCCCACTGTCTACGAAGCCCTCTGGCTAAGTCATGTACACGCACTCTTCTAAATCACCATTTAGAAAGGCGGTCTTAACATCCATTTGCCAGATTTCGTAGTCATGATATGCAGCGATGGCAAGCATGATCCGGATGGATTTAAGCATAGCCACTGGAGAAAAAGTCTCGTCATAGTCCACACCTGGTCTTTGACGAAAACCCTTTGCTACAAGTCTAGCTTTGAAAGTCTCCACTTTCCCATCTACACCAAGTTTCTTCTTGAAGATCCACTTGCTCCCAATGGGTTTTACCCCTTCAGGAGCAATTTCCAAAGTCCATACTTTGTTGGTGTACATGGATTCCATCTCGGACCGCATAGCATCCAGCCATTTTACCGAGTCCCTACTCGTGATGGCCTGCTCGAAGCTAGTTGGGTCATCATCCTCCATGATGCAATCCTCGCTTCCACCGTCAATGAGAAAACCGTAGTATCTCTCAGGTGGACGAGAAACCCTACTAGATCGGCGGAGAGGCTGGGGTTCGTCGGGTTCTACTGAATCCTCTGGTTCTACCAAGTCTTCTGTTACAGTTTGTGTTGCTGGAACCTCTTCCAGTTCTACCTCAATGCCACTAATCTGTTTCATAAGAAAACCTTTTTCTAAGAAAGTGGCATGTCGAGAAACAAACACCCTTTGTTCCTCGGGGTGGTAGAAGATATACCCTTG
Source organism: Agapanthus africanus (assembly GCA_030015575.1). NCBI lineage: Eukaryota > Viridiplantae > Streptophyta > Magnoliopsida > Asparagales > Amaryllidaceae > Agapanthus > Agapanthus africanus. Next base: position 392,548,717 of record CM057341.1, read on the forward strand.
TGAATTTTTGGGATATCCTACAAACTTACATAAGACAGATCTTGCCTCGAGTTTGTCCGGATTTTGTCTTTTGACATAGGCTGGACAACCCCATATCTTAACATACTTAAGAGATGGTCTCTTCCCTTTCCATATCTCATATGGAGTGGTAGGCACTGATTTGGTAGGAACCATATTCAATAGGTGTATGGCTGTCTCAAGCGCATACCCCCAGAAGGAAATAGGTAACTCAGCTGTACTCATCATTGAACGCACCATATCTAATAGGGTGCGATTCCTTCGTTCCGATACACCGTTGTGCTGTGGTGTATAAGGTGGAGTAAGCTGAGAGAGAATCCCATTCTCTTTTAGATAATCTTGGAACTCATTGCTCAAGTATTCTCCTCCTCGATCAGATCGAAGGATCTTAATACTTTTGCCCGTTTGGTTCTCTACTTCGTGCTTATATTCTCTGAATTTCTCAAAAGCTTCAGACTTGTGTTTCAATAGGAACACATGCCCGTATCTAGAGAGATCGTCAGTGAATGTAATGAAGTATGAAGAACCATCCCTGGCATATGTAGACATGGGACCGCATACATCACTATGTATTAGTCCCAAGAGTTCTGTAACTCTTTCTCCGTGTCCCGTAAACGGAGTTTTGGTCATCTTGCCTTTGAGACATGACTGGCAAGTGTCATAAGATGAAAATTCAAACGGATTTAAATACCCATCCTTTTGCAACTTAGCTAGTCGTGTCACATTGATGTGACCAAGTCTACAATGCCACAAGAAGGATTCGTTCATTTCTGAACTCTTCCTCTTGTGTGTGTTTTGTATACTGAGGACTGTATTTTGATTTAGAATGAATATGCCATTATGTAGCGAGCCTGATGCAATCAACTTTTGATCTAGGAATATGTTCATAACATTTTCCTTTACTACAAAATTATATCCTTCTTTACTTAATAAAGAAACTGATATAATGTTGCACATCATGTTTGGTATATAATAGAACTCATTCAAAATTATTGTATCACCACTTGGTAATACAAGGTGATATTCGCCAACTGCTTTGGCTGCAACATTTGCACCGTTCCCTACTTGAACGGAATGATCACCTTTTCCCAGTTCTCTACCTTTTCGCAGCCCATGTAACATCTTACATATGTGGGATCCTGATCCGGTATCTAATACCCAGGACGTAGGGTGAACTGAGAAACAGTTCTCAATGACAAACACACCCAAAGATGATGCATCAACATGCATGTTCTCCGTTTGGGCGGTGTGAGAATCCAGATATTCTCCTGTTTCCTGTTCATTCTTATAACACTTATAAGATAGAACGGGTTCAACGTTCCCCTGCACAGTATAACATGCGGGTTCGGTCAATACATCCATATTATTATCTTGATTAAGGCATGAAATGGTCGCTACCTGGAGAGAGAGAGAAGAAAACACTTTAGCGTAAGCTCGTGCAAGATCAGATTGGTTATTATCTTATCTAATCAGGATGGCTCCCACTGCTTTTTATCAAATCTTCCTTCAAACCCTAAAAGGAAAAACTAGCCAGGATTAATTACACACTACAAGTTCGCCAATCTTTCAGCCAGGCCAGTGTCGGTACTTTGAGGGAGGTCCCCCGTGCTTTCGCACGAACCTAATTAATGTAAACCTCGTTTTCCCAGAGGCGTAACCTCGTTAACACCTTTCTAGACACCTACTTGATCGGCTAATTGTAATGTGTAAAACTCTCCCAGGAGTAACTCTTACTCGCAGTGGGTATCGGGATCCAACTATCTCATAGAAGGTATGCAATCTCATTGCAAATTTCAACACTTGAAATTCCCGATAATATTTTACCCCTAGTGTTCTATGACCTTGACGAATGCCAAACAACCCATAGTTCACTAGTCAAGTTCAACCCGTACATTTCTTGATTGAATTAAACCCACCCGCACGACCCTTGACGAATGCCAAACAACACCGTACGATTACCCTAATCCAATCTGCATCATATGCATAAGCAGATAAATACTAGTTAGCTACCGTACACTACGCCTTGACGAATGCCAAACTACCGTAGCACGAATACTAAGTAGTACTTATCTGAAATGACGGAGGGCTACGCAGGTTTTCATAAAACCATGAGCGTAATGAACTTGATATCGTTGTAGAATCAAATGAAGTTTTGAAATGGAGTGATTTTGAGGCTTTTCTAGTTTTGCTAAAGGAGTCACTCCCGGTGAAGGGATCTCGGTCCTTTCCTCCTCGAATGAGGTGCGGGATATATCATATATATCACTGTGCAAAGCAGAAACTATAGAAGCAATCAAAAGCAAACCGAGTGTGTAGCATCTGCCAGTTATTGCTAAAGGAGTCACTCCCGGTGAAGGGATCTCGGTCCTTTCCTCATCGAATAAGGTGCAGGATATATCATATATACCGCTGTGCAAAGCAAGAACTGTAGCTACCTGTTTTATTTTAAAATTCGATTCCACAACATCTTAGGTTTCTTATCTTTCATTAATCACATTAATGAAGCCCCATCATTTAAATACCTAAACATCACAGATAGATATGACGTACACTTATGCCATCCGCATTCGCCTCGATGTCCCCTCGTGCACCGTTAGGTTAGGTAACTAACGACAGAGCAGGGCAGGGCTAGTGCGGGTGCAAAACATAAGTAACATCTATATAATATATCATATATACTATATAAAGTATCTATCACAGAACATCACATAATCACATCACAGATATCGCAGCAGAAGAAACATATGAAATATTGGATATACTAGGACGTCCGTGTTTTCAATACGAGCCAGTATAAAACATGGATTCCACGGTCGTGATGAATAGCCAATCTCACACCCCTAGACCCCTACGAGAGCGGCAAGCAACCCTGCCAATTCTAGGGTTAGGTGACCCGGACTCGACTCCTCGAGTTGGTCTCCCACTGGACCCCAGAACCCGGTTACTTGTGCTCCCCTCCTTGGGTCAATCCTAATGCGGAAAAGTAAATAATATACAAAAGGTGACAACTTCCGCTACCTGGAAGTGCCCCAAATAAAAGAATATTACATACAAGTTTTTACATGAATGAAAATGAAAAACACTCATCTCACATAAAAAACCCCCCGGCTATTCAAACACGACGATCCAATATAACATATCCAGCAACACATAACATCACATGTCATCAACGTAAGTAAGTATGCATACCCCAATTGTCGTTGACGTATAGCAACGAAATCGGCGATATGAACATACTACACTTACGGTCACAGAAAAGAAAGTGTAAAACTACAACAGTTGGAATCCGCAACCTCTTTAGACATCGCATGCCTAACAGATATAAATCCCGCATTTTAGTCTCATTATCGAAAACTCTTTTCAATATCATATGGGACTAAATTGCTAGATTTATAACATTCATTCAGTTATCTCAAAACTACTTGTGAATTCCAATTATTGTATCACATTCCAGATAAACAGAAAATGTTAAACTTTCCGATCGAACAGTCGAATACCCAAGTTTTCCCGATACAGCTCAACACATGAAATAAGTCTAACAACATTCAGTTCGTGCCTCAGTACCGACGGTCCAGCCGTAGAAGGGTCAAGCCAACGCCTCACATATGGCACGCCGTACTGCCCCAAACCCGAAGGTTCAAAGGGTAGTTCAAGACGGTCACATAATCGAGTTAAGGTTTGTTGTCTTCTAGAGGGTCCATCGCGTTACTTGCACTACTTAGAACGTCGTTAAACTACGGAAAAATCCAACACTTGGAAATTTCCCGACAGGGGAAAAATTGGGTATTTATATCCGGTCGAACTTTTTAACATATTCTAAAAGTTATCCGGAAAAACACAAAGACGAAATTTGATACCCCGATCGAAACACCGAATCCCCAAAGCATCCCCAGAAAATTCAACTCTTGAATAATTATTAAAAATTCCCATAAAACTCAGCACAAGAAAAAAAGAATTACTGTGCAAACAAAATTGAGCAAAGTGAACAGTCGGCGGCGGAACCGCGGCAGGAGCCATGCTTCTGCCGCGTTTCCGCGGCTGTTTGGAGGCCTCATGATCTCGTGTTTCACCAGATTTCTTAGATCTTCCTGCTGAATTTTTTAGGCATTTTTAATCTGGAAAAATCCACGTTTTCAGAAAAAGTCCAGAGAGCGTGTAAAAAATGCGGTTTCGGGTTCGATCGGACTTCAAATTCCGTCTAGATTTCGCCTAAGGCTCTAGCTAGGCTCTGATACCAATGTTGGTCAGGCAGCCACCCCATCCAATGGGGTCGCCGTGGCACCAACGGGTCCCTCAGCCGCTACTTTTTACGCATGCCCCCTCGCGAGGACTACAACCCGCCGGAACACCTTCCGGTCTCGGGACAACCTGGGGGTAAGAGCCTATGCTTCGCCACACTGTCACACAGTGAGAACCCCCCATAGGTCGACATCCAATGCCTAGTAGCTCTGATACCACTGTAGGGTTCCTAGGAATCCTAATGAAGTCTCACAAGGCATCAACCATGCCAATTTCAAATTTTATGGGTGCCGAGAAACCCTAACATGGATCGTCGGCTAGATTTCTAGGCGAAAGTATAATCTAGTTAACACTTTAACTAAAAGTTAGATGCTACAACCTTTGTAGATCCGGTTCCCCACTTCCTTAGCTCCACGTGGGTGTGCTCTCGCTGTCCATCATGAATCCTAGACTCATTCGTCGGCTTCATCGGAAAAACGGGCGAGCAAGGTCGTCGGCTTCGTGTCAAAGACGATCTACGTCGAGGTTGCACAAGTTCAAGCTCCGACTTCACCAAGTTGTGAAACTTGTGAAGAAAACACCCAAAACCACTTGGCAAGAGGTAGAGGATGAAGAAATAGGAGGTGGGTTCACTTTAGATTTGGATTTCACTCACTTTTGCTCATTTTGCCATTGATGGCATCAAGCTTTTCTCTTGAAGATGAAGATGAAGAAGAAAATAGAATATGATAAGTATTATGAAAAAGAATCATAAAATCAAATACTTATCATGTTCTAACCTAGGTTAAGTGTAGAGAATAAACCATGGTCACTTGAGAGGGTTAGGGTTAAGCATGAAGATAAGGATGGTTACAAAAGTCAAAGCTTCATGAAGCTTCAACTTAAAACAAAAAGAGCCACCATTCTCATCATAATCCTTTTCTAATAAATAAATAAATAAATAAATGAAAATGCAAAACCCTAATCAACACTTAACCATGGTTTAATTCTTTATACTTAACAACAAGATCATGTATCATCAAACATGATACAAATATGTGCACAAAAGTATATCACATATACTTCTTGCACATCAAGTGAGAAAATCCATATAAAGTGAACCAATACTAGTTAATGCAATGTAGTATATCAAATATATAATTATACATTAAATCATTAAATCAACACTTGATTTAACGATCCGGTCATATCGCATATAACCGACTAGTATCCAATGTATCGACTTATCGAATCAATGATTCGATAACTAGGTCATATCGAATATAACCAATCGAAACATATATCGCGAGAATGAAATGCGGTATCACATACACGCATCATTCTCGGCCCTGCACATATCTCATATGCGCTCCTATTTCGTTTCGCTTGAGCCAGGAAACCTCTGTGTAGGACTCTAAAGACTCGTCAATACGCCGGTAGCAGATGATGATCATATCAAGCACCCACAAGCCGCAAGCGGTCTGCTAAACGTAACGGCCATCCGGGTTTTGAGCGATCAGAAGATCGACGAGCTAGCCCGCTCACACTCCTGTGAATCCAACCAGTAACACTTACCGTACAGTCCGGTCTGTTCGTCTGATACGTCGCATATCAAGTCTAGGGGTGGTATACGTCAGACCCCAATAACCGATAAGTCGTGCCGATGTGAGGCTCATAACGGGTCGAGAAACTACTGGTAACACTTACCAGCAAATCTCTGATCAGCCCTGGCCAGGGACTTCCCTGTTACGGCCAATCGAGCACAGCGCAACATCAACCCCCAATACCGGGAGAGACGAAACCCCTCCTATCGCTCATTGCCTCCATGTGACTCGGGACTGTACCCAAAGACCACCGTTTTGCACGCCCTCATGGACGTGGTAAGGTGGAGATCAAAGCACAGTGGGAATCACACAAGACTCTATGACGATCTCAGGTCTACAGACTATCCTGTACAAGTGTCACCTGAGAACTGCCATCTGACGTGAGGTATAATACCATCTGGGAGTTCTCGGCGAGTCCGTCCAGTGTACCCAGTCTCCACTGAGCACCCGTACACCATCTCTGATGTCAAACACCAATGGATATGGGATCATCCATCGCCCATCTCATGGGTCGAAAAGCGTATACGCTAGTCTACACTGGTATATCGATGCCCCGTCTCGATACACCCACGACTAGGGACCTTGAAGGATGTACTTATGGACTACCATGTCCCTACTAGTATGATCTGCATCATAGTCCAGGTAGTCAAGTACACATCCTAAGGGCTTTACCAACATGTAACTATAAGACAGTTTAAAGAGACTAGTGTACATGTTAAGATAAAGAGTAACCAGATAGCATACTATCATATCGAGCAAGAAAGTCATCTCTATATATGTCCAAGCATCCAATATAATATACATCATCTGTACAATACTGGCCTCTAGGGCACACATACAACTAACAATTACTAGTAGCATGGAATGAAGCGTGAAGTAGCCAGAAGCGTCTCTTAATGCTTGGTGTATCAACAGGTAAAGGCTGAACATCACAGGACTGCTGGTTTACTTCAACCGTTATCTATTCCAGAATTGAAGTGGCAACACATTACTATGGACTTCGTGACTGCTCTTCCTCGCAGCATGAAAGGTAATGATGCAGTATGGGTTATTATGGATAGACTCACAATATCGGCTCACTTTATCCTATTTCGAGTTGGCCAATCTACCAAGACACTAGCGAAGAAGTATATAGAGGTAAGAATCTATGTAAGGTTTAACTCTTCAATATGTACTATCTCTGATACCCATGAACTCATGAAGGAGATCTTGAGATTACATATAGTAGCGGTTTGCATTGTCTCCGATCGTGACACCAGATTCCGATCGCAATTTTGGCAAAGTCTGCAAGCTAGCTTGGGAACAAGTCTGAACTTTAGCACAGCCTACTATACATAAACAGATGGACAGTCTGAACGAACGATTCAGATCATAGAAGACATATTAAGAGCTTTTATGCTAGACTTTGGAGGATCGTGGGAAGATCACCTGCATCTTGTGGAGTTTTCATACAACAACAGCTACCAAGCAAGTATTGGAATGGCACCCTTTGTAGCTCTATATGGAAGGAAGTGTCAATCGCCATTAAGTTAGGACGACATCGGAGATAGAGAACTTCTTGGACCTGAAATGATAGTAGCAACAGTTGATGTAGTTCGCACTATCAAGGAAAGAATGCGCATAGCCCAAGATCGACAGAAGCACTGGGATGATGCAAAATTCCATCACTTGAAGTTCCAACCATGAGATCATGTCTTTCTGAAGATATCTCCAAACCGTGGAGTGATTCGCTTGAAAGACGGGGTAAGCTCAGTCCGAGTTATATTGGACCGTTCGACATACTCAAATGAGTTGGAGAAGTGGCTTATCGCTTGACACTTCCACCTTCATTGGAAGGAGTGCATAATGTGTTCCACATATCCCAACTTAGAAGGTATGTGAATGACTCCAGTCATGTCTTTGATTATTTCGAGCTCACTGTACAGACGGATCTATCCTGTGAGCAACTACCCGTTGCAATTCTGGACAGAAAGGTAAAGTCACTTCGGAACAAGGAACTAAACTTGGTTCGAGTGATGTGGAGAAAAGTTACACCAGGAGAATCAACGTGGGAAAGAGAAGACGATATGCGTGCAAGATACCCTCACTTGTTTGTAAATTGGTCCTTAAAATAATTGTAAATTTCGAGGATGAAATTTTTGTAAGGAGGGTAGAATGTAACAACTCTGTTTCAGTGTACAGAAAATTTGTTTAAAAGTTAATGTACAAATGGAGTATTTGCAACCCTGTGTATTCTATAAGTATTTGAATTGCTTTTGAACAGCAAGAAACAACTTGTAGCTCACTAGTAAAGCCCTTACACTACTGTGACGTATCCCCTGTGTACGAATCCCCCAGCCACATATTTTTTTGCTTATTTTTCTTTTAAACTTTTAGAAGCCCAAAGGTTTATATGTGTACTGCACGTAAAAATGAAAAGTCACTCAAATCAAACATGTGCACTGAGCTATATGATACGACTAGGACACGCGGAAGAAATCTAAACACCCCATTCCCTTAATGGACCGGCAAGATTAAGCCATGGGCCAGCGCCGCAGGTTTTCCCCCGACGGTAATGCTTGAATTTGTGCCCTAACACCCTTTGGACTCCCTCCATTAACCCCAGTCTGTTTGTTTTCCCTGCAATTATCCAGAGAATTAAAAATCACCAGTAAACCAAATTTTAATGCATTTTTAATTCTTTTTTCACTCATGAAATCCGAATCCTACCCTATAAATACAACCCTACACTTTGGCTCTCCACATTCTGAAATCTCGTAACAAAACACTCTAAAATTTTCAAGTCCAAAAAGTTGTACAAGTGGAGTTAGCTTAAGGCCATGTTCCGGCGACGTCTCGGGACAAATCCGGCGACGAAATGACTCCCCGATGATTCCATAAGCTTCCTCTACCTCCCTTATTTCTTTCTCATCAGTAAGTCCCATTTTCCCTCTTCTCCTTCTATTAAAACGAATTACATTTTTAAAACTAGTCGGAAGCGGAGTTAATCCGACTTCCGTTTCTAATTTAACTAAAAACACCATTTATCTTAATAAAAAATTTACAATCTTTTTTTATATTGCTTAGCAATCATAAACAAACACATTAAAATAAGTTTCATCTCAAAATAATATGTATCGCAACTTCTATTTCAGTTTTATGGTAAAATACCATCATGTTTTCATATGACATTGCTTATTCATTTTGCTCATAATATCTTTAGAAAACTCATGAGGCAATGACCTAACTGATCACAACATACATTCATGACATAGCAAGATGACTTTTGGAACATTAGCTTTTGGGATAAATATTAGTTTACATTTAAATACCATAAACATTCAAAAACCATTTTCTTTAAAAGTGTATTATTTAATTCCTTGCAAATGCGTCTCTACAACCCATTTTGGGGAACCCCGATCGGGATGATGCGGGTTATCGCACATCCTCGGGCCTAGTAGAGCGAGATGCAGACCTTCTCACGGAGCATTCGATTTTGATGGAATTATTAATGCAATTTTTAGAAAATGAGATTTCTACTTAATAAATAATTTTTTTTACTATATATATATATGAATATTATCAAAATACCTACTTTAAATATATTATGTATATATTCTATGTTTTTCTAAATCAAAGGAATTACAAATTTCATGAAACTACCATTACAAATCAATACAATTCCAATATTACACTAAAATACCATATAAAATGAAATCTAAGTTCTATTAACTAGAAAATTTCATTTTATAAAAACTATATCTATGAAAACCCTAAAGACGATAAATAAATACTTGAGCTTTATTTTGAAAATATATCAAAACTATTTTTCATAAAACCCTCTTAAGTTATATTAATTTACATTAAGGACCCTAGTAAATATAGGTTTAAGCGGGACCAGTTCTCTTGAGCCTCAGGGAGCCGTAGAATATGGGTGCTTTCCTATCTAAGGTAGACAACATAAAAATGGTGTTATCAATACGGTAATTATCTTGGAAAAAGACATAAATTCTGCCGTCCATGTGCAGCAGTTACCAATAACACCAAAACTAATTCAGGACTTCAATTCTGTCACGACCCGAAAATGGCACGTGATGGCCCTTAAACTACGCAAAGTCTACAGGCGTAACGCAATTTAAGTAAGCCGAAAACGCAGCAATCTAAACCATCAAAACTAGTAAGAAATAAGAATATTGTTAAAACTTTTGAAATCTCAAACCAAATTCTTTAAAGTCGAACTTTTCTTCCTTTAAAATTTTGGCAGCACCTCCTTTGTAAAACAAGCCCCCAAAAATGGGTACAACATAAATATAAGTAAAGCATCCCAAACGGGAGCAAAATCCACGCCCAACGGCGGAAAACAACCACCACAACAGATATACGACGCCATAGCGAAGAAAGAGACGATATAAATAAAACTGCATAAAAGACCTCCAAGTCACAAAATGAAATACCTCACACCAAGTCTCTAAGTCATACAAGATAATGGTAGATGGAGACTACAAGAAACAACGAATATACAACAAGCAATATCGGATAACCGCAAAACCTACATAAGAAAAACTGCACACAGTCAGGCGAAGCGGTATCCGCAGCAAAAGATGATACGATGGATGAAAATAGCCCTGCCTCTGACTACTCTGAGGAACACCTGCAAAACACTGTGGCACAACGGGGGTGAGTTTCCAACTCGTGAATAGTAAAAACATATGCAGGTAATCGCAAGTATGCACGTACAGCGCGAATCTAAAACATTGCAAGCTGATAGCAATAAGATGGCAGAATGTATGTGCAATAGTCATGAAAAGTACTCTAGCAGGTACTACAATACATTAAGCAATAAATGACAATATGTATATGCAACAGTCATGAAAAGTACTCTAACAGGTACTACTAATACGTGAAGCAGTGCATATAAAAATAAAGTATGTAAATGCAACAGTCATAGAAGACGCTCTATCAGGTACTACCAATACATGAAACAGTGCATAACAATAAATGTGGAGTATGGAATAAAATATGTCATTCCTACGGAAATCCTAACCTCATGGTAGGACCAAAATCCAACAAGACAATCCAAATCCCAATTTCCACAAATCAGCCCCCAAATTGGCTCTCATATCATGTAGGTCTCATATATCCTTAATGTACAACATCAAGTAAATCTCATATATCCTGAATGTCCAACATCAAGTATATCTCATATATCCCGAATGTATAACATCAAGTAGATCTCACATATCCTGTATGTACAATATCAGTATATCCCACATATCCTGTGTGTACAATATCAGTATCAAGTAAGTTTCATATAAGATGAGTGTCTAACATCGACACCAAAAACATCATGAAACAAGTGTCAAGCATCGACACCGAAATACTGATCTATCAGGTGCTGTCACCACGACTGGCCCCCTGATAGGTACGTATCATACGCTATACCGAAAGCTCGAGTGCCTAGCTCTGACCCTCGCCTTTCGACGTATCCATACGTACATGACTCCCGTCGGTATCCCCACGATAACCGCCGAGTCATAGGTACTGTCACCGGTAGGTATGGTTCCCCCACTAACTCATCTCCTCACTGAGATTCTTGCACCGGGGTACCTCCGGCCCCCACCATGTACCCGCACACGGACCCCTCCTTTCCTCACGTGGGGTATATATTTCAGAACCGATAAAACTCATAGTGGGAGCTGAAATATCATATCAAGGGAAACCGGATTTTTCAAATAATGCATAATTTCATGAAACTACCACGGTCCCCAAATCCAGAAAACATCATGAAAAATCCATATCTCAATGCGAAAATCCATGAATATAATATATGGAACAGAAAACTGTAATGTGAGCATATAAAGGAAAAGCCGCTATTTAACTGCAACAATTTAAAATATAAATCATGCGGTTCTTAATTCTCTAAGTCTATATAACATCAAAAATAAAGGTAAACATGTAGCTATAACCAGATATATATGTAAACATAAAGGTATAGCAAGGTATATGTATCTACCTATCAGTAATGATGTAATATACCCTCCAGGTATAAGTGAAGTATGTATGCAAGGTATACATGTAGCTATGTCATTATGTGTGTATGTACCTATCGCTAATGGTACAATACCCTATAGGTATACAGGTAACTACCATGTAAGCATGTCAAGGCATATATGTAAGCATCTAGGTATACAGGTATGCTATAAATCATATGCATAAAGAAATATGAATTAATGTCTCAATGTCCCTAACCAAACAATGTCATATCTATAAGGGTGTTGTGCGTGTCATGGTAATTATTGACGATGTGTGTGGCATACAATTAGTGCTCGTGCAACATAAACCGTCAATAATAGTACAGTGTCCTAAAGGTACTTGTCCAAGCACAACAATAACTAAGTAGTAATGTGTATGCGCAACTCTATATATGAAATAGAATATGCGTCAAAAACATAACATCTGTAGCCCAGACGCATAACGCCATGCGTGCGATTCCCCTGTAGATGTTAAATCTACTCACCAACCGTCCTGGCTAAGTAAAGCCAACAACTCGCCTTTCCTCCTTCGCAGCGCCCGAAGTCCCCGCCTGCGATACTGAACACATATAAGAATAAAGCAAGTGTATATAAGCAATCGACAAAAAATAAGTATAACTACGTCTGACCGACGCACCAACTCCAAACATACCCTCGAGTGTCCGTTTAGTGTCTAACGCGCGTAGCGACACTACGAAACGAACTCAAGAGCAAAAGCTACACAAAGACACGAACGCCATCGGCATGACCCTAGCTAGGAGCACTAAAACGACACTACCATCAAGCATAGACTCTGATCGTACCGATCGCGCATACACAACATAAAAATAAACATGGAATCTAATATAAATAACATCGCAACGTCAAAAGAAACCCACGCCTAAATATCCGGAAATCTAGTAAGCAGCAAATAACATTTTAGTACAAAACTACAAGTTTTACCAAAACTAGAACTTACAAACATCTTCAAATAGGAAGGTTAAACCACTTATACCTTTACTAAAATTTTAGATTTCACTAATTAGGATTAGCAAAATTTTAGTTTGTTAATTAGCTTAATTATCCGATTAGGAAAATATTATTTAACAAATTAGGAACATGATTACGTTTTCATTTGTTGTAACTTATCACTTAACCATTCCACTAATCAAAACCCTAATTTGATTACCAAAATGATATCTTGAATTTCTAAATAAGAATTTAAAGGCTTAAATTAAACATCTAATTAAGCTAATTAAAGATATTAACACAACAAAAAAGAGTAGGGTTTGGGTTTATACCTCCACATAGATAAAAAATCAAGCAACAATATCCACAAAATAACCTCCAAAAGAGCACTTCCAAGAAGATCCAAGCTAGCTAAGAGTTGAAGAATGATGGGTTTGATTTATATTTGAATTTGTATGAACAAATTTGGATTTTTCATGATTTTTTCAAGCATAAAGAGATGAAAAATGGAGTTGGAAAATTGAGGGCAGAAAGGAAATGAGTGGCCGACTATTAGAGGAAAGGCTAGGGTGTTGTAGAATTTTGGAGAAAATTCCGGAAGATAATTGCAATAATTGCATAATAAAACAAAAAATAGCATTAATCACCATTTTCTTTTCTTAAAAAATTCAATTAAATCCTAAAAATCTAGATATTTTGATGAGAAGGTTCTAAATATAATTCTAGTGATTAGTTTAGCATAAAACCACATTAGTAGTAATTAACCCACAAAAAAAGTAATTACCACTAAAAAAGTGCACAAATAAAGCATTAAAATAATATTTTATTAGGGAAAAATTATATGTGAACCTAAACAACCCATAGACCCCCAAAGTTCACGCACTAGCTTTATTCTAGCTAAACTAGGTGCCGACAAGTCTATACGGATGTTTGATCACAATCGGGTTAAAACGGAAAACACCGACAGTTTTACCCTAAAAACGGAAAATTCGCAAAACAATTTCTAAAACGTTACAATCTTCCCGCCTTAAAGAAATTCGGTCCCCGAATTTAAAATTCTCACTAAGTGTACCTTCAAAGAGAAGAGTACAAAACTTCCAAATCTCGCTGGCAACCTCCCAAGTGATCACTTCACCATACGGCTACGCCAAAGAACCCTCACAGATGGCAAGACTCTCGACCAAAGTTCCTCCACCTGTCGATCCACTATAACCATCGGCTGCTGGTGAACGAAAGATCGCATTCAAGCTAAATGGTTTGATGATTAATCATGTGAAAAAAGTCATGAAGGTAATTGCGAAGCATCGACACAATGAATGCGGGGTGAATACTCAAAAATCTGGGCTGAAGTGCCAAATTATAGGCAACGGGACTAACTCGCTTCAATGATCTCAAAAGGACCTAAAATTTTGGGACTAAGCTTCCCAAATCTCAACACGCCATTTCACCGGAAAAATCCGTAGGAATACATGATCCCCCACTGCGAACTCAAGTCTGGGACCACCACCGTCGGCATAAGACTTCTGTCTGCACTGGGCTACTTTCATCCTGACCTGAACCAATTGGATCTTCTTTGATGTCTCTGGACTAGCTGGGGTCTAATATCCTGCTCTCGCGGAGTCAGTACAACAGACTGGCAATCGAAACGACCAACCACACAAGGCCAGAAAGGTTGCCAATTGGAAAGTCTCCCGATAACAGCTATCGAAGGAGAACCCTAACAATGGCCAGTGACGTTCCCAACAACCAACAACCAATTAGCACATACGTACAAGCATAAACTCCTGAGTCTGTATAGTCCGCTATGTCCAACCATCGGCCTACAGATGGAAAAGCGGAGCTAAAGCTCAACCAGTACCCAAGGCTTCCTGAAGCTTCAGCCAAAGATGGCTAGTGAACGGGTGCCTCTATTGGATACAACGCATGAAGGAACTCCATGCAAACGTACGACTTAACGAAGAACAATAGAGCAACCTGAGAATAACCGGACAAAAAACACCCAAATGGAGTCACACCCTGACTAAACCTGGGTAGACACCACAACGAAAACATGGGGATCTACTCCTATTCCCACTCTGGAACGGTTAAAGGTTGCAACTCTCCAGCCGGTCCCTCAATGCTCAACCTTAGCATGCAACAAGTCAGACACCTCGAAACGAAACCTGAAACTTCTCTCTAATCATCCCTGCCCACCGTAACTAACTCTCAAGTTACGTTACATCTTGGTGGCACTTGAATGAACACAGAAAGCTGACTGATGTGCCTGCTCTGGGACCTCGCGTCTCTACCTATCAGTATCGGGTACACACCGACGAGTCCGGAACATAGCACACCCTGGTCACAAATAGGAACTCCGAATCTTTACCCAGCCGAACATGCTCAGAATCTCAGACAAACGAGCATCGGCGGGCTGTGCCTCACGACAACGATTAAGGAAAAGTGGACGGACGAGAACATGAGCAAGCTGTCCCCTCAGTAGAGGCAAACTTAATCTATACTCCACGATCGCACAAAAACTGTAAATCTGCAGAAGACTGTCTCAACAATCTAAACCCGCTGCAGGAAGATGTACATTAAGCTCTGGTGGTCCGTGAAAATCTGGCACGACTTTCCACACCAGTAGTGTGCCCAATCTTCAACGCAAAACCACCGCGGCCATCTCCAGATCATGAGTGGGATATCCTGCTCATACTTCCTCCAACTGTCGGGAAGCATAAGCGATAACCCTATAGTGCACATCTGTACACAATTGAGCCCCACTCACGAAACATCACAGTAAACAACAAAGTCGCCCGATCCAGAAGCAAAGATAGATCTGGTGCAGTCGTCACCCGAGTTTTCAACTACTGAAAACTCCGCACGCATGCCTTAGTCTAAGAAAAGGAACTCCCTTCCTGGTCAACCCGGTCAACGGTGCAGCGCTTCACAAGCAAACCTGCACGAAAAGGCGGTAAAAACCGGCTAAGCCCAAAAAGCTGCGGACCTCTGTCCCTGCTACACGTCTGGGCCAAAGCTGTACGACCTCGATCTCCCTCGGGTCCGTACGAAAACCATCTCCCATAACCACATGACCTTAGGAAGTCAACTCAATCAAGCCTGAAGGAACACTCCGAGAATTTAGCAAACCGCTGGGGCTCTCCCAACGTCTGCAAAACAAATCCTCAAGTGCTGCTCAAGTTCCTCACGACACATTGGAATAGACCAGAATGTCATCAAAACACAAAAATCGACTGATCGAGAAACGGCCTGAAGAAACCTTGTTTATCACATCCATGAGTGCTACTAGGGCATTGGTGAGTCCAACGACACCACCAAAAACACAAATTGCCCATAGCGCACACAAAGCAGTCTTCGGAATGTCTTCACTCCGAACCCATAACAAATGATGACCTGATCCTAAAACAAACCTAGAAAAGCATGTCTCACACCCTGGAGCCGATCGAACAAATCGTCAAGGCGAGGTAAAGGATATCTATCCACACCGTAACTCGGTTTAATTGACGACAAATCGATACACAATCTCAAACTGCCGTCCTTCTCTTGACGAACAGAATTGGAGCTCCCCAAAGCGAAACACTTGGACGAACAAGTCCCTCAACAAACAATTCTGCAGCTGATCCTTAAGCTCCTCATCTGGAACAACGACGGAAAACTCTCGCACGAAAGGAAGCCGGTCCAACAACTCACTAGGGTTCCGGTATCATGAATGAATACCAAGAATCCTCGACATCCTCTCCTCAAAAGCCGACTAGCGAAAAAGGCTAAATTCAAGCTGTGAGAGGCGGCACCACTGTCCCCCTGCACAACAAGAACTGACTCGCCGGGAAAACAAAACCTGACTGTTTTATCGCGGCAGTCCACAGACGCATAGCACGTAGGTAACCAGTCCGTGCCCAGGAGAACGTCAAATCCAACATCTATAGAAGGATCAAGTGACGGAAGAATCTCTATCTCCTAACCGATTGGCACACGACCGAAATACGTGTCGCGCAACAAAAGAATCGCTGACAGAAATTAACACAACAAACGGCTGATCTAGCATACACAACTCTCAGCCCAACCAAGACACAAAGTGTGTAAAACAACAAGTGCATAGATCCCGAATGAAACAAACATACAAATCAAAAGAACATACAAATTAAGAATACCTGAAAACTCAGCATTGGACGCCCGCGCGTCCCGATGAGTAGAAGCAAACTCTCATATCTGCCCTCTACCCGCAACTAGCTGAACTCCTCCTCTGCCAAACTGTCCCCTCTGAGCGAACCCTTCGCGTCCACGACCTCTCTGAATACGACCCTGACGCCGTATTAGGGAACAACTCCTGATGTGGTGATGAAGGCTCCCGTATCGAAAACATCCACGCGATGACTGCTGACCCTCCTGGGGATGAGAGCTGAACGACTGTCCTCGTCTCAAGCCTCTGCTACTCCCGCGACGGTCACGAAATCTGTCTCGACGACTGAACCTCTGTCTCGGGGCTGACACACCTGTACTAGCCCTTGATTGATCATTCTTCGTGTGTATGTAAAAATGTATCGCAACCAAAGAAATTTATACCGCAATCAATTAATGGTGTCGGTGTAGCGCGTTAATGAATAAGGATCGTCCATTGAGATGTGTGTTTTGATCGATTTTGTTTTAGATGAATTGAAATGAAAATAGTAAAGAAATTTGCAAGAAAATTGACTCAAGATTTGTAATATTTGATTCCAAGAAACATCAAGAAAATAGATCTAGAATCAAGAAATGCAAAAGATCAAGAAGATGTCCAAATCGAATGAATTATCAAGATTTGTAAAGAGGCTTGTAGGAACCGATCCAATTGATAATGATGATTGTAGGGTTGTATAGCACGACAACAAGGTTTAGCAAGGCATCACACATGCCATTTTATAAAAATTTGGGGTGCTATGTAACCCTAACCAAGATCTTAACTAGAGAATTAGGGTAAACTATACAAGTAAACAACTTTACTTCTAAGAGTTAGGGATTACAACCTTTGTAGTCCGTTCCTTCTCTTCATAAGCTCCGAGTTGAGGTCCCTTCACTGCGATCATCAAGTAGCCGGACTCTAGAGAGGCTCCATGAAGAGAAAGATGCAAGCTTGCTTCCAATCTTCAACTACTAAGATGATCTACCTTGAAGAATCTCAAAGCCAAGCTCTTGCTTCACTAATCAAGTATTAGCAAAGAAAACATCCTAATCTAAGTAGCTAGAATAGATGAGGATGATGAAATAGGAATTTAGCCCTCTTTTGTTTTCAATTTCTCACTTTATTTCATCACAACATAAAAATCTAGAAAGCTTTTTTCAAGAGGAAGAAGAAGAAGAATTTCTTTTGTGATGAATAATGAATTGTTGTGTGAGATTAGAATTGCAACCATGGGTTAAAGAATGATAACGTTAACCCTTGTAGAGAATAAATTAGAGGCTAAGGTTTGGGTTGGGTTAATAAATATCAATACAAAATATCTAAGCTAAAGACAGAAGAAAGCTTCATGAAAAAGCTAACCCAAAAGCTAACCCAAATTCAAACCCTAACTTGTTTAAACTCCACAACGCATGTTGTATTTGTAACCCTAACTTGTTACAATATTATATATCACATATACAATATATTTTGTAACAAAAGAAAATAATACAATTAACATATATCTCATATATATCAATGTATTATCCAAGTGAGAAAAAGAATCTTTAAGTGAGCTTATATTAGTTAATGTAATGTAATATATAAAATATATAATTATACATTAAATTATCAAATCAACACTTGATCCGATAATCCGGCTATTTCACAAATAACCGACTAATATAATCTGTATCAGTTCATCGAATCAACACTTGATCCGATGACCCGGCTATATCACATATACCCGGCCGATATCACATATCGTGAGAATCTAATACGGTATCTCATACATGTATTATTCTCGGTCCCGCACATATCACATATGTGCTCCTACTCCGTTTTGCCTGAGCCAGGAAACCTCTGTGTAGGACTCTAAAGAATCGCCAATACGCCGGCAGTAGGTGATGATCATATCAAAACACCGATAAGCTGCAAGCGGTCAGCTAAATGTAACAGCCACCTGTGTATTGAGCAATCAGAATATCAATAAGCAAGCATGTACATTCTCCTGCGAATCCAATCAGTAACACTCCTGTACAGTCCGGTCTCTTCGTCTGATATGTCGCATATCTAGTTTAGGGGTGGTAAACGTCAGACCCCAGTAACCGATAAGTCGTGTCGATATAAGGTCCATAACAGTTCGAGAAACTACTGATAACTCTTACCAGTAAATCTCAGCAACCGTGCCCAGGAATTTCCAGTTATAGCCAATCGAACACAGCGCAACATCAACTCCCTATATCAGGAGAGACGAAACCCCTCCTATCGCTCATTGCCTCCATGTGATTCGGGACTGTATCCAAAAGCCACCGTTTTGCATGCCCTCTTGCACGTGGTATAATGGAAATCAAAGCACAGTGGGAATCACACAAGACTCTATGACGGTATCGGGTCTACAGACTAACCTGTACCAGTGTCACCAGAGAACTGCCAACAGACGTGAGGTATAATACCATCTGGGAGTTCTCGGCGAGTCCGTCCAGTGTACCCAGTCTCCACTGAGCACCCGTATACTATCTTTGATGTCAAACACCAATGGATATGCGATCATCCATCGCCCATCTACATAGGTCAAGAAGCATATGCTAGTCTACACTGGTATATCGATGCCCTGTCTCGATACACCTACGACTAGGAACATTTGAAGGATGTACTTAGCTACTACACTGTGCCCACTAGAATGATCTGCATCAAAGTCCTGGTAGTCAAGTACTCATCCTAAGGGCTTTATCAACATGTATCATAGAGACAATCAGAGTATATGTTAAGATAAAGAGCAACCAGATAGCATACTATCATGTCGAGCAAGAAAGTCCTCCATATATATGTCCAAGCATCCACTACAATATACATCGTATGTACAGTAATGGCCTCTAGGGCATACATATCACTAACAATGATGAATACTTATGATTACAAATTCTTATCTATTGAAGATTTGTTGCTAGATCGATGACGATCAACGAGGATTAGCGATCTCTTGAAGAAACTAGGGTTTCTTCATCATCATCCCTTGTCCTTTGGTTAATTAGCATTCAAATTCTAGCCTCAAGGAAATTCAATCATCGATTGTTGATCTCTAATTTATAGCGAAAACATTCAAGAAAGTATCTCGCTCAAAACTAGGTCATCGTTGATTCAATTTCCTAGGGTTTACAAAACTCATAAGACTTAAGAATCGTTCAAGAATTTACTCATCATCATCTACCTATTTTCTCTATTCCTCCACAAGCGGAGTTTTCACTCAAACATCATGACAAAGAAAACAATCAACAATTGATAACTCTTCATAATGCTCAAATGTAAAGAAAAGCATGATCAAGAATCATCACCTTTTATTGAATCAACGTTTCATTACAATTCACTCAAAGATTACAAGATTTTGATGAGAGAACTCAATCGTCGAAACTAGCTTCGCATCGTCTTCATGAGTCGCAGATCGTCGTAGATCTCTTGCTCGGATGAAGATCGGCGTTGCTTCAAAAGGCTCGTTGGATGCTTGCTTGATTTAGCATTCGATGATCTTGATTTGGATCAAATTGTGTCACTCAATTTGTTTAGAATTGATTTGGATCTCACTAGATTTTTACCACTCAAATTATGAACCACCTTCAACAACCTCAAACCCTAGATCTATATCCCTTTTTATAACCATTCATTTGAATCTTCCCTCCAAAACTAGGTTGTTAGAGTGAGTCTTCTAGAAGGAGTTTGTTGGAAGGAATATTCTAGAATAAGGAATATTCTAGGATAAGGTTGTTAGGCCGAGCCTTCTAGATGAAGCCACGTGGTCTTTGGGAGTCTTCTGGAAGCCTGGCAGTTACAAGAAGCCACGTGGAGAAATTTGGACCAATGAAGAGGTACTATAGCCGTGGAACCACGGCGGATCGGCCGACTCGGCCGCGGATCCGCGGCCATCTTGGTGAGTCACTGTATGCAATTTCCAGGGTGGTTTGGTGTTGATCCTTTGGGCTTTATTTTATGTCAGGAATCTCATTGTACTTTCTTATTTACTGCCAGATCACAAATCATTAACTTGCTGTATTTTTATCGGCACTTTTAGTAGTTCCAGCTCTTTTTACCTGGAGAAATTCCTGCACACAATCTCGAGACAAGGGATGATATATACAGATTACTGCAAGTAGTAATAAACACTTAATTTTCCTTTAGAATGTCGATTATAACTATAACACAGGTTATTCAGTATTTTCCATATGAATTCGTAATCTGTGTTATAATTACAATAAACACCTATATATGAATGATAAGAGTAGGGAAATTAACGTGTTGAGAATGCACTATTTTCGACTGATCAAATTCCCCCAAACTTAATTTTGGTCGTCTCGAGCAAACGTTTTATTTTTTATTTAAGAGAAGGAGAAAATAACGAAAGAGAAAAAACTAACTAGCACACTTTCATAGGCAATACGATTGCACTGAGCACGTGCAACAAGACTTTAAACCTCTAGGTGTCCCTAGTAGGAGGAGTGTTGTCTCCTGAGGGTTTTCAGCGGATTACACCCACAAAATCCCATAATAAAAGGAAGACCGTGAAAGTTACATATAAAGATAAGAATTATAAAAGAAAGACTTTGAAAATTCGAGTTTCCAACTATACTAGCTTTTAGGTTGTCATGAGCTTTATCTTAATAGTAATGAAAAAAATGTTAGAAATCACATCATCTCTCAATAAAACATCGTCTTTATTCTTCATTCCTACCATTCTTCCAAACATCGATCATATAACCCTACGTGTGTTAATTGGACATCCCTACACTCGGAGAATTCAATTCAAGCTATCATACTCTTGTCCATCTACCTCAGTAATTTTTAATCGGTATTTAGATGGAATTTGCTCACACATTTCTCATACGACCGTTAATACTTCTTGAGGTACTAACCGACCGATTACTCAACATGCTTGCTGATTAGGTGTATTTAATATTTTCCTCGTCCTGCAACACCTAAGGCTTAGCAGTGACTCCCAAACCAGTTGGTCTAAGGCACTAGGTGATGAAGCACCCTCGCTATATTTTTTTATTGCTGCCTTGGTGATGAAAAAACCAGTGTTCATTTTTCTCACCATTTTATCTTTTATTTTCCATTTATTATTTCCTTCATACTTTGGCTTTTAGACAAGAGCATTTCAAGGTGTCCTCTACTATCCAGAGTTTCAAGACGTGTGTAAGTGCGTATAGTAGGGCATTAATATTCAAATGTTTGGCTTCCAGAATATGAACTATTTTTCAGACTTATTTTTATCCTCATATTAGTGACTTCTTTCATCTTCTAACCCTTGGGACAACGGCTCATAACTACTTATTACCAGTTTCGTTTAAGAAAACTTCTAACTTTCTTAGATTTCTTAAACTTTTCTAATCTCTTGGATGTAATTTTTCATTATCTAATCTTTAATTATCTTATTTATGTACAATTATTTTTATTTTTTCTATTTTTTATGTTTTGTGCTTATGCAAAGTATGATGCAATGATGCGCAAATAAGCACAAACCTCCCCCAAACTTGTTTTCAACAGTATCCTCACTGTTGCTATCTGTTAAAACTCAAAAACCTGTAAGCTTGGGAGGACATTTATTAACGGGGGCAATAAATATATGAAAGTGAAAATCCTCCCCCAAACTTATTTTTGGCTCATAAATTTGAGGACAAAAGTTATGTTCAAGAGCCAAAAATATACCCCCCTCAAACATGAGTTAGACAATATTAAGCATTTTAAGAGGGGGTAAGTCATTTGGTCAAAATAAGACTTTACAAAAGCCAAAATTAATACCAATCATTCAGAGATTTTATCAATGTAGCGTATAGGTCAGTGGAAGAACATGTTGTATAGAGTCAGGAAGAAATGAGAAAGAGATAAGTGGTGGTCTGGAAAGGGTTTGAATTTTAAGTTAGAGAAATGAAAGAATAGGGATGAATGTGAATGATTAGGAAGAAGGAGTGGTAGCGGTTCAACTTCTATAGGTGGAGGTTGATTAATCACAAAATCCGTATTTTTTAGGAATGCAAGTTCGTCAGCAAAAAGTTCTTCAAAACTTTCATCAATGATGTGATCGAATATTTTGCTGTCAATAAGTTTTGTGCCAGAATTTATCATACTTGATTCGTCAAAAATTATGGAGGTGGAAGACTCGAAAAACTTATCTAACTCATTTTCAAAAGTATCCAAATGAAGTTGACTTTCTGGTATTACTGAACTTGTATTAACGGATTGTGATTCATCAAAACTCACTGAAACTATAGGAAGAATAGAAGAAGAACCGGAGAAAGTAGATGGTGAAATGGGTAAAAAAATTGGTGTGTCGAGGATCGCTAAACCGGATGTGGAAGATGGAGGCTGAATTTCGGTCTGCTGTTCGGTTATACCATTATCATCAACTTTAAGACGCATTTGGGGTTCCGGAAGAATTAAAGGCTCAAGATGATGACCACAAGGAAGTGAAAGGATCTGATGAATTGGTGGGACAAACTCATCCAAAATTTCGGATTCATCAATCAATATATCCCCAACGTCAATCTCATCATTCCAGTGAAAGTTAAAATTCTCAAACACCTCATTCAAAGTATGGTTTTCAATCAATTTTGGTTCAAGAGTGGAGGTGTAAAGATCACAAGTATTTGGTATGGTTTCACTCGAAATGGATCCTTCACAATTAGGTAAATCAAACACTGCATTATTAAACAACTTCTCATACATTCTATCATCAATTGGTGAATCATTTGGTGTACTCGATGAATCTGTGAAATTGGAGTTGTGGATTTCAGTTTGGAACGCGAAGGTTTGATTAGGAAAGGTGTACATGTAGGGCTACTAGGCACTCTTACAAGGGTCTATAAAGCATCAACCATGCCCGATTTAAAATTTAGACGTGCCGAACAACCCAAAGCGAGGATCTTTGCTAGATTATTAGGGTTAAACATGCAAGTAAACATCTTTATAAATAAGAGAGAGGGATTACAACCTTTGTAGTCCGCTCCTTTGCTTCATAAGCTCCGAGTAGAAGTCCCTTCGCCACGATCCATGATATCCCGGACACATGAGAGGCTCCACAATCCGAATGATCCATGCTAGCTTGTAGTCTTCCTTTTCAAAGATGATCTACCTTGAAGTTTCTTTAACTCAAGCTCTTACTCACTAATGAGGTGAACACCCTAATCTAATTGGCTAGATTAGATGAGGATGCTGACGTAGGATTTATGCTCTCTTTTAATATCAAATTCTCACACTAATCCATCACAAAATAAAAACCTAGAAAGCTTTTGTGAGCTTAAGGAAGAAGAAGAAGAATGAAATTCCTTTTGTGATGAATAATGAAAAGGTAATGATAATTACAAATGCAACCATGGTTGATAATAGAAAGGGCTAACCATTGTAGAGAGTTAACTAGGGTTAAGGGTTTGGGTTAGGTTTACAAATATCTCACAAAATATCAACACATAATATCTTTGCAAGAAACAAAAGAAAAGCTTCTACAAGCTTCATGAAAGAACTAACCCAAATCAAACCCTTACCATGTTTAATCTCCACTAATCATGTTGCATTAGTAATTATAACATGTTACAATATTATATATCACATATATAATATATTTTTGTAACAAAAGAAAATAATACAATTAACATATATCGCATATATATCAAAGTATTATCCGGTGAGAAAATGAATTAATAAAGCGAACCAATATTAGATAATGTAATGTAATATATTACATATATAATTATACATTAAATT
Source organism: Agapanthus africanus (assembly GCA_030015575.1). Taxonomy (NCBI): domain Eukaryota; kingdom Viridiplantae; phylum Streptophyta; class Magnoliopsida; order Asparagales; family Amaryllidaceae; genus Agapanthus; species Agapanthus africanus. The sequence goes on from CM057341.1 coordinate 392,573,400, forward strand.
ATCGAATCAACACTTGATCCGACAATCCGGCTATATCAATTATAACCGACTAATATTATCATGTACCGATTCAACGAATCAACACTTGATCCGATGACCCGGCTGATATCAAATATCACCGGCCGTTATAATTTATCGCGAGAATAGAATACAGTATCTCATATCGTATTATTCTCGATCCCGCACATATCACATATGTGCTCCTACTCTGTTTTTCCTGAGTCAAGAAACCTCTGTGTAGGATTCTAAAGAATCGTCAATACGCCGGTAGCAGGTGATGATCATATCAAACACCCACAAGCTGCAAGCGGTCAGCAAAACGTAACAGCCACCCGGGTATTCAACGATCAGAAGATCAACAAGCAAGCCTGTACATTCTCCAGTGAATCCAATCAGTAACACTCCCGTACAGTCCGGTCTCTTCGTCTGATATGTCGCATATCTAGTATAGGGGTGGTATACGTCAGACCATAGTAACCGATAAGTCGTGTCGATGTGAGGCTCATAACAGGTCAGGAAACTACTGGTAACACTTACCAGTAGTACTTAAAATCCGCCCTGGCCAGGGACTTCCAGTTATAGCCAATCGAACACAGCACAACATCAACTCCCTATACCGGGAGAGACGAATCCCCTCCTATCGCTCATTGCCTTCATGTGATTCGGGATTGTACCCAAAAGGCACCGTTTTGCACGCCCTCTTGGACGTGGTAAGGTGGAAATCAAAGCACAGTGGGAATCACACAAGACTCTATGACGATCTCGGGTCTACAGACTAACCTGTACCAGTGTCACCGGAGAACTGCCATTTGACATGAGGTATAATACCATCTGGGAGTTCTCGGCAAGTCCGTTCAGTGTACCCAGTCTCCACTGAGCACCCGTACACCATACTTGATGTCAAACACCGACGGATATGGGATCATCCATCGCCCATCATATGGGTCAAGATGCGTATACGCTAGTCTACTATGGTGTATCGATGCCCTGTCTCGACACACCGTCGACTAGGAACAGTTATAGGATGTACTCATCGACTACCGTGGCCCCACTATATAGTATGATCTCATCATAGTCCCAGTAGTCGAGTACATATCCTAAGGGCTTTATTAACATATGAGAGTAAGACAGTGAACTAATATAAGTCAACATGTTAAGATAAAGTGAAACCAAATTGCATACTATCATGACGAGCAAGAAAGTACTCTCTCTATATATCCAAGCATCCATTATAATATACATCATATGTACAAAAATGGCCTCTAGGGCATATACATAACTAACAATCTCCCACTTGTACTAAGGCCAGCTGATGTAGTATCTCATACCCAGCATCCCGAATAATCTCTCAAACTGTATCTGGGGAATGGCCTTTGTGAGTGGATCCGCAGTGCTGTCCTTCGTATCAACTCTCCTGACCTCGATCTCCCGGCGATCAACTATCTCCCTGATCAGGTGATACCGCCTCAGAATATGTCTGGACTTCTGATGGGACCTAGGTTCCTTGGCCAAAGCCACAGCTCCATTGTTATCGCAATACAAAGGTACTGGATGCTCAATGGACGGAACCACACCAAGTTCAGTAATGAACTTCTTTATCCAGACTGCCTCTTTGGCAGCATCGTTGGCAGCGATGTATTCAACCTCCATCGTCGAGTCTGCAACGGTATCCTGTTTGGAACTCTTCCAACACACCGCCCCTCCATTAAGGGTAAAGACAAATCCCGAGTGCGACTTAGAGTCGTCCTTATCACTTTGGAAGCTCGAATCGGTAACGGACTCCACCTGGAGTTCTCCGTTACCATACACCAAGAACATCTCTTTAGTCCTTCTTAAGTACTTGAGAATGTTCTTCACAGCTATCCAGTGACTCTCTCCAGGATCTGCTTGATACCTACTCACTACACTTAGTGAGTATGCTACATCGGGTCTGGTACATAGTATCGCATACATGATAGAGCCTACTGCCGAAGCATAGGGTATCCCTTGCATGCGAGCTCTCTCCAAATCAGTCTTGGGAGACATCTCTTTGGAGAGAGTGAGTCCAGAGATCGTGGGTAGGTTCCCACGCTTGGATTCTTCCATACTAAACCTCTTTAGTATGATGTCAATGTACCTGGATTGGGACAGTCCCAATATCCGTTTAGATCTATCTCTATAGATCATAATTCCCAGTATGCAGGAGGCATCACCAAGATCTTTCATTGAGAATCTTTGTGATAAGAAGAGCTTGACTGATTGCAGCATAGGAACATCAATTCCTATCAAGAGTATGTCATCGACGTACAATACGAGGAGGACAACCTTACTCTCTGCAACCTTCTTATAGATACAAGGTTCATCTATGTTTTTGATGAAGTCAAACTCTTTGACTACAACATCAAAGCAGATGTTCCAACTCCGCGATACTTACTTTAACCCATAGATGGATTTAAGCAGCTTGCACACCTTTCCTCTGCTCCCGCTATCTACGAAGCCCTCTGGCTGAGTCATGTACACGCACTCTTCTAAATCACCGTTTAGAAAGGCGGTCTTAACATCCATTTACCAGATTTCGTAGTCATGGTATGTAGCAATGGCAAGTAAGATCCGGATGTACTTAAGCATAGCCACTAGAGAAAAGGTTTCGTCATAATCCACACCTGGTCGTTAACGAAAACCCTTTGCAATAAGTCTAGCTTTGAAAGTCTCAACTTTTTCATCTACACCAATTTTCTTTTTAAAGATCCATTTTCTCCTAATGGGTTTTACCACTTCAGGAGCAACTTCCAAAGTCCATACTTTGTTGGTGTACGTGGATTCCATCTCAGATCGCATTGCATCCAGCCATTTCACAGAGTCACCACTCGTGATGGCCTACTCGAAACTAGTCGGGTCATCATCTTCCATGATGCAATCCTCGCTCCCACCATCAATGAGAAAACCGTAGTATCTCTCAGGTGGATGAGAAACCCTACTAGATCGGCGGAGCGGCTGGGGTTCGTCGGGAACTACTGAATTCTCTGGTTCCATCAAATCATCTGTCGTAGTTTGTGTTGCTGGAACTTCTTCCAGTTCTACCTCCTCGCCACAAATTTCTTTTGCAAAAAATTCCTTTTCTAAAAAGGTGGCATGTCGAGAAACAAACACCTTTTGTTCCTCAGTGTGGTTGAAGATATACCCTTGTGAGTTCTTGGGATATCCTACAAACTTCAATAGGACAGACCTTGCCTCGAGTTTGTCCGGATTCAGCCTTTTGACATAGGCCGGAAAACCCATATCTTAACATACTTAAGAGATGGTCTCTTCCCTTACCATATCTCATATGGAGTGGTAGGCACTGATTTGGTAGGAACCATATTCAATAGGTGTAAGGCTGTCTCAAGCGCATACCCCCAAGAAGGAAATAGGCAACTCAGCATTGCTCATCATAGAGCGCACCATATCTAATAGGGTGCGATTCCTCCGCTCCGATAAACCGTTGTTCTGTGGTGTATAAGGAGGAGTAGGCTGAGAGAGAATCCCATTCTCTTTTAGATAGTCCAGAAACTCATTGCTCAAATATTCTCCTCCTCGATCAGATCGAAGGATCTTAATACTTTTGCCCGTTTGGTTCTCTACTTCGTGCTTATATTCTCTGAATTTCTCAAAAGCTTCAGACTTGTGTTTCATCAGGAACACATATCCGTATCTTGAGAGATCGTCAGTGAATGTAATGAAGTAGGAAGAACCGTTCCTGGCATGTGTAGACATGGGTCCACATACATCACTACGTATCAGCCCTCAGAGTTCCGTAACTCTTTCTCCGTATCTACTAAACGGAGTTTTGGTCATTTTTCCTTTGAGACATGAATGGCAAGTGTCATAAGATGATAATTCGAACGGATTCAAATATCCATCCTTATGTAACTTAGCTAGCCGTGTCGCATTGATATGACCAAGTCTACAATGCAATAAGAAGGATTCGTTCATTTCTGAACTCTTCCTTTTATTTGTGTTTTGTATATTAAGGACTGTATTTTGATTGAGAACGTATATGCCATTATGTAACGAGCCTGATCCAATCAACTTTTGATTCAGGAATATGTTCATAACATTATCCTGTACTACAAAATTATATCCTTCTTTACTTAATAAAGAAACTGATATAATGTTGCACATCATGTTCGGTATATAATAGCACTCGTTCAGAATCAATGTATTACTACTTGGTAATACAAGGTGATATTCACCAACTTCTTTGGCTGCAATATTTGTATCATTCCCTACTTGTACGGAATGATCACCCTTTCCCAATTCTCTACCTTTACGTAGCCCACGTAACAATTTACATATGTAGGATCCCGATCCGGTATCTAATACCTAGGACGTATGGTGAACTGAGAAACAGTTCTCAATAACTAACACACCCGAAGAAAATGCATCAGCATGCTTGTTCTTCGTTTGGGCGGCACGAGAATCCAGATACTTTCCTGTTTCCTGCTCAGTCTTATAACTCTTATAAGATAGAACGGGACCAACGATCCCCTGCTTAGTATAATAAGCGGGTTCAGTCAATACATGCATATTATTATCTTGATTAAGGCCTGACATGGTCGCTACCTGGAGAGAGAGAGAAGGAAACATTTTAGCGTATGCTCTTGCAAGATTAGATTGGTTATTATCATATCTAATCAGGATGTCTCCCACTGTTTTTATCAAATCTTCCTTCAAAATCCTAAAAGGTAAGATTAGCGGGGATTAATTACACCCTACAATTTCGTCAATCTTTCAGCCAGATCAGTGTTGGTACTTGAGGGAGGTTCCCCGTGCTTTCGCACGGACCTAATTAAAATAAACCTCGTCTTCCCAGAGGCTTAACCCCGTTAACACCTTTCTAGACACCTACTTGATCGGCTAATTGTCCTGTATAAAATTATCCCAGGAGTAACTCTTACTCGCAGTGGGTATCGGGATACAACTATCTCATAGGAAGTATGCAATCTCATTGCAAATTTCAACACTTGAAATTCCCGATAATGTTTTTACCCCTAACGTGCTATGACCTTGATGAATGCCAACAAACCATAGTGCGCTAGTCATGTTCAACCCGTACATTTCTTGATTGAATTAAACACAGCCGCACGACCCTTGACGAAAGCCAACAAAGCCGTACGACTACCCTAACCCAATCGCATCATATGCTACAGATAAGCAACGGTTAGCTACCGCACACTACGCCTTGACGAAAGCCAACAAACGTAGCACGAATACTAAGTATTACCTATCTGAAATGTTGGAGGGCTACGCAGGTTTTTCAGAAAACCATGAGCGTAATAAACTTGATATCGTTGTAGAAATAAGTGATTTTAAAAAGGAGTGTTTTTGAGGCTTTTCTAGTTTCGCTAAAGAGGTCAGTCTCGGTGAAGGGATCTCGGCTCTTTCCCCATCGAATAAGGTGCATGGTATATCATATATACCGCGGTGCAAAGCAAGAACTATTTAAGTTGTCAAAAACTAAACCGTGAGTTTGTAGCATTTGTCGGTTTTTCTAAAGAGGTCACTCCCGTTGAAGGGATCTCGACTCTTTACCCATCGAATAAGGTCCAGGGTATATTATATATACCGCTGTGCAAAGCAAGACTGTAGCTGCCCTTTTTATAATGTTTTGATTCTACAACATCTTTTGGGTTTCTTTTCTTTTATCAATCTCATTAATAAAAACCCATCAATTATGCTTCCTAAGTATCACAGAAGAAACGAAAGCAGTAATATTTATATATCAGTATATATATATATAGTATAACCAGTCATCTCAGGCAGTAATATGATCTGATCACAGAACATTGCAGCAGAAGATAACATATGAAATATTGGATATACTAGGATGTCCGTGTTTTATATCGAGCCTATATAAAACACGGATTCCACGGTTGCGATGAATAGCCAAAGCCACATCCCTAGACCCCTACGAGTGCGACAAGCAACACTGCCAATTCTAGGGTTAGGAGACCCGGTCTCGACTCCTCGAGATGGCCTCCCACTGTACCCTAGAACCCGATTACTTGTGCTCCCCTCCTTGGGTCTACCTAATGCGGAAAAGTAAATAATATACAATAGTGACATCAACCTCATCCCGGAAGTGCCCCAATAAAAGAATATTACATATAAATGAATTTTACATGAATGAAAATAAAAACCCTCATCTCACATAAAACCCCCGGCTAATCAGAACACGACGATCCAATATAACAAATCACAGCAACACATAATATCTTATATCATCAACGTAAGCAAGTATGCATATCCCGATTGTCGTTGATGTATAGCAACGAAGCCGGTGATACACCACATACTACGCTACGGTCACAGAAAAGAAAATGTAAAACTACAACATTTGGAATCCACAATCACTTTAGACATTATAAATCCGAAATATCACATACTTCGCATTTCATGCCCAACTATATGAATTCCACATATTGTATCACATTCCAGATAAATAGACAAAGTTAAACTTTCCGATCGAATAATCAAATACGCAAGATTTTCCAAATAGCTCAACACTTGAGTGGAGTTCAAAAAATCCCAGAACATGTCACAGCCCCAGTGAACCAGCCGTAGAAGGGTCAAACCAACGCCTCACATGTGGCAACACCAAACTACCACAAACCCAAAGGTTCAGCGGATGTTTTGACGGTCACATAATCGAGTTAAGGTTTCGTTCTTCTAGAGGGTCCACAGATATGCTTGCATGGTTTTTCTGAAAGATTTAAATTCAAGAAATATTCAACACTTGAAAGTTTTTCATGTCGGGGAAAAAATAAGTTATTGATATCCGTTCGAACATTTTAACAGGTTCTAAATTATCCGGAAAATAAAACGAAATTAAACTTTCCGATCTAATCAAAAAATACAAAAGATCTCCCGAGAACTCAACACTTGAGCAAGATAAAAAATACCCAGAAGCATGTACAAATACCTACGGATATTACCAAAGGAAAAACTCACCCTAAAACCCATAAACAGCCGTGGAACCGCCGCGGAAGGGAAGGTCTTGCCGCGGTTCCGCGGCGCTTTGAAGGGATTGGGGTGTCGTTTTCCACAGTTACCCTTAGAATTCCCTGCTGATTTTTTTGAGTATTTTTAATGCAGAAAAAATAACATTTTAAAAAAATTTCCAGAGAGGGGTACAAAACGGACGTTTCGGGGTTCGATCGGACTTTTAACTTCATATACACGTCGCCTAATGGTCTAGCTAGGCTTTGATATCACTGTAGGCTTACTAGGCACTCTTACAAGGGTCTATAAGGCATCAACCATGCCCGATTTAAAATTTAGACATGCCGAACAACCCAAAGCGAGGATCTTTTCTAGATTATTAGGGTTAAACATGCAAGTAAACATCTTTACAACTAAGAGAGAGGGATTACAACCTTTGTAGTCCGCTCCTTCGCTTCATAAGCTCCGAGTAGAAGTCCCTTCTCCGCGATCCATGATCTCCCAGACACATGAGAGGCTCCACAACCCGAATGATCCATGCTAGCTTATAGTCTTCCTTTTCAAAGATGATCTACCTTGAAGTTTCTTTAACTCAAGCTCTCACTCACTAATGAGGTGAACACCCTAATCTAATTGGCTAGATTAGATGAGGATGATGAAGTAGGATTTATGCTCTCTTTTAATATCAAATTCTCACACTAATCCATCACAAAATAAAAACCTAGAAAGCTTTTGTAAGCTCAAGGAAGAAGAAGAAGAATGAAATTCCTTTTGTGATGAATAACGAAATTGTAACGATAATTACTAATGCAACTATGGTTGATAATAGAAAGGGCTAACCATTGTAGAGAGTTAACTAGGGTTAAGGGTTTGGGTTGGGTTTACAAATATCTCATAAATTATCAACACATAATATCTTTGCAAGAAACAAAAGAAAAGCTTTTTGAAGCTTCATGAAAGAACTAACCCAAATCAAACCCTAACCATGTTTAATCTCCACTAATCATGTTGCATTAGTAATTATAACATGTTACAATATTATATATCACATATATAATATATTTTTGTAACAAAAGAAAATAATACAATTAACATATATCGCATATATATCAATGTATTATCCGGTGAGAAAATGAATTATTAAAGCGAGCCAATATTAGATAATGTAATGTAATATATCACATATATAATTATACATTAAATTATCGAATCAACACTTGATCCGACAATCCGGCTATATCGAATATAACCGACTAATATTATCATGTACCGATTCATCAAATCAACACTTGATCCGATGACCCGGCTGATATCAAATATCGCCGTCCGGTATCATTTATCGCGAGAATAGAATACGATATCTCATATCGTATTGTTCTCGATCCCGCACATATCACATATGTGCTCCTACTCCGTTTTGCCTGAGTCAAGAAAGCTCGGTGTATGACTCTAAAGAATCGTCAATACGCCGGTAGCAGGTGGTGATCATATCAAACACCCACAGGCTGCCAACGGTCAACTAAACGTAACAGCCATCCAGGTATTCAACGATTAGAAGATCAACAAGCAAGCTTATACATTCTCCTGTGAATCCAATCAGTAACACTCCCGTACAGTCCGGTCTCTTCGTCTGATATGTCGCATATCTAGTCTAGGGGTGGTATACGTCAGACCCTAGTAACCGATAAGTCGTGTCGATGTGAGGCTCATAACAGGTCGAGAAACTACTGGTAACACTTACCAGTAGTACTCAATATCCTCCTGGCCAGGGAATTCCAGTTATAGCCAATCGAATACAGCACAACATCAACTCCCTATACCGGGAGAGACGAATCCCCTCCTATCGCTCATTGCCGTCATGTGATTCGGGAATGTACCCAAAAGCCACCATTTTGCATGCCCTCTTGGACGTGGTAAGGTGGAAATCAAAGCACAGTATGAATCACACAAGACTCTATGACGATCTTGGGTCTTCAGACTAACCTGTACCAGTGTCACCGGAGAACTGCCATCTGACGTGAGGTATAATACCATCTGGGAGTTCTCGGCGAGTCCGTCCAGTGTACCCAGTCTCCACTGAGCAACCGTACACCATCCTTGATGTCAAACACCGATGGATATGGGATCATCCATCACCCATCATATGGGTCAAGATGCGTATACGCTAGTCTACTCTGGTGTATCAATGCCTTGTCTCGACACACCCTCGACTAGGAACAGTTATAGGATATACTCATCGACTACCGTGGTCCCACTAGTATGATCTCATCATAGTCCCAGTTTTCGAGTACATATCCTAAGGGCTTTATCAACATGTGAGAGTAAGACAGTAAACTAATATAAGTCAACATGTTAAGATAAAGTGAAACCAAATAGCATACTATCATGACGAGCAAGAAAGTGCTCTCTATATATATCCAAGCATCCATTATAATATACATCATATGTACAACAATAGCATCTAGGGCATATACATAACTAACTGTACAGTCCTGTCTCACTACCCAAATTCTCATTTTGTCCTATGCCCGAAATATATACTGAAAAATTTTGGGCTGGTTTGAAATTATGTGCTTGCATCCACTCTGTCATTTCCTTCCTCATTTGGTTCGACATTTCCAAATATTTTTCTAATGTCTGTTCAAGACTAGACTTGGGTCGATAAGGGGTTTCAGGATAAGATTGAAATTCTTGTGGACAATAAAAACTCCTAAATGACTGATTAGAAGGACTATCTAGGGTAAGTGGAAAAGTCGGATTGGATTGATAGGAATAGAATGGTTGCGAAAATTGGGTAGGTGTCAGATCAACATTATGATAACAATAATATTGATATTGGTTGGTCGGTTGGCTATTGGACATCATACATGCCACAAACCGATTATGAAATTCTTCTTTGGAAAGTGGAGGTGATGGTTGATATTGGTCCGGGTTGAAACTTTGGCCTTTTGCCCTAGCTATATGCTCGGCAATGGACATGCGTCTAGGGGCATCCTCACTCGGAGTATCAACTGAAACAGATGTAGAAATAGGATACAGTTGATATTGGTCCGGGTTGAAACTTTGGCCTCTAGCCCTAGCTATATGCTCAGCAATGGACATGCGTCTAGGGGCATCTTTTCTCGGAGTATCAACAGAAACAGATGTAGAATTAGGATATGGTTGATAGGACATGGACTGAGGTCACCAACTGTTTCTACCTGCTTGTTCTATCCGATCCCTTAAGGACATGGAAGAGTCGGACGGTATACCGAAGGGATTATGAAAACAAGAAATATCTGGTTGTGGACAGCAAAGCGCAGCAAGAGATCGTCTGTTTTGGTCACCAATTATAAGAAGAGAAGAGGGAGAAAAGGGTAAAAAGGAGTGTAAATAATTGGATTGTTTTGAAAAAGGATGGATTTATGAAAATTCACACAAACATGCACACGCAACCCTATATCTGATGGTCAAGGTCAAGTCACTAGACCGCTCCTAGACTTCCCGAAGACAAATCGCAGGATAAATTCTCTATTGCCTCTTTATCCCTCCTGTGGCCAGGTAAGTGCCAGGTAAGTGGGAAGTTATCCGCTACGTATGTAGCGGGCCTAATTAAGTAACCGCTTGCCTTAGACACGCTTGCCTTAGACACCACAAAAGAAACACGGATAAGCAATAGATTACCCACGACCTCCTTCTGTCCTAATTGAGCGCGACGGTCCTTAGAGTCTTGTCTAAATATTTTTTAATTAATGAGGGTGATGTGGATGCAAGCTTCATGATTTTTGGGTCTTAGGAAGGGTAATGAAATTCCCACCTAATCTGAATTTGGTCTTTGCCCCTTAACTTCCGTAATAAAATATGCAAACAACTAATTTCAAGAATCGCAACAAAATTTTTTTGTTTAGCGGCGCTGAATTTTGCAAAGAATCCTGCAGGAAATTGATATTGGACAAGATCGGAGAGAAGAAAAGAGAAACGAGAATATACCACAGAAGTTTCAGCCACTGATGCGCCTAAACGGCGGCGGAACCGCCGCAAAAACAGCCTCTTAGCTGCGGAACCGCGGTCCTATAAGGGAGATAGGCGATCAAATTTATTCCTATAGCTTCTTGTATTCCTCTGGAATCTGCAGATCTTCTCTGAATCTTTAGATCCCTTCTACAGGGATGCCAGATTCCTTCACAAAAAATTCAAACACTATCGTTAAGCACTTGAAGCGAATCTTGGATGAAAATTTGATGGAATAATAATTTTTCAACTCAAATAACAAAAACGAACAAAATAGCACACATCCCCGGCAACGGCGCCATTTGATTGATCATTCTTCGTGTGTATGCAAAAATGTATCACAACCAAAGAAATTTATACCGCAATCAATTAACGGTGTCGGTGTAGCGCGTTAATGAATACGGATCGTCCACTGAGATATGTGTTTTGATCGATTTTGTTTTAGATGAATTGAAATGAAAATAGTAATGAAATTTGCAAGAAAATTGATACAAGATTTGTAATATTTGATTTCAAGAAACATCAAGAAAATAGATATAGAATCAAGAAATGCAAAAGATCAAGAAGATGTCCAAATCGAATGAATTATCAAGATTTGTAAAGAGGCTTGTAGGAACCGATCCAATTGATAGTGATGATGAATACTTATGATTACAAATTCTTATCTATTGAAGATTTGTTGCTCGATCGATGACGATCAACGAGGATTAGGGATCTCTTGAAGAAACTAGGGTTTCTTCATCATCATCCCTTGTCCTCTCGTTAATTAGCATTCAAATTCTAGCCTCTAGGAAATTCAATCATCGATTGTTGATCTCTAATTTAGAGCGAAAACATTCAAGAAAGCATCTCGCTCAAAACTAGGTCATCGTTGATTCAATTTCCTAGGGTTTACAAAACTCATAAGAATTAAGAATCGTTCAAGAATTTACTCATCATCATCTACCTATTTTCTCGAATCCTTCACAAGCGGAGTTTTCACTCAAACATCATGACAAAGAAAACAATAAAGAATTGATAACTCTTCATAATGCTCAAATGTAAAGAAAGCAAGATCAAGAATCTTCACCTTTTATTTAATCAACGTTTCGTTACAATTCACTCAAAGATTACAAGATTTTGAGGAGAGAACTCAATCGTCGAAACTAGCTTCGCATCGTCTTCTTGAGTCGCGGATCGTCGTGGATCTCTTGCTCGGATGAAGATCGGCGTTGCTTCAAAAGGCTCGTTGGATGCTTGCTTGATTTGGTACTCGATGATCTTGATTTGGATCAAATTGTGTCACTCAATTTGTTTAGAATTGATTTGGATCTCACTAGATTTTTAACACACAAATTATGAACCACTTTCAACAAGCTCAAACCCTAGATCTAGATCCCTTTTTATAACCATTCATTTGAATCTTCCCTCCAAAGCTAGGTTGTTAGAGAGAGTCTTCTAGAAAGAGTTTGTTGGAGGGAATATTCTAGAATATGGAATATTCTAGGATAAGCTTTTTAGGCCGAGCCTTTTGGATGAAGCCGCGTGGTCTTTAGGAGTCTTCTGGAAGCCAGGCCGTTACAAGAAGCCACGTGGAGAAATTTGGACCAATGAACAGCTACTATAGCCGCGGAATTGCGGCGGATCGGCCGACTCGGCCGCGGATCCGCGGCTATCTTGGTGAGCCACTGTATGCAATTTCCAGGGTGGTTTGGTGTTGATGCTTTGGGCTTTATTTTATGTCAGGAATCTCATTGTACTTTCTTATTTACTGCCAGATCACAAATCGTTGACTTGCTGTATTTTTATCGGCACTTTTAGCAGTTCCGGCTCTTTTACTTGGACAATTTCCTGCACACAATCTCGAGACATGGGTTGATATATACAGATCACTGCAAGTAGTAATAAACACTTAATTTCCCTTTAGAATGTCGATTATAACTATAACACAGGTTATTTGGTATTTTCCATATGAATTCGTAATCTGTGTTATAATTACAATAAACACCTATATATGAATTATAAGAGTAAGGAAATTACGTGTTGAGAATGCACTATTTTCGACTGATCAGCCCTGCTCCGTCCCGGAACTCCCAAAGTCTATGGAAGATGTGCCTTGTCAACTAGGGCTGCATCCACTGGTGCTGTGTAAGTGACGAAGTGTTGTGTGCTATCCTCAAGGAACAACTGGGTAACAGGGGTGGCAACCTCCTGTCGCTGCGTTCGAATGGTCTCAACCAATGAACCCATCGTCTGGCGCAAGTCCTGTATCTCTGCCACAAGCCTACCAATACGATCTATCGAAGGCGGATCCATCTGCTCCGGTGCAACGAGCTTGCCATCCTGGTCAATCCTCTTCCCACACGAGTCAACTCTGACCCCGACCCTCGCTAAATCACTCTGAGTCCCCATAGTCATCGGCGGCAAAGGCTATAAATGGAAATAGGATTCGATATGAACACGGAAATCGAATCACAAGGATATATATCATCATGGAAGGAATTTTAAGCAATTAGTACTTAGGTCACTTTATGCGGAGTACCGTGATCGTGAGTATGCCGCGGACATACACACACTACGTTACTCTGCTTAAGCAACCTACTCCATCATACCAAGGTCATCATACACTCCAAAAGGAAAAACCTAGCGCTCTGATACCAACTTTGTCACGACTCGAAAATGGCACGTGATAGCCCTTAAACTACGCAACGTCTACAGGAGTAACGCAATTTAAGTAAGCCGAAAACCGAGCAATCTAAACCATCAAAAGTAGTAAGAAATAAGAACATTGTTAAAACTTTTGAAATCTCAAACCAAATTCTTTAAAGTCGAACTTTTCTTCCTTTAAAATTTTGGCAGCACCTCCTTTGTAAAACAAGCCCCCAAAAATGGGTACAACATAAATATAAGTAAAGCATCCCAAACGGGAGCAAAATCCACGCCCGACGGCGGAAAACAACCACCACAACAGATATATGAAGCCGTAGTGAAGAAAGAGACGATATAAATAAAATTGCATAAAAGACCTCCAAGTCACAAAATGAAATACAATATCGTCCTCACACCAAGTCTCTAAGTCATACAAGATAATGGTAGATGGAGAGTAGAGGATACAATGAATATACAACAAGCAACATCGGATAACCGCAAAACCTACCTAAGCAAAACTGCACACTGTCAGGCGAAGCGGTATCCGCAGCAAAAGATGATACGATGGATGAAAATAGCTCTGCCTCTGACTACTCTGAGGAACACCTGCAAAACACTGTGGCACAACAGGGTGATTTGCCAACTCATGAATACTAAAAATATATGCAGGTAATCGCAAGTATGCACGTACAGCGCGAATCTAAAATATTGCAAGCTGATAGCAAAAGTACTCTAGCAAGCACTACAATACATGAAGCAATAAATGACAATATGTATATGCAACAGTCATGAAAAGTACTCTGGCATGTACGACTAATACATGAAGCAGTGCATATAAAAATAAAGTATGTAAATGCAACAGTCATGGAAGGTACTCTATCAGGTACTACCAACACATTAAACAGTGCATAACAATAAATGTGGAGTATGGAATAAAACATGTCGTTCCCACGGAAATCCTAACCTCGTGGTAGGACCAAAATCCAACAAGACAATCCAAATCCAAATTTCCACAAATCAGCCCTCAAATTGGCTCTCATATCATGTAAGTCTCATATATCCTTAATGTACAACATCAATTAAATCTCATATATCCTGAATGTCCAACATCAAGTATATCTCATATATCCCGAATGTACAACATCAAGTAGATCTCACATATCCTGTATGTACAATATCAGTATATCCCACATATCCTGTGTGTACAATATCAGTATCAAGTAAGTTACATATAAGGTGAGTGTCTAACATCGACACCCAAAACATCATGAAACAAGTGTCAAGCATCGACACCGAAATGCTGATCTGTCAGGTGCTGTCACCACGACTGGCCCCCTGATAGGTACGTATCATACGCTATACCGAAAGCTCGAGTTCCTAGCTCTGACCCTCGCCTTTCGACGTATCCAAACGTACATGACTCCCGTCGGTATCCCGAATGTACAACATCGCCTTTCGACGTATCCATATACCGAAAGCTCGAGTTCCTAGCAGCCCCCTTGCGGGGTGCGGGGCAGCGCCCCGTTAAAATTTTTTTTCTAACAGGGACAGTGTCGTGGTGTATGTGTGTGTGCACATATGTATATATATATATATATACACAAAAAAAAGAGGGGAAAAAGGCATCCAAAGGATGCGTGGGGGCAGCACCTTGGGCGCTGTGCGCCTAGGTGCTGTGCGCTCAGGCGCTAGAGTACCACGTGTCGGCACGTGGGCGCTCTACGCTTGAGCAACGGGCGCTTGAGTACAAGTGCGCCACGTGTCGGCACGGGGGCGACTTGCGCTTGAGCGCCTGTGCTTGAGCGTAAGCACGCCACGTGTCGGCACGGGGGGAGACTTGCGCTCGAGCGGTTGTGCTCGAGCGCAAGTGCGCCATGTGCGCTCCACATGTCGGCACGAAGGAGACTTGCGCTCGAGCGCTTGCGCTTGGGCGCAAGCACGCCACGTGTCGGCACCGGGGCGACTTGCGCTCGAGCGCTTGCGCTTGAACGCAAGCGCGCCACGTGTCGGCACCGGGACGACTTGCGCTCGGGCGCTTGCGCCTGAGCGCAAGCGCACCACGTGTCGGCACGGGGGCGACTTGCGCTCGGGCGCTTGCACTTGAGTGCAAGCGCACCACGTTTCGGCACACGGGCGCTCTGCGCTTGAGCGCCGGCGAGAAAAAGAGGCTTTCAGCCTAAGAAACAGAAGCTATGCTTCAGAAAGGAAATATTTGTTATTATATATATATATATTATATATATGTTATGGAGTTAAAACTCCTAGGACGTTTTGAAGCTGATGAAGGGGGTTCTTCTTCTTCCTCCTGTTGTTTGGCCGGATCTTGAAGATCAAGAAGTAGGAGATTTTAAAAATCACTCCTTTTTGAGATCTAATGGGAGATCCGAGTTCCCCTTTGTGGGTTTTGTGGTGGAAAACTACTTAGTTTTGGAAGAGAAAGAGTAAAACTCTTGATTTAATTCAAAAGAAATGAAAAGGTTTAGAACCTTGGAGAAGGAGCAGGAGGCACAAAGAACCCTAGGTTTTTTTGAGGGGAATGAAAAGTGTGTTACTTTATTCATCATCATGTTGCCTTCTATAGGCTTACATATTTGCATATAGCCCCTTGGGCTTTACAAAAATGGCATTTTAGCCATCCCATGGCTCATGTGCCATTTTATTTTTGCACATAAGCCATGGGCTTACAAAATATTGGCTTTATGCCCATTCATGCATAAACAATTACATAAAAATTATTTATTACATGATTTTGTTGTTGGCACGGAGAGGCTGGCCGCGGGCTCGACTTGGACATGGGCCCGCTTGACCTGGGCTTGGGCCCACCTGGCTTGGGGTTGACTTTGATTTTGACCTGTTCAACCGGGGTGTAAATTTTTACCCCAACAAATTGCCCCCCATCAATAAATGCACACAGCATATGTGGGTCGTGTGCATGAAATTGATGGATCTTCTTTTGCATGGAGGCGACTTGCTTTGGTTCCCACTTTTTGGGATGCACTGCCCTTTTTACGACATGTACGGTCGGTGCTTGACGCGTCTCCGAGATTTCGTTGATGTGCCCCTGGCGCGGAGTGTCGCTGGTCAACGTTTCCCCGAGGCGGAGTATCGGCTGGTTGACGTGTCCCCGAGACGGAGTGTCTGCTTGACGTTTCCCCGAGACGGAGCGTCGCTGGTCGACCTGTCCCCGGCACGGAGTGTCTGCTGGTTGACGTATCCCCGAGATGGAGTGTCGCTGTTGGACGTCTTCCTGATGCGGAGTGTCTGTGTTGGACGTTTCCCCGATGCAGAGTGTCGCTGGTTGACGTGTCCCCGGCACGGAGTGTCGCTGATCGACTTTTCCCCGGCGCGGAGTGTCGGGTTGACTTTTCCCCGGCACGGAGGGCCTGTGGTAGGACGTTTCCCCGATACGGAGTGCCTGTTGTAGGGCGTATCCCCAAGATGGAGTGCCTGTGGTAGGACGTTTCCCCGATACGGAGTGCCTGTTGTAGGGCGTATCCCCGATACGGAGTGTCTGTTGTTGGACGTTTCCCCGATACGGAGTGCCTGTTGTAGGGCGTATCCTCGATACGGAGTGCCTGTGGTAGGACGTTTCCCCGATACGGAGTGCCTGTGGTAGGACGTTTCCCTGATACGGAGTGCCTGTTGTAGGGCGTATCCCCGATACGGAGTGTCTGTTGTAGGACGTTTCCCCGATACGGAGTGCCTGTTGTAGGGCGTATCCCCGTTACGGAGTGCCTGTGGTAGGACGTTTCCCCGATACGGAGTGCCTATGGTAGGACGTTTCCCGATACGGAGTGCCTGTTGTAGGGCGTATCCCCGATACGGAGTGTCTGTTGTAGGACGTTTCCCCGATACGGAGTGCCTGTTGTAGGGCGTTTCCCCGATACGGAGTGCCTGTTGTAGGGTGTATCCCCGATACGGATAGTCTGTTGTTGGACGTTTCCCCTATACGGAGTGCCTGTTGTAGGGCATATCCCTGATACGGAGTGCCTATGGTAGGACGTTTCCCCGATACGGAGTGCCTGTTGTAGGGCGTATCCCCGATACGGAGTGCCTGTTGTAGGGCGTATCCCCGAGACGGAGTGCCTGTGGTAGGGCGTATCCCCAATACGGAGTGCCTGTTGCAGGGCGTATCCCCGAAACGGAGTACCTGTGGTAGGACGTTTCCCCGATACGAAGTGCCTGTTGTAGGGCGTATCCCCGAGACTGAGTGTCTGTTGTCGATGTGCCCCCGGCACGGAGTGTCTGCTTGACGTTTCCCCGAGGCGGAGTATCGGCTGGTCGACGTATCCCTGAGACGGAGTGTCAGCTTGACGTTTCCCCGAGACGGAGTGTCTGTTGTCCGACACAGAGGTCGATGTTGGAATTGGTTGGTTGGATTTGTTTGATTTGAGTCGACATCAGCATCGCTACACTGGAATATAGTACCAGGAGCGAATCATCATTTGTCATTGAGGGAATTTTAGGATTGGTATTTTTGTCGGCATCTGCATTGCTGCACCGGAATAATGCCAGGAGAAACTCATGATTTGCCCCGAGAGGATTTGGGAATTAGGGTTTTTGTTTGGCATCTGCATTGCTGCACTGGAATAATGCTAGGAGCAACTCATCATTTGCCCCGAGAGGATTTGGGAATTGTTTTTGTTTGGCATCTGCATTGCTGCACTAGAATAATGCCAGGAGCAACTCATCATTTGCCCCAGGAGGATTTGGGAATTAATTTACGCCCGTGGATTGTATACGGTTTTGCAGGATGTATGATCTAGACCGTAGGGCCGGAAAAATTTCAGGACCTTGTTGGCGTCTGCATCGCTGCAATGGAATATGGCACCAGGAGCGACTCATCATTCGCCATTGGGGTATGGGATTTGGAATTTGGTTGGCGTCTGCATCGCTGCACTGGAATATGGTACCAGGAGCGACTCATCATTCGCCACTTGGGGGTTCGGGAGCTATGGCTTAGGAGACAGGTTTAGATCCCTGTCACCTAAGACTTTTCAATTTTATGGGCCGTGAGGGTCCCATAAAAGCATTTTCTCCATACGAGTCGTAAGGATCCCGCAGGTGTATGTTCTCCTTAGGAGTCGTAAGGACTCCTAAGTGTGCTTTTCCTTTGTGAGTCGTAAGGATCCCACAAAGGTTTGTTCTCGTCATGTATCGTGAGGACATATGAGTCGACTGTTTCCTGTTTAACGACTTAGAGGTCATCTGTTTCCAGTTTAACGACGTAGTGGTCAACTGTTTCTAGTTTAATGACTTAGAGGTCTACTGTTTCTAGTTTAAAGACTTAGAGGTCTATTGTCTCCAGTTTAAAGACTTAGAGGTCTACTGTCTCCAGTTTAACGACTTGGAGGTCATCTGTTTCCAGTTTAACGACTTGGAGGTCATCTGTTTCCAGTTTAACGACGTGGTGGTCATCTGTTTCCAGTTTAAAGACTTAGAGGTCATCTGTTTCCAGTTTAACGACGTGGTGGTCATCTGTTTCCAGTTTAACGACTTGGTGGTCGTCTGTTTCCAGTTTAAAGACGTAGAGGTCGTCTGTCTCCAGTTTAACGACGTAGAGGTCATCTGTTTCCAGTTTAACGACGTAGAGGTTATCTGTTTCCAGTTTAACGACTTGAAGGTCATCTGTCTCCAGTTTAACGACGTGGTAGTCATCTGTTTTGCAGTTTAACGACGTGGAGGTCATCTGTTTCCAGTTTAACGACTTGGAGGTCATCTGTTTCCAGTTTAACGAAGTGGTGGTCATCTGTTTCCAGTTTAACGACTTGGAGGTCATCTGTTTCCAGTTTAACGACTTGGAGGTCATCTGTTTCCAGTTTAACGACTTGGAGGTCATCTGTTTCCAGTATAAAGACTTAGAGTTCTATTGATGGCGAGCTTGGAATTTTGGGGTAGGGGCCGGCATCAGCGTTGCTAACACTGAAGCAGAGGTGCCAGGAGCAATTCATCATTTGCCTACTCTTGTTGGTGGAGCGATGGCTTAGGAGACGGGTTTAGGTCCCTGTCGCCTAAGGCTTTTCAATTTTATGGGCCGTGAGGGTCCCATAAAAGCATTTTGTCCCTGCGAGTCATGAGGATCCCGCAGGTGTATTTTCTCCTTAGGAGTCGTGAGGACTCCTAAGTGTGTTTTTTCTTTGTGAGTCGTAAGGATCCCACAAAGGTTTGTTCTCCTTATGTATCGTGAGGACACATGAGTGAGTCTTCCCAATGGAGCATAACTCCAAAGGCGGAGACCAGCCGCGTAACTGGTGATTACGGTAGGGCATGGGTATGATGAGAATAATTTGAGCCCGTGGATTGTATACGGCAGTCAATTTGGGGACTGGCCGTAGGGCCGAAAGAATTTTGGGAAACTGGATTTTTGTTGGCGTCTGCATTGCTGCACTGGAATAATCCCAGGAGCAACTCATCACCCGCCCTTGTTTTTTTTTTTGTTTTTTGTTTTTGTTTTACCGCGATTGCTCTATCATTTCAGCTTTTCTTATCGCGAAGGTCGCGATTGCCCTATCATTTCGGCTTTTATTCGCGGTTGCCCCATCATTTCGGCTTTTATTTCATCTTTATTTTACTCGCTGATTTTTATTGCGAGTTGCCCCATCATTTCGGCTTTTATTTTTTCTTTTATTTACACTTTTTTTTTACATTTTTTTTTACATTTCCAGTTTAACGACTTAGAGGTCGATTATTCCCAGAGAAAGGCGGGTGTTTGTGAGAATCAGGTCCCTGAAGGACTTCGGTCCCCATTTGAATGAAATTGGCGGTCGCAGCTTGATTGTTTGTTAACACGCCAGGGGACAATGATATTTCTCCCACCTTGTATCGTTTCTCGACCCAATCCTTGAAGATGCAACAGTCTTCAATAGTGTGCCCCAGCACTCGGTGGTATGGGCAAAAGTTGGGATGATCAGTCTTGTTCACTTCACTTAGCCTTCTCGGTTCTGGTAGCCGCAGGCCACTCTTCAGAGCAGCTTTAAAAATTTTGTGGACCTTGTCCCATCGGAATGAGTAGACCTTATTTCTTCTTTCCTCCAAAGTTGGCTCTCGAGATTGGTCAGTTTTTGCTCCGCCTATTCTATGCTTATTTGGAGAATCGGTGATGTTAGAACTTCCGCCTTTTTTGTTGTCGTCCCTCCAAGGTTTCGGCCTGTTTGTGAACTGAAGATCCTGAGCGGACTCGGGCCTTGAGCGTTCTAACGTTTGGACCTTTTTGGTCAGCCCTTGGAATGTTTTGAGACCCGCGGTACATAGAAATGGGGCCATCTAGTTGTTGAGATTTCCGACAAGGAGACTGACAGATTGGTCCTGCTCTATCGGCGGTTCGCATTTGACGGAGAGATTACGCCATCGGGTTATAAAATTCGTGCTGCTTTCGTCGCTCTTGGGCTTGGTCCTTACGAGCTCGGCAATGGTAATCTTATCGCTGACGCTCATGAACCTCTGCCGAAACAGAGACTCCATTTGGACAAAAGTTGTGACGGAGCCATCCGGTATGCTCGCGTACCAGTCGAAAGCAACATCGGTCAGGCTATTAACGAACTGGCGGAGGAGAAGCGCATCATTGCCCCCAGTATTCCCGCATGAGGCTTTGAAGTGGGCGATGTGCTGATTCACGTTTCCCGTCCCATCGAATCTTCCGAATTTGGGGATGACATAGCCGCTAGGGAATTCCACCAGATCATACTAAGCAGGATATGGTCTCCCACTACTGCTGATATCTTTTTGCGCTTCGTCTTCGGCCACCAATGTTTTGACTTTGCTGGCAACCAAATCCATGATTTGATTTTGAGTTAGCGGGCTACTGTCATCGGTAGCCAAGACATTTCCCGAGATAGGATGCGACTGATTTTCATGTAGTTCGCCCACTTTTGGATTTGAAGGAATAGGCGTCGACTGCTTTGGTACACCACTTCCCGGTTCACGAGCAGAGCCCTCCGCTTGATTGGGCGGCTGAGAGGCCAGTCGGGCCATGAGCTGCATCACGACATTCGTCAAGTCATCGATTTTGGAGTAGAGTTTGGCCATCTCCTTGTCTTTGTTTCTGAGCTGCTTTCGGAGCTCTTGAAGCAGCTCTTGCTCCGCGGTCCTGGGGCAGAAAGCCGGCTCTTCTTCGCTTTCCGAGCCCGACTCCTCATGGACCGAAGGGTCTTTCTGCCTATCATCCTCATCGAGAGGGTCTTTAACACCCAGCAGAGGCGGCTGTTCTTGGGAAGCGGCCACCACATTCAAGCCAGATTGGATTTGAGATGTAGTGGACCCGTTCTTGCTCTTGCTGCACGTGCCCACTATGTAGACAGTGTGGACCTCATATCCAGTCGTCTCTTTCTCATTGGCGGGGAGCTTAGAGAAAGCACCCGATCGATCAGTTGTTGAGGGTACTGTTGGAGCTTGCTCGAAACGCCTTGCAGCTTTGTTGGTGTCGATGGCCTTGCCCCCAGCTGGGGCCATGGAGAGTCGTTCGGGAACGGACTTGCGCTTGGGCTGAGGTGCCCTCGCGACCACCACATTTGGTCTCCTGTCTTTCGAGACCGGTTTGTCTGCCACCGGGGCTTGAGGAGCTGGGATGGCGCCAACTGGCATGAACATGATAGAGCCGAATGGTAGCAGCGGCTCCTCCTATTGTCGCCCGAGACTGGCCGGAAGGACCGTCCTAGAGTCTATCCTCATCGTGTAGGAAACCGGAGCAGAGTTCATCATCGAAGGCATCGTCGGAAGGTGATTGCTTGAAAATCTGCATGAAAGAGTATTATTTCAGTATAAATACAGGTATGTATATTAATTGGGTTCGCATGAACGTCTAACCCGAAATATGGGAGGAGAGATTGGTCCCACCGGGCGTGCCAGAATCTGTAGGGTGTTTTTCGTCACCCCATTGAGATGGGAATACGCGCGCGCTTGTCAGGCGTACTACAGATTCCCCCAGCCTAAGGTAGGCCGGGGTTTAATGATTGTGGGGATCCGAATCACCGGCAGCCGCGGACTAAGCTGCAGTTAATTACCCCTCGCCTTTGGGGCGAGGGAACCTCCGATTGACGGGTTAAACTGGTCATGCGAACTCAATGTGCGGTGTGCGCGTGTTGTATTTTGAAAGGGGGGTTTATGATATATCGGGAGCCACGCAGAGTTTTTACGGGGGTCCCGCTACTCGGATAGCGGGCTGGGGGTCAAAGGGGCTAGCAGCCCCCTTGCGGGGTGAGGGGCAGCGCCCCGTTAGAAATTTTTTTCTAACAGGGACAGTGTCGTGGTGTATGTGTGTGTGCACATATGTATGCATATGTGTACATATGTATATATATATATACAAAAAAAGAGGGGAAAAAGGCATCCAAAGGATGCGTGGGGGCAGCACCTTGGACGCTGTGCGCCTAGGTGCTGTGCGCTCAGGCGCTAGAGTGCCACGTGTCGGCAAGTGGGCGCTCTACGCTTGAGCGCCGGGCGCTTGAGCGCCGGGCGCTTGAGCGCAAGTGCGCCACGTGTCGGCACGGGGGCGACTTGCGCTTGAGCGCCTGCGCTGGAGCGTAAGCGCGCCACGTGTCGGCACGGGGGGAGACTTACGCTCGAGCGCTTGTGCTTGAGCGCAAGTACGCCACGTGCGTGCCACGTGTCGGCACGAAGGAGACTTGCGCTCGAGCGCTTGTGCTTGAGCACAAGCACGCCACGTGTCGGAACCGGGGCGACTTGCGCTCGGGCGCTTGCGCATGAGCGCAAGCGCGCCACGTGTCAGCACGGGGGCGACTTGCACTCGGGCGCTTGCGCTTGAGCGCAAGCGCACCACGTGTCGGCAAGCGGGCGCTCTGCGCTTGAGCGCCGGCGAGAAAAAGAGGCTTTCAGCCTAAGAAACAGAAGCTATGCTTCAGAAAGGAAATATTTGTTGTTATATATATATATATATATATGTTATGGAGTTAAAACTCCTAGGACGTTTTGAAGCTGATGAAGGGGGTTCTTCTTCTTCCTCCTGTTGTTTGGCCGGATCTTGAAGATCAAGAAGTAGGAGATTTTAAAAATCACTCCTTTTTGAGATCTAATGGGAGATCTGAGTTCCCCTTTGTGGGTTTTATGGTGGAAAACTACTTAGTTTTGGAAGAGAAAGAGTAAAACTCTTGATTTAATTCAAAAGAAATGAAAAAGGTTTAGAACCTTGGAGAAGGAGCAGGAGGCACAAAGAACCCTTGGTTTTTTTGAGGGGAATGAAAAGTGTGTTACTTTATTCATCATCATGTTGCCTTTTATAGGCTTACATATTTGCATATAGCCCCTTGGGCTTTACAAAAATGGCATTTTAGCCATCCCATGGCTCATGTGCCATTTCATTTTTGCACATAAGCCATGAGCTTACAAAATATTGGCTTTATGCACATTCATGCATAAACAATTAAATAAAAATTATTTATTACATGATTTTGTTGTTGGCACGGAGAGGCTGGCCGTGGGCCCCGACTTGGACATGGGCCCGCTTGACCTGGGCTTGGGACCACCTGGCTTGGGGTTGACTTTGATTTTGACCTGGTCAACCGGGGTGTAAATTTTTACCCCAACAGTAGATATACAGGTATGCTATAAGTCATATGCACAAAGAAATATGAATCAAAGTCTCTATGTCCCTAACCAAACAATGTCATCTCTAAAAGGGTGTTGTGCGTGTCATGGCAATTATTGACGGTGTGTGTGGCATACAATCAGTGCTCGTGCAACATAAGCCGTCAATAATAGTACAGTGTCCTAAAGGTACTAGTTCAAGCACAACAATAACGAAGCAGTAATGTGTATGCGTAACTCTATATATGAAATAGAATATGCGTCAAAAACATATCTCTAGCCCAGACGCATAACGCCATGTAGGCGATTCCCCTGTAGATATTAAATCTACTCACCAACCGTCCTGGCTAAGTAAAGCCAACAACTCGCCTTTCCTCCTTCGTAGTGCCCGAAGTCCCCGCCTGCGATCCTGAACACATATAACAATAAAGCAAGTGTATATAAGCAATCGACCAAAAATACGTATAACTACGTTTGACCGACGCACCAAATCCAAACATACCCTCGAGTGTCCGTTTAGTGGCTAACGCGCGTAGCGACACTACGAAACGAACTCAAGAGCAAAAGCTATACAAAAACACGAACGACATCGGCACGACTCTAGCTAGGAGTGCTAAAACGACACCACCATCAAGCCTAGACCCTGATCGTACCGATCGCGCATACACAACACAAAAATAAACGTGAAATCTAATATAAATAACGTCGCAACGTCAAAAGAAACCCACGCCTAAATATCCGGAAATCTAGTAAGCAGCATATAACATTTTAGCACAAAACTACAAGTTTTACCAAAACTAGAACTTACAAACATCTTCAAATAGCAAGGTTAAACCACTTATACCTTTATTAAAATTTTAGATTTCACTAATTAGGATTAGCAAAATTTTAGTTTGTTAATTAGCTTAATTATCCGATTAGGAAAATATTATTTAACAAATTAGCAACTTGATTAAGTTTTCATTTGTCTTAACTTATCTAGAATTTCTAAATAAGAATTTAAAAGCTTAAATTAAACATCTAATTAAGCTAATTAAAGATATTAACACAACAAAAGAGATTAGGGTTTGGGTGTATACCTCCACTTAGATCAAAAATCAAGCAACAAGATCCACAAAATAACCTCCAAAAGAACACTTCCAAGAAGATCCAAGCTAGCTAAGAGTTGAAGAATGATGGGTTTGATTTATATTTGAATTTGTATGAACAAATTTGGATTTTTCATGAATTTTTCAAGCATAAAGAGATGAAAAATGGAGTTGGAAAAATGAGGGCAGAAAGGAAATGAGTGTCCGACCATGAGAGGAAGGCTAGGGTGTTGTGAAATTTTGGAGAAAATTCAAGAAGATAATTGCAATAATTGCATAATAAAACAAAAAATAGCATATGTCACCATTTTCTTTTCTTAAAAAACTCAATTAAGTCCTAAAAATCTAGATATTTTGGTGAGAAGGTTCTAAACATAATTCTAATGATTAGTTTAGCATAAAACCACATTAGTAGTAATTAACCCACAAAAAAAGTAATTACCACTAATAAAATGCACAAATAAAGTATTAAAATAATATTTTATTAGGGAAAAATTCTATGTGAACCAAAACTTCCCATAGACCCACAAAGTTCGCGCACTAGCTTTATTCTAGCTAAACTAGTTGCCGGCAAGTCTATACGGACGTTTGATCACAATCGGGTTAAAACGGAAAACACCGACAATTTTACCCTAAAAACGGAAAATTCTTAAAACGATTTCTAAAACGTTACAAATTCGTTTTAAAGTGTCTGACTCAGACAGAGCCTCAGGCTAATCTGAATCAATCGATCTATCCTTGAATATGATACAAGTATAACTCAAATTCAACATGAATCCATTTATACCAGAATTCAATCTATATCAACATAACTCGACTGAACCATGGATATACTCTGATTACATGACTATCCATTTATATCCATTCCCTTTACATAATATCATGGTTTTGGCAAGTCGTATATCTATTAAACAAAACAATACGAATCAATACATAATACATTATGGGGTTTTAAAGGTGTAGACTGGTACGAAATGTATTAGAAGTGGAACGAGAAGGTCATTTTAATACACCTAACCTGAATATCCATTGTTGTTGTACCGTGGCTTAATGGTTCCCTGTACTCCGTATACCTTAGTCTCCGGAATTGTGGGACTCTTCTCGTATACACTGGCATATTCTGTACCAAGTTACAAACAACTGCGTTAACAGAATAAAAATTAAAATATACCAGTTATATTATCATCTGTTTATTATTATCTATCTTTGGGACTTACCGAGCGATTGTTCACTGACGACATTCCTTCTCTTCTTTCTTTGGAATGTTGTCAGGTGGATCGGACTCTCTGGAGGTCAAGCCCAGTACTAAAGACTTGGAGCAGTTCGCCGTTGATCCAGAGCTTTAGATACTTGTATATATTTTCTTTTCAGTTCATGTCATTGTTTAGGCATTGCTTTCCATTCCTGTATTTACATTTTCTGTTGTACTTGTAAAGAAATGTTTAATAAATAAAAGTTGTTGTTCATTTACATTTCATATCTTCTTGTGTATATTTACATTATATTTCTTATTTACGCTTAGCGTGTTTACTTCTGAGTAAATACGTAGCGGGCCTCGTCGTGTCTTCTTCCCCGTACACTAGGAAGCAGGGCGTGACATAAACCCACTGCCAGCGTATTGACGAGTCCTTAGAGTCCCACACAGAGAATTTTCCGGGTTCAGGCAATATGATGTAGATGACGTATGTTGGTACATACAGGTGTCCGATTAAATATGTGTACAGGTTATACGGACTTTCATTAGACGGTTGATAATATGTCACGACCCGAAATATTAGCTTGTGACCATCACATAAATCATGCGACGTCTACAGGCGTAACGAAATTTATGTAAGCTGAAACCCAGAAATCTAAACCTTTTTAAGAAATAAAGAGGTGAAGCTTTGAAATAGAGGTATAATAAATCATGTTTTGTCTTTTGAAAAATTTGGGCAGCACCTCCTTAGTAAAAACTAGCCCCGAAAACGGGTACAACATAGAATATAAATAAAACATTCCTAAACGGGAGAAAATCACGCCCAACGGCGGAAACAACCACCACAAGCATAAAAATATATATACGACGCCCAACGGCGAAGATCCACACAAGAAAAAAAAAGTAAACCATGACATCAACCCCAAAAGCGAATATAAAACCCATCGTTCAAGTCTCGCAACTACAAGTCTTCAACATATACAATTACTAGTTTCTGATTTGATGGAGTTGACTAGATACAATAGGAATAATAATATAAGTGGGGTACGATCCAACATGTACCACTTACCAAAAGCAAATCATCTGAAAGCAGCTGTATGCCAGCGATGCTGCTACTGATCCATGCGGTCAACCTGCAAGAACCGTGGCACAACGGGGGTGAGTTGCCAACTCGTGAGTAGAAAACATCATCAGGTAGAAATTGAAATAAACAAAGATTCCTAGGTCAACTATATCATAAAGGTAATACTATGATATCTAGGGTGACCGTATCTGCATATGTGCCAACAACATAATCAATGCCTATCAGCAAGTTGATCTCATCCAACCAATATAATCAATGCCAGTATGCATGTGTATCTCATCTACCTATCAACCAATGACACAACAATATCATGCATGTAAATATCATGAAAACATATGCAGGTAAATATGAGGATATAAATCAACGTGTGTCCCTCACTGACACATCAAATCCTAAAATCCTCAGGCACCACATCCTCATATCGGCCCGCATATCCTGTAAGTCTCATGTAACCTGAGAGTCAAACATCGACGCCCGAAACATCATGAAACATATACCTGTATGTGTGTGTGTGTGTGTGTGTGTGTATAAGGATGTCAACCATGTATGTCCATCGACGATACGTAAAAATCATGGAAACCTGAGTGTCTACCACCGACACTCGAAACATCATGAAACCGTGCCCAACATCGACACGTAAATCCTCATAACTCAGGTGCCGTTACCACGACTGGCCCTGATGTCATGTCCATACATCACTCCGGTCGGTATCCCCATGATAACCGCCGAGTCCAAATACTATCACCGGTAGATACTTGCCATGCCAGCCAGGCTCATCGTCTATACCACGAACAACATATCCTACCCCGGGAAACCGTACCGGGTCCACCATGTACCCGTAGACGGTGCCTATCCGCTCCTCGAATCGGGTATATAACATAAGTCTCAGAACCGAGAAAACTCATGGTGGAAGCACTGACATATCATATCAAGAGAAACAGGGTTTTCAAACAATATATAGTTTCTTGAAACACCCCCATGGTTCTCAAATCCATAAATCACAAGAAATCCATATCCCAATGCGTAAATCCATGAAAACTGATATATGCAACATAAAACAGCAATATGAGCATATTAAGGGAAAACCGCTATTTTAAATGAATCCAGCTTTTAAAATATATCATGTGATTCCCAAATCCTCTGAAATCAAGTGCAACATCATATGAGGTATACATGTAACTGTAGCAAGATATAAGTATCTACATGTAAGCAAGTATGTAAGTTGTATTTCATAAGCGCAATAGCACAAAAAATCAACGTCTCATATCACTTATCAATACAATACAACTTAGGGGTATATGCAGGTATAGCAAGATATGTTGGTGTACATGTCAGTATGTATGCATAAGGTACATGTAGCTGTAGCAAGCATATCATGGCATGATGTAGCATTACTACTGTGTAGTGACATAGCAATTATCGACGATGAAGTGTGTAAGCCAGTAATCTGGGTAAGTGTAACATACGCATTATCAATAATGGTGTAGGTGTACTAGCACAGCTATATGGAATGCAATGCGAATAACATGAACGTAGCATAAAGTACATCATCAGCTAAATGCGATGAGGTATACGTGTCTACAATATGTATCCGAGTCGGTGAATCTATCAATCGGCATCCAGCCTCACAACATCACGTACAGTACAATCCATCGTACGGCATCCTCTAAACAAGGGTATGGATAAATCAACAGGTAAAACTCATCGCGTACGGTAATCCATCGTACGACGGCATAAAAAAATTAGCGATTCTATCAACCTATACCACAATGGGGGTACGGATCTAAGTCTCGTACGGCATATCACTCAATATGAAAAACATTATCCATATATATGTACCTATCTCTCACGTCACATCCATGTCAATCTCGTATCAGGGGACCGACAAGGTATTAACAATCTCATATCGACTCGAATCCATATAATGACGTATCACACTAAGTCATCATATCACATCGTATACTCGTTCATCACATTAATATCTCACATCTCATTATATAAACGTCACACTTGTTCTCTTTCAATTTGCACCTATCATGATTTACTTCTCATTTCATATTCTTATATGTCAATATTTTCATTAGTGTCAACTTCTATCATATTATCGTTTGTAAATCCAACAATCATGTCCATCACATATCATTTATCAGGATATAATAACCAAACGATATTCCATATCAATGTTTGCGGGGGTGCTATACGCCATCCACCCGACTACCCCCGTAGATATAAATCTACTCACCTGCTAAACTCCTCACTTAGCCATAGTCGATGCATTTCGTCGTCTCGGAATCCACGCGAATGTACCTACAATCAAACTGAA
The DNA here is from genome assembly GCA_030015575.1 of Agapanthus africanus. NCBI lineage: Eukaryota > Viridiplantae > Streptophyta > Magnoliopsida > Asparagales > Amaryllidaceae > Agapanthus > Agapanthus africanus. The sequence goes on from CM057341.1 coordinate 392,603,207, forward strand.
ATCGCAAGGCTATTAACATCAAATTCCGATATCCAAATATGGCACGCGGTGCGCTCATAGGTTAGAACCTATAGCCTATGCATGCAAAACAACCAAACAACCCTCGTCGTTGACGTACAAACGTCCAACGACCAAATACAATATCAAGTCGCAAAACCAAAAAATCCCAATATCGGAAAACATAGACAAAACCCTAACTATAGTCGCTATCCATGAAAACCACCAAGCCTAAAACCCCCAATCGTACCAATAACCCTATATTAGTAAACTTTAAAGTGGTTTAAGAATTTATACCGATCGATCTGTGTCCTTCGGTCTTCAATCTCAGTCCTTAGTATGTCGCGGCTGCCTCGACGAAGTTCGCTCTCCGGTCACGCTCGTCGAAAAGGACACCCGTCGAGGAATATTTATACGGGCTCCCGCTTCAAACCGAAGCAACTCGGGCATCCAGTTTGCTAGCTTAGATTCCCAAGAAGAAGTAGAGATAGTGCGTGAACATTTTGTCTCAAGCCACCCAATGATTTGGGTGGAGGTAAATTGAAGTTGTTTTGGTGTAGAATGTGAGCACATGAAGAAATTTGCAGATCAAAAAGAATGGGGCTCGGCCATAACCAAGAACTTTTTTCTTCTCTGTGGAATTGTAAATCAAGTAGTGTGAAGAATGAAGTGTGAAGAATGAAGGATTAATTCAACACAAGAATAAAACCATCACCATTTAAGGGGGGGCCATGAAATGAACTTGCTGGGAAACCCCAGCCTCGCACCTCACATATCAACAAAAATCTTCATCCAAACATTAATATCCTACACAAATATCCTAAGGAAAACAAGAACAATCAATGCCTAAAATGAGTCCCCATGACTACAACAGTATACACCATGCCTATGTAAATTTGTCCAGTCATAAATTCCCAAAGCCTACTAAATTTCAAAGCCAATGAAATTCGAAATTTGGCAGCTACCTAAATTTTCCATGCAAACTAAAATGCCCACACTTTCACATAACACCTTTTAATCTCCAAATTATTTCACAAATATTGGTATATATTTATACCATTAACGACAACCCCAAATTCGCAAATCGGTAGTTTTCGTGAAATATATTATTTTAATATTGAATTCCAAAAATAATATTTTATATTTTTCTGAAATGTTACATAATACTATAGGTTTAGGATTAAGCCGGATTATTAAATCAAGTTTTGATTTAATAATTAATATATATATATATATATATATATATGTATTCTATTATTTTTCATTATTCATTTGCTCTCTTCGCTATTCATATTTTTATACAAATACGCATATATGTATTTCGATACGTATACCGGCTTGTATTCCGTATTTATACGGAATTTGTTCTAGAAGATGGACATCTCATTCGTGAATATTTATTTATGAATATTCATGAAATAAGGTGGAGGGTGAGGTGGAATTGAGCATGGTTGAAGTCATGTAGAGAGGAATGGGCTTCATTTGTTTATTCACTGATTGGTTATGATATTTTATTTTGTATGGTTGTAAAAATAATGAAGCCATTCCACTCTTTTCTCTTATTCATTCATTCTCTCATTTTTCTTAACTTGCTCATGGCTATCTTTCCTCACCTCCTCCTCCTTCTTTAGATGCTCTCTTGAGCTTAGATTTGAGAGAAAAAGATAGTGGAAAATTTTGACATCCCCACTCTCCATTCCTAGCAAGCTTTGAGCGTCTGTTTATTCACTAGGTAAAGCCGGAGCTTGGATAGGTTCTCTCAGGTGGATCATCTTCGGCGATGGAGGACCGGATTGCAAATGCGGTCCGGAGCACTTGAGAGCATGCTAGAGTCCAACTCAATTGGAGAAAATGAAGACCCTATAAAGTTGTAATTTCTATCTTGTTATGGTTCAAGTTTAGGTGTTTGGTTCAATTCTGGAATTTTAGTTTCTAGTGCCACGATTTTTTTTTCCAAATTCCCCGTTGGCTGTGAGTTAGCGGTGAGGGCACTAGGAACCAACATGTATATAGCCTAATGGCAAGAAATAGACTAAGAATATAAACATCTACCAAGTATATGAATGTCCGCATATGGTGTTCTAAAAAACCTTATAGATTCGGTATTCGTTTCTAATATATAATATCATATTTCTACGGTTGTGGGGGTGTTATACGACATCCACCTGACTTCTCCCGTAGATATACATCTACTCACCTAAATGCCTCACCCTAGTCGAAACCGACGAACGCCTTGCTCTTCTTCATTGTCTCGGAAGTCTCCGCTATTGTACCTACAATCAAAACCATAACAAAGTCACATAAAAACTCATATCAAGACCAATACTACTGGTGAAGTGCATATAGATTAGAATATAAGATCAACGCATGCTAAAAAGACAAACTCCCACCCGACGTCGACGTACAAACATCGAACGACTGAGTCAAGACACAGAAATCCAAAATCCAAGTTTCAAAACTCGTAAAACATCGTCAAAAGCTAAATAAAACAACTCCAGTTTTTTACTCAGGGAACCTGGGACAAATTATCATATAAAATAGGCTTATATATAATGATAAAAACCTACAAACCAAACCCCGACACCTAATTTCAACAGTAAACAGCCAAAAAATTCATTTTAACCGCAAATTGCGGTCCAAGTTTGGAGTTTGTGTCTCGTCTTCATGGTGGTGTCTCCTGGTGGTCTAACTTGGTCTAATATATATGCAAAATATTTTGCAGAGACCCCAAGTTGCTCCAGATTTGAAATTAACATCAAAAACTCAATGAAAAGCTTGTTTTAAAACTTCAAAACTCATTTAAACCAAACATACTTGCACTAAAACAATCCCACCTATCACTAATAAGGTCATAATCAGTCACTAAAGCTCTACTACACCAACACTACAAGTAGTATCCATAAAAACTCTCTTTAGAAATCTCAAGTCTTGGAAACATACACTTTTAGCTCTAATTCTAGTGTGTGAAAGCAAATATTGTAAGAACTTATCATAAAGTTGGATTATTACCTCATAATAGGGATAAAGAAAAATTCTAAGATGGCAAAAGATCACAAAATGGGGACTTGATCACATCATCTTGAATAGGATGAGAATTGGAACAAGTTTTGTGAAGGCTTCATAGTGTTTTAAAGAGTTTTGTGTGGGAGTTTGTGGTTGTGAATGAGGGTGGAGGAGGTGACGAAGGAGAAGTGGAAGAAGAAGGAGAAAGAAAGATATGAAGAAATGAGGAGAACAAATGATTGCTAAGCCATAACCTCTCTCTCTCTCTCTCTTACACACACACACACACCTATACCTTATTTTAAAAATAAAAAACCATGCTTCTTTCTCTCCCTCTCATCTCATTTCTTTTCCTTTTTCTTTTTAAAAATAATAACATTATATAACACAATGTAAATGTTAACATGTCATGGCAACTTAACACATGGTTTAACAAAATGAAGCTTTGTTTAATGCACAAATAGGAAAACGCAAATTAAGTTTAACATTAAACTCTTATATGGATATAATTATATGCTAATTTATGAAAAGCCCAATTAAATAATTGCTTTCATAAATATTAATTTCTTTTAAATTCTAATTATTTTCCATAATAGAGGTGTATAATTATACCAATTTATGAAAACACAAATCCATACTCGGTATAATATCCGTAAAACTCATTATTTTATTATTTAAATTCTAAACTAATATTTTCCATTTTCTGAAATATTACAATAATAGATACTGGATTAATATCCTACATTTGTAAGATGTTACAGATGCTGAGAAGGATTACAGTATTGAGAAAGGTGATTCGATCCTCAATGTCGGAAATCAGAGCAATTGTTGCTATTGGGGAAATCACATGGCTTTGCCAATCGGCAAACTTTTGGTTTTGAGTAATTGTTATTATGCACCAATTTTTTTAAAACTAATATATCTTCCTCTTTATTTGGATAATGTGGGATATAAATTTTGAAAAACATGTTCTAAACATTTATCTATATCAATCTGTTGATTAGGTAAGGTGCATAAAGATAGCGGTGTAAACATTCTTAACCAAAATACATATTTCAAATTACAACACACAGAGTATGAATTAGTGAACTCATAGGACCTATACATAGTGATGTATGTTGTCCAGTGTGCACATAGACAAAGGATTGGTACTCATACTTCGTTCTGTTTTTCTATGTGTTCTTTGGTTTTAGACACACATTCTTGTTGAAATGCAAACTCTAAATATTTTTGAAAAGTTCATAAGATATAAGAATTAAGTAGAGAACCAAACGTCGAAAGTATAAAGATTCTTCGAATTGTTCGAAGATGTGGATACTTATGCTAAGTATTTCATAGTTGTATAATCGAGAATTTGATTTTCTCTCAGATTACTCATTCGAGGGTGTGCTCCTTGATGATTAATAATCAATGGCCTTTTTTCATTTACAGATAAGCACTGGAAATAGTTGCATACCAATTGAATATAATTCCATCTAAATTAGTGCCTGTGATTCTATATGTGATATAGAATGAGAACATATCTTAAAGGTTTTAAGATATGGAGTTATCTGGTTTATGCCTAGTAACACAATCCGGAAAAACTCAAGGCATGTTTCAGTAATAGGCAGTTTGTGGATTATCCCAAGCTTTAGCAAGGGTTTAACTTCTACCATTTTTGGGATCAAAAGTTGTTTTGTTCTCGAAACACCACCTTTTTAGAAAAGGAATTTCTTGTAAAATAAATTAGTGGGGGTATGGTATAACTGGAATTGATTCCAGAAACACAAACGATTACTGAAAGTTTAGTAAGACATGGAGATTTAATTGACCCTGACAAACTTTAGTCACTCCGTAGATTTATTAAGTAATCTCAGTCACCTAAGATATACTTCGGTTTCCTCGTAGACTGTAACAGAGAGGCATGCATCATGCGATGATGCCCCTACTATATCAGTAGACCATAGGAAGTGGTAACTTCCGACTGATGGTTGGATGCAAAGTTATCCAAGTTGGACTCTATGCATTGCAACAAAGTATAGATTTTGTTGGGTGCTCCTGAAGGAGTAAAACTCATTAGGAGGAAGTAGATCTTTCGAGATCAGTGCAAATGGAAATGTTGTAACCTAATAAAGCTAGACTTGTAGTAAAATATTTTTATCAAATATCCGATGAGGATTGTAATAAAACTTTTACTTCAATGTCTGTGCTAAAGTCCATACGGCTATAACTTGCCATTATTGTTTTCCATAACTATGATATCTGGCAGGTGAATGAATATAACGTCATTCTAAATGGTGATTTAGAAGTGTACGTGTATATGACTCTGCCAGAGAGTTATCGTGGTCAGTGGGAGCAATGGAAAATGTGCAAGTTTCATATGTCAATTTATAGACTAAAGCAGTCATTGCGGAGAAAGGATCGACTATTTCGAAGTTACGGTCAAATTGTTTGACTTCATCAAAATGATAGATGAATTTAGGGAGTACTAAGAAGTTATGTTCCTATACTACAGTTTGGTAAATCTTGGTTGTCATGGTTATTTCTCCATAAAAGATTTGGATAATATGATTCTAGTGACCGAGTCTATAGAGAGAAATCTAGTAGGGTTTTGGGATTTTCCTAATACTGGTACTCTGACACAATTCTAAAAGGGTTTAGAATGGATTGATCATAAGATGAAATGTACCAGACCAGATGTTGCTTTTGTACATGTTGTAGGTAGCAGATATTAGTCTCATCCTGAATAAATAAAGGAATCCAATGAAGAAAATATGAGGATGTTCTTGGTGTATGTTAATGACAGCCTCCATTAGGAGGCGGTTACCGAATCTGGTTTCCAAGGTGACATGAAAGACAGAGTGTCTGTCACGGGTTATTAGTTTGCTCTCTTAACTAGGAGCAGTATATTGTAAAGAGTTACAAGAGAAATATTAGGGTGGTCATAGCGCTGGGTGCTGATTATGAATTAACAAATGGATATAGCCTAAGTGGTTGGTGGATAAAACAGTTCATCTATGAACTACGTCCCATCGTCTATCTAGACAAACTCTAAGGCGGTTATTGCTCAGTTCAGAAGATAATTGATCTCCGCGGAGTTGAAATATATAGAGACATAGATAAAAACATGGCAGTGGATCTACTCACTGAGGTTGTTTCTCGAATACAGTTTGTGAAACTATTAGTAGAGAAGTTGGATATGCGATACTGCAATAATTGGCCTTAAGTGCAAGTGGGTGATTGTTGGATATAGGTGCCCTTAAGGCAACTATTGTAATTGAAGGAGGACCTATATAGAGAACAATCTTACTCGAGATGATAGTATGCTATCCTGTTTGTATTTATCTTTCAAGTGTATACGTTTTACTAGTTATCACGTATCAATTAAAACATGATGATAAAGCTCATAAGATATTTTCTTGATTATCAGGATTATGATAAAGATCATACTAGTAGGGTCCGCTAGTCTATAAGAACATCCTTAAAAGCTTCTGGTTGTGGGAGTATCGAGACAAGGCATTGGTACTCCAATGTAGACTAGTTTACACGTTTCTTGACCCCGACCGGAGCCATGGCTGGTCCTATAGCTATTGGTGTTTGATACCGAGATTGTATGCATATGCTCGTTGGAGAATGAGTAAACTGAGTGGACTCACCAAGAACTTCTAGATGGTTTTATACCCATGTCAGATAGCAGTTCTATGGTGACGATAGTACGTGGTAGTCTCTTGACCCGAGATTGCCAAAGTGTCTTATGTGTGTTTCCACTATACTTTGATTACTACCGTACCATGACTCTACTGAGTCGTGCAAACAGGTTTTAGTTGGGTATAATCCCAAAGCACATCAAGGCAGTGAGCGATCGAAGAGATTCACCTCTCCCCGGAATAGGGTGCTGATATTGCGTGCATGATTAACCATAACCAGAAATTCTTGGCCAAGGTGATTGAGATAAACTAATAAGTGTTATCAGTTGTATCTCAAGTGGTTGTGAGTTTTATATCAGCATGACTTATCGTGTTATTAGTGGTCTGACAGTTTCCACCATGTAGACTCGATATGTAATAATCTGCGACGAAGAGATCGGACTGTATGACACTCGTCACTAATAAGATTTTTTGGGTTTGAATGTGTTTTCTCGTCGACCTACCTCTCTGTTCAATACCTGGGTAGCCGTTACGTACAGCAAGTACCGCTGACATGCTTGTAGGTTAACCCGTGAGCGGATTGAATATGAAGGTGTTTCAGATTCAATCGGATATGATCATGTTTAATCTACTGCTAGCGTATTGTCAGGTCTTTAGAGTCCCACAATGAAAGTGCCTACTCAGGCAAAATGATGATGTGTCGTGTGTATAGAGATACGTACAGGGGTTCGATTGAATACATGTATGAGATACACGCAATTTAATCGGACGGTGGATAATACTAGCCGACTTATTCTTAAGCAGGAATATTAAGTCAAGTGTTGAATTGATAACCGTATATGTGATATGGTTTCTAGTATTGTGTATTTGATACACGCTCTCTCTAATTTATTGGTATTTGATACCGATGTATTGTTATGTATACGACGTAGTAAGTGTATGTAATTGATACATGCATTCTTCTCTTTATGATTATATATTATTATTATTATTATGTATATGGATACATAATACGTAGATGTATGTGGATCCATATACAGTCTCTCATTCATAAGTATAGGACATGTATAATACATGCTTCGTATTTGGATACTAAATGTATTCATATTTTGATATAAATACATTGACTTTGTCAATTGATGACATATTTGCATGTCGGTTCCATATTAAAGTAGATGCTAGCACCTATACTTGGGTTTTAAGAATATCAAGTATGTAATTTTAAAATTTCTAGAGGGTTAAGTCTACTTACAAGATCACATTAAAGAATTAGGGTTAGAAAGTTAGCAAACTAAAATTCTAATCTAAGTGAAAAAGAAGCTACAACCTTTGTAGCCAAGTCCTTCATTTCAATAGCCCCTTCTACTAGTCCCTTGAACTCCTTCTAGGGCACCACTTAAAGAAAGGATCGAGCTTTCTCGAAGTCTTTGTCAATTATATGTATCCTTAGAGGCCATTATTGTACATATGATGTATATTATAGTGGATGCTGGGATATATATAAGGAGGACTTTCTTGCTCAACATTATAGTATGCTATCTGGTTGCTCTTTATCTTAACATGTACACTAATTGTCTCTCTGTTACATGTTGATAAAGCCCTTAGGATGAGTACTTGACTACTAGGATTATGATGCAGATCATACTAGTGGGGACAGTGTAGTCGGTAAGTACATCCTTCAAATGTTCCTAGTCGTGGGAGTATCGAGACGGGGCATCAATATTCCAGAGTAGACTAGCGTATACGCTTATCGACCCATATGATGGCCGATGGATGATCCCATATCCATTGGTGTTTGACATCAGAGATGGTATATGGGTTCTCAGTGGAGACTGGATACACTGGACGGACCGCCAAGAACTCCTAGATGGTATTATACCTCACGTCAAATGGCAGTTCTCTGGTGACACTGGTACAGGTTAGTCTGTCGATCCAAGATCGTCGTAGAGTCTTGGGTGATTCCCACTGTGCTTTTATTTCCACCTTACCACGTTCAAGAGATCGTTCAAAACGGTGGTTTTTGGTTATATTCCCGAGTTACATGGAGGCAATAAGCGATAGGAGGGGATTCGTCTCTCCCGGTATTGGGGGTTGATGTTGCGCTGTGCTCGATTGGCCATAACAAGAAATCCCTAGCCAGGGTTGCTGAGTTTTACTGGTAAGTGTTATCAGTAGTTTCTCGAACCGTTATAGGCCTCACATCGGCATGACTTATCAAGCTATTGGGGTCTGACGTTTACCACCCCCAGGCGAGATATGCGACATATTAGACGAAGAGACCGGACTGTATGGTAGTGTTACTGATTGGATTCATAGGAGTATGAGCAGGCTTGCTTGTTGATCTTCTGATCGCTCAATACCCGGGTGGCCGTTAGGTTTAGCAGACCGCAGACCCCTTGTAGGTGACTGATATGATCACCACCTACTGCCGGCGTATTGACGAGTCTTTAAAGTCCTACAAAGAGGTTTCCTTTCTCAGGCGAAACGAAGTAGGAGCACATATGTGATATGTGCGGGTCCGAGATAAATACGTGTATGTGATACCGTATTCTATTCTCGCGATTTGTGTTATCGGTCGGTTATATGTGATATAGCCGGGTTATCGAATCAAGTGTTGATTCGATAAGTTTATGTCCATGATATTAGTCGGTTGTATGTGATATAGCCGGATTATTAAATCAAGTGCTGATTTAATAATTTAATGTATAATTATATATTTGATATATTAATTTACATTAACTAATATTAGCTCACTTAAGCAGTCCTTTTTCTCACTTATGTGCACTTAGTATATATGTGATATATATTAATGTACATTCTTTTGTGTCATGCTAGATGATACATGATACATGGGTGTATGAGACTCACACCATGCTTATCATAATGTAAGGTTTTATTTATTTAAAGTAAATCAAATTAGTTGGAAATTAGTCACATGGTTAATCTTAGTGGAAGCTTGTAGAACCATTGACTTAGTCCACTAGTTTTGTTTTACATTAGATATTTATTAACCCAACCATTATGATTAGCCATGGTTTAGTGTCTACATGGGTTAGTATATGATATTAACTCACTCATGGTTGCCATTAAACACTTAGTTTTCTCCATGGTTGCTTTCTTCATCTCCTTCCTCAAGCTCTCTAGCTTTTTGGGAGGTGAAGAAAATTAGTGAGAAAATAATTTCTAAAGTGAGCAAAATTCCTACTTCATCAACCTCTTCTGGACTAGCCATTTAGATTGGGTTGTTTCTTCACTAGTTCATCACTTAGTGAAGAGGTAGCTTGAGTCAGTGTCTCCTCGACGTAGATCGTCCTTGGCCTCGAAGACTTCAAGCAAACTTGTTCATTTCACCTTGTGGAGCCTCACTAGAGTCCGGGAGATCAATAATTGGAGCGAAGGGACTATTACACGGAGCTATTAACGTGAATGACCGGTCTACAATGGTTGTATTCCTTGTTCACTTAGATGTAAAGATGTTTACATTCTAATTTTGTCTAATTCTCTAGTTAAGATTCTAGGTTAGTATTCTTTAGCACGCCAATTTTTTAAAACGGCATGGACGATGCCATCCGAAACCCAGTGGCTCTGCTAGGGAACCCAGCAGTCCTTTTTGTTGAAAATGATCCACCTTGAGGTAACTCACACTCAACCTCACACTTCACTAATCAAAATATTAGTGAAGAGAACAACCTAAACCCGTCTGCTAGAATAGTTTAGGTTGATAAAGCAGGGTTTTTGCTCACAAAAAATATTTTATTTTTATTTTTCTCTTGAGTGAATAGTAACACAAGAGAAGAAGATGAAGATGAAGATGAGGATGAGGATGAGCAAAGTGTAATGAGATAAGAATGAAAATGATAAACTTATATCAATTAGATAAAGATAAAAATGAGTCATTCAAACTAGGAGGTTCCAAAAATAATGACTCATTGTTTCTTTAATCAAATTCAAATAAGGAAATCATCATCTTCTTATCATGTCTCCTTTGTAATTCTCACACATCCACCTTCTATGTATCAACAACCATGGTACAATAATATACATATTTATATAATATATATAAATATGTATAAAGAGAAAAAATCTTAAGTGAGCTTAATATTAGATAATATATGTATATATATCATATATATATATATATAAATCAAATTATTAAATCAACACTTGATTCAATAATCCGATTATATCACATATAACCCAGCTAATATCAATTAACGCTAGATTATAATATGGTATCATATACTCGTATTTAATCAAGCTCCTGTACATATCTTCAAACATGCCCTACTTCGTTTCTCTTGAGCTAGGAAACCTCTATGTGGGACTCTAAAGACTCGCCAATATACTAGCAGTAGATAATGATCATATTAAAGACCTACAAGCCGTCAGCGGCACTAGCTGGACATAACGGCTACCCCGGTATTGAACGAATAGAAGATAAACAAGTAAACTTGTCTAAACTCTCGTAGAGCCTATAAGCAACACTTACCATAAAATCCGGTCTCTTCGTCTAATATGTCGCATAGCGAGTCCGGGGGGTGGAATCTTAAACCCCAATAACTCGATAAGTCATGCCGATGTGTGGCCAACAACAAATCGAGAAATTACTGATAACACTTATCAGTAAATCCCATCAGCCCTGTCCAGGGACTTGCTGTTATAACCAATCGAGCATAGCACATCATCAACATTCAATACCGGGTGAGAAAAAATCCCTCCTATCGCTCACCGCCTCCATATGACTAGGGACTGTACCAAAACACCACCTATTTGCACGACTTAGTAAAGCCGTGGTAGGAAGGAAATCAAAGAACAGTGCGAACCACATAAGATACTATGACGATCTCGGGTCTACAGACTAACATGTACAAGTGTCACCAGAGAACTGCTATCTGACGATAGGTATGGTACCATCTAGGAGTTCTCGGCGAGTCTGTTCGGTGTACTCATTCCCAAATGAGCATTTATGTACAATCTTTGATGTCAAACACCAATGGTTGTGGGATCAACTATCGCCCCATAAAGGGTCAAGAAACGTGCACACTAGTCTACTCTAGAATATTGATGCCCTGTCTCGTTACTTTCTCGACTAGGAACACTTCAAGGATGTACTTGTGGACTACACAAGCCCTACTAGTATGATCTACATCATAGTCTTGGTAGTCAAGCAAAACATCCTAAGGGCTTTATCAACATGTATCAGTGAAATAGTAAACTTGAGCAAATGTACATTTTAAGATAAAGAGTAACCAGATAGCATACTATCATGTTGAGCAAGAAAGTCCTCTATATATATGTTCAAGCATGCACTATAATATATAATAATGGCCTTTAGGGCATACATATTCCTAACAATCTCCCACTTGCACTAAGGCCAGTTGTAGTAGTATCTCATACCCATCATCCCAAAAAGTCTCTTGAACCGCGTCTGGGGAAGGGCCTTCATGAGTGGATCCGCCGTGTTTTCCTTCGTGTCAACCCTCCTAACCTCGATCTTGCGGCGATCAAATTTCATCCGGATCAGATGATACCGCCTCAGAATATGTCTTGATCGCTGATGGGACCGGGGTTCCTTAGCCAAAACCACAGCTCCATTTTCATCACAAACAAAGGTATTGGATCAACAATGGATGGAGCCACACCAAATTCAGTGATGAACTTTTTCATCCAGACAGCCACTTTGGCAGTATTGTTAGCAGCGATGTACTTAGCCTCCATCGTCGAGTCTGCAGCGGTATCTTGCTTGGAACTCTTCCAACATACCGCCCCTTTGTTGTGGGTGAAGACAAAACTCGAGATAGACTTGCTGTCATCCTTATCACTCTAGAAGCTTGAATCGGTAAAGGACTCCATTTGGAGTTCTCCATTACCTTACACCAAGAACATTTATTTAATCCTTCGTAAGTACTTAAGAATGTTCTTCACAGCTATCCAATGTTTCTCCCCTGGGTCTGATTGATACCTACTTACCACACTGAGTGCGTAAGCTACATCCGGTCTGGTACATAACATCGCGTACATGATAAACACGACTGCAGAAGCATATGATATCACGTTCATTCGAGCCCTCTCCAAATAAGTCTTGAAAGACATCTCTTTGGAGAGGGTGATTCCTGAGCAAGCGGGTAATTTACCATGCTTGGAATCTTCCATACTAAACCTCTTTAGTATGGTGTCTATGTTCCTGGATTGAGACAATCCCAACATCCTTTTTGATCTATCCCTATGTAAGTCGATGTCGTGCACCCAGGGAGGCGGAATGCGCAAAAACCGATTTTTACGGGCTTCGCAACACCGACTTGAATTCCAGGATCGATACTAAACCCTAACTAGCAAAACTGTATGAGGTTAACTACTCGGATAGAAAGTTATACGTCATAGAACCATGTCTTTCGGGTCTTCTTGTTGTCCTCCTCCTCGTCATAGGCTCCTCGAATCGTACATGGATCGGGCCTCCTTGTCGGTTCTTTCAAGTCAAAGACGATCCACCCGAAAGTCTATAGTCCGAGCTCCAACCTCAAATCCGGGGTAACTAAGGCACCTAGTTCGCTAAACTAGATGTCCTAGATGATATATAGAGTGTAGATGGATTACTTTGTCTCTAAATACCCTAGGTTTCTTAACGCATGAGACATGAAGGGTATGAGGAAGAAGAAGGGGAGCTTGAGGAAAAGAGAGTGAAGTTAGAACATTAGAAATGAGATGGCTAGTTTATGATGAATAATGAAGCATACCAATAATGCATAAGATAAATATCTCACAAAAATATTAAGCATGCTTCATGAGTCACCTAGTGAGTCACCAAGAGCCATGCTTCATTTAATGTAAACCTCCACCTCATTCCTCCATCTCATTTATCTTTTAATCAAAAATGAGGTGTCTTCTTCTAGAAATATACTTAAGCAAATTACAAGAATACCCCTCACCGTATATACATACCCGTATCCGTATTCCGAAAAATACGAATACAATGAGACGGAAATAATCCATCAATATAATACTAGGATCCGGCTTAAAACAAAGCCCACTAGTATTATCCGCCCGAACATCATACGTGCACAAGTACACGTATGTGATCAAAGCCCTGCCGTAAAACCATACGGCCTCTACATCTTTTGCCTGATGCAGAGAAACCCTCTGTGTGGGAATTTAAAGACTCGACACTACGCTGGCAGTGGGTTTAACCACAAGCACGTCAACGGTACTAGCTGTACGTAAGGGCTACCCATGTATCTATCGATAAGAAGGCCGATGTGCAAACTCATCTGAACTCCTAATAACCTATCTATGACAATCTCCATACAGTCCGGTCTGTTCGTCTGAGAGTATCGCATATCGGGCCTAGGGGGCGGTAATCATCAGACCCCTAATAGCACAATAAGTTGTGCCAGAGTGTAACCCAAAACACTCTGAGAAACTACTGGAGTACCAACCAGTAAATCTTTCTTGCCCTAGCCAGGGACTTTGTGTAATGTCTTTCCGAACATAGTGCGATATCAACCCCGAATACCGGGAGAGACGAATCCTATCTAATCGCCACTGCCTCCAAGTACTTTAGGACTGCACCCAACTACTACCTGTTTGCACGACTCCTTTGAGACATGGTAGGGTAGTAATCTTAGAACAGTAGGAAGAAACTCGAGGCGAAGTAGCAGTGCCAAGTCGACGGACTAATCTATACTCATGTCACCTGGGAACTGCTACCCGACGATATATATAATACCCACCAGCAGCTCCCTATGAGTCCTGTCCAGTGTACTCATACCCAATGAGCACTTGCATACTATTTCCAGTACGACGTACTAATGGCTATGGGACAGACCTTCTCCCCTGCTGGGATGAGAAGCATATACACTATTATACTTTAGAGTGTCGATGCCCCGTCTTAATAATCCTATGACTAGGGACCTATATAAGGATGTGCTTAATGACTACCCAGCCCTCACTAGTGTGACTGCTATCACAATGCTGGTGATCAAGCAAAGATCCTAAGGGCTCTACCAATATGTATAAGCGATATGCTAAAGGAAACACATGCACATATTGAGGTAGAATAAAACCGGGTAGCATACTACCATTTCGAGCAATACCGTTACTATATCCGTGTACATCCCGAACTTCCAATCTGTAATATACAAACCAGTATGATACAATAATGGACTCTGGGGCATATATCATTAACAATCTCCTACTTGCACTAAGACCATGTATTGGCATATCACAGACCTATCATCTCGAATAACCTCTCGAATTGTGTCTGAGGGATGGCCTTTGTGAGTGGATCTGCAGTGTTGTTCTCCGTATCTACTCTCCTCACTTCGATCTCCCGGCGATCAACGATCTCCTTGATCAGGTGGTACCGCCTCAAGATATGTCTGGACTTCTGATGGGACCTGGGTTCCTTCTCTAAAGCTATAGCGCCGTTGTTGTCACAATACAGAGATATTGGATCAATAATGGACGGAACCACCTGAAGTTCTATTAAGAACTTTCTAATCCAGACTGCTTCTTTCGCGGCGTCACAAGCAGCGATATACTCCGCTTCCATCGTCGAGTCATTAACGGTGTCCTGCTTGAAGCTCTTCCAACAAACCGCCCCTCCATTGAGGGTAAAGACATAACCTAACATAAACTTTGAGTCATCATTGTCACTCTGGAAGCTGGAGTCAGCAAATGCCTTGATCTAGAGGTCTTCTCCGCCATACACCAAGAACATTTCCTTAGTCCTTCTCAAGTACTTGAGAATGTTCTTCACTGCTATATAGTAGTTCTCCCCTGGGTTTGACTGATATCAGCTTACCACGCTAAGTGTGTAAGCAATATCTGGTCTGGTACACAACATTCCATACATTATAGATCCTACCACAGAAACGTAAGGTATAATCGACATGCGAGCCCTTTCCAAATCAGTCTTGGGAGACATCTCTTTGGAGAGGGTGATTCCATGACAAGCCGTAGACTACCGAGCTTTGAATCTTCCATACTAAATCTCTTTAGTTGGACTGCGAAAGTCCCAACATTCTCTTAGATCTACCACGATAGATCTGGATCCCCAGAATGTAGGAGGCATAATCCAGGTCTTTCATGGAGAACCTCTGTGACAAGAATCCTTTGACTAATTGTAGCATAGGAATGTCATTTCCTATCAAGAGAATGTCATCCATGTACAAGACGAGGAATACCACAGTTCTCGCTACAATCTTACTATCGATGCATGGTTCATCTGGATTTTTGATAAAATCGAAATCTTTGACCGTCTCACCAAAACAGATGTTCCGACTCCACGATGCCTGCTTTAGTCCATAAATGGACTTAAGCAACTTGCACACTTTCCCGTTGCTCCCACTCTGAATGAAACCCTCTGGCTGATCCATATAGAGGCATTCTTCTAAATTACCATTTAGAAAACCGGTCTTTACGTCTATCTGCCAAATCTCATAATCATGGAAGGCGACAATAGCAAGAAGGATCCGAATGGATTTGAGCATAGCCACTGGAGAAAATGTTTCATCATAGTCAAAACCAGGTCTTTGACGAAAACCTTTTGCAACAAGTGTAGCCTTATAGGTTTCAACCTGTCCATTTACACCAATCTTCTTTCTGATGATCCATTTGCAGCCTACGGGTTTTACCCCTTCTGGAGTAATGTCCAAAGTCCATACTTTGTTGGTGTATATGGACTCAATCTCGGTCTGCATTGCATCCAGCCATTTTACCGAGTCTCCGCTCTGAATGGCTTGCTGGAAGCTAGTTGTCTCTTCATTGTCAATGATGTAATCCTCTCTATCCCCATCTATGAGAAAACCGTAGTATCTCTCGGGTGGATGAGACTGCCTACTAGTCCTGCGGAGTGGCGCGGGGACGTCATGTTCTTTCGAAACCTCTGGTTCTACCATTCTTTCAGTAATAGCTTGTGGTTCTGGAATTTCTTATAGTTCTATTGCGCTCCCACTAGTTTCTTTTTCCAAAAATTGATTTTCTAAAAAGTGGGCATGACGAGAAATAAAAACCTTTTGTTCCTCTGCGTAATAGAAAAGATACCCCCTGGAGTTCTTTGGGTGTCCCACAAACTTATACAGTACTGGGCGTGCCTCGAGCTTGTTCGCATGCTGCTTTTTGACAAAAGATGGACATCTCCATATCCTCAGATACCGAAGATAGGGTTTCTTCCCACTCCACAACTGATATGGTGTGGTAGACATAGTCTTGGTAGGAACCTTGTTCAAAAGATATGCAGCTGATTCTAGTGCATAACCCCAGAAGGATCGCGGTAACTCAGCGTTACTCATCGTGGAATGTACTATATCCAATAAGGTTCGATTCCGCCTTTCCGATACACTGTTGTGTTGTGGTGTGTATGGTGGAGTAAGCTGAGAGAGAATTCCATTCTCAACTCGGCACTTAAGTATTCACCACCTCGACCAAATATCAGTGTCTTGATACTTTTGTCGGTTTGTTTTTCCACTTCATTCTTATATTCTCGGAATTTCTCAAAGGCCTCGGATTTATTTTTCAATAAGAATACATGTCCATACCTAGAAAAATCATCCGTAAAAGTAATGAAATAGGAATAACAACTTTATGCATGTGTAGACATTGGACCACACACGTCGCTGTGTATGAGTCCTAAGAGCGAGCTTGCTCATACTCCGTGTCCAGTGAACGGAGTCTTTGTCATCTTTCCTATGAGACAAAATTGACAAGTTACATAAGACTGATATTCGAACGGATCCAAATATCCCTCTCAATATAACTTCATCAACCGTGTTTCATTGATGTGACTCAGTCTACAATGCCACAAGAAAGCCTTATTTAATTCTGGAGACTTTCTTTTAAGTGTGTTCTGGATGTTGAAAACCTGAGCTTGATTTAATACGTATATATCGATATCTAGTGTACTTAACCCAATCAAACTTTGATTAAGGTGGATGTTGTAACGTTTTAAAAATCGTTTAGGTGAATTTTCCGATAATCGGTAATATAACTTGTGTTTTCCGTAAAAACCAAGATATAATTATTTTTCCACATAGATTTAAATACATCTATTTTAACTATGTAATTGCTCGTATTTAGTATTTAATTGGTCACTTATAAATTGCTAGTTTACTTATATATTTTTCTTAATTAATTATTTTTAAATATTATTTTAAGCTTTCCCTTATACATTTAATTAGTGATTATTACAAATTAGAATGGGTTAATCACACACTTGTGCACCATGACAACTTAATACCAAGTTTACAACACATCCTTTCTTTTTAAATTTGTCTCCATGGTTCTAGTCAATTCTAGGATAAAAGTTTAATTAGAAAAATAAAATAATTATGAAATAAGTTAATATATGATATGATGGGGGGATGTTTCTACACACAAACACACACCTCACTCTCTCTTTCTCTCCCTCACCTCATGGTCAAGCCTAGGCAGCAGCCTCCCCATTTTCTCCACCTCCTTTTCACTTCAAAAATTCTTCATTTTTGCATCAAAAATCCACACAAATTCTCACTAATTCATACTTAAACCTTCACCTATTATTCCATGGCCAAAACTAGCTTGGATCTTGAGGCAAGATGGCATTTTTGGAGGCAAGTTTGCAAGTTGGATCCCTAAATCTTTAAGGTATAAATCTTAACCCTGTAGTAAATTTGTTGGTTAATTACTTTAATCTAACTTAATTAGGTTTAAATATGGTTCAAATTTCAAGATTTAGTTTTTAAAGAGAATGGTTTGGGTTCAAGTTAGGGTTTTATCACTTGATTATGGTTACAATATGTAATTTAACATCTTAAGACTTGCAAAATCTAACCTTGTTGTTAATTTGCTAATTGTTACTTTTAAATTGTCCTAATTAAATATTCTTGCAAACTAAATTCTTGATTGATCTAAAATAGGTGAGATTAAAATTTAGTTAATAATTGTGTAGCCTAATTAAGATATTAAATGAATATTGTGGCCATTAGTTTTGCTAAAACATCTAGATTTGCACTAAAATGGTTAATGGTTGCTTACTAGGTTTTTGAAATAAATAGCTTTTAATTAAGTTGAGGTTGGAATGATCTATAACCTATTCCCTAAAAATATTTAGTGTGTTGTGAATGTGCGATCAGGTTCTAGGCTTGGTGGTTGTCACGTTTAGTGACCCCTAGTTGTGGGTTGTGGTGTTGTCGCGAGCGCGTTTTGTGCACCAAGTGCGTGCGCGTCTAGTTATTACGCGTGGTTGACTTGTATCGTTTGTGTCGATGAATATTTATATATCTATCCTCTTATTTGCTTGTGTGCGATTCTAGGATCGGGTGCAGAGACGTTGAACGCGCCGCGGAAAGGCAAGGATGAGATCAGATCAGATTAGCCGAGGCGTCCCGGTGAGTAGACGTACACATCTATGGGGGGATCGTCTGGATGGTGCAAGGCGCCCGATAGTTAGGACTATTAATAGTGCTTGTATTTATGTGCGTAGTCTCCTAGTCATTCATCTCATTGCATTGCATCATCTTATATACTCATGATATTATCTCATAGGACACTTGCACCATTACCATTGGTTAATGCCGCATGTGCACTATTCATGTGAACACACACGCCTTTTTTAATTGCTATGCCACGAACACTATAAAACTTGCTTAAAATGGTATCTGAAAGATTTGCATCATATATGATATGAAAACTGGTAGTTGTATATTCATTTCATCAAGATTGATACGTAGGATTGCTAGTCATGTGTATATAACTCATTGCATCATACTTCATACATAGTTTCTGGTCATACGTTGCATGGTATATACTATCGTATCATAGACATCCATTATCACCAGCATGTTTACATATTGTGATTCTTCTTGAGGATTTCAGTACTTATGAGATTTCTGGATTTTGGGGAAAACCGCAAGGATTTTAAGAACTTATTACCATTTTAAAAATGTAAGTTGCGGTTTTCTCGTGATATGATGTATGTGTCGTCCACCATGAGTTTTCCTGATTTCTGTTGGTTTTCGAGACCCGATTCAAGGAGTAGGATGAACCGTTTTGGGTACATGGTGGGCCCGGTATGGTACGCCGGGGCAAGAAGCTCGAGTTGTAGACGATGAGCCTGGCAGGGGCAGACTACCTACCGGTGATGTCTGACGCGGCAGATATCCGGAGGATACCAACGTAGTCGTGAGATTTGATGATATGGGCCGATCAAGACTGACGGAGCCCGAGATATTGAGATTTTGAGATATTGAGACATTGAGATTTAGAGATATTGAGACATTGAGATATTGGGATATATATATATATATATATATATATAAATATATATATATATATAGATTGTGTCGATGCTTGAGACAGATTTTCTGTTGATTTCATTGATGATACTTCAGTTTATTGCACAGAGGTTTTTCTAATATAAGAATAAAGATTTTCTCATACCAGACATGTTCAGGTTTCGTGTTTGATTATGGATTCATGTTGCATTCATGCTAGTACATCGTATCATATTGATATATGTAGGTTGGGACACATTTGCGTGCATTCTTACGATATCCTTATTAGATGTTACTTACTACTCACGAGTTGGCAACTCACCCCCGTTGTGCCACAGTATCTTGCATGTTTGACCCGTCAGCACAGTAGCGGCGGGCGTACTTCTTCTTTTTGCTTCATTGCATCGATTTGCAACTTGCTCGTTGGTGGGTTGAGGATATTCTTTTACTCCCACCATGTATATTATTTTGTATCTAGTATACTCCATCTACCTTTGTATATTAGACTAGACGGTGAGACACGTGAGTCTTGTATTTATGGTGTTTGGTGTCGATGCTAACTTGAGACGACGTGGTATTTTCTTATTTCTTTCTTTCTGATGCTTATTTTGCACTTTATGATATATATTCATTGCATGTGGTTGTGTTTCCACCATTGGCGAAGAGCTAGCTCCCACTTGGGGATGCCTTTATTCTTTACTTATGTATATTTTGTATTGTACCCGTTTTAGGGCCAGTTTTTACAAAGGAGACTCTGCCGAAATTTTTGGGAAAATTTGATGTTTTTAAAATTGTTTAATGCGACTTATTTTGTTAAAATCGTTTTCTTTAAACAAGTTTTCCTTAAACAAGTTTTCCTTCACTCTATTTGTTTAATGGTTTAGATTTCTGGGCTTTGGCTTACTTAGATTACGTTACGCCTTGACACGTTTCGTAATTTAAGTGCTGGTCATGTTCCGTACCTTCGGGTCGTGAAAATGTTTGTATCAGAGCAATAGTTTTTACCTTTCTAAGTGTAGGATGACCTTTGGTAGATGGAGTAGGTGACTTAAGCAGAGTGATGTGGCGTGTGTATGTTCCGCGGCATACTTACGATACGGTACTCAGCCTAAGTGACCTTAGGATATATATTTGCTTGTACTACCTTCCTTGATTCCATATGTCCTCTTGATTCGATCGCAATGTTCCTATCAACCCTGTTCTTGTTCTAGCCACTATGCTGCCGAAGACTACGAGGGCCAGAGGGCTGCCGCCAGGGATGAGATTAGAGCAGTCTCGTTTGAGACGAGGACCGATCAGGGCGGTACGCCTACCCCTCAGGGACAGAGTGATCCTCCTTCTCCAGGACGGATAGCTAGGATGGAGTTGAGTATTTAGGACTGGTGACAGATGGTTGGATTATTAGTTGAAGCTAGCTGAGCTCCGAGAGCCGATGATGTCCCTCCTACTGCGGGGACTGTGATTGTACCTGCTGCTCAGGAAGCTGTTTCTGTTGTTACCGAGATTATTTCTGTATCCTTACAGGAGTTTTTGAAGCTGAAGTCTACAGTTTTTACCGGTACAGATGCAGCGGAGGATCCGTAGGCAATCCTCGACAGGATGGCTAGGATTTGTCGTTCACTGAGATGTTCTGATGAGATATAGGTTGATCTTGTGAGTTTTTGTCTAGAGGTCTGGTTCAGACGTGGTGTGAGTCGGTTGAGAGAGGCCGAGCTGCATATCTACTTCCCACGACTTGGGATGAGCTCACAACTGTATTTCTTGCTCGTTTCTTTCCGGAGAGCGTTCGAGAAGCCCGTGCTCATGGTTTTGAGTCTTTGCAGAAGACTTAAGGGATGACAGTGTCCGAGTACGACATTCAGTTTACATAGTGGTCCGATATGCTCTTTACTTGGTGGACACTGAAGAGAAACGCATAAAGAGGGTCGTGCGAGGACAAGACACGGAGTTATTTCTTGCTATTGGTGCCCAACTTTTTGACACTTACGTCGCTACTATGGATGCGGCCTTTCTGCTGGAGGAGCGTATTTCTGAGATTTCGGTCGTTTCTGGACCAAAGCGGATTTTTACCGGTATGCCAGCTCAGAGGCGGTTAGGTAGACGCCGTGACAAGTTCTTTCCAGGAGACGGTGGTGGTAGAGGCGGAGAACAGCCGGCTACTAACGGGGGACAGGCCGAGTGTTCGCTTTGACTCCTCTGGATGCGCAGGCATCTAGCGCTGTTGTGACAGGTATTCTTTTGGTGTTTTCTTCCGAAGCGTATTTCTTTCTGGTGTTGTTTGAAATGGTATCCACATATTTTGTATCGAAGTTTAGCCGATAGTAGTCCTTGCTAAATCAGCCGCTTATTGTGATTTCTTCCATAATCCAGTCTTTTGTCGCTCGAAATGTTTTTGTTCGTGTTTGTTTTGTTCGTATCGGAGATAGAGATTCTTCTTGATATGTTAAACCTTGATGTTCTTTTAGGCTTGGATTGGTTAGCCACATGTTATCCATCCGTGGACTGCCGTGAGAAGGCTGTCAGATTTAGTTTTCCGGGTGAGCCGGTTCTTGTTATTCAGGGAGACCGTAGCGTCACCCTTCCCAGTTTGAATTCTTCTCTTCGCGCTACTCCGTTCTTGAGGAAAGGATGTCAGTGATTCTTGGCGTATGCTTGTGATGTTAGAGCCGCAGAGGTCCCGTTGGAGCAGGTCCCGATTGTGAGGGAATTTCAAGATGTCTTTCCTGACAAGTTGCTTGGTTTGTAGCCAGAGCGCGATATTGAGTTCTGCTTTGACTTGATTCTTGGCACGGAGCCTTTTTCTATACCGCCATATCGGATGGACCCGGAGGAGCGTAAAGAACTGAAAGATCAGTTGCAAGATTTGTTAGATAAAGGGCTTGTTCGTCCGAGTGCGTCACTTTGGGGAGCTCCTGTTCTGTTCATCAAGAAGAAGGACGGCAGTATGCGATTATGCGTTGATTATCATCAGTTGAATCGAGTGACTGTGCGGAATTGATATCCCTTACCTCATATTGAAGATTTGTTCGATTAGCTCAAGGGTGCAGGACATTTCTCGAAGATTGACTTGCGATCAGGCTACCATCAGTTGTGGGTTCGAAAGGATGATATTCTGAAGACTGCTTTTCGCACACATTACGGGCATTATGAGTTCTTGGTGATGTCGTTCGAGCTCACCAATGCCCCAGCAGCGTTTATGGACTTGATGAACCGTATATTCAGACCGATTCTTGATCAGTCATTATCATGTTCGTTAATGACATTTTAGTACACTTTTGGAGCCGAGGGGAGCCTGGGTAGCATTGGAGGATTTTGTTGCAGACTTTGAGGGAGCGCCATCTATTCGTTAAATTATCAAGGTGTGTTTATTGGTTGGATTGCGTTGACCTATTGGGTCATGTAGTTACGAGAGATAGTATATGTATGGAACCGAAGAAGATCGAGGCCGTTCGGCACCAGCCCAGACATGTATCAACGACGGAGGTTCACAGCATTTTGGGTTTGGACGGATACTATTGACATTTCGTACATGATTTTTCGCATATAGCCGCAGCGTTGACCGGGTTGACCTGGAAGGGAGTTTCTTTTCTTTGGACCGAGGCATGCTAGCAGAGCTTTCAGCAGTTGAAGATTCGTTTGACTACGGCGCTAGTGTTATGTTTGCCTTTAGTATCTGGCGGTTTTGTTGGTTACTGCGATGCTTCTCGGCAGTTGAAGAAGCACAAGCAGAACTATCCCACGCATGACTTAGAGATGGGTATGGTGGTATTTTTTTACTCAAGATCTGGAGACACTACTTATACGGTGATTCATGCAGGATATTCACGGACCACAAGAGCTTAAAGTATATCTTTTAGCAGCAAGATCTAAGTTTAAGACAATGCCGATGGATGGAGCTAGTGAAAGACTATGACTGCGAGATATTTTATCCTCCGGGCAAGGCGAATGTAGTGGCAGATGCTTTGAGTCGGGGGACCGGAGGTAGCTTGTCTTGTTTGAGTGCAGTTCAGAGACAGTCGACGGCAGATTAGCAGATTCTATGTGACAGCCGAGTACAGTTTGAGTTTATGTCGACCGGTGACAACTTGCCCGTGTCCGTTCACATCCACAGTTATTTGATCATATCCGTGAGGCATGGTCTGATGACGTTCGTTTGTCAGAGATCATGGAGCAGGTTCGACAGGGTGGAGATTCAGAGTTCGTGATTGATGATCAGGGAATACTACGATTTGGGACTCGACTGTGTGTACCATATTCCGAGGGACTAAGACGCGAGATTTTGAGGAGGCGCATCAGTCGACATATAGTGTTCATCCGGATTCCACCAAGATGTACCATGGCTTAAGAGATGTTTACCGGTAGGAAAGGATGAAGGGAGATGTCACAGATTTTCTTTCGGGATGCTTGACTTGTCAGCAAGTTAAGGCCGATCATCAAAGGCCAGTAGGAGAGTGACAACCTTTGCCCCTTTTCGAAGTGGAAATGGGAGCAGATCTCCAGGGATTTGTCGTGGTTCTACCTAGGACCAGTCGAGAGTATGACTCTATTTGAGTGATCGTAGACCGATCGACGAAAGCAGCTCACTTTCTGCCAGTAAAGACTACTTTCGGATTCGTTTAGTATGCTCAGATATATGTTGATGAGATTGTACGACTACACGGCGTTTCGACTTGTATTGTGTCCAACAGAGGCACCCAGTTCACCAGCCGACTATGGAAGAAACTTCAGGAGGCTTTGGACACCAGATTGAGTTCAGTACAGCTTTTCATCCGCAGACCGACGGTCAATTAGAGCGGACTATTCAGATCTTTGAGGACATTTTCCGAGCTTGTGTTCTAGATTTCGGTGGCAGCTGGGATCGCCACTTGCCCTTGATAGAGTTTTCCTATAATGAAAGCTTCCAGGAGGAGATTCAGATGAAACCCTTAGAGGCATTATATGGGAGGAAATGTCGATCGCCGATATGTTGGACAGAGCTCAGTGAGAGTAGTACTTTGGGGCCGCAGATTGTGCAGGGGACGGCCAAAAAGATCCAGTTGATTTGGGATAGGATGAGAGCGGCCCAGAGCAGGAAGAAATATTATGCAGACCGACGTCGGCGCAGACTTGAGTTTACATTAGGCAATCATGTTTTCTTGAGGGTTTCTCCGATGAAGGGCATGTTGAGATTCGGAAAGAAAGGGAAGCTTAGTCCCTAATTTGTATGTCCCTTTGAGATTCTTGAGCGTGTCGGCACAATTGCTTATCGTTTGGCTCTTCCACCCAGCTTCCCAGATATTCACCCCGTATTTCATTTATCAATGCTTCGCAAGTACCTTCATGACCCCTCTCATGTGATTCAGTATTAGACAATTCTGCTGGAGCGCGATCTTTCTTTCACCGAGCAGCCGGTAGTCATTCTATATCGGCAGGTGAAGAAATCTAGATCGAAGGTCATACCGTCCATAAAGGTTCTTTGGCGTGGCCCGAACGGCGAAAAGGTCACGTAGGAAGCCGAAGACGAGATGCGGAATAAATTTTCCCATCTCTTCGAGGGTACGTGTAGTTAGATTTTAAATTCGAGGACCGAATTTCTTTAAGGGGGAAGATTGTAACGTTTTAAAAATCGTTTAGGTGAATTTTCCGATAATCGATAATATAACTTGTGTTTTCCGTAAAAACCAAGATATAATTATTTTTCCACATAAACTTAAATACACCTATTTTAATTATGTAATTGCTAGTATTTGGTATTTAATTGGTTACTTATAAATTGCTAGTTTACTTAAATAATTTTCTTAATTATTTATTTTTAAATATTATTTTAAACTTTTACTTATACATTTAATTAGTGATTATTACAGATTAAAATGGGCTAATCACACACTTGTGCACCATGACAACTTAATACCAAGTTTACAACACATCCTTTCTTTTTAAATTTGTCTCCATGGTTCTAGTCAATTCTAGGATAAAAGTTTAATTAGAAAAATAAAATATTTATAAAATAAGTTAATATATGATATGATGGGGGGTGTTTCTACACACACACCTCACTCTCTCTTTCTCTCCATCACCTCATGGCCGAGCCTAGGCAGCAGCCTCCCCATTTTCTGCACCTCCTTTTCACTTCAAAAATTCTACATTTTTGCATCAAAAATCCACACAAATTCTCACTAATTCATAGTTAAACATTCACCCATTATTCCTTGGCCAAAACTAGCTTGGATCTTGAGTCAAGATGGCATTTTGGAGGCAAGTTTGCAAGTTGGATCCCTAAATCTTTGAGGTATAAATCATAACCCTATGGTTAATTTGTTGGTTAATTACTTTTATCTAACTTAATTAGGTTTAAATATGGTTCAAATTGCAAGATTTAGTTTTTAAAGAGAAGGGTTTGGGTTCAAGTTAGGGTTGTATCACATGATTATGGTTACAATGTGTAATTTAACATCTTAAGACTTGCAAAATCTAACCTTGTTGTTAATTTGCTAATTGTTACTTTTAAATTGTCCTAATTAAATATTCTTGCAAACTAAATTCATGATTAATCTAAAATAGGTGTGATTAAAATTTAGTTAATAATTGTGTAACCTAATTAAGATATTAAATGAACATTGTGGCCACTAGTTTTACTAAAACATCTAGATTTGCACTAAAATGGTTAATGGTTGCTTACTAGATTTTTGGAATAAATAGGTTATAATTAAGTTGAGGTTGGAATGATCTATAACCCATTCCCTAAAAATATTTAGTGTGTTGTGAATGTGCGATTGGTGCGATCGGGATCTAGGCTTGGTGCTTGTCACATTTAGCGACCCCTAGTTGTAGGTTGTGGCGTTGTCGTGAGCGCGTTTTGTGCAACAAGTGTGTGTGCGTCTAGTTAGTGCGCGTGGTTGACTTGTATCGTTTGTGTCCGCGACGATTTATATATCTATCCTCTTATTTTCTTATGTATGATTCTAGGATCGGGTGCAGAGACGTCGGACGCGGCGCGGAAAGGTAAGGCTGAGATCGGATCAGATTAGCCGAGGCATCCCGGTGAGTAGATGTACACATCTATGGGGGGATCGTCTGGATGGCGTGAGGCGCCTGATAATTAGGATTATTAATAATGCTTGTATTTATATGTGTAGTCTCCTAGTCATTCATCTCATTGCATTGCATAATCTTATATACACATGATATTATCTCATAGGACACATGCATCATTACCATTGGTTAATGCCGCACGTGCACTATTCATACGAACACGCACGCCTTTGGTAATTGCAACGCCACGAACACTATAGAACTTGCTTAAAACAGTATCTGAAACATTTGCATCATATATGATATGTAAACAGGTAGTTGTATATTCATTTCATCAAGATTGATACGTTGGATTGCTAATCATGTGTATATAACTCATTGCATCATACTTCATACATAGTTTCTAGTCATACGTTGCATAGTATATACTATCATATCATAGACATCCATTATCACCGGCATGTTTACATATTGTGATTCTTCTTCAAGATTTCAGTAATTATGAGATTTCTGGATTTTGGGGAAAACCGCAAAGATTTTAAGAACTTATTACCATTTTAATAATATAAGTTGCGGTTTTCTCATGATATGATGTATGTGTCGTTCACCATGAGTTTTTCTGATTTCTGTTGGTTTTCGAGACCTGATTCGAGGAGTTGGATGAACCGTTTCGGGTACATGGTGGGCCCGGTATGGTATCCCGGGACAAGAAGCTCGAGTTATAGACGATGAGCCTGGCAGGGGCAGACTATCTACCGGTGATGTCTGACGCGGCGGATATCCGGAGGATACCGACGTAATCGTGAGATTTGATGATATGGGTCGATCCGGACAGACGGAGCCCGAGATATTGAGATATTAAGACATTGAGATATAGAGATATTGAGACATTGAGATATTCGGATATATATATATATATATATATATATATATATATTATGTCGATGCTTGACACGGATTTTCTGTTGATTTCATTGATGATACTTCAGTTTATTGCACAGAGGTTTTTCTAAGATAAGAATAAAGATTTTCTCATACCAAACATGTTCAGGTTTCGTGTTTGATTATGCATTCATGTTGCATTCATGCTAGTACATCGTATCATATTGATATATGGAGGTTGTGACGTATTTGCATGCATGCTTACGATAGCCTTATTAAATGTTACTTACTACTCACGAGTTGGCAACTCACCCCCGTTGTGCCACATTATCTTGCAGGTCTGACTCGTCACCACAGTAGCGGCGGGCGTACTTCCTCTTTTTGCTTCATTGCATCGATTTGCTGCTTGCTCGTTGGTGGGTTGAGGATATTCTTTTACTCCCACCATGTATATTATTTTGTATCTAGTATACTCCATCTACCCTTGTATATTGGACTAGACGGTGAGACACGTGAGACTTGTATTTGTGGTATTCGGTGCCGATGCTCACTTTAGCCGACGTGGTATTTTGTTATTTCTTGCTTTCAGATGCTTATTTTGCACTTTATGATATATATTCATTGCATGTGGTTGTGTTTCAGCCATTGGCGAAGAGCTAGCTCCCGCTTGGGGATGCCTTTATTCTTTACTTATGTATATTTTGTATTGTACACGTTTCGGAGCCAGTTTTTACAAAGGAGACTCTGCCGAAAATTTCGGGAAAATTTGATGATTTTAAAATTGTTTAATGCGACTTATTTTTTTAAAATCGTTTTCTTTAAACAAGTTTTCCTTCACTCTATTTGTTTAACGGTTTAGATTTATGGTCTTTGGCTTACTTAGATTACGTTACGCCTTGAGACGTTTGGTAATTTAAGTGCCAGTAAGGTTTCGTACCTTCGAGTCGTGACAGATGTGGACCACATCCCTTACAAATGTAAAATCAAATCCTTCTTTAGAAAGTAAAGACACAGATATTGTTAGTTATATGTATGCCCTAGAGGCCATTATTTTACATGTGATGTATATTATAGTGGATACTTGGATATATATAGGGGTGACTTTCTTGTTCGACATGATAGTATGCGATCTGGTTCTCTTTGACTTAACATGTAGACTTGTATTGTGATACTGTCTTGCTCTCACGTGTTGATAAAGCCCTTAGGATGTGTACTTGACTACTAGGACTATGATGGAGATCATACTAGTGGGGCCATGGTAGTCCACAAGTACATCCTATAATTGTTCCTAATCGAGAGTGTATTGAGACAGAGTATCGATATTCCAGAGTTGACTAGCGTATACGATTCTTGACCCATATGATGGGCGATGGATGATCCCCCATCCATTGATGTTTGACATCAAAGATGGTATACGGGTGCTCAGTAGAGACTGGGTACACTGAACGAACTCGCCGAGAACTCGTAGTTGGTATTATACCTATCGTCATATAGCAGTTCTCTAGTGACACTGGTACAGGTTAGTCTGTTGACCCGAGATCGTCATAGAGTCTTGTGTGATCCCCACTATGCTTTGATTTCCACCTTACCACGTTCAAGAGAACGTGCAAAACGGTGCATTTTGGGTACAGTCCTGAATCACATGGAGGCAATGATCGATAGGAGGGGTTTCGTCTCTCCCGGTATTGGGGGTTGATGTTGCGCTGTGCTCGATTGGCTATAACAGGATGTCCCTGGCCAGGGCTGATATGGAGATCTACTTGTAAGTGTTATCAGTAGTTTCTCAACCCGTTATGAGCCTCACATCGGCATGACTAATCGGTTACTACGGTCTGACGTTTACTACCTCTAGACTGGATATGCGACATATAAGACGAAGAGACCGGACTATAAGCTAGTGTTACTGACAGGATTTACAGGTGTATGAGCAGGCTTGCTTGTTGATCTTCTGATCGCTCAATACCTGGTGTCTGTTACGTTTAGCTAACCGCTGACAGCTTGTGGATGACTGATATGATCACCACTTACTGCCGGCGTACTGACGAGTCTTTAGAGTCTTACACAGAGGTTTCCTGAATCAGGAGAAACGGAGTAGGATCACATACGTGATATGTGCGGGACCGAGAATAATATGATTATGTGATACCGTATCCTATTTCTCACGATATGTGATATCGGTCGGTTAGATGTGATATAGCCGGGTTATCGGATCAAGTGTTGATTCGATAAAATGATACATATGATATTAGTCAGTTATATATGATATAGCCGGATTATTAAATCAAGTGTTGATTTAATAATTTAATGTATAATTATATATTTGATATATTAAATTACATTAACTAATATTTGCCCACTTAAGTATTTCTTTTTTCTCACTTATGATACATTTAATATATATGTGATATATGTTAATTGTATTGTTTTCTTTTGTGCACAAATAATATATATGTGATACATATTACTGTGGCATGCTAGGTTATACATGCAACATGGGTGTATGAAACTTACACCATGCTATTGATAATGTATGGGTTTTTATTTATATAAGTAATTCAAAATTATTTGGAAATTAGTCATTGTTGAGCTTGGATGGAAGCTTGTAGAACCATTGACTTAGTCCACTACTTTTGTTTTACCTAAGATATTTATTAACCTAACCATTATCATTTAGCCATGGTTTATTCTCTACATGGGTTAGTATATGATATGAATTCACCCATGGTTGCATTTCTAACCTCACTCTCATTTCATTCATCACTTCATCTTCTTCTTCATCTCCTTCTAGCTCTCTTGCTTTTGATGAAGTGAAGAAAAATAGTGAGAAAATAAATTCTAAAGTGAGCAAAATTCCTACTTTATCATCCTCTACTAAACTAGCCATTTGGTTTAGGGTGTTTGCTTCACTAATTCTATATTAGTGAAGAGATAGTTTGAGTCGGTGTCTCCTCGACGTAGATCATCTTCGGCTTTGAAGACTTCAAGAAAGTTTGCATCTTTCACCTTGTGGAGCCTTTCAAGAGTTCAGAAGATCATTACTCACAGCAAAGGGACCACTACTTGGAGCTATTGAAGTGAAGGACCGGTCTACAAAGGTTGTATTCCTTGATAACATAGTTGTAAAGGTGTTTACATATAGTATTGTCTAATTCTCAAGTTAAGATTCTAGGTTTAGGGTTAAGTAGCATGGCAAATTTTTGAAAATGGCATGGATGATGCCTCCCAAAACCTTGTTGTCGTGCTAGGTAATCCTACAGTGGTATCAGATCCGAGCTAGAAAATTAGACGATGTTTGTTAGATTACGAAACCAAAACTACTCTGAAACTTGAAACAACGAAATCTGGTTTCTGTCAAATTTTAAATGGGCTCTAAATATTTTTTTAGCAACTACAGAATGTTATATGAGATGTAATATGAACACAGTAGAAAATTCACCCCCCTCGCCGGAATTTGGCCGGCCACATGCCCGATAAAACCGGCCTGCTCGGTTTTCTTGTGGTGTTCAGGGTTGAAATTTCTAGTGTGTTCCAGTCACTGGGTTTTGTTGTTTCAGGTGTTGCTTGTTTTTTTTCTAAAATTGCATGAGATGTTAATTTTCTATAAAGGCAATTCGGAGTGCTTCATAGTCGTAATTCTAACATATTTTCGGGTTATTTAAACGGCGTTAAAAAGTTCTAACGGATATCAAATACCCACTTTAACCCTCACAGGAAAATTTTCCAAGAGTTGGATTTTTTCAAATTTAAAGAACATTCAAATAACATGCAAGTGATTCGATAGACCCTCTAGAAGAACGAAACCCTAACTCGATTATGTGACCGTAAGAACCGACACCAAACTCTAGGGTTTGCAGTAGTTCCGCGGCGCCATAGGTGAGGCAAGGGTTGACCCTTCTACGGTTGGTCTAAAGGTATTGTGGCATGTTCTGAGTATTTTTAAACTGCGCTCAAGTGTTGAGATTTTTGGGAAATTTTGGATGTTTGTTGATTCGATCGGAATGTTTAACATCATCTAAATTTTTGTAGAATGTGATACAATATTTGGAATTCATATTGTTAGGCATGAAATCTGACGTATGTGATATTTCGGGTTTATGATGTCTAAGGTGATTGTGGATTCCAAATGTTCTAATTTGACATTTTCTTTTTTGCCACCGTAAGTGTAATATGTGGTGTATCGCCGGTTTCGTTGCTATATGTCAACGACAATTGGGATACGCATATTTACTTACGTTGATGACATATGATGTTATGTGTTTCTGTGATATGTTATATTGGATCGTCGTGATTTGAATAGCCGGGGGTTTTATGTGAGATGATAGTTTTTATTTTCATTCATGTAAAATTCATTGTATATAATATTCTATTATTAGGGCACTTCCGGGATGAGGATGATGTCACCATTGTTGTAAATTATTTACTTTTCCGCATTAGGATAGACCCGAGGTTGGGGGCACAAGTAACCGGGTTCTAGAGTCCAGTGGGAGACCATCTCGAGGAGTCGAGACCGGGTCTCCTAACTCTAGAAATGGTACGGTTGCTTTTCTCTCTCGTAGCGGTCTAGGGATGTGGGTTTGGCTATTCATCGCGACCGTGGAATCCGTGTTTTTTTACAGGCTTAATATAAAACACGGAATTCCTAGTATATCCAATATTTCATAAGTTATCTTCTGCTGCTGATATTCTGTAATGTGATCACTTTATATGCGTGAGACAAATGCTTTATTATTATATATATGATATATAATAAACGTTGCTTATGTTTTTCACCCGCGCTAGTCCCGCCCCGCTATGCTGTTAGTTAAGTAACCTAACTGTGCATAACGGGACACTGTGGCGAATGCGGATGGCATAAGCGTACGTTGTATTTTCGTTTCTTCTGTGATGCTTAGAAAGCATAAATGATGGGAGTTCATTAATGAGATTAATGAAAGAAAAGAAACCTAAAAGTTGTTGTAGAATCAAATTTTCAAAAAGGGTAGCTCTAGTTTTTGCTTTGCATAGCGGTATTCCTTGTAGAATATCCAGCACCTTATTCGATAAGGAATGAGCCGAGATCCCATCACCGGGAGTGACCTCTTTAGAAAAATCTAGCAGATGCTACAACTCACTCGGTTTTGTTTTTGATTGCCTCTATAGTTCTTGCTTTGCATAGTGGTATTTATGAAATATCCTGCACCTTATTCGATAAGGAAAGAGCGAAGATCCCTTCACCGGGAGTGACCTCTTTAGCGAAACTAGTAAAATCCTCAAAAACACTCCTTTTCAAAATCGCTTGTTTCTACAACGATATCAAGTTCATTACGTAAAAGGTTTTCTAAAAACCTGTCGTAGCCCTCCGTCATTTCAGATAAGTACTATTTAGTATTCGTGCTGCGTTTGTTGACCTCTGTCAAGGCGTAGTGTGCGGTAGCCGATTAGCACTTATCTGTATAGAATGTGATGTGATTGGATTAAGGTAGTCGTACGACCTTTTTGACGTCTGTCAAGGGTCGTGCGGGTGGGTTTGATTCAATCATGGAATGACTGGTTGAACTTGACTAGTGCACTATGGTTTGTTGAGCTCTGTCAAGGTCATAGGACGCTAGGGGGAAAATAATTATCGGGAATTTCAAGTGTTGAAATTTACAATGAGATTGCATACCTTCGATAAGATAGTTGGATCCCGATACCCACTGCGAGTAAGAGTTACTCCTGGGAGAGTTTTACACAGCACAATTAGCCGATCAATTAGGTGTCTGGAAAGGTGTTAATGGGGTTATGCTTCTGGGAAAACGAGGTTTATTTTAATTAGGTCCGTGTGAAAGCACGGGGAACCTCCCTCAAAGTACCAACACTGGCATGGTTGAAAGATTGGTGAACTTCTAAGGTGTAATTAATCCCGGCTAGTCTTACCTATTAGGGTTTAAAGGAAGATTTGATATAAATAGTGGGAGCCATCCTGATTAGATAAGGTAATAACCAATCTAATCTTGCAAGAGCATACGCTAAACTGTTTTCTTCTCTCATTCCAGGTAGCGACCATGTCAAGCCTTAATAAAGATAACAATATGGATGTATTGACTGAACCCGCTTGTTATACTGAGCAGGGGAACGTTGGTTCCGTTCTTTCTTATAATTGTTATAAGACCGAGCAAGAAATAGGGGAATGTCCGGATTCCCATGCCACCCAAACGAAGAATAAGCATGTTGATGCATCTTCTTCGGGTGTGTTAGTTACCAAGAACTGTTTCTCAGTTCACTCTACGTCCTGGGTATTAGATACCGGATCAGGATCCCATATATGTAATATGTTGCATGGGCTAAGGAAAGGTAGAGAACTGGGAATGGGTGATCATTCCATAAGAGTAGGGAATGGTGCAAATGTTGTAGTCAAAGCAGTTGGCGAATATCACCTTGTATTACCAAATGGTAATTCATTGATTCTGAACGAATGCTATTACATACCGACTCTGATATGCAATCTTATATCAGTTTCTTTATTGAGTAAAGAAGGATATAATTTTGTAGTACAGGATAATGTTATGAACATCTTTCTGAATCAAAAGTTGATTGGATCAGGCTCATTAAATAACGGCATATACGTTCTAAATCAAACCACAGTTCTTAATGTACAAAACACACATAAGTGGAAGAGTTCAGAAATGAACGAATCCTTCTTATGGCATTGTAGACTAGGTTATATCAATGCAACACGACTAGCTAAGTTACATAAGGATGGATATTTGAATCCGTTCGAATTTTCACCTTATGACACTTGCCAGTCATGTCTCAAAGACAAGATGACCAAAACTCCGTTTACTGGACACGGAGAAAGAGTTACGGAACTCTTGGGACTAATACATAGTGATGTATGCGGTCCCATGTCTACACATGCCAGGGATGGTTCTTCGTACTTCATTACATTCACTGACGATCACTCAAGATATGCACATGTGTTCCTGTTGAAGCAAAAGTCTGAAGCTTTTGATAAATTCAAAGAATATAAGCATGAAGTCGAGAATGAAATGGGTAAAAGTATTAAAATCGTTCGATCTGATCGAGGAGAAGAATACTTGAGCAATGAGTTCCGGGACTATCTAAAAGAGAATAGGATTCTCTCTCAGCTTACTCCTCCATATACACCACAGCACAACGGTGTATCGGAACGGAGGAATTGCATCCTATTAGATATGGTGCGCTCTATGATGAGCACCGCTGAGTTACCTATTTCCTTTTAGGGTTATGCGCTTGAAGCAGCAGCTGAACTAGGTTCCATCAAAATTTGTACTTACCACACCATATGAGATATAGAGTGGGAAGAGACCATGTCTTAAACGAGTTAAGATATAGGGTTGTCCGGCCTATGTCAAAAGGCAAAATCCTGACAAACTCGAGGCAAGATCAGTTCTTTGAAAGTTTGTTGGATATCCTAAACATTCAGATGGATATCTATTCTACCACAGTAAACAACAAAATGTGTTTGTTGCTCAACATGCCACCTTTTTAGAAAAGGAATTTCTTGCAAAATTAATTAGTGGCGAAGAGGTAGAGCTGGAAGAAGTTCCAGCAGAACAAATTACAACTGAAGATTTAGTAGAACCAGAGGATTTGATAGTTCCCAACGAACCTCAGCCTCTCCGCCGATCTAGTAGGGCTCCTCATCCGCCTGAAATATACTACGGTTTTCTCATTGATCGTGGGAGCGAGGATTGCATCATGGAAGATGATGATCCAACTAGCTTCGAGCAGGCCATCACGAGTGGGGACTCTGTGAAATGGCTGGATGCAATGCGATCTGAGATGGAATCCATGTACAACAACAAAGTATGGACTTTGGAAGTTGCTCCTGAAGGGATAAAACCCATTGGGAGCAAATGGATCTTTAAGAAGAAACTTGGTGTAGATGGAAAAGTTGAGACTTTCAAAGCTAGACTAGTTGCAAAAGGTTTTCGTCAACGACCAGGTGTGGATTATGATGAAACCTTTTCTCCAGTGGCTATGCTTAAGTCCATCCGGATCCTACTTGCCTTTGCTGCATACCATGCCTACGAAATCTGGCAAATAGATGTTAAGACCGCCTTTCTAAATGGTGATTTAGAAGAGTGTGTGTACATGACTCGGCCAGAGGGCTTCGTAGACAGCGGGAGCAGCGGGATGGTGTGCAAGCTGCTTAAATCCATCTACAGGTTAAAGCAGGCATCGCGGAGTTGGAACATCTGTTTTGATGTGGTAGTCAAAGAGTTTGACTTCATCAAAAATGTAGATGAACCTTGTATATATACAAGAAGGTGGCAGACAATAAGGTTGTTTTCCTCGTATTGTGCGTGGATGACATACTCTTGATAGAAAATGACGTTCCTATGCTGCACTCGGTCAAGCTCTTCTTATCACAAAGATACTTAATAAAAGATCTAGGTGATGCCTCCTACATCTTGGGGATTAAGATCTATAGAGATAGATCTAAAAGGATACTGGGATTGTCCCAATCCAGGTAAATTGACACCATACTAAAGAGGTTTAATATGGAAGAATCCAAGCGTGGGAATTTACCCATGATCTCTAGACTCACTATCTCCAAAGAGATGTCTCCCAAGACTGATTTGGAAAGAGCTCGCATGCAAGGGATACCCTATGCTTCGGCAATAGGCTCTATCATGTACGCGATGCTATGTACCAGACCCGATGTAGCATACTCAGTAAGTATAGAAGGTAGGAATCAAGCAGATCCTGGAGAGTGTCACTGGACAGCTGTGAAGAACATTCTCAAGTACTTGAGAAGGACTAAAGAGATGTACTTGGTGTATGGTAACGGTGAACTCCATGTGGAGTCCTTTACTGATTCGAGCTTCCAGAGTAATAAGGACGACTCTAAGTCGGTCTCGATATTTGTCTTTACCCTAAATAGAAGGGCTGTTTAATGGAAGAGTTCCTAACAGGAAACCACGGCAGTCTCGACGATGGAGGCTGAATACATCGCTGCTAACGATGCTGCCAAAGAGGGTGTCTGGATGAAGAAGTTCATGAACGAACTTGGAGTGGTTCCGTCCATCGAGCATCCAATACCTTTGTATTGTGATAACAATGGAGCAGTAGGTTTGGCCAAGGAACCCAGGTCCCATCAGCGATCCAGGCATACTCTGAGGCGGTATCACCTGATCCGGGAGATAGTTGATCGCCGGGAGATGGAGGTCAGGAGAGTTGACACGAAGGACAACACGGCGGATCCACTCACAAAGGCTATACCCCAGATACAATTTGAGAGACTCTTCGGAATGTTGGGTATGAGATACTACAACAACTGGCCTTAGTGCAAGTGGGAGATTGTTAGTTATAAGTATGCCCTAGAGGCCATTATTGTACATGTGATGTATATTATAGTGGATGCTTGGATATATATAGAGAGGAATTTCTTGCTCGACATGATAGTATGCAATCTGGTTGCTCTTTGTCTTAGCATGTAGACTTGTATTGTGATACTGTCTTGCTCTCATATGTTGATAAAGCCCTTAGGATGTGTACCTGACTACTAGGGACTATGATGGAGATCATATTAGTGGGGCCAGGGTAGTCCACAAGTACATCCTATAATTGTTCCTAGTCGAGGTGTATCGAGACAGGGCATAGATATTCCAGAGTAGACTAACGTATACGCTTCTTGACCCATATGATAGACGATGGATGATCCCACATCCATTGATGTTTGACATCAAAGATGGTATACGGGTGCTCAGTGGAGACTGAGTACACTGAACGGACTCGCCAAGAACTCCTAGTTGGTATTATAGCTATCGTCAGATAGCAGTTCTCTGGTGACACTGGTACAGGTTAGCCTGTAGACCCGAGATCGTCATAGAGTCTTGTGTGATTCCCACTGTGCTTTGATTTCCACCTTACCACGTTCATGAGAATGTGCAAAACGGTGGCTTTTGGGTACAGTCCCGAATAATATGGAGGCAATAAGCGATAGGAGGGGTTTCGTCTCTCCCGGTATTAGGGGTTGATGTTGCGCTGTGCTCGATTGGCTATAACAGGAAGTCCCTAGCAAGGGCTGATA
The DNA here is from genome assembly GCA_030015575.1 of Agapanthus africanus. Lineage (NCBI taxonomy): Eukaryota > Viridiplantae > Streptophyta > Magnoliopsida > Asparagales > Amaryllidaceae > Agapanthus > Agapanthus africanus. Next base: position 392,641,009 of record CM057341.1, read on the forward strand.
TGGAGATCTACTCGTAAGTGTTATCAGTAGTTTCTCGACCCGTTATGAGCCTCACATCGGCACGACTTATCTGTTACTGGTATCTGACGTTTACCACCCCTAGACTGGATATGCGACATATCAGACGAAGAGACCGGACTGCACGGTAGTGTTACTGACAAGCTTTACAGGAGTATGAGCAGGCTTGCTTGTTGATCTTCCGATCGATCAATACTCGGGCGGCCGTTACGTTTAGCTGACCGCTGACGGCTTGTGGGTGACTGATATGATCACCACCTACAGCCGGCATATTGACGAATCTTTAGAGTCCTACACAAAGGTTTCCTGGCTCAGGAGAAACGGAGTAGGAGCACAAATGTGGTATGTGCGGGACCGAGAATAATACGAGTATGTGATACTGTATTCTATTTCTAGCGATATGTGATATCGGTCGGTTATATGTGATATAGCCGGGTTATCGGATCAAGTGTTGATTCGATAAAATGATACATATGATATTAGTCAGTTATATGTGATATAGCCGGATTATTAAATCAAGTGTTGATTTAATAATTTAATGTATAATTATATATTTGATATATTAAATTACATTAACTAATATTTGCTCACTTAAGTATTTCTTTTTTCTTACTTATGAAACATTTAATATATATGTGATATATGTTAATTGTATTGTTTGCTTTTGTGCACAAATAATACATATGTGATATATATTATTGTGGCATGCTAGGTTATACATACAACATGGGTGTATGAGACTTACACCATGCTATTGATAATGTATGGGTTTTTATTTATCTAAGTAATTCAAAATTATTTGGAAATTAGTCATGGTTGAGCTTGGATGGAAGCTTGTAGAACTATTGACTTAGTCCACTACTTTTGTTTTATCTAAAATATTTATTAACCTAACCATTATCACTTAGCCATGGTTTATTCTCTACATGGGTTAATATATGATATGAACTCACCTATGGTTGCATTTCTAACCTCACTCTCATTTCATTCATCACTTCATCTTCTTCTTCATGTCATTTTAGCTCTCTTGCTTTTGATGAAGTGAAGAAAGATAGTGAGAAAATAAATTCTAAAGTGAGCAAAATTCCTACTTTATCATCCTCTACTAAATCAGCTATTTAGTTTAGGGTGTTTGCTTCACTAATTCCATATTAGTGAAGAGATAGTTTGAGTCGGTGTCTTCTCGACGTAGATCATCCTCGGCTTTGAAGACTTCAAGCAAGTTTGCATCTTTCACCTTGTGGAACCTCTCAAAAGTTCGGGAGATCATTGCTCGCAGCGAAGGGACCACTACTTGGAGCTATTGATGTGAAGGACCGGTCTACAAAGGTTCTATTCCTTGATCACTTAGTTGTAAAGGTGTTTACATATATTATGGTCTAATTCTCAAGTTAAGATTCTAGGGTTAGGGTTAAGTTGCATGGCAAGTTTTTGAAAATGGCATGGACGATGCCTCCCGAAACCTTGCTGCCGTCCTAGGTAACCCTACATATATGATATTATAAGCTAGACTAGGTACACACAAACAGTTACGTTAAATCAATATCTTCCCACTTGTCAATCCTAGGTGATATTCCCCTACGGATACAATGTCCACGCTCATTCCGTTAGCAACCCTGAGAGTCATATCACCTTCTCTGATAATTCTACGGTTTCTCAAAGCCTGTAATGAATTAAAGATATGAGATCCTGATCCGGTATCTAGTATCCAGGAAGCAGAGTTAATTGACTGACAGTTTACAATCACAAACACACCCAAAGCCGAAGGCACAATGTGCTTCGGATCCTTGATTCTGGCTTTCCAAGCCCTACATTCCTTCTGCCAATGCCCTTTCCCGTGACAATAGGAACATCCCTAGTTCCCTACTATTAGCCCCAAAACTTTTGCCCTGCCTTTTCCTTCTACCTTACAGACACCGCCTATCATCTTAGTGGCGGCCTTCTTCTTCTCTCCCTTAGCTTTCGCCTTGGATCTAGAAGAGGAAGATTCCCTAATAAGTAGAGCGGGAGCCTCCCTAGTTTCCTTCAGGGTGTAAGTAGAAGGTAGTGTCACGACCCATAAATTTAGCACGTGACCGGCACTTAAATTACACAACGTCTAAAGGCGTGACGTAAATCAAGTAAGCCGAAGCCCAGAAAATCTAAACCTTTTTGCGGAAAATAGTGGGGGTGCAGTTTGAAATAAAGGTATAATGAATCATGTTTTTCTTTGAATGCATAGTTAATAAAACATGAAAATGCAAGTGGATTATACTAAAATTAAAAACATGTTTCGTCTTTAAAATTTTGGGCAGCACCTACCTTGTATATTTTGATCCAAAACCACATACATAATAATATATAGGCATCCCCAAGCGGAAGCTAGCTCTTAGCCAACTGACGGAATCACAACCACGCAATAACATAAATAAGACACCCAACGGCGAAGATCAACCCAGAAAGAACAATAAATAAGCATGACATGGTGCACTAGCCATGGAAAAATGTAGAAATACGGATTTGGCCTAATCGTGATTAGTAGTGTAATAATCAATTTAATTAAACTTACATATATTTAATTATAAAAATGCCAAATCCGATAAATATCTTTTTAATGAATAAATCATTTTAATCTCCGATTATTTCCAAAATATTGGTATATATACTTATACTATTTTACGAGAAAACCCTATTCGCAAATTGAATAGTTTTCGCGAAATATATTATTTTAATATTAAATTCCTAAAAATAATATTTTATATTTCTGAAAAGTTACAGTCGTCCCCATTAAATAAATTCGGTCCCCGAATTTAAATTTAAATCCTCAAATACTAAAATATTTCAATAATCAGCACAAATCAACGGGGTTCCGAAATTATGGAAGACATAGAAATACCACAGCGCATCGTGTGCGCATGAAAACAAGTGCGAAACTCAAAATCGAACTCCGTCAAGCGTCACGCAATCATCGGAGTTATAAGGGAAATACGAATATCGAATTTCACTACTGGAATCCAAATGCACTATAGTCAAATCATAATTCATATATAGCACGCACCTTGTAAAATCATTTTAAAAGCAGAATAACTCATGCCAAATCTTTCCCAAATCGCCGTGCTATGCGTAGCTCACGGCACAAGTGGTGGACGATCATTTTAAAGTAGTAAATATATACTTATATATGTTTTGCTCAATTTATATGTCCCGCCTTTTTGAAATATCCCAGAAGGTTTCCCTTGTAAAATTTCGTATCACTCACGGACACGTAACAAATAGCGAGACTATAGCTCCTTTTTGAAAACCTCTTGGTAAACTTTTTTTATGCATGCAAAAGTACTCAGGCACTATCCTCAGATCAGTCCTGCTCGACTACTATACAATATAGTATCCATCATCAAAACGCGATACACATAAATAAAATCAGCCTCAAAAGGCATATCCAACATCACATGCGTCTAGTGCGCACGGAAAACCAAATCTAATACAGGTCCCACGAATGTGCACAAAAGAAAAACTAAATGTAACGGGTGTGCACGAAAGCATTTTCCAGTGCAACGGATGTGCACGACAACAATATCAAATGCATCTATAGTACATGAAAGCATCTGTCCAGTGCAACTAACTTGCACGAATGAAAATCCCAATCAAGTGCATCCACAGGCACGAATAAAAATCTCAATCAAGTGCATCCAATAAAGCACGAATAAAAATCTCAATCAAGTGCATCCAACATGCACGAATGAAAATCCCAATCAAGTGCATCCAATCATGCACGAATGAAAATCCCAATCAAGTGCATCCAATCATGCACGAATAAAAATCTCAATCAAGTGCATCAAACATGCATGAATAAAAATCCCAATCAAGTGCATCCAATCATGCACGAATAAAGATCTCTATCGAGTGCATCCAACATGCACGAATAAAAATCTCAATCTAGTACATCCAATCAGGCACGAATAAAAATCTCTACCGAGTGCACCCGGTGTGCACAAAATCTCATCTCCTGCTCCCAACATGCATGAAAAATCTAAATCAAGTGCGTCAGGTCCGCACAAAACATCTAGTGTAGTTGCGTGGACGATAACGAACGCCAAGTGCAGACGCTCACGAAAACATAAATCTGGTGCAAAAAATGCACGTAAATCGGGTTCAACCAATGCACGAAATACAAATCCGGTGGAACCAATGCACAAAATACAAATCCGGTGCAACTAATGCACGAAAACACATCAATATCCTAAATGCTCACAAAAACGACACCGAGTATACCAAGGTGTATAGAATCATAAACGTGAGCAACTGTCTGCACAAAATCCATCCCAATGCACTGCAAGCACATATAAGCTATACCGAGTGCATAAGTAAAGGCAAGTGCATACAACATGCACGAAATCAAATCAAAAGTATCGAATCCAAAAAACCATAAATACGTGCAACGAAGGCACAAATCGATACCAAGTGCAATAGATATGCACAAATCATAAACCAATGTAGCAGTGTATAAAATATAAATCAAGTGCAATAACTGTGTACAAAATATAAATCTCCAGTAGGTTCAGCCATGGTGCACAAAAACATAAATCTGAAACCCAATCATCGAAACTCAAGTCCAAGCGATAAAAGTGTGATACACGGATCACAAAACGCAATCGCAATAAAAGACATTGAGGTACACCTCCTACAATGTCGAAAAATGCAGGTACGCCCAAGCTGGCAGAGCAAGATCATCTACTTGCCTCCTGCTCACAGTATGGCATCTTCGGTCTCTGTGTTCCCATTTTCTCTGTGGATTACCAATCTCACGATCCTTCGGCTCGACGGCCTGGTCAAGTGTACTAAAGTCCCGCTCCGGAACTCCTCTGATCACCGTTTGACCAATCAACATGACCACTCGCAAACTGCAGATTACTGACGGTGGCATCTGGCCCTCTGAACGCATGATATAACTGATCCTGGGTGCAAGTCTCTATCGCTGCGGTGTCCTGGAAAGAACCTGCTCATTGCTTCTTCCGATCTCACTTAAGCCGAACTATACGAAGGTTGGCACTCTTGCTTAACTCCTTCCTCATAACCGGACAGCTGTGTCCTTAGCACGGCTTTCCTCTGAAATAGGGCTGTATCTAATGCCTCTGCACACATATCAATCATCTGGTATCAACGGAGAGTAACAACCACTCATTTACATCTCGCACGAACCTCTTGTTCCACTCGTCTTTATTATCGTCCACTTCGACGTCATCTCTTGCTGTCTGCATATTGCAATTCGTTCTCGGCTACAGTCAATCTGGAGTCTCTCACACAGACTCGAAATTAAGAACTCGGTATCTTCATCACTATGTAGAAGATATCTAGCCGAACACGTCCTCGGAAACTCTTCCAAATCATCGGAGGAATACACTTTATTCGTCCGTTCTCGATCAACTCACAATGCATCAGGGTTAGGTCCATCTATCCGAAACTGGTCAACTTACCGATCTCACATCGGAGTATCGGACGAACAACATCCTCTCTTGCTCGATTTACTCTAGATCCAAGTAAGATCCTTCAACTGGAATTTTTCAACTCAACCGAGCCTGCATCGGCACATCAAATCTGGCGAATCACAGCAATCGCTCAACTCAAGATAGATTAGCTATCTCTTGTCACATCTCTTCCTGGAAGCTCCAGCGGTTTCAGCTCATAAACTTTAGAAACGACATACCATCAATCTCAGCAATAGCTGGGTCCTCTGTCTGCATGGTAGATAACATCCTGATCTCTGAGGTAGGCTGTACATCAACAGTCCTCTCAATCTGGCAGCCTCTATCAATGGCCCGATCATTCGGTGCAAAACCGAACACTAGCCTCAAACGAGAGATCACAATAGAATACTATACCTACACGTCCCTATGTCACCAGAAACAACATGGTCAGCTCTCGTCCGTGACGAGCTTGCTCTGACCGCAACACTAGCAGTAGCTCAATCTGCGCTCAAACTATGGTGACAGGTGTTAGTTATATGTATGCCCTAGAGGCCATTACTGTACATACGATGTACATTGTAGTGGATGCTTGGACATATATAGGGAGGACTTTCTTGCTAGACATAATAGTATGCTATCTGGTTGCACTTTATCTTAACATGTACTCTGATTATCTCTGTGTTACATGTTGATAAAGCCCTTAGGATATGTACTCGACTACTGGGACTATGATGAGATCATACTAGTGGGGCCATGGTAGTCGACGAGTACATCCTATAACTGTTCCTAGTCGTGGGAGTACCGAGACAGGGCATCGATACTCCAGAGTAGACTAGCGTATACGCATCTTGACCCATATGATGAGCGATGGATGATCCCATATCCATCGGTGTCTGACATCAAGGATGGTGTACGGGTGCTCAGTGGAGACTGGGTACACTGGACGGACTCGCCGAGAACTCCCAGATGGTATTATACCTCACGTCAGATGACAGTTCTCTGGTGACACTGGTACAGAGTAGTCTGTTGACCCGAGATCGTCATAGAGTCTTGTGTGATTCCCACTGTACTTTGATTTCCATCATACCACGTCCAAGAGGGCATGCAAAATGGTGGCTTTTGGGTACAGTCCCGAATCACATGGAGGCAATGAGTGATAGGAGGGGATTCGTCTCTCCCGGTATAGGGAGTTGATGTTGCGGTGTGTTCGATTGGCTATAACTGGAAATCCCTAGCCAGGTTTGCTGAGATTTACTGGTAAGTGTTATCAGTAGTTTCTTGAACTGTTATGGACCTCATATCGACACGACTTATCAAGTTACTGGGGTCTGACGTTTACCACCCCTACGCGAGATATGCGACATATCAGACGAAGAGACCGGACTGTACGGGAGTGTTACTGACTGGATTCACAGGAGAATATACAGGCATGCTTGTTGATCTTCTGAGCGCTCAATATCTGGGTGGCTGTTACGTTTAGCTGACCGCTTGCAGCTTGTGGGTGTTTGATATGATCATCACCTACTGCCGGCGTATTGACGATTCTTTAGAGTCCTACACAGAGGTTTCTTGGCTCAGGCAAAACGGTGCAGGAGCACATATATGATATGTGCGGGACCGAGAACAATACGTGTATGTGATACCGTATTAGATTCTCGCGATATGAGATATCGGCCGGGTATATGTGATATAGCCGGGTCATAGGATCAAGTGTTGATTCGATGAACTGATACAGATTATATTAGTCGGTTATTTGTGAAATAGCCGGATTATCGGATGAAGTGTTGATTCGATAATTTAATGTATAATTATATATTTGATATATTAAATTATGTTAACTGATATAAGCTCACTAAAAGATTCTTTTTCTCACTCGGGTAATACATTGATATATATGCGATATATGTTAATTATATTATTTTATTTTGTTACAATAAATATTATAAATGTGATATATAATATTGTAACATGATGTGGTTATTAATGCAACATGTTTAGTGGGGATTAAACATGGTTAGGGTTTGATTTGGGTTAAGCTTTGCTAGAAGTTTCTAGAAGCTTTCATTTTTGTTTTGGAAAAGATATTTGTGTTGATATTTTAAGTGACTCATCTTTAACTCAACCCAAACCCTAACCGTAGTTAAATCTCTATAAAGGTTACATTGACCATGGTTGCATTTCTAACTTCATTCTTAACTTTCATTATTCATCACAAAAAGATCACTATTCTTCATCTTCTTCTTCCTTGATGCAAAGCTTTCTTGCTTTGCTTTTTGTGATGAAAGTGAGTGAGAATAAGAAAACAAATGAGAGAAAAAATCCTACTTCATCATCCTCATCTACTCTTGCCATTTAGATGAGGGTGTTCACTTCATTTTGTGAGTGAGAACTTGTGTTAATGAAACTTCAAGGTAGATCATCATTGTTATTGAAGATCGGAAGCAAGCTTGCATCTTTCTCTTCGTGGAGCCTCTCTAGAGTCTGGATGCACGATGATCGCAGCGAAGGGACCTCAACACGGAGCTTTAGAAGTGAAGGACAGGATCTACAATGGTTGTAATCCCTCTCATTTAGTGTTAAAGTGTTTAACATGTTCGTTTCGCCTAATCTCTAGTTTAAAGATCTTGGTTAGGGTTGTTCGGCACGTCTAAATTTTAAATCGGGCATGGTTGATGCCTTGTAGACCCTTGTGCGTGTGCCTAGCAACCCTACAGTGGTATCAGAGCCAAGCTAGAGAGCTTTAGGCAAAGTCCTGGCGAAATTTAAAGTCCGATCGAACTACGAATACCCGATATAACCAAGTTTCTGGAAATTTTTCGAAACTGTTGATTTTTTCATATTAAAAATGCTCAGAAAATTAAGCAGGGAAATATAGAAATTACTCTAAAATACGGCCACCTAATTCAATTAATGCGCCGCGGAACAGCGGCCACAACATGTATTGTGCGGCGGTTCCGCGGTCGTATGTGATGATTAGGCACTCAATTTTATACAGTAACATCCGTAGGTTTCTCTGCATGTTTCTGGGAATTTTTAATTTTTACTCAAGTGTTGAGTTTTCTGGGTTGTATTGGGAGTTCGTTGATTCGATCGGATAATTTAATTTCATTTATGTTTTTTCCGGATAATTTTAGAAACTGTTAAAAAGTTCAAACGGATATCAATAACTCACTTTTTCCCCTGTCGGAAAATTTTTCAAAAGTTGGATTTTTTCTCGAGTTTGAAACGTCCGGAAAATCATGCAAGTAACGCGGTGGACCCTCTAGAAGAACACAAACCTTAACTCGATTATGTGACCGTCTGAACCGCCTCTGAACCTTAGGGTTTGGGGCAGAACGGCGTTGCCATATGTGAGGCGTTGGCTTGACCCTTCTACGGCTGGACCATCGGTACTGTGGCATGTGATGGATACTTTTTGAACTCCGCTCAAGTGTTGAACTATTTGGGAAATCTTGGGTGTTTGTTTATTCGATCGGAAAGTTTAACACTGTCTATTTATTTGGAATGTGATACAATATTTGGAATCCATAAGAAGTTATGAGATAACTAATTTGAATGTTATAAATCTAGCAGTTCAGTCTCAGTTGATCGGTTGCCACGGGATTTTGATGCGATCAAAAGTCCGTCGCAATCACGTAGTGTACGCGGATACTCACCAGGTAAACTTAATAGACAGCCACGCCCCATAGCCCCGACCAAGTGACTGTAGGAGAACCCTGTCGCTAAAAGCATCCGTTCGGGTGCTCGCGGCAGCGGTGTTCCGCCTTAGTGCACTTCGTCGACGGCATCCGGGGGTGCGGCCGTCTACTAAAGTTTGCGACGAGCATTCGATCAGGATGTCGGGAATCTTGTTGAATTTCCCGACTTGATATTGAAAAGAGTTTTCGATAATGAGACTAAAATGTGGAGTTTATAATTGTTAGGCATGCGATGTCTAACGAATTCATTTGGTTAGGCATGCGATGTCTAAGGAGGTTGCGGATTCCAACTGTTGTAGTTTTACACTTTCTTTTCTGTGACCGTAAGCGTAGTATGTGGTGTATCGCCGGCTTCGTTGCTATACATCAACGACAATCGGGATGCGTATACTTGCTTACGTTGATGATATGAGATATTATGTGTTGTTGTGATATGTTGTATTGGATCGTCGTGTTTTGAATAGCCGGGGGTTTTATGTGAGATGAGAGTTTTTTCTTTTTCATTCATGTAAAATTCATTCTTTGTAATATTCTTTTATTGGGGCACTTCCGGGCTGAGTATTATGTGACCATTGTATATTATTTACTTTTCCGCATTAGGTAGACCCAAAGCGGGGAGCATAACTAACCGGGTTCTAGGGTCTAGTGGGAGACCATCTCGAGGAGTCGAGACCGGGTCTCCTAACCCTGGAATTGGCAGAGTTGCTTGCCGCTCTCATAGGGGTCTAGGGATGTGAGTTTGGCGATTCATTGCGACCCTGGAATCCGTGTTTTATACAGGCTCGTATTAAAACACGGACGTCCTAGTATATCCAATAATTCATATATGTTCTTCTGCTGCAATGTTCTGTGATGAGATCATATTGTTAGTGTATATGCCCTAGAGGCCATTACTGTATCATACTGGTTTGTATATTACTTAATGGAAGCTTGGGATATTCACCTTGTATATACAATCTTGCTCAAAATTGTAGTATGCTACTTGGTTTGTTTCTACTTCAATGTGTACATGTGTTTATTTTAGTATATCACCTATACACATTAGTGGAGCCCTTAGGATCTTTGCTTGATTACCAGCGTTGTGATGGCAGTCACACTAGTGGGGCTGGGTAATCTATAAGCGCATCCTTATGCAGGTCCCTAGTCGCAGGACTATCGAGACAGGGCATCGATACTCCGGAGTAGACTAGCGCATGCGCTTCTCATCCCAGTGTGGGAGACGGTCTGTCCCACAGCCGTCGGTACGTCGTACTTGAGATAGTATGCGGGTGCTCGTTAGGTTATGAGTACACTGGACAGGACTCGTCGGGAACTGACTAGTTGGTATTATGCCTATCGTCAGTTATCAGTTCCCAGGTGACATGAGTACAGCTTAGTCCGCTGACTTGACACTGTCACTTCGCCTCGAGTGTGTTCCCACCGCACTTTGATTACTACCCTACCATGGCTCAAATGAGTCGTGCAAACAGGTGGTAGTTGGGTGCAGTCCCGAAGCACTTCGTGGCAGTGACGGTTAGACAGGATTCGTCTCTCCCGGTATTGGGGGTTGACATCGCGCTGTGTCTAGGATAGCCATTACACGAGTAGTCCCTGGCCAGGGCAAACGAGATATACTGGTAGGCTTCCAGTGTTATCTCAGGGTGTTTTGGGCTTCACTCCGACACGACTTGTACCGCTATTAGAGGATTGACGTTTACCGCCCCCTAGGCCCGCCATGCGATGTATCAGACGAACAGACCGGACTGTACGGAGAATGTCACATTCAGGCTCAGTAGGAGTTCAGATGGGTTTCGCCTCGTCAGTCTTCTTGTCGGCATCTACCTGGGGACCGTTACGCACAGCTAGTGCCGCTTTCGGTCTGTGGTTAAACCCACTGCCAGCGTAGTGTCGAGTCTTTAGAGTCCCACACAGAAAGCTATTCGCCTTTAGGAAAAAGAGTAGAGGTCGCATGGTTTTGGGACAGGTCGCATGGTTTTGCGACAGGGTTCGGTCACATCCGTGCACTTGTGCACGTACAGTGTCCGGACAGTTTACACTAGCGGGCTTTGGTTTAAGCCAGATCCTAGTCTACCTTTTGGGATTGGTTTTATCCAGTATGCATCCGTGTTCCTCGGAACGCGGATGCGGGTGTGTATGCACAGTTGACGGAGAGACAGAGGCAGAGGATTCTCATTAGGGTTGTTGACCGTTGACCGTTGACTATTGACTTTTTGCTCAACCCTAATGAGAATATGATATATGATTAACAATTATATTAATTAAGTATTATGGTAACATGGTTGTTGAGGGGTTGACTTTGTTGACTTGTTGACTTTGTTGACTTGTTGACTTTGTTGACCGGTTGACTAGGCTTGACTAGTTGACCATCATGATAACAATAGCTATCATTTTATGGCAAAGAGTTTTGCTTGCTTGCTCTCTTGTGCAAAATGAGTGCTTGAAATGATATGGCTATTGTTGCTTAAACCATCACATAATACTTGATTGCTATGATGTGTTATGATGGTTATGGATTATGAGAGCCAAATGAGAAAGATCTTCTCTCATTCTATCATTCTCATTCTCTCTCTTGTTCTTGAGCTCTCACCTTCCTCCTCTTGCTCTCCCTCTCTTGAGTCTATGGTTCACTTGTCTCATGTGTTGAGAACCAAGAACCATAGATAAAATCCCAACAAAACTCTTCTCTACTCACTCTAGTTCACAAGGTTTAGCAAACCGAGTGAACTAGTTTCTTCAAAGATCGAAGAAGGAGCCGAAGGTTGAAGCTTTCAGGTGGATCGATCTTCGGCGCAAGGAGACGACGGGGAAAAGCCGATTCGGACAACCATCGAGGTTTGAAGACGAAGGAGTTCAAGATAAGAAAGGTATAAACCCCCTAACCGAGTAGTTAATAACTCCTAGGTAGGTTATTAGTTAGATGTTTAACAAAGATCCAGGTTTTTAAGTCCTTGTTACCACCTCTAAGAAAATTGTTTTTTATCAAATTCCGCATGCCCGAAAGTACCGGGAGAGGTAGCATGGACTTATACATATTACTGCCTGAGACGAATGTTTATATTATATATATGAGATATATGTTATATTGTAGATTTCGTTTCAAATGTGATGCATGTGAAGCATAATTAAAATGGGACTTCATTAATGAGATTAATGAAATAAAAGAAACCTAAAGATGTTGTAGAAACTTGTTTAAAAACTGGTAGCTCTAGTTCTTGCTTTGCATAGCAGTGTTCCTTGTAGAACATCCAGCACCTTATTCGATAAGAAAAGAGCCGAGATCCATTCACCGGGAGTGACCTCTTTAGCGAAACTAGCAGATGCTACAAACTCGGTTTGTCTTTTGATTGCTTCTATAGTTCTTTCTTTGCATAGTGGTATTTGTGAAATATCCTGCACCTTATTCGATGAGGAAAGAGCCGACGATCCCTTCACCGGGAGTGACCTCTTTAGCAAAATTAGAAAAGGCCTAAAAAACGTTCCATTTAAAATCACTCGATTCTACAACGATATCAAGTTCATTACGCAAAAGTTTTTCTTAAAAACCTGTCGTTACCCTCCGTTATTTTAGGAAGTAGAGTACTTAGTATTCGTGCTGTGTTTGTTGACCTTAGTTAAGGCACAGTGTACGGTAGCTGAGTGATGTCTTCCTATATAGCATATGATGCGATTAGTTAGGACAATCATATAACTTTGTTGATCTTAGTTAAGGGTCATGTGGGTGGGTCTAATTAATTAAGAAATGACAGGTAGAACTTGACTAGTGCTTATGATTTGTTGACCATAGTTAAGGTCATAAGTCACTAGGGGTAAAAATATTATTGGGAATTTCAAGTGTTGAAATTTGCAATGAGATTGCATACCTTCTATGAGATAGTTGGATCCCGATACCCGCTCCGAGTAAGAGTTACTCCTGAGAGAGTTTTACACAATACAATTAGCCAATCAAGTAGGTGTCTAGAAAGGTGTCAACGGGGTTACGCCTCTGGGAAAACGAGGTTTACTTTAATTAGTCCGTGCGAAAGCACGGGGAACCTCTCTCAAAGTACCGGCACTGGCCTGGCTGAAAGATTTGCGAACTTGTAGAGTGTAATTAATCCTGGCTAGTCTTTCCTTTTAGGGTTTGAAGGAAGATTTGACTAAAACAGTAGGAGACATCCTAATTAGATAAATTGATAACCAATCTAATCTTGTAAAAGCGCACGCTGAGTGTTTTATTCTCTCTCTCTCTCCAGGTTACGACTATGTCACGCCTTAATCAAGATAATAATACGGATGTATTTGACCGAACCCGCTTGTTATACTGCGCTAGGTAACGTTGGTCCCGCTCCAACTTATAATTGTTATAAGACAGAGCAGGAAATAGGGGATTACCAGAATTCCCGTGCCGCCCAAACGAAGAAAGTGCATAGTGATGCATCATTTTTGGGTGTGTTCATTACACAGAACTATTTCTCAAAATATCCTTTACGTCCTGGGTATTTGATACCGGATCAGGATCCCACATATGTAATTTGTTACATGGGCTACAGATAGGTAGAGAACTGAGAACGGGTGATAAATTTCATGAGATAGAAACGGCACAAGTGTTGCAGCCAAGTCTGTTGGTAGTTATCACCCTGTATTAACAAATACATTGATTATGAACGAATGTTATTAGATACCGAACCTGATATACAATATCATATCAGTCTCTTTATTAGTAAAGAAAGGATATAATTTTGTATTGTTGGATAATGTTTTGAACATTTCCTATATCAAGAGTTGATCGGTTCAGGCATGTTATCTAAAAGCATAGACGTTCTAAATCAAACCATAGTTCTTAACGTACAGAACACACAAAAGAGGAAAAGTTCAGAAATGAACGATTCCTTCTTGAGGCATTGTAGACTAGGTCATATCAATGCGACCCGACTAGCTGAAGTTACATTTAGATACATATTTAAATTTTTTTGAATTTACATCTTGTGAAACTTGCCGGTCATGTCACAGAGATAAGATGACCACAGCTCCGTTTATTGGAAACAGAGAAAGAGTTAGTGAACTCATGGGATTGATACATGCTGATGTATGAAAGTCTCCTGTCTACCCATGCCAGGACCGGTTCTTTGTACTTCATTATATTCACTGATAGTCTCTCAAGATTCGCACATGTGTTCCTGTTGAAACACAAGTCTGAAATTTTGAGAAATTCAATGAATATAAGTTAGAAGTAGAGAACCAAAAACCGGGTATAAGTATTATATCCTTTGATGAGATCAGGGAGGAGAATACTTGAGCATGGGATTCCTGGACTATTCTAAAGGAGAATGAGATTCTTTCTCAGCATTACTCCTCCGAATACACCACAGCACGTCGGTGTATCGGGACGGAGCAAATACACCCTATGTGATATGGTGCGCTCTATGATGAGTACTACTGAGTTACTATTACCTTTTGGGAGTTATGCACTTGAGAAGTTGCATACCTATTGAATATGGTTCCAATCACATCAGACGCCTACCACTTCATATGTGATATGGTATGGGAAGAGCCCATCTCTTAAAGATGTTAAGCTTTGGGGTTGTCCGGCCTATGTCTAAAAGCAAAATCCGGACAAGCTCAAGGCAAAGTCAGTACTGTAAAAGTTTGTTGGATATCCTAAGCATTCGCAATGGAATATCTTCTACCAAACCGAGAAACAAAAGTGTTTGTTTCTCAGTATGCCTCCTTCATGAAAGGGAATTTCTTGTGATGAAATTATCGGTCATGAGGTAGAACTGGAAAGAGTTCCATCTATACAAAATGCAGCTGATGATTTGGTAGAACCAAAGGATTCAATAGTTTCCAACGAACCTCAGCCTTTCCGCCGATCTAGTAGGGTTCCTCACCCACCTGAGAGATACTTCAGTTTCTCTATGACAGTGGGAGCGAGGATTGCATCTTGAGATGATGACCCAACTAGTTTCGAGCAGGCTATCAGGAGTGAGACTCTGTAAGAATGGCTGGATGCTCAGCGATCTGAGATGGAATCCTCAGCGATCTGAGATGGAATCCTTATACACCAACAAAGTATGGACTTTGGTTGATTTATCTGAAGGGTTAAATCCCCATCAGGAGCAAGTATATCTTAAGAAGATTACTTGGTGTACATGGAAAGTTGAGACTTTCAAAGCTATGCTTAAGTCCATCCAGATCCTACTTGCCACTGCTACTTACCATGACTACGATATCTGGTGGTTCGGTGTCATGACGGCTTTTCTAAATGATGATTTGGAGGAGAGCGTCTGTAAGTACACAGCCAGAGGGCTTCGTAAACAGTGGGAGCAGCGGAAACGCGTGCAAGTTGTTTTATATGATAAATCAGGCATCGCGGAGTTGGAACGTTTGTTTTGATATGGTAGTCAAAGAGTTTGACTTCATCAAAATGGTAGATGAACCTTGTTTATACAAAAAAGTAGTAGGGAGTATAGTGGTGATCCTCGTAGAGTACGTGAATGACATACTCTTGATAGGGAAGGGGTTTCCTATGCTACGCTCGGTCAATCTCCGCTTATCACAAGGATTCTCCATATAGGATCAAGGTGATACCTCCTAAATCCTGGGTTATGGATCTATGAGATAGATCTAATTGGATGTTAGGATTCTCACTAGTTGTAGTGAGATGGTATCAATCGATTCTGGGGAGAATCACTGGAAAGGTTCCACGGTGATAAGGACGACTGAATATCAGTCGCGGGCATTGTCTTTACGCTCAGTGGAGGGACGGTATGTTGGAAGAGTTCCAAGCTAGATACCGTGACTTACTAGACGATTAGAGGCAAGATACATCGTTACCAAGGATGCTACCAAAGAGACAGTCTGGATATATATTAGTTCATGAGATGAGCTTCGTTCCTACCATTGTGTGACAATGGAGTTATGGCTTATGCCAAGGAACCCCCGTCCCATCAGAAATCCAGATATAATTCTTAGGCAGTATCACATGATCATGGAGATGGTAGATCTCCAGGGAGATCGAGGTTAGGATAGTAGACATAGAGGACAACAGCGCGGATCCACTCATAAAGGCCTTTTTCCCCAGTAGAGACTCTTATGGGATGGTTGAGTATGAGATACTTCAACCGCAGCTAATTGTTGGGTATGCGATACCACAATAGATGTCCCTAGTGAAAGTGGGAGATTGTTAGTTGTATGTATGCCCTAGAGGCCATTACTGTACATACGATGTATATTGTAGTGGATGCTTGGACATATATAGGGAGGACTTTCTTGCTAGACATGATAGTATGCTATCTGGTTGCACTTTATCTTAACATGTACTCTGATTGTCTCTATATTACATATTGATAAAGCCCTTAGGATATGTACTCGACTACTGGGACTATGATGAGATAATACTAGTGGGGCCACGGTAGTCGACGAGTACATCCTATTTTTGGAGACAGTGCCCTCAGAGTCAATTATTGGATCACAGGCACGTGATTGCAATGATTGAGGGAGGACCTATACCGGTAGGACAGTCTTACTCAAGATGATAGTATGCTATCTGGTTTATCTTTATCATCGTGTACTGCTTTAGGTGACATTACTGATCACTATTGCACGTTGATAGAGCCCTAAGGATTCTTGCTTGACTGCCAGCAATATGATGGCGATCATATACGTGGGAGCTGGGGTCTACAAGCACATCCTTAAAAGGTCCCTAGTCGTGGGAGTTTCGAGACAGGGCATCGATACTCTAGAGTAGACTAGTGTATACAGTCGAGACCCCGACGAGGGGCGGTGGCCGGTCTCATAAGCCACTGGTGTCAGTTGGTTCACCTAAGATGTATACAGGTGCTCATTGGGTTATGAGTACACCGGACATGACTCACCGGGAACATGCTAGTTGGTCTTATACCCGACGTCAGATAGCAGTTCCCTGTTGACATGTGTACAGGTTAGTTCATCGACCTGAGATCGTCATTTGTCTCGTGTGAGTTCCCACTGTACTTTGATTACTACCCTACCACGCTCAAAGGAGTTGTGCATACAGGTTTTAGTTGGGTACAGTCCTGAGCCACATGGAGGCAATGAGCGGATCTGCAGGGGTTCGTCTCTCCCGGTATTGGGGGTGAGGTCACGCTGTGTCTAGGAGAGCCATTACACGAAGTCCTTGGCCAAGGCAGGAGATTTACTGGTAGGTATTCCAGTAGTATCTCAGGGTGTTCTGGGCTACACTCCGACACAACTTGTACCGCTTTTGGGGGGCTGATTTTTACCAACCCCCTGGGCCCGACATGCGATGCTCGTAAACGAACGGATCGGACTGTATGGATATTGTCACGACAGGCTCAGTAGGGTGTCAGTATGAGTTCGCTCATAGACGTCCCTTTTGGTCAATACCTGGTAGCCCGTTACATATGGGTAATACCTCTGACGTGCTAGTGGTTAAATCCACAGCCAAAGTGTTGACGAGTCTTTAGAGTCCACCACAGACAGTTTCTCAAGTTTCGGGCAAAACGCTGTAGAGGCCGTATGGAGATATGGCAGGGTTCGATCATACACGTGCGGTATTGCACGGATCATGATCGGAGGGATAATACTAGCGGGCTTTGGTTTAAGCTGGATCCGAGTATTGTACAGTGTAGATCTTGTCTTATTGCATTTGTATTCAGTGGGAATACAAATGCGGGTATGTATATACGGTCGCGGGGTTTTCCAGTAATTTATTACGGGATCAGTTTTTTTTTTGAAGTTGCCAGTTTGCAATCCGTTTCGGCCAGTTTTTCTTTGTTCCTTCATGGCCGGATTTTTGTGAGGAGAGGGGCTAATTTGCAAATGTGCAAATTAGCATTGTGGAGGGGGTTTCTTGTAAATGGAGAGATTATGATAATTCAAAGCATCTTTGCTTTTTCTTTCATGATGGCTAGCATTAATGAGAAAGGAATTGATTTGATTATGAAAGGATTCTTGAAAGACTTTGATGTGATATTTTTATCACACATTTTACTTACATGTTTTAATCTATCCTTTCTTCCCTCCACCATATGTCATGGCCGGCCACATCTTTGAGGGGGAGAGAGTTCATTATGATAGTGGGAAATTATTCATTCTCACTTTGCTTGCTTCAAAAATTCCAAAGCTCATCTCCATATCCTTTTCCTCTACATCTTTATGGCAACTTCACAACCCCATGAGACAAACCTTACTACACTTCATCTACAGTATTCTTGGACATGTCGACTTGCCAACTTCGTGCCCGAGTTGCCTCGGTCCAGAGGTGGGAGCCCGTAAAATAACCCGGCGATGTGGTGCCCTTTCCGACGAGGAGATGAAGACCGAAGATTCCGCGGGGAGATCGTGATGGAGGCCGAAGACCGAAGGACACGGATCGCTCGGTATAGCTTTCTACCCATTCTCTAGTTAGCTAGGAGTAGGTTAATGGCTCGATCCGGGTTTTATAGTGCGCGGTAGTGCCGGTTTACAAGTTTTCGAAATGTTTCGTTTTCGCATTTTAGCCTCGTTCTGACGGCCGGGGCGCTGCCGTGCACTTACACTGGTATCAGAGACAGGCCATTAACTTAGTCTAGCTTGCTCTAACGTGTTTACAAGTTCAATCGAACGGATTTTCTGAAAAACCCATTTTTAACTCCAGTTTTCTGTCGAATTTTTACAATGCTCAAAAAATTATTTGGTACATTGTAAAAATACGAGCTGGGTTTTATAGGAATTCTGAGAAAATTTGACTGCATGATCGTATGACCCCGCCGCGGAACCGCGGCAATAACCCCCCTTCTGCCGCGGTTCCGCCGCTATTCTGTGCCTTCACTTCTTCAAAATTTCTACAGTACTCCTTCACTTGAAAATGGGTTTTTTGGTATATTCTGTTTGGGCCCAGATTTTCTTTGAGTGCTACAGTTGTGCTCGGGGCCCACTTCGGTAAATTTAGTCGATCGAAAATTTTTAACATGTTAGTTCACGGTATTTACATTATATCTGCGACCGTGAATGTCATTTGATCGGTAAATCCTGTCTAACTGCTATAGCCCTTTTAGACGGATTTGCGAACGTGACATTCACATTGATGTTCTGTGTTATGCTGCGATATTGCGAATTGTCGTGGTGGATAGCCTGGATGCAATGTTAGTACAGTTTGGTTGTATATGTACATTTGATATTGCGGGGCGAGCGTCCGACATGTGGACTGCCGTCACTGCCTGTTTGTATATTATTCTTTTGGGGCACGACCGGGCTGAGGTCGATGTACCCGTTGTATATTTTACTTTCTGTACTAGGATTACCCCAAGGAGGGGTGCACGGATAGCCGGGTTCTAGAGGGAAACAGGCCCGCATCTTATGGCGTTGAGACGGAGGGGGCTTTACTCTAGAATTGGCGGGCAATTGGCCGCACTCGTAGGGGGTATAGGTTGACCCATGGAGGGGTGCCCAAGTTACCGGATTCCGTGAAGTGCTGGGTGGTCCATTCACGTTGCTGAATGGGGCTGCCTCGCTTCAGGTTTTGGCGGGTGACTTGCCGCGCCCCTAGGGGTCTAGGATTTTCATTGCACAGGCTATCCACACGACCAGGGGAACGTCGGGTTTCAGTAGCGGCTCTATGAAACCCGGGGATCCCAGATATCTGTATTGTTCTGTTATGCTTATTACATTTCTGTGATGTTGCATTTTATCACGCCTTGAGCGAATATTATATATTGATATATAATACTAGTAGATGTTGTATATGGTTTTTGCATCCGCGCTAGTCCAGTCCCGCTCTGTCGTTAGTTAAGTAACCTAACGGGTGATGACGGGACCCAGTGGCGAATGCGGATGGCATATACGTACATCATTATTTTCGTTCTTTTGTGGTGTGATCAATTGATGGGACTGCATTGATTCGGATCAATGCAAGCTAAACAAACCTATTCTGATGTTGTTGGAACAATTTTCAAAAAAAAGCTGTTATTGCCAGGATGTTCTCTTTTGTTTTGCACAGTGGTATTCGGTTACGAATATCCAGCACCTCAGTCGACGAGGCAAGGGCCGAGATCCCTTCACCGGGAGTGACCCTTGGACAGGAGTTTGCGTCAGGGCAATAACTTCACTATAGTCGATTACTTTTTCTTTGCATCATGGTATTCAGTTGGAATATCCTGCACCTCATTCTACGGTGAAAGAGCCGAGATCCCTTCACCGGGAGTGACCTCTTTAGCAAAGGTTTTCGCCACTATATTTTTATAAAGCTATCCAGTTCCTTCAACGATATCAAGTTCATTACGTTAAAGGTTTTTCGCCAGAAACCATTCGTAGCCCTCCGTCATTTCAGACGGGTAGCACGTAGTATTCATGCTATGTTTGTTGACCTTCGTCAAGGCATAGTGTATGGTAGCTGTATGTTACCTTTCTACTGCATAGATAGATCCGTTGGTTTGGGACAGTCGTATAGCCTTGTTGACCTTCGTCAAGGGCTTGTACGGGTGGGTTCAAATTAACCTGGACAATGACAGGTAGAACTTGACATGTGACTTATGATTTGTTGACCTTCGTCAAGGTCATAGGAGCATGGGGAAAATATCACATCGGGAGTTTCTAAAGAAACTGAAACTTGCCAGATATGCGTATACCTTCTGGAGTGTGATAACGTGAGTAGAGTCCATCACATTATCATGCGATGATAGTTGAATCCCGATTCCCACTGATGAGTTAGTTTACTCCTCGGGTGATCCCGACTAATTCTTCTTTCAGGTTTGGAGGAGAATTTGAGGTTACAGTGGGAGGTTTCCTGATTAGATAAATTGACAACCATTCTGATCTATGTTAGAGTGCACGCTGAGTGTTTCTTTTCTCTCTTTCTTTAGCAGCGACCATGACCCGACCCAAAACTATGACTCAGTGACCAAGTTAACCAAACCTTCTTAAACACTGGCTTTTGGATTGTCAGAGTTGCATACCTCATTGCCACTCCTACTTTTACCCTTTTCTCCAGAACACCCCGTATTACTACGAACGTCCACTTCCATTGGATAAAACCATCGTATGGTTATATACGAACTCAAAGGAATTTATTCGAGGATGGTTTCCGGTTCTAGAGAAAACGAATAGGACTATTCAGTTGTATTTTCCTTTTTACCTTCTCCCAGGTTGCGAGTACTCCTTGGTTTAGGAGATAGTACACCTATTACGCAAATTGGATAGTCTTCTTCCAAACCTTAGGCTGGTGCCGAACGGTTGGGAATGAAGAAAACCAATTAGCATAACGATGGTGTGCAGAAGGTATTAAGTTAAGACAAATAAAGGGATTAGTAAGAGGGCAAAGTAAACTGCGACTGCTATTCACGACCAAACCAAGTATTTCATTACCACTCCCACTTCACCTTTGTATTTCTCCAGAACACTCCATATCACTACGAAGATCCACAGTTTATTTGGATACTCCATCGTATGGTTATATACGAACACGATGGAACTTGTTCCAGTTCGGGGATGGATTCTGGTTCGGGAGAAATAGGAATAAGGTTTATTCGGTTGTCTTTTATCATCACCTTCTCTCGCATTGCGAGTGCTCCTAAGATTAGGACAGTACACCCATTATGCTTATTGGATAGTCTTCTTCCAAACTATAGGCTGGTGCCGAACGATAGGGAAAGAAGAAAACCATTTGGCCTAAAGGGGTGTACAGAAAGTAATGACTAAAGACATATGAAGGGATTTGGAGAGGTGGCAAAGAAATATACGGTTACAGTTGTGAATCTGGCTAATGGAAGAGGCATTAATCGGAATACCAGGATACCCCTACAAATTATTTCAATATTTCTGTTTCACTGTGTACTGTTAAAGGAAAACTGATTTCCCAATTAAACACTTGCTCCAGGGCATGTATTTACTAGGTATGAATCTCTCATCTGTATGGTTTTACAGATGTTGAGTCGGAGTAAGTTATTGGGAATTAGGTGATTGTCCTCATTATATCGGTATTCGTTGTAATTGGTTATATTTGAGGAAATCGCCTGGGCTATTTGCCGGACGGCAGATATTTGGTTTTGTATATCCGTTGTTATGCACCAATTTCAAATTGATATATCTGTACGTCTATTTTTATAGAGTGATATATACCTTTTTGAAATTATGACCAAGACATTTATTTATATCAGTGGATGGTTAGGTAAGGAGCATTAAACAGCGGTATAATTCTTCTTAACCATAAGTACAGTTTTCAACCTACGACACACAGGGAATGAGTTATTAGACTCAGGGGACTTATACAGAGTATTGTATGTTGTCCAGTGTCCATTAGGACAGATGGGTTGGTACTCGTACTATATTCTGTTTACTTATGACTTCTCTAGTTCTTAGACATGTGTTTCGTAGAAATGCAGGTTCTGAGTTTTGAGAAGTTATAGGTATAAGGATAAAGTAGAGAACCAGGTGTTGCAAGTATCAGGATTCTTCAAGCTGATCGAAGATGTAGATACTTGTGTATGGTATTCAGATGATAGTAATGATTAAGAGATCTTGCTTCTCTTTCAGGTTACTCATAATTGGAATCACTCCAAAGTTGAGTAATGCGGATCGGCCTCTCTCCATTTAGTTGACATGCACTGGAGACAGCTGCATGATTTGAATCTGGTTCCAATTAAATCAGTGCCTCTGTTTCTGTATTAGATATAGAACAGTTCATATCTTGACGATGTTAAGGTATTGGGAGTTGTCCAGCTTATGCTTAAAACCTGACTCTGGATAACTCAAGGCACGTTTTCGTAATGGCTGTTTGTGGGTTGACCCGGGCTATGACGAGGGTTGACTTTCTACCATCTGGAAGATCAATAGTGATATTGTTCTTGACTTGCCACAGTTTTAATAAAAATGGATTTTTTCAGAAAACAGTAGTGGGAGTATGGTAGAACTGGAAGTGATTCCAGAACCGCAAACGATTACTGAAAATTTGATAAGAACCTAAAGATTCAATCTGGTTTGACATTCCATTGTCCAATCCACAGATATGGTAGGTAACCTCATGCGCCCGAGAGGTACTCCGGTAGCCTCAAGGACGGTGATAGGGAGGTTCTTGTTTACCCAGACTTGCCATTGCTGTCGCTCCAGGCTGTGAGACCCGGCAGGAGGATGAGTATAGCGTCGTTCTGAACTAGCTTTATAAGTGTACGTCTATATGACTCTGCCAGAGGGTTATCATAGTCAGTGGGAGCAGCGGAAGTGTCACGACCCGCAGGGTACGGAACGTGACTGGCACTTAAGTTTACGAAACATCTAAAGACGTCCGTAAAATAAGTAAGCCAAAGCTCAGAAAACAAAACCAATTAAGTAAAAGAGTGAAGAAAACCCAATCAATTGAAAGCGAGTTTATCAAATAAGTCATGTAAAACCCTTTTTAAAAACAATACCAATTTTTCCGAAAATTTCGGCAGAGTCTCCTTTGTAAATACTGGCCCCCAAAATGGGTACAACAAAAATATATATGAATCCAACAAAAAAAGGGCATCCCCAAGCGGGAGCTAGCTCTTCGCCACAAGGCGGTCACAAATCCCACGCAATATAAAGCAACAACAAGCAAAATAATCATAATGAAGCATAAGAAAAACAGCATGTCGACTCAAGTGAGCTCGACCCCAAAATACAGCATAAAAGTCTACAAATCTCACAGTCTCATCTCTATGTCAATACAATAATACTGGTAGAAACAGTAGATGGAGTGTACTAGATACAAAGAATATACAAGGTGGTACAAAAATAATGATATAACCCACCTAAGAGCAAAACCTCGAGTCTAGGCAAAAGAAACTAGTGCGCCCGCCGCTACTGTACTGACGGAGCGGACCTGAAAAAGGCTGTGGCACAACGGGGGTGAGTTGCCAACTCGTGAGTAATAAATAACATCTACAAAGGCTATCGTATGCATGCACACAAGCATCCTAGCATCTAAAATACAGGTATGAATGGATGCACTAGCAGGTGTGTATACAACATCAGTGTACGAATATGTATGCAACATGAATATCTGAGGTCTCAATAGGTATCTATAAGAAACATTTTATCTCTTTTTGTTTTTGAAACTCTTTTAGAATGCCAGCATAATACTCAAGGAATCGACGAGAACCGGTGTCCAGCAACGACACCTAAAAGCTGTCTCAAATCTCATAAATCCATGTCATAGTGTCTCTGGCCTCAGCCGTCCGGCTGACCCATCTCAAATATCAATATCTCATCATCTAGCGGCCACGGTCGGTATCCTCTGGATATCCGCCGTCCCAAACAGTCACCGGTAGGTAATCCGTCCCCTGCCAGGCTCAACGTCAACACCACATTCCTCTTGCCCCGGGGTACCTTACCGGGCCCACCATGTACCCGTGACGGTTCCTCCACTCCTCGACATGGATTTCCAAAACCACAGCAAACTCATGGTGGACGACACTTACATCACTAGAAAACCGCAATTTACATATTTTAAAAAATATAGTAAGTTTAGAAATTTTGCGGCTTTCTCCCGAAATCCAGAAATATCATAAAATCTCAAGAAATCCTCATAAGTGCATATGTCAATGATAATCAATGCATATGGTATCAATAATCAAGTTGCGATGTGTGATTAATAGATTAGGCATGAACAATTAATATGATGAAGTACATGCACATGAATAGCAATCCTACGGTTTCATTTTAAGGAATTAAAGGCAATAGCACAAGTTTTAGTATCAATTAGTAAAAGGTTTCAATTTAAAGGTTATCTAGTGTGGTGGCATGGCAATTACCAGGGTGTGTGTGTAAGCATGAAAAGTGCTCGTGCTGCATATAAAAACCCTGGCAATGGTGCAGGTGTCCTATAAAATGGTTTCGTATAGGTATGTCAATATAATGCATGGATGCAGCAAATAATCGAATAAGTATTTCACCCCTAATTACTAACACCACTAAGAATCTTGTAAGTTACTAAAACTATCGGGCGGCTTGCGCCATCCAACGATAGTCCCCCGTAGATGTTACATCTACTCACCGGAATCCCTGGCTAGCTGTGTCCAATCACCGCTTTCCCCTTTCGCGCCGCGTCTGACGTCTCCGCGACCGAACCTGGAATTTACATCAATACCAAACATAAGGTTACATATCAAGAACGACGCAAAACCCAAACGAAACTACTAAAGTTCACTAGCTAGGTACAACGTGCACAGGGTCCGCGGAACACACGCGAAATTCGCAAAAATTGCCAAAAATCGCCGATTTGGTCGCCCGGCAAAACTAAAACCCGACTACTCAAAACTCCGCACTCACGCATCCTAAACGTCATAGGAGATGCTAAAAACATCCCCAAGGTATCACAAATAATTCACCAGTTAATTTTAACAAAAACCTAGTAAGCACAAAACTAGCAATTTTGGTGCAAATATCGACAATTAGCGACAAAATTAACACAATCCAACACAACAATCCAAACTAACCCACTAGCTAGCCATTACACTAATTTTAAATCATTAACTAAGCTTAAAAACCTAATTTCCATAAACAAAACCTTTCTTGATTTTCATAATTAGCAAACTTAAACCAAACTATACATGAAAAACCTTAATTTAACACTAGATTTTAGCCTAATAAGCAAGTTAACCACTAAGATTAAGGTTAGCAAAACACTAGATAGCAACATAAATTTAATTAACTAAATAATGGTTTCAAGAAACCCTAATTTAATTTTCAACCATTAACTAAAAAAAAACTAGATTAGGATTAACACTAAAATTAACACTAAACAACTAGATTAAAGAATTCTAACCATATCAACTTAAAAGAGTAGAAATTATACCTCAAACCTATGGATCTAGCAAGAAGAAATTTGCCTCAATGATGGCCTCCTAGCACCATGATTCCAAGCAAGAGAGGCTAAAGAGAAAGGGGATGAAGAATGGGGTTATTTTGTGAGGTTTAAATTTGGAAATTTGGAGCAACTTGATGAATTTTTGAACAAGATGAAAAGAAAAATGATGAAGAGGGGAGGGGCTGCAGATTTCGACCAGAGGAGGGAGAGGGGAGGGTGTGGGGTGTGTGGGAATGTCTTGGTCAACTCCTACCAACCCACCAAAAGACCATACCTAATAAAAAAATCCAAAATCCTTAAAAAAAAACCTCTTTTCTACACAAAAATGAAGTGAAAGAGGCAACCATTTTTTTTTTCTTGGGTTGCTGGAAATGGGCCGGCCTAGGGCTGAGGGAAGAGAGGGAGGGGTTTTATAAAAGAAATTTTATGCAAAAAGACCCCCTACAAGTCAAAAATTGCAAGTTTAAGCTTAAATTCAATAAATTTCGTTTTCCATAATACAAATTAGTTAAAACTTAAAATAAAATACTAAAAATTTATGTTACAACTAGATTTTAATTAACATGATTTTAAAGCTTAATTTTAGCCCATTTAAATTTGTATTTATCGCTAATTTAATGTATTTTCTTACCGGCTTAAAATAATATTAAAAAATTGAAAAATTAGGGAAAATTTTTAAACGACCAGAATTTCATAATTAACTCATTAGCTACTAAAAAAAAGCAATTACCTATCCATTTTAGGTATAATTAGTCCTAAACTGCAAAATAACAAAAAAGACGGTTTTCGGAAAAATACCGAATTTTCACCGAATTTCAGGAAAACACCAAAACGACTTTTCAAGACGCTACAATCTTCCCCCCTTAAAGAAATTCGGTCCCCGAATTTGAAAAATATAGCTACGCGTACCTTCAAAGAGATGGGGATATTTCTTCCTCATCTCGCCCTCGGTCTCCCAGGTAACCTCCTCGCTGCTCGGGCTACGCCAAAGGACCTTGACGGTTGGTATAATCTTCGACCTCAACTTCTTCACCTGCCGATCTAGGATGGCCACCGGCTGCTCTGCAAAAGAAAGGTCGCGCTCTAGCTGGACTGTCGGGTGCTGAATCGCATGCGAAGGGTCGTGAAGGTACTTGCGGAGCATCGAAACATGGAAGACGGGGTGAACATCGGGAAAGCTGGGTGGAAGAGCCAAACGATATGCAACTGCGCCGACACGCTCAAGGATCTCGAAGGGACCTACGAATCTAGGGCTAAGCTTCCCCTTTTGCCCAAAACGCATCACGCCCTTCATCGGAGAGACTTTCAGAAAAACATGGTCGCCAACTGCGAACTCTAATCTGCGACGGCGCCTGTCTGCATACGATTTCTGCCTGCTCTGAGCCGCTCTCATCCGGTCTCGGATCAACTGTATCTTCGCTGTCGTCTCCTCAACAAGCTGCGGCCCCAAAATACTGCTCTCGCTGAGCTCTGTCCAACAAACGGGCGATCTGCATCTCCTCCCATACAATGCCTCGAAAGGTGCCATCTGAATAGTATCCTGGAAGCTGTTGTTGTAGGAGAACTCCACTAGCGGTAAATGACGATCCCAGCTACCACCAAAGTCTAAAACGCACGCTCTGAGCATGTCCTCGAGAGTCTGAATGGTCCGCTCTGACTGTCCGTCGGTCTGCGGATGAAATGCTGTGCTGAAGCTCAAACGAGTGCCCAAAGCCTCCTGAAGTCTCTGCCAAAGTCGGCTGGTAAACTGAGTGCCTCGATCTGACACAATACAAGTCGGTACGCCATGTAGTCGCACGATCTCGTCAATATAGAGCTGAGCATACTGAGCGAAGCTGAAAGTCGTCTTCACTGGCAGGAAGTGAGCCGCTTTCGTCAATCTATCCACGATCACCCAGATGGAGTCGTACCCTCGACTGGTCCTGGGTAGACCCACAACGAAATCCATCGAAATCTGCTCCCATTTCCACTCGGGAATGGGTAACGGCTGTAGCTCTCCTGCGGGCCTCTGGTGCTCGGCCTTGACTTGCTGGCAAGTCAGGCATCTCGATACAAACTCTGCAATGTCCCTCTTCATCCCGTCCCACCAGTAGGTCTCTCTCATATCATGGTACATCTCGGTGGAACCGGGGTGGACACTATACACTGATCGGTGTGCCTCCTCAAGAATGTCGCGCCGCAATCCATCAGCATCTGGTACGCACAGTCTAGATCCATATCGTAAAATCCCCTGATCGTCAATCACGAACTCGGAAAATCTGCCCTGTCCCATCTGTGCCATGATCTCTGAGCAACGGTCGTCGCTACGCTGTGCCTCATGTATACGGTCAAGAAACTGTGGGCGTGCACGAATATGCGCGAGCTGTCCCCCTGTCTGAGTGAACTCGAACTCAACTCGGCTGTCGCATAACATCTGCCAATCTGCTGACGACTGCCTCTGCACTGCGTGCAAACACGATAAACTACCCCCGGGCCTCCTGCTCAAAGCATCTGCCACCACATTCGCCTTGCCTGGGTGATATAAGAGCTCGCAGTCGTAGTCTTTCACCAACTCAATCCAACGACGCTGTCTGAGGTTCAGGTCTCGCTGCTGAAATATGTACTTTAAGCTCTTGTGATCGGTGAATATCTGACACGACTCGCCGTACAGGTAATGTCGCCAAATCTTCAGGGCAAAGACCACTGCAGCCATCTCCAAATCATGAGTGGGGTAGTTCTGTTCATGCTTCTTCAACTGCCGAGAAGCATAAGCGATCACCCGGCCATGCTGCATCAATACGCATCCTAATCCCACTTGCGAAGCATCACAATAGACAACAAATCCGCCTGATCCCGAAGGCAAAGATAATACCGGCGCCGTAGTCAAATAAGTCCGTAACTGCTGAAAACTGCACTCGTACTCCTCTGTCCAAACGAAATGAACTCCATTCCGGGTCAAACCGGTCAAAGGTGCAGCTATACGGGAGAAGTCCTGAACAAAACGCCTGTAGTAGCCCGCCAGGCCTAGAAAACTACGGATCTCAGTAACCGATGTAGGTCGGGGCCACAGCTGAACATCCTCAATCTTCTTCGGGTCCACACAAATGCCGTCTCTCGTAACCACGTGACCCAAGAATCCGACGCTGTCCAGCCAGAAAGCACACTTGGAGAACTTTGCGAACAGCTGGTGCTCCCTCAGAGTCTGTAACGTAATCCGCAAGTGCTGCTCGTGCTCCTCTCTGCTCCGGGAGTACACCAAGATATCGTCGATAAACACGATGATGAACAAGTCAAGATACGGCCTGAATGTACGGTTCATCAAATCCATGAATGCTGCTGGGGCGTTGGAGAGTCCGAACGACATCACCAAAACTCATAGTGGCCGTAGCGCGTGCGGAAAGCTGTCCTCGGTATATCCTCCTGTCGAACTCGCAGCTGATGGTATCCTGATCGCAAGTCGATCCTCGAAAAATACCCCGCACCCTGAAGCTGGTCGAACAAATCATCAATGCGCGGCAACGGATATCTGTTCCGAACGGTAACTTTGTTCAGCTGGCGGTAGTCGATACATAAGCGCAAACTTCCATCCTTCTTCTTGACAAACAGGACTGGAGCACCCCACGGAGAAACACTCGGTCGAATAAGCCCCTTATCTAACAAATCCTGCAACTGATCCTTCAGCTCTCGAAGCTCTGCCGGGGCCATCCGATAAGGCGGTATAGAAATAGGCCCCGAGCCGGGAATCAAATCAATGCAGAACTCAACGTCGCGCTCAGGTGGTAACCCAGGTAGCTCATCATGGAAAACATCAGGGAACTCACAAACAACCGGGACCCGGTCCAACGGAACTTCTGCAGCTCGAGTATCACAAATATACGCTAAGAATCCCTGACATCCCTTCCGCAAGAGCTGACCAGCGCGAAGAGACGAAATCAAGCTGGGAAGGGTGACGCTGCGGTCTCCCTGAATAACAAGGACTGGCTCTCCCGGAAATCTAAATATGACTGCCTTCTCACGGCAGTCCACCGAGGCATAACAAGTGGCTAGCCAATCCATGCCCAGAAGCACATCAAAGTCCAACATATCGAGGAGAATCAAATCAACCGATGCATCCCTCTCCCCGATACGAACGGAACACAAACGAAATACAAACCGAGCGACAAACGACTCGCCTACCGGAGTAACAACAACAAGCGGATGATCTAACGACGACGACTCACGGCCCAACATCGGTACAAAGTGTGTAGAGACGTACGAATGTATGGAACCTGGGTCGAATAATACCCGTGCGTCGAAAGAGCAAACTGGCAAGGTACCTGTCACAACGGCATTGGATGCCTGCGCATCCTGCGGTGTCAAAGCAAATACTCGGGCCTGTCCTCCACCGATAGCGGGCTGACCTCGACCTCGGCCTCTGCCTCCTCGTCCTCTCTGAACAGGACCGTCGTGTCCACGGCCTCTGGGTGCACCTAACTGGCGTGGAGCATCACCAGTGATAGGAAGTAGGGCTCTCTGAGGAGGGGGTGGTGATGGTGGTAGGGTCACATGCGGAACTGTCGCTGCTCCCTATCGTCTCGCCGGACAATCTCTGACAAGATGGTGTGGACTCCCGCACCCAAAACACCCTGGCGACGGCTGCTGTCCCTGGGGATAAGAACCAAATAACTGTCCCCGTCCAAATCCTCTGCCAGGCCTATCTCTCGGAAAGAATCTGGCGCGCTGCCTCTGAGACGGTACATCGGTGCGAATCCTCTTCGGCCCAGAAACGGCCGAAGTCTGTGATATGCGTGCCTCCATCCGCAATGCCGTATCCATAGCAGCTGAATAAGTGTCGTAGTGCTGGGCGCCAATGGCAAGATATAGCTGGGCATCAAGTCCCTGTACGAACCTCTTCACCATCTTCTCTTCGGTATCCACCAAATACGGAGCATATCGGGATAACTGCGTAAACTGGATGTCATACTCAGACACCATCATCCCAGGTGGCTTGACTAAGGCCTCGAAGCTACGAGCTCTGGCGTCACGAACGCTCTCTGGGAGGAAACGAGCTAGAAAGACCGCTGTAAACTCGACCCAAGTCATAGGCGGTAGACCTGCAGCTCGACCTCTCAAGACTGACTCCCACCATGTCTGTGCGAGACCCTCTAGTCGGAAACTCGTAAGCTCTACCCATCGATCATCCGAACATCTCAGCGAACGGCAGATCCTGGCTAAACTGTCAAGGAACGTCTGTGGGTCCTCCGCTGCCTCGGTGCCGGTGAATACTGGAGGTCTCAGCCTAATGAAATCCTGTAGCGAAACCGGAATGGCCATGGTGGTAGTAGTAGGAGCAGGTATCATGGTCGTCTGTGATGTAGTAGGTGCGTCATCCGGCCTCGGTGTACGACTGGCTGCAACTAGGGATCCTACCATCTGACGTAGCTCCTGCATACTCCCCATCATCTGTCGCAACTCCTCCATACCAGTCTCGAGCCTATCCATACGGCCTGGGGAAGGTGGATCGGTCTGTCCCTGCGGCGTAGGCATACCACCCTGCTCAGTCCTAGTCTCGGACGAGCCAGCTCGAATCTCGTCTCTGGCGGCAGCCCTCTGTGCCCTCGTAGCCTTCGGCGGCATAGTGGCTATTACAGGAAAAGGGGTAATAAGAACAATGCAATAGGATCATAGGATACACGGAATTGAAGAAGGAATTTTTCAAGCAAGTATATCCTAAAGTCACTTAGGCGGAGTACCGTATTGTAAGTATGCCACGGACATACGCACGCTACGTTACCTTGCTTAAGCCACTTACTCCATCAACCAAGGGTCATCCTACACTCACAAAGGTAAAACATATCGCTTTGATACCAACTTTGTCACGACCCGCAGGGTACGGAACGTGACTGGCACTTAAGTTTACGAAACGTCTAAAGACGTCCGTAAAATAAGTAAGCCAAAGCCCAGAAAACAAAACCAATTAAGCAAAAGAGTGAAGAAAACCCAATCAATTGAAAGCGAGTTTATCAAATAAGTCATGTAAAACCCTTTTTAAAAACAATACCAATTTTTCCGAAAATTTCGGCAGAGTCTCCTTTGTAAATACTGGCCCCCAAAATGGGTACAACAAAAATATATATGAATCCAACAAAAAAAGGGCATCCCCAAGCGGGAGCTAGCTCTTCGCCACAAGGCGGTCACAAATCCCACGCAATATAAAGCAACAGCAAGCAAAATAATCATAATGAAGCATAAGAAAAACAGCATGTCGACTCAAGTGAGCTCGACCCCAAAATACAGCATAAAAGTCTACAAATCTCACAGTCTCATCTTTATGTCAATACAATAATACTGGTAGAAACAGTAGATGGAGTGTACTAGATACAAAGAATATACAAGGTGGTACAAAAATAATGATATAACCCACCTAAGAGCAAAACCTCGAGTCTAGGCAAAAGAAACAAGTGCGCCCGCCGCTACTGCACTGACGGAGCGGACCTGAAAAAGGCTGTGGCACAACGGGGGTGAGTTGCCAACTCGTGAGTAATAAATAACATCTACAAAGGCTATCGTATGCATGCACACAATCATCCTAGAATCTAAAATACAGGTATGAATGGATGCACTAGCAGGTGTGTATACAACATCAGTGTACGAATATGTATGCAACATGAATATCTGAGGTCTCAATAGGTATCTATAAGAAACATTTTATCTCTTTTTGTTTTTGAAACTCTTTTAGAATGCCAGCATAATACTCAAGGAATCGACGAGAACCGGTGTCCAGCAACGACACCTAAAAGCTGTCTCAAATCTCATAAATCCATGTCATAGTGTCTCTGGCCTCAGCCGTCCGGCTGACCCATCTCAAATATCAATATCTCATCATCTAGCGGCCACGGTCGGTATCCTCTGAATATCCGCCGTCCCAAACAGTCACCGGTAGGTAATCCGTCCCCTGCCAGGCTCAACGTCAACACCACATTCCTCTTGCCCCGGGGTACCTTACCGGGCCCACCATGTACCCGTGACGGTTCCTCCACTCCTCGACACGGATTTCCAAAACCACAGCAAACTCATGGTGGACGACACTTACATCACTAGAAAACCGCAATTTACATATTTTAAAAAATATAGTAAGTTTAGAATTTTTGCGGCTTTCTCCCGAAATCCAGAAATATCATAAAATCTCAAGAAATCCTCATAAGTGCATATGTCAATGATAATGAATGCATATGGTATCAATAATCAAGTTGCGATGTGTGATTAATAGATTAGGCATGAACAATTAATATGATGAAGTACATGCACATGAATAGCAATCCTACGGTTTCATTTTAAGGAATTAAAGGCAATAGCACAAGTTTTAGTATCAATTAGTAAAATGTTTCAATTTAAAGGTTATCTAGTGTGGTGGCATGGCAATTACCAGGGTGTGTGTGTAAGCATGAATAGTGCTCGTGCTGCATATAAAAACCCTGGCAATGGTGCAGGTGTCCTATAAAATGGTTTCGTATAGGTATGTCAATATAATGCATGGATGCAGCAAATAATCAAATAAGTATTTCACCCCTAATTACTAACACCACTAAGAATCTTGTAAGTTACTAAAACTATCGGGCGGCTTGCGCCATCCAACGATAGTCCCCCGTAGATGTTACATCTACTCACCGGAATCTCTGGCTAGCTGTGTCCAATCACCGCTTTCCCCTTTCGCGCCGCGTCTGACGTCTCCGCGACCGAACCTGGAATTTACATCAATACCAAACATAAGGTTACATATCAAGAACGACACAAAACCCAAACGAAACTACTAAAGTTCACTAGCTAGGTACAACGTGCACAGGGTCCGCGGAACACACGCGAAATTCGCAAAAATTGCCAAAAATCGCCGATTTGGTCGCCCGGCAAAACTAAAACCCGACTACTCAAAACTCCGCACTCACGCATCCTAAACGTCATAGGAGATGCTAAAAACATCCCCAAGGTATCACAAATAATTCACCAGTTAATTTTAACAAAAACCTAGTAAGCACAAAACTAGCAATTTTGGTGCAAATATCGACAATTAGCGACAAAATTAACACAATCCAACACAACAATCCAAACTAACCCACTAGCTAGCCATTACACTAATTTTGAATCATTAACTAAGCTTAAAAACCTAATTTCCATAAACAAAACCTTTCTTGATTTTCATAATTAGCAAACTTAAACCAAACTATACATGAAAAACCTTAATTTAACACTAGATTTTAGCCTAATAAGCAAGTTAACCACTAAGATTAAGGTTAGCAAAACACTAGATAGCAACATAAATTTAATTAACTAAATAATGGTTTCAAGAAACCCTAATTTAATTTTCAACCATTAACTAAAAAAAAACTAGATTAGGATTAACACTAAAATTAACACTAAACAACTAGATTAAAGAAATCTAACCATATCAACTTAAAAGAGTAGAAATTATACCTCAAACCTATGGATCTAGCAAGAAGAAATTTGCCTCAATGATGGCCTCCTAGCACCATGATTCCAAGCAAGAGAGGTTAAAGAGAAAGGGGATGAAGAATGGGGTTATTTTGTGAGGTTTAAATTTGGAAATTTGGAGCAACTTGATGAATTTTTGAACAAGATGAAAAGAAAAATGATGAAGAGGGGAGGGGCTGCAGATTTCGACCAGAGGAGGGAGAGGGGAGGGTGTGGGGTGTGTGGGAATGTCTTGGTCAACTCCTACCAACCCACCAAAAGACCATACCTAATAAAAAAAATCCAAAATCCTTAAAAAAAAACCTCTTTTCTACACAAAAATGAAGTGAAAGAGGCAACCATTTTTTTTCTTGGGTTGCTGGAAATGGGCCGGCCTAGGGCTGAGGGAAGAGAGGGAGGGGTTTTATAAAAGAAATTTTATGCAAAAAGACCCCCTACAAGTCAAAAATTGCAAGTTTAAGCTTAAATTCAATAAATTTCATTTTCCATAATACAAATTAGTTAAAACTTAAAATAAAATACTAAAAATTTATGTTACAACTAGATTTTAATTAACATGATTTTAAAGCTTAATTTTAGCCCATTTAAATTTGTATTTATCGCTAATTTAATGTATTTTCTTACCGGCTTAGAATAATATTAAAAAATTGAAAAATTAGGGAAATTTTTTAAACGACCAGAATTTCATAATTAACTCATTAGCTACTAAAAACAAGCAATTACCTATCCATTTTAGGTATAATTAGTCCTAA
This sequence comes from Agapanthus africanus, assembly GCA_030015575.1. Taxonomy (NCBI): domain Eukaryota; kingdom Viridiplantae; phylum Streptophyta; class Magnoliopsida; order Asparagales; family Amaryllidaceae; genus Agapanthus; species Agapanthus africanus. The sequence goes on from CM057341.1 coordinate 392,676,146, forward strand.
ACTGCAAAATAACAAAAAAGACGGTTTTCGGAAAAATACCGAATTTTCACCAAATTTCAGGAAAACACCAAAACGACTTTTCAAGACGCTACAGGAAGCATAGTGGACAAGTGGCTTATGTCTATTTATAGACTAAAGCAGATACAGTGGAGATAGATCATCTATTTCTGATATGACAGTCATAGGTTTGACATCATCAGAATAGGGGATGGATCTGTTAAGAAGGTAGTAGGGTGTGATGTCCTGGTATTTGGATGACATACACAGTGTAGGAAGTGAAATTCCTATACTATGATCGGTTATACTTTGGTTGTCACACAGTGGTTTCTCCATATGGGACTTGGATATTATATCAGACATCCTGGTTACTAGATCTATGGTTTTAGATCTAGATTTGGGAAGTGTCCCAATCTGGGTACTTAGACAGCATTCTAAAGGTGTTTTATAATGGACGACTCCTGGCACGGTAGTGTACCTGCAGGTAATGGAGTCACCCTCTCTAAAGGTGTCTTACAGACTAAAGGGGAGCGGGATGTGCATGATTGGCAGATCACTTGCTTAGGCAATTGAGTCAATCATGAGATGTCAAGTACCACACCAGATGTTGTTTTTGCCCTAGTTGCAATAGGTTGATATTGATCCAATCCTGGAGAAACATTCGGAAGCAGTTTTAGAACATAAGTGGATGTTCTAGGGATATGATAACGACAGCCTCATTCAGGAGACAGTTATCATTCCAGGCTTCCAAGGTGACCTGGATGACAGAGTTACTGTCAGAGTTATAGTTTTCCTCTGAAGAGGGGCAGTTGTTTGGACAGGTGTTCCAAGCGGATACTGAGGGAGGCATGGTGCAGGATACTGATTAAGTTCAGTTGACGATACAGGCTAAGAAGTTTGGATTTGGAGTTCATTTATGAACTAGGTCCCATCAGATATCCAGACATATTCTAAGACAGGTATTGCTCATTTCCGGAGATGGCTTTCTCCGCGAACTTGTGATAAAGAGAGACATAGAAAGAAACATCAGAGCGAATCCACTCACTGAGGCTATTCCTCGAACGCAATAGTTTCGCAAACGGGTTTTGTGAGACTGACTAGTAGAGGAGTTGGGTGTTCGGTATCACACGGGCTGTAAGTATGCGACATCGCAATAATTAACCTTGAGTGCAAGTCGGAGATTGTTGGAGATAGTGCCCTCAGAGTCAATTATTGGATCACAGGCACGTGATTGCAATGATTGAGGGATGACCTATACCGATAGGACAGTCTTACTCAAGATGATAGTATGCTATCTGGTTTATTTTTATTATCGTGTACTGCTTTTGGTGACATTACTGATCACTATTGCACGTTGATTGAGCCCCTAGGATTCTTTCTTGACGGCCAACAGTATGATGGCGATCATATACGTGGGAGCTGGGGTCTATAAGCACATCCTTAAAAGGTCCCTAGTCGTGGGAGTTTCGAAACAGGACATCGATACTCCAGAGTAGACTAGTGTACACAGTCGAGACCCCGACGAGGGGCGGTGGCCGGTCTCACAAGCCATTGGTGTCAGTTGGTTCACCTAAGATGTATACAGGTGCTCATTAGGTTATGAGTATACCGGACAGGACTCGCCGGGAACATGCAAGTTGGTCTTATACCTGACGTCAGATAGCAGTTCCTTGGTGACATGTGTACAGGTTAGTTTATCGACCTGAGATCGTCATTTGTCTCGTGTGAATTCCCACTATACTTTGATTACTACCCTACCACGCTCAAAGGAGTCGTGCAAACAGGTTTTAGTTGGGTACAGTGCCGAGCCATATGGAGGCAGTGAGCGGATCTGCAGGGGTTCGTCTCTCCCGGTATTGGGGGTGAGGTCGCGCTGTGTCTAGGAGAGCCATTACATGAAGTCCTTGGCCAAGGCAGGAGATTTACTGGTAGGTATTCCAGTAGTATCTCAGGGTGTTCTGGGCTACACTCCGACACGACTTGTACCGCTTTTGGGGCTCTGACTTTTACCAACCCCCTAGGCCCGACATGCGATGCTCGTAGACGAACGGACCGGACTGTAAGGATATTGTCACTGACAGGCTCAGTAGGGTGTCAGTATGAGTTCGCTCAAAGACGTCCCTTTTGGTCAATACCTGGTAGCCCATTACGTATGGCTAATACCTCTGACGTGCTAGTGGTTAAATCCACAGCCAAAGTGTTGACGAGTCTTTAGAGTCCACCACAGACAGTTTCTCAAGTTTCAGGCGAAACGCTGTAGAGGCCGTATGGAGATATGGCAGGGTTCGATCATACACGTGCGGTATTGCATGGATCATGATCGGATGGATAATACTAGCGAGCTTTGGTTTAAGCCGGATCCTAGTATTGTACAGTGTAGATTTTGTCTCATTGCATTTGTATTCAGTGGGAATACAAATGCGGGTATGTTTATACGGTCGTGGGGATTTCCTGTAATTTATTACGGGATCAGTTTTTTTTTTGAAGTTGCCAGTTTGCATTCCGTTTCGGCCAGTTTTTCTTTGTTCCTTCATGGCCGGATTTTTGTGAGGAAAGGGGCTAATTTGCAAATGTGCAAATTAGCATTGTGGAGGGGGTTTCTTGTAAATGGAGAGATTATGATAATTCAAAGCATCTTTGCTTTTTCTTTCATGATGGCTAGCATTAATGAGAAAAGAATTTATTTGATTATGAAAGGATTCTTGAATGACTTTGATGTGATCTTTTTATCACACATTTTTCTTACATGTTTTAATCTATCTTTTCTTCCCTCCACCATATGTCATGGCCGGCCACATCTTTGAGGGGGAGGGAGTTCATTATGATAGTGGAAAATTATTCATTCTCACTTTGCTTGCTTCAAAAATTCCAATGCTCATCTCCATATCTTTTTTCCTCCACATCTTTATGGCAACTTCTCAACCCCATGAGACAAACCTTACTACACTTCATCTACAGTATTCTTGGACACGTCGACTAGCCAACTTCATGCCCGAGTTGCTTCGGTCCAGAGGTGGGAGCCCGTAAAAGAACCCGGCGATGTGGTGCCCTTTCCGACGAGGAGATGAAGACCGGAGATTCCGCGAGGAGATCGGGATGGAGGCCGAAGACCGAAGGACACGGATCGCTCGGCATAGCTTTCTACCCATTCTCTAGTTAGCTAGGAGTAGGTTAATGGCCCGATCTGGGTTTTATAGTGCGCGGTAATGCCAGTTTACAAGTTTTCGAAAAGTTTCGTTTCCGCATTTTGGCCTCGTTATGACAGCCGGGGCGCTGCCGTGCACTCACACCTATAACTGTTCCTAGTCGTGGGAGTACCGAGACTGGGCATCGATACTCCAGAGTAGACTAGCGTATACGCATCTTAACCCATATGATGGGCGATGGATGATCCCATATCCATCGGTGTTTGACATCAAGGATGGTGTACGTGTTGGAGATAGTACCCTCAAAGTCAATTATTGGATCGCAGGTACGTGATTGCAATGATTGAGGCAGGACCTATACCGATATGACAGTCTTTCTCGAGATGATAGTATGCTATCTGGTTTGTCTTTAACATCGTATACATGCTTTAGTTCACTATTGCATGATGATAGAGCCCATAGGATTCTTGCTTGACTACCAGCAGTATGAGGGCGATCATATACGTGAGAGCTGGGGTCTATAAGCACATCCTTAAAGTGTCCCTAGTCGTGGGAGTTTCGAGACTGGGCATCGATACTCCAGAGTAGACTAGTGTATACAGTCGAGACGCCGACGAGGGGCGGTGGCCAGTCTCACAAGCCACTGGTGTCAGTTGGTTCACCTAAGATGTATACAGGTGCTCATTGGGTTATGAGTACACCGGACAGGACTCGCTGGGAATCTGCTAGTTGGTATTATACATATCGTCAGATAGCTATTCCTTGGTGACATGTGTACAGGTTAGTTCATCGACCTGAGATCGTCATTTGTCTCGTGTGAGTTCCCAATGTGCTTAGATTACTACCCTACCACACTCAAAGGAGTTGTGCAAACAGGTTTTAGTTGGTTACAGTCCCGAGCCACATTGGAGGCAAGTGAGCGGATCATCGGGGATTCGTCTCTCCCGGTATTGGAGGTTGATGTCCTGCAGTGCACGTGTGGCCATCACTAGGAATCCTTGGCCGAGGTAGCGGAGAGTTACTAATTTGGATCAGTAGTTTCTCAGGTGGTGATGGGCTTCATGCCGACACGATTTATCGCGTTATTAGGGGTCTGACTTTATCCACCCCCCGAGAATCAATATGCGATACTCTTTAGATGAATGGACCGGACTGTATACACATTGTCACTGTCAGGCTCAGTAGGGTTTATAGATGAGTTCGCTCGTCAGCTTCCCTTTCAATCAATACATAGGCAAAACGTTACGTGCAGCTTGTACCCCTGACGTGCCAGTGGTTATACCCAGTGCCAGTGTGTTGATGAGTCATTAGAGTCCCCCACAGACACTTTCCCAAGTTCGGGCGAAACGTTGTAGAGGCCATATGGTGATATGGCAAGGTTCGGAAAAAGCACGTGCGTTTTCGCACGTGTCGTTTTTCGGGCAGATAATACTGGTAGGCTTTGGTTTAAGCCGGAACCCAGTATTATTCTGTGTAGATATAATATCTTTGTCTCAGTTGCATTTGTATTCGGTCATAATGGAAATGTGGGTATGTTTATAGTGATACGGGGTTATCCTGAAATTCATTTCAGGATCACTTTTAGAAGTTGCCAGTTTCCAGTTTTCTATCAGCCGTATTTTGACATACGGTTAAAATGCGGACTTATCTTTTCTTGATGAGGTGTGTCAGTGTTCTAGAAGGTTCTAGAGAGGGTGACAAGGCTAGTGAGTCATTAGTGCATTAATGGAGCAATTAATGCTTGATGACTAAGGGTTAAGGTTCATTGTATGCATTGATTGCATTAATACTAGGTGTATTTGTGACTCATTGTTTCTCTCATGATCTTTTGCTTGTGGTCACCAGTCCCTCCTCCTACACTCACCCCCCTCCTATATGTGGCCGGCCACCCCCTTGAGGTTTGATTATAGTTGCTAGAAAAAGATTGGTATTGTTTTGGACTCATGGAAATTAGATAAGCCTCATTTCTCATTTCACCCGATTCCAAAAGGCAACTTCATTAACCGTTCGTCCACAGCCTTGGACGTAATGAGACAAAGTGTTCCACTCATTCTCTACATCATCTTGGTCGTCTCTTTTAGCAAACTTGACGATCGAGTTGCCTCGGTTCAGAGGCGGGAGCCCGTTTAAAGATCCGTCGCCGTGGTGCCACCTGGACGAGAAGACTGGAGTTCAAGGAGATCGAAGAAGCCGCAACAAGCGTGGGATGATGGTTGAAGACCGAAGGACTCGGATCGTTCGGTATAACCTTTCTACCCACTTTGTAGTTTGTTAGTTTAGCTTTAATGGCGGATCCGGGTTACGGTACACGATAGCGCCAGTTGTAAAAAGTTTTTGTTCCGCATTGGGCGTCTGTTAGACGGCCGGGGCGCTACCGTGGACTTACAGTGGTATCAAAGCCTCACCATTAAGCTATACTAACTTGTGCTAACGCGTTTAAAAGATCGATCGAACGGAATTTCCGAAACTACAATTTTCTGTACCAAACTTTCTGTCGATTTTTAATCAGGCCCTAAAATTATTTTGAGCACTACAAAAAATTCAGCAGGCTTTTTGAAGAATACTGGTGAAATTTGGTGGGCCAAATCAACAGTACTGCCGCGGATCCGCGGCCCAAGCCTAGTTTCGGCCGCGGATCCGCCGCCTGTTTGTGGGATTGGAACACCAATTTTCTACAATAAGTTCTTCACAGTAAATTGTGGTTTCTGGAATGTTTCTTTTGGGCCCAGATTTTATTACTGTACAGCAGTTGTTCGTGGGGCCCACTTCTGGAAATTTAGTCGATCGAAATTTTAAATTTGTTAGTATGCAGTATTTACATTATATCTCCGACCGGGAATGTCATTTGATCGGTAAACCGCGTCTGATTGCTATAGTTCTTTTAGACGGGTTTGCTAACGTGACATTCGCGTTGATATTATGTGTTGTGCTGTGATGTTGCGGATATGTCATGGTGGATAGCAGGGTGCAATGCTAGTGCAGTTTGGATTTATTTGTACATTTGATATTGCGGGGCGAGCGTCCAACATGTGGACTGCCATCACTGCCTGTTGTATAATATTCTTTTGGGGCACGACCGGGTCGAGGTCGATGTACCCGTTGTACATATTTTTATTTCTGTACTAGGTTTATCCCGCGAAGGAGTGCACGAATAGCCGGGTTCTGGAGGGTAACAGGTCAGTATCTCATGGCTTTGAGAGGCAAAGGGACCTCACTCTAGAATTGGCAGACTATTCGCCGCACTCGTAGGGGGTACAGGTTGACCCAAGGAGGGGTGCTCAATTTACCGGATTCCGTGAAGTGCCGGGTGTTCCATTCACTATGCTGTGGGACTACCTCGCTTCAGGTTTTGGCGGGTAACTTGTTGCACCCGTAGGGGTCTAGGTTTCATTGCACAGGCTATCCACACGACCAGGGGAACGTCGGGTTTCAGTAGCGGCTCTGTGAAACCCGGGGATCCCAGATTATCTGTATTGTTCTGTGATGCTTATTACTTTTCTGTAATGTTGCATATTATCACGCCTGGAGCGATTATTGTATATTGGTATATATACTATTAGATGTTGTATATGTTTTACACCCGCGCTAGTCCAGCCCCCGCTCTGTCGTTAGTTAAGTAACCTGACGGGTGATGACGGGACCCAGTGGCGAATGCGGATGGCATATACGTACATTTTATTTTCGTTCTTTTGTGGTGTGATTGATTGATGGGACTGCATTGATTCTTATCAATGCAAGGATAAAACAAACCTATATTTGATGTTGTTGGAACAAATTTTAAAAGGTGTTATTACAAAGATGTTTCCTTTTGTTTTGCATAGTGATATTCAGTTAGAATATCCCGCACCTCATTCGACGAGGCAAGGGCCGAGATCCCTTCACCGGGAGTGACCCCTTGGGCAGATGTTTACGTCAGGGTAATAACTTCAATATAGTCAATTACAAGTTGCTTTGCATCGCGGTATTCAATTGGAATATCCTACACCTCATTCCACGAGGAAAGAGCCGAGATCCCTTCACCGGGAGTGACCTCTTTAGCAAAGGTTTTTCGCCACTATATTTTTATAAAAAGCTATCAGGTTCCTTCAACGAGATCGAGTTCATTACGTTAAAGGATTTTCGCCAAAAACCAGCTGTAGCCCTCCGTCGTATCTTATGGATGGTCAGTAGTATTCAAGCTATGTTTGTTGGCCTTCGTCAAGGCATAGTGTTTGGTAGTTGCTGGGTATTCATTTGTTGCATAGATAGATGTGTTGGTTTGGGACAGTCGTATAGCCTTGTTGGCCTTCGTCAAGGACTTGTGCGGGTGGGTTCACATTAACCTGGACAATGATGGGTAGAACTTGACATGTGACTTATGATTTGTTGGCCTTCGTCAAGGTCATAAGAGCATGGGACAAAAATCACATCGGGAGTTTCAAACATAAAGCAAACTTGCCAGATATGCGCATACCTTCTAGAGTGTGATAACTTGAGTGGCTTCTATCAAGTTATCATGCGATGATAGTTGGATCCCGATTCTCACTGATGAGTTGGTTTACTCTTCGGGTGATCCCGACTAATTCTTCTTTCAGGTTTGGAGGAGAATTTGAGATTACAGTGGGAGGTTTCCTAATTAGATAAATTGATAACCATTCTGATCTAGGTTAGAGTGCACGCAGAGCATTTCTTTTCTCTCTCTCTCCTTTAGCAGCGACCTTTGACCGACCCTAGACTATGATTCAGTGACCAAGTTGACTGAACCTTCTTAAAATACAGACTTTTGGATTGTCCGAGTTGCATAAGTCATTGCCGCTCCTTTTTTTACCCTTTGCATTTCTCAGAACACCCCGTATTACTACGGATATCCACTTCCATTAGATAGATCCATCGTATGGTTATATACGAACTCGAAGAGACTTCTTCGAGGATGGATCCAGGTTCAGGAGAAATAGAATTGGTTTTTTCAGTTGTCTTTTGTTATCACCTTCTCTCAGGTAGCGAGGGCTCCTTAGTTTAGGAGAGTACACCTATTACGCTTATTGGATAGTCTTATTCCAAACCATAGGCAGGTGCCGAAAGGTAGGGAAGGAAGAAAACCAATTAGCCTAAGTAGGGTATACAGAAGGTAATAACTAAAGACAAAATAAAGGGATTTGAAAGAGGGCAAAGTAAATTGCAACTGTTATCATTCACGACCAAACCGCGTAATTCATCGCCACTCCTATTTCACGTTTGATTTTTCCCAGTTCGGGAGAAATAGAATAAGGTATTATTCAGTTTTCTTTTATCATCACCTTCTCTCAAGTTGCGAGTACTCCTAGGATTAGGAGAGTACACATATTATGCTTACTGGATAGTCTTCATCCAAACCATAGGCTGGTGCCGAACGGTAGGGAAGGAAGAAAACCATTTAGCCTAACGATGGTGTACAGAAGGTAACGACTAAAGACAAATAAAGGGATTTGGAGAGAAGGCAAAGAAATATACGGTTATAGTCATGAATTAGATTATGGAAGAGGCATTACTATGAATACCAGGATACCCCTACGAGACATTTTCATGTTTCAGTTTCACTGCGCATTGTTAAAAGGAAAACTGATTTCCCGATTAGATACTTACTCCAGGGTATGTATTTACCAGGTTTTAATATTCTCATATCTGTATAGTTTTACAGATGATGAGTGGGAGTAAGTTATTGGGAATTAGGTGATCATCCTCATTATATCGGAATTCGTTGTAATTGGTGATATTTGAGGAAATCACATGGGTACTGTTTTCAACCTACGATGCACAGGTTTTGAGTTATTCAACTCAGCGGACTTATACAGAGTATTGTATGTTGTCCAGTGTCCGTCAGGACAGAGGGGTAGGTCCTCGTACTATGTTCTGTTTACTTGTGACTTCTCTAGTTTTTAGACAAGTGTTTCGTAGAAATACAATATCTGAGTTATGAGAAGTTGTGAGCATATGAATAAAGTAGAGAACCAGATATCGCAAGTATCGGGATTCTTCAAAGAGATCGAAGATGTAGATTCTTGTGATTGGTATTCTGTTGATAATAATGGTTTTGAGAAATTTGTTTCTCTTTCAGGTTACTCATAATTCGATGGATTCCTAAGTTGAGTAATGTTGATTAGCCTCTCTCCATTCAGTTGTTATGCACTGGAGACAGCTGCATGATTTGAATCTGGTTCCAATTAAATTAGTGCCTCTGTTTCTATATTGGATATAGAATGGTTCATATCTTAACGATGTTAAGGTAAGGGGAGTTGTCCAGCTTATGCTTAAAACCAGACACTGGATAACTTAAGGCACGTTTCTATAATGGCAGTTTGTGGGTTGACCCTGGCTTTGACGAGGGTTGACATTTCTACCATCTGGAAGATCAATAGTGATATTGTTCTTGACTCGCCACAGTTTTATCAAAATGGATTTTTTCAGAAAACAGTAGTGGGAGTATGGTAGAACTGGAAGTGATTCCAGAACCGCAAATGATTACAGAAAATTTAATAGGACCTATATATTCAATCAGGTTAGACATTCCAATAGCTACTCCGCAGATATGGTGGGTAACCTCAGACACCCGAGAGGTACTCAGGTAGCCTCAAGGACGGTGACAGGGAGGTTCTTTTTTACCCAGACTTAACACTACTGTTGTTCCAGACTGAGAGACCCGGCAGAAGGATAAGTATAGCGTCGTTCTAAACTAGCTTTAGAAGTACACGCATATATTATTCTGCCAGAGGGTTGTCGTAGTCAGTGGGAGCAGCGGAAGTATAGTGGGCAAGTAGCTTATGTCTATTTATAGGCTTGAGCAAATATAATGGAGATTAGTTCATCTAATTTTGATGAGACAGTCATAGCTTTGACTTCATCATAATAGGGGATGGATCTGTTAAGAAGATAGTAGGGTGTAATGTCCTGGTATTTGGATGACATACACAAAGTAGGAAGTAAAATTCCTATACTACGATCGGTTGTACTGTGGTCGTCACACAGTTGTTTCTCCAGATAGGATATGGATATAATATCAGACATTCTGGTTTCTAGATCTATGGTTTTAGATCTGGATTTGGGTAGTTTCCCAATATGGGTACTTTGACTGTATTCTAATAGTTTTTAGAATAGATGACTCCTGGCATGGTGGTGTACCTGCAGGTGATGGAGTCACCCTCTCTAAGGGTGTCTTACAGACTAAAGGGGAGAGGGATGTGCATGATTGGCAGATCACTTGCTTAGGCAATTGAGTCAATTATGAGATATCAAGTGCCACGCCAGATGTAGTTTTTACACTTGATGCGATAAGTTTATATTAATCCAATCCTGAAGAAACGTAAGGAAGCAGTTTTAGAACATAAGTACAAGTTCTACGGATTTGATGACGGCAGCCTCCTTCGGGAGACGGTTATCATTCCAGGCTTCAGAGGTGACATGGATGACAGAGAGATTGTCAGAGTTATAGTTTTCCCTCTGACGAGGGACAGTATTATGGACAGATGGTCCAAGAGGATACTGTGGGAGGCTTGGTGCTGGATACTGATTAGGTTCAGTTATCGATACAGTCTAAGAAGTTTGGATTTGGAGTTCATTTATGAACTAGGTCCCATCAGATATTCAGACATATTCTAAGACAGGTATTACTCGATTCGGGAGATGGCTTTCTCCGCGAACTTGAGATTAAGAGAGACATACAAAGAAACATCAGGACGGATCCACTTACTGAGGCTATTTCTCGAACACAAGAGTTTTACAAACTAGTTTTGTGAAACTGATTAGTAGAGGAATTGGGTGTTCGGTATCACACGGGCTGTGAGTATGCGACATCGCAATAATTAGCCTTAAGTAGAAGTGGGAGATTGTGGGAGATACAGCCCTCAAAGTCAATTATTGGATCGCAGGTACGTGATCGCAATGATTGAGGCAGGACCTATACTGATATGACAGTCTTGCTCGAGATGATAGTATGCTTTCTGGTTTGTCTTTATCATCGTATACATGCTTTAGTTCACTATTGCATGATGATAGAGCCCATAGGATTCTTGCTTGACTACCAGCAGTATGAGGGCGATCATATACGTGAGAGCTGGGGTCTATAAGCACATCCTTAAAGTGTCCCTAGTCGTGGGAGTTTCGAGACAGGGCATCAATACTCCAGAGTAGAGTAGTGTATACAGTCGAGACCCCGACGAGGGGCGGTGGCCGGTCTCACAAGCCACTGGTGTCAGTTGGTTCCCCTAAGATGTATACAGGTGCTCATTGGATTATGAGTATACCGGACAGGACTCGCCGGGAATCTGCTAGTTGGTATTATACATATCGTCAGATAGCAATTCCCTGGTGACATGTGTACAGGTTAGTTCATCGACCTGAGATCGTCATTTGTCTCGTGTGAGTTCCCACTGTTCCTAGATTACTACCCTACCACGCTCAAAGGAGTTGTGCAAACAGGTTTAAGTTGGGTACAGTCCCGAGCCACATTGGAGGCAAGTGAGCGGATCGTCGAGGATTCGTCTCTCCCGGTATTGGGGGTTGATGTCGCGCAGTGCACGGGTGGCCATCACTAGGAATCCTCGACCGAGGTAGTGGAGAATTACTAATTTGGATCAGTAGTTTCTCAGGTGGTGATGGGCTTCATGCTGACACGATTTATCGCGTTATTAGGGGTCTGGCTTTATCCACCCCCTAGACTCGATATGCGATACTCTTGAGATGAATGGACCGGACTGTATATACATTGTCACTGTCCGGCTCAGTAGGGTTTATAGATGAGTTCGCTCGTCAGCTTCCCTTCCAATCAATACGTAGGCAAAACGTTACGTGCAACTTGTACCTCTGACGTGCTAGTGGTTATACCCAGTGCCAGTGTGTTGATGAGTCATTAGAGTCTCCCACAGACACTTTCCCAAGTTTGGGTGAAACGTTGTAGAGGCCGTATGGTGATATGGCAAGGTTCGAAAAAAGCACGTGCGTTTTCGCACGTGTCGTTTTTCGGGCAGATAATACTGGTAGGCTTTGGTTTAAGCCGGAACCCAGTATTATACTGTGTAGATATAGTATCTTTGTCTCAGTTACATTTATATTCGGTCGTAATGCAAATGTGGGTATGTTTATACTGAAACGGGGTTATCCTGAAATTCGTTTCAGGATCACTTTTGGAAGTTGCCAGTTTCCAGTTTTCTATCAGCCGTATTTTGACATTCGGTTAAAATGCGGATTTATCTTTTCTTGATGAGGTGTGTCAGTGTTCTAGAAGGTTCTAGAGAGGGTGACAAGGCTAGTGAGTCATTAGTGCATTAATGGAGCAATTAATGCTTGATGACTAACGGTTAAGGTTCAATGTATGCATTGATTGCATTCATACTAGGTGTATTTGTGACTCACTGTTTCTTTCATGATCATTTGCTTGTGGTCACCACTCCCTCCTCCTACACTCACCCCCCTCCTATAAGTGGCCGGTCACCCCCTTGAGGTTTGATTATGGTTGCTAGAAAAAGATTGGTATTGTTTTGGACTCATGGAAATTAGATAAGCCTCATTTCTCATTTGACCCGATTCCAAAAGGCAACTTCATTAACCGTTCGTCCACAGCCTTGGACGTAACGAGACAAAGTGTTCCACTCATTCTCTACATCATCTTGGCCGTCTCTTTTGGCAAACTTGACGAACGAGTTGCCTCGGTTCAGAGGCGGGAGCCCGTTTAAAGATCCGTCGACGTGGCGCCACCTGGACGAGAAGACTGGAGTTCAAGGAGATCGGAGCAGCCGCAACAAGCGTAGGATGATAGTTGAAGACCGAAGGACTCGGATCGTTTGGTATAACCTTTCTACCCACTTTGTAGTTTGTTAGTTAACATTTAATGGCAGATCCGGGTTACGGTACACGATAGCGCCAGTTGTAAAAAGTTTTTGTTCCGCATTGGGCGTCTGTTAGACGGCCAGGGCGCTATGGTGGACTTACAGTACGGGTGCTCAGTGGAGACTGGGTACACTGGACGGACTCGCCGAGAACTCCCAGATGGTATTATACCTCACGTCAGATGGCATTTCTCTGGTGACACTGGTACAGAGTAGTCTGTTGACCCGAGATCGTCATGGAGTCTTGTGTGATTCCAACTGTGCTTCGATTTTCATCATACCACGTCTAAGAGGGCCTGCAAAAAGGTGTCTTTTGGGTACAGTTCCGAATCGCATAGATGCATTGAGCGATAGGAGGGGATTCGTCTCTCCCGGTATAGGGAGTTGATGTTGCGCTGTGTTCGATTGGCTATAACTGGAAATCCCTGGTCAGGGTTGCTGAGATTTACTGGTAAGTGTTATCAGTTGTTTTTTGAACTGTTATGGACCTCATATCAACACGACTTATCAATCTACTGGGGTCTGACGTTTACCACCCCTAGGCGAGATATGCGACATATCAGACGAAGAGACCGGACTGTACGGGAGTGTTACTGAATGGATTCAGAAGAGAATGTATAGGCATGCTTGTTGATCTTCTAAGCGCTCAATACCTGGGTGGCTGTTACGTTTAGCTGACCGCTTGCAGCTTGTGGGTGTTTGATATGATCATCACCTACTGCCGGCGTATTGACGATTCTTTAGAGTCCTACACAGAGGTTTCTTGGTTCAGGAAAAACGGAGTAGGAGCACATATATGATATTTCCGGGACCAAGAACAATACGTGTATGTGATACCGTATTAGATTCTCGCGATATGAGATATCGGCCGGGTATATATGATATAGCCGGGTCATCGGATCAAGTGTTGATTCGATGAATTGATACAGATTATATTAGTCGGTTATTTGTGAAATAGCCGGATTATCGGATCAAGTATTGATTCGATAATTTAATGTATAACTATATATTTGATATATTAAATTACATTAACTGATATAATCTCATTAAAAGATTCTTTTTCTCACTTGGGTGATACATTGATATATATGCGATATATTTTAATTGTATTATTTTATTTTGTTACAATAAATATTATATATGTGATATATAATATTGTAACATGATGTGGTTATTAATGCAACATGTTTAGTGGAGATTAAACATGGTTAGGGTTTGATTTGGGTTAAGCTTTTCTAGAAGTTTCTAGAAGCTTTCATTTTTGTTTTGGAAAAGATATTTATGTTGATATTTTAAGTGACTCATCTTTAACTCAACCCAAACTCTAGCCCTAGTTAAATCTCTACAATGGTTATATTGACCATGGTTGCATTTCTAACTTCATTCTTAACTTTCATTATTCATCATAAAAGGATCCCTATTCTTCATCTTCTTCTTCCTTGATGCAAAGCTTTCTTGCTTTGCTTTTTGTGATGAAAGTGAGTGAGAATAAGAAAACAAATGAGAGCAAAAATCCTACTTCATCATCCTCATCTACCCTTGCCATTTAGATGAGGGTGTTCACTTCATTTTGTGAGTGAGAGCTTGTGTTAATGAAACTTCAAGGTAGATCATCTTTGTTATCGAAGATCGGAAGCAAGCTTGCATCTTTCTCTTCGTGGAGCCTCTCTAGAGTCCGGATGCACGATGATCGCAGCGAAGGGACCTCAACACGGAGCTTTAGAAGTGAAGGAAAGGATATACAAAGGTTGTAATCCCTCTCACTTAGTGTTAAAGTGTTTAACATGTTTGTTTCGCCTAATCTCTAGTTTAAAGATCTTGGTTAGGGTTGTTCAGCATGTCTAAATTTTATATCGGGCATGGTTGATGCCATGTAGACTCTTGTGCGTGTGCCTAGAAACCCTACAATAGGAAGCTCAAGCAGGTATCGATGAAGATAGATCAAATGAATGAAAGAAATCAACAGATCCCAAATGGATATATGATCAAAGGAACGAATAGTATCACAGATCTGAAGATAAGTATATCCTAAGATTTTTTAAGTGGAGTATCGTATCATAAGTATGTCGCGGAACATACGTATGGTACGTCGCTCTACTCAAGCTACTTACTCCATCAATCAAGGTCAACCTATGAAACGAATGTTCGGGTCTAATACCCCCCGTCAAGTCTAAGTTCCGTAAGGTCAAGCCTAGGTTCCGAAATATATACGCCGTTGACACGACCCGAAACAGCACGTGACTGGCACTTGAATCATGTGAAGTCTATAGGACCCCACCTTATTCAAGTAAGACAAAAGCCCAGAAATTTAAACCATTTAAAAGAAGAAGTGAAGGAAAACTTGTTTTTAAGCAAGTGGTTTTAACAAATAAGTGGCAATAAACATTTAAAAGCAACATCATGTTTTTCCAAAAAATTCGGCAGAGTCTCCTTTGTAAATACTGGCCCCAAACGGGTACAATACAAGAAATACATATAAACGGTGAATAAAGGAATCCCCAATCGGGAGCTAGCTCTTCGCCAATTGGCGGAAACAACCACGCAAGCAAGATAATATACAACGCCGAAGGCGAGGATCAAAACTCAGAAAGAAACCGACATCCTCAAGAAAACCAGAGAAGAACCATATTAATACAAGCGCGCGACTCTATGGTCGAAAGAATATACAAATGGTCTTCTAAGTCTATCAAATAATACAAGTCTGGTTGATGGAGTTTAGTAGATACAACTGAAATAAAGAAAGTACGACGGTGGTCACGATGCGAGTGAACCCACCTACCAAAGCAATCACTCGGAAGAAGGCAGTATGCCAGGAAGCCGCAATGAAACCTGTACGGCCAAACCTGCAAGAAACTGTAGCACAACGGGGGTGCGTTGCCAACTCGTGAGTAGAAAACATCACCGAGAAGAAATCGCATATATGACTCTCTCCTAGGTCATACAATAATATCCTCATAACATATATAACCTGAAACATCTAATAATGGCAAAGGTAATCATCTAAACATAAGTATAATACCAAGTGCCCGTGTCAGTGCCTCAGGTAGCAACATGTCACATATATGATGTGTGAATGTATCAAGAATGAAAGCAGAATACATCTTGTGCGAGAAAACTGTTTTCTTATCTCAGTGAGATTTTTGTATAAAAATCGAAGTATCATCAATGAAATCAATAGGGAATCCGTGTCATGCATCGACACAAAACATATATCTCAATATCTCAAATCTCGGGCTCCGCATAGTCAAGATCGGCCCATGGGCTCCGCATAGTCAGGATCGACCCATATCACACATAATACTCAAATCTCGGGCTTCGTATTGTCAGGATCGGCCCATATCACACAAAATACTCAAATCTCGAGAAAACCGCAAATTCCTATTTTTTAGAAATGATAATGAGTTTATAAATCCTTGCGGTTTCTCCAAATCTAGAAATCACATGGAAAATCCAAATCACGTAATCAAAAGTAAATAAGCAGTGAATTACCGGAATAAAGCCCCATAATATTGCATGACAAATGAATATATGAATGCACCAGGTATCGAGCAAGGAATGCATTAACTAAACTAGCATATGAAATCAATCGTACTAATACTATGTTGCAACTACTAGCTAGCAATTTATACCAATGAAGTAGTGTTTTCTAATGTGTACATGACATGGAAATTACCGATGATGATGTGTGTGAGCCGGCAAGCAAGTGGAGCATACGCATCATCGGTAATGGTGCTGGTGTCCTGACAACAGGGTTTCATAATAACTAACGAGAACACATTTAAGCATGCAATGTGATGCGAACAGCAAGAATATACGGAAAATGAATAATAAACGCAACAATGAAAAATATACATTTCTATAGACGAGTTATAAGGTCTTGGTATTTGAAATAGCGCGAATCATGGTTTTAAGAAAATAGGGGATACAGTGTTTTTAAGTAAATGTTTATCCTTTGGAAAAATCCGTAATATCCCTCAGGCTGTCTTTAAAATACTCACGATTCGTTAGTTTTGAAAATAAGGATGACTCGAGCCCAGTCTAATATCTACCAAGTAAACTATAGGACGAAGCTAAGAGACTAATCGAAAAGGTAAGGAAATCCACCTAAGTCCGAATCGATATATCTAGTAGTCGGTGATCCCGCCTCAATGGCGTCACTTACGATAAAATATATAATACGACATCCTCGAGTCAAGAATGAGAATGAATCATCATATTTATACTTCGTACGGTAAAATCCATCGTACGGCATCCCAAAATCGGGGTACGGATCAAATATCACATTTATCTCAATATTCATATGGTATCATTATCATAATAACATGAACTAGGGGTACTGATCTAAAGTCTAGTACATTCCGATACCATCAACATATATCCTCTTGTGAATAAAATCACATCGCCCATCGATCCACTAAAATATCATGTCGTATCTCATAACACGACCCAAATCACATAACCGATCTCACGGCATCATGCCCGATCATATCGACTCTCCTCCGAGTATCATATACTATCCTCATCATCCGTGTATATGTATATGCATATATATATGTACCAACACATCCATACACACACACACACACACACACACACACCCCCCACCAAACATATCACGTGCGTGCATGTGTGTGTGTGTGTCAACCTTGACTCTAAGGTTTCGCAACTAGGAAACTAACTAACAACGCTATCTTCCAAAATACGCTAAAAATAACCGATGATCTCCTAAAGCCGCTCTTGCTAATTATCCACATATCACAATACATATAATTGTATATATAACATATTCATATACTACATTACGAAACTTCGGGGGTGCTATACGCTATCCACCCGACTTCCCCCGTAGATATACATCTACTCACCTTGATCCTTGCTTGCCGAAGTCGATGTCGCCATGCTCTTCCTTTGTGGTACGAAATCCACGTGAAGGTACCTACATATCACAAATATCGTATCGCATCAAAACATCCAATTCAAAACCAAAACGACACGCGAAGCACACATAGGTTAAAACCTATGGCCTACTCATGCAAAAAAACCAAATAACCCTCGATATCGATGTACAAATGCCAATCGATCGAGACAAAACGAAATATCCCAAGTTTCAAGTCATGCAAAAGCCACAAGTCAAAACAGCAACAAAAGAAAATGGTTCCAAATTTTGGTTCAGGTGAAATAGGGGTAAACAAGCAATACAGTGGGGTAGTATAACGGGTATATGAGCTACATAACCAATTCCAACACCAACTCCCACAGTTGACCCGATGAGATCACCCCAAAAACCGAGCTGGCCGGCCTTAGATGCTTGGTTTGGGTTCGTGCTTGCAGGGTGGTCTCCTGGTGTTCAATCTAGGTCAATAGGGTTGCTAGTTTTTCTTGTAAAGGTTCCATGTCATTCCAGATTCCCTGTAGGCATCAAATTATACACAAACCGACGCGGAAAGTTTCTAAAGTACTAGTTTTCATGGCCTAGGCTCTGGTTTTTAACACTAAGGGGTTCTAGTCACCAATTACATATCATTTGCACCATCACAACTCAAGAATCCATTAAACTTGATCTTGGAATTTTCCAAGATCACTAAACCTCACACAATCAATTCTAAAATACAGTAGAAGCTAAAAGAAATCAAATACTACACTAAGGGCGAAAGTGATACCTCATTTGGCAACTCAAGAATTTTTTTGAGTTGCCCCAAGTTCTCAAAATCCCATTTTTCTTGGTCCACCATGCTTGTAGTGAGCTTTTGCATGAATTTTGTGAATGTAACTAGGTGTTTTAAGGTGGTTTTGGTGCTGTTGTGAGGAGGTATAGGAGGTGGAGGGAAGAGGGCAGCCATGGAGGAAGAAGAGGAGAAGAAATGATGAAGATGATGAAGTAAATAACAATGCCACGGTCAACACAAGACCCCTCACCCTCTCTCTCTTGCCCATACCTCCATTCTTTAATCTTTATTCATTTCTTCTCTTTTCTTCTTTTTTTTCCTTTTTCTTTTCCTTTTCATCTCATTTTAAAAACAATGACATGCTTGGAAAAAAAAAGAAGTCATGGTAGAAAAATGTAACAAGTGTGTAACATGACATGGTGTATGTCACATGCACAAAACAAAATCAATGCATGATTAAATACTAATCGAGTTTAGTAATACTAACTTATATATAAATTATTGAATACTAAATTGTAAAATTCCCAATTTTCATAAATTCTTTTAAAATCAATAATTGATATAAATTTCCAAATATTTCTCAATTTATCGGTATATAATTATACCATATCAATAAAACTAATCTCCACATATTAAAATATTCATAATATTTATTATTTTAATTATTTAACTTCCCAAAAATAATATCTTATTTTTCTGAAATGTTACAGTCTTCCCCCCTTAAATAAATTCGATCCCCGAATTTAAATTAAACCCCTCAAAAACTAAAACATTTCGGTAAAATGATCAAGTCGTCGGGGCTCCGAAATCATAATTACATAAAACATGTTGTAGCGCAATACATGCGCATGAAAACGAGTATATAACTCAAAATCAAAACTCCGTCAAGCATCACGTAATCATCGGAGTTATGGTCAAGGTACCAATGTCAAAGTCCAATACGAAAAACAACATGATATACATCAAAACTATAACGTGCACATAGTACGCATCGTTGTAAACTCGTCAAAACATCTGAAAAGAATGCATGCCAACCCTTTTTCAAATCACTGTGCGATGCGCGTATCATGGCACAAGTAGCGGATGCTTATTGTAAGAAAATAACTATATATATATATATCCTTTGTTTAACATACATGTACTGCCATTTTGAAAATAAATAAGAAGGGTTTCCTTTGTAAAATGTTTCGTTTCATCTCGGACACATAGGAAAAATATTAAGACTATAGCTCCTTTTTGGAAATCCCTTCGATAACTATCGATGCATGCAAAAACACCTAGGTACTGTTCTCAGAACAGTCCTGCTCGGTTACTAAACTAAATAGTAAATATCATAAAAACGTATTGATCAATGAAATCATACTCAATAGTATATGTATTAATGCCACATGCGTCTGGTACGCGCAGAAATCGAAATCAATGAATGTGTCATACATGTGCACAGAAACAAAATCTAAGTGCAATGGGTGTGCACGAAAACACCCGTCAAAGGCAACGGGTGTGCCTGACAGCAATATCAGGTGCATCTGATATGAATGAAGAATCCCGATTTAGTGCATCTGGTGTGCACCAAAATCACATCAAGCGCGCCAAGTATGCGCAAGAATCCAACTCAAGTGCACAAAGTGCACGAAAACAAATATCGAATATCACAATCGAAATCAACGGTATACAACAAACCACAATCCAAATCAGGTATACCGTGGTATATAATCCCACAACTACGTGCATCAACGTGCACAAAATCGAATCAAATCCGTAAAAGTGCATGAAAACTACACCGAAGGCACAAGTTAAATCACATACATACCATAGGCATGAAATCAAAATCAAACATCTCGAATGACATGAAATCGAAGTCGAGTGCAACTGGGGTGCACAAAATCCCAATCATGCAAAAAATCGCCCAAAACACCGAAATCCAAAATAATGGACACGTGCTATTCGAATCACCAAATCGCAAATCGTAAACACTGTCGTCGATATGTCCTTCCTTCAAAGTCGAGAAGGTGTCGGTGCATCCAAAGCTAGTAGAGCAAGACATCTACTTGCCTCCTTTTCATGGTCTGGCACCTTGTGCCCTTAGGCTCTCGTCTCTCACTGCGAATTGCAAGTTACATAATTCCTCGGCTCAACGGCCCAATATGGAAATGATGACGGAAACAGTTCCACTCTGGCACATCCTCTAAAGATCTCTGGCCAACTATCATGGTCACTCGTAACATGTCTCGTCGGTGATGCCGAACTCCGGCCTACTGGGTGTACGTAATACGACCGATCCTGGGTCCAAGTCTTCTCGTTTAGTATTCCAGAAAGATTCTTCGGGGTCTCTCCCAATCTCGTTTTTGCCGAACTGCCCGGAAGTTATCACCCTTTACTAAATCCATTTCTTGTTCCAAAATAGCTGCGTACTCATCACGACTTCTTCGGAAAGGTATATCCATATTCAACGCCTCTGCATGCGTATGATATCTATGATGTCAACGGGGTGGAACGTCATCTTATCAAAATCTCGTACGAACCTCTTACTCCACTTTTCTCTAATGTCGACTGATTCGGACTCGTCTCTTCGTAGCTGTATGAACTGCGCTACAATTGGCTTTACTCAAATGTAGAGTCTCCCTTCTGAAACTACGCATTCGACAGCTCAAAATCTTGTGGTAGGTATCTGGCCAACTACGCCCTCGGAAACTTTTCCTATTCGTCGGATGAATACTCTTCATTTGTCCATTTTCTATCGACTCTCAACGTGCCTTTGTGAAGTCTTCTCCAGATGAAATTAATCAATCGGATGACCTCGCATCGGGGTATGCAAATGAACCACATGTCCTAGTCATTCATCCATGGGTGACTAGCGATCCTCTATCAAATCCCTAAATACAAACTCGTGCTGCAATAGCTTCAAATATCTGGGGCGATATGTGCCAGTTGCAGCAACAACTAGCTCATCCGTCCGCACGATAGACAATGCCTCAATCATCATGAATAAACGGTGCATTGACGGTCATCACATTCTGGCTGGCCCCTAGTGGTGACCCAATCCTCTTGTGATGATCTGAACGTTCGAGAAATCTTAGTAACAAAAATCCATCAAAACGCTCCTGTCATGAAAAACACAATAAAATGACATATCTATGCAATCGTGTCACTGGCATTACGCCCTGGTCAGTCCTCGTCCAAGATGAGCTCATGATGACCGCAACTCTAGCCGCAGCTCTCTCTGACTGTGTAACCGTGGTAAGAGAAACCATAAACCGATATCGATGAGGATAGATAATAGGAATGAATAGGAATACAATACATAAGAAAAGTACATCCTAAGGCTTCTTAAGCGGAGTAGCGTATCGTAAGTATGCCGCGGAACATACACACGATATGTCACTCTACTTAAGTCACCTACTCCATCAACCAAGGTCAACTTATACGACGAAAGTTCGGGTCTAATACCCCTCGACCAAGTCTAAGTTCCGTAAGGTCAGGCCTAGGTTCCGAATATATATATACGTCCTAGACTCCGCATAGTGAAACCTAGACTCGAACCAAGGTTAAACCTAACGCTCTGATACCAACTTTGTCACGACCCGAAACAGCACGTGACTGGAACTTGAATCATATGAAGTCTATAGGACCCCACCTAATTCAAGTAAGCCAAAAGCCCAGAAATCTAAACCATTTAAAAGAAGAAGTGAAGAAAAACTTGTTTTTAAGCAAGTGGTTTTAACAAATAAGTAGCATTAAACATTTAAATGCAACATCATGTTTTCCCGAAAAATTCGGCAGAATCTCTTTTGTAAATATTGGCTCCAAACGGGTACAACACATGAAATGTTAGTTATATGCATGCCCTAGAGGCCATTACTGTACATTGGATGTATATTGTAGTGGATGCTGGGACATATATAGGGAGGACTTTCTTGCTCGACATGATAGTATGCTATCTGGTTGCTCTTTACCTTAACATGTATACTGATTGTCTCTCTGTTACATGTTGGTAAAGCCCTTAGGATGTGTGCTTGACTACCTGGACTATGATGCGGATCATACTAGTGGGGACATGGTAGTCCATAAATACATCCTTCAAAGTCCCTAGTCGAGGGTGTATCGAGACGGGGCATCGATATACCAGAGTAGACTAGCGTATACCTTCTCGACCCATACAGATGGGCGATGGATGATCCCATATCCATTGGTGTTTGACATCGGAGATGATATACGGGTGCTCAGTAGAGACTGGGTACACTGGACGGACTCGCCGAGAACTCCCAGATGGTATTATACCTCACGTCAGATGGCAGTTCTCTGGTGATACTGGTACAGAGTAGTCTGTTGACCCGAGATCGTCATAGAGTCTTGTGTGGTTCCCACTGTGCTTTGATTTCCATCTTACCACGTCCAAGAGGGCGTGCAAAACGGTGGTTTTTGGGTACAGTCCCGAGTCACATGGAGGCAATGAGCGATAGGAGGGGATTCGTCTCTCCCGGTATAGGGAGTTGATGTTGCGCTGTGTTCGATTGGCTATAACCGGAAATCCCTGGCCAGAGTTGCTGAGATTTACTGGTAAGTGTTACCTGTAGTTTCTCGAATGTTATAGACCTCATATCGACACGACTTATCGAGCTATTGGGGTCTGACGTTTACCACCCCTAGGCGAGATATGCGACATATCAGACGATCAGACCGGACTGTACGGTAGTGTTACTGGTTGGATTCACTGGTGTGTGAGCGGGCTTGCTCGTCGATCTTCAGATCGCTCAATACCCGGGTGGCCGTTACGTTTAGCAGACCGCTTGCGGCTTGTGGGTGTTTGATATGATCATCATCTGCTGCCGGCGTATTGACGAGTCTTTAGAGTCCTACACAGAGGTTTCCTGGCTCAAGCGAAACGAAATAGGAGCGCATATGGGATATGTGCGGGACTGAGAATAATGCGTGTATGTGATACCGTATTTCATTCTCGCGATCAATGTGTCGGATGGTTGTATGCAATATAACCTAGTTATCAATTCAAGCGTTGAATCGATAAGCCGATACATTGAATACTAGTCGGTTGTGTGCGACATGACCGGATCATTGAATCAAGTGTTGATTTAATGATTTAATGCATAATTATATATTTGATATATTACTTTGCATTAACTAGTATTGGTTCACTTTAAATGGATTTTCTCACTTGGATTGTGCACATTGTATATGTGATATACATTTGTACATTTGATTGTATCATGTTTGATGATACATGATAGTTTGGTGTATGGATTAAACCATGGTTGATCAATGGTTAGGGTTTCTTTTGCTTTATTTATCCATTTTGTTTATTTTAGCAAAAGAAAATAATGAAGAGATAATGGTGGCTTTGTTTGTTTGTTTATGAACCTTCATGAAGATTTGACCTAAGTGACCATTTTGTCTTCATGTCTTAACCCAACCATTCACTAACCCTTGTTAATTCTCTACACCTAACTATGGTTTGATTATGATAAGGATGATTTTCTTTTTATTCTTCAATTTCTTATCAAAACTTATCATCTTCTTCCTCTTCTTCTTCTTCATGAAGAAACCTTACTTCATCAATGGTGGATTGATGAAACAAGTGAGAAATCCAATTCTAAAGTCTACCCACTTCCTATTTCTTCATCCTCTACCTCTTGCCAAGTAGTAGAGTGTGTTCTCTTCACAATTTTTTGGACTTGGTGAAGTTGGAGCTTGATTTAGCGATGCCTCGACGTAGATCATCTTCGGCATGGACATCGATGACCTAGACCGTCCATTCTCCGATGAAGCCGACGGTAGAGGCCGGGACCTGTTATGGACAGCGAGGAGGCTTCATTGCGGAGCTATGGAGGTGGAGAACCGGATATACAAAGGTTGTATTTCCGTATCTCTTAGTTAAGTGTTAACTAGAT
The DNA here is from genome assembly GCA_030015575.1 of Agapanthus africanus. Taxonomy (NCBI): domain Eukaryota; kingdom Viridiplantae; phylum Streptophyta; class Magnoliopsida; order Asparagales; family Amaryllidaceae; genus Agapanthus; species Agapanthus africanus. The sequence goes on from CM057341.1 coordinate 392,700,694, forward strand.
TTCGTTTTCGCCTAGAATTCTAGCCAACGATCCGTACATTAGGGTTTCTCGGCACCGTAATTTTTGAAATTGGCATGATCGATGCTTTGTGAGACCTCATTAGGATGCCTAGGAACCCTACATGAAATACATATAAACGGTGAATAAAGGCATCCCAAAGCAAGAGCTAGCTCTTCGCCAATTGGCGGAAACAACCACGCATGCAATATAATATACAACGCCAAAGGCGAGGATCAAAACTCAGAAAGAAACCAACATCCTCAAGAAAATTAGAGAAGAACCTTAATAATACAAGGGAGTGAATTTAAGGTCGAAAGAATATACAACTGGTCTACTAAGTCTATCAAATAATACAATTCTGGTTGATGGAGTTTACTAGATACAACTGAAATAAATAAAGTACGACGGTGGTCACGATGCGAGTGAACCCACCAACCAAAACAATCACCAGGAAGAAGGCTGTGTGCCAGCAAGCCACAATGAAACCTGTACGGCCAAACCTGCAAGAAACTGTGGCACAACGGGGGTGAGTTGCCAACTCATGAGTAGAAAACATCACCGAGAAGAAATCGCATGTATGACTCTCTCCTAGGTCATACAATAATATCCACATATCATATATAACTTGAAACATCTAATAATGGCAAAGGTAATCATCTAAACATATGTATAATACTAAGTGCCCGTGTCAGTGCCTCAGGTAGCAACATGTCACATATATGATGTGTGAATGCATCAAGAATGAAAGCAGAATACATCTTGTCCGAGAAAACCGTTTTCTTATCTCAGTGAGATTTTTGTATAAAAACCATCAACGAAATCAACGGGGAATCTGTGTCAACCATCGACACAAAACATATATCTCAATATCTCAAATTTCCGGCTCCGCATAGTTAGGATTGACCCATGGGCTCCGCATAGTCAGGATCGACCCATATCACACATAATACTCAAATCTCGGGCTCCGCATGGTCAGGATCGGCCCATATCACAGAAAATACTCAAATCTCGAGAAAACCGCAAATTTCTATTTTTATAAATGATAATGAGTTTATAAATCCTTGCGGTTTCTCCAAATCCAGAAATCTCATGGAAAATCCAAATCACGTAATCAAAAGTAAATAAACAGTGAATTACCGGCATAAAGCTCCATAATATTGCATGACAAATGAATATATGAATGCACCGGGTATCGAGCATGGAATGCATTAACTAAACTAGCATATGAAAGCAATCGTACTAGTACTATGTTGCAACTACTAGCTGCCAGTTTATACCAATGAAGTAGTGTTTTCTAATGTGTACATGACATGAAAATTACCGATGATGATGTGTGTGAGCCGGCATACAAGTGTACGTCGAGCATACGCATCATCGGTAATGGTGCTGGTGTCCTAACAATAGGGTTTCATAATAACTAACGAGAACGCATTTAAGCATGCAATGCGATGCGAACAGCAAGAATATACGGACAATGAATAGTAAACGCAACAATGAAGAATATACATTTTTATAGACGAGTCATACGGTCTTGGCATTTGAAATAGCTCGAATCATGGTTTTTAAAAAATAGGGGCTACGGTATTTTTAAGAAAAGGTACATCCTTTAGAAAAATTGGTAATATCCCTTTGGCTGTCTTTAAAATACTCATGATTCGTTAGTTTTGAAAATAAGTATGACTCGAGCCTAGTTTAACATCTACCAAGTAAACTACAGGACGAAGCTAAGAGACTAATCGAAAGGGTAAGGAAATCTACCTAAGTCCGAGTCGATATATATAGTAGTCGGTGATCCCGCCTCAATAGCGTCACGTACGATAAAATATATAATATGATATCCTAGAGTCAAGAGTGCTGATCAATCATCATATTTATACTTCGTACGGTAAAATCCATCGTACGGCATCCCAAAATCGGGGTACGGGTCAAATATCATATTTATCTCATTATTCATATGGTATCATTATCATAATAACCTGAACTAGAGGTACTGATCTAAATTCTAGTACATTCCGATACCATCAACATATATCCGCGTGTGAATAAAATCACATCGCCCATCGATCCACTATAATATCATGTCGTATATCATAACACGACCCGAATTACATAACCGATCTCACGACATCATGCCCGATCATATCGACTCTCCTCCGAGTATCATATACTATCCTCATCATCCGTGTATATGTATATGTGTGTGTGTGTGTGTCTATATATATATATATATATATATATATATATATATATATATATATATATATGTACCAACGCATCCACACACACACACACATATATATATACATATAAACATATACACCCAAACATATCATGTGCATGCATGTGTGTGTGTGTCAACCTTGACTCCAGGGTTTCGCAACTAGGAAACTAACTAACAACGCTATCTTCCAAAATACGCTAAAACTAACCCATGATCTTCTAAAGCCGCTCTTGCTAATTATCCACATATCACAATACATATAATTGTATATATAATATATTCATACATTACACTACGAAACTGCGGGTGTGCTTTACGCCAACCACCCGACTTCCCCCGTAGATATACATCTACTCACCATGATCCTTGCTTGCCGAAGTTGATGTCGCCATGCTCTTCCTATTTCGTACGAAATCCACATGAAGGTACCTAAATATCACATATATCGTATCGCATCAAAACATCCAATTAAAAACCAAAACGACACGCGAAGCACACATAGGTTAAAACCTATGGTCTACTCATGCAAAAGAACCAAATGACCCTCGACATCGACGTACATGTAGGGTTAGCTTAGCACCTTGTGAAGGTTTTAGCAAGCATCAAATATGCTATATTAAAATTTTTGGGGTGCTAAACAAACCCTAACCAAGAACTTAACTAGAGACTTAGGGTAAACATAATAAGTAAACAACTTTACTTCTAAGAGTTAGGGATTACAACCTTTGTAGTCCGTTCCTTCATTTCATAAGCTCCGTGTTGAGGTCCCTTCGCCGCGATCATCATGTACCCGGACTCTAGAGAGGCTCCATAAAAAGAATGATGCAAGCTTGCTTCCGATCTTCAATAACTAAGATGATCTACCTTGAAGAAACTCAAACCCAAGCTCTTGCTTCACTAATCAAGTATTAGCAAAGCAAACACCCTAATCTAAGTGGCTAGAATAGATGAGGATGATGAAGAAGGAATTTAGCTCTCTTTTGTTTTCAATTTCTCACTAATTATCATCACATATCAGAAAGCTAGAAAGCTTTTTCAAGAGGAAGAAGAAGAAGAAATCTATTTGTGATGAATAATGAAAACTTGTGTATGGTTAGAATTGCAACCATGGGTTAAGAATGAAGACTTAACCCTTGTAGAGAATTAAGTATGGTGAAGGGTTTGGGTTGGGTTAAGAAATATCTACACAAAATATCATAGTCAAAGTCAAAGCTTCAAGAAGCTTCTTGAAAGCTTCATGCAAGATTAACCCTAATCCAGACCCTAACCATATTTAAACTCCACAAAACATGTTGCATTTGTAACCATAACTTGTTACAATATTTTATATCATATATACAATATTTATTATTGTTAGTTGTATGTATGCCCTAGAGGCCAGTATTGTACAGATGATGTATATTATATTGGATGCTTAGACATATATAGAGATGACTTTCTTGCTCGATATGATAGTATGCTATCTGGTTACTCTTTATCTTGAAATGTACACTAGTCTCTTTAAACTGTCTTATTGTTACATGTTGGTAAAGCCCTTAGGATGTGTACTTGACTACCTGGACTATGATGCAGATCATACTAGTGGGGACATGGTAGTCCATAAGTACATCCTTCATGGTCCCTAGTCGTGGGTGTATCGAGACGGGGCATCGATATACCAGTGTAGACTAGCGTATACGCTTCTCGACCCATGAGATGGGCGATGGATGATCCCATATCCATTGGTGTTTGACATCAGAGATCGTGTACGGGTGCTCAGTGGAGACTGGGTACACTGGACGGACTCGCCGAGAACTCCCAGATGGTATTATACCTCACGTCAGATGGCAGTTCTCAGGTGACACTTGTACAGGTTAGTCTGTAGACCCGAGATCGTCATAGAGTCTTGTGTGATTCCCACTGTGCTTTGATCTCCACCTTACCACGTCCATGAGGGCATGCAAAACGGTGGTCTTTGGGTACAGTCCCGAGTCACATGGAGGCAATGAGCGATAGGAGGGGTTTCGTCTCTCCCGGTATTGGGGGTTGATGTTGCGCTGTGCTCGATTGGCCGTAACAGGGAAGTCCCTGGCCAGGGCTGATGAGAGATTTACTGGTAAGTGTTACCAGTAGTTTCTCGACCCGTTATGAGCCTCACATCGGCACGACTTATCGGTTATTGGGGTCTGACGTATACCACCCCTAGACTTGATATGCGACATATCAGACGAACAGACCGGACTGTGTGGTAAGTGTTACTGGTTGGATTCACAGGAGTGTGAGCGGGCTAGCTCGTCGATCTTCTGATCGCTCAATACCCGGATGGCCGTTACGTTTAGCAGACCGCTTGCGGCTTGTGGGTGCTTGATATGATCATCATCTGCTACCGGCGTATTGACGAGTCTTTAGAGTCCTACACAAAGGTTTCCTGGCTCAAGCGAAACGAAATAGGAGCGCATATGAGATATGTGCGGGAGCGAGAATAATGCGTGTATGTGATACCGCATTTCATTCTCGCGATAAATGTTTCGATTGGTTATATTCGATATGACCTAGTTATCGAATCATTGATTCGATAAATCGATACATTGAATACTAGTCGGTTATGTGCGACATGACCGGATCATTGAATCAAATGTTGATTTAATGATTTAATGTATAATTATATATTTGATATATTACTTTGCATTAACTAGTATTGGTTCACTATAAACGGATTTTTCTCACTTGATGCACATTGTATATGTGATATGCTTTTGTGCACATTTTTGTATCATGTTTGATGATACTTGTTCATTTGGTTAAGTGTAAAGAATTAAACCATGGTTAAGTAGATAATTAGGGTTTTGATTTATTCTCTCATTTATTTATCCATTCTTTATTTATATAAATGGATAAATGAAAACATAATGGTTTCTTTTTATCATGAAGCTTGTTGAAGCTTCATGAAGCTTTGACTAAAGAAACCATTTTGTCTTCTAGCTTAACCCTAACCCTTCTCATTTACCATGGTCTTTTCTCTACACTTAACCTTGGTTAAGATATGATAAGTATTGATTTATTTTTCTATTATCAAATTAACTTATCATATTCTAGCTTCATCTTCTCCTTCTTCTTCAAGAGAGAAAACTAGATGCCATCAATGGCAACTTGAGCAAAAGTGAGTGAAATCCAATTCTAAAGTGAACCCACCTCCTATTTCTTCACCCTCTACCTCTTGCCAAGTTGTTTTGGGTGTTTTCATCACAAGTTTCACAACTTTGTGAAGTCGGAGCTTGAACTTGTGATGCCTCGACGTAGATCGTCTTTGACACGAAGCCGACGACCTATTCCGCCCGTTTCTCCGATGAAGCCGACGAATGAGTTCGGAATTCATGATGGACAGCGAGAGGACACCCACGTGGAGCTAAGGAAGTGGATAACCGGATCTACAAAGGTTGTAGCTCTCTTCCTTTAGTTAAAGTGTTAACTAGTTTCGTTTTTCGCCTAGAATTCTAGCCAACGATCCGTAGTCTAGGGTTTCTCGGCACCGTAAATTTTTAATTTGGCATCGTTGATACCTTGTGAGACCTCCATAGTGTGCCTAGGAACCCTACAGTGGTATCAGAGCCTAGCTAGAGCCTTAGGCGAAGTCTAGACGCAATTTGAAGCCCGAACGAACCCGAAACCCTAAACCAAACATGCTCTCTGGACTCTTTCCAAAATCTGGAGTTTTTCGATATTAAAAATATGCAGAAAAATCAGCAGGAAATTCTAAGGTTTACTGTGAAATTCGTGAGCCTAATTCCACTTTATCACCGCGGTTCCGCGGCATGAGCAAGGCTCATGCGGCGGTTCCGCGGCCGTACGGCCACAGTATGTAAAGTTTTTTGCACAGTAACTCTTAGTTTCCAGTGGTGATTTTCCTGGGAATTTTTAATGTTTTTTCCAGAGTTTTATTTTTCAGGGTTGTTTTGGGGATTCGGTATTTCGATCGGATTATCAAATTTCGTCTTTTGTGTATTTCCGGATATTTTTTAGAATATGTTAAAAAGTTCGACCGGATATAAATACCCAATTTTTCCCCTGTCGGGAAATTTCCAAGTGTTGGATTTTTCCGTAGTTTAACGACGTTCTAAGTAGTGCAAGTAACGCGATGGACCCTCTAGAAGACAACAAACCTTAACTCGATTATGTGACCGTCTTGAACTGCCCTTTGAACCTTCGGCTTTGGGGCAGTACGGCGTGCCACATGTGAGGCGTTGGCTTGACCCTTCTACGGCTGGACCGTTGGTACTGAGGCACGAACTGAATGTTGCTAGACTTATTTCATGTGTTGGACTGTATCGGGAAAACTTGGGTGTTCGAATGTTCGATCGGAAAGTTTAACATTTTCTGTTTATCTGGAATATGATACAATAATTGGAATTCACAAACAGTTATGAGATAACTGAATGAATGTTATAAATCTAGCACTTTAGTCCCATATGATATTGAAAAGAGTTTTCGATAATGAGACTAAAATGCGGGGTTTGTAACTGTTAGGCATATGATGTCTAAGTATTTCATTTGATTAGGCATGTGATGTCTAAAGAAGTTGCGGATTCCAATTGTTGTAGTTTTACACTTTCTTTTCTGTGACCGTAAGTGTAGTATGTTCATATCGCCGGTTTCGTTGCTATATGTCAACGACAATTGGGGTATGTATACTTACTTACGTTGATGACATGTGATGTTATGTGTTGCTGGATATGTTATATTGGATCGTCGTGTTTGACTAGCCGGGGGTTTTTATGTGAGATGAGTGTTTTTCATTTTCATTCATGTAAAAACTTGTATGTAATATTCTTTTATTTGGGGCACTTCCATGTAGCGGAAGTTGTCACCTTTTGAATATTATTTACTTTTCCGCATTAGGATAGACCCAAGGAGGGGAGCACAAGTAACCGGGTTCTGGGGTCCAGTGGGAGACCAACTCGAGGAGTCGAGTCCGGGTCTCCTAACCCTAGAATTGGCAGGGTTGCTTGCCGCTCTCGTAGGGGTCTAGGGGTGTGGGATTGGCTATTCATCACGACCGTGGAATCCGTGTTTTATACTGGCTCGTATTGAAAACACGGACGTCCTAGTATATCCAATATTTCATATGTTTCTTCTGCTGCGATATCTGTGATGTGATCATGTGATGTTCTGTGATAGATACTATATATAGTATATATGATATATTATATAGACGTTACTTATGTTTTACACCTGCGCTAGCCCTGCCCTGCTCTGTCGTTAGTTACCTAACCTAACGGTGCACGAGGGGACATCGAGGCGAATGCGGATGGCATAAGTGTACGTCATATCTATCTGTGATGTTTAGGTATTTAAATGATGGGACTTCATTAATGTGATTAATGAAAGAAAAGAAACCTAAGATGATGTAGAATCAGATTTTAAACAAAACAGGTAGCTACAGTTCTTGCTTTGCATAGCGGTATATATGATATACCCTGCACCTTATTCGATGAGGAAAGGACCGAGATCCCTTCACCGGGAGTGACTCCTTTAGCAATAACTGGCAGATGCTACACACTCGGTCTGTTTTTAATTTCTTCTATAGTTTCTGCTTTGCACAGTGATATATATGATATATCCCGCACCTCATTCGACGAGGAAAGGGCCGACGATCCCTTCACCGGGAGTGACCCCTTTAGCAAAACTAGAAAAGCCTCAAAATCACTCCATTTCAAAACTTCATTTGATTCTACAACGATATCAAGTTCATTACGCAATAGGTTTTCAGAAAAACCTGTCGTAGCCCTCCGTCATTTCAGATAAGTACTAGTTAGTATTCGTGCTGCGGTTGTTTGGCATGCGTCAAGGCGTAGTGTACGGTAGCTAACCAGTGCTTATCTGCTAGCATACGATGCGATTGGATTAGGGTATTCGCACGGCGTTGTTTGGCATGCGTCAAGGGTCGTGCGGGTGGGTTTAATTCAATTAAGAAATGTACGGGTTGAACTTGACTAGCGGACTATGGGTTGTTTGGCATGCGTCAAGGTCATAGCACGCTAGGGGCAAAATATTATCGTGAATTTCAAGTGTTGAAATTTGCAATGAGATTGCATACCTTCTATGAGATAGTTGGATCCCGATACCCACTGCGAGTAAGAGTTACTCCTGGGAGAGTTTTACACATTACAATTAGCCGATCAAGTAGGTGTCTAGAAAGGTGTTAACGAGGTTACGCCTCTGGGAAAACGAGGTTTACATTAATTAGGTTCGTGCGAAAGCACGGGGGACCTCCCTCAAAGTACCGACACTGGCCTGGCTGAAAGATTGGCGAACTTGTAGTGTGTAATTAATCCCGGCTAGTCTTTCCTTTTAGGCTTTGAAGGAAGATTTGATAAAAAGCAGTGGGAGCCATCCTGATTAGATAAGATAATAACCAATCTGATCTTGCACGAGCTTACGCTAAAGTGTTTTCTTCTCTCTCTCTCTCCAGGTAGCGACCATTTCATGCCTTAATCAAGATAATAATATGGATGTATTGACCGAACCCGCATGTTATACTGTGCTGGGGAACGTTGGTTCCGTTCTTTCTTATAAGAGTTATAGGAATGAACAGGATATAGGGGAATATCAGGATTCCCATGCCACCCGAATGAAGAAAGTACATGATGATGCATTTTCTTCGGGTGTGTTCGTTACAGAGAACTGTTTCTCCATTTGCTCTACGTCCTGGGTATTAGATACCGGGTGAGGATCCCATATATGTAATCAGTTACATGGGCTTAGAAAAGGTAGAGAACTTGGAGAAGGTGATAAAGACATTAGAGTTGGAAATGGTGTAATTGTTGCAGCTAAGACTGTCGGGGAATATCACCTTGAATTACCAACTGGTAATACATTGGTTCTGAACGAATTCTATTACATGCCGAACCTGATATGCAACATTATATCGGTTTCTTTATTGAGTAAAGAGGGATATAATTTTGTATTACAGGATAATGTTGTGAACATTTTCCGTAACCAAAAGTTGGTTGGATCAGGCACGTTGTGCAATGGCATTTATGTTCTAAACCAATCAACAGTTCTGAGCATAACAAACACACACAAGAGGAAGAGTTCTGAACTCAATGAATCCTTCTTGTGGCATTGTAGACTGGGTCACATCAATGCGACACGACTAGCTAAGTTACATAAAGATGGATATTTAAATCCGTTTGAATTTTCATCTTATGACACTTGCCAGTCATGTCTCAAAGGCAAGATGACCAAAACTCCGTTCACGGGACACGGAGAAAGAGTTACCGAACTCTTGGGACTTATTCATAGTGATGTATGCGGTCCCATGTCTACACATGCCAGGGATGGTTCTTCGTACTTCATTACATTCACTGACGATCTCTCTAGATTCGGATATGTGTTCCTGATGAAACACAAATCAGAAGCTTTTGAGAAATTTAGAGAATATAAACAAGAAGTCGAGAACCAAACCAGAAAAAGTATTAAAATCCTACGATCTGATCGAGGAGGGGAATACTTGAGCAATGAATTCCTGGACTTCCTAAAAGAGAATGGGATTCTCTCTCAGCTGACTCCTCCATATACACCACAGCACAACGGTGTATCTGAACGGAGAAACCGCACCCTATTAGATATGGTGCGCTCAATGATGAGTAAAGCTGAGTTACCTATTTCCTTCTGGGGATATGCGCTTGAGACAGCCATGGACCTATTGAATAGAGTTCCTACCAAATCAGTGCCTACCACTCCATATGAGATATGGAAAGAGAAGAGACCACATCTTAATTATATTAAGATATGGGGTTGTCCAGCCTATGTCAAAAGACAAAATCCGGACAAACTCGAGGCAAGATCTGTCTTATGTAAGTTTGTAGGATATCCTAAAAATTCACAAGGGTATATCTTCTACCACCCCGAGGAACAAAAGGTGTTTGTTTCTCGACATGCCGCTTTCTTAGAAAAAAGTTTTCTTATGAAACAGATAAGTGGCATTGAGGTAGAACTGGAAGAGGTTCCAGCGACACAGACTACAACAGAAGATTTGGTTGAACCAGAGGATTCCGTAGTTCCCGATGAACCCCAACCACTCCGCCGATCTAGTAGGGTTCCTCGCCAACCTGAGAGATACTACGGTTTTCTTATGGATGGAGGGAGCGAGGATTGCATCATGGAGGATGATGACCCAACTAGCTTCGAGCAGGCCATCACGAGTAGGGACTCAGTGAAATGGCTGGATGCTATGCGGTCCGAGATGGAATCCATGTACACCAACAAAGTATGGACTTTGGAAGTTGCTCCTGAAGGGGTAAAACCCATCGGGAGCAAGTGGATCTTCAAGAAGAAACTTGGTGTAGATGGGAAAGTGGAGACTTTCAAAGCTAGACTTGTAGCAAAGGGTTTTCGTCAAAGACCAGGAGTGGACTATGACGAGGCCTTTTCTCCAGTGGCTATGCTTAAATCCATCCGGATCATGCTTGCCATCGCTGCATATCATGATTACGAAATCTGGCAAATGGATGTTAAGACCGCCTTTCTAAATGGTGATTTAGAAGAGTGCGTGTACATGACTCAGCCAGAGGGCTTCGTAGACAGTGGGAGCAGCGGGAAGGTGTGCAAGCTGCTTAAATCCATTTATAGATTAAAGCAAGCATCGCGGAGTTGGAACATCTGCTTTGACGTCGTTATCAAAGAGTTTGATTTCGTCAAAAACCCAGATGAACCTTGTATCTACAAGAAGGTGGCAGAGAGTAAGGTTGTCTTCCTCGTATTGTACGTGGACGACATACTCTTGATAGGAAATGATATTCCTATGCTGCAATCGGTCAAGCTCTTCTTATCACAAAGATTCTCAATGAAAGATCTTGGTGATTCCTCCTGCATATTGGGAATTAGGATCTATAGAGATAGATCCAAACGGATTTTGGGATTGTCCCAATCCAGGTACATTGACACCATACTAAAGAGGTTTACTATGGAAGAATCCAAGCGTGGGAACTTGCCCACGATCTCTGGAGTCACTCTCTCCAAAGAGATGTCTCCCAAGACTGATTTGGAGAGAGCTCGAATGCAAGGGATACCCTATGCTTCGGCAGTAGGCTCTATCATGTATGCGATGCTATGTACCAGACCCGATGTAGCATACTCACTAAGTGTAGTGAGCAGGTATCAAGCTGATCCTGGAGAGAGTCACTGGACAGCTGTGAAGAGCATTCTCAAGTACTTGCGAAGGACTAGAGATATATTCTTGGTGTATGGTAACGGAGAGCTCCAAGTGGAGTCCTTTACCGATTCGAGCTTCCAGAGTGATAAGGACGACTCTAAGTCGCAGTCGGGCTTGGTCTTTACCCTTTACGGAGGGGCGGTTAGCTGGAAGAGTTCCAAGCAGGAAACCGTGGCAGACTCGACGATGGAGGCTAAAATACATCGCTGCCAACGATGCTGCCAAAGAGGCTGTCTCGATCAAGAAGTTCATTACTGAACTTGGAGTGGTTCCATCCATTGAGCATCCAATACCTTTGTATTGCGATAACAATGGAGCGGTGGCTTTAGCCAAGGAACCCAGGTCCCATCAGCGATCCAGGCATATTCTGAGGCGGTATCACCTGATCCGGGAGATAGTTGATCGTCGGGAGATCGAGGTCAGGAGGGTTGACACGAAGAACAACACGGAGGATCCACTCACGAAGGCCATTCCCCAGATACAGTTTGAGAGACTCTTCGGGATGCTCGGTATGCGATACTACAGCAGCTGGCCCTAGTGCAAGTGGGAGATTGTTAGTTGTATGTATGCCCTAGAGGCCAGTATTGTACAGATGATGTATATTATATTGGATGCTTGGACATAAATAGAGATGACTTTCTTGCTCGATATGATAGTATGCTATCTGGTTACTCTTTATCTTAACATGTACACTAGTCTCTTTAAACTGTCTTATAGTTACATGTTGGTAAAGCCTTTAGGATGTGTACTTGACTACCTGGACTATGATACAGATCATACTAGTGGGGACATGGTAGTCCATAAGTACATCCTTCATGGTCCCTAGTCGTGGGTGTATCGAGACGGGGCATCGATATACCAGTATAGACTAGCGTATACGCTTCTCGACCCATGAGATGGGTGATGGATGATCCCATATCCATTGGTGTTTGACATCAGAGATCGTGTACGGGTGCTCAGTGGAGACTGGGTACACTGGACGGACTCGCCGAGAACTCCCAGATGGTATTATACCTCACGTCAGATGGCAGTTCCCAGGTGACACTTGTACAGGTTAGTCTGTAGACCCGAGATCGTCATAGAGTCTTGTGTGATTCCCACTGTGCTTTGATCTCCACCTTACCACGTCCATGAGGGCATGCAAAACGGTGGTCTTTGGGTACAGTCCCGAGTCACATAGAGGCAATGAGCGATAGGAGGGGTTTCGTCTCTCCCGGTATTGGGGGTTGATGTTGCGCTGTGCTCGATTGGCCGTAACAGGGAAGTCCCTGGCCAGGGATGATCAGAGATTTGCTGGTAAGTGTTACCAGTAGTTTCTCGACCCGTTATGAGCCTCACATCGGCACGACTTATCGGTTATTGGGGTCTGACGTATACCACCCCTAGACTTGATATGCGACATATCAGACGAACAGACCGGACTGTGTGGTAAGTGTTACTGGTTGGATTCACAGGAGTGTGAGCGGGCTAGCTCGTCGATCTTCTGATCGCTCAATACCCGGATGGCCGTTACGTTTAGCAGACCGCTTGCGGCTTGTGGGTGCTTGATATGATCATCATCTGCTACCGGCGTATTGACGAGTCTTTAGAGTCCTACACAAAGGTTTCCTGGCTCAAGCGAAACGAAATAGGAGCGCATATGAGATATGTGCGGGAGCGAGAATAATGCGTGTATGTGATACCGCATTTCATTCTCGCGATAAATGTTTCGATTGGTTATATTCGATATGACCTAGTTATCGAATCATTGATTCGATAAATCGATACATTGAATACTAGTCGGTTATGTGCGACATGACCGGATCATTGAATCAAATGTTGATTTAATGATTTAATGTATAATTATATATTTGATATATTACTTTGCATTAACTAGTTTTGGTTCACTTTAAACGGATTTTTCTCACTTGATGCACATTGTATATGTGATATGCTTTTGTGCACATTTTTGTATCATGTTTGATGATACTTGTTCATTTGGTTAAGTGTAAAGAATTAAACCATGGTTAAGTAGATAATTAGGGTTTTGATTTATTCTCTCATTTATTTATCCATTCTTTATTTATATAAATGGATAAATGAAAACATAATGGTTTCTTTTTATCATGAAGCTTGTTGAAGCTTCATGAAGCTTTGACTAAAGAAACCATTTTGTCTTCTAGCTTAACCCTAACCCTTCTCATTTACCATGGTCTTTTCTCTACACTTAACCTTGGTTAAGATATGATAAGTATTGATTTATTTTTCTATTATCAAATTAACTTATCATATTCTAGCTTTATCTTCTCCTTCTTCTTCAAGAGAGAAAACTAGATGCCATCAATGGCAACTTGAGCAAAAGTGAGTGAAATCCAATTCTAAAGTGAACCCACCTCCTATGTCTTCACCCTCTACCTCTTGCCAAGTTGTTTTGGGTTTTTTCTTCACAAGTTTCACAACTTTGTGAAGTCGGAGCTTGAACTTGTGATGCCTCGACGTAGATCGTCTTTGACACGAAGCCGACGACCTATTCCGCCCGTTTCTCTGATGAAGCCGACGTATGAGTTCGGAATTCATGATGGACAGTGAGAGGACACCCACGTGGAGCTAAGGAAGTGGATAACCGGATCTACAAAGGTTGTAGCTCTCTTCCTTTAGTTAAAGTGTTAACTAGTTTCGTTTTTCGCCTAGAATTCTAGCCAACGATCCGTAGTCTAGGGTTTCTCGGCACCGTAAATTTTTAATTTGGCATGGTTGATGCCTTGTGAGACCTCCATAGTGTGCCTAGGAACCCTACAATTATAACAAAAAAAATAATACAATTAACATATATCACATATATATCAATGTATTATCCAAGTGAGAAAAAGAATCTTTAAGTGAGCTAATATTAGTTAATGTAATATAATATATCAAATATATAATTATACATTAAATTATCGAATCAACACTTGATCCGACAATCCGGCTATTTCATAAATAACCGACTAATATAATTTGTATCAGTTCATCGAATCAACACTTGATCCGATGACCCGGCTATATCACATATACCCGGCCGATATCATATATTGCGAGAATCTAATACGGTATCACATACACGTATTTTTCTCGGCCCCGCACATATCACATATGTGCTCCTACTCCGTTTTGCCTGAGCCAGGAAACCTCTGTGTAGGACTATAAAGAATCGTCAATAAGCCGGCAGTAGGTGATGATCATATCAAACTCGCACAAGCTGCAAGCGGTCAGCTAAATGTAATAGCCACCCAGGTATTGAACGATCAGAAGATCAACAAGCAAGCCTGTACATTCTCCTGCAAATCCAATCAGTAACACTCCCGTACAGTCATGCCTCTTCGTCTGATATGTCGTATATCTCGCCTAGGGGTGGTAAACGTCAGACCCCAGTTGCTTGATAAGTCGTGCCGATATGAGGTCTATAACAGTTCAAGAAACTACTCATAACACTTACCAGTAAATCTCAGCAACCCTGACTAGGGATTTCCAGTTATGGCCAATCGAGCACAGTGCAACATCAACTCCCTATACCGGGAGAGACGAAACCCCTCGTATCGCTCATTACCTCCATGTGATTCGGGACTGTACCCAAAAGCCACCGTTTTGCACGCCCTCTTGGATGTGGTATGATGGAAATCAAAGCACAGTAGGAATCAAACAAGACTCTATGACGATCTCGGGTCTACCGACTAACATGTACCCGTGTCACCGGAGAACTTCCATCTGACGTGAGGTATAATACCATCTGGGAGTTCTCGGCGAGTCTGTCCAGTGTACCCAGTCTCCACTGAGTACCCGAATACCTTCTCTGATGTCAAACACCAATGGATATGGGATCATCCATCGCCCATCATATGGTTCAAGAAGCCCAGACGCTAGTCTACTCTGGAGTATCGATGCCCTGTCTCGGTACTCCCACGACTTCGAACATTTGAAGGATGTACTTAACGACTAATCTGTCCCCACTAGTATGATCTGCATCATAGTCCTGATAGTCAAGTACTTATCCTAAGGGCTTTATCAATATGTAACATAGAGACAATCAGAGTACATGTTAAGATAAAGAGTAACCAGATAGCATACTATCATGTCGAGCAAGAAAGTCCTCACTATATATATCCAAGCATCCTCTACAATATATATCGTATGTACAGTAATGGCCTCTAGGGCATACATATCACTAACAATCTCCCACTTGCACTAGGCCCATCTGTTGTAGTATCGCATACCCAACAATCAGCTGTGGTTGAAGTATCTCATACTCAATCATCCCATAAAAGTCTCTACTGGGAAATAGGTCTTTGTGAGTGGATCCGCGCTGTTGTCTTCTGTGTCTACTCTCCTAACCTTGATCTCCCTAGGGATCAACCATCTCCATGATCAGGCGATACTGCCTCAGAATATGTCTGGATCTCAGATGGGACGGTGGTTCCTAGGCATAAGCCACAACTCCATTGTCACACAATGGTAGGAATTAAGTTCATCTCATGAACTATGATATATATCCAGACTGCCTCTTTGGTAGTATCCTTGGTAGTGATTTATCCTGCCTTTATCGTCTAGTATGTCACGGTATCTAGCTTGGAACTCTTCCAACATACCGTCCCTCTACTGAGGGTAAAGACAATGCCTATGACTGACATTCAGTCTACCTTAACATCCTCGAACCATTCCAGTGATTCTCCCCAGGATCGATTGATACCATCTCACTACACCTAGCGAGAATCTTAACATCCATTTAGATCAATCTCATAGACCCAAAATCCAGGATTCAGGAGGTATCACATTGATCTTATATGGAGAATCCTTGTGATAAGAGGAGATTGACCGAGCGTAGCATAGGAAACTCCTTCCCTATCAAGAGTATGACATCCACGTACTATACGAGGATCACCACCATACTCCCTACTACCTTTTTGGTATATACAAGGTTCATCTACCATTTTGATGAAGTCAAACTTTTTGACTACCACATCAAAACAGATGTTCCAACTCCGCGATGTCTGATTTATCCCATAAAACAACTTGCGCACGTTTCCGCTGCTCCCACTGTCTACGAAGCCCTCTGGCTGTGTACTTATAGACGCTCTCTTCCAAATCACTATTTAGAAAAGCTGTCCTGATACCCAACCGCCAGATATCGTAGTCATGGTATGTAGCAATGGAAAGTAGGATCTGGATGGACTTAAGCATAGCTTTGAAAGTCTCAACTTTTCCATGTACACCTAGTAATCTTCTCAAGATATACTTGCTCCTGATGGGGATTTAACCCTTCAGATAAAGCTATCAAAGTCCATACTTTGTTAGTGTATATGGATTCCATCTCAAATCGCTAAGCATCCAGCCATACTCACAGAGTCGACACTCTTGATGGCCTGCTCGAAACAAGTTGGGTCATCATCTCATGATGCAATCCTCGCTCCCACTGTCATAGAGAAACCGAAGTATCTCTGAGGTGGATGAGGAACCCTACCCGATCGGCGAAGAGGCTGAGGTTCGTTGGAAACTATTGAATCCTCCGGTTCTACCAAATCATCAGCTGCAGTTTGTATAGATAGAACTCTTTCCAGTTCTACCTAATGACCACTAATTTCTTCACAAGAAATTCCCTTTTACTCAAAAAGGTGGCATGGCGAGAAATAAAACACCTTTTGTTCCTCGATTTGGTAGAAGATATTTCCTTGCTAATGCTTGGGATATCCAACAAACATCCATAGAACTGACCTTGCCTCGGGTTTGTCCGGATTTTGCTTTTAGGCATAGGCTGGACAACCCCAAATCTTAACTTCCTTAAGAGATGGGATCTTCCCATACCATATCACATATGGAGTGGTAGGCACCTGATTTGATTGGAACCTTATTCAATAGGTATGCAGCTTCTCAAGTGTATAACTCCCAAAAGGAAATAGGCGACTCAGTAATGCTCATCATAGAGTACACCATATTTCATAGGGTGCGATTGCTCCGCCCCGATACACCGACATGCTGTAGTGTTTATGGAGGAGTAATGCTGAGAGAGAATCTCATTCTCTTTTAGAATAGTCCAGGAATTTCGTGCTCAATTATTCTCCTCCCTGATCTCATCATAGGACATAATACTTATACCTCTTTTGGTTCTCTACTTCTAACTTATATTCATTGAATTTCTCAAAAGGTTCAGACTTGTGTTTCAACAGGAATATATGTTCGAATCTTGAGAGATAATCAGTGAATGTTATGAAGTAAACAGAACCGGTCCTGGCATGTGTAGACAGGGGACCTTACATATATCATCATGTATCAATCCCTAGAGTTAACTAACTCTTTCTCTGTTTCCAATAAACAGAGCTGTGGTCATCTTATCTTTATGACGTGACTGTCAAGTTTCACAAGATGTAAATTCAAACAAATTTAAATATGCATCTCTATGTAACTTAGCTAGTCGGGTCGCATTGATATAACCTAGTCTACAATGCCTCAAGAAGAATTCGTTCATTTCTGAACTGTTCCACTTGTGTGTGTTCTGTACATTAAGAACTGTAGTTTGATTTAGAACGTCAATACTTTTAGATAACGTGTCTGAACCGATCAACTCTTGATATAGGAAATGTTCAAAACATTATCCAAAAATAAAAAATTATATCCTTCTTTACTAATAAAGAGACTGATATCATGTTGTATATTAGGTTTGGTATCTAATAACATTCATTCAGAATCAATGTATTAGCTAATACAGGGTGATAACTGCCAACAAACTTGGCTGCAACACTTGCACCATTTCCAACTCTTGAAATTTATCACCCGTTCTCAGTTCTCTACCTATCTGTAGCCCATGTAACATATTACATATGTGGGATCCTGATCCGGTATCTCATACCCAGAACGTAAAGGATACTGAGAAACAGTTCTCGGTAATGAACACACCCGAAGAAGATGCATCAGCGTGCACTTTCTTCGTTTGGGCGGCACGGGAATTCTTGTAATCCCCTATTTCCTGCTCTGTCTTATAACAATTATAAGTTGGAGCGGGACCAACGTTCCCAAGCGCAGTATAACAAGCGGGTTCGGTCAATACATCCGTATTATTATTTTGATTAAGGCGTGACATGGTCGCTACCTGGAGAGAGAAAGAAGAAAACACTCAGCGTATGCTCTTGCAAGATTGGATTGGTTGTTAATATATCTAATCAGGATGTCTCCCACTGTTTTAGTCAAATCTTCCTTCAAACCCTAAAAGGAAAGACTAGCCGGGATTAATTACACCTTACAAGTTCGTCAATCTTTCAGCCAGGCTAGTGCCGGTACTTTGAAGGGGGTTCCCCGTGCTTTCGCACGGACCTAATTAAAGTAAACCTCGTTTTCCCAGAGGCATAACTCCATTGACACTTTTCTAGACACCTACTTGATCGGCTAATTGTAATGTGTAAAACTCTATCAGGAGTAACTCTTACTCGCAGTGGGTATCGGGATCCAACTATCTCATAGGAGGTATGCAATCTCATTACAAATTTCAACACTTGAAATTCCTGATAATATTTTACCCCTAGCAACTGTATGACCTTAACATAGTCAACAAATCATAAGTGCTAGTCAAGTTCAACCCTTCATTTCCCGATTGAATTAAACCCACCCGCACGACCCTTAATATAGTCAACAAAGCTGCACGACTACCCAAATCCAATCGCATCATATGCTTATACAGATAAGCACTAATCATCTACCGCACACTATGCCTTAACATAGTCAACAAACGTAGCACGAATACTAATTAGTATTTATCTGAAATGACGGAGGGCTACGACAGATTTTTAAGAAAACCCTTTGCGTAATGAACTTGATATCATCATAGAATCGAGTGATTTTAAATGGAGTGTTTTTGAGGCCTTTGCCAGTTTTGCTAAAGAGGTCACTCCCGGTGAAGGGATCTCGGCTCTTTCCTTATCAAATAAGGTGCAGGAAATTTCACAAATACCGCTGTGCAGAGCAAAACTATAGAAGCAATCAAAAGACAAACCGAATGTGTAGCATCTGCTAGTTTCGCTAAAGAGGTCACTCCCGGTGAAGGGATCTCGACTCTTTCCTTATCGAATAAGGTGCTGCATATTCTACAAGGAATACCGCTTTGCAAAGCAAAAAAAACTAGAGCTACCAGTTTTTAAACAAGTTTCTACAGCATCTTTAGGTTTCTTTTAGTTTCATTAATCTCATTAATGAAGTCCCATTTTATTATGCTTCACAAGCATCACATTTGAAACGAAATCAGCAATATAACATATATCTCATATATATAATATAAACATTCGTCTCAGGCAGTAATATGATCTTATCACAGAACATTGCAGCAGAAGAACATATATGAAATATTGGATATACTAGGAGGTCCGTGTTTTTAATACGAGCCTGTATAAAACACGGATTCCACGGTCGCGATGAATAGCCAATCCCACACCCCTAGACCCCTACGAAAGCGGCAAGTAACCCTACCAGTTCTAGAGTTAGGAGACCCAGTCATGACTCCTCGAGATGGTCTCCCACTGGACCCTAGAACCCGGTTACTTGTGCTCCCCGCCTTGGGTCTATCCTAATGCGGAAAAGTAAATAATATACAATGGTGACATTATCCTCAACCTGGAAGTGCCCCAATAAAAGAATATTACATACAATTGAATTTTACATGAATGAAAAAGAAAATATCTCATCTCACATAAAACCCCCGGCTATTCAAAACACGACGATCTAATATAACATATCACAGCAACACATAACATCACATGTCATCAACGTAAGTAAATATGCGTATCCCAATTGTCGTTGATGTCTAGCAACGAAACCGGCAATACACCATATATTACACTTACGGTCACAGAAAAGAAATTGTAAAACTACAACAGTTGGAATCCGCAACCACCTTAGACATCACATGCCTAAACAAATGAATTCCTTAGACATCGCATGCCTAACAATTATAAAACCCGCATTTTAGTCTCTATATTGAAAACACTTTTCAATATCTAGTCAGGCAATTCAACAAGATTCCCGACATTCTGATCGAATGCTCATCGGAAACTTTAGTAGATGGCCGCACCCCCGATACCGTCGACGAAGAGCACTAAGGCGGACCACCGCTGCCGCGAGCAACCTGATGGATGCTTTTGGCGACGGGGTTCTCCTACAGTTACTTGGTCGGGGTTATGGGGCATGGCTATCTATTAAGTTTACCCGGCGAGTATTCGCGTACGCTACGTGATTGCGACGGACTTTTGATCGCATCAAAATCCCATGGCAACCGATCAAATGAGACTAAACTGCTAGATTTATAACATTCAAATTAGTTATCTCATAACTACTTGTCGATTCCAAATATTGTATCAAATTCCAGATAAATAGACAATGTTAAACTTTCCGATCGAATGATCAAACACCCAAGATTTCCCAAATAGCTCAACACTTGAGCGGAGTTCAAAAATCCCAGAACATGTCACAGTCCCAATGAACCAGCCGTAGATGGGTCAAACCAAAGCCTCACATGTGGCAACGCTAAACTACCACAAACCCTAGGGTTCAGTGGCAGTTTTGACGGTCACATAATCAAGTTAAGGTTACGTTCTTCTAGAGGGTCCACAGATACGCTTGCATGATTTCCCGAAAGTTTCAAACTCGTGAAAAAATCCAACACTTGAAAATTTTCCGTCAGGGGAAAAAGCGAATCATTGATATCCGTTCGAACTTTTTAACACGTTCTAAATTACCCGGAAAAACTTAAACGAAATTAAACCTTCCGATCGAATCATCGAGTTCCCAAAATTTCCCAGAAAGCTCAACACTTGAGTAGAATTAAAAATTCCCAGAAGCATGAAAAAGTATCTAAGAATAAACCCCTGAAGTATTAGCCCCTAACTCCCAAGGTTGGCCGTGGAACCATCGCCAAACGCATTGTTTGGCCGCGGTTCCGCGGTCCCTTGATGGAGTTATGGGTTCGTACTTCACAGTATTTCTTAGAATTCCTTGCATGATTTCCTGAGTATTTTTAATATGAAATATTTCAACTTTTCAAAAAATTTCCAGAAAAGGGGTTCATATCGGGGTTTCAGGGTTCGATCGGACTTTAAACTCCGTCTAGACAACGCCTAATGCTCTAGCTTGGCTCTGATACCATTGTAGGGTTAGCTTAGCACCTAGTGAAGGTTTTGGCAAGCATCAAACATGCTATATTAAAATTTTTGGGGTGCTAAACAAACCCTAACCAAGATCTTAATTAGAGACTTAGGGTAAACATCGCAAGTAAACAACTTTACTTCTAAGAGTTAGGGATTAAAACCTTTGTAGTCCGTTCCTTTGCTTCATAAGCTCTGTGTTGAGGTCCCTTCGCCGCGATCATCATGTACCCGGACTCTAAAGAGGTTCCATGAAGAGAAAGATGCAAGCTTGCTCCTGATCTTCAATAACTAAGATGATCTACCTTGAAGAAACTCAAACCCAAGCTCTTGCTTCACTAATCAAGTATTAGCAAAGCAAACACCCTAATCTAAGTGGCTAAAATAGATGAGGATGATGAAGTTGGAATTTAGCTCCTTTTTGTTTTCAATTTCTCACTCATTATCATCACATATCAAAAATCTAGAAAGCTTTTTCAAGAGGAAGAAAAAGAAGAAATATATTTGTGATGAATAATGCAAACTTGTGTATGGTTAGAATTGCAACCATGGGATAAGAACGAAGATTTAACCCTTGTAGAGAATTAATTATGGTGAAGGGTTTGGGTTGGGTTAAGAAATATCTACACAAAATATTATAGTCAAAGTCAAAACTTCAAGAAGCTTCTTGAAAGCTTCATACAAGCTTAACCCTAATCCAAACCCTAACCACATTTAAACTCCACAAAACATGTTGCATTTGTAACCATAACTTGTTACAATATTATATATCACATATACAATATTTATTGTAACAAAATAAAATAATACAATTAACATATATCACTTATATATCAATGTATTATCCAAGTGAGAAAAAGAATCTTTAAGTGAGCTAATATTAGTTAATGTAATATAATATATCAAATATATAATTATACATTAAATTATCGAATCAACACTTGATCCGACAATCCGACTATTTCACAAATAACCGACTAATATAATTTGTATCAGTTCATCGAATCAACACTTGATCCGATGACCCGGCTATATCACATATACCCGGCCAATATCACATAACGCGAGAATCTAATACGGTATCACATACACGTATTGTTCACGGTCCCGCACATATCACATATGTGCTCCTACTCCGTTTTTCCTGAGCCAGGAAACCTCTGTGTAGGACTCTAAAGAATCGTCAATACGCCGGCAGTAGGTGATGATCATATCAAACTCGCACAAGCTGCAAGCGGTCAGCTAAACGTAACAGCCACCCAGGTATTGAGCGATCAGAAGATCAACAAGCAAGCCTGAACATTCTCCTGCGAATCCAATCAATAACACTCCCGTACAGTCCGGTCTCTTCGTCTGATATGTCGCAAATCTCGCCTAGGGGTGGTAAACGTCAGACCCTAGTAGCTTGATAAGTCGTGCCGATATGAGGTCCATAACAGTTCAAGAAACTACTGATAACACTTACCAGTATATCTCAGCAACCCTGGCCAGGGATTTCCAGTTATGGCCAATCGAGCACAACGCAACATCAACTCCCTATACCAGGAGAGACGAAACACCTCCCATCGCCCATTGCCTCCATGTGATTCGGGACTGTACCCAAAATCCACCATTTTACACGCCCTCTTGGACGTGGTATGATGGAAATAAAAGCACAGTGTGAATCACACAAGACTCTATGACGATCTCGGGTCTACAGACAAACCTGTACCAGTGTCACCGGAGAACTGCCATCTGACGTGAGGTATAATACCATCTGGGAGTTCTCGGCGAGTCCGTCCAGTGTACCCAGTCTCCACTGAGCACCCGTATACCTTCTCTAATGTCAAACACCAATGGATATGGGATCATCCATCGCCCATCATATGGGTCAAGAAGCGCATACGGTAGTTTGCTCTGGAGTATCGATGCCCTGTCTCGGTACTCCCACGACTAGGAACATTTGAAGGATGTACTTAACGACTACTCTGTCCCCACTAATATGAACTGCATCATAGTCCTGGTAGTCAAGTACTCATCCTAAGGGCTTTATCAACATGTAACAAAGAGACATTCAGAGTACATGTTAAGATAAAGAGTAACCAGATAGCATACTATCATGTCGAGCAAAAAAGTCCTCACTATATATGTCCAAGCATCCACTACAATATACATCGTATGTACAGTAATGGCCTCTAGGGCATACATATCACTAACATTACAAACGCCAATCGATCGAGACAAAACGAAATATCCCAAGTTTCAAGTCATGCAAAAGCCACAAGTAAAAACAACAACAAAATAAAAAGGTTCCAGATTTTGGTTCAGGTGAAATAGGGGTAAACAAGCAATACAGTTAGGTAGTATAAGGGGTATATGAGCTACAGAACCAATTCCAACACCAAATCCCACAGATGACCCGATGAGATCACCCCAAAAACCGAGCTGGCTGGACTTAGATGCTTGGTTTGGGTTCGTGCTTGCAGGGTGGTTTCCTGGTGTTCAATCTAGGTCAATAAGGTTGCTAGTTTTTCATGTAAAGGTTCCAGGTCATTCCAGATTCCATGTAGGCATCAAATTATACACAAACTAACGCGGAAAGTTTCTAAATTCCATGTTTTCATGGCCTAGGCTCTGGTTTTTAACACTAAGGGGTTCTAGTCACCAATTACACATCACTTGCACCATCACAACTCAAGAATCCCCTAAACTTGATCTTGGAATTTTCCAAGATCACTAAAACTCACACAATCAATTCTAAACTACACTAGATGCTAAAGGAAATCAAATACTACGCTAAGGGTCAGTAAGATACCTCATTTGGCAACTCAAGAATTTTCTTGAGTTGCCCCAAGTGCTCAAAATCCCAACTTTCTTTGTCCACCGTGCTTGTAGTGAGCTTTTGCATGAATTTTGTGAATGCAACTAGGTGTTTTAAGGTGGTTTTGGTGGTGTTGTGAGGAGGTAGAGGAGGTGGAGGGAAGAGGGCAGCCATGGAGGAAGAAAAGGAGAAGAAATGATGAAGATGATGAAGTGAATAACAATGCCATGGTCAACACAAGACCCCTCACCCTTTCTCTCTTGCCAATACCTCCATTCTTTAATCTTTATTCATTTCTTTTCTTTTCTTCTTTTATTTCCTTTTTCTCTTCCATTTCATCTCATTTTAAAAACAAAGCCATGCTTGGAAAAAGAAAGAAGTCATGGTAGAAAAATGTAACAAGTGTGTAACATGACATGGTGCATGTCACATGCACAAAACAAAATCAATGCATAATTAAATACTAATCGAGTTTAGTAATACTAACTTATATACAAATCATTGTATACTAAATAGTAAAATTCCCAATTTTCATAAATTCTTTTAAAATCAATAACTGATATAAATTTCCAAATATTTCCCAATTTATCGGTATATAATTATACCATATCATTAAAACTAATCTCCAGACATCAAAATATTCATAATATTTATTATTTTAATTATTTAACTTCCCAAAAATAATATCTTATTTTTCTGAAATGTTACAGCCGTAGACTCCGCATAGTCAAACCCAGACTCAAACCAAGGTTAAACCTAACTCTCTGATACCAACTTTGTCATGACCCGTAAATTTAGCACGTGACCGGCACTTAAATTACCCAACGTCTAAAGGCGTGACGTAAATCAAGTAAGCCGAAGCCCAGAAAATCTAAACTTTTTTGCGGAAAATAGTGGGGGTGCAGTTTGAAATAAGGCTATAATGAATCATGTTTTTCTTTGAATGCATAGTTAATGAAACATGAAAATGCAAGTTGATTATACTAAAATTGAAAACATGTTTCGTTTTTAAAAATTTGGGCAGCACCTACATTGTATATTTTGATCTAAAACCACATACATAACAATATATAGCCATCCCCAAGCGGGAGCTAGCTCTTCTCCATCCGGCGGAATCACAACCACGCAATAACATAAATACAACGCCCAACGGCGAAGATCAACCAAGAAAGAAAAATAAATAGGCAAGACATTAAAACTCAAGAAGCGAACATAAACCCA
Organism: Agapanthus africanus; assembly: GCA_030015575.1. Taxonomy (NCBI): domain Eukaryota; kingdom Viridiplantae; phylum Streptophyta; class Magnoliopsida; order Asparagales; family Amaryllidaceae; genus Agapanthus; species Agapanthus africanus. The sequence goes on from CM057341.1 coordinate 392,726,262, forward strand.
TCGCTCTAAGTCTCGCACAATACCCAAGTCTGACTAGGTCTACCAATATACAATTCTAGTTCTCTGATTTGATTTGATCTGATGGAGTTTATCTAGATATAATACAATATAACAGTACGAGAATGGGCACGATCCAACATGTGTCCCACCTACTAAAGCAAAACACTCTGGATGAAGCTGTGTGCTAGCAATACCGCAAATGATCCTAAGTGATCAAACCTGCAAGAACTGTGGCACAATGGGGGTGAGTTGCCAACTCATGAGTAGAAAACATCAGCAAGTAGAAATCGAATAAAACAATTATTTCCCAGGTCACTATATCCTGAAGGTAATACTATGATATCTAGGATGACCACATATGCATATATGTCAACAATCGAGTCAATGCAATGACATATATATATAAACATCCGACATCATATGCCTGTATGCATGTGGATATCATCCACGTGTCCATCAATGACACAAACAATATCATGGAACCTGAGTGTCCAACACCGACAATTGAAACAACATGAAAACATAATCCTGTATGTATGAGGATATCAACCACGTGTGTCCATCAACGACACATCAAATTCATGGAACCTGAGTGTCCAACACAGACACCCGAAACATCATGAAACCCGTGTCCAGCATCGACACGTAAATCCATATATCTCAGGCACCACATACTCGGATCGGCCCTCATATATATCTCATCTGAGGCGCCGCATACTCAGATCGGCCCTCATATCCATCTCATATCATAACTCCAAAACGGTATCCTCCGGATATCCGCCGAGTTCTATACAATCATCGGTAGGTAGTAGTCCCTCTGACAGGCTCATCGTCTACTGCACAACATACTTTTCTTGTCCCGGGGTACCATACCGGGTCTACCATCTACCCGCAAACGGCTCATCCAGCTCCACGAATCAGGAATCACATAGCTCAGAACCGAGAAAACTCATGATGGACACCTCGAAATATCATATCAAGAAAAACCGCATTTTTAAGCAATACATAATTCCCTTTGAAATATAACTGCGGTTCTCAAATCCAGAGATCTCTTGAAAACAGCATCTCAAGAATATAACCATAAAATACGATATATGCAACATAGAGTAGTAGCATATCGAGTATATCATGCAAGCATGTCAAGTGATAATACTGAAAAATGAATGTACTAATACAGTTAAGAATAATATCATGATACATCAGTTCTACTGTGTAAATGGCATGGCAATTACCGATGATGAATGTGTGTGAGCCGACAAATCTTTATAAGTGTAACATGCGCATCAACGGTAATTGTGCAGGTGTACTAGCAGTTGATATCATATAACATTAAATACTGGAAACATGATAGGTATCACACGAGGAATAATCCAACATAAACATGAACTATAATAAGGTAGCCTCTTATGTCAACGATCCAGCCTTATAGTATCAAGTGTCGCAATATCCTCGATCATCATTCTTAATTAATGAGTGCGGATCAAACATTTGGTAAACGCATCGCGTACGGTAATCCATTGTACGGTGTCACAAATAGAGTAGGGAATCTATCATCCTGTTCACCAACAAAGGTACGGATCTATAACCTCGTACCGCATACCTTATCAATCACATAACACATCTATATCAATCTTATATCGTGTTATCTTGCATATACGTTATATCTTGTAAATCTCAAGTCGTATCGATCTCGATCTCATATCCTACCATTATCAACTCATACTTGTCTTCTTTCAATTCATACTTATCCTGATTCACTTTCTCATTTTAAATTCTCATATATCAATATATTCATTAGTGTCAACTTTTATCATATCATGTTTTACTAAATCCTATATGTTAGTTATATGTATGCCCTAGAGGCCAGTATTGTACAGATGATGTATATTATATTTGATGCTTGGACATATATAGAGAGGACTTTCTTGCTCGATATGATAGTATGCTATCTGGTTGCTCTTTATCTTAACATGTATACTTGTCTCTTGATACTGTCTTATAGTTACATGTTGGTAAAGCCCTTAGGATGTGTACTTGACTACTAGGACTATGATGCAGATCATACAAGTGGGGCCATGGTAGTCTACAAGTACATCCTTTAATGTCCCTAGTCGTGGGTATATCGAGACGGGGCATCGATATACCAGAGTAGACTAGCGTATATGCTTCTCGACCCATGAGATGGACGATGGATGATCCCATATCCATTGGGGTTTGACATCAGAGATGGTATTCGGGTGCTCAGTAGAGACTGGGTACACTGGACGGACTCGCCGAAAACTCCCAGGTGGTATTATACCTCACGTCAGATGGAAGTTCTCTGGTGACACTTGTGCAGGTTAGTCTGTAGACCCGTGAATGTCATAGAGTCTTGTGTGATTCCCACTGTGCTTTGATTTCCACCTTACCACATCCAAAAGGGCATGCAAAACGGTGGTTTTTGGGTACAGACCCGAGTCACATGGAGGCAATGAGCGATAGGAGGGGTTTCGTCTCTCCCGGTATTGGGGGTTGATGTTGCGCTGTGCTCGATTGGCCATAACAGGGAAGTCCCTGGCCAGAGCTGATTTAAAGATTTACTGGTAAGTGTTACCAGTAGTTTCTCGACCCGTTATGAGCCTCACATCGGCATGACTTATCGGTTATTGGGGTCTGATGTTTACCACCCCTAGACTTGATATGCGACAAATCAGACGAGGAGACCGGACTGTACGGGAAGTGTTACCGTCAGGCTTTTTGCAGGAGTTGGAGCGGTCTTGCTTGCTGATCTTCAGATCGCTCAATACCTGGGTAGCCGTTACGTCCAGCTAGTACCGCTGACGGCTTGTGGGTGCTTGATGTGATCATCTCCTACTGCCGGCGTATTAACGAGTCTTTAGAGTCCTACATAGAGGTTTGACTGGCTCAGGCAAAACGAAATAGGAGCGCATATGTGATATGTGCGGGACCGAGAATAATGCGTGTATGTGATACCGTATTCTATTCTCGCGACTTTTTGTATCAGTCGGTTATATGAGATATAGCCGGGTTATCGAATCAAGGGTTGATTCGATAAGTCGATACATTAGATGTTAGTCGGTTATATGTGATATAGCCGGATTATTAAGTCAAGTGTTGATTTGATAATTTAGTGTATAATTGTATATATGATATACTAATTTACATTGACTAACATTGGTTCACTTAAGCATTTGTTTTTCTTACATGTGCACAACTTTAATATACATGTGATATATATTAAATTGTGTTTTCTTTTTGTATCATGGTTGTTGATACACAAAACATGGGTGTATAAGACATACACCATTCTAATTTTAGTGGGGGGGGGTTTATATTTAAAGTAAATCAAAATTGGTTGATTTTTGTTAAGTGCATGAAGCTTGTAGAAGCTTTTTAGTGCTTTGAAAAATTCAACTCAATTTGTTTTACTTAAGATATTTTGTTAACCCAACCATTAGAATTAGCCATGGTTATGTCTCTACATGAGTTAGTATATGATACTCACTCACCATGGTTCACTTTCTCACTTGATCATTATCCTGATCTTTTCATTTGTTCATCTTCTTCTTCTTTGAGCAAAAGAAAAGCTTGCTAGGGTTTTCAAAAGAGAGTGAAAGATTGTGAGAAAAGAAATTCTAAAATGAGCCCACTTCCTATTTCTCCATCCTCTACTAGACTAGCACTTTAGTTTAGGGTGTTTGCTTCACTAATTCTCTAGTTAGTGAAGCAGAAGCTTGAGTTGGCATCCACTCGACGTAGATCATCTTCGGCCTCGAAGACTTCAAGCAAGGACGCTCCTTTAGCCTCGTGAAGCCATGCAAGAGTCTAGGAGAACCACGATCACAGCGAAGGGACTTCAACAAGGAGCTAATGAAGTGATGGACCGATCTACAAAGGTTGTATTTTCTTCTTCACTTACATAGTAAATGGTTTACTATCTGTTTTCGTATTGTATTCTAGCCAACGATTCTAGTTTAGAGTTCCCTTTCACGGAAAATTTTTCAAAAAGGCATGGATGATGCCTCCCGAAACCTTGCTGCCGTCAAAGTGAACCCTACACTATAATCATGTTATCTTAAGTTCGTAGCATATCCTTTATCAAATTATAACTTATAAAACGATCTTCCATAACAATGGTTGCGGGGGTGCTATACGCCATCCACCTGACTTCCCCAGTAGATATAAATCTACTCACCTACTAAACTCCTTACTTAGCCGAAGTCGATGTGCTTCGTCGTCTCGGAAGTCCACGCGAAGGTACCTACAATCAATACACAATCGCAATGCAATTCTATTAAAATCAATATCCGAAAACCGATACGGCACACGAATTGCTCATAGGTTAGAACCTATAGCTTACGCATCCAACAACAACCAAGTAACCCTTGTCGTTGACGTACAAACGTCCAACGACCAAATCACATCAAGAAATTCATAAATCCAAGTTTCAAATATTGGAAAACATAGCCATAACCAACTCAAAATGCTCCCAGATTTTAGCTCAGGTAGACTAGGACAAAACAAAAAATACAGTAGCTGGGTTATAAGGAGTATGAGCTATAGGCAAAAACCTAACACCAAACTCCAAAATTTGGCCAGCGAGAAGTGCTACAGTAACGGGTGTCGCCGGCACAATTTTGGTATTTTGGTTTCGTTCTTCTGTGGTGGTCTCCAAGTGGTCCTATTAGGTCAATGTACTTGTTTGATTTTCTCATAAATGACCCAAGTTGCTCCAGATACCCTGTAGTCCTCAAGGTTTCACAAAACCGATACGGGAAAATTCTAAGTTAATGTATCGGGTTCTATTCTCTGTTCTTGGTCCAGAAATCATCTCTAAAGTTTTATAAACACTCACTACGCCACTATTGCAACTCAACAAGTCTATAAATCACTAAACATCATCTTGGAAATTTCCAAGATCACAACACCTAACTAATACGAATTCTAAACTAAACTAGAATATACTAACTCCAAAAACATAACAAAAGTAATAGAAATATAGCTCATTTGGCAACTTAGGAAATTTCTTGAGTTGCCCAAAGTTCTAAAAATCCAAACTTGAATGGTTCAAAAGGTTTAGGATTAGCTTGTGCATCTTTTTAATGAAGGTGGCATGGGGTTTTGGAAATGAATATGAGATGATACATGGTGTAGAGAAGAGATGAAAGAAATGATGAAGAATTAAGAAGGAAGAAGAATAAGGGGAATGGTCAAGGTTTATTCTCTCTCTCTTAACCTCACTCTCTCTCTAAATATCTCTTTTGTTTTATCTCACAAAATATCTCATGGCATCTAATTCTAGTCTTTTCACACATGAATAAAACCAAAGGCAATGAACATACATGTGACCAAATGAAACATGACATGGTGCACTAGCCATGGAAAAATATAGAAATACGGATTTGGCCTAATCGTGATTAGTAGTGCACTGATCAATTTAATTAAACTTACATATATTTAATTATAAAAATGCCAAATCCGATAAATATCTTTTTAATGAATAAATCATTTTAATCTCTGATTATTTCCCAAATATTGTTATATATACTTATACCATTTTATGAAAAAACCCTATACGCAAATCAAATAGTTTTCGTGAAATATATTATTTTAATATTAAATTTCCAAAAATAATATTTTATATTTCTGAAATGTTACAGATAGGGACTGTAGAATCAAGTCAGAATATGACTCGTTCTCCAACATGGTCCCAGGTCCGTGAGCTTTTCAATATAGCCAATCATTGTAAAGACATGATCCCCTACAGATGACCTGACAGCCAACTTTGCTTGAAGCAATTCCTTCGAGGTCTCATAACTTGCGATACGAGGTTGCTCTCTATATAAATCTTTGTTTTGGAGAAAGATGGAAGTTAAGTCAATCTTCTCGTGCTGCCTCTGGTGTTCACTATCCATTGAGGCCAACACGAAGCACTTGGCATTCGCACTATCTTTTTCCCTTGTCTTACGGATATCAACATCCGTGACGGTGAAAACTGGACCTGGGACAGCGGGGGCTTTAGTATTAAGGAGGTGGCCCAGCTTGTCATAGGTAATGGACTGTAGGGTTACCTAGCACGACAACAAGGTTTCGGGAGGCATCTTCCATGCCATTTTCAAAAAATTGCTATGCTAAAGAACCCTAACCCTAGAATCTTAACTAGAGAATTAGATAATACATGCATGTAAACATCTTTACATCTAAGTGAACAAGGAATACAACCTTTGTAGACCGGTCCTTCACTTCATAAGCTCCGTGTAATAGTCCCTTCGCTCTAAGTATTGATCTTCCGGACTCTAGTAAGGCTTCACAAGGTGAAATGAACAAGCTTGCTTGAAGTCTTCGAGGCCGAAGATGATCTACGTCGAGGAGACACTAACTCAAGCTACCTCCTCACTAAGTGATGAACTAGTGAAGAAACAACCCAATATAAATGGCTAGTCTAGAAGAGGTTGATGAAGTAGGAATTTTGCTCACTTTAGAAATTATTTTCTCACTCATTTTCTTCACTTCCAAAAAGCTAGAGAGCTTGAGGAAGGAGATGAAGAAAAGGAACCATGAGAGAAGCGAGTGAAGAATGAATCAAGTGGTGAGAATAGAAACCATGGATGAGATAATATCTCATACTAACTCATGTAGATACTTAACCAAGGCTTAGGATAATGGTTGGGTTAACAAATATCTCATGTAATATAAAATTAGTGGACTAAGTCAATGGTCACTACAAGCTTCTAACCATGTGACTAATTTCCAACTAATTTTGATTTACTTCAAATAAATAAAATCCATCATTAATATAAGCATGGTGTGAGTCTCATACATCCATGTCTCATGTATCATCTAGCATGACACAAAATAATGTACATTAATATATATCACATATGTACAAAATTCACACAAGTGAAAAAAAGAATTCTTAAGTGAGCTAATATTAGATAATGTAAATTAATATATCAAATATATAATTATACATTAAATTATTAAATCAACACTTGATTTAATAATCCGGCTATATCACATATAACCGACTAATATCATATGTATCATCTTATCGAATCAACACTTGATTCGATAACATGGCTATATCACATATAACCGACCGATAACACAAATCGCGAGAATAGAATACGGTATCACATACATGTATCAATCTCGGTCCCGCACATATCACATATGTGCTCCTACTTCGTTTCTCCTGAACCAGGAAACCTCTGTGTAGGACTCTAAAGAATCATCAATAAGCCGGCAGTAGGTGGTGATCATATTAGTCACCCACAAGCCGTCAGCGATCTGCTAAACGTAACGGCCACCTGGGTATTGAGCGATCAGAAGATCAACAAGCAAGCCTACTCATACTCCTGTGAATCCAATCAGTAACACTGTCGTACAGTCCGTTCTCTTCGTCTGATATGTCACATATCTCTCCTACGGGTGGTAAACGTCAGACCCTATTAGCTTGATAAGTCATGCCGATGTGAGGCCCATAACGGGTCGAGAAACTACTGATAATGCTTACCAGTAAATCTCAGTAACCTTGGCCAGGGATTTCTTGTTATGGCCAATCGAGCGCAGTGCAACATCAACCCCCAATACTGAGAGAGACGAAATCCCCTCTTATCGCTCATTGCCTCCATGTGACTCGGGCTGTACCCAAAAACCACCGTTTTGCATGATCTCTTGAACATGGTAAGGTGGAAATCAAAGCACAGTGTGAATCACACAAGACTCTATGATGATCTCGGGTCGACAGACTAACCTGTACCAGTGTCACCAGAGAATTGCTATCTGACGTGAGGTATAATACAATCTAAGAGTTCTCGGCGAGTCCGTCCAGTGTAGTCCGTCCAGTGTACTCAGTCTCCACTGAGCACCCGTATACCATCTCTGATGTCAAACATCAATGGATATGGGATCATCCATCGCCCATCACATGGGTCGAGAAGCGTATATGCTAGTCTACTCTGGAATATCGATGCCCCGTCTCGATACTCTCACGACTAGGAACATTTAAAGGATGTACTTACCGACTATACTGTCCCCACTAGTATGATTTGCATCATAATCCTGGTAGTCAAGTACTCAACCTAAGGGCTTTATCAACATGTAACAGAGAGACAATTAGTGCACATGTTAAGATAAAGAGCAACCAGATAGCATAATATCATGTCGAGCAAGAAAGTCCTCCCTATATATGTCCCAGCATCCACTATAATATACATCATATGTACAATAATGGACTCTAGGGCATACTTATAACTAACAATCTCCCACTTGCTACGGCCAATTGTTGTAGTATCTTGTTCATATCAGATTTTTGCATTTTTATACCGCCCAATTTTTATCACATTGCATATCGGTAAGTACTCTTGAGCCGTGTTTGCTAGTCAATTGCAGGATACAGGTTCTCGGCTCTAAACGGTGAAATCCATGGAAAAATACGACAAAATCCGAGTTCCTGCCAACCACAGATAAAACACGGGTCTCCGCTCTTTATCCGACTGTTGCCACACACCAGTTTAGGAGACAAAATGCAAATCAATTGTCACCTTCATGCACAAAGCACTATGGCAACACCAAGACCAAGAAATCTACGCGGAGCTCAAGAAAATCCATGTCCAAAGTCCACCTTTCCCTCAACAGAAATTCTGGAAGAAATGTGGAAGTATGTTCAGAAAATACATATACCAGACAAGAGGGGACAGCAGACCAGGGAAGTACCTAAAAACCCATGCCCTGACTCCACTATACGGCGGCGGATCCGCGGCATAAGGAGGCTTAGGCCACGGATCCGCGGCCGTATGGTGGCGGCAGAGGTAGGGTTTTTAGGGGCAGTTGGGTAATTTTGTAAAGGGGCAGATGGTTGCCCTAGATTTCCATTCTCCAGCCTATAAATAGCCCAGAACTTTGAGAAGGAAAGGGTCGATAATCTTGTATTCTTTTTTTAGGTTTTAGATTACATGTTCTTCTTCTTCTCATCTCTTCTCCATTAAACTTGTAGTGAGCTTTGTGAGTGAAGAATGGTGAATAAAGAAGATCATTTTATTATCATGCTTGTCTTGCTTTTTCTATAATTGTTGTAATTTTAATTTGTTAACTAGTTGTTGTTATTTCTTGTTGTTTCTTTCTTCTCTCTTTTTCTTTATCCTTAATACGACCATGATGCTTACGCTAGATCCTCGCCAAGGTGAGGTCGCAAATAGCTAGTCGTTATCTTCTAATCTCTTTCTTTCTATCTTCCTCTTTTGTTTTGTTTTATTTTTCCGTATCATGATGTGTGAGTAGTTCATACTTGTTAGGGTAGGATAAGGCAAGTTTGAGAGAAGAAAATCTCTCTCACTCTTTCCTTGCCCAACAGCTTAGTTCGGCTCCCGTTAATTGAACCACAATCCGCTCCTTACGGCACCCTATCCTACATGATAGCGGTGATTCCGTAGTGAGACCGGTTGTGGTTGAATTAACCGGAGGTTATGGCTAAGAGCCAAGAACGGACGGACAAGCACCAAAAGGAAGAACTTATGCGTTGGAAAGCCTAGCTTATACTCGCAAGTTCCTTCCTAGTCGTGCTAATCCCCGTTGTTGCCGATTACCGTAACACCGATATTAAGAGGGGCAACGAAAGATGTGGAGACTCCTAACTCAAACTAACCTAATCCTAACCCTAACAAGCTCTCTTTAAATATCAACTTAACACGTAGATAATCACAAACAAATATGAACTCTCGGACTTAACTCGTTAAAACACATTGAAAAAGATTCCCATCTCCCTGCGGACGACCCGTACTCAACCGGCTAGCTACAAGCGAAACCGTCCTGATCGCGGTTATACTTTAGAACTTTGAACATCCGACACGCCAAAAGCGTGCGATCAAATGGCATCGTTAATGGGGAGACGGTAGTTTATTTCCTTGTGTAATTTCGGGTTAACTTGTGAATATAACCGAAAAACAAAACAAAAAAATATACTTTGTAAAAAATCATCTTGTTATTTTTGATTAGCTTTTGTTCAAGTGTGCAGGAAAATACGAAGTTCAAGATCGGCGCCAAAGACGTCGGATAAGACGGAGTTCAAGTACAGTGCCAAAGACGTGGGAAGATAGACCCACATTTCACGGCTACACCGCGACGGATCAAAACGAAGCAAACGGCCTACTGTAAAATTCTGGAGCAGATACAGTGAGCAAATAAAAATTCCACACATCCAGAGAAGCAGAGGACACCCAACAGTACCCACCCAACAAAACAGAAGCCCCAACTCTACAAGATAGCCGCGGAACCGCGGCATAAGGAAGCTTAGGCCGCGGATCCGCGACCACTTGGTGGCTTGAGGGCCCCAATTTCTCTGTAAGTGTCCCTGTTCTCCTCCCCACTCCTCTGGACTCCACTGAATTGTGTTTTCTGCATCCTTCTTTGTGCAAACTCTTCTCCCCCTTCCAATAAACTGTTCTTGTGCAGGATTCTTTCCGCCGCAAAATAAAAATTGGTTGCAGTTGATTGTTACTGCTTTGCATTTCTTTAATACGGACTTAAAGGGCTTGAAACCAATTCAGATTGGGTGGGGATTTCATCACCCTTCCCAGGACCCCAAAAATCACAAAAGCATATGCATTGTCCATTGTAAATTAAAAAATACTAGACTTCAGCCCTAAGGACTTCGCGCTCATTAGGAGAAGATAAACCGTGTTTAGAACCTCGCTTAACGGTATATTGTTTACGGGGTGTCTAGGAAAGTGTTAAAGGCGCAACCGCCGAAAGAGAAAGGGTTATTTAATTAAGGAAATTCGCGAAAGCGTTGGACAACCTCCCCTTATCTCTGCACTTACCTGGTCTCGTGATCAGTGTATTTTTAAGCCCGTTTCTCGGCACTCTTTAATTTCGACAATCAAGTTCAAGAGCAGGTCTAGTAGACCTAGGTTACCCTAGATCTAGGTGTGATTGTGCATATCTTGTTTGTGATTGCTTAAGCCGTATATCCGTACATATTTCTGTAAATATCTTTCTACAAAAAAAAATACAAAAAAAAAAAGAAAAAATCAAAAACTTTTATAAAAACTTGCCCTTTGTCGCCAAATCCATTTTCACCCACCACCCATCGCCTTTCTCCATTGATGTTTTCTTACCCTCACCTTCTCCGCTTTGACTATACTAAACTCGTTTAGTGTATGTCCGCTTGGACTCGGGACACTAGCGCCCGTCTAGTCCGTGTTACGTTAGTCGCTACCGACTACGCGATCGACTCCGAAGTCGATACTCCGTCCACTCCTCTTTCACCCCTTCCTTTGCCGGCCAACTCCGACGTTGACCGGAATTCTGTTCATACATCTTCACCTTCACCTTCACCAACCTCTTCTTCCGCGATGTCAGGATTTAATCCGAACATCTCATTGACCACCCCTGGATTAGCTCCACCTCCTACGGAGACCAATATCCCACCACCACCGCCTGTTGTAGCGCCGCAGCGAATCGCGCTCCAGGATCGTTTCTATCCAACCCGTTCTGCACTTCCCACCTGCCTTTCTCTTCCTCTGGCCAATGGGGACAACATTGAAATTAAGCCCCACTTCATCAACATGCTTCCACGTTTTCATGGGCTTGAATCTGAAGATGCCTATATCTTCATCAACAAATTTCAAAACGTCTGTGCCATGATGAAAACCACCCAGCTGTCGGACGATGCTATACGTCTACGGGTCATTCCGTTCACTCTATGCGATCTTGCTGAAAAATGGCTGTATAGCACCGCTTCCCACTCAATCACCATCTGGGACGAGTTTGTTAAAGCGTTCCTAAAAAAATTCTATCCAAATCATAAGACCGCAAGGATTCGAAATGAAATCAACCAATTCTCCCAGCTTCCTTCTGAACCCTTCTGGAAGTGCTTTGACCGATACAAAGACCTTCTTGTTCAGTGTCCTCACCACGGTATAGAGAAATGGCAACTTTGCCAAACCTTATACGAGGGACTGAACCCAGCAACGAAGCAGTTGTTGGAAACCATCTGTCAGGGCCACTTCCTATCGAAATCTGACGAGGAAGCGTGGCAGTTCTTTGACGACCTTGCGGAGCAAACGCTACAATGGGAGAGCACCAGACCGACTTCTTCTTCTTCTACCTCCACTTCTACCGGTCAGTCTAGGGTAGGAATACACCAACTTGATGTCTCTATTGCGATGAAAGCTGAAATGGCTGCAATAACAAGAAAGCTTGAAGCGATAGAAAGCAAATTTTCTGCTCCTGCTCCTGCCCCTGTTCTCCCCCTTCGTACCATCTACGCTTGTTGTTCCGATCCTTCTCACTTGACCGAAGAGTGTCCTTACAATCGACCCTCGCAAGGACAGGATCAGGTTAATGCTGCATTCCAGCAAAGACCGAGGAATGATCCATACTCTTCCAACTACAATCCCGGTTGGAGGAACCACCCCAATTTCGCCTGGAATCAGAATCAGAATCAATTCCAGGGCAACAATTTCCAAAGGGCCCCTCCACCGCAACAACAAGCGCAACAACAAACTCAACATCAATATCAGCAGCCTTTCCAACCCCAACCTATCCAAAATCAGGCGAACAACTTTGCACCCAACAATTCTTTTCCACCAAACAACTTTGTTCCGTCAAACAACGATAAGGTTTCCTCGCTCGAACGAAGTCTGGAGGCGTTTGTTAAACAATCGACTCAATCCACCGCCAACATCCAGTCTTCCATTCAATCCTTAGTGCAACACACTGCCGCACACGGGCAAAGCATCAAGACCATCGAGGCCCAGATTGCACAGCTGAACGCGGACTTAAGCGAGCGAGAGAAGGGGAAGCTCCCGTCCCAACCACTCCCAAATCCCGGTCACCCACATAATGCACATGTTGCTCTTGAACAACAAAACCATAATGTGAGTGCCGTGACCACACTGAGATCGGGAAGGATGCTGCAAAACAACATTGGCAAAAGGATCAACGATGACACCCCGGCCGCCGCTTCTTCTTCTTCTACTTCTTCTTCTTCTCCTGCTTCTTCGTCTTCTGAGCCTCTTCTCCGTTCTTCATAAGGCTCTCCTTCCTCTTCTTCTGCTCTGAACGAACCCGCTTCTCACTCCACGAAAACACCTGTTCTGGGATCCGTTCCAACTCCACAATCTCCTCCTCCAGCATTAGACTCAACCAATTTTCAAAATGTTCCATTTCCAAACCGGTTGAGGTCTAATAAACAAAATCCTCAAATGGAGAAGATTCTGGAGTTATTTAAGCAGGTTAACATTAACATTCCTCTTTTAGATGCTGTCCAACAAGTCCCGTCCTACGCAAAAATCTTAAAGGACTTGTGCACGAAAAAGAGGAAGTCTTAGGTACCCAAGAAAGTTTTCTTGGCTAGTGCTGTGAGTGATGCCCTTACCCAATCTTTACCACAAAAACGGAAGGACCCTGGCTGTCCTACGATTTCAATTACCATTGGGGATAAGAACATCAACCGCGCACTATTAGATCTTGGTGCCAGTGTTAACCTGCTTCCGTATTCAGTATACGAGCAATTAGGCGTCGGAGAGCTGAAACCCACACACTGCACTCTCCAAATGGCCGACCGATCGATCACCCATCCTAGGGGTGAGCTAGAGGATGTGTTAATAAAAGTCGGGACTTCATATTCCCCGTTGACTTCATTGTATTAGATACACAGCCTGTAGCTAACCCCCGGAATCAAATTCCGGTGATACTCGGTCGCCCATTTCTCGCAACCTCAAATGCTGTGATCAATTGTCGCAATGGTTCGATGAACCTCTCTTTTGGAAATATGACGATTGAACTCAACATTTTTAGGTTGGGGAATCAGCCCGCCGAACCTAATGCTCATATACTGGACGTCTGCTCGATCCAGGAGATCACCCCAGAAGAGTGTGAATTCGAGGAGTTTCTGTTTGATCACGATAATCTTGACGCCACTAGTGCGTTTCTCTTCGAACCTGCTGCTGTTTCTGCGCCCGATAACGACTACGAGTGTTTCACGTTCTCGAACGATCTTACCCGCGCACAACCCGAGTTTGAATCCTTCGACTTTCCGGATGAGTTACCTAAACCATCCAACTCGGTTGCCTACACTCGTTTTGAACCTTTGCTGGAGTCCTTTGAGTTCGAGACCTTTGCACCAATCTTGCCTTCCATCGTTTCACCTCCAACGCTCGAACTCAAGCCTTTGTCGTCTCACCTTAAGTATGCTTACTTAGGTGAGAACGAGACCCTCCCTGTCATCATTTCGGCTTCTCTAGCTCCCGAGCAAGAGAAAGCCCTTCTCTCGGTCTTGCACAGCAACAGGCAAGCTTTTGGCTGGTCCATGGCGGACATCAAGGGGATTAGTCCCCTAATTGTTGAGCATCACATTCATCTGATGGATGATGCCAAACCAGCCCGGGATCCACAAAGACGTCTCAATCCAGTCATGAAGGAGGCTGTGAAGAAGGAGATCGTAAAATGTCTAGATAGTGGTATCATTTACCCTATCTCTGATAGCCAGTGGGTTAGCCCCATTCATGTTGTCCCCAAGAAGTCGGGCATCACGGTCATAACCAACGAGGCGAACGAGTTAATCCCTACTCGCACCCAAACTGGGTGGCGAGTGTGCATTGATTACAGGAAACTCAACGCCGCAAGGAAAGACCACTTTCCACTACCTTTCATTGACCAGATGCTTGAACGATTGGCCGGACACGAGTACTACTGCTTTCTTGATGGCTACTCCGGTTATAATCAAATTCCCTTCGCCGAAAAAGACCAGGACAAGACCACATTCACTTGTCCTTTCAGCACGTTTGCATATCGACGCATGCCCTTTGGGTTATGCAATGCGCCCGCTACCTTCCAGCGGTGTATGATGGGAATTTTCTCAGACGTGGTGGAAAAATTTCTGGAGATTTTCAAGGATGACTTCTCCATCATCGGCAATTCCTTCAACGAGTGTTTGCTGCATCTTGACGCTGTCCTTACCCGACGTAAGGACAAGAATCTCACTTTGAACTGGGAGAAATGCCACTTCATGGTGCGCGAAGGTATTGTCTTAGGACATATCATCTCGCAAAATGGCATAGAGGTTGACAAAGCAAAGATTGAGGTCATTTCCAATCTGCCTCCTCCCCGATGCGTCAGAGATATCCGAGCTTTCCTTGGCCATGCCGGTTTTTATAGACGGTTTATCAAGGACTTTAGCAAGATTTCTAGGCCCTTGACTCTTTTGCTGGCCAAGGACACGCCATTCGACTTTAACTCGAGCTGTGTGACTGCATTCGAGTCACTGAAACGCTCACTCACTTCTGCTCCCGTTCTTTCTTCACCTGACTGGACGCACCCATTCGAGATTATATGCGATGCGTCCGACTTTGCCATCGGTGCTGTCCTTGGACAGCACATCAACAAGATGCCGCACGTAATCTATTATGCGAGCCGAACCCTGAACGACGCCCAACTCAACTATACAACAACTGAGAAGGAATTCTTAGCTGTTGTATTTGCTTTAGAAAAGTTCAGGCCCTACCTCATCGGCTCTCCAGTCATTGTCTACACTGACCATTCTGCTCTGCGCCATCTTTATGCGAAGAAAGATGCAAAATCTCGGTTAATACGTTGGATCCTCTTGCTTCAAGAGTTTGACCTTGTCATTAAGGACAAACGAGGATGTGAAAACGTAGTTGCCGACCATCTCTCACGACTTCCTTCTTCGCCTTCGCTTCCAATTCCAATCAACGACGTTTTCCCGGATGAACAGCTCTTGACAGTATCTTGCGAACCCTGGTTCGCAGATATTGTGAACTATTTGGCCACAGGATTACTACCGACTGAATGGTCGAGTCAGGACAGACTTCGCTTCTTATCCCAAGTAAAACACTTTTACTGGGATGAACCCTACTTGTTTAAGTACTGTCCCGACCAGATTATTCGTCGGTGTGTCCCTGATGAGGAATTCAAGAGTGTGCTGTCATTTTGCCACGATCAAGCATGTGGCGGGCATTTTGGGCCCAGAAAGACAGCTGAGAAGATCTTGCAATGTGGTTTCTACTGGCCACAACTCTTCAAAGATGCTCATGACTATTGCAAGACTTGCTCCCGGTGCCAATACATGGGCCGGATATCCCGGAGGAACGAGATGCCGCTCCAACCGATCTTAGTTGTGGAGATTTTCGATGTTTGGGGGATAGATTTCATAGGGCCGTTTCCCAGCTCTTTTGGGAACTTGTACATCCTTCTAGCTGTTGATTATGTCTCTAAATGGGTCGAGGCTGTGCCGAGCCGGACTAACGACAACAACGTTGTCGTTAGGTTCCTTAAAGAAAACATTTTTTCCCGGTTTGGCCACCCTCGAGCGATCATTAGCGACAATGGAAGTCATTTCTGCAACAAAACTTTCGAGGCCTTGATGCGGAAATATTCCATTAATCATAAGCTCTCTACGCCCTACCACCCCCAAACTTGCGGGCAGGCCGAAGTTTCAAATCGGCAAATCAAGCAGATACTGGAGAAGACGGTTTCCAAGAACCGTAAGGATTGGTCGCTGAAACTCACTGATGCCCTTTGGGCATTTCGAACCGCTTATAAGACCGACCTTGGCATGTCTCCCTATCGGCTTGTGTACGGAAAAGCCTGCCACCTACCTGTCGAAATAGAGCATCGCGCATTTTGGGCGATAAAGGAGCTGAATCTGTCTCTCGAGGATGCGGGCAGCCATCGGAAGCTGCAGTTGAACGAACTGAGCGAGCTTAGGGATGAGGCTTACGATAACGCGGTTGTCGTTAAGAACCGAATGAAGGTGTTTCACGATAAACACCTTTTACGTAAAACCTTCGTACCTGGTCAGCAGGTACTGCTTTACGACACCCGACTTCACTTCCATCCAGGAAAGCTCAGATCTCGCTGGAAAGGGCCGTATTTTGTGCGGAATGTGTATCCGCAGGGCGCTGTGGATTTGGAAAATCCAAAGGACGGTTCACTTTTCAAAGTAAACGGACACCGATGCAAACCGTACCTTAGCGCCAAACCAACAGAGGAGCTCCTGTTCTTACAGGAGCCGGTTTACCCTGCCTAATCTTCCTCTGCCTACCTCCAAACTTCGGTTATCCAGCCAAGAACAGTAGACACTGTTCCAAATAAGTTTGGGGGTATGTACAAACCATTTTGTATATATTTGTGTACATTCTTTTTCTTTTCTTTAAAAACAAAAACAAATAAAAATTTGTGTATCGCTAACCGACAATTTTGACCCCTCAAATGATCTCTTCATGCAACGACAGTGAGGACACTGTCCAGTTTAAGTTTGGGGGTACGCTCGGTACGCATTTCTTACCTTCGCATTCATAAGTATATTTTGCATCTGCATATTAAAATCCATAAAATCCATAAAAATCTGAAAATTTTCTAAAAAAATTTAAAAACTTTTTTGTCAAGTTAGCTTGTGGAAGAACTCTGATTCAACATTTCGACGGTTTTTGTTTGAAAAAATAGGAATAACTAAATCTTATGTTTAGATTCTGAAAACCTGAAAGATAACTCTCCTTTAAAGTTAACTATAGCTGATATACGTCTTTACATCACACTACACGTGTCGTGAGTTTTTGGGAATTAGATGACAAGTCTGTTATGTTTAAAAACTTTTAAACAGATAGATGATTTTCTGAGGATCAAATAGGTTTGTTCTGAAATAAGTAATGTCAAGAATAGTTTATGAAGTAAAGCGAATATGAAGGAATGTTATTAATGCCGTAATTGGAACTAAGTCTGAAAAATAACCCATCTGAAACTTGATTGGAATGATTACACACCGAACCCACTAAACACGTCTTTTATCCAAAAAAATAATTGAATTGCCGGTTATATCTCCGTTCGTATTAAATCATCTGATTTTCACGCCAAACTGTCCTTTGTTTTTGGACCTAGGTAACTTGAGTAATTAAGTCCGCTGGGGTGTTTCTACACCTAATGCCCTAAAACCAACTGGTTTGGGTGCATTGGCCCAAAGCTCGCTAAGAAGCCTAGAAAGTTTAGTTTAAAACAAAGTCAAGCAAGTGTTCTCTCCGAGTTAAAATTCCTAACGGTTCTTTGTGTGAGAATAATCTTGATAAAAGACAGGCTTTTATAAAAAAATTTAGCGGAGATATGAAGGTTTTATTCTGTGATAAAGACTATTGCACGTTCACAGAGGTGTGTATGAAATGAAAACAAGAAAAAGGTGGAGTGAAGAATACGACTTAGTTTCCTGTTAAGGAAGATAGAAATTCTGAAGTTGAAACCTTACTGGAAAACGAAACTTGAAAAATGCTTAACTCTTTATAAAACTTATGTGATCCTTTTAAAATTGTTATCTGGGCTTTATTGTGCGACATGATGACTTTATTCGATCTTTCGGGAACTTAACGACACTATTTGCACTGCACGTAAAGACATATAAAATCTGTAGTTAAATAAGAAGCGAGGTGTGAAAAATAAAGGTTCGATGGTCTAGACTTAGGATTATAGAATTGTTATTTTCTAAAACAAAACTGTAGGGTTTGAATCTTAGTTATTTTACAAAACTAGCTTGACCGGATTTTGTGGGTAGTATCCGCTGAAAACCCTCAGGAGACAACACTCCTCCTACTAGGGACACCTAGAGGTTTAACGGCTTGTTGCACATGCTCAGTGCAATCGCGTTCCCTGCGAAAGTGAGGTTAGGAAATTTTTTGTGAATAAATTGGCTTTGCTCGGGACGAGCAAATGATAAGTTTGGGGGTATTTGTTCATATCAGATTTTTGCATTTTTATACCGCCCAATTTTTATCACATTGCATATCGGTAGGTAGTCTTGAGCCGTGTTTGCTAGTCAATTGCAGGATACAGGTTCTCGGCTCTAAACGGTGAAATCCATGGAAAAATACGAAAAAATCCGAGTTCCTGCCAACCACAGATAAAACACGGGTCTCCGCTCTTTATCCGACTGTTGCCACACACCAGTTTAGGAGACAAAATGACAAATCAATTGTCCCCTTCATGCACAAAGCACTATGGCAACACCAAGACCAAGAAATCTACGCGGAGCTCAAGAAAATCCATGTCCAAAGTCCACCTTTCCCTCAACAGAAATTCTGGAAGAAATATGGAAGTATGTTCAGAAAATACATATACCAGACAAGAGGGGACAGCAGACCAGGGAAGTACCTAAAAACCCATGCCCTGACTCCACTATACGGCGGCGGATCCGCGGCATAAGGAGGCTTAGGCCGCGGATCCGCGGCCGTATGGTGGCGGCAGAGGTAGGGTTTTTAGGGGCAGTTGGGTAATTTTGTAAAGGGGCAGATGGTTGCCCTAGATTTCCATTCTCCAGCCTATAAATAGCCCAGAACTTTAAGAAGGAAAGGGTCGATAATCTTGTATTCTTTTTTTAGGTTTTAGATTACATGTTCTTCTTCTTCTCATCTCTTCTCCATTAAACTTGTAGTGAGCTTTGTGAGTGAAGAATGGTGAATAAAGAAGATCATTTTATTATCATGCTTGTCTTGCTTTTTCTATAATTGTTGTAATTTTAATTTGTTAACTAGTTGTTGTTATTTCTTGTTGTTTCTTTCTTCTCTCTTTTTCTTTATCCTTAATACGACCATGATGCTTACGCTAGATCCTCGCCAAGGTGAGGTCGCAAATAGCTAGTCGTTATCTTCTAATCTCTTTCTTTCTATCTTCCTCTTTTGTTTTGTTTTATTTTTCCGTATCATGATGTGTGAGTAGTTCATACTTGTTAGGGTAGAATAAGGGAAGTTTGAGAGAAGGAAATCTCTCTCACTCTTTCCTTGCCCAACAGCTTAGTTCGGCTCCCGTTAATTGAACCACAATCCGCTCCTTACGGCACCCTATCCTACATGATAGCGGTGATTCCGTAGTGAGACCGGTTGTGGTTGAATTAACCGGAGGTTATGGCTAAGAGCCAAGAACGGACGGACAAGCACCAAAAGGAAGAACTTATGCGTTGGAAAGCCTAGCTTATACTCGCAAGTTCCTTCCTAGTCGTGCTAATCCCCGTTGTTGCCGATTACCGTAACACCGATATTAAGAGGGGCAACGAAAGATGTGGAGACTCCTAACTCAAACTAACCTAATCATAACCCTAACAAGCTCTCTTTAAATATCAACTTAACACGTAGATAATCACAAACAAATCTGAACTCTCGGACTTAACTCGTTAAAACACATTGAAAAAGACTCCCATCTCCCTGCGGACGACCCGTACTCAACCGGCTAGCTACAAGAGAAACCGTCCTGATCGCGGTTATACTTTAGAACTTTAAACATCCGACACGCCAAAAGCGTGCGATCATATCTCATAACCAACGTCCCATAAAAGTCTCTCTTGGGAAAGGCCTTTGTGAGTGGATCCGCTGTGTTATGCTTCGTGTCAACTCTACTGACCTCGATCCCCTGGAGATCAACCATCTCCCCGATCAGGTGATACCGCCTCAGAATATGTCTGGATCGCTGATGGGACCGGGGTTCCTAAGACAAAGCCACAACTCCATTGTTGTCACAATAACAGTTATTGGGTGCTCAATGGTAGGAACTATGTTCATGTCATGATCAAAAAATATCCAGACACCCACTTTGGTAGCATCGTTCGTAGCGATGTATTCAGCCTTTATCGTCTAGTTTGCCACGGTATCTAGCTTGGAACACTTCCAACATACCGTCCCTCCACTGCAGGTAAAGACAAAGCCTGAGACTGACTATCAGTCGACCTTATCACTCTGAATGCTGGAACGAAGAACATTCTTTTAGTGCTTCTCAAGTACTTAAGAATGTCCTCCACAGCTGCCCAGTGATTCTCCCAAGATCCGATTGATTCCTGATCACTACACCTAGTGAGTTAGCAACATCAAGTCTGGTACATAATATCACATGCATGATAGAGCCAACAGCCGAAACATAGGTTATCCCTTGCACGCGAGCTCTCCCCAAATCAGTCTCGGGAGACATCTTTTTGGAGAGAGTGATTCTTGAGTAAGTGGGCGGACCACCACGCTTAGAATCTTCCATACTAAACCCCTTTAGTATGGTGTTAATGTACCTAGATTTGGGACACTCCCAACATCCACTTAGATCATAATCCACAAGATGTAGTAGGTATCATTTAGATCTTTCACGGAGAATCCTCGTGATAAGAGGAGCTTGACCGAGTGTAGCATAGGAAACCATTTCCTATCAAGAGTACGTCATCTACGTACAATACGTGGAAAACAACCTTACTCTCTACAACCTTCTTGTATATACAAGGTTCATCTACCTTTTTCATGAAATCAAACTCTTTAACTACCACATCAAAACAGATGTTCCAACTCCGCGATGCCTGCTTTGATCCTGATGGACTTAAGCATAACCACTTGAGAAAAGGTTTCATCATAATCCACACCTGGTTATTGACGAAAAGCTTTTACTACAAGTCTAGTTTTGAAAGTCTCAACTTTTCCATATACACCAAGAATCTTCTCAAGATCCACTTGCTCCTGATTGGTTTTACCCTTTTAGGTGCAACATCCAAAGTCATACTTTGTTGGTGTACATGGATTCCATCTCTGATTGCATAGCATCCAGCCATTTCACAGAGTCTCCACTCATGATGGCTTGCCTGAAACTAGTTGGGCCATCATCTACCATGATGCAATCTTCGCTCCCACTGTCACCGAGAAGACCGTAGTATCTCTCAAGTGGATGAAGAACCCTACCAGATTAGCGGAGAGTCTGAGGTTCGTTGGAGACAATTGAATCCTTTGGTTCCATTAAATCATCAGTCGTAGTTTGTATAGCTGGAACTGCTTCCAGTTCTACCTCATGTCCACAAATATGTTTTTCAAGAAAATCCTTTTTGTAAAAAAGGGGGCATGTTGAGAAACAAAACACCTTTTGTTCCTTGGTTTGGTAGAAGATATTCCCTCGCAAATGTTTGGAACACTATTCAATAGGTATGCAGCTTCTCAAGTGCATAACACCAAAAAGAAATATGCAACTCAGCAGTACTCATAATAGAGTGTGCCATATCTTATAGAGAGCGATACCTCTGCCCCGATACACCATTGTGTTGTGGTGTACTCGAAGGAGTAAGCTGAGAGAATCACATTCTCCTTATAGAAACTCCGGGAACACCATGCCCAAGTATTTTCTTCCTCGATCACATCGAAAGACTTTAATACTTCTATCCATTTAGTTCTCTACTTCGTACTTATATTCGTTGAATTTATCAGAAGCTTCAGACTCGTGTTTCAACAGAAACATATGTTCGAATCTTGAGAGATCATAGATGAATGTAATGAAGTACAATGAACCAATACTGACATTAGTAGACATAGGATCGTTTACATCATCATGTATCAGTTCCAAGAGTTCAGTAACTCTTACTCTGTTTCCAGTAAATGGAGTATTGGTCATTTTACCTTTGAGACAAGACTGGCAAGCATCATAAGATGAAAATTCGAACGGATTCAAATATTCATCCTTATGTAACTTAGCTAATTGTGTCGCATTGATATGACCTAGTCTACAATGCCACAAGAAGAATTCATTCATTTCTGAACTACTCCTCTTGTGTATGTTATATATACTTTGAACTATGGTCTGATTTAGAACGTATATGCCATTACATAGCATGCCTGATCCAATCAACTCTTGATTAAGGAAAATTTTCACAACATTATCCATCAATACAAAAATTATATCGTTCTTTAACTTAATAAAGAAACCGATGTAATGTTGTATATCAGGTTCGGTATGTAATAACATTCGTTCAGAATCAATGTATTAATACAAGGTGATATTTGTCAACTAGTTTGGATGCAACTCTTGCACCATTCTCTACGCTTAGAGATATATCACTCATTCTCTGTTCTCTACCTTTCTGTAGCCCATATAACATATTACATATGCGGGATCCTGATCCGGTATCTCATACCAAAGACATAGAGGATACTCAGAAACAGTTCTCGGTAACGAACACACCCGAAGAAGATGCATCAACATGCACTTTATTCATTTGGGCGGCATGGGAATACGGATATTCCCCTATTTCCTGCTCGAACTTATAACAATTATAAGGTGGAGCGGAACAAACATTCCCCAGCTCAGTATATTAAGCAGGTTCGGTCAAAACATCCATATTATTATCTTGATTATGACATGACATGGTCGCTACCGGAAGAGAGAGAGAGAGAAGAAAACACTCTGTATATGCTCTTGCAAGATCAGATTGGTTATTATTTTATCTAATCAGGATGGCTCACACTGTTTTTATCAAATCTTCCTTCAAACCCTAAAAGGTAAGACTGGCCGGGATTAATTACATCGTACAAGTTCGCCAAGCTTTCGGCCAGGCCAGTGTCGGTACTTTGAGGGAGGTTCCCCGTGCTTTCGCACGGACCTAATTAAAATAAACCTCGTTTTCCTAGGGCGTAACCCCGTTAACACCTTTCTAGACACCTACTTGATCGGCTAATTGTAACGTGTAAAACTCTCCCAGGAGTAACTCTTACTCACAGTGGGTATCGGGATCCAACTATTTCATAAAAGGTATGCAATCTCATTGCAAATTTCAACACTTAAAATTCCCGATAATATTTTGCCCCTAGCAACTTATGACCTTAGCTATAGTCAACAAATCATAAGCGCTAGCCAAGTTCAACCCGTCATTTCATAATTGAATTAAACCCACCCGTACAACCCTTGGCTAAGGTCAACAAAGCCGTACGACTACTCTAACTCAATCGCATCATATGCCGCAGATAAGCTCTAATTAGCTACCGCACACTAGGCCTTGGCTAAGTTCAACAAACGTAGCACGAATACTAAATAGTACGTATCTGAAATGACGGAGGGCTATGTCAGGTTTTTAAGAAAACCTTTTGCGTAATGAACTTGATCTCGTAGTAAAATCGAGTGATTTTGAAAAGGAGTGTTTTTGAGGGTTTTACTAGTTTTGCCAAAGAGGTCACTCCTGGTGTAGGGATCTCGGCTCTTTCCTCATCGAATGAGGTGCTGGATATTTCACAAATACCACTATGCAAAGCATGAACTAAAAAAGCAATCAAAAACAAAACCGAGTGGGTTGTAGCATCTGCCAGTTTCCCTAAAGAGGTCACTCCCGGTGAAGGGATCTCGGCTCTTTCCTTATCGAATAAGGTGCTGGATATTCTACAAGGAATACCACTATGCAAAGTAAGAACTAGAGCTACCAGTTTTTAAAACAAGATTCTACAACATCATTAGGTTTCTTTTATTTTACTAATCTCATTAATGAAGTCCCATCAATTATGCTTCCTAAGCATCACAGAAGAAACAAAAGCAGCAATATTTATTATATATCTTATATATAATATAAGCATTCGTCTCAGAATATCAAGTGATCACATCACAGAATATCAGCAGCAGAAGTCCACATATGAAATATTGCATATATTAGGAATTCCGTGTTTTAAATTATGCTAGTAAAAAATACGGATTCCACGGTCGCGATGAATAGCCAAACCCACATCCCTAGACCCCTACGAGAGCGGCAAGCAACCCTACCAATTCTAGAGTTAGGAGACCCAGTCTCAACTCCTTGAGATGGTCTCCTAGTGGACCCTAGAACCCGGTTACTTATGCTCCCCGCCTTGGGTCTATCCTAATATGGAAAAGTAAATAATATACATCAATTGTGACATCATCCTCAACCTGGAATTGCCCCAATAAAAGAATATTACATACAAGTTTTTACATGAATGAAAATGAAAAACTCTCATCTCATATAAAGAAAACCCGGCTATTCAAACAAGACGATCCAATATAACATATCATAGCAACACATAACATCACATGTCATCAACGTAAGTAAATATGCGTATCCCAATTGTCGTTGACATATAGCAACGAAACCGGCGATACCCCACATATTACACTTACGGTCGCAGAAAAGAAAGTGAAAACTACAACAATTGGAATCCGCAACCACCTTAGACATCATAAACCCAATGTATCACATACTTTGGATTTCATGCCTAACCATATGAATTCCTTACACATCATAAACCAGGAAATCTCATATTCCGAATTTCATGCCTAACAATTATAAACCCCGCATTTTAGTCTCGTTATTGAAAACACTTTTCAATAACAAGTCAAGCAATTCAACAAGATTCCCGACATCCTGATCGAATGCTCGTCGGAAACTTTAGTAGACGGCCGCACCCCCCGATGCCGTCGACGAAGTGCACTTAGGCCGAACAACGTGGCCGCGAGCACCCCGGGGGATGCTTTTGGTAACGGGGTTCTCCTATAGTCACTTGGTCGGTGATTTAGGGCGTGGCTATCTAGTAAGGTTACCCGGCGAGTATCCGCGTACGCTACGTGATTGCGACGGAGTTTTAATCCATATCAATGTTCCGTGGCAACCGATCAACTGAGACCAAATTGCTAGATTTATAAAATTAAAATTATTTTTCACAAAACCGATTATTGTGGATTCCAAATATTGTATCACAATCACAGATAGCTTGACGATATTAAACTTTTCGATCGAATCAACAAATACCCAAAATTTCCAAGAGAGCTCAACACTTGAACATAATTTAAAAATACCCAGAACATGCCACAACACCTATGGACCAACCATAGAAGGGTCGACCCATGCCTCACTCATAGCGCCGCGGAACTGCCGCAAACCGTAGGTTATGACCGCGGTTCCGCGTCAAAAGAGTTGAGTTTGGGTATCGTTCATCTAGAGGGTCCACAGAATCGCATGCATGATTTTCTGAAGATTTTAAACTTGGAAAAATCCAACTCTGGGAAAATTTCCAGCGAGGGAGAAAATGGGTTATTGATATTCGTTCGAACTTTTTAATGTCGTCTAAATTACCCGAAACGATATTAGAATTACGACTATGAAACACTCCGATTTTCCTTTACAGAAAAATAACATCACATGCAATTTCAGTAAAAACAAGCAACACCTAAAACACCAAAACACAAAGACTGGAACACCACAAAAAATTCAACCCAGAACAATGCAGAAAAACCGACCAGGACGGTTTTTTATCACAATATGACCGGTCAAAAACCGGCGAGGGGGCAAAATTTTCTGTGGTGTTCGTGTTACATCATATGTAACACTCCGCAACTGCTTAAAAAAATTTTAGACGCTCTGAAAATTTCGACAGAAACTAGTTTTTAATTTCGTGTATTTCGGAGTTGTTTCGGTTTCGTAATCCTACAAACATCGTTTAATTCTCTAACTTGGCTCTGATACCACTGTAAGGTTACCTAGCACGCAGCAAAGTTTCGGGAGGCATCTTCTATGCCGATTTCAAAAATTTTCCGCGCTAAAGAACCCTAGCCTAGAATCTTAACTAGAGAATTAGATGAAACATGCATGTAAACATCTTTACATCTAAGTGAACAAGGAATATAACTTTTATAGACCGGTCCTTCACTTCATAAGCTCCGTGTAGTAGTCCCTTCGCTCCAAGTAGTGATCTTCCGGACTCTAGTAAGGCTCCACAAGGTGAAATGAACAAGCTTGCTTGTATTCTTCGAGGCCGAAGATGATCTACGTCAAGGAGTGTAACATTTCAGAAAATATAAAATATTATTTTTGGAATATAATATTAAAATAATATTTTTCGCGAAAACTACTCGATTTGCGAATTTGGGATTTTCGTAAAATGGTATAAATATATACCAATATTTGGAAAATAATGGGAGATTAAAATAATTTATTTATTAAAAAGATATTTATTGGATTTGGCATTTTGATAATTAATTATATGTAGTTTAAATAAAAATTGATTAGTGCACTACTAATCGCGATTAGGCCAAATCCGTCTTTTTAATTAATCATGGCTAGTGCACCATGACATGTTGCATTTTGTTACATGTTGTTGTCTTTGTGTTTGTTTTAGTGGTATTATATGAATTATTTTTAGAAAAGAAAGTGAATGATTGGAGAGAGAAACGAGACCATGTTGAGGCATGTGCTTAAGAGGGTGAGCATAAGAAAGAGAGTGAGGATAACAGAGAGAGAGAGAGAGTGTGTGGGATGACTCATTTCCTCACCCCCATTGTTTTCCTTCATCTTCTTCATACTACCTCCACTTCTACCTCCATGTATCATCTCAATTTCTTCACCAAAACCTTACAACCCCTTCATTAAAAAGATGCACAACCTCTCTACAAACCCAATGGATGCTTCAAAGTTGGATTTTGATCACTTCGAGCAACTCAAGAAAATTCTTGAGTTGCTAAATGATTTAATTCCAACACTTCTAGTTTAGATTTTCAGTTTCCTAGCACCATATAGTAGTTTAGAGTTAAATCGATTTAGATTAGCGATGTTTGGAAATTCCAACAGAGGGTTTGGGTGATTGTGTGGACTTGTGATGAGTAGTGAGTATTTTAAGACCTTAGAGATTGATTTCCTGACCTGGAAATGAGTCTAGAAACCAAAATACGAACTTAGAAATGGTCCCGTGTCGGTTTTGTGATGTTTTGTAGCCTACAGGGTATATGGAGCTATCTGGGATAGTTTCAAGAAAATCAAACAAGTCCAGTGACCTAGATAAATGACCAGAAGACCACCACTAAAGTTCGAGCCAATTCTACCCTAGTATGGCCGGCGAGCTCGGATTATAAGGTGTTGTCGCCGGATTTTTGTTGGGGTCTGGTGTTGAGTTTTTGCCAGTATCTCACACTCCATATAACCTATCCTTTGTACTTGCTTGTTTAGTTCCAATTGACCTGAGCAAAAATCTGGGAGCATATTGTGGTAGTTTTGGTTATGTCTTCCGATATTGGAGTTCTTGGTTTTGATATTTGATATTGTATTGGGTCGTTGGATGTTTGTACTGTTGGGTTTCCTCACCACTTCATCTAGGGTTTGGAAGTGTCACACATGCCATAATTAAATTTTATGAGGTGCTAAGTAAACTAACCTAGGATCTTAACTAGAATTTAGGGTAACAATCAATAAGCATCACATGCAAGAAGCAACTTAACACTAAGTGAAGAGATTACAACCTTTTTAGACTTCCCTTGGTGACTCCTTGGCACTTTGAGAGTTTGAAACGGATCGATAGAGGTCTTTCTAGTCCACGATGGTCCACCCGAAATCCCTTTGCCCAAAGCTCCTTGCTTTACTTGATCTTTGAAAGAAGTGTAGCAAACACCCTACACAAATGGTCAAGAGATGTGTAGAATGATGATGTGGTTTGTATTCTCTATTCAAAACCCTTTCTTTTTTACAAGCTCACTCTATGGAAAACTCAAGAGAGCAAGAGAATGAGGAAGAAGATGATAATGGCAAAGATTGAGCTTAAAAGATAATGATATCTCTTAATGTTAAAAATGAGAATAGAAATTATATATAATTTCACACTCTCATCCTTAACCATGGGTTAATAAATATCTAGATATTTATTTAGGAGGAAAAAATGAACCATAGAAAATTAACTCATGGTTAAAGGTAATGTCAAATGTAGAGTCAAGAAGAATTATCCACCATGAATTGATTTTCTATTTCCTTAATTCCAAAATAAATATATATGCATATTTATTCCCATGTGAGTCTTGCATTGCCACCACTTGTGTATCATCAACCATGACACACAAGAATGTATACATGTATGAGTGCATGCACATCATCATTGTAACATTTTAAAAATAATTAAATAATTAATTAAATAAATAAAATCGTTTAAGTGAATTTTATAATTTTCGGTAAAGTAAAACGTAGTTTTCATAAAACTAAACCGTAATTATTTTTCACTATAAATTTAAAAATACCTATTTTAATTATGTTATTACTAGTATATGGTGTTTATTTAGCCACTTATAAATTTTTAGTTTAATTAAATATTTTTCTTAAATTAATTATTTTAAATATTAACATAAGCTTTATTTTTACACTAAATTAGTGTAAATTACAAATTTGAATGGGTTTAATTAGCAAAAGTGAACCATTACATATTATAATCAAGTGTGTTTCATGAAAAATTTATTTTCAAAATTTTACAATGGTTCTATACCATTCTAGATCAAATGGAGTGAGGAAAATAAAGAATTTTTAAATAAATTCATGAAAAGACTTAATTGTGTGATATTTTTGTGAAACCTTCTACACTTTTCTTCACATTTTCTCACTCTCCTCTCTTTTCCTCACCTCATGGCCGGCCTCACCACCATGGGCAGCCCCAAAATTTTCCCCCATCATTTTTGTATTAAAAATCATCAAAATTCATCAAAAATTCAATAAAAAACCCACAAAATCCTAATTAATTCCTACCCTCTATTTTTTGCTCATCATTACATGGATTTTGGAGATGGAAAGCATTCATTTTGGAGGCTTATTTTCATGTTTGGATTTCATGTTGTGGAGGTATAAATCTTCTTCTTTTGATTTATTGTTATTAGATGTTTCATTTAAGAATAATTAGATTTAATAAATAATTTCTATCTACAAGTTTTAAAATTCAAGTTAGGGTTTATAAAATTAAATTATGGTTTTTATTAATTAAGTATGGTTATAATAACTAGTTTAACATTTTTAGAAGTGGAAAATCTTGTATGGATGATATATTGTAAATTGTTTAACCAAAATTGTTTAAATTAATCCATTTTGCAAACTAGATTTCTATATATTGTATATATAGGTGAGATAAAATTCCAATTAATATTTGTAACACTAGATTGTGGTTTTAATGAGGATATTAACATGTTGGTGGAATGAAAAACTTAAATTGGTTACTAGTTTCTATTGATAATTGAAAAATACTAATAAAAAAGCGATTTTGCTAACTAGATTTTGGAAGCTCTTAAATAAATGAGGTTTAAAATATAAATTATGATTTCATTATATTATTATCATCATGAATTATAGTTTAATGCATTAATTCATGCAAAATCCCGTTTAGATGTGATATTGTGAAATTTTCCTTAAAAGTATCGAAATCGGACAAGTTTGCAAACTAGAATTTTCAAAGTAATATAAATTAGGGTGTTAAAAATATAGTGATGGTTTATATAGTCTAGTTATGCTAATTAATGAATACTATGAGCTTTAGTTTCTTTTAAATATCAAGTTTTGAAGTGAAACGGTAAATTGGTGTTTTCAGGTTTTACGGAATCGGACGATTTGATCGATTTTTAGGGTTTCGATGAATTAAATCATGTTTTATATTATAAGTAATGAGTTTTATAACTATGAGTTGTTTGTTGATGCTTATCTCGATCAATCGGCGTTTGTACGCCGATATCGAGCGATATTTGGTTCTTTTGCATGAGCGGGACAAAGGTTTTAACCTATGCGCGTTTCGTGCGTCGTTTTGATGTTGTCCGTGATTCAGTTTACGATATTATATGTGTTTGCATATAGGTACCCCTCACGTGGACTGCGGGCGATGAAGAAGAGGATGGCGACACCGTCTTCCGCAGATAAGGACCAGGTGAGTAGATGCATATCTAAGGGGGGAAGTCGGGTGGATGGCGTTTAGCACCCCCGCAAACGTAGAATAGGGATAATACTTATTGTCATTAGGAAGCCAGACGTGACCTTAGATTCTTGATGAGTAGGACCCTAGTAATGACCCTAGGTTGGACCAGACTGATTTAGAAATACCATACCAGAGGATGAATACCTTGGAAGAGATTCGTAGGTTTCAGGTAGATACACGCACACGCACACACTGAGACCCGACGTGGTGTATACGTGTATGTACGTATGTATATATATATATATATAGGACTAGGTGTAGGCATATATATATATACACAATACGTATATGTGATACAAGGATGTGATATGCTACATGGGGATGAAACAATATAACTGGGCTTGATGCCGTGATTCTTGGTTTTAGGTCGTGTTATGATGTTTGCGGATCATTAGGAAATGAGATAATGAATAGGTATACATAAATAATAAAGGGTAGTGATGATATTGAAGTATATGGGACTCTAAAATAGAACCCGGACTGTAACCTGTGCCTGAAATTCTGATATGATATCATATAAGTGTGACTTGATTACGACATCATATAGGTGTGACCTGATTTCGATATCATATATGTGTGACTTGATTACGATATCATATAGGTGTGACTTGATTACGATATGATCTAAGTGTGACTTAATCACAATATGATACATATGACATGATATTTCTGAAGATAAATTAACGATGTATATTTATGCTGACAATGATATATGATTGATGTATGCGATTACAATATAGCACCTTGATCTTGACATGTGTTGATAATGATATTATACGAATGATGAGACACGTAGGTGATACTTGACCCATACCCCGATATTGGGATGTCGTACGATGGATTTTACCGTATGAGGCATATATATGATGATTGATCCGCACTCTTGATTCGAGGAAGCCGTACTACGTTCGTGACGCTATTGAGGCTGGATCGCCGACTATTAGAGATATGGATTCAGACTTTAGGTGGATTCTTATTTCTTATTGACTAGTTTCTTAGGTTTAGTTCCTTAGGAGGTTAGATGGACACTAGTTTAGGCTCGAGTCATATAGTTGTAGCTATACTTGTATATCACAGATAAGTGGTTATTACACATCCGTCTTTACATTCATACCGTAATCATAATGGTGCATGTTCATTCATATGTTTCTATAATCAGAATAAAACTTTGCCTGTTAGGACACTAGCACCATTACCGATGATGCGCATATTCCAAAGACACTTATTTGCCGGCTCACACACATCATCATCGGTAATTGCTATGTCACGTACACTTTAGATCATATTATCTTTTATTGATACAATCAGCTAACAGCTAGATCGATATAATATTGTGATTACTCTCTGGTGTTAGTATAGATATGGTATTTATTACTTAGACATTTCATGCATTCGCATTTTCATGTTATCATGCAGTATTGTGGGGCATATGCCGACATTTATTGTATACTTACTCATGATTTTGGGATTTTGGATTTCTATGAGATTTCTGGATTTTTGGGGAAAACCGCAAGAATATATAAAAACTTCTCTCTCTCTCCTCCTCTCTTTTTAAAACATAAGATGCGGTTTTCTCATAATGTATGTGTCGTCCTCCATAAGATTTCATGTTTTCTGTTGGATTTCGAGACCCGATTTGAGGAGTGGATGAACCGTCTCGGGTACATGGTGGGCCCGGTATGGTACCCCGTGTTAAGAAGATCGAGTTGTAGAAGATGAGCCTGACAGGGGAGGACTACCTACCGGTGATGTCTGGCACGGTGGATATCCTGATGATACCGACCGTTGTCGTGAGATTTGATGATATGGGCCGATACGGACTGACGGAGCCCGAGATATTGAGACTATGAGACATTGAGATTATGAGGTATTGAGGCTTGAGATTTACATGTTTTGTGTCGATATTTGACACGGATTTCCATGGATTTCATCGTTGATATTTCAGATTTCTATACGCATTTTACGATGATAAAAGTTAAAGATTTGTTATACAGATATATCTAGATTTTAGGATTGGTTATTTTACATTCATGGTGCATGCATACTCATTTACATGATATAATTCTATATGAGGCATTGATACGAGCACGGAGCATTTGCACTTACACGTAGCTTATTATCCTGTCTTTACTTGATGACTAGTGGTATATTAGTATATTATTATGACCTAGGACAGCGTCGTGCATTCGATTTCTTTTCGCAAATATCTTCTACTCACGAGTTGGCAACTCACCCCCGTTGTGCCAAATTTTATTACAGGTTGATGCACAGGGTTCCTTGGCAGTTTGCTGGCATATCGTTTCATTCCGGGTGATTTGCACGGTAGGTTGGTTCATTTGTATCTGGACCGTCGTTGTATTTTTATTATTTCGTTTGTATCTAGTAAGCTCCATCAACCAAACTTGTATTACTTGATAGTTACTGGACCAGTTATTTATTTCGACCTTAGAGTCATGCTTGTATTATTATGATATCTGGTGGTTTTGTTTTCTTTTGAGTTTTGAGCTTCGCCCTTTGGCGTTGTATACTATTGTGCATTAGTGTGGTTGTTTCCGCCTTTTAGCGTAGAGCTAGCTCACGTTTGGGGATGCTTTTTATTGTTTGTATATATATTATTCTTGTTTGTACCCGTTTGGGGCCAGTTTTTACAAAGGAGACTCTGCCGAAATCTTTGAGAAAATTGGATGTTGCTTTTAAATTTGTTTTCTACATGTTTTCCTTTACTTCTTCTTCTTTTATGGTTTAGATTTCTGGGCTTCGGCTTACATAGATTACGTTGCGCCTCTAGGTGCTTCGTAATCAAAGTGCCGGTCACGTTCCGTACTTTCGGGTCGTGACAAAGTTGATATCAGAGCGCTAGGTTTAACCTTGTATATGTCTAGGGTGACCCTTGGTTGATGGAGTAGGCGACTTAGGTAGAGTGACGTACCGTGGGTATGATCCGCGGCATACTTACGATACGCTACTTTTCTTAAGTAGCCTTAGGATGTACATTTGTTTGCACCGCATTTCATTCGTTCCTTTGATCTATCTTCGTCGATATCGGAGGGTGGTTTCTGTTACCACGGACGCACGGGCAGAAGGAGCTGCGGCTTGAATGCGATAACCAATAGGGTATCGGTTATTCTTGAGGATTGAAGCATTGTTAAGCGTGCGGGAGAAGGGTATTCACATGCCGTCCAGACGAAGTTAAAGGATTCGAACGATTGTCAGAAACCTATTTTCCCAAGTTTAATGTATTCGGAAGAACATGCAGGTATTTCGATGGACCCTCTAGAAGAATGAAACCCTAACTCGACATAATGACCACGAGAACGCCCTTGAACCTTAGGGTTTACGGCAGTTCCGCGGTGCCATTAGTGAGGCTTGGGTTTGCCCTTCTACGGCTGGACCATCGATGCTGGGGTATGTACCGGATATTTTTAAACTGTACTTGAGTGTTGAGCTCTCGGGGAATTATGGGATTTTGATGGATCGATCGAAAAGTTTAATGTAGTCCGAATATCAGGTGAAGGGATCGACAACGTGGGAGACTTTAGATATGAGTATTGTCGTTGGTAGCGCAGTCAGCACACCTATGAAGAGACAAGTTCGAAGTAGTCGACACCAGAGGAAAGGGAGAAAGAGGCGCACATTGACAATAGTGTTTACGATTGTGATTTGGTGATTTGAATTTCATATTTCCGTTGATTGGATTTTTATTTTTTTTGGGTATTTTGAGGATTTTGTTCTACGATTGGTATTTCTTATGTGTGCATTCATTACATTCTATTCGTGCTTCATATATCAGTTGTATTGATGTTGTTTTGTACATACCCAATACACTCGATTTGGTTTTATACATTTTGAGATTTTGATTTGATTTCGTGCATATGGGTTACACATGATTTTGACATATGCTTCGACCTAGTTTTCATGCATTTTCGTACTGTGATTTCGATTTTGATATTCGGTGTATGTTTTCGTGCACCATGTGCACCTGATTGAGATTCTTGCGCACATTCGGTGCACCTGATACGATTTTTGCACACCAGATGCACTAAATCGTGGTTTTGTGCAGATTAGATGCATCTGATATTAGAGTCGTGTATGCCCGTTGCACTTGACAGATATTTTTGGTGCGCACCTGTTGCACTTAGTTTTGTTTTTGTGTGAATTCGTGGCATCTGTATTTGGTTTCGATTTCAGTACGCACCGGACGCACATGATATTTTTATGATGTGATTGGGATTGATTTCAGTTTGATCAGTATGTTTTTATAATCATTACTATTGATTTGGTAAGCAGGCGGGACGTGTGTGTTAAATAAAAGATATATATATATATATATATATATATATAGCTATTTTTTTTTAAAAATAAACGTCCGCTACTTATGCCGTGGCACGTGCATCACACGGCGATTTTCAAAAGGGGTTCTTGCATGCTTCTTTATTCAG
The DNA here is from genome assembly GCA_030015575.1 of Agapanthus africanus. NCBI lineage: Eukaryota > Viridiplantae > Streptophyta > Magnoliopsida > Asparagales > Amaryllidaceae > Agapanthus > Agapanthus africanus. The sequence goes on from CM057341.1 coordinate 392,761,192, forward strand.
ATGTTTGGACGATTTTACTATGATACGCACAATATATAAGTTATAGTTTTGATGTATATTATGTTGGTTTTCGTATTGGGTTTTGGTATTTTATTTTCGCCATAACTCCGATGATTGTGTTATGCTTGACGGAGTTGATTTTATTTATATATTGATAATTTCGGAGCCCCGACGATTTGAGTGTTTTGGCTGAATGTTTTAGTAATTGGGGGGAGTTTTAATTTAAATTCGGGGACCGAATTTCTTAAAGGGGGGAAGATTGTAACATTTTAAAAATAATTAAATAATTAATTAAATAAATAAAATCGTTTAAGTGAATTTTATAATTTTCGGTAAAGTAAAACGTAGTTTTCATAAAACTAAACCGTAATTATTTTTCACTATAAATTTAAAAATACCTATTTTAATTATGTTATTAATAGTAAATGGTGTTTATTTAGCCACTTATAAATTTTTAGTTTAATTAAATATTTTTCTTAAATTAATTATTTTAAATATTAACATAAGCTTTATTTTTGCACTAAATTAGTGCAAATTACAAATTTGAATGGGTTTAATTAGTAAAAGTGAACCATTACATATTATAATCAATTGAGTTTCATGAAAAATTTATTTTCAAAATTTTACAATGGTTCTAGACCATTCTAGGTCAAATGGAGTGAGGAAAATAAAGAATTTTTAAATAAATTCATGAAAAGACTTAATTGTGTGATATTTTTGTGAAACCTTCTACACTTTTCTTCACCTTTTATCACTCCCTCTCTTTTTCTCACCTCATGGCCGGCCTCACCACCAAGGGTTGCCCCAAAAATTTTCCCCCATCATTTTTGTATTAAAAATCATCAAAATTCATCAAAAATTCAATAAAAAAACCCAGAAAATCAAAATAAATTCCAACCCTCTATTCTTTGCTCATCTTTATATGGATTTTGGAGATGGAAAGCATTCATTTTGGAGGCTTATTTTCATGTTTGGATTTCATGTTGTGGAGGTATAAATCTTCTTCTTTTGATTTATTGTTATTAGATCTTTCATTTAAGCATAATTAGATTTAATAAATATTTCTATCTACAAGTTTTAAAATTCAAGTTAGGCTTTATAAAATTAAGTTATGGTTTTATTAATTAAGTAGGGTTATAATAACTAGTTTAACATTTTTAGAAGTGGAAAATCTTGTATGGATGATATATTGTAAATTGTTTAAATTAATCCATTTTGCAAACTAGATTTCTATATATTGTATATATTGGTGAGATAAAATTCCAATTAATGTTTTTAACACTAGATTGTGGTTTTAATGAGGATATTAACTTGTTGGTGGAATGAAAAACTTAAATTGGTTACTTGTTTCTATTGATAATTGAAAAATACTAATAAAAATGCGATTTTGCTAACTAGATTTTGGAAATTCTTAAGTAAATGAGGTTTAAAATATAAATTATTATTTCATTATATTATTATCATCATGAATTGTAGTTTAATGCATTAATTCATGCAAAATCCAGTTTAGATGTGATATTGTGAAATTTTCCTTAAAAGTATCGAAATCGGGCAAGTTTGCAAACTAGAATTTTCAAAGTAATATAAATTAGGGTGTTAAAAATATAGTGATGGTTTATATAGTCTAGTTATGCTAATTAATGAATACTATGACCATTAGTTTCTTTTAAACATCAAGTTTTGAAGTAAAACGGTAAATTGGTGTTTTCAGGTTTTACGGAATCGGACGATTTGATCGATTTTTAGGGTTTCGATGAATTAAATCATGTTTTATATTATAAGTAATGAGTTTTATAACTATGAGTTGTTTGTTGATGCTTATCTCGATCAATCGGCGTTTGTACGCCGATATCGAGCGATATTTGGTTCTTTTGCATGAGCGGGACATATGTTTTAACCTATGCGCGTTTCGTGCGTCGTTTTGATGTTGTCCGTGATTCAGTTTACGATATTATATGTGTTTGCGTATAGGTACCCCTCACGTGGACTGCGGGCGATGAAGAAGAGGATGGCGACACCGTCTTCGGCAGACAAGGACCAGGTGAGTAGATGTATATCTACGGGGGGAAGTCGGGTGGATGGCGTTTAGCACCCCCGCAAACGTAGAATAGGGATAGTACTTATTGTCATTAGGAAGCCAGACGTGACCTTAGATTCTTGATGAGTAGGACCCTAGTAATGACCCTAGGTTGGACTAGACTGATTTAGAAAGACCATACCAGAGGATGAATACCTTGGAAGAGATTCGTAGGTTTCAGGTAGATACACACACACACACACACTGAGACTCGACGTGGTGTATACATGTATGTATATATATATATATATGACTTGGTGTAGGTATATATATATATATACACAATACGTATATGTGATACAAGGATATGATATGACACACGGGCATGAAACAATATAACTGGGCTTGATGCCGTGATTCTTAGCTTTACGGTCGTGTTATGATGTTAGCGGATCATTAGGAAATGAGCTAATGAATAGGTATACATAAATAATAAAGGGTGGTGATGATATTGAAGTATATGGGACTCTAAAATAGAACCCGGACCGTAACCTGTGCCTGAAATTCTGATATGATATCATATATGTGTGACTTGATTACGATATCATATAGGTGTGACTTGATTACGAAATGATCTAAGTGTGACTTAATCACAATATGATACATATGACATGATATTTCTGAAGATAAATTAACGATGTATATTTATGCTGACAATGATATATGATTGATGTATGCGATTACAGTATAGCACCTTGATCTTGACATGTGTTGATGAAAATATTATACGAATGATGAGACACGTAGGTGATACTTGACCCATACCCCGATATTGGGATGCCGTATGATGGATTTTACCGTACAAGGCATAGATATGATGATTGATTCGCACTCTTGATTCGAGGAAGCCGTACTACGTACGTGACGCTATTGAGGCTGGATCGCCGACTATTAGAGATATGGATTCAGACCTTAGGTGGACTCTTATTTCTTATTGACTAGTTTCTTAGGTTTAGTTCCTTAGGAGGTTAGATGGACACTAGTTTAGGCTCGAGTCATATAGTTGTAGTTACACCTGTATATCACAGATGAGTGGTTATTACACATCCGTCTTTACATTCATACCGTAATCATAATGGTGCATGTTCATTCATATGTTTCAATAATCAGAATAAAACTTTGCCTGTTAGGACACCAGCACCATTACCGATAATGCGCATATTCTACGCACACTTATTTGCCGGCTCACACACATCATCATCGGTAATTGCTATGTCATGTACACTTTAGATCATATTATCTTTTATTGATACAATCAGCTAACAGCTAGATCGATATAATATTGTGATTCCTCTCTGGTGTTAGTATAGATATGGTATTTATTACTTAGACATTTCATGCATTCGCATTTTCATGTTATCATGCAGTATTATGGGGCATATGCCGACACTTATCGTATACTTACTCATGATTTTGAGATTTTGGATTTCTATGAGATTTCTGGATTTTTGGGGAAAACCGCAAGAATATATAAAAACTTCTCTCTCTCTCCTCCTCTTTTTTTAAAACATAAGATGCGGTTTTCTCGTGATGTATGTGTCATCCACCATAAGATTTCATGTTTTCTGTTGGATTTCGAGACCCGATTCGAGGAGTGGATGAACCGTTTCGGGTACATGGTGGGCCCGGTATGGTACCCCGGGGCAAGAAGATCGAGTTGTAGACGATGAGCCTGGCAGGGGAGGACTACCTACCGGTGATGTCTGGCGCGGCGGATATTCGGAGGATACCGACCGTTGTCGTGAGATTTGATGATATGGGCCGATCCGGACTGACGGAGCCCAAGATATTGAGACTATGAGACATTGAGATTATGAGGTATTGAGACTTGAGATTTACATGTTTTGTGTCGATGTTTGACTCTGATTTCCATGGATTTCATCGTTGATATTTCAGATTTCTATACCCATTTTACCATGATAAAAGTTAAAGATTTCTTATACAGATATATCTAGATTTCAGGATTGGTTATTTCACATTCATGGTGCTTGCATACTCATTCACATGACATAGTTCTAGATGAGGCATTGTTACGAGCACGGAGCATTTGCACTTACACTTAGCTTATTATCCTGTCTTTACTTGATGACTAGTAGTATATTAGTATATTATTATGACCTTGGACAGCGTCGTGCATTCGATTTCTTTTCGCAAATATCTTATACTCACGAGTTGGCAACTCACTCCCGTTATGCCAAATTTTATTACAGGTTGATTTACAGGGTTCCTTGGCAGTTTGCTGGCACATCGTTTCATTCCGGGTGATTTGCACGGTAGGTTGGTTCATTTGTATCTGGACCGCCGTTGTATTTTTATTATTTCATTTGTATCTAGTAAGCTCCATCAACCAAACTTGTATTACTTGATAGTTACTGGACCAGTTATTTATTTCGACCTTAGAGTCACGCTTGTATTATTATGATATCTGGTGGTTTTGTTTTCTTTTGAGTTTTGAGCCTCTCCCTTTGGCGTTGTATACTATTGTGCATTGGTGTGGTTGTTTCTGCCTTTTGGCATAGAGCTAGCTCCCGTTTGGGGATGTTTTTTATTGTTTGTAAATATATTATTCTTGTTTGTACCCGTTTGGGGCCAGTTTTTACAAAGGAGACTCTGCCGAAATCTTTGAGAAAATTGGATGTTGCTTTTAAACTTGTTTTCTACATGTTTTCCTTTACTTCTTCTTCCTTTATGGTTTAGATTTCTGGGCTTCGGCTTATTTAGATTACGTTGCACCTCTAGGTGCTTCGTAATCTAAGTGCCGGTCACGTTCCGTACTTTCGGGTCGTGACAATCATGTGCATCAACATAAACATATGCATACATGCATGCATACAAATAGAAAAGGGTTTAATAAAGAATTAAGCTAAAAGTTTATGTTAAATCAACACTTGATTTAACAAACCGGTCATATCACATACGACCCAACCAATAGAAAAACTCCCGATTAATATACAGTATCACATACACGCATTTAATCGGGTCCCAGCGCATATCTCATATGCACACCACATCTTTTCGCCTGAGCTAGGAAACTCCTGTGTGGGACTCTAAGACTTGTCAATACGCCGGCAGTAGGTGATGATCATATCAAACACTTAGAAGCCGCAAGCGGTCAACTAAACGTAACGGCCACCCGGGTATTGAGCGATCAGAAGAAAACTAGCGAAGCTGTCAAAACTCGCGTCGAGCCAACTGGCAACACTTACCGTACAGTCCGGTCTCTTCGTCAGATATGCTGCATATCAAGTCTAGGGATGGTTTCGTCGACCCCAATAACTCAATAAGTCATGCCGGTCTATGGCTCATAACAGATCGAGAAACTAATGATAACACTTATCAGTAAATCTCAACAGCCCTAGCCGGGGACTTCCTGTTATAGCCAATCGAGCATAGCACAACATCAACCCCCAATACCGGGAGAGACGAAACCCTTCCTATCGCTCATTGCCTCCATGTGCCTCAGGACTGTACCCAAAGTCCACCTGTTTGCATGACTCAGTAGAGCCGTGGTAGGGTGGAGATCAAAGTACAGTGGCAGGACACACAAGATTCTATGACGATCTTGGGTCTACAGACTAACCTGTACCAGTGTAACCAGAGAACTGCTATCCGATGATAGATATAATACCACATAGGAGTTCTAGGTGAGTCCGTTCAGTGTACCCAGTCTCCATTGAGCACCCGCATACAATCTTTGGTGTCACCACACCAGATGGATATGGGATCATCCATCGCCCATCACATAGGACAAGAATGGTATATGCTAGTCTACTCTGGTCTATCGATGCCTCGTCTCGATACACCCACGACTAGGAACAGTTAAAGGATATGCTTATAAACTATACGTGTCCCACTAGTATGATCTACATCATAATCCCAGTAGTCAAGAAAATATCCTATGGGCTTTATCAACATGTACCAAATGAGTAAGATGCATGATCAAATGAACATGTCAAAATAAAGTAAACCAGATAGCATACTATCATGTCGAGCAAGAAAGTCATCTATATACATATATACATGTCCAAGCATCCACTATACATATAACGGCCTCTAGGGCATACATATATATCCAACATGTACGTCAACGATGAGGGTTGTTTGGTTGTTTTTGCACGCGTAAGCTATAGGTTCTAACCTATGAGCACTTCGTGTGCTGTTTCGGTTTTCGGAATTGATTTTAATAGCATTACGATTGTGTATTGATTGTAGGTACTTCGCGTGGATTCCGAGACGACGAAGCATATCGACTACAGCTGAACAAGGAGTTCCGCTGGTGAGTAGATTTATATCTACGGGAGAAGTCGGGTGAATGGCGTATAGCACCCCCGCAACCATTGATATGTGATTTGTAATTTGGAGGCAAGATATACCACGACTTAAGTTATAGTTAATGGTTTTAGTGTGAAATGATTTGATAGAAAGGATGCCTCGAATTTATATATAAGGATGTGAAACGTGAATGTGAATCACGATATATATATATGTATGCAAGAGAATCAGTGTGAGATTAAAGTGGCATGTTATGAGGTTGATATATAAGACATGAGATTAATAAGATGACTTGATATGAGATATTAATGTGATGAAAAGAGTATACGATGAGATATGATGACTTAGGTTGATACATCGCTATACGGATGCGAGGCGATATGAGAATATTAATACCTTTGTCAGGTCCTATGATATGAGATTGATACGGATGTGACCTGAGATACAGGTATACATATATAATCATGAGAATAATGAGTGATATGCCGTACGAAATGTTAGGTCCATACCCCCATCGTCATATAGGTTGATAGGATCCCTAATTGTTTAATACCGTCGTACGATGGATTACCGTACGTGATGAGTTTTACCTGATGATTGATCCATACCCTTGACTCGAGGATGCCGTACGATGGATTATGCCGTACGTGATGCTGTGAGGCTGAATTGCCGATTGATAGATTCATCAACTCGGATATTTTTAATCCCCATCTATACTGCTTTGTTTAGCCTTTATGTATATGTTAGATTAGATGTGCATACCTGTGCTTCCATTATTTGTTATGATATCGTCGGCTAGTACACCTGCACAATTATCGATGATGCGTAAGTCACACTTACACAGATTGCCGGCTCACACACTTTCATCATCGATAATTGCTATGTCACTTACACAGTAGAATTACTATATCATGTTATTACTCTTAATTGTTTAGTATTGTCACATGACTCATGTGCATGATATACTGATATGCTCACATCACTATACTATGTTGCATGATATACCTGCTATGCTCACAATTCTGTTCTATGTTTGCATACATCATGCTTTACGATTATACGCATTGAGATGCTGTTTTCATGAGATTCTATATTTGAGAACCGTGGTTATATTTCAAATGAAAGTATGTATTGTTTTAAAAACCCGGTTTCTCTTAATATGATATTTCGAGGCGTCCACCATGTGTTTTCTCGGTTATGAGCTATGTGATACCCGATTCGAGGAGCCGGATGAGCCGTTTGTGGGTACATGGTAGACCCAATATAGTACCCCAGGGCAAGAAAGGTATGTTGTGTAATAGATGATGAGCCTGGCAGAGGGACTACTACCTACCGGTGATTGGTTGGACCTGGCGGTTATCCGGAGGATACCGACCGGAGTCGTGAGATGGATATGGGCCAATCCGGCCTGACGGAGCCCATGGGCCGATCCGGACTGACGGAGCCCGAGATATGAGGATTTATGTGCCGATGATGGACACGGGTTTCATGATATTTCAAGTGTCGGTGTTGGGCACTCAGGTTCCATAATTTTGATGTGTCGTTGATGGACACACGTTGGTTGTTATCCTCAAATATACATGCTTATGCTTTCATGATGTTTCGAGTGTCGATGTTGGACACTCAGGTTCCATGATGTTGTCGTGGATGATATCCACATGCATATAGGCAATGATTATATTGTTGGCATATATGCAGATACGGTCACCCTAGATATCATAGTATTACCTTTATGATATAGTTGACCTAGGAATCTTTGTTTTATTCGATTTCTACATGCTGATGTTTTCTACTCCCAAGATGGCAACTCACCCCCGTTGTGCCACAGTTCTTGCAGGTTTGACCGCATGAATCAGTAGCGGTATCGCTGGCATACAGCTTGCTTTCCGGTGATTTGCTATGGTAGGTGGGACATATTGGATCGTGCCCACTCTTGTATTATTATTCCTGTTGTATCTAGCCAACTCCATCAATCAGAAACTAGTATTTGTATAATCAGTAAGACTTAGAAAGACTTGTGCTTGCGAGACTTAGAGCGACGGATTATATGTTCGCTATTAGGGGATTTAATGTCTTGCTTCTTTACATTATCCTTTTGTGTTGATCTTTGCCGTTGGGCATCGTATACATATATTCCTGACTTACGTGGTTGTGATTCCTCCGATTGGCGAAGAGCTAGCTCCCGCTTGGGGATGCCTTTTATATTATCATGTATATGTGGTTTTGTTTCAAAATATACAAGGGAGGTTCCGCACAAATTTTTAAAAAGACGAAACATGTTTTTCAACTAATATAATCCACTTGCATTTTCATGTTCCATTATCTATGCATGTAAGAAAACGTTTGATTTCATCATACCTTTATTTCAAAACTTCACCTCTTTTATTTTCTTTAAAAAGGTTTAGATTTCTGGTGTTCGTAAGTTGCGTTACGCCTTTAGACGTTGCGTGATTTAAGTGCCGGTCACGAACTAAAATTTGGGTCGTGACAAGGAGACACTAACTCAAGCTATCTCTTCATTAAGTGATGAACTAGTGAAGGAACAACCCAATCTAAATAGCTAGTCTAGAAGAGGTTGATGAAGTAGGAATTTTGCTCACTTTAGAATTTATTTTCTCACTCATTTTCTTCACCTCCCAAAAAGCTAGAGAGCTTGAGAAAGGAGATGAAGAAAAGAAACCATGGAGAGAAGCAAGTGAAGAACGAATCAAGTAGTGAGAATAGCAACCATGGGTGAGATAATATCTCATACTAACTCATGTAGAGACTTAACCATGGCTTAGCATAATGGTTGGGTTAACAAATATCTCAAGTGAAACAAAATTAATGGACTAAGTCAATGGTCACTACAAGCTTCTCCAAGCTTTTAACCATGTGACTAATTTCCAACTAATTTTGATTTACCTTAAATAAAAAAAACCCATCATTATTATAAGCATGGTGTGAGTCTCATACACCCATGTTTCACGTATCATCTAGCATGACACAAAATAATGTACATTAATATATATCACATATATACAAAATGCACACACGTGAGAAAAAGAATTCTTAAGTGAGCTAATATTAGCTAGTGTAAATTAATATATCAAATATCTAATTATAAATTAAATTATTAAATCAACACTTGATTTAATAATCCGGCTATATCACATATAACCGACTAATATCATGTGTATCATCTTATCAAATCAACACTTGATTCGATAACCTGGCTATATCACATATAACCGACCGATAACACAAATGGAGAGAATAGAATACGGTATCACATACTCGTATTAATCTCGGTCCCGCACATATCACATATGTGCTCCTACTTCGTTTCGCCTGAGCCAGGAAACCTTTGTGTAGGACTCTAAAGACTCGTAATACGCCGGCAGTAGCTGGTGATCATATCAGTCACCCACAAGCCGTCAGCGGTCTGCTAAACGTAACAGCCACCCGGGTATTGAGCGATCAGAAGATCAACAAGAAAGCCTGCTCATACTCCTGTGAATCCAATCAGTAACACTACCGTACAGTCCGGTCTCTTCGTCTGACATGTCGCATTTCTCGCGTGGGGGTGGTAAACGTCAGACCCCGATAGCTTGATAAGTCATGCCGATGTGAGGCCTATAACGGTTCGAGAAACTACTGATAACACTTACCAGTAAATCTCAGCAACCGTGGCCAGGGATTTCTTGTTATGGCCAATCGAGCATAGCCCAACATCAACCCCTAATACCGGGAGAGACGAAATCCCATCCTATCACTCATTGCCTCCATGTGACTCGGGACTGTACCCAAAAACCACCATTTTGCATGATCTCCTAAACGTGGTAAGGTGGAAATCAAAGCACAGTAGGAATCACACAATACTCTATGACGATCTTGGGTCGACAGATTAATCTGTACCAGTGTCACCAGAGAACTGCCATCTGACGTAAGGTATAATACCATCTAGGAGTTCTCGGCGAGTCCGTCCAGTGTACTCAGTCTCCACTGAGCACCCGTATACCATCTCTGATGTCAAACACCAATGGATATGGGATCATCCATCGCCCATTACATAGGTTGAGAAGCGTATACGCTACTCTACTCTGGAATATCGATTCCCCGTCTCGATACTCCCACGACTAGGACCATTTGAAGGATGTACTTACCGACTACACTGTCCCTACTAGTATGATCTGGATCATAATCCTTGTAGTCAAGTACTCATCCTAAGGGCTTTATCAACATGTAACAGAGAGACAATTAGTGCACATGTTAAGATAAAGAGCAACCAGATAGCATACTATCATGTCGAGCAAGAAAGTCCTCCCTATATATGTCCCAACATCCACTATAATATACATCATATGTATAATAATGGCCTCTAGGGCATACATATAACTAACATGGACATCTGAACAAAGCTTTGCCAATCAATATAGTCTGGCTCAATTAATTTATTATCTAGTTGTAACCTATGTCTGGTCACCTGGGTTATGCAATTAGGAGAGAGAGGAGAAACACTCAGCATGATGCTCTTGCAAGTTTAGATTGGTTTTTAGTTTATCTAAACAGGATGGCTCCTACTGTATCTCGAATCCTTCCCAAACCACAAAAGAAGAATTAGTCAGGATTAATCTCACTGTCACAATACTAGCTTATCATTTCGGCCAGGCTGGTGTTGGTACTTCGAGGGAGGTTTTCCAACGCTTTCGCGAAGTTCCTTAATTACATAACCTCTTTTCCGTGGAGGCGTAGCCCCGCTAACACCGTTCTAGATACCTACTTGGTTTATAGCATTAATTGTTTTAGTGAAAAACTGTCCCGAGGAGTAGCGGATACTCACAGTAGGATCAGGATCCAAATATCATTATGTGATAATCCTAAAGGAATCCTACCAAAATTATCACACTCTAAATGGTAAGCAACACTAGCAAGTTTCAGTTTCTTTAGAAACTCACGATGTGGATTTTTGCCCCAAGCATTTATGACCTTGACGAAGGCCAACATATCATAAGTCACAAGTCAAGTTCTACCCTTCATTGTTCAGGTTAATTTGAACACACCCGTACATACCCTTGACGAAAGATAAAATAGTAGTACGACTATCTTAAACCAACGCATCTATCTATGCTACAGATGAATACCCAGTAGCCACCAATCACCGTGCCTTGGCGAAGGTCAAAATACATAGCTTGAATACTACTGAATACCCATCTGAAATGACAGAGGGCTACGAATGGTTTTGGCGAAACTGTGAACGTAATGAACTTGATTTAATCGAAGGAACCTGATAGGTTTTAAAGAAGTGGTTTAAGCTCCGCATTTAAAAGTTTGCTTTTTAAAAAAACCGAGTGGTTTTGAAATTGTTCCAACGATTCAGCTTTGGATTGTTTGCTTTGCATTAATCATACAATGCAGTACCATCATTTACACCTACCATTGCAGAAAGAAACGAAAATTCCACATTACGCTTATGCCATCCGCATTCGCCACTGGGCCCCGTCTAACACCGTTAGGTTACTTAACTAACGCCAGAGCGGGGTCTAGACTAGCGCGGGTGCAAAACATAAGTAACGTCTATTATATAACAAATATAATATATCCATTCATCTCATGCAATAATAGGCATTCCAGATCTCAGATGAATATATTGGATATATTAGGAATTCCGCGTTTTGTTTAAGCCGGTAATGAAAGACGGATTCCACGGTCATGATGAATAGCCAAACCCCAACCTAAACCCCTACGAGTGCAACAAACTACCCGCCAAATTCCCGAAGTGAAGCAACCTCTTTCAGTAAAATGAGTAGGCCACTCGGCACTTCAAAGAACCTGGTAGTTTGTGCACCCCACCTTGGGTCTATCCTAGGAGCAGAAAACAGTAAAAGAAATAATACAACGGCGGCTACAACTTCAACCAGGATGTGCCCCGCAAAATAATATTACATCAATTTACAATTACATAGAATGAAAGGAAAAAAACTCTCTTCTCACATCCCCCAGCTATTCATCATCGATGATCCAATATTCCATATCCACAAACCACAATAGCAGCAACACAGATATGTGCAACCCCCACTAATTGACGTATAGCGATTAGCGGACGTTTCGAAACACATATATCAAACTGAAACATGTTAAACAACGTTAAAACTGTGACTTTAAAATACTCTTTATAGCCATAACAGAAAGATAACAGTATATGCAAACTTGGCAAAATCAAACACCACCTGAAACTCTAAATCCAAGTGACAAGAACACCAGAGAAAACCCGAACCCGAACCTCTTACTTGGACTGGCCAGGCCGAGAAAATGGACACTTTGGCCGGCCAACCTAGGGTTTCTTGGTCTCGTTTTTCAAGGGTGTTTTACTGGCAAGGAGAAGAGCACTCTGCAATTTTTTTAAAAAAATTTAGAGCCTCCGAAAAATTTGACAGAAACTTGAATTTTGATTTCGATGTTTCGGAGTTATTTCGGTTTTGTAGTTTTACACGTTGTCTGAACTGTTATTTAAGGTTTAGTAGGCTCTGATACCACTGTAAGTCGATGTCGCGCACCCCGCGGGTTCACGATGTGGCGAAATGCGTAAAAAACGATTTTTACGGGCTTCGCAACACCAACTTGAACTCCAGGATCGATACTAAACCCTAACTAGCAAAACTGTATGAGGTTAACTATGTTGGATATGTATGCCCTAGAGGCCATTATTGTATAAGTATACATGTGGATGCTTAGACATATATATGTACAGGACAGTCTTTCTCGATATGATAGTATGCTATCTGGTTTGTCTTTATCTTAACATGTGCATATGTTTTACTTGTTATTATATATCATTCAAGCATGTTGATAATGCCCGTAGAATCATTGCTAGATTACCTGCGTTGTGATGGCGATCATACTTATGGGAGCTGGGTAGTCGGTACGCACATCCTTAAATTGTCCCTAGTCGTAGGAGTATCGAGACTGGGCATCGATATTTCCGGAGTAGACTACTGTATACGTTTCTAGACCCCGACGAGAGGAGATGGTTTGGTCCCAAAACCACTGGTATTTTCCACCTAAGATCTTATACAGGTGCTCACTGTGGGTGAGTACACCGGACGGACTTGCCGAGAACTTCCAGATGGTACTATACCTATCATCAGATGGAAGTTCTCAGGTGACGTGAGTACAGGTTAGTCTTTAGACCTGAGATCGTCATTTGTCTCGTGTGAGTTCCCACTGTGCTTTGATCACTACCCTACCACGGCTTTACTGAGTCGTGCAAACAGGTTTTGGTTGGATACAGTCCCAAGCCACATGGAGGCAGTGAGAAGTTGTCGGGGATTCGTTGTTAGTTATATGTATGCCCTAGAGGCCATTACTGTACATTGGATGTATATTGTAGTGGATGCTGGGACATATATAGAGAGGACTTTCTTGCTCGACATGATAGTACGCTATCTGGTTGCTCTTTGTCTTAACATGTATACTTTCTGTCTCTCTGATTACATGTTGATAAAGCCCTTAGGATGAGTACTCGACTTCCAGGACTATGATGCAGATCATACTAGTGGGGCCTGGGTAGTCAATGAGTACATCCTTCATTGTTCCTAGTCGTGGGAATATCGAGACGGGGCATCGATATTCCAGAGTAGACTAGCGTATATCTTCTCGACCCATGTGATGGGCGATGGATGATCCCATATCCATTGGTGTTTGACATCAGAGATGGTATACGGGTGTTCAGTGGAGACTGGGTACACTGAACGGACTTGCCGAGAACTCCCAGATGGTATTATACCTCACGTCGGATGGCAGTTCTCTGGTGACACTGGTACAGCTTAGTCTGTTGACCCGAGATCGTCATAGAGTCTTGTGTGTCTCCCACTGTGCTTTGATTTACACCCTACCACGGCTCTACTGAGTCGTGCAAATAGGTGGTTTTTGGGTACAGTCCCGATTCACATGGAGGAATGAGCGATAGGAGGGGATTCGTCTCTCCCGGTATTGGGGGTTGATGTTGTGCTATGCTCGACTGGCCATAACAGGAAATCCCTGGCCAGGGTTGCAGTGATATACTGGTAAGAGTTATCAGTAGTTTCACGAATGTTATGGACCTCAAGTCGGCATGACTTATTGAGCTACTGGGGTCTGACGTTTACCACCCCTAGGCGAGATATGCGACATATCAGACGAACAGACCGGACTGTACGGTAAGTGTTACTGGTTGGATTCACAGGAGTGTGAGCGGGCTTGCTCGTCGATCTTCTGATCGCTCAATACCCGGGTGGCCGTTACGTTTAGCAGACCGCTTGCGGCTTGTGGGTGTTTGATATGATCATCACCTGCTGCCGGCGTATTGACGAGTCTTTAGATTCCTACACAGAGGTTTCCTGGCTCAAGCGAAACGAAATAGGAGCGCATATGAGATATGTGCAGGACCGAGAATAATGCGTGTATGTGATACCGTATTCTATTCTCACGATCAATGTATCGAATGGTTATATGCGATATAATCTAGTTATCGAATCAAGGATTGATTCGATAAGCCGATACATTGGATACTAGCCGGTTATATGCGACATGACCGGATCATTGAATCAAGTGTTGATTTAATGATTTAATGTATAATTATATATTTGATATATTACTTTGCATCAACTAGTATTGGTTCACTTTAAATGGATTTTCTCACTTGGTGTGCATATTGTATATGTGATATATTTTATTGTGCACAAGATTGTATCATGTTTGATGATACATTCTAGCTTGGTTTTGTGTAAAGTATTAAACCATGGTTAGTTAGTGGTTAGGGTTTCATTTCATTTACTTAATCATTTATTTATTCTTTTTGTTTATTTTGGAAAAAGAAAATGATAAAGAGAAAGATAAATGGTGGACTTGTTTTGTTTTTAGTTGAAGCTTCTTGAAACCTTGACTAAGTCAACATTCTTGTCTCTTCTTTAACCCTAACCACTCATCTAACCTTAGTTAAATCTCTACACTAAACCATGGTTGAGATTATGATAAGTATCATATTGTTTTTATTTTTAAAGGACTTATGATATATATCATCTTCTTCTTCTTCATCTTCTTCTTCCATGAAGAAAGCTTGCTACTCCAATGGAAAGTGATGAAAACTAGTGAGAAATCCAATTCTAAAGTGAACCCACATCCTATTTCTTCATCCTCTACCTCTTGCCAAGTAGTATAGGGTGTTTCCTTCACAAGTTTTCTTGACTTGGTGAAGTTGGAGCTTGATCTAGCGATGCCTCGACGTAGATCATCTTCGGCATCGTCGTCGATGACCTAGCCCGCTTTTTCTCCGATGAAGCCGACGCTAGAGCCCAAGATCCGATTTGTACAGCGAGGATACTTCATCGCGTAGCTTAGGAGGTGGAGGACCGGATCTACAAAGGTTGTAGCCCCTTCCTTTTAGCTATAATTCTGTTTACTTGCTTGCATCGCCTTGATTTCTAGTTAACGATCCGTATTAGGGTTTGTAGGCACAAGGAATTTTTGATTTGTGCATGTTTGATCACTTGTGAGACTCCATTAGAGTGCCTAGGAACCCTACAGTGGTATCAGAGCCTAGCTAGAGCTTTAGGCGATGCGTAGACGGAGTTAGAAGTCCGATCGACCAAAAACCCCGACTTTAAAATGCTCTCTGGACAATTCTATAAAATGCGGATTTTTGTAGATTAAAAATATGCAGAAACCTCAGTGCAATATTCTAAGAATTACTGTTTAAAACGGGGGCTCTGAATCGTTAATAGTGCGGCGGAACCGCCGCATATGCTGCCTAATGCGGCGTTTCCGCGGCAAGTTGGTATCTTCAGACAGATGTTCTTGCACAGTAATTCTTAGTTTTCTGTGCTGGTGTTCCTGGGAATTTTTAATAATTTTTTCCAGAGTTTTATTTTCTGGGTTGTATTGGGAACTCAGTGTATCGATCGGATTGTCTAATTTTGTCAGTGTGTTTTTCCGGGTATTTTAGAATATGTTAAAAAGTTCGACCGGATATAAATACCCAATTTTTCCCCTGCCGGGAAATTTCCAATTGTTGGATTTTTCCGTAGTTTAACGACGTTCTAAGTAGTGCAAGTAACGCGATGGACCCTCTAGAAGACAACAAACCTTAACTCGATTATGTGACCGTCTTGAACTGCCCTTTGAACCTTCGGGTTTGGGGCATACGGCGTGCCACATGTGAGGCATTGGCTTGACCCTTCTACGGCTGGACCGTTGGTACTGAGGCACGAACTGAATGTTGTTAGACTTATTTAATGTGTTGAGCTGTTTCGGGAAAACTTGGGTGTTCGATTGTTCGATCGGAAAGTTTAACATTTTCTATTTATCCGGAATGTGATACAATAATTGGAATTCATAAGAAGTTATGAGATAACGGAATGAATGTTATAAACATAGCAGTTTAGTCTCACTTGATCGGTTGCCACGGAGTTTTGATGTGATCAAAAGTCCGTCGCAATCACGTAGCGTACGCGGATACTCGCCGGGTAAACTTAATAGACAGCCTCACTCCATAGCCCCGACCAAGTGACTGTAGGAGAAACCCGTCGCCGAAAGCATCCGTTCGGGTGCTCGCGGTAGCGGTGTTCCCCCTTGGTGCACTTCGTCGACGGTATCGGGGGTGCGACCGTCTACTAAAGTTTGAGACGAGCATTCGATCAAAATGTCGGGAATCTTGTTGAATTGCCCGACTTGATATTGGAAAGAGTTTTCGATAATGAGACTAAAATGCGGGGTTTATAATTGTTAGGCATGCGATGTCTAAAGAATTCATTTGATCAGGCATGCGATGTCTGAGGTGGTTGCGGATTCCAACTGTTGTAGTTTTACATTTTCTTTTCTGTGACCGTAAGTGTAATATGTGATATCGCCGGTTTCGTTGCCATATGTCAACGACAATTGGGATGCGCATATTTACTTACGTTGATGACATGTGATGTTATGTGTTGCTGGATATGTTATATTGGATCGTCGTGTTTGAATAGCCGGGGTTTTTTATGTGAGATGAGTGTTTTTCATTTTCATTCATGTAAAAACTTGTATGTAATATTCTTTTATTGGGACACTTCCAGGTTGCGGATGTTGTCACCATTTGTATATTATTTACTTTTCTGCACTAGGATAGACCAAAGGAGGGGAGCACAAGTAACCGGGTTCTAGGGTCCAGTGGGAGACCATCTCGAGGAGTCGAGTCCGGGTCTCCTAACCCTAGAATTGGTAGGGTTGCTTGCCGCTCTCGTAGGGGTCTAGGGGTGTGGGATAGGCTATTCATCACGACCGTGGAATCCGTGTTTTATACTGGCTCGTATTAAAAACACGGACGTCCTAGTATATCCAATATTTCATATGTTTCTTCTGCTGTGATTTATCTGTGATGTGATCATGTGATGTTCTGTGACAGATATTATATATAGTATATATGATATATTATATAAACGTTGCTTATGTTTTACACCCGCGCTAGCCCTGCCCCGCTCTGCCGTTAGTTACCTAACCTAACGGTGCAGACGGGACATCGAGGCGAATGCGGATGGCATAAGCGTACGTTATATTTATCTGTGATGTTTAGGTGGACTTAAATGGTGGGATATTCATTAATGAGATTAATGAAAGAAAATAAACCTAATTGATGTTGTGGAATCGAATTTCAAAATAAAAACAGGTAGCTACAGTTCTTGCTTTGCATCGCGGTGTTCATTGTAGAACATCCTGCACCTTATTCGATAAGGAAAGGACCGAGATCCCTTCACCGGGAGTGACTCCTTTAGCAATAACTGGCAGATGCTACACCCTCGGTTTTTCATTTGATTGCTTCTATAGTTTCCGCTTTGCACAGTGATATATATGATATATCCCGCACCTCATTCGACGAGGAAAGGGTCGACGATCCCTTCACCGGGAGTGACCCCTTTAGCAAAACTAGAAAAGCCTCGAAAACATTCCATTTAAAAACCATTTGATTCCGCAACGAGATCAAGTTCAAAGCGTTAAAGGTTTTCATAAAAACCATTCGCAACCCTCCGTCATTTTAGGAAGTAGAGTACTTAGTATTCGTGCTGTGTTTGTTGACCATAGTCAAGGCACAGTGTACGGTAGCTAAGTGATGTCTTCCTACACCGCATATGATGCGATTAGTTAGGACAGTCGCGTGACTTTGTTGACCTTAGTTAAGGGTCATGTGGGTGGGTCTAATTAATCACGAAATGACGGGTAGAACTTGACTAGTACTTATGATTTGTTGACCATAGTTAAGGTCATAGATGCTAGGGGTAAAAACCTTTATCGGGAGTTTCAAGTGTTGAAATTTGCAATGAGATTGCATACCTTCTATGTGATAGTTGGATCCCGATACCCACTGCGAGTAATTGTTACTCCTGGGAGAGTTTTGCACTTTGCAATTAGCCGATCAAGTAGGTGTCTAGAAAGGTGTCAACGGGGTTACGCCTCTGGGAAAACGAGGTTTACAGTAATTAGGTCCGTGCAAAAGCACGGAGAACCTCCCTCAAAGTACCGACACTGGCCTGGCTGAAAGATTGGCGAACTTGTAAAGTGTAATTAATCCCGGCTAGTCTTTCTTTTTAAGGTTTGAAGGAAGATTTGATAAAAACAGTGGGAGCCATCCTGATTAGATAAAGTATATAACCAATCTAATCTTACAAGAGCGCACGCTGAGTGTTTTCTTCTCTCTCTCTCCTGGTAGCGACCATATCACGCCTTAATCAAGATAATAAAATGGATGTATTGACCGAACCCGCTTGTTATACTGAGCTGGGGAACGTTGGTCCCGCTCCAACTTATAATTGTTATAAGACAGAGCAGGAAATAGGGGAATACCAGAATTCCTATGCCACCCAAACGAAGAAAGTGCATATGATGCATCATCTTCGGGTGTGTTCATTACAAAGAACTGTTTCTCAGTATCCTCCGCATCCTGGGTATCTGATACCGGATCAGGATCCCAGATATGTAATCTGTTACATAGGGCTACAAAAGGGTAGAAAAACTGAGAACGGGTAATAAGTTTCATGAGGCAGAAAGCGGGGCAAGTGTTGCGGCCAAGTCTGTTGGTCACTGTCACCCTGTATTACCAATACATTGATTCTGAACAAATGCTATTAGATACCGAACCTGATATACAAAATCATATCAGTCTCTTTATTAGTAAAGAAATGATAAAATTTTGTATTGATGGATAATGTTTTGAACATTTCCTATATCAAAAGTTGATCGGTTCAGGCACGTTATCTAAAAGCATTGACGTTCTAAATCAAACTACAGTTCTTAGTATTCAGAACACACACAAGAGAAGAGTTCAGAAATGAACGAATTCTTCTTGAGGTTTTGTAGACTAGGTCATATCAATGCGACCCGACTAGCTGAAATTACATTTAGATGCATATTTAAATCAGTTTGATTTTACATCTTGTGAAACTTGCCAGTCATGTCACAAAGATATAATGACACCAGCTCTGTTTACTGGAAACTGAGAAAGAGTTAGTAAACTCTTGGGACTGATGCATGATGATGTATGTAAGGTCTCCTGTCTACACATGCCAGGACTGGTTCTTTATACTTCATTATATTCTCTGATAATCTCTCAAGATTCAGTCATATATTCCTGTTGAAATATAAGTCTGAACCTTTTGAGGTATTCACAGAATATAAGTAGGAAGTAGAGAACCAATATACGGGTATAAGTATTATGTCCTATGATGAGATCAGGGAGGAGAATACTTGTGCATGGAATCCTTGGACTATTCTAAAGGAAAATGAGATTCTCTCTCAGTATTACTCCTCTGAATACACCACAGCACAACGGTGTATCGGGGCGGAGCAATCACACAATATTAGATATCGTGTGCTCTATGATGAGTATTACTGAGTTACCTATTTCTTTTTGGGAGTTATGCGCTTGAGAAGCTGCATACCTATTGAATTAGGTTCGAATCAAATCAGTGCCTACCACTCCATATGAGATATGGTGTGGGAAGATCCTATCTCTTAAGTAAGTTAAGATTTGGGATTGTTCGGCCTATGTCAAAAGCAAAATCCGGACAAGATCGAGGCAAGGTCAGTTCTGTAGAACTGGAAAGGTTCCAGCTATTCGAAACTACAGCTGAAGATTTGACAGAACCAAAGGATTTTATAGTCTCCGACGAACCTCAGCCACTCCGCCGATCAGGTAGGGTTCCTCGCCTGCCTGAGAGATACCTCGGTTTCTCGATGATAGTGGGAGCAAGGAATGCATCATGAGATGATGACCCAACTAGTTTCGAGCAGGCCATCGAGAGTAGGGACTCTGTAAGAATGGCTGGATGCTTAGCGATCTGAGATGGAATCCATGTACACCAGCAAAGTATGGACTTAAGCTGCTATATCTGAAGGGTTAAATCCCCATCAGGAGCAAATATATCTTGAGAAGATTTCTTGGTGTAGATGGACAAGTTGAGACTTTCAAAGCTAGACTTGTTAAAGGTTTTCGTCATCGACCAGGCACGAATAATGATGAAACCTTTTTCAGGGACTATGCTTAAGTCCATCCAGATCCTACTTGCCACGGCTACATACCATGACTACGATATCTGGTGGTTGGGTGCCATGACAACTTTTCTAAATAATGATTTAGAAGAGAACGTTTATAAGAACACAGCCAGAGGGCCTCGTAGACAGTGGGAACAGCGGAAACGTGTGCAAGATGCTTTATAGGATAAAGCAGGCATCGCGGAGTTGGAACATCTGTTTTGATGGATTAGTCAAAGAAGTTGACATCATCAAAATGGTAGATGAACCTTGTATAAACAAAAAGGTAGTAGGGAGTATGGTGACGATCCTCGTAGAGTACGTGGATGACATACTCTTGTTAGGGAAGGAGTTTCCTATGCTACGCTAGATCAATCTCCGCTTATCACAATGATTTTCCATATAGGATCAAAGTGATACCTACTAAATCCTAAGCTTTGGATCTATGAGATAGATCTAATTGGATATTAGGATACTCACTAGTTGTAGTGAGATGGTATCAATCGATCCTGGGGAGAATCACTCGAAGGGTTCCAGAGTGATAAAGACGACTGATTGTCAGTCACAGGCATTGTCTTTACCCTCAGTAAAGGGACGGTATGTTGGAAGAGTTCCAAGCTAGATACCGTGACAAACTAGACGATAAAGGCTGATAACATCGCTATTAATGATACTACCAAAGAGGCAGTTTGGGTGTATAATGGTTCATAAGATGAACTAGGTTCCTGCCATTGTATGACAATGGAAGTGTGGCTTCGACCCTGGAACCCTGGTCCCATCAGTGACCCAGACAAATTCTGAGGCAGCATCACCTGATCATGGAGATAGTTGATCTCCAGGGTGATCGAGGTTGGGCGAGTAGACTCAGAGGACAACACGGCAGATCCACTCACGAAGGCCTTTTCCCAAAGAGAGACTTTTAGGGGATGGTTGAGTATGTGATACTGCAACCACTGCTACAGATGGCCCTAGTGCAAGTGGGAGATTGTTAATTATATGTATGCCCTAGAGGCCATTACTGTACATTGGATGTATATTGTAGTGGATGCTGGGACATATATAGAGAGGACTTTCTTGCTCGACATGATAGTACGCTATCTGGTTGCTCTTTGTCTTAACATGTATACTTTCTGTCTCTCTGATTACATGTTGATAAAGCCCTTAGGATGAGTACTCGACTTCCAGGACTATGATGCAGATCATACTAGTGGGGCCTGGGTAGTCAATGAGTACATCCTTCATTGTTCCTAGTCGTGGGAATATCGAGACGGGGCATCGATATTCCAGAGTAGACTAGCGTATATCTTCTCGACCCATGTGATGGGCGATGGATGATCCCATATCCATTGGTGTTTGACATCAGAGATGGTATACGGGTGTTCAGTGGAGACTGGGTACACTGAACGGACTCGCCGAGAACTCCCAGATGGTATTATACCTCACGTCGGATGGCAGTTCTCTGGTGACACTGGTACAGCTTAGTCTGTTGACCCGAGATCGTCATAGAGTCTTGTGTGTCTCCCACTGTGCTTTGATTTACACCCTACCACGGCTCTACTGAGTCGTGCAAACAGGTGGTTTTTGGGTACAGTCCCGATTCACATGGAGGAATGAGCGATAGGAGGGGATTCGTCTCTCCCGGTATTGGGGGTTGATGTTGTGCTATGCTCGACTGGCCATAACAGGAAATCCCTGGCCAGGGTTGCAGTGATATACTGGTAAGAGTTATCAGTAGTTTCACGAATGTTATGGACCTCAAGTCGGCATGACTTATCGAGCTACTGGGGTCTGACGTTTACCACCCCTAGGCGAGATATGCGACATATCAGACGAACAGACCGGACTGTACGGTAAGTGTTACTGGTTGGATTCACAGGAGTGTGAGCGGGCTTGCCCGTCGATCTTCTGATCGCTCAATACCCGGGTGGCCGCTACGTTTAGCGGACCGCTTGCGGCTTGTGGGTGTTTGATATGATCATCACCTGCTGCCGGCGTATTGACGAGTTTTTAGAGTCCTACACAGAGGTTTCCTGGCTCAAGCGAAACGAAATAGGAGCGCATATGAGATATGTGCGGGACCGAGAATGATACCAGTATGTGATACCGTATTCTATTCTCGCGATCAATGTATCGAATGGTTATATGCGATATAACCTAGTTATCGAATCAAGGATTGATTCGATAAGCCGATACATTGGATACTAGCCGGTTATATGCGACATGACCAGATCATTGAATCAAGTGTTGATTTAATGATTTAATGTATAATTATATATTTAATATATTACTTTGCATCAACTAGTATTGGTTCACTTTAAATGGATTTTCTCACTTGGTGTGCATATTGTATATGTGATATATTTTATTGTGCACAAGATTGTATCATGTTTGATGATACATTCTAGCTTGGTTTTGTGTAAAGTATTAAACCATGGTTAGTTAGTGGTTAGGGTTTCATTTCATTTACTTAATCATTTATTTATTCTTTTTGTTTATTTTGGAAAAAGAAAATGATAAAGAGAAAGATAAATGGTGGACTTGTTTTGTTTTTAGTTGAAGCTTCTTGAAACCTTGACTAAGTCACCATTCTTGTCTCTTCTTTAACCCTAACCACTCATCTAACCTTAGTTAAATCTCTACACTAAACCATGGTTGAGATTATGATAAGTATCATATTATTTTTATTTTTAAAGGACTTATGATATATATCATCTTCTTCTTCTTCATCTTCTTCTTCCATGAAGAACGCTTGGTACTCCAATGGCAAGTGATGAAAACTAGTGAGAAATCCAATTCTAAAGTGAACCCACATCCTATTTCTTCATCCTCTACCTCTTGCCAAGTAGTATAGGGTGTTTCCTTCACAAGTTTTCTTGACTTGGTGAAGTTGGAGCTTGATCTAGCGATGCCTCGACGTAGATCATCTTCGGCATCGTCGTCGATGACCTAGCCCGCTTTTTCTCCGATGAAGCCGACGCTAGAGCCCAAGATCCGATTTGTACAGCGAGGATACTTCATCGCGTAGCTTAGGAGGTGGAGGACCGGATCTACAAAGGTTGTAGCCCCTTCCTTTTAGCTATAATTCCGTTTACTTGCTTGCATCGCCTTGATTTCTAGTTAACGATCCGTATTAGGGTATGTAGGCACAAGGAATTTTTGATTTGTGCATGTTTGATCACTTGTGAGACTCCATTAGAGTGCCTAGGAACCCTACATTCGTCTCTCCCGGTATTAGAGTCGATATCGCACCGTGTTCGATTGGTCAGGACAATAAGACCTTGGCCAAGGCAGTTGGGATTTACTGATAGGCTGATCAGTAGTTTTCCAGATTGGTCCTGAGCCGCATCGGCACGAATTATCGGGTTATTAGGGTCCAACGTTTACCACCCACTAGACTCGGTATGCGATACTTTCAGAAGAAGAGACCGAACTGTACGGAGATTATCACAGATAGGCTCAGTAGGGTTCCGGATGAGTTTGTTCGTTCGCCTTCCTTTTCGACAAGTACCCGGGTAGCCGTTACGTACAGCTAGTGCCGCTGACGTACTTATGGTTATGGATTTATCCAGTAATTCACTGCCGGCGTACTGTCGAGTTTTTAAACTCCCACATAGAGGGTTTCCCTGGTTCAGGAAAAATGATGTAGTAGCCGTATTGGATACGTGCAGTTTTCCGATCGATTGATGTACTTTGTACCCGGACTTTCGATCGGAAAGTTGGTAATACTAGCTGGCTCGGTTTTGAGCCGGATTATTAAATCAGGTATTGATTTAATAATTACGTATATGTATTTCTCTATATATATTCTAGTATTACGTTCTTCGTGTTATTCTATCACTTTAGGCATTTGTGTTTTTATCCGAATGCAGGTATGTATATACAATAGACTGTAATCCGTATTATGTTACGGATAACATTCTAGAAGGTGGCCACCTCATTATACTTTTTCCATTTATTTGATAAATGTAAATGGAGTGTAAAGTGTGAGGTGAAGGAGGTATGGTGAGGACCATGCTTCAATAGTTGACAAATGAATTCTTTATTCATTTGTGGCAACTATTCAAGTATGGGTCACATTGTTTATTCAAGGATATTCATTCACAAAACCATTGTGATGATATTCTCTATCTTATGGTTGCTCATTTGTTTTAGCTCTCACCATTTTGCTTCACCCTCCTCCCTCTCTTGAGTTCTCCACCTTCACCATCTTCCTCCTCTCTACACTCTCATGTGTTGAGAAGCAAGAGAGGAGGCTAGATAGAGATAGTAAAACACTTAGAGCTTCACACTACATCCTAGACAGCTTGGATTAGCAACCCAAGTTTTCTAGTTGCTCCTATTGATACTTAGTTAGGAGCTAGAGCTATGGATCACATCCCTCGGGTGGATCATCTACGACAAAAGAGGACCGGAGAACAAGCTCGATTCCGAATGACCGATAGAGCCGAAAATGGAGATCAAGCAAGTTCAAGGTAGCCACTTGGAGCACATGATGAGGAAAGAAGACCGAAGGACTTGGGTCGTTTGGTGAGACTTCTTTCCATAGTAGATAGCACTCCAAGTTTATCTAATTAGGTTTATGGTTAGATCCGGTGTAATTGGTTGTTCTAGCGCCGTTTTTGAAATCGTAAGAAAATTTTTGTTCCGCAAACCGCCACGTTTGATGGCCAGGGCGTTAAGGTAACCCAACTTGGTATTAGAGACACCCCATAAAACCTATACTAGCTATTTTTTACGTGTTTAGAATATTGATCGACCGAACTTTTCCAAAACTGCATTTCCATTTAGAACTTTCTGTCGATTTTCAGAAGATGTCTAAAAATCATTTTCAGTATACCAAAAATTCATGCAGGCTATTTTAAGAAACCAGAAGAAAATTGGGAACACAACCCCGCCAACACGCCGTGGAACCGCGGCATAACATGCATGTTTGCCGCGGTTGTGCGGCCGTCTTGGGACATCTGTGCATAAATTTTCTTCTGGGGCTCTTACTTTTGGAATTGTAGTTTTGGGGAAGTTTAGTTTTTGGGCCCAGATTTGTTTAAGTACTGGATTAGTACTTGGGGCCTATTCAGAAAAGTTTAGTTGATCAAAATTTTAAAATACGTATTGTTATCAGTACTTAGTTTAGCAGCTGCGACCGTGAGTGTCATTTGATCGGTATATCCCGTCTATTTTCTATATGTTCTTTTAGAAGGATTTAGGAACATGACGTTCACGTTGATGTTCTGTGATTGTGCTGATATTGTGGTTGGATTGTCATGGTAGATAGCCGGTTGTGCGATGGTTTAGTATAGTTTATATTCATTTGTATATTTGTTATTGCGGGGCGAGCGTCCGATATGTGGACTGTCGTTTCTGCCGTTATTGGGGCACGACCGGGTTGAGGTCGATGTCACCTTTGTAGATATATTTTTATTTTTTGTACTAGGATTACCCCACGGTGGAGTGCAGGAATAGCCGGGTTCTATAAGGCAACAGGCCCGCATCTCATGGCGTTGAGTTGGAGGGGGCTTCACTCTAGAATTGGCGGGCTATTCGCCGCACTCGTAAGGGGTATAGGTATGACAAACGGAGGTGCGCTCAAGTTACCAGGTTCCGTGAAGTGCCGGTGGCCCATTCTCTTTGTTGATTAGGGATGCCTCACTTCTGGGATTTGGCGGGTAACTTGCCACGCTCGTAGGGGTCAAGGTTTCCATTGCACTGGCTATCCACACGACTGGGAACGTCGGGTCTCATTTGCGGCTCAAATGAAACCCGGGGCTCTAAGATTATCCACCATTCTGTGTTACTTGCTTAGATTCTATGATGTTGCTTATTATCATGCCTGGGACAAATGTTATATATGTTTATATATATACTAGTAGATGTTGTATATGTTTTGCACCCATGCTAGTCAAGCCCCCGCTCTGTCGTTAGTTAAGTAACCTAACGGGTGACGACGAGGCCCAGTGGCGAATGCAGATGGCATATACGTACATCATATTTTTGTTCTTTTCTGGTGTGATAGGATTAAATTGATGGGACCGCATTAATTTTTATTAATGCAAGAAAATAAACCTAAAAGATGTTGTTGGAACAAATTTCGAAAAAACTGTAGTTATATTCTTTCGCTTAGCACAGTGGTATTCGGTCATGAATATCCAGCATCTCATTCCAGGAGGCAAGAGCCAAGATCCCTTCAAAGGGAGTGACCTCTTGAGCGAATGTCTATACTGTTGATTGCTCAGTTTTTTCAAAAACAGAAGTTTTTCCAAAAACAGAAGTTTTTCAAAAAGCGGAGCCTAAACCACTCCTTTTTCAAAACTACTCAGGTTCCTTCAACGATATCAAGTTCATTATGTTAAAGGGTTTTTTCGCCAAAAACCTAGCCGTAGCCCTCCGTCATTTCGGATGAGTTATACCTAGTATTCGTGCGATGTTTGTTGGCCTTTGTCAAGGTGTAGTGTACGGTAGCTAGATATTGCTTGTCTGTTGCATATTGAGATGCGATTATCTAGGACAGTCGTACAGCCTTGTTGGCCTTTGTCAAGGGTATGTTCGGGTTGGTCTAGATTAATCCTGGATAATGACGGGTTGAACTTGACTAGTGGGTTATGATTTGTTAGCCTTTGTCAAGGTCATAAACCGCCAGGGGAAAAAACCACATCAGAAGTTTCAAATATACAGGAAACTTGCAAATGCTGCATACCTTCTGGAGTATCTAGAATGGCTTCCATCTAGTTCATCACGTAATGATAGTTGGATCCCGATCCAACTAATGTCACGATCCGAAAAAATTCGGAACGTGACTGGCACTTAAATTACGAAACGTCTCAAGGCGTACGTAATCTAAGTAAGCCAAATCCCAGAAATCAAAACCAATTAAAGAAATAGAGTAAAGGAAAACCCTTTTAAAGAAAACGATTTTAACCAAATAAGTCGTATCAAACCTTGAAAAGAAACATCACACTTTCCCGAAAATTTCGGCAGAGTTTCCCTTGTAAAAACTGGACTCAAAATGGGTACAAAACAAGAATATATGTACAAAATGAAATAAGGCATCCCCAAGCGGGAGCTAGCTCTTCGCCAATGGCGGAATCACAATCACACGCAATATATATATCATCACCGTGCAAAATAAGCATATAAAGGCACAAAGGTAAGAAAGCATAACGTCGACTCAAGTGAGCTCGACCCCAGAGAAACAATATAAATATACAAATCTCACTGTCTCATCTCTAAGTCGCAAATACAACGTAAAAGTGGTAGATACGGTAGATGGAGTACACTAGATACAATAATAATATAAGGTGGAGACAAAATATCCTCACAACCCACCAACGAGCAATGTCGCGAGTCCAAACAAAAGAAGCAAAATAGGGTAGTGCGCCCGCCGCTACTGAGCTGACGAGTCGGACCTGCAAAATACTGTGGCACAACGGGGGTAAGTTTCCAACTCGTGAGTAGTAAGTAACATCTAATAAGGCTATCATAAGCATGCACACAATTTCGTCACAGCCTACATATACTAATGTGATGCGATGCACTAGTATGTATGCAACATGAATGCATAAACAACGCGAGATCTGAATATATTTAGTACAATAAAATATATATTCTTATCTTAGTAAAACTTCTGTAATTTAACTATAATATCATCAATAAAATCAATGGAAATCCGTGTCAAGCATCGACACCAAATATGAATATCTCAATGTCTCAACATCTCAAGTCTCAGTACCTCGATGCCTCAATATATCAACATCTCAATATCTCGGGCTCCGGCAAACCGGACCGGCCCATATCATCAAACCTCAAGACTACGTCGTTATCCACCGGATATCCGCCGCGTCATAAATAACCGGTCGGTAGTGCTCCCCTGCCGGGCTCAACGCCATCATCTGCGACCCTCTTGCCCCAGGGTACCGTACCAGGTCCATCATGCACCCGCAGAAGGTCCCTCCCCCTACTTCGAATCGGATGTATGATACCGCTCAAGAACCGAGAAAATTCATGGTGGACACCACACATATCATATCACGAGAAAACCACAATTTACATTTTTAAAATGGTAATACGTTCTTAAATCCTTGCGGTTTCTCCAAATCCATAAATCTCATAAATACTGAAATCCTCGAGAAGAATCACAATACATGAACATGTAGAAATTGATGAATGTATGTGATATCAACAATATGAAATGCGATTTATGAGTAGAAGACAATGTATGGATGAAATTGAAATAAGGTATATATATACGACTAGCAATCCTTCATATCAATCTTGATGAAATGAAAAATACAACTACCAGTTTAAGTATCATATGAGATGCAAATGTCTTTGGACTGATCTAGCAAGTTCTAAAATGTTCGTGGCATAGCAATTATCAAGGCATGTGTATCCACATGAATAGTGCCCGTGCAGCATAAACCAATGGTAATGGTGCACGTGTCCTATGAAATGATATCACACATATATATAAAAGATGATGCGATGCAACGAGATGAATAACTAGGAACTACGCATATAATGCAAATACTAATAGAAATTCTAACTAACGGGCTCCTTGCGCCATCTAGACGATTCCCCCGTAGATGTGTACATCTACTCACCGGAATGCGTCAGCTAGTCAGTTCCAATCACCGCTTTTCCTTTCTGTGCCGCGTTCGATGTCTCCCCGACCGATCCTAGAATCACACAAAGCAACACACATAAGGATAATATTCTGCAAAACGCGCTATCAAGACCATACGAGAAGACTAGCGCCACCAGCTAACGCATGTGCACTCGAAACACCAAAACGTGTGCGCAAACATCAGAACCCACCCCGATTGGCTGTGATACACGGCAAACACCAAACCCAGACTTGGAACGTACGTGTCGCGCATGTCACAATACTATAATTATAGGTAATTGGTCCCATATTTTAT
Organism: Agapanthus africanus; assembly: GCA_030015575.1. Classification (NCBI taxonomy): domain Eukaryota; kingdom Viridiplantae; phylum Streptophyta; class Magnoliopsida; order Asparagales; family Amaryllidaceae; genus Agapanthus; species Agapanthus africanus. The sequence continues at coordinate 392,790,967 of CM057341.1, forward strand.
CTGGAGCAGAAACCAAGAAAACAAGCAACACCAAACACTATAAAATACATACAGACACCTGTCTGCAAAGAACCAACTCCCAACTCCACCAGGGGGCCAGTTTCGCCGGGTCAAGCAGAGTGAAACGGGTCCGGATCTATACACAACACTCTACTCACAATGTATAGTCTACTGTGTATGTTTATTTACTCTAAAAATAACCACAGAAACAGCAGATACTCCGTATCCTAAAACTTGATTTAAACCCGTATTAAAACACTAATTTGCGACATTAAGGTATTTTAGTGTAAACTTGTGAAAATACTTAGATTATATAACACTAACAACTTTTAATTATCCTACTCAAGCCATAAAACCTTTAACCTATCTTAATCTCCTCTTTAAAACTCAAAATTAGCACTAAACACCACTTAAACACTAATTTAAGCTCAATAACTAAAAGTTTATAAAATAAGTAATTAAATTAGGCTTTATACCTCAAGTTGATTTAAGAATGGTTCAATCTTTCTAATCTTGTCTCCTAAAGCTGAAACTTGCCTCAAGAACCAACAAGGATTTGTTTTGAAGTGTTTCACATGAGATTTTGTGATTTTTTGAGGGATTTTTGATGGAAATGGAGGCTTGGAAATGAAAGAAGAAGAAGAAGAAGATGAAGGGGAGAGGGGCTGTTGGGGCTTGGCCGAGAGCTGAGAGGGAAAGAGTGAGAGAAGGTGAGGGTGTGTGTGCTCGAAGTTAAAGTCTCCCCCATGCCTCTTAATTATACCATGCCACACCTTTTTCATTTCTTTTCTTTTATTATTCTTTTTTTTAAAGAATTCTAGAACCATATAAAGAATTAGAGGGAAAGGCATGCTAAAAATTAGTGTTGAGTTGTTATAGTTGCTAAAACACATATTAACCTAGGGTAACACTAGATTTGTGCATGTTTAATTAAAAATCTAGCTTAGTAAATAATAAATAAGCAAAATAGATAGTTAAGTGAACAATAATTTAAATGTTAACTAATAAAACACAATTATATAAGAATTACATAATTTCACAATTAAAATAGATTTATTCCAGTCGACGTGGAAAATAGTTATTAATTAGGTTTTAAGAAAATCTCGTAATATCACTAATTAACATATAATTGACCAAAACGAATTTTCAAAGCGCTATAACTGATGAGTAGGATTACTGCTGGGAGATTTTCTCACTTAACAATCAATGCTATAAACCAAGTAGGTGTCTAGAACGGTGTTAGCAGGGCTATGCCTCCAGGGAAAAGAGGTTATGTAATTAAGGAACTTCGCGAAAGCGTTGGAAAACCTTTCTCGAAGTACCGACACTAGCCTGGCCGAAAGGTTAAGCTAGTATTATGAGGTGCGATTAATCCCAACTAATTCTTCTTTTAAGGTTTGAAGAAAAATTCGAGAAAACAGTGGGAGCCATCTTGATTAGATAAATTAATAACCAATCTAATCTTGCAAGTGCGCATGCTGAGTGTTTCTTTTCTCTCTTTCCAGGTAGCAACCATTTCACGCCCTAATCAAGATAATAAAATGTATCGCTTGACCGATCCGAATTCTTATTCGGGGCTGAGGAACGTCGGTTTGTCTCTAACTTATGACAACAGTCATGAGTATGAGCAATGGAAAGAGGATAGCATGAATTTCTTGATGACCCCATCAAAGAAGAAGCATAGTTTTGCATCTTCTTCAGGTGTTCTTGTTATTGAGAACTGTTTTTTGGTCTGTCCTACCTCCTGGGTACTCAATACCGGATCGGGATCTCATATCTGTAATTTATTACGGGGACTGAGAAAAAGTAGGATGGTTGGTGATTGAATACGATTTCGGATTGTGTCGGTAGAAAATTGTATAGAGAAATCACAACCAAAAATTATTTGACCGAAATTAATAACGGTGTCGAATGTAGCGCGTTAGTAAGTGCGGATCGTCCACAGGGAAAGTGTAATCGTTCGGGTTTCGAATTAGATGAGTCGAAACTTTAAAGAAAAGAAAACAAACAATTCATGATTTGTAATTGAATTTCAAGAATGAGAAAAATCTAGATCTAAGAAAACATTAAAATCAAGAATTGAGATGTGTGATGATTTCAAAATCAAATATCAAGAATCGAAGTGAGGCTCATAGGAATCGATCGGATCTATAGATGTGACGAAATCTAGCGATTACGTATTCTTATCCTTCAATGAATTGATACTAGATCGATGATGATCGACGAGAATTAGGGATTTCTAGTGAAACCAGGGTTTCATCATTTATCCCTTGTTCCTTCGTCGATATCATTCACATTCTAGTCTCTAGTAAATTCAAGAATCAATCGTGGATCCCTAATTTCGAGCGATCGCAGTCAAGAAAGCATCTCAACGAAACTAGGTCGTCGATTCTTCAATTTGCTAGGGTTTACAAAACTCGTAGGACTTAAGAATCGTTTCAAGATTTGTTACATCATCGATCTATTGATCATCTCGACTCCTTTACGAGTGGAGTTTTACTCAAACATCACAACAAGAACTAAAATCACAAATTGAGATCGAATCATGATGGAAGAATTTAAAGAAAGCAAGATTAAAGAATTTCACCTTTTATTTATATCAACAATTCCGTTATAAATCGCTCAAGAACTACAAGAGGAAGAACTCGATCGTCGATTTGGCTTCGCTCGTCTCCTTGAGTCGCGGATCGGCTTGGATCACTTGCTCGATTGAAGATCGGCTCCGCTCCTAAAAGGTTGAAGGTTTCTTGCTTGATATGGTACTCGGGATCTTGAATTTGGCTTTGGATTTTGAATTAGGGTTTGGCACAAGTCATGTCACTCAACTTGTGGGTGGAAAATGGGGGAGATGAAGAACAACTTCAACCATAGATCTAGGCTCTCTTTTATAGACCATCAAAACCCTAGATCTAGGATTTCAAATTTGAATTTCCTTCCAAAACATTGTTAAAGAGAGCCTTCTAGATGAAGTTTGTTAAGCCGAGCCTTCTAGATGAGCCACGTGGAGTTTCTACAGTATTCTGGAAGCTTTGGTCGTTATTTTAGACACGTGGAAAAAAACTGAGGAGCTGATGACGTCACCCCGCCGCGGATCCGCGGCGCAAGCAGGCTCCCACCGCGGATCCGCGGCTAAGTTGAAGCCTTAGGGCTTGGGCTCTCTGGGCTTTGTTTGGGCTGAGACTTAGACCATTTCCTGATATGTTTAATTTTATCTGGCTTTCTGTATCACTAACAGATCTCACATCTTGGAGTTGGTGTATTTTTGATCAGCTCTTTTCCCAATTTTGACTTTGTTCCTGCAATTTCCTGCACAATTTCTCGAGACAAGAGTTGCGCTATACAAGAATGATGCGATGCCATGATAAACACACAATTTCCCTCGAAATGCCGGTTTTAGAGTATAACACATGCAATCTGGTATTTCAGGACTGTTTTGCTAATATGTGCAATATGGATACCAAACACTTCTAGATGAGTGCAAATGATAGGGAAATTGCCGTGCTAAAAATGCAGTATTTTCGACTGATCAAATTCCCCCAAACTTATTTTCGGTCGTCTCGAGCGAATGATTTTATTAAAAAGAGAAGGAGAAAATAAAGAAATAGAAAAACTAACTAGCACACTTTCGTAGGCAACACGATTGCACTGAGCACGTGCAACAAGCCTTTAAACCTCTAGGTGTCCCTAGTAGGAGGAGTGTTGTCTCCTGAGGGTTTTCAGCGGATTGCACCCATAAAATCCAATAATAAAAGGAAGATCATGAATATTACATTTAAAGATAAGAATTGTAAAAGAAAGGCCTTGAAAATTAGGGTTTCCAACTAAGCTAGCTTTTCGGTTGTCAAGAGCCCTATCTTAATAGTCATGAAAAGATGTCAGAAATCACGTCCTCCCTCAATAAAACATCGTCTTATTCTTCATTCCTATCTTTCTTCCAAACATCGATCATATAACCCTACGTGTGTGTAAAGACATCCCTACACCCGGAGAATTCAATTCAAGCTATCATACTCTTGCCCATCAGCCTCAGTACTTTTTAAATGAATATTTAGATGAATTTGCTCACACACTTTCATGCGACCGTTAATACTTCTTGAGGTACTAACCGACTGATTACTCATGTGCTTGCTTATTTGGTGTTTTTCCTCATCTTGCACCATCTAAGGCTTAGCAGTGACTCCCAGACCAGTTGGCCTTAGGGCACTAGTTGAAGAGGCACCCTTGCTATATTTTTTTATTGCTGCCTTGGCGATAACAAAACCAGTGTTCATTTTTCTCACCACTTTATATATTTTATTCATTTTTTTTTATTTCCTTCATACATCGGCTTTAAGACAAGAGCATTTCAAGGTATCCTCTACTATCCCGGGCTTCAAGACGTGTGTAAGTGCGAATAACAGGGTATCAACGTTCAAAATGTTTGGCTTCCAGAATAGGAACTATTTTTCAGATTTATTTTTATCCTCAGATTAGTGACTTCCTTCATCTTACTAACCCTTGGGACAACGGCTCATAACTACTTTTTACTAGTTCGTATAAGAAAACTTCTAATTTTCTTGGTTTTCTTAAATTTTTCTAATCTTTTGGATGTAATTTTTCACTATCTAATCTTTTATTAACTTATTTATTTACAAAAATGTATTTATCTTTTGAAAAATTTTAAATTTTTCTAGTTTTCAAAAAAAATGTTTTGTGCTTATGCAAAGTATGATGCAAATGATGCGAAAATAAGCACAAACCTCCCCCAAACTTGTTTTCAACAGTGTCCTCACTGTTGCCATCAGCTAAATCTTGAAAAACCTGTAAGCCTGGGAGGAATTTATTAGTGGGGGCAAAATATTTAAGTGAAGATCCTCCCCCAAACTTATTCTTGGCTCAAAATTTTGTAAAACTTTTCTTTTCAAGAGCCCGATTATATCCCCCCAAACTTGAGTTAAGCAATGTTAATCTTTGAAAATCATATGAGGGGGTCAAAAATCAGTGGTCGATGCCAAGCTTTGCAAAGACCGAAAGTTAACACCAACCATTAAATAATTTTATCAATGTAGTGCTCTGGTTGGTGGAAGAAGAAGTAGGGAAAGAGTACGTGGTGGAATAGAATGTGTGTGCATCTCATTTTGGAGAGACGATGCAGTGAATATGATGGATTGCTCACATTCTTTTTACAATCCAAAAGAAGGGGTAGAGGTTCAATTTCATTGATTGGGAGATGATTCATCTCAACACCCGTGTCATTCAAAAATGCGAGTTCTTCAGCGAAGATCTCCTCAAAAGTTCCATCAATACCCCGATGAATAATGTCATCACAAAGTGCGGGGTGATCTTCAGACTCTAAAAGCAGTTCATAATCGGTTTTAGTTGTTGACCCGGACATCTTGGTGGAAGAGTCCGTATGTGTATGATACATAGTTGGGTCAAACAACAACGTATGAAAAGAGTCAAGATCAGCATCAGGAGGATCATCAAATTCGCTGCTGTCGACATCCATTAAGTCGACAGAATAGACCTGAGCAGTAGGTTCGGAGGGTACACTTCCCAACTTGTAAATGTTTAGCTCAATTGTCCTATTCCCGAAGGATAGGGTCATACAACCATTACGACAGTTGATTATAGCGTTGGAAGTGGCCAAAAAGGGGCGACCTAAAATCACCGGAATTTGATTCCGTGGGTTCGCTACAGGCTGTGTATCAATTACAATAAAGTCTACAGGGAATATAAATTCCCCAATTTTTATTAATACATCCTCCAATTCACCCCTAGGTTTGGTGATTGATCGGTCAGCCATCTGGAGAGTTATGCTCGAGGGCTTTAACACTCCGATACCTAACTGCTCGTAAACCGAGTATGGAAGCAAGTTAACACTAGCGCCAAGGTCTAGTAGAGCACGGTTGATGTGTTTTTCCCTAATAGAAATAGAAATAGTAGGACAGCCAGGGTCCTTACGTTTCCTCGGTAATTGCCGGGGGAAAGCTGTGTCTACAGTCTTTGCCATGAATATCTTCTTGGGCACTTGAGTCTTCCTCTTCCTAGTGCACAAGTTCTTAAGAGTTTTCGCATATGACGGAACTTGTTGGATGGCATCTAAGAGAGGGATGTTGATGTTTACTTGCTTAAACATGTCCATAATCTTCTCCATATGTGGACTCGATGTGTTAGCCCTTAACCGATTAGGATAAGGTGCTTTAGCAATAAGCTCTGGGTCCATCATAGGAGAAGGAAGGGTGTGTGGACCCGATCCCAAAATAGGAGTGGGGATCGTCTGTGGAAGACTAGAAGAGGTTGGTTGAGGTGGCGAACCTTGTGGGAAACAAAGAATAGGCTCGCAAGAAGGTGGTAGGGTAAAAGAACTGGGGTTAGAATTAGAAGTAGAAGTGGAAGGAAAGGTCTCAGCCGGGGTATCATTGATAAATCTTTCAATGTCATCAATCTCTTCCCCAACGTGATTGTCAAGCACCCTTTCAGATCTCAACGTGGTGATTGCATCTACATGATGTGAATAGCCAGGATTTGGTAAAGGTTGAGCTGGAAGTTTCCCTTTCTCTCTTACACTCATTTCGGCTTTTAATCGTGCAATTTCTGCTTCCATCGATTTAATACTCTCAGCTTGGGACACTGAGTTTTTTCTCAATTTTATCGACAGAAGACTTTATCTCAGCCGAAACTTGCATGATATTTGTTAGGACCAAATTCATGTATTTTTCAAATGAAGAGGATTCATCGGTTCCGATCAACTGTAAAGGACTAGACGGTGTGGGTGTGTTGACCGGATTTTGGAAGTTTTGAGATTGGTAGGGGTGCTTACTCAATTGTGGTGGTTGCTGTTGTGGTGGAGGGACCCTTTGGAAATTGTTTTGGGTTAGAACCGTGTTTTGAGATTGTGATTGGTTCCAAGCAAAGTTAGGGTGATTCCTTCAACCCTGATTATATGTGGAAGAATATGGATCGTATCTAGGTCTTTGTTGGAAAGAAGTATTGGTATGCTCGTGACCTTGAAACGGAGAATTTCGTGGACATTCTTCCGTCAAATGAGAAGGATCAGAACAACATCCACATACAGTTTTGGAGAGTGACATTTGACTTAGGAGGGCAGCTAAAAATTTGTTTTCCATAGTCTCGAGTTTCTTGTTTATTGCTGAAATTTCAGGTCTAACTCCTATGGAAACATCCGATTGGTTATTTCCACCCCTAAATGATGGACTCACACCCTCCTACTGTAAAGATTTTTCAGCGAAATCTTCTAGGAATTTCCAGGCTTCCCCATCATCTTTGGTCATGAAGTTGCCTTGACACATGGATTCAAGGGTCTGTCTTATGTTAGGATTAATGCCCTCATATATGATTCTGCACAGATCCCATCTGGGGATTCCGTGATGTGGACATTGAACTAACAGATCCTTAAAGCGTTCAAGACATTGTGAAAATGTTTCATTTGGAAGCTGTGTGAATTGATTTATTTCGCTACGGACTCGAGCTGTCTTATGATGTGGGTAGAATTTCTTAAGGAATGCTTTGACGAATTCTTCCCAATTTGAAATGGAATGTGCGGCAGTGTTGTAAAGCCACTTCTCGGCTATATCGCACAAGGTAAATGGAAGAAGACGTAGACGCATAGCATCTATAGAAAGCTGTGAGGTACCCATCATTGCGCATACATTTTCAAATTTGGTGATAAAGGTATATGCGTCTTTAGTCTCGAGACCGTGAAATTTTGGTAGAAGGTTGATGTATTGGGGTTTTATTTGAAAATTGTCCGCGTTGGCTGGTAGAATGGAGAGACAGGTCGAAAGAGGACCTCGAATAGGATAGCAGCTCTCCTGAAGAGAGATGCGGGGTGGATTCTGCGCACCAACGGACGGCGGCAGAGTAGTGGTAAAGAAATTCGATGGAGACGGATCCATCGATGTGGGTGTGGTGGTCAGTAAAGAAAAGGTAAATGTAGAAATACCGACTTTTGGGTCGATCGGGGGGACGCGGACTAAACGGGCACTAGAATCCCGTGTCCAGCCTATCTTGCACTAAAAAGGGTTAGTACAAATGGCAGCGTGACTTATAATTAAGGGAATGAATGAATGTGATTGGTGTTTGTTTTGAAAATTATACGGATTTTTGAAAATATGATGTGATCACAACAAATGCTACAAGAAAAACCCTAATTCTATTGGTCACCTAGGTCAGGCTCTAGACCGCTCCTAACTGCCAAAAGACAAGTCGTAGGATAAATCCTCCACTGCCTTTTTGTCTCTCCTGTGGCCAGGTAAGTGCCAGGTAAGTGGGAGGTTCTCCACTACGTAAGTAGTGGGCCTAATTAAGTAACCACTAGCCTTCGACACACTTGCCTTAGACACCACAAAAGAAACGCGGATAAGCAATGAATTACCCATGGCCTTCTTCTGTCCTAAGTGAGCGCGGCGGTCCTTAGAGTCATCTCTACATATTTTTTAGTTAATGAGGGTAATACGGATGCATGTTTGTGATTTTTGGGGCTTAGGAAAAGTAATGAACTCCCCACCTAATCTGGATTTGTTCTTTGCCCTTTAATTTCCGTATTAATATGCAAACAACCAAAAATCAAAACACGCCAATTTATTTTGGTTTTGCGGCGCTGCGATTTATTTGCAAAGAAACCTGCAGCAAATTGTTAATTGGAGCAGATTTAGGAGAAGATAAGAAACTGTAGAAGTATACCTGCAAATTTTGAACAGTGAGGAAGTAATCCTGCGGCGGAACCGCCGCAGATGCGCCCTAATGCCGTGGAATCGCGGTACTGAAGCAAGATCACTGCACGAAATTTCTTGAGGCTGCTACTGTTCAGCCCCTGAGTCCTCTGGTATATTCTGAAAAAAAATTCCACAGCTCCACAAATTCCAGATTTCCTCGCAACAAATCACAACAACACGTTTAGGGTTTGTGCGAATTTAGATCTCAAAATATGGATGGAATAAACTTTTCAACTCAAATTTCAAAATACGAACAATTAGCGCACTATCCCCGGCAACGACGCCATTTGATTGAATACGATTTCCGATTGTGTAAGTAAATCAAATGATCCCCTGCAACGGCGCCATTTGATTGAATACGATTTCGGATTGTGTCGGTAGAAAATTGTATAGAGAAATCACAACCAAAAATTATTTGACCGCAATCAATAACGGTGTCGAATGTAGCGTGTTAGTAAGCACGGATCGTCCACAGGGAAAGTGTAATCGTTCGGGTTTCGAATTAGATGAGTCGAAACTTTAAAGAAAAGAAAACAAACAATTCATGATTTGTAATTGAATTTCAAGAATGAGAAAAATCTAGATCTAAGAAAACATTAAAATCAACAATTGAGATGTGTGATGATTTCCAAATTAAATATCAAGAATCGAAGTGAGGCTCGTAGGAATCGATCGGATCTATAGATGTGATGAAATTTAGCGATTACGTATTCTTATCTTTCGATGAGTTGATACTAGATCGATGATGATCGACGAGAATTAGGGATTTCTAGTGAAACAAGGGTTTCATCATTTATCCCTTGTTCCTTCGTCGATATCATTCACATTCTAGCCTCTAGTAAATTCAAGAATCGATCGTGGATCCCTAATTTCGAGCGATCACAATCAAGAAAGCATCGCAACGAAACTAGGTTGTCGATTCTTCAATTTGCTAGGGTTTACAAAACTCGTAGGACTTAAGAATCGTTTCAAGATTTGTTACATCATCGATCTATTGATCGTCTCGACTCCTTTACGAGCGGAGTTTTACTCAAACATCACAACAAGAACCACAATCACATATTGAGATCGAATCATGATGCAAGAATTTAAAGAAAGTAAGATTAAAGAATTTCACCTTTTATTTATATCAACAATTCCATTACAAATCGCTCAAGAACCACAAGAGGAAGAACTCGATCGTCGATTTGGCTTCGCTCGTCTCCTTGAGTCACGGATCGGCTTGGATCACTTGCTCGATTGAAGATCGGCTCCGCTCCTAAAAGGTTGAAGGTTTCTTGCTTGATTTGGTACTCGGGATCTTGAATTTGGCTTTGGATTTTGAATTAGGGTTTGGCACAAGTCGTGTCACTCAACTTGTGGGTGGAAAATGGGGGAGATGAAGAACAACTTCAACCCTAGATCTAGGCTCTCTTTTATAGACCATCAAAACCCTAGATGTAGGATTTCAAATTTGAATTTTCCCTGCAAAAGTTTGTTAAATAGAGCCTTCTAGATGAAGTTTGTTAAGCCGAGCTTTCTAGATGAGCCACGTGGAGTTTCTACAGTATTCTGGAAGCTTTGGCCGTTATTTTAGACATGTGGAGAAAAACTAAGGAGCTGAGGACGTCACCCCGCCGCGGATCCACGGCGCAAGCAGGCTCCCGCCGCGGATCTGCGGCTAAGTTGAAGCCTTAGGGCTTGGGCTCTCTGGGCTTTGTTTGGGCTGAGACTTGGACCATTTCCTGATATGTTTAATTTTATCTAGCTTTCTGTATCACTACCAGATCTCACATCTTGGAGTTGGTGTATTTTTGATCAGCTCTTTTCTCAATTTTGACTTTGTTCCTGCAATTTCCTGCACAATTTCTCGAGACAAGAGTTGCGCTATACAAGAATGATGCGATGCCATGATAAACACACAATTTCCCTCGAAAAGCCGGTTTTAGAGTATAACACATGCAATCTGGTATTTCAGGACTGTTTTGCTAATATGTGCAATATGGATACCAAACACTTCTAGATGAGTGCAAATGATAGGGAAATTGCCGTGTTAAAAATGCAGTATTTTCGACTGATCAGTTGGACTTTGTGATATGTCCCTCAGAGTAGGGAACAGAGCATGAGTTGATGCTTCTTCCGTCGGTGAATATCACTTATTATTGCCAAATGGCAATACTGTGATTTTGACCAATTGCTACTATGTACCTTCCATAGTTTGCAATATCATATCAGTTTCTTTACTTCATAAAGATGGATATAAGTTTGTTCTTGATAGAAATATCATGAACATTTACCTTAATCAGGTATTGGTTGCAGAAGGTACATTGTGTAATGGTATCTATATTCTTAATCAAAACACAGTTCTCAGTATACAAAACACACGCAGGAGGAAGAGTTCAGAAGTGAACGAATCCTACTTGTGGCATTGTAGACTTGGTCATATCGGGGAGAAAAGACTGAGTAAGTTGCATGAAGATGGATTTTTGGATATGTTCGAGTTTTTATCTTAAGAAACTTGTCCACCTCTCAACTTCACACATGTGTTTCTACCGACTCACTCACAGCTCGCCTTCAGAACCATACAGTCCTGTCTCAAAGGAAAAATGACCAAATCTCCGTTCACCGGACATGGAGAAAGAACAGCAGAGCTCTTGGAACTCATACACAGTGATGTATGTGGTCTAATGTCTATACATACGAGGGGTGGGTTCTCGTACTTCATCACATTCACTGACGATCTCTCTAGGTTCGGATATGTGTATCTCATGAAACACAAATCTGAAACTTTTGAGAAATTCAAAGATTTCAAAAACGAAGTAGAGAACCAGACTAGTAAAAGTATCAAGATTCTCTGAACCGATAGAGGAGGGGAGTACTTAAGCACGGAATTACTAGAATACCTAAAAGAGAATGGAATTCTCTCTCAGCTTACTCCTCCGTATACTCCACAGCACAACGGTGTATCGGAGCGGAGGCACCGTACCTTATTGGATATGGTTCGCTCCATGACGAGTAACGCCAAGTTGCCTCTTTCATTTTGGGGACATGCGCTTCAAACAGCGGCATAACTTTTGAATCAAGTTCCTTCCAAATCTATGTAAGTCAATGTCGCGCACCCCACGTGTTCGCGGGGAGGAGGAAATTGCCAAAAAAGATTTTTACGGGCTTCGCAACACCGACTTGAACCAAGGATCGATCATAAACCATAGCTAGCAAACTACTTGAGGTTTAACTATTCGGATGAATGTTTAACCTCGTAGTATCGTGTCCTTCGGGTCTTTTTGATGTCCTCCACATCATCGTAGGCTCTGAGGATCGAAACGGATCGAAGCAACCTCGACGGCCTCCTCGAGTCAAAGACGATCCACCCAAGAGTCAATAGTCCGAGTTCCTATCTCGAATCTGAGATAACTACGACTTCTAATTCGCTAAACGAGAAGTCCTAGAGGGTGTAGAGTAAGAAGATGGAGTGCTTTGTCTCTTGAAACCCTAGGTGTAACACATTAGATTCGCGATTAGTGTTAATTAAGGGATAATGCGGGTTTCTGTAAAAAGTTTAACAATTTGGGTTCCTCACATTTTATAACAATTAATTAATGTTTTATTATTATTTGTTATGGCTTGCACGCACATGTGCACGTTAATGTGAGGGTTAGTTTATGTTAATCTCGTTAGTGACCATGACAACCTTAAGTTAATCCATCATTGCTTTGCTTTAACCTAAACCCTTGATATTTGTTTATGAGAAGATATTTCCTTGAGTTTTGTTTGGATGAGGAGGTGGCAAGTGACTCATGGGATAAGCTTGCAAGCATTAATTGAGGAGAGGGAGAGAGTAAGTGTCAGGGTGCACTCACACTACACTCACCCCCTCTCATCTTTATCACCTCACTCACTCATTCACCCTCATTCTCTTTCACTCTATCTCTTTCTCAATCATTTCTTCATCTCCTCTAGCCTTCAACTGAAACCTTTTCATTTCCTTCACTAAACCTACACCAAACTTCATTAAACCTTCATCAAATAACTTCTCAAGACTTGTTTTGCCTCTAAGATGCCTTGGAGCTTGGAAAGCTAGGATCTTTGAGCTTGTGGGAGTAGGTAATAATCTTTATCTGTTAAGTAGGTGCTTTTAATGTTGTGTAGCTTGTTAGTTTCAATTTAGAATGCATAAAATTTATTTTCGTGCAATATCGTATTTTTAGTGTAGTTTTGGTGCCTCGGATGATCTGCTATCAAAACAGATATTTGTTGGAAAAGTTCTTATCACAGTGACCTTGTGTAGTGACCTAGAACCCACCACAAAAACCTGAGCCCATTCCCTTTCTAACAGGCCGCGGATTTATTGGTTCTGGCCGCAATTTGCGGCCAGAGTAAGGGCTGGGGGGTTGTGCTTTCGGGTAGGGGTCTCTGGGGCTGTGTGTGGTCTCGTGGTACTTGCAACTTTCACAAATTGTTTTTGTAGCAAAATCTGGGATCACTTTGCATGTTTTCTAGTGTTTTGATTACGCGCGTTATGTTATCCGATACGGTTCGTGTCTTTATGTATCTGTTGCTCTTTGGTTAGTTTCGTAGTGTTGCTATGCACGTTGGCTACTAAACGAACACTTGAGAGTATGTTTAGAGTTGGTGCGTCGGTCAAACGTAATATGTACGTGATATTAGTCGATTGCTAATGTGAACTTGTTGTATTGTTTTTTTATGATCTTAGGGACGCAGGCGGGGACTTCGGACGCTGCGAAGAAAGGAAAGCGAGTGGTTGGCTAGCCCAAGATTATTAGTGAGTAGATTTAACATCTACAAGGGAATCGCCCGCATGGCGTTATGCGTCAGGGCTAGATATGATATTGTAAGTCCATGTCACGCACCCCACTAACTTGCGGGGAGGCGGAATATATGAAAAACGATTATCAAAGCTTCGTAACACGGACTTGAGCGCATGAATCGTAATCTAAACCATTGCTAACGATATACTAGAGGTTTAACTACTCGGTACCGGAGTTATACCTCACGTTACATGTCCTTCGGGTCTTCATCGCTGTCCTCCACTCCTCGTAGGCTCCTTGGAACATGGGCAACTTCACGGCCTCCTCGAATCAAAGACGATCCACCCGAAAGCTTCTACGCCAAGCTTAATCTCAAACTTGAGATAACTAGGTTGCTTAAAGTGCTAATCTAAGCTACCTAGAGGATATAGAGTGAGGTTATGAATGTTTTAGTCTATCTAACCCTTGATCTCAACACATGAGAGGTTAGGGTTAGGGTTTCAAGAGAGAGTGAGCTTGAGGAGAGAGAAGGAGAAGATGAGAATGAGAACAAAAATCCTTCTCACTTGAATATATGATACATAATGAATTATCAAATAATATCAATTAATTGATTATTCACCATGTTTCATTTAATCAAGGAGAGTGATTCATCATGTGAGTCATTAGATCATTAATGAAGCATTAATGATATGATGAATCATATAAATGAGTCACACAAAGTAATCATGAAAAAGCCACCTCAACCCCTCATGTCACCACTCTTCTAGAACCTTCTCGACAAATTACGAGAACGCCCCTCCAATCCGTGAAAACACGGAAAAACTTTAGACTGTATAAATCCAATAACCTTATACTAGAATCTGGCTTAAACCAAAGCCGGCTAGTATAAACTGTCCGAAAAGTCGTACGTGCGAAAACACACGTATACATCCGAACGCTCGTCGTAAAACCATACGACCTCTATATCGTTTCGCCTGGAGCAGGGAAACTCTCTGTGTGGGACTCTAAAGACTCGACACTACGCTGGCAGTGGGTTTAACAACAGACCGCAAGCGGCACTAGCTGTACGTAACGGTCCCCAGGTAGATGTCGATAAGAAGGCCGATGAGGTAAATCATCCGAACTCCCACTGAGCCTGATGTGACAATCTTCGTACAGTCCGGTCTGTTCGTCTAAGACTATCGCATATCAAGCCTAGGGGGCAGCAAGCGTCAGTCCCCTAATAGCTGTATAAGTCGTGTTGGAGCGAAGCCCATTACACCCTGAGAAGCTACTGGAACCTACCAGTATATCTCGTTTGCCCTGGCCAGGGACTTTGTGTAATGGCTCTCTGACACATCGCGATATCATCTCCCAATACCGGGAGAGACGAATCCTATCTAACCGCCACTGCCTCCAAGTGCTCGGGACTGCACCCAACTGCTACCTGTTTGCACGACTCCTTTGAGCCGTGGTAGGGTAGCAATCTAAGAACAGTGGGACACACTCGAGGCGAAGCAGCAGTGTCAAGTCTGCGGACTATGCTGTACTCATGTCACCTAGGAACTGACAACTGACGATGGGTATAATACCAACCAATCAGTTCCTCGGCGAGTCCTGTCCGGTGTACCCGTAACCTAACGAGCACCTGTATACTATCTCCAGTACGGCGTACTGATGGCTGTGGGACAGACCATTTCCCCAACTGGGATGAGAAGCGTATACACTTAGTCTACTCTGAAATATCGATGCCCTATCTCGATAATCCAACAACCAGGGACCTGTATAGGATGTTGCTTACAGACTACCCAGCCCCCACCAGTGTGACTGCCATCACGACGCTGGTAATCAAGCAAAGATCCTATGGGCTCTACTAATATGTATAAGTGATACGTTACAAGAAACATATGCACATATTAAAGTAGACTCAAACCAAGTAGCATACTACCATGTTTAGCAAGACTGTTATATACAACTGTGAATATCCCAAGCTTCCATTAAGTAATATACATGCTAGTATGATACAATAATGGCCCCTAGGGCATATACACTAACAATCTCCCACTTGCACTAGGGCCATGAGCTGGCATATCGTAGACCTATCATCTCGAATAGCCTCTCGAACTGCGTCTGAGGAATGGCCTTTGTGAATGGATCAGCAATGTTATCCTCCGTCTTTACTCTCTTCACCTCGATCTCCCGGCGATCTATGATCTCCCTGATCAGGTGATACCGCCTTAAGATGTGTCTGGACTTCTGATGGGACCTGGGTTCCTTCGCTAAAGCAATAGCGCCGTTGTTGTTACAATACAGAGGTATTGGATCAACAATGGTAGGAACCACCTGAAGTTCTGTGAGGAACTTCTTCATCCAGACTGCTTCTTTTGCGGCATCGCAAGCTGCTATGTACTCTGCTTCCATCGTTGAGTCTGCAACGGTCTCCTGCTTGGAACTCTTCCAACAGACCGCCCCTCCATTGAGGGTAAAGACATAACCCGACATGGACTTGGAGTCATCTCTGTCACTCTGGAAGCCGGAGTCGGCAAAGGCCTCCATCTGAAGGTCTTTTCCGCCATATACCAAGAACATCTCCTTAGTCCTCCTCAGGTACTTGAGAATGTTCTTTACTGCTATCCAGTGATTCTCCCCTGGGTTTGCTTGATACCGGCTTACTACGCTCAATGCGTATGCTACATCTGGTCTGGTACATAACATCGCATACATTATAGAGCCTACCGCAGAAGCGTAGGGTATAATCGACATGCGATCCCTTTCCAAATCAGTCTTGGGAGACATATCTTTTGAGAGGGTGATTCCGTGACAAGCCGGTAGGTTACCGCGCTTAGAATCTTCCATACTGAATCTCTTCACTATGGTGTCTATGTACCTGGACTGTGAAAGTCCCAATATCCTCTTTGATCTATCACGACAGATCTGGATCCCCAGAATGTAGGTGGCATCACCCAAGTCTTTCATGGAGAATTTATGTGACAAGAATCTTTTGACTGACTGTAATATAGGAATATCATTTCCTATTAGGAGAATGTCATCCACGTACAAGACGAGGAATACTACAGCTCTCCCTACAATCTTACTGTATATGCATGGTTCATCTGGATTTTTGATAAAGTCAAATTCTTTGACAGCATCATCAAAACATATGTTCCAACTCCGCGATGCCTGCTTTAGTCCATAAATGGACTTAAGCAGCTTGCATACTTTACCGCTGCTCCCACTCTGAATGAATCCTTCTGGCTGATCCATATAGACGCTTTCTTCCAAATTACCATTTAGAAAGGCCGTCTTTACGTCCATCTGCCAGATTTCATAATCGTGGAAGGAAGCAATAGCAAGAAGGACCCGAATAGATTTAAGCATAGTCACTGGAGAAAAGGTTTCGTCGTAGTCCAAACCAGGTCTTTGACGGAAACCCTTTGCAACAAGTCTAGCCTTATAGGTTTCAACCTGTCTATCTACACCAATCTTCTTTTTGAAGATCCATTTGCATCCTACGGGTTTTACCCCATCTGGAGCAATGTCCAAAGTCCATACTTTGTTGGTGTACATGGACTCCATTTCGGTCCGCATTGCATCCAGCCATTTTACTGAGTCACCGCTCTGAATGGCTTGCTGGAAGCTAGTAGGTTCATCGTAATCAATAGTGCAATCCTCTCTATCCCCGTCTATGAGAAAACCGTAGTATTGTTGGAGATAGTGCCCTCAGAGTCAATTATTAGGTCACAGGTACGTGATTGTAATGATTGAGGGAGGACCTATCCCGGTAGGACAGTCTTACTCGAGATGATAGTATGCTATCTGGTTTACCTTTGTCATCGTGTACTGCTTTAGGTGACATGACACGTCGCTATTACACGTTGATAGAGCCCCTAGGATTCTTGCTTGACCACCAGCAGTATGAGGGCGATCATATAAGTGGGAGCTGGGGGTCTATAAGCTTATCCTTAAAAGGTCCCTAGTCGTGGGAGTTTCGAGACTGGGCATCGATACTCCATTAGTAGACTAGTGTATACAGTCGAGACCCCGACGAGGGGCGGTGGCCGGTCTCACAAGCCACTGGTGTCAGTTGGATCACCTAAGATGTATACAGGTGCTCATTGGGTTATGAGTACACCGGACAGGACTCGCAGGGAACATGCTAGTTGGTCATATACCAGACGTCAGATGGCAGTTCCCTGGTGACATGTGTGCAGGTTAGTTCATCGACCTGGGGATCGTCATTTGTCTCGTGTGAGTTCCCACTGTACTTTGATTACTACCCTACCACGGCTCAAAGGAGTCGTGCAAACAGGTTTTAGTTGGGTACAGTCCCGAGCCACATGGAGGCAGTGAGCGTATCTTCAGGGGTTCGTCTCTCCCGGTATTGGGGGTGAGGTCGTGCTGTGTCTAGGAGAGCCATTACACAAAGTCCTTGGCCAAGGCAAGGAGATTTACTGGTAGGTATTCCAGTAGTATCTCAGGGTGTTCTGGGCTACACTCCGACACGACTTGTACCGCTTTTGGGGGTCTGACTTTTACCAACCCCCTAGGCCCGCCATGCGATACTCATAGACGAACGGACCGGACTGCACGGATATTGTCACTGACAGGCTCAGTTGGGTGTCGGGGCGAGCTTCCTCATCGACGTCCCTTTTGGTCAATAGCTGGTGGCCCGTCACGTATTGGCATATACCTCTGACGTGCTAGTGGTTAAGTCCTCAGCCATTGTATTGACGAGTCTTTAGAGTCCGCCACACTTTCAGTTACTCAGCTTTCGGGCGAAAGGTTGTAGAGGCCGTATGGAGATATGGCAAGGTCCGATCAGATACGTGCGGTATTGCACGGATCAGGATCGGACAGTTTGTACTATAGGCCGTATGGTAATATGGCAGGGTTCGATCAGATACGTGCGGTATTGCACGGATCAGGATCGAACAGATATTACTAGCCGGCTTTGGTATAAGCCGGATCCTAGTATAGTACAGCGTAGACTTTGTCTCATTGCATTTGTATTTCGGTCGAAATACAGATGCGGGTGTGTATGCACAGTATCGGGGTTTTCCCGTAATTTATTACGGGACCAGTTTTTTGGAGTTGCCAGTTTGCTTTCTGTTTCGGCCAATTTCCATTGTTCCGTTCATTGGCCGAAGGTTGGTGGAGGAGGGTTTATTTGCATTGTTGCAAATAGGCATTAGTGGAGGGGGTTCTTTGCATCTTGTTGCATCATGATAGTCTTCATGATGGTGCACCATCCATTGACTTGCTTGACTTTCCTTATCATGATGGCTTGACTTTGTTAGCATCATGGTTGTTGTTGATGGTTGTGTGGAGTGTTGGCATAGTTTTGTTATCATGTTCTTTCATGATTCCTTGTTTCATTATTGTTCCACCCACCCCCTTGACCTTACTCTTTCTCTCTCCAATCACATATGTACAAGGGGGGGCCGGCCATTCCAAAGGGGATGATGGGATTCATTTTCTTTTGGTGGAGAAAAATTGTTATTCTCATTCTTAAGTATGCTACCTTTTTCCCCCTCTCTCAAGGTTCTTCTTCCTCCACAAAAGGCAACTCCATAATCCCAAAAAGAGACACAAGCTCACTACATATTCTACAACGAACCTTGGGCACGTCGAGTAGCCGGCTTCGTGCCCGAGTTGCCTCGGCATTGAGGTGGGAGCCCGTAAACGAAGAAGGCGATGTGCTGCACTTCCGGCGACGAGGAGGAGACGGGACTTTTCCGCAGGAGATCGGGACCATGACGAGAAGACCGGAGGACTTGGATCGTCGGTATATCTCTATTCCCTTTCTTGTAGTTAGCTTAGACTAGTTAATGGTTTTCGATCCGGGTTATAGTGCGCGGTGGTGCCGGTTTGCTAAGTCCGCAAAATTTTAGTTATTCACCGCTTCCGCATTCCGGCGTCGGATTGACGGCCGGGGCGCCGCCGTGCACTTACAGTGGTATCAGAGCCTCGCCATTAACTTCGTCTAGCTTTCGTGTAATGTGTTTGCATTTCCGATCGATCAAAAAGTCCAAAAACCCGTATTTTGTCGCATCAGTTTTCTGTTGAAAATTTTTGGTCTCGAAAATTTTTTCAAGTTGTAAAATATTAATGTACTGGAGATTTCAAGGCTACTGAGAAAATTCGAGAGTGTCAGTCAACAGTACAAGCGCGGAAGCGCGGCCTGACCTTCCTTAAGCGCCGCCCTTCCGCCGCTTACTGTTCTGATCCCTGCATCAAATTTCTTCAGTAGTTTTCTGGGCTTAAAGTATGGGTTTTGGAATATTAAAATTGGGCCAATTATTTCTGTGACTGCTACAGTATTCTTTGTGGGCCCACTTGTTAAAGTTTGATCAATCGGAAAATTTTAAACACATTTTTCACAGTATTTACATTATATCTGCGACCGTGAATGTCACTCGATCGGTAAATCCGGTCTAACTGCTATAGCCCGGTTAGACGGATTTGCGAACGTGACTTTCACGTTGATGTTCTATGTTTTTGCTGTGATGTTGCGGATCGGTCGTGGGGATAGCCTGGATGCAATGCTAGTACAGTTGTGGTAGTATTATGTACATTTGATATTGCGGGGCGAGCGTCCGACATGTGGACTGCCGTCACTGCCTGTTTGTATTATTATTTTGGGGCACGACCTGGTTGCGGTCGATGTACCCGGTGTATGTATATTTTATTTTCTGTACTAGGTTGCCCCGCGGAGGGGTGCACGGATAGCCGGGTTCTGGAGGGCAACAAGCCCGCATCTCATGGCATTGAGACGAAGGGGGCTTCGCTCTAGGATTGGCGGTCTATTCGCCGCACTCGTAGGGGGTACAGGTTGACCCAGGAGGGGTGCCCATGTTGCCGGATTCCGTGAAGTGCTGGGTGGTCCATTCGCGGCGCCGAAGGGGGCTGCCTCGCTTCAGGTTTTGGCGGGTGACTTGCCGCGCCCGTAAGGGTCTAGGATTTCATTGCACAGGCTATCCACACGACCAGGGGAACGTCGGGTTTCAGCGGCTCTGTGAAACCCGGGGATCCCAGATATCTGTATTGTCTCTGTGATGTTGCATTTTATTCACGCCTTGAGCGAATATAATATATTGGTATATATTAGTAGATGTTGTATATGTTTTACATCCGCACTAGTCCAGTCCCCGCTCTGTCGTTAGTAAGCTAACCTAACGGGTAATGACGGGACCCAGTGGCAAATGCGGATGGCATATACGTACATCAGTATATTTTCGTTCTTTTTGGTGTGATCAATTGATGGGACTGCATTGATTCGGATCAATGCAAAGTTAAAAACAAACCTAATCTGATGTTGTTGGAACACTTTTTCAAAAAGCTGTTATTGCAAAGCCGATTACTTTTGTTTTGCATCGTGGTATTCATTGGAATATCCTGCTCCTCAGTCGACGAGGCAAGGGCCGAGATCCCTTCACCGGGAGTGACCCCTTGGACAGAAGTTTGCGTCAGGGCATTAACTTCACTATAGCCGATTACTTTTGCTTTGCATCGCGGTATTCAGTTGGAATATCCTGCACCCCATTCTACGGGGAAAGAGCCGAGATCCCTTCACCGGGAGTGACCTCTTTAGCAACGGTTGTCGTCACTATATTTTCAAAAAGCTATCCGTTCCTTCAACGATATCAAGTTCATTACGTTAAAGGTTTTCGCCAGAAACCATTCGTAGCCCTCCGTCGTTTCATATGGGTAGTCAATAGTATTCAAGCTGTGTTTGTTGGCCTTAGTCAAGGCACAGTGTTTGGTAGCTATTGGGTATTCATATGCTGCATAGATAGATGCGTTGGTTTGGGACAGTCGTATAGCCTTGTTGGCCTTAGTCAAGGGCTTGTACGGGTGGATTCAAATTAACCTGGACAATGACGGGTAGAACTTGACATGTGACTTATGATTTGTTGGCCTTAGTCAAGGTCATAAGAGCATGGGGTAGAAATCACATCGGGAGTTTCAAAAGAACTGAAACTTGCCAGATATGCGCATACCTTCTGGAGTGTGATGACGTGAGCGGATTCCGTCACGTTATCATGCGATGAGAGTTGGATCCCGATTCCCACTGATGAGTTAGTATACTCCTCGGGTGACCCCGACTAATTCTTCTTTCAGGTTTGGAGGAGATTTTGAGGTACAGTGGGAGGATTCCAGATTAGATAAATTGGTAACCATTCTGATCTAGGATAGAGTGCACGCTGAGTGTTTCTTCTCTCTCTCTCTCTGGCAGCGACCATTGACCCGACCCTAAGACTTTGACTCAGTGACCAAGTTGACCGAACCTTCTTAAACACCGGCTTTTGGATTGTCAGAGTTGCAAACCTCATTGCCACTCCTACTTTTACCCTTTTCTCCAGGACACCCCGTATTACTACGAACGTCCACTTCCATTGGACAAAACCATCGTATGGTTAGATACGAACTCGAAAGAATTATTCGAGGATGGTTTCCGGTTCTGGAGAAAACGGATAGGATTATTCAGTTGTCTTTTCCTTTTACCCTCTCTCAGGTTACGAGTACTCCTTGGTTTTGGGGTAGTACACCTATTACGCTTATTGGATAGTCTTCTTCCAAACCATAGGCTGGTGCCGACCGGTAGGGAATGAAGAAAACCAATTAGCATAACGATGGTGTGCAGAAGGTATTAAGTTCAGACAAAGCAAGGGATTAGTAGGAGGGCAAAGTAAATTGCAACAGATATTCACGACCAAACCAAATATTTCGTTACCACTCCCACATCACCTTTGTATTTCTCCAGGACACTCCGTATCACTACGAAGATCCACAGTTTATTTGGATATTCCATCGTATGGTTATATACGAACTCGAAAGGAACTTGTTCCAGTTCGGGGATGGATCCTGGTTCAGGAGAAATAGGAATAAAGTACATTCAGGTGTCTTTTATCTTCACCTTCTCTCATGTTGCGAGTGTTCCTAGGATTGGGACAGTACACCCATTATGCTTATTGGATAGTCTTCTTCCAAACCATAGGCTGGTGCCGAACGGTAGGGAAGGAAGAAAACCATTTGGCCTAAAGGGGTGTGCAGAAGGTAAAGACTAAAGACATATGAAGGGATTTGGAGGGGTGGCAAAGAACTATACGGTTACAGTCGTGAATCTGGAAGAGGCATTACTAGGAATACCAGGATACCCCATCGAAACATTTCAATGTTTCAGTTTCACTGTGTACTGTTAATAGAAAACTGATTTCCCGATTAGATACTTACTCCAGGGTATGTATTTACCAGATACGATTCTCACATCTGTATGGTTTTACAGATGATGAGTGGGAGTAAGTTATTGGGAATTGGGTGATTATCCTCATTATATCGGGATTCGTTGTAATCAGTGATATTTGAGGAAATCACCTGGGCTGTTTGCCGGTCGGCAAATATTTGGTTTTGAATATCCGCTGTTATGCACCAATATCAAAATGATATATCTGTACGTCTATTTTCATAGAGTGAGATATACCTTTCTGAAATTATGTCTACGACATTTACCTATATCAGTGGATGGTTAGGTAAGGAGCATTAAACAGCGGTGTAATTCTTCTTAACCATAAGTACAGTTTTCAACCTACGACACACAGTGAAAGAGTTATCAGACTCAAGGGACTTATACAGAGTATTGTATGTTGTCCAGTGTCCATTAGGACAAAGGGGTTGGTCCTCATACTATATTCTGTTTACTTTTAACTTCTCTAGTTCTTAGACATGTGTTTCGTTGAAACACAGGGTCTAAGTTTTGAGGAGTTATAGGTATTTGAATAGAGTAGAGAACCAGGTGTAGCAGGTATCGGGATTCTTCAAAGAGATCGAAGATGTAGATACTTGTGTATGGTATTCAGTTGATAGTAATGATAAAGAGATCTTGCTTCTCTTTCAGGTTACTCATAATTGGAAGTATTCCTAAGTTGAGTAACGCTGATCGGCCTCCTTCCATTTAGTTGACATGCGCTGGGGACAGCTGCATGATTTGAATCTAGTTCAATTAAATCAGTGCCTCTGTTTCTATATTGGATATAGAACAGTTCATATCTTAACGATGTTAAGGTACGGGGAGTTGTCCGGTTTATGATGAAAACCAGACACTGGACAACTCAAGGCACGTTTCTGTAATGGCTGTTTGTGGGTTGACCCAGGCTATGACGCGGGTTGACTTTCTACCATCTGGATGAACAATAGCAATATTGTTCTAAACTCGCCACAGTTTTATTAAAAAATGGATTTTTTCAGAAAACAGAAGTGGGAGTATGGTAGAACTGGAAGTGATTCCAGAACCACAAACGATTACTGAAGATTTGATAAGGAACCTAAAGATTCAATCTGGATTGACATTCCATTGGCCACTCCGCAGATAAGGTGGGTAACTTCAGGCACCCGAGAGGCACTACGGTAGCCTCAGGGACGGTGACAGGGAAGTTCTAGTTTACCCACAATTGCCATTGATGTTGTTCCAGGTTACGAGACCCGGCGGGAGGATGAGTATAGCGTCGTTCTAAACCAGTTTTTGAAGTGTACGTCTATATGACTCTGCCAGAGGGTTGTCGTAGTCAGTGGGAGCAGCGGAAGCATTGGTGGACAGGTTGCTTATGTCTATTTATAGACTAGAGCAGATGTAGCGGAGAAAGATCATCTATTTCTGACGTGACAGTCATGGGTTTAACTTCATCAGAATAGGGGATGGATCTGTTGAGAAGGTAGTAGGGTGTGATATCCTGGTATTTGGATGATATACACAGAGTAGGAAAGGAAACTCCTACACTACGATCGGTTATACTTTGGTCGTCACACAGTTGTTTCTCCACAATGGAAATGGATTTTATATCAGACATACTGGTTACTAGATCTATGGTCTTAGATCTAGATTTGGGTGGTTTCCCAATCAGGGTACTTGACAGCATTCTAAGAGTATTTAGGATGGACGACTCCTGGCACGGTAGTGTACCTGCAGGTAATGGAGTCACCCTCTCCAAAGGTGTCTTACAGACTAAAGGGGAGAGGGACGGGCATGATTGGCAGCTCACTTGCTCAGGCAATTGAGTCAATCGTGAGATGTCAAGTACCACACCAGATGTTGTTCTTGCACTAGATGCAATAAATTGACATTAATCCAATCCTGGAGAAACAGTCGGAAGCAGTTTTAGAACATAAGTGGATGTTCTAGGGAGATGATAACGACAGCCTCATGTGGGAGACAGTTATCATTCCAGGCTTCCAAGGTGACATGGACGACAAGGAGGTTGTCAGAGTTACAGTTTTCCTTCTGTTGAGGGGCAGTATTTTGGACAGGTGATCCAAGGCAATACTAAGGGTGGCTTGGCGCAGGATACTGATTAAGTTCAGTTGACGATACAGTCTAAGAAGTTTGGATTTGGAGTTCATTTATGAGCTATGTCCCATCAGACATCCAGGCACATTCTAAGACAAGTATTGCTCATTTCGGGAGATGGGTTTCTCCGCGAACTTGAGATATAGAGAGACATAGAAAGAAACAACTGAGCGGATCCACTCACTAAGGCTATTCCTCGAACGCAATAGTTCCGCAAACGAGCTTTGTGAGACTGACTAGTAGAGGAGTTGGATGTTCGGTATCACACGGGCTGTGAGTATGCGACATCGCAATAATTAGCCTTGAGTGCAAGTGGGAGATTGTTGGAGATAGTGCCCTCAGAGTCAATTATTAGGTCACAGGTACGTGATTGTAATGATTGAGGGAGGACCTATCCCGGTAGGACAGTCTTACTCGAGATGATAGTATGCTATCTGGTTTACCTTTGTCATCGTGTACTGCTTTAGGTGACATGACACGTCGCTATTACACGTTGATAGAGCCCCTAGGATTCTTGCTTGACCACCAGCAGTATGAGGGCGATCATATAAGTGGGAGCTGGGGGTCTATAAGCTTATCCTTAAAAGGTCCCTAGTCGTGGGAGTTTCGAGACTGGGCATCGATACTCCATTAGTAGACTAGTGTATACAGTCGAGACCCCGACGAGGGGCGGTGGCCGGTCTCACAAGCCACTGGTGTCAGTTGGATCACCTAAGATGTATACAGGTGCTCATTGGGTTATGAGTACACCGGACAGGACTCGCAGGGAACATGCTAGTTGGTCATATACCAGACGTCAGATGGCAGTTCCCTGGTGACATGTGTGCAGGTTAGTTCATCGACCTGGGGATCGTCATTTGTCTCGTGTGAGTTCCCACTGTACTTTGATTACTACCCTACCACGGCTCAAAGGAGTCGTGCAAACAGGTTTTAGTTGGGTACAGTCCCGAGCCACATGGAGGCAGTGAGCGTATCTTCAGGGGTTCGTCTCTCCCGGTATTGGGGGTGAGGTCGTGCTGTGTCTAGGAGAGCCATTACACAAAGTCCTTGGCCAAGGCAAGGAGATTTACTGGTAGGTATTCCAGTAGTATCTCAGGGTGTTCTGGGCTACACTCCGACACGACTTGTACCGCTTTTGGGGGTCTGACTTTTACCAACCCCCTAGGCCCGCCATGCGATACTCATAGACGAACGGACCGGACTGCACGGATATTGTCACTGACAGGCTCAGTTGGGTGTCGGGGCGAGCTTCCTCATCGACGTCCCTTTTGGTCAATAGCTGGTGGCCCGTCACGTATTGGCATATACCTCTGACGTGCTAGTGGTTAAGTCCTCAGCCATTGTATTGACGAGTCTTTAGAGTCCGCCACACTTTCAGTTACTCAGCTTTCGGGCGAAAGGTTGTAGAGGCCGTATGGAGATATGGCAAGGTCCGATCAGATACGTGCGGTATTGCACGGATCAGGATCGGACAGTTTGTACTATAGGCCGTATGGTAATATGGCAGGGTTCGATCAGATACGTGCGGTATTGCACGGATCAGGATCGAACAGATATTACTAGCCGGCTTTGGTATAAGCCGGATCCTAGTATAGTACAGCGTAGACTTTGTCTCATTGCATTTGTATTTCGGTCGAAATACAGATGCGGGTGTGTATGCACAGTATCGGGGTTTTCCCGTAATTTATTACGGGACCAGTTTTTTGGAGTTGCCAGTTTGCTTTCTGTTTCGGCCAATTTCCATTGTTCCGTTCATTGGCCGAAGGTTGGTGGAGGAGGGTTTATTTGCATTGTTGCAAATAGGCATTAGTGGAGGGGGTTCTTTGCATCTTGTTGCATCATGATAGTCTTCATGATGGTGCACCATCCATTGACTTGCTTGACTTTCCTTATCATGATGGCTTGACTTTGTTAGCATCATGGTTGTTGTTGATGGTTGTGTGGAGTGTTGGCATAGTTTTGTTATCATGTTCTTTCATGATTCCTTGTTTCATTATTGTTCCACCCACCCCCTTGACCTTACTCTTTCTCTCTCCAATCACATATGTACAAGGGGGGGCCGGCCATTCCAAAGGGGATGATGGGATTCATTTTCTTTTGGTGGAGAAAAATTGTTATTCTCATTCTTAAGTATGCTACCTTTTTCCCCCTCTCTCAAGGTTCTTCTTCCTCCACAAAAGGCAACTCCATAATCCCAAAAAGAGACACAAGCTCACTACATATTCTACAACGAACCTTGGGCACGTCGAGTAGCCGGCTTCGTGCCCGAGTTGCCTCGGCATTGAGGTGGGAGCCCGTAAACGAAGAAGGCGATGTGGTGCACTTCCGGCGACGAGGAGGAGACGGGACTTTTCCGCAGGAGATCGGGACCATGACGAGAAGACCGGAGGACTTGGATCGTCGGTATATCTCTATTCCCTTTCTTGTAGTTAGCTTAGACTAGTTAATGGTTTTCGATCCGGGTTATAGTGCGCGGTGGTGCCGGTTTGCTAAGTCCGCAAAATTTTAGTTATTCACCGCTTCCGCATTCCGGCGTCGGATTGACGGCCGGGGCGCCGCCGTGCACTTACAAGTATCTCTCGGGCGGATGAGATTGCCTACTACTCCTGCGGAGTGGCGTTGGGATGTCCTGTTCTTCTTGAACTTCTGGTTCTACCAAACTTTCAGTAGTAGTTTGTGTTTCTGGAATTTCTTCCAGTTCTATTTCGCTCCCACTAGTTTCTTTTTCTAAAAACTGATATTCTAGAAAATGGGTATTACGAGAAACAAAAACCTTTTGTTCCTCTGCGTAAAAGAATAGATATCCCCTGGAGTTCTTTGGATATCCCACAAACTTACATAGTACTGATCGTGCCTCGAGTTTGTCCGCATGCTGCTTTTTAACATAAGCTGGACATCCCCAAATCTTTAGATACTGAAGATAGGGTTTCTTCCCACTCCACATCTGATATGGTGTGGTAGGCACAGTCTTGGTGGAAACCTGGTTCAAAAGATATGCAGCTGATTCTAGTGCATATCCCCAGAATGATCGCGGTAACTCGGCGTTACTCATCATGGATCGAACCATATCCAATAGGGTTCGATTCCTCCTTTCTGATACACCGTTATGTTGTGGTGTGTATGGAGGAGTAAGCTGAGAGAGAATTCCATTCTCTTTTAAGTAACCCAGGAACTCGGCACTTAAGTATTCACCACCTCGATCAGATCTCAGTGTCTTTATACTTTTGCCTGTTTGTTTTTCCACTTCATTCTTGTATTCTTGGAATTTCTCAAAGGCCTCGGATTTATGCTTCATTAAGAAGACATATCCATACCTAGAGAAATCATCCGTAAAAGTAATGAAGTAGGAATAACCACCTCGCGCATGTGTAGACATTGGACCGCACACGTCACTGTGTATGAGTCCTAAGAGCTCGCTTGCTCTTACTCCGTGTCCAGTGAACGGAGTTTTTGTCATCTTTCCTTTGAGACAAGATTCACAAGTAGCATAAGATTGATATTCGAACGGATTCAAATATCCTTCTTTATGTAACTTAGTCAACCTTCTCTCATTGATGTGACCTAGTCTACAATGCCATAAGAAAGCCTGAATTATTTCTGGAGACTTTCTTTTAAGAGTGTTCTGGACATTGAAAACCTGAGCTTGACTTAATACGTATATACCGTTATCTAATGTACCGGACCCAATCAGAACTTGATTTAGGTGGATGTTAACTACATCACTTATGAATGTAAAATCATATCCCTCTCTCGAAAGTGAGGACACTGATATGATATTACAAGTCATACTAGGTACATATAAACAGTTATGTAAAATCAATATATGCCCACTTGTCAAACCTAGGCGATATTCTCCCACGGATTCAGCGTTAACTGTTATTCCGTTTGCAACTCTGAGAGACCAATCACCTACTTTTATAACTCTACTGTTTCTCAAAGCATGTAATGAATTACAGATATGAGATCCTGCTCCGGTATCTAGTACCCAGGAAGTAGAGTTTATTGACATACAGTCTTCAATTACAAATACACTTGAGGCTGAAGCCACAACATGCTTCGTATCCTGGCTACTGGCTTCTAAAGCCCTGCAATCACTCTGCCAATGCCCAATCCTATAGCAATAGGAATGTCCCTCAATAGGGTGGTCCAGCTTGTCATAGGCAATGGACATCTGGACAGACTTTTGCCATTCATATAAGTCAGATTCAGTCAAATTATTATCTAGATGTAACCTATGTGTGGTCACAGGGTCGCTGCAATTTAAGAGAGAGAAGAAGATACTATTAGCATGATGCTCTTGCAAGTTTAGAGTGGTTTAATTTATCTAAACAGGATGGCTCCCACTGTTTCTCGAATCCCTCCTCAAACCATAAAAGAAGAATTAGCCAGGACAATTCTCACCGTACAATACTTGCTTAACCGTTCAGCCAGGCCAGTGTCGATACTTCGAGGGAGGTTTTCCAACGCTTTCGCGAAGTTCCTTAATTAAATAACCTCTTTTCTCTGGGGGCGTGACCCCGCTGACACCTTTCTTGGCACCTACTTGGTTTATAGCATTGATCGTTAAGTGACGAATCTCCTGATAAGTAGTATATACTCACAGTAGGATCGGGATCCAAGATATCATCGTATGATAATGTTGAAGGAATCCTACCAACATTCATCAAACTCCAAAATGGTATGCTCCTCTCTGCAAATTTCAGTTTCTTTAGAAATTCCCGATGTGGATTTTTGCCCCATGCTCTTATGACTTTGACTAAGGGCCAAATATGTCATAAGTCACATGTCAAGTTCTACCCATCATTATCCAGGTTAATTTGAACCCACCCGTACATACTCTTGACTAAAGGTCAAGAAAAGTAATACGACTGTTCCAAAACAACGCATCTATCTATGCAACAAATGAATACCCTAACAGCTACCAAGCACTATGTTTTGACTAAGGGCCAAATATATATAGCTTGAATACTACTGAATACCCAAATGAAATGACGGAGGGCTACGAAAGGTTTTGGCAAAACCGTGAACGTAGTGAACTTGATATAATCGAAGGAACCTGATACTTTTTAAAAGGAGTGGTTAAAGCTCCGCAATTAAAAATTCTGATCTTTTAAAATAACCGATCGGTTTCTTTTAAATTTGTTCCAACGATTCAACTTTGGTTTATTTTCTTTGCATAATAATGCGTCCCATCATTAACCTATCATTGCAGAAAACAACGAAAATACAACGTCCTCTTATGCCATCCGCATTCGCCACGGGGTCCCGTCATCACCCGTTAGGTTACTTAACTAACGACAGAGCGGGGGCTGGGCTAGCGCGGGTGTAAAACATAAGTGACGTCTAATAGCTATTTATATATAGATATTGTACATTCGTCAGACGCAATAATAAGCATTCCAGATCACAGATAAACTTTATTGAATATGCAAGTAATCCGCGTTTCTTTTGAGCCTGCAAGGAAAGACGGATTACACAGTTGTGATGAATAGCCATTACCCCACCCCAGACCCCTACGGGTACGGCAAACTACCCACCAAATACCAGAAGTGAAGCGATCTGCCTCGACACTTCAAAATACCCGGTAGTTTGTGCACCCCACCTTGGGTCTATCCTAGGAGCAAAAACAGTAAAAAGAAATAATAATACAACGGTGGCTACAACCGTAACCTGGATGTGCCCCGCAAAATAATATTACATCAAATTACATTTACATTGAATGAATATTAAATACATCTCAAACCCCCGGCTAATCATCACAACAGTCCAATACAGTTCATATACACAAACAGTAAACATTTCAGAAATGTGCAACCCCTTGCCAACCGACATACTAGCAGTTAAGGGAGGTTTACGAACACATTAAACATTACAGATAAAGATCCAATTAGCAAATTGATTAGAATATCGATCGATTACCTATATCCGTGTCTACCCCAAAAGCAAATCATCACAGAGGCAACCTGGGCAGAAACAGTATATACAGGAAAACAAAAAACCCAAAAATATGAATTACTGTGAAACTCCGATTCAACTCGGCGTTGACTCGGCGGCGGATCCGCGGCATAAGCTCTCTATTGCCGTGGATCCGCGGCCGTTTTGTCGAGTTGCCTCCTCGAATTTTCCCAGATTTCTTATAATTCCCTGCTGTGAATTTTAAGGTATGTCAAAAAAATTTTGCGACACTTTTAAAATTTACAGAAACTGTCAAGGATTAGGGTTTTGTTTTCCGTGTTTTTCCGTCGATCGAACTTCTAATCAGTTTCTAACAAGCTAGTAATGGTTTAGTTGGCTCTGATACCACTGTAAGTCCATGTCACGCACCCCACTAACTTGCGGGGAGGCGGAATATATGAAAAACGATTATCAAAGCTTCGTAACACGGACTTGAGCGCATGAATCGTAATCTAAACCATTGCTAACGATATACTAGAGGTTTAACTACTCGGTACCGGAGTTATACCTCACGTTACATGTCCTTCGGGTCTTCATCGCTGTCCTCCACTCCTCGTAGGCTCCTTGGAACATCGGCAACTTCACGGCCTCCTCGAATCAAAGACGATCCACCCGAAAGCTTCTACGCCAAGCTTAATCTCAAACTTGAGATAACTAGGTTGCTTAAAGTGCTAATCTAAGCTACCTAGAGGATATAGAGTGAGGTTATGAATGTTTTAGTCTATCTAACCCTTGATCTCAACACATGAGAGGTTAGGGTTAGGGTTTCAAGAGTGAGTGAGCTTGAGGAGAGAGAAGGAGAAGATGAGAATGAGAACAAAAATCCTTCTCACTTGAATATATGATACATAATGAATTATCAAATAATATCAATTAATTGATTATTCACCATGTTTCATTTAATCAAGGAGAGTGATTCATCATGTGAGTCATTAGATCATTAATGAAGCATTAATGATATGATGAATCATATAAATGAGTCACACAAAGTAATCATGAAAAAGCCACCTCAACCCCTCATGTCACCACTCTTCTAGAACCTTCTCGACAAATTACGAGAACGCCCCTCCAATCCGTGAAAACACGGAAAAACTTTAGACTGTATAAATCCAATAACCTTATACTAGAATCTGGCTTAAACCAAAGCCGGCTAGTATAAACTGTCCGAAAAGTCGTACGTG
Organism: Agapanthus africanus; assembly: GCA_030015575.1. NCBI lineage: Eukaryota > Viridiplantae > Streptophyta > Magnoliopsida > Asparagales > Amaryllidaceae > Agapanthus > Agapanthus africanus. The sequence continues at coordinate 392,822,891 of CM057341.1, forward strand.
CGAAAACACACGTATACATCCGAACGCTCGTCGTAAAACCATACGACCTCTATATCGTTTCGCCTGGAGCAGGGAAACACTCTGTGTGGGACTCTAAAGACTCGACACTACGCTGGCAGTGGGTTTAACCACAGACCGCAAGCGGCACTAGCTGTACGTAACGGTCCCCAGGTAGATGTCGATAAGAAGGCCGATGAGGTAAATCATCCGAACTCCCACTGAGCCTGATGTGACAATCTTCGTACAGTCCGGTCTGTTCGTCTAAGACTATCGCATATCAAGCCTAGGGGGCGGCAAGCGTCAGTCCCCTAATAGCTGTATAAGTCGTGTTGGAGCGAAGCCCATTACACCCTGAGAAGCTACTGGAACCTACCAGTATATCTCGTTTGCCCTGGCCAGGGACTTTGTGTAATGGCTCTCTGACACATCGCGATATCATCTCCCAATACCGGGAGAGACGAATCCTATCTAACCGCCACTGCCTCCAAGTGCTCGGGATTGCACCCAACTGCTACCTGTTTGCACGACTCCTTTGAGCCGTGGTAGGGTAGCAATCTAAGAACAGTGGGACACACTCGAGGCGAAGCAGCAGTGTCAAGTCTGCGGACTATGTTGTACTCATGTCACCTGGGAACTGACAACTGACGATGGGTATAATACCAACCAATCAGTTCCTCGGCGAGTCCTGCCGGTGTACCCGTAACCTAACAAGCACCTGTATACTATCTCCAGTACGGCGTACTGATGGCTGTGGGACAGACCATTTCCCCAACTGGGATGAGAAGCGTATACACTTAGTCTACTCTGGAATATCGATGCCCTATCTCGATAATCCAACGACCAGGGACCTGTATAGGATGTTGCTTACAGACTACCCAGCCCCCACTAGTGTGACTGCCATCACGACGCTGGTAATCAAGCAAAGATCCTATGGGCTCTACTAATATGTATAAGTGATACGTTACAAGAAACATATGCACATATTAAAGTAGACTCAAACCAAGTAGCATACTACCATGTTTAGCAAGACTGTTATATACAACTGTGAATATCCCAAGCTTCCATTAAGTAATATACATGCTAGTATGATACAATAATGGCCCCTAGGGCATATACAATAACAGATATGATATTAGCCGCATGTTTATATTGCACATATAGGCATAAAACTTCATTGCATATTAATACTTGTTGTGCTTGGACTTGTACCCATTGGACACTGCACTATTATTGACGGTTCATGTTGCACAAGCACTGATTGTATGCCACCCACACCGTCGATAATTACCATGACACGCACAACACCTATACATACATGATATTGTATTGGTTTGGGAATTGAGACATGATCCTTATTTTCATTGTGCATATGAGATATAGCATACCTGTACACCTACATGCTTACATATATGCCGTACAATGCCTACATGATTACACATATACCTAGAGGGTATTGTATCATTATTGACAGGTATAGACACATCCCTTTCTACAGCTACATGTACATGATGCACACATACTTACATGTACACCCATTTACCTGACTAGAGCTACATATACCCTATGTGGTATTATTTTGTCACTGACATGGAGACATTGATTCTTTTGCTATTGCGCATATGAGATGCATCATACATACATGCTTACGTATAGATACACATATCTTGCTATACCGACATGGTTATGCATACCAGGCTATAGCTGCTGTTATCCTTTATATGTTGTTGTATGGACTTTGGACAAACTAGGAACCGCATGATATATTTAATAACTTGTTGCAGTTAAATGGCGGTTTTTCCTTTATATGCTCATATTACAGTTTCATGTTGCATATTATATTTCATGGATTTCCGCATTGAGATATGGATTTCCATATGATGTTTTCTGGATGTTTTACTCCTGGTGATATATCAGTGGTATGGGGCATTGTTATATATGTATATATATATCAGTGGTATGGGACGCCGTTATATATGTATATATATATATAATATATATATATATATCATCATAATGATCTATGCAAGTATTCTTATGCTTTACTTGATATTTGAATACATCCACTCTGAGACTTGTGTTAGAAAACCGATACGTGGATCACGAGTGTCGACATTGGACACTTAGGATTCGAGGAATGTATGTATACTGAAAACCGATATGTGGATCACGAGTGTCGACTTGGACACTTAGGATTCGAGGAACGTATGTGTATTGAAAACCGATACGTGGATAACGAGTGTCGATATTGGACACTTAGGATTCGAGAAACGTATGGATATGAGTATTTATGTGTCGATACTGGACACTAGTTTTCATGATATTTTCGGGTGTCGATGTTGGACACTCAGGTTCCATGAGACTTACAGGTTAGGAGGGCCGATCTGAGGGACGATCTGAGGGCCGATCTGAGGAATTTGGGATTTAGATTGGCTTGATGGACACTGGTCCTGCCACGATGAGGATTTCGTGAGGATGACGTGTTTTATCCCATGCTCAGCATTTATTTGATATGCATTGCTTCATGTATTAGTAGTACCTGATAGTGTACTTTTCATGACTGTTGCATATACATATTACATTTATTGCTATCAGCTTGCATGTCATAGATTATCGCAGTACGTGGATACTTGCGATTACCTGCTTATGTTATTTACTATTCACGAGTTGGCAACTCACCCCCGTTGTGCCACAGTGTTTTGCAGGTAGTCCATAAGGACAGTCGCGGCAGGGATTCTTCTTCCTATCGCATCATCTTTTGCAGCGGATACCGCTACGGCTGACTGTGTGCAGTTTTGCTATAGGTGGGTTTTGCGGTTATCCGATATTGCTCATTATGTATTCGTTGTATCCAGTACTCTCTATCTACTACTTCATGTAAGCCCGCGGGGGCGCCCCGGCCGTCGATCCGACGCCGGAAACGCGGAAAACAAAAACTTTGCGAACTTTGCAAAACGGCACCGCCGCGGACTTTTCACCCGGATCGGGCCATTAACCTAGCTAGCTAGCAAAAATAGGAAAAGAGTAGAGAAGTATACCAAGCGATCCGTGTCCTTCGGTCTTCGTCTCCACTCCGATCTCCCGCGGAATCTCCGTCACCTCCTCGCTCGTCGGAAAGGTGCACCACGTAGCCGGAATCTTTTACGGGCTCCCGCCTCTTGACCGAGGCAACTCGGGCGCGAAGTTGGCTAGCCGACGCGTCCAAGACTTGCTATAGAAATAGTGTAGAAGGTTATCTCTTTGGGGTTCTTGAAGTTGCCTTGATGGAAGGATGTGAGGAGGAGAAGAAAAGCAACTCAAGAAAATGTGCTTATGAACTTGGTAGCATAAAAATGATATGAAACATTTTTCCTCACTCAAAGTGAAATCCCCTCTCCTTCCCTCTCTAGTGGCCGGCCCCTCCATCTCAAGAATGAGATTGGAGAGAGAAAAATGCAAGAAGAAGAATATATCAACAATATGGAAAATGGTCAAACTCATTTCTCATTTCAATCAAACCATCAAGTGAAAAGCCATCAAAAGGATAAGAAAGGAATATCATCATGAAGCAAGTCTCATCATAATCCACAAGTGCAAGAAAACCCTCAACTAAATGTTAATTGCAAACTTGCAATTAACACCCTCCATCAAGAAAGTCCGACCGAGAAGGAATGAAGGAAAACCGGTCGGAACGGAATGCAAACTGGCAACTTCAGAAAACCGATCCCGTAATAAATTACAGGAAAACCCCACTACTGCAAATACATGCCCGTATTTGTATTCGCACTGAACACAAATGCAAAGAGATAAAGTCTACACTATCTAATACTAGTATCCGGCTTAAGTCAAAGCCGGCTAGTAAAAAACCGTCCGATCACGATCCGTGCAATACCGCACGTATCTGATCGAACCCTGCCATATCTCCATACGGCCTCTACAGCGTTTCGCCCGAAACTTGAGTAACTGTCTGTGTGGTGGACTCTAAAGACTCGTCAATACTATGGCTGTGGATTTAACCACTAGCACGTCAGAGGTATAAGCCAATACGTGACGGGCCACCAGGTATTGACCAAAAGGGACGTCGATGAGCGAACTCATCCTGACACCCTACTGAGCCTGTCAGTGACAATATCCGTACAGTCCGGTCCGTTCGTCTATGAGTATCGCATGGCGGGCCTAGGGGGTTGGTAAAAGTCAGACCCCCAAAAGCGGTACAAGTCGTGTCGGAGTGTAGCCCAGAACACCCTGAGATACTACTGGAATACCTACCAGCAAATCTCCTGCCTTGGCCAAGGACTTTTCATGTTCTGGCTCTCCTAGACACAGCACGACCTCACCCCCAATACCGGGAGAGACGAACCCCTGCAGATCCGCTCACTGCCTCCATGTGGCTCGGGACTGTACCCAACTAAAACCTGTTTGCACGACTCCTTTGAGCCGTGGTAGGGTAGTAATCAAAGTACAGTGGGAACTCACACGAGACAAATGACGATCCCAGGTCGATGAACTAACCTGTACACATGTCACCTGGGAACTGCTATCTGACGTCTGGTATATCCCAACTAGCAGGTTCCCGGCGAGTCCTGTCCGGTGTACTCATAACCCAATGAGCACTTGTATACATCTTAGGTGAATCAACTGACACCAGTGGCTTGTGAGACCGGCCACCGCCCCTCGTCGGGGTCTCCACTGTATACACTAGTCTACTCTGGAGAAACGATGCCCTGTCTCGAATCTCCCACGACTAGGGACCTTTTAAGGATGTGCTTGTAGACCCCAGCTCCCACTTATATGATCGCCCTCATACTGCTGGTGGTCAAGCAAGAATCCAAGGGGCTTTATCAACGTGTAATAGCGACTCGTCAGGTCACCCAAAGAAGTACACGATGATAAAGATAAACCAGATAGCATACTATCATCTCGAGTAAGACTGTCCTACCGGGATAGGTCCTCCCCTCAATCATTGCAATCACGTGCCTGTGACCCAATAATTGACTCTGAGGGCACTATCTCCAACAATCTCCCACTTGCACTCGAGGCTAATTATTGCGATGTCGCATACTCACAGCCCGTGTGATACCGAACACCCAACTCCTCTACTAGTCAGTCTCACAAAGCTCGTTTGCGAAACTATTGCGTTCGAGGAATAGCCTCAGTGAGTGGATCCGCTCTGGTGTTTCTTTCTATGTCTCTCTATATCCCATGTTCGTGGAGAAAGCCATCTCCCGAAATGAGCAATACCTGTCTTAGAACGTCTGGATGTCTGATGGGACCTAGCTCATAAATGAACTCCAAATCCAAACTTCTTAGACTGTATCGTCAACTGAACTTAATCAGTATCCTGCACCATGCCTTCCCTCAGTATCCACCTGGACCACCTGTCCAAAATACTGCCCCTCGTTAGAGGGAAAACTATAACTCTGACAGCCACTCTGCCATCCAGGTCACCTTGGAAGCCTGGAATGATAACCGTCTCTTAAAGGAGGCTGCCGTTATCAATTCCTTAGAACATCAACTTATGTTCTAAAACTGCTTCCGACTGTTTCTCCAAGATTGGATTAATATCAACTTATTGCACCTACTGCAAGAACAATATCTGGTGTGGTACTTGACATCTCATGATTGACTCAATTGCCTAAGCAAGTGATCTGTCAATCATGCGTATCCCTCTCCCCTTTAGTCTGTAAGACACCTTTAGAGAGGGTGACTCCATTACCTGCAGGTACACTACCGTGCCAGGAGTCGTCCATTCTAAATACTCATAGAATGCGGTCAAAGTACCCAGATTGGGAAACCACCCAAATCTAGATCTAAAACCATAGATCTAGTAACCAGAATGTCTGATATAATATCCAAGTCCTATGTGGAGAAACTACTGTGTGACGACCAAAGTATAACCGATCGTAGTATAGGAATATCACTTCCTACTCCGTGTATGTCATCAAATACCAGGACATCACACCCTACTACCTTCTCAACAGATCCATCCCCTATTCTGATGAAGTCAAACCTATGACTGTCACATCAGAAATAGATGATCTATCTCCGCTACATCTGCTTTAGTCTATGAATAGACATAAGCCTGATGTCCACCAATGCTTCCGCTGCTCCCACTGACTACGACAACCCTCTGGCAGAGTCATATAGGCGTACACTTCTAAAGCTAGTTTAGAACGACGCTATACTCATTCTCCCGCCGGGTCTCACAGTCTGGAACAACAGCAATGGCAAGTCTGGGTAAACAAGAACCTCCCTGCCACCGTCCTTGAGCATACCGAAGTACCTCTCGGGTGCTTGAGGTTACCCACTTTATCTGCGGAGTGGCCAATGGAATGTCAAACCAGATTGAATCTTTAGGTTCTTATTAAATCTTCAGTAATCGTATGTGGTTCTGGAATCACTTCCAGTTCTACCATACTCCCACTACTGTTTTCTGAAAAAATCCATTTTTGATAAAACTGTGGCGAGTCAAGAACAATATCACTATTGATCTTCCAGATGGTAGAAAATCAACCCTCGTCATAGCCCGGGTCAACCCACAAACAGCCACTACTGAAACGTGCCTTGAGTTGTCCAGAGTCTGGTTTTAAGCATAAGCCGGACAACTCCCCGTATCTTAACAATGTCAAGATATGAACTGTTCTATATCCAAGAAACAGAGGCACTGATTTAATTGAACCAGATTCAAATCATGCAGCTGTCTCCAGTGCATGTCAACTAAATGGAAGAGAGGCCGATCGGCGTTACTCAACTTAGGAGTACTTCCAATTATGAGTAACCTGAAAGAGAAGCAAGTTCTCTTAATCATTACTATCAACTGAATACCATACACAAGTATCTACATCTTCGACCACCTTGAAGAATCCCGATACTTGCGATACCTGGTTCTCTACTGTATTCATATACCTATAACTCCTCTAAACTTAGACCCTGTGTTTCTACGAAACACATGTCTAAGAACTAGAGAAGTTAAAAGTAAACAGAATATAGTACGAGGACCAACCCCTCTGTCCTAATGGACACTGGACAATATACAATACTCTGTATAAGTCCGCTGAGTCTAACAACTCATTCACTGTGTGTCGTAGGTTGAAAACTGTACTTTTGGTTAAGAAGAATTACACCGCTGTTCAATGCTCCTTACCTAACCATCCACTGGTATAGGTAAATGTCATAGACATAATTTCAAAAAGATATGTCTCACTCTATAAAAATAGACGTACAGATATATCAATTTGAAATTGGTGCACAACAACGGATATTCAAAACCAAATATTTGCCGACCGGCAAACAAAACAGGTGACTTCCTCAAATATCACCAATTACAACGAATCCTGATATAATGAGGATGGTCACCTAATTCCCAATAACTTACTCCCACTCATCATCTGTAAAACCATACAGATGTGAGAATCCTACCTGGTAAATACATACCCTGGAGCAAGTGCCTAATTGGGAAATCAGTTTTCATTTAACAGTACACAGTGAAACTGAAACATTGAGATGTTTCGATGGGGTATACTAGTATTCCTAGTAATGCCTCTTCCATTATCCAGATTCACAACTATAACTGTATAATTCTTTGCCACCTCTCCAAATCCCTTTACATGTCTTTAGTCATTACCTTCTGTACACCCCTTTAGCCCAAATGGTTTTCTTCCTTCCCTACCGTTCGGCACCAGCCTATGGTTTGGAAGAAGACTATCCAAAAAGCATAATGGGTGTACTGTCCTAATCCGAGGAGCACTCGCAATGCGAGAGAAGGTGAGGATAAAAGACAACCGAATGAACTTAATTCATAGGTGATTTAGGATTGACAAAGAAGTACATGGTTTAGTCGTGAATAGCAGTGGCAATTTACTTTGCCCTCTTACTAATCCCTTGCTTTGTCTGAACTTAATACCTTCTATACACCGTTTAGGCTAATTGGTTTTCTTCATTCCCCACTGTTCGGCACCAGCCTAAGGTTTGGAAGAAGACTATCCAATTTGCGTAATAGGTGTACTATCTCCTAAACCAAGGAGTACTCGCAACCTGAGAGAAGGTAAAAGGTAAAGACAACTGAATAGTCCTATTCGTTTTCTCCCGAACCGGAAACCATCCTCGAAGTCCTTCGAGTTCGTATATAACCATACGATGGTTTTGTCCAATGGAAGTGGACGTTCGTAGTAATACGGGGTGTCCCGGAGAAAAGAGTAAAAGTAGGAGTGGCAAAGAGGTCTGCAACTCTGACAATCCAAAAGCCAGTATTAAGAAGGTTCGGTCAACTTGGTCACTGAGTCATAGTCTAGGGTCGGGTCAATGGTCGCTGCCAGAGAGAGAGAGAAAAGAAACACTCAGCGTGCACTCTAACCTAGATCAGAATGGTTACCAATTTATCTAATCTGGAAACCTCCCACTGTAACGTCAAATTCTTCCCCAAACCTGAAAGAAGAATTAGCCGGGATCACCCGAGGAGTAAACCAACTCATCAGTGAGAATCGGGATCCAACTATCATCGCATGATAACGTGACGGAATCCGCTCACGTTATCACACTCCAGAAGGTATGCGCATATCTGGCAAGTTTCAGTACTTTTGAAACTCCCGATGTGGATTTTTACCCCATGCTCTTATGACCTTGGCGTGAGGTCAAAATATCATAAGTCACATGGCAAGTTCTACCCGTCATTATCCTGGTTAATTTGAACCCACCCGTACATACCCTTGACGTAGGCCAAAATAGTAGTACGACTGTCCCAAACCAACGCATCTATCTATGCAACAGATAAATACCCGGCAGCTACCAAACACTATGCCTTGGCGTGAGGTCAAAATACATAGCTTGAATACTACCGAATATTTAACTGAAATGACGGAGGGCTACGAATGGTTTCTGGCGAAAACCTTTAACGTAATGAACTTGATATCGCTGAAGGAACGGATAGCTTTTTAGAAAAATATAGTGACGAAAACCTTTGCTAAAGAGGTCACTCCCGGTGAAGGGATCTCGGCTCTTTCCCCGTAGAATGAGGTGCAGGATATTCCAACTGAATACCACGGTGCAAAGCAAAAGTAATCGGCTATAGTGAAGTTAATGCCCTGACGCAAACTTCTGTCCAAGGGGTCACTCCCGGTGAAGGGATCTCGGCCCTTGCCTCGTCGACTGAGGAGCAGGATATTCCAAATGAATACCACTGTGCAAAACAAAAGAGAACGCCCTTGCAATAACAGCTTTTTGAAAAAGTGTTCCAACAACATCAGATAGGTTTGTTTAACTTGCATTGATCCGAATCAACGCAGTCCCATCAATTGATCACACCACAAAGAACGAAAATATACTGACGTACGTATATGCCATCCGCATTCGCCACTGGGTCCCGTCATCACCCGTTAGGTTAGCTAACTAACGACAGAGCGGGGACTGGACTAGCGCGGATGAAAAACATATACAACATCTACTAATATATATACCAATATATAGTATTCGCTCAAGGCGTGATAAAAGCAACACAGAAATGAATAGCAACACAGATCAATACAGATATCTGGGATCCCCGGGTTTCACAGAGCCGCTACTGAAACCCGACGTTCCCCTGGTCGTGTGGATAGCCTGTGCAATGAAATCCTAGACCCCTACGGGCGCGGCAAGTTACCCGCCAAAACCTGAAGCGAGGCAGCCCCCTTCAGCAACGTGAATGGACCACCCAGCACTTCACGGAATCCGGTAACTTGGGCACCCCTCCTGGGTCAACCCTATACCCCCTACGAGTGCGGCGAATAGCCCGCCAATTCTAGAGTGAAGCCCCCTCCGTCTCAATGCCATGAGATGCGGGCTTGTTGCCCTCTAGAATCCGGCTATCCGTGCACCCCTCCGCGGGGTAATCCTAGTACAGAAAGTAAAATATACATACAACGGGTACATCGACCGCAACCAGGTCGTGCCCCAAAATAATAATACAAACAGGCAGTGACGGCAGTCCACATATCGGACGCTCGCCCCGCAATATCAAATGTACATAAAAAAACAGAACTGTACTATCACTGCAACCAGGCTATCCCCACGACCGATCCGCAACAACACAGTACAATCACAGAACATCAACGTGAAAATCACGTTCGCAAATCCGTCTAACCGGGCTATAGCAGTTAGACGGGATTTACCGATCAAGTGACATTCACGGTCGCATATATAATGTAAAAACTGTGAACTAGCATGTTTAAAATATCCGATCGAACAAATTTATCAAAGTGGGCCCCACACACTACTGTAGCACTTACAGAAAATCTGGGCCCAAAGAAAATATCCCAAAAGCCCTATTTCTATACCACAAGCTTACTGGGAAAATTTGGTGCCACAATTCCTCTTATCCGCCGCGCAAGCGCGGCCAAACCAGGGTTTTGGCCGCGCTTCTGCGGTGGAACTGAGGAATTGGTGGATCGTATTTTCCCAGATTTCTTATAATTGCTTGTACATGCCTCTGCAACAACCTGAAAAATTTTAGGAGCTCAAAAAATTTTAACAGAGAACACATGTGCACAAAAATACGGTTTTTGGGGATTTTGTTCGATCGAGCACTAAACATACTAGAGCAAGCTAGGTAGGTTAACGGCGTGGCTCTGATACCATTGTAAGCCCGCGGGGGCGCCCCGGCCGTCGATCCGACGCCGGAAACGCGGAAAACAAAAACTTTGCGAACTTTGCAAAACGGCACCGCCGCGGACTTTTCACCCGGATCGGGCCATTAACCTAGCTAGCTAGCAAAAATAGGAAAAGAGTAGAGAAGTATACCAAGCGATCCGTGTCCTTCGGTCTTCGTCTCCACTCCGATCTCCCGCGGAATCTCCGTCACCTCCTCGCTCGTCGGAAAGGTGCACCACGTAGCCGGAATCTTTTACGGGCTCCCGCCTCTTGACCGAGGCAACTCGGGCGCGAAGTTGGCTAGCCGACGCGTCCAAGACTTGCTATAGAAATAGTGTAGAAGGTTATCTCTTTGGGGTTCTTGAAGTTGCCTTGATGGAAGGATGTGAGGAGGAGAAGAAAAGCAACTCAAGAAAATGTGCTTATGAACTTGGTAGCATAAAAATGATATGAAACATTTTTCCTCACTCAAAGTGAAATCCCCTCTCCTTCCCTCTCTAGTGGCCGGCCCCTCCATCTCAAGAATGAGATTGGAGAGAGAAAAATGCAAGAAGAAGAATATATCAACAATATGGAAAATGGTCAAACTCATTTCTCATTTCAATCAAACCATCAAGTGAAAAGCCATCAAAAGGATAAGAAAGGAATATCATCATGAAGCAAGTCTCATCATAATCCACAAGTGCAAGAAAACCCTCCACTAAATGTTAATTGCAAACTTGCAATTAACACCCTCCATCAAGAAAGTCCGACCGAGAAGGAATGAAGGAAAACCGGTCGGAACGGAATGCAAACTGGCAACTTCAGAAAACCGATCCCGTAATAAATTACAGGAAAACCCCACTACTGCAAATACATGCCCGTATTTGTATTCGCACTGAACACAAATGCAAAGAGATAAAGTCTACACTATCTAATACTAGTATCCGGCTTAAGTCAAAGCCGGCTAGTAAAAAACCGTCCGATCACGATCCGTGCAATACCGCACGTATCTGATCGAACCCTGCCATATCTCCATACGGCCTCTACAGCGTTTCGCCCGAAACTTGAGTAACTGTCTGTGTGGTGGACTCTAAAGACTCGTCAATACTATGGCTGTGGATTTAACCACTAGCACGTCAGAGGTATAAGCCAATACGTGACGGGCCACCAGGTATTGACCAAAAGGGACGTCGATGAGCGAACTCATCCTGACACCCTACTGAGCCTGTCAGTGACAATATCCGTACAGTCCGGTCCGTTCGTCTATGAGTATCGCATGGCGGGCCTAGGGGGTTGGTAAAAGTCAGACCCCCAAAAGCGGTACAAGTCGTGTCGGAGTGTAGCCCAGAACACCCTGAGATACTACTGGAATACCTACCAGCAAATCTCCTGCCTTGGCCAAGGACTTTTCATGTTCTGGCTCTCCTAGACACAGCACGACCTCACCCCCAATACCGGGAGAGACGAACCCCTGCAGATCCTCTCACTGCCTCCATGTGGCTCGGGACTGTACCCAACTAAAACCTGTTTGCACGACTCCTTTGAGCCGTGGTAGGGTAGTAATCAAAGTACAGTGGGAACTCACACGAGACAAATGACGATCCCAGGTCGATGAACTAACCTGTACACATGTCACCTGGGAACTGCTATCTGACGTCTGGTATATCCCAACTAGCAGGTTCCCGGCGAGTCCTGTCCGGTGTACTCATAACCCAATGAGCACTTGTATACATCTTAGGTGAATCAACTGACACCAGTGGCTTGTGAGACCGGCCACCGCCCCTCGTCGGGGTCTCCACTGTATACACTAGTCTACTCTGGAGAAACGATGCCCTGTCTCGAATCTCCCACGACTAGGGACCTTTTAAGGATGTGCTTGTAGACCCCAGCTCCCACTTATATGATCGCCCTCATACTGCTGGTGGTCAAGCAAGAATCCAAGGGGCTTTATCAACGTGTAATAGCGACTCGTCAGGTCACCTAAAGCAGTACACGATGATAAAGATAAACCAGATAGCATACTATCATCTCGAGTAAGACTGTCCTACCGGGATAGGTCCTCCCCTCAATCATTGCAATCACGTGCCTGTGACCCAATAATTGACTCTGAGGGCACTATCTCCAACACTTCATGTATTGACTTAGAGACGAATTGTGAAGATGATATTGTATATTATTTTATGACTTTGGAGGTCTTTCATGCTGTTTCACTCTATATCGTCTTTTTCTTCGCTACAGCGTCGTATTTCTGATGTGGTTGTTGTTTTCCGCCTTTGGGCGTGGATTTGCTCCCGTTTGGGGATGCTTTACTGATATCTTTTGTTGTACCCTTTTGTCACGTCCCGAAAGTATGGAACATGACCGGCACTTAGGCTACGAACGTCTCAAGGCGTACGTGCTCTAAGTAAGCCGAGCCCAGAAACCATATAAGAAATAAGGATGTATGCAAGTATGTATGTGCGTATATGCATGTGTAGTGCACCCACTACCTTAGGTTTTCGCGACACTAAATCATCCAACACACTAATGTCCATCTTAAACATCACCATTAATCCCAAATAACATATAATAATTGTTGGTGTGTATACGCATCCGTATACATCACCACGAACTGCGGGGGTGCTATACGCCATCCACCCGACTTCTCCCCGTAGATATAAATCTACTCACCTTGATATATGCGTGCCAGTGCCGATGTCGCCATTTGCATCTCCAATGCCTCGACGCCACGTGGGGTACCTACAAGGATATCACACGCTAAAACACATGAAAATCACATCGGAAACCAAAATGGTAAACGCTACGCTCATAGGTAAAAACCTGAAGCCTCGCGTGCAAACACAGCCAATATCCCTCTGCCGTTGGCGTTCAAACGCCACCCGACAGAAACGAATCATCGAATACCAAAATCCATACGAAAACAAGTCGTAAATCATGCGCCAACTTAAGAAAATCAACCCAGATTCTACCCTGATTGGAATCAGACAAAACTAGACATACCAGGGGTCAAGTTTACAGGTAAAAGAGCCGTGCACGCAAAACGAGGCAGTTCCCTCCTGCTCTGACCACAAATTGCAGGCAGAGGGATTAAATTTGCGGCCGGAGTAAGGTGGTTGGGGCTAGGGTTTTGGGTATTGGTTCCTATCTGCCTGCACATCCTACTGCCAAGTCAAAATTATTTTAGGAGGTCTGGGTTGATAGCAGTTTCCAGAAAAGCCATAAAGTCGACAATACTGATAAAATACGCCAAGTTGAAACTTTCAGGTAACCAACTGGGAAACTGGGGTAATCTTGGTTAAACTGGTCTGAAACACACCTAATAAGGTTACCCTAACAATCAAAACCAACACTTGGTCAAGTCTCACTCAAATTTGCCTAAACTGGCACTAATTACAATATAAACACCTAATTTCAGCTATATAACCAGAACTTGGCAAGATAGGAATTGGGTTGTGAGATTATACCTCAAGAGATCCAAGATGAAGGAGAAGAGGAGAAGGAGAAGGAGGAGAAGGGTCTGCTGCTGCTGCTGAGCTGCTTCTACAGCTCCTGTAGTTGCTGTTGCAGCCGTTGCTGAAGCTGCTCAGGCTGCTGCTGCTGCATGCAATCTTTTCTTTCTTTTGTTGTTGTTGCTGTAGTGGTTGTGGCTGTGTGCAGCAGCAGAAGTGTTGGGGGTTGGTGTGTTGTGGGGTGAAGTTGAAGTATGATGGGGGTGTGGTGTGGTTTTGAATGGAGTTGTTGCTACTGTTGCTATTTTTCACAGCAGTGCTGATACTTTTGTTGCTGCTGAAAGTGGCTGATGTAGCTGCTGATGTGAAGAAATAGGGGCTGATGTGGTGTATCAGTTGATGTGATAACAATTGGGGCTGAAGTGTTGATATGGGGGCTGAAGTGTTGATGTGAGTGTGTAAGTGTTGGGTTATGGTGTTAGGGGCTGGTATAGGGTTGGCTGATGTATTTTTTCAGCTGCTGAAGTTGGCTGAGGTTGGAATGTTGGAGCTGATGTGTGAGAGGGAGTAAAAGAGCACAAGGGGTTATGAAGTGGAATGGATCATGGCACACCCTAACCACCTCTCTCTCTCTACAAAATAATGCACAACCAACATGGTTCTCTCTCTCTCTCTCTCTCTCTCTCTCTCTATACAAGGTCAATCCTAACCCTAATCACCTTCAACCAAGGTAAAAGCCCTTAATTAACCCACTTAGCTTAACCAAAAGGTTCAACCCATCATGGTTGCCTAAACTTGGCTAACCCACTATGGTCATCTAAACATGGTCCAACCCTAGGCCACCATGAGTCCAAAACATGAACAAGTGTGACAAGTGTGGAAATGTTATGTGCACATTTTTGCACAAAGGGCCAAAAAATCCAATTAGCGATTTTTAATCGCGATTAACATTAAAATAGCATATAATCCATCATAAAAACTGTAAAATTTCCACAAAATGCCCTATTTTAGAATTTTCCCCATTTATCGGTATTTAATTACACCGAAATATTAAAATATTCATAAAAAGTTAATATTATATTATGAAAATTCCCAAAAATGATATTTTATTTTTTTGAAATGTTACAGTATTCCCCCCTTAAAGAAATTTGGTCCCCGAATTTAAATTTAAACCCCCAAATTCTAAAACATTTCAATAAAATGTCCAAGTCAACGGGGCTCCGAAATCATCAATACATGAAGCACCGCGTAGCGCAATACATGCGCATGAGTAACGAGCAGATAACTCGAAATCAAAACTCCGTCAAGCATCTCGCAATCATCGGAGTCAAGGTGAAAACACGAATGCCAAATCCAAAGCAAACCGGTATGCTATAAATCGGAACTATACATGTTAATATCAAATCTGTACATATAAGTATCTGAAGGAAATGCATGCCAAATATATCCAGGCACTGTCATCTGACCAGTCCTGCTCAGTATGAAAACACATCGCAATATCATAAAATTGTATTGTTCCATAAGAAATCAGTCCCAAAAGTGCATATGAAAACCCTTTGCATCCGGTGCGCACGGAAACCAAAATTCATACATGTGCCAAGAAGGTGCACAAAACGTCATCAAGGTGCAATGGGTGTGCACACAGCATCTGTCAAGGGCAACGTGTGTGCCTGACAGCAAAAACATGTGCATCTGACAAGCACGAAAAATCCCTATTTAATGCATCTGGTGTGCACCAAATCGCATCTCATAATAGGCGCCCAACATGCACTAAAAATCCAAATCCGGTGCATCCATCATGCACGAAATCATGAAATCCAGCATCAAGCGCCGAACATGCGCAAAATCCAATCAGGTGCATAAAGTGCACAAGGCAAATATCGAGTATCACCATAGAAATCGAAGTCCAGTGCATCTAAGTGCACAAAATACATGTCGCTGCACTGCATGCATATGTAACTATACAGAGTGCAAAAACCAAATCGTGTGCGTGCGTACGCACAAAATCAACTCAATGTCTAAAACCCATAAAATCACAACATGTAAAACTAAGGCACAAAAACGATATCAAGTGCAACAACTGTGCAACAATCGTAAATACTTAACCATCAAAATCAAATCATGCGAATAAATCGCCCAAAATACCGAAATCAAGTATGGCGGAATAGTCCCGCTCAAGCGCATCCTCTAAGAATCTCTGGCCAACTGTCGTGATCACTCATAGCATGTCTCGTCGACGATCCTGAACTCTGGCATGCCGGTGTGCGTAACATGACCACTCTTGGGTCCAAGTCTTCTCTGTGGATTACCAATCTCACGATCTATCGGCTCATCGGCCCTGTCAGGTGTGCTAACGGGGATGATTCCGTTTCGGCACTTCTCTGGTCACCTCTCGGTCAATCCTCGCGACCACTCGAAAAGCAGCATGTCACTGGCGTCGGCCTTTAGCTCTCTGAATGCACGTGACACAGCTGATCCTGGGTGCAATTATCATTGCAGTAGTGTCCTAAAAGGAATCCCGCTCAAGGTCTCTTCCAAGTCTCATCTCTGCCAAACTGTCCGGAAATCATCGTCCTTTACTACATCTGCTTCTTGCTCCGGAACGGCTGCATACTCATCGCGACTCCTTCTGAAAGGTATATCTAGTAATATGCCTCGGCATGCGCATCGCATCTCTGATGTCGGCGGAGTGGAACGTCATTATATCCAGATCTTGCACGAACCTCTTACTCCATTTTTCTCTAATGTCGACTGCTTCGAACTCGTCTCGTCGTGGCTGCATGGACTGAGCTCCAACGGCTATCCTCGTACCTGGAGTCTCCCAAGAATGCATCTCACCATCTAGCGTCCGAATTAAGTCGAGCCATCCGATCGATTTGTCAAGACCTCATAATCCCCCAAGAGCTCAACATCTTGGGTACAGTATAATAGTATCGAGTACATACCACAGCATCGGTGGTCCAGCCGTAGAAGGGCAAACCCAAGCCTCACTAATGGCGCTGCAGAACTGCCGCAAACCCTAAGGTTCAAAGGCTTTCACACGGTCATTAAGTCGAGTTAGGGTTTCATTCTTCTAGAGGGACCATAGAATTACCTGCATGTCTTTCCGAATACTTTAAACTTGGAATAATAGGTTATTGACATTCGATCGTCTCTGTCGACTCTCAACGTCTCCGCGTGAAGTCGTCTCTAGCTAGAATCAATTTATCTGATGACCTCATATCGGGTTTGCGAACGATCCACATGTTTTAGTCATTCATCCTTAGTGACTAGCGACCTTCTATAATCTCTTAGTACAATCTCGTACTGCAGTAGCTCCAACATTTGGGCGATATCTCGTTGTTCGCAGCAATAACTGGCTCACTCGTCTGCATGCTGAACAATGCCTCAATCATCATGAATGAGCAATACATCAATGGTCATCAAAATCTGGCTGGCCTCTGTCAGTGGCCCAATCCTCTGGTGCTGATCTGCGCGTCCAAAAAATCTCCTACAGCGACCCATCCAACGCTCATGGCGCGAAAACACAGTAAAAAGACACATCTCAGCAATCGTGTGTCGCCAGAATCACGCCCTGGTCAGTCCTCGTTCGTGACGAGCTCATGCTGACCGCAACTCTAGCCGTAGTTCTCACTGCCCGTAATCGTGGCAGCAAAACCATAACTGGTACCGATGAGGCTTGATCAGGAAGGAATATAATACTGAACAAGGAAATGTACATCCTAAGGCTTCTTAAGTGGAGTGGCGTATCGTAAATATGCCGCGGACATACCCACGGTACGTCACTCTACGTTAGTCACCTATTGCATCAACCAAGGGCCATCCTATGCTCCGAAGGTGAAACCTAACGCTCTGATACCAACTTTGTCACTTCCCGAAAGTACGAAACATGACCGGCACTTTGGCTACGAACGTCTCAAAGCGTACGTGCTCTAAGTAAGCTGAGCCCAGAAATCCAAACCAAGAAAAGTAGTAGAGTATAGGAAAACCACTATAAGTCAACCAGCTAGCAATATAATATACAACGCCTAAAGCCGAGGATCACAACAGAAAAAGGGAACTCAACAGCATGAAACCCAGAGAAATATAACGTGCGACTCTAAGGTCGAAAGAACAAACATTACCGGTCTCTATCTCAAATAAGTACATGTTTAGTTGATGGAACTTCTAGATACAACTGAAATATAATATACAATGTATAATGGTGGGTACGATACAAATAAACACACCTACTAGCAAGTCACCCGAAAGGAACAGCGCCCACAAAGCCGTAATGAAACCCGTACGGCAACACCTGCAAGAAACTGGGGCACAACGGGGGTGAGTTGCCAACTCGTGAGTAGAAAAAGATCTACGAACAGAAATCGCATGTATGACGCAATCCTAGGTCATACGATCATAATATATAATCCTCAAATATATAACCAGCAATCTATAACATGACTAGGGTAAATATCTAACCCAAGTGTAAACCCATGTGCCCGTGTCAGTGCCTCAGGTAACAATATGTCATATGGATGATATATGAATGCATGAAACAGAATGCATGTACTGAAGAAAACTACTTTCATAAATTTGTGAGATTTCTGTATTTTTAAAATGAGGTATCATAAATGAAATCAGCATAAACAGTGCCTAGCATCGGCACAAAACATAAATCCCAGTATCTCGATATCTATGTATCACAATCTCTGTACCTCAATATCTCAAGTCTCAATGTCTTAATCATTATATCCAGGGCGCCGTCAGTCCAGATCGGCCCCTACCATCCATCTCATGACTACGACGGTATCCTCCGGATATCCGACGTGTCGGGTAAAATCACCAGTCGGTAGTGCTCCCCTGCCAGGCTCAACGCCATCTCCTGCGATCTTCTTGCCCCGGGGTACCGCACCGGGCCCACCATGTACCCGAAACGGTTCATCCGCCTCCTCGAATCGGGTCTCGAAATCCATCAGCAAAACTCATGGTGGACAACTCATACATCATGGGAAAACCGCATTTTTTATTTAAGAAGAGAAAGCAGTTTATATATGTTTTGCGGTTTTCCTCCAAAACCAGAAAATCTCATGGAAAACCGAATCCAAATCATCAATAGCATGTAAAATCATGAATATAAGCATGAGAATCCATGAATGCGGCATATAATGAATAACAGTATGCATGAAGTGACAAGTAATAACTACAATGTCAAGCTGGCATATATGGCATGTACACTAATATCATGTCACTACTAGCTAACAAGCTAAATCAAGCAATAATTATTCTCTACGTGTACGTGACATGGCAATTACCGATGAAGATGTGTATGAGCCGGTAAGTAAGTGTATGTGGAACAAACGCATCATCGGTAATGGTGCTGGTGTCCTAACAGCATGATATCAATAATGGAATATGAATCACAATAAGTATGCGATGCAGAGCAACAATAATAATATGCGGGAGCTGAATACTAACACAATGATCGCTAAACTGCATCTAATGTCATAAGAGTCATATAGCTACACCACTATAAGGCTGAGCTAAAGCTAACAGTAGGTAAGGGAAACCGCCTAACCTCTGAGTCGATACATATATATATATACATATATAGTCGGTGATCCCGCTTCGATTATATCACATCCGATACCATATCTCTATAATCAGTTATTCCCAAATCAAGAGTGCGGATGAAACATCAAAACATAGCTCGTACGTAAATCCGTCGTACGTCATCCCCAAATCTGGGTACGGGTCAATATCACATTCGTCATATCATTCATCTGGTATTCTCTTTAATCAAATATCAAAATCCAGGTACTGACCTACATCTAGTACAAAGCTAACATCATCACTATAATTATGATCTGGCTACTGATCGACAGTCTCGTAAAAATCGATATCATCATCACATATCATCTCAAGGAGTATACATCGCCGAATGCGGCCTATCATACTAATCTTGTCATATCATATCATGTCATATCTCGTAACATAATCACATGTCGACCATTTAATATATATGTCACCATTCCTACGGCATCATCATCCCCAAAAATCCTCTAAAACATCAAGACGTATCTCAATTATGAATTTTATCATATCACCGATATCATAATGTCGGATCAAAAATCATCGACTCATCTCAAACCCAAATATCATCCTCAAATCCGTATGTGAACACATAGTCCCATACCCACGTGAACACATAACTATATAGAATCCCATAACCATATAAGAAATAAGGATGTATGCAAGTATGTATGTGCGTATATGCATGTGTAGTGCACCCACTACCTTAGGGTTTCGCGACACTAAATCATCCAACACACTAATGTCCATCCTAAACATCACCATTAATCCCAAATAACATATAATAATTGTTGGTGTATATACACATCCGTATACATCACCACGAACTGCGGGAGTGCTATACGCCATCCACCCGACTTCTCCCCGTAGATATAAATCTACTCACCTTGATATATGCGTGCCGGTGCCGATGTCGCCATTTGCATCTCCAACGCCTCGACGCCACGTGGGGTACCTACAAGGATATCATACGCTAAAACACATGAAAATCAGATCGGAAACCAAAATGGTACACGCTACACTCATAGGTAAAAACCTGTAGCCTCGCGTGCAAACACAGCCAATATCCCTCTGCCATTGGCGTTCAAACGCCACCCGACAGAAACGAATCATCGAATACCAAAATCCATACGAAAACAAGTCGTAAATCATGCGCCAACTCAAGAAAATCAACCCAGATTCTACCCTGATTGGAATCAGACAAAACTAGACATACCAAGGGTCAAGTTTACAGGTAAAAGAACCATGCATGCAAAACGAGGCAGTTCCCTCCTGCTCTGGCCGCAAATTGCGTCCAGAGGGATTAAATCTGCGGCCGGAGTAAGGTGGTTGGGGCTAGGATTTTGGGTATTGGTTCCTATCTGCCTGCACATCCTACTGCCAAGTCAAAATTATTTTAGGAGGTCCGGGTTGATAGCAGTTTCCAGAAAAGCTACAAAGTCGACAATATCGATAAAATACGCCAAGTTGAAACTTTCAGGTAACCAACTGGGAAACTGGGGTAATCTTGGTTAAACTGGTCTCAAACACACCTAATAAGGTTACCCTAACAATCAAAACCAACACTTGGTCAAGTCTCACTCAAATTTGCCTAAACTAGCACTAATTACAATATAAACACCTAATTTCAGCTATATAACCAGAACTTGGCAAGATAGGAATTGGGTTGTGAGATTATACCTCAAGAGATCCAAGATGAAGGAGAAGAGGAGAAGGAGAAGGAGGAGAAGGGTCTGCTGCTGCTGCTGAGCTGCTTCTACAGCTCCTGTAGTTGCTGTTGCAGCTGTTGATGAAGCTGCTCAGGCTGCTGCTGCTGCTTGCAATCTTTTCTTTCTTTTGTTGTTGTTGCTGTAGTGGTTGTGGCTGTGTGCAGCAGCTGAAGTGTTGGGGGTTGGTGTGTTGTGGGGTGAAGTTGAAGTATGATGGGGGTGTGGTGTGGTTTTGAATGGAGTTGTTGCTGCTGTGGTTGTTTTTCACAGCAGTGCTGATGCTTTTGTTGCTGCTGAAAGTGGCTGATGTAGCTGCTGATGTGAAGAAATAGGGGCTGATGTGGTGTATCAGCTGATCTGATAACAATTGGGGCTGAAGTGTTGATATGGGGGCTGAAGTGTTGATGTGAGTGTGTAAGTGTTGGGTTATGGTGTTAGGGGCTGGTGTAGGGTTGGCTGATGTATTTTTTCAGCTGCTGAAGTTGGCTAAGGTTGGAATGTTGGAGCTGATGTGTGAGAGGGAGTAAAAGAGCACAAGGGGTTATGAAGTGGAATGGATCATGGCACATCCTAACCACCTCTCTCTCTCTCCAAAATAATGCACAACCAACATGGTTCTCTCTCTCTCTCTCTATACAAGGTCAATCCTAACCCTAATCACCTTCAACCAAGGTAAAAGCCCTTAATTAACCCACTTAGCTTAACCAAAAGGTTCAACCCATCATGGTTGCCTAAACTTGGCTAACCCACCATGGTCATCTAAACATGGTCCAACCCTAGGCCACCATGAGTCCAAAATATGAACAAGTGTGACAAGTGTGGAAATGTTATGTGCACATTTTTGCACAAAGGGCCAAAAATTCCAATTAGCAATTTTTAATCGCGATTAACATTAAAATAGCATATAATCCATCATAAAAACTGTAAAATTTCCACAAAATGCCCTATTTTAGAATTTTCCCCATTTATCGGTATTTAATTACACCGAAATATTAAAATATTCATAAAAAGTTAATATTATATTATCAAAATTCCCAAAAATGATATTTTATTTTTTCGAAATGTTACAGTATTCCCCCCTTAAAGAAATTTGGTCCCCGAATTTAAATTTAAACCCCCAAATTCTAAAACATTTCAATAAAATGTCCAAGTCAACGGGGCTCCGAAATCATCAATACATGAAACACCGCGTAGCGCAATACATGCGCATGAGTAAGGAGCAGATAACTCGAAATCAAAACTCCGTCAAGCATCTCGCAATCATCGGAGTCAAGGTGAAAACACGAATGCCAAATCAAAAGCAAACCGATATGCTATAAATCGGAACTATATATGTAAATATCAAATCTGTACATATAAGTATCTGAAGGAAATGCATGCCAAATATATCCAGGCACTGTCATCTGACCAGTCCTGCTCAGTATGAAAACACATCGCAATATCATAAAATTGTATTGTTCCATAAGAAATCAGTCCCAAAAGTGCATATGAAAACCCTGTGCATCCGGTGCGCACGGAAACCAAAATTCATACATGTGCCAAGCAGGTGCACAAAACGTCATCAAGGTGCAATGGGTGTGCATACAGCATCTGTCAAGGGCAACGTGTGTGCCTGACAGCAAAAACATGTGCATCTGACAAGCACGAAAAATCCCGATTTAATGCATCTTGTGTGCACCAAATCGCATCTCATAATAGGCACCCAACATGCGCTAAAAATCCAAATCCGGTGCATGCATCATGCAAGAAATCATAAAATCCAACATCAAGCGCCGAACATGCGCAAAATCCAATCAGGTGCATAAAGTGCACAAGGCAAATATCGAGTATCACCATAGAAATCGAAGTCCAGTGCATCTAAGTGCACAAAATACATGTCGCTGCACTGCATGCATATGTAACTATACATAATGCAAAAACCAAATCGTGTGCATGCGTACGCACAAAATCAACTCAATGTCTAAAACCCATAAAATCACAACATGTGAAACTAAGGCACAAAAACGATATCAAGTGCAACAACTGTGCAACAATCGTAAATACTTAACCATCAAATCAAATCATGCGAATAAATCGCCCAAAATACCGAAATCAAGTATGGCGGAATAGTCCCGCTCAAGCGCATCCTCCAAGAATCTCTAGCCAACTGTCGTGATCACTCATAGCATGTCTCGTCGACGATCCTGAACTCTAGCATGCCGGTGTGCGTAACATGACCACTCCTGGGTCCAAGTCTTCTCTGTGGATTACAAATCTCACGATCCATCGGCTCATCGGCCCTGTCAGGTGTGCTAACGGGGTTGATTCCGTTTCGGTACTTCTCTGGTCACCTCTCGGTCAATCCTCACGACCACTCGAAAAGCAGCATGTCACTGGCGTCGGCCTTTGGCTCTCTGAATGCACGTGACACAGCTGATCCTGGGTGCAATTATCATTGCAGCAGTATCCTGAAAGGAATCCCGCTCAAGGTCTCTTCCAAGTCTCATCTCTGCCGAACTGTCCGGAAATCATCGTCCTTTACTACATCTGCTTCTTGCTCCGGAACGGCTGCATACTCATCGAGACTCCTTCTGAAAGGTATATCCAGTAATATGCCTCGGCATGCGCATCGCATCTCTGATGTCGGCGGAGTGGAACGTCATTATATCCAGATCTTGCACGAACCTCTTACTCCATTTTTCTCTAATGTCGACTGCTTCGAACTCGTCTCGTCGTGGCTGCATGGACTGAGCTCCAACGGCTATCCTCGTACCTGGAGTCTCCCAAGAATGCATCTCACCATCTAGCGTCCGAATTAAGTCGAGCCATCCGATCGATTTGTCAAGACCTCATAATCCCCCAAGAGCTCAACATCTTGGGTACAGTATAATAGTATCGAGTACATACCACAGCATCGGTGGTCCAGCCGTAGAAGGGCAAACCCAAGCCTCACTAATGGCGCTGCAGAACTGCCGCAAACCCTAAGGTTCAAAGGCTTTCACACGGTCATTAAGTCGAGTTAGGGTTTCATTCTTCTAGAGGGACCATAGAATTACCTGGATGTCTTTCCGAATACTTTAAACTTGGAATAATAGGTTATTGACATTCGATCTTCTCTGTCGACTCTCAACGTCTCCGCGTGAAGTCGTCTCTAGCTAGAATCAATCTATCTGATGACCTCATATCGGGGTAGCGAACGATCCACATGTCCTAGTCATTCATCCTTAGTGACTAGCGACCTTCTATAATCTCTTAGTACAATCTCGTACTGCAATAGCTCCAACATTTGGGCGATATCTCGTTGTTCGCAGCAATAACTGGCTCACGCGTCTGCACGCTGAACAATGCCTCAATCATCACGAATGAGCAATACATCAATGGTCATCAAAATCTGGCTGGCCTCTGTCCGTGGCCCAATCCTCTGGTGCTGATCTGCGCGTCCGAGAAATCTCCTACAGCGACCCATCCAACGCTCATGGCGCGAAAACACAGTAAAAAGACACATCTCAGCAATCGTGTGTCGCCAGAATCACGCCCTGGTCAGTCCTCGTTCGTGACGAGCTCATGCTGACCGCAACTCTAGCCGTAGCTCTCACTGCCCGTAATCGTGGCAGCAAAACCATAACTGGTACCGATGAGGCTTTATCAGGAAGGAATATAATACTGAACAAGGAAATGTACATCCTAAGGCTTCTTAAGTGGAGTGGCGTAACGTAAATATGCCGCGGACATACCCACGGTACGTCACTCTACTTTAGTCACCTATTGCATCAACCAAGGGCCATCCTATGCTCCGAAGGTGAAACCTAACGCTCTGATACCAACTTTGTCACGTCCCGAAAGTACGGAACATGACCGGCAGTTTGGTGACGAACGTCTCAAAGCGTACGTGCTCTAAGTAAGCTGAGCCCAGAAATCCAAACCAAGAAAAGTAGTAGAGTGTAGGAAAACCACTATAAGTCAACCAGCTAGCAATATAATATACAACGCCTAAAGCCGAGGATCACAATAGAAAAAGGGAACTCAACAGCATGAAACCCAGAGAAATATAACGTGCGACTCTAAGGTCGAAAGAACAAACATTACCGGTCTCTATCTCAAATAAGTACATGTTTAGTTGATGGAACTTCTAGATACAACTGAAATATAATATACAATGTATAATGGTGGGTACGATACAAATAAACACACCTACTAGCAAGTCACCCGAAAGGAACAGCGCCCGCAAAGCTGTAATGAAATCCGTACGGCAACACCTGTAAGAAACTGGGGCACAACGGGGGTGAGTTGCCAACTCGTGAGTAGAAAAAGATCTACGAACAAAAATCGCATGTATGACGCAATCCTAGGTCATACGATCATAATATATAATCCTCAAATATATAACCAGCAATCTATAACATGACTAGGGTAAATATCTAACCCAAGTGTAAACCCACGTGCCCGTGTCAGTGCCTCAGGTAGCAATATGTCATATGGATGATATATGAATGCATGAAACAGAATGCATGTACTGAAGAAAACTGCTTTCATAAATTTATGAGATTTCTGTATTTTTAAAATGAGGTATCATAAATGAAATCAGCATAAACAGTGCCTAGCATCGGCACAAAACATAAATCCCAGTATCTCGATATCTCTGTATCACAATCTCTGTACCTCAATATCTCAAGTCTCAATGTCTTAATCATAATAACCAGGGCGCCGTCAGTCCAGATCGGCCCCTACTATCCATCTCATGACTACGACGGTATCCTCCGGATATCCGACGTGTCGGGTAAAATCACCGGTCGGTAGTGCTCCCCTGCCAGGCTCAACGCCATCTCCTGCGATCTTCTTGCCCCGGGGTACCGCACCGGGCCCACCATGTACCCGAAATGGTTCATCCGCCTCCTCGAATCGGGTCTCGAAATCCATCAGCAAAACTCATGGTGGACAACTCATACATCATGGGAAAACCGCATTTTTTATTTAAGAAGAGAAAGCAGTTTATATATGTTTTGCGGTTTTCCTCCAAAACCAGAAAATCTCAAGGAAAACCGAATACAAATCATCAATAGCATGTAAAATCATGAATATAAGCATGAGAATCCATGAATGCGGCATATAATGAATAACAGTATACATGAAGTGACAAGTAATAACTACAATGTCAAGCTGGCATATATAGCATGTACACTAATATCATGTCACTATTAGCTAACAAGCTAAATCAAGCAATAATTATTCTCTACGTGTACGTGACATGGAAATTACCGATGAAGATGTGTGTGAGCCGGCAAGTAAGTGTATGTGGAACAAACGCATCATCGGTAATGGTGCTGGTGTCCTAACAGCATGATATCAATAATGGAATATGAATCACAATAAGTATGCGATGCAGAGCAACAATAATAATATGCGGGAGCTGAATACTAACACAATGATCGCTAAACTGCATCTAATGTCATAAGAGTCATATAGCTACACCACTATAAGGCTGAGCTAAAGCTAACAGTATGTAAGGGAAACCGCTTAACCTCTGAGTCGATACATATATATATACATATATAGTCGGTGATCCCGCCTCGATTATATCACATCCGATACCATATCTCTATAATCAGTTATTCCCAAATCAAGAGTGCGGATCAAACATCAAAACATAGCTCGTACGTAAATCAGTCGTACGTCATCCCCAAATCTGGGTACGGGTCAATATCACATTCGTCATATCATTCATCTGGTATTCTCTTTAATCAAATATCAAAATCCAGGTACTGACCTACATCTAATACAAAGCTAACATCATCACTATAATTATGATCTGGCTACTGATCGACAGTCTCGTAAAAATCGATATCATCATCACATATCATCTCAAGGAGTATACATCGCCGAATGCGGCCTATCATACTAATCTTGTCATATCATATCATGTCATATCTCGTAACATAATCACATGTCGACCATTTAATATATATGTCACCATTCCTATGGCATCATCATCCCCAAAAATCCTCTAAAACATCAAGACGTATCTCAATTATGAATTTTATCATATCACCGATATCATAATGTCGGATCAAAAATCATCGACTCATCTCAAACCCAAATATCATCCTCAAATCTGTATGTGAACACATAGTCCCATACCCACGTGAACACATAACTATATAGAATCCCATAACCATATAAGAAATAAGGATGTATGCAAGTATGTATGTGCGTATATGCATGTGTAGTGCACCCACTACCTTAGGGTTTCGCGACACTAAATCATCCAACACACTAATGTCCATCCAAAACATCACCATTAATCCCAAATAACATATAATAATTGTTGGTGTATATACACATCCGTATACATCACCACGAACTGCGGGAGTGCTATACGCCATCCACCCGACTTCTCGCCGTAGATATAAATCTACTCACCTTGATATATGCGTGCCGGTGCCGATGTCGCCATTTGCATCTCCAATGCCTCGACGCCACGTGGGGTACCTACAAGGATATCACACGCTAAAACACATGAAAATCACATCGGAAACCAAAATGGTACACGCTACGCTCATAGGTAAAAACCTGTAGCCTCGCGTGCAAACATAGCCAATATCCCTCTGCCGTTGGCGTTCAAACGCCACCCGACAGAAACGAATCATCGAAAACTAAAATCCATACGAAAACAAGTCGTAAATCATGCGCCAACTCAAGAAAATCAACCCAGATTCTACCCTGATTAGAATCAGACAAAACTAGACATACCAGGGGTCAAGTTTACAGGTAAAAGAGCCATGCACGCAAAACGAGGCAGTTCCCTCCTGCTCTGGCCGCAAAGGGATTAAATCTGCGGCCGGAGTAAGGTGGTTGGGGCTAGGATTTTGGGTATTTGTTCCTATCTGCCTGCACATCCTACTGCCAAGTCAAAATTATTTTAGGAGGTCCGGGTTGATAGCAGTTTCCAGAAAAGCTACAAAGTCGACAATATCGATAAAATACGCCAAGTTGAAACTTTCAGGTAACCAACTGGGAAACTGGGGTAATCTTGGTTAAACTGGTCTCAAACACACCTAATAAGGTTACCCTAACAATCAAAACCAACACTTGGTCAAGTCTCACTCAAATTTGCCTAAACTAGCACTAATTACGATATAAACACCTAATTTCAGCTATATAACCAGAACTAGGCAAGAAAGGAATTGGGTTGTGAGATTATACCTCAAGAGATCCAAGATGAAGGAGAAGAGGAGAAGGAGAAGGAGGAGAAGGGTCTGCTGCTGCTGCTGAGCTGCTTCTACCGCTCCTGTAGTTGTTGTTGCAGCTGTTGCTGAAGCTGCTCAGGCTGCTGCTGCTGCTTGCAATCTTTTCTTTCTTTTGTTGTTGTTGCTGTAGTGGTTGTGGCTGTGTGCAGCCGCAGAAGTGTTGGGGGTTGGTGTATTGTGGGGTGAAGTTGATGTATGATGGGGGTGTAGTGTGGTTTTGAATGGAGTTGTTGCTGCTGTGGCTGTTTTTCACAGCAGTGCTGATGCTTTTGTTGCTGCTGAAAGTGGCTGTTGTAGCTGCTGATGTGAGGAAATAGGGGCTGATGTGGTGTATCAGCTGATGTGATAACAATTGGGGCTGAAGTGTTGATATGGGGGCTGAAGTGTTGATGTGAGTGTGTAGGTGTTGGGTTATGGTGTTAGGGGCTGGTTTAGGGTTGGCTGATGTATTGTTTCAGCTGCTGAAGTTGGCTGAGGTTGGAATGTTGGAGCTGATGTGTGAGAGGGAGTAAAAGAGCACAAGGGGTTATGAAGTGGAATGGATCATGGCACACCCTAACCACCTCTCTCTCTCTCTCTCCAAAATAATGCACAACCAATATGGCTCTCTCTCTCTCTCTGTTTCTCTCTCTCTCTCTACACAAGTTCAATCCTAACCCTAATCACCTTCAACCAAGGTAAAAGCCCTTAATTAATCCACTTAACTTAACCAAAAGGTTCAAACCATCATGGTTGCCTAATCTTGGCTAACCCACCATGGTCATCTAAACATGGTCCAACCCTTGGCCACCATGAGTCCAAAACATGAACAAGTGTAACAAGTGTGGAAATGTTATGTGCACAATTTTGCACAAAGGGCCAAAAAATCCAATTAGCGATTTTTAATCGTGATTAACATTAAAATAGCATATAATCCATCATAAAAACTGTAAAATTTCCACAAAATGCCCTATTTTAGAATTTTCCCCATTTATCGGTATTTAATTACACCAAAATATTAAAATATTCATTAAAAGTTAATATTAAATTATGATAATTCCCAAAAATAATATTTTATTTTTTTGAAATGTTACACCTTTTTGGGGGCTTGTTTTACAAAGGAGGTGCTGCCAAATTTTAAAGGAAGTAAATTTAGACTTTAAAGAATTTTGATAGAGATTTCAAAAGTTTTAATAATGTTCTTTTCACTTACTACTTTGATGGTTTAGATTGCTGGGTTTTCGGTTTACTTAAATTGCGTTATGCCTGTAGACGTTACGTGGTTTAAGGGCCGTCATGTTCCAAATTTCGGGTCGTGACAAAGTTGGTATCAGAACGCTAGGTTTTACCTTTCGGAGTGTAGGATGACCTTGGTATGATAGAGTAGGTAGCTTAATCAGAGTGATGTAGCGTGTGTATGTCCGCGGCATACTTACGACATGGTACACCGCCTAAGTGACCTAAGTACTAATTGCTTGAAATTCCTTCCTTGATGATACATATCCTTGTGATTCGATTTCCGTGTTCTTATCGAATCCTATTTCCATTTTAGCCTTTATGCCGCCAATGACTCTGAGGGCTCAGAGAGAGGCAGCGAGAGCCGAGGTCAGAGTTGACTCATTCGGGACGAGGACTGACCAGGATGGTACGCTCGTTGCATAGGAGCAGATTGATCCGCCTTCGATAAATCGTATCGCCAGGCTTGAGGCAGATATGCAGGACTTGCGCCAGATGATGAGGTCGTTGGTTAAGGCCAGTCGAGCGCAGCGACGGGAGGTTGCCACCCCTGTTACCCAGTTATTCCTTGCTATCAGCACACAGCATTGTGTCACTTATACGGCAGCAGTGGATGCAGCCCTAGTTGTTGAGGCAAGTCTTTCCGAGACATTGGGAGTTTCAGGACCGAGGAGGACTCGTACAGGTGTATCAGCCCAGAGTCAGAGGCTTAGTCACCATAACAGATTTCGTGCACGTCGCGGGAGTAGCAGAGGCTTGAGGAGAGGCCAGTTGTTTAGCTATTATCCCTAAGAGGGTCAATAGCCATCGTATGGATATTTCCGGTGCGGGAGTTTCCATCACCTTGTCATAGATTGTACCTTGGTACGCCAAAGGAGGGCAGCAGTACCATATGATACCTTACCACCTTCACCTCAGAGAGCATTTCCCCTTGCGCCTGTTGTCTCACTGCGTTAGACTTATGTTCAGAGAGGTCGTGGTCGCGGAGGGTTTGTTCGAAGGGTACAGGATGGTAGAGGAGGGAGACAGCCAGTTGCAGGTAGAGGGTAGGCACGAGCGGTTGCTTCTACTCATCGGGATGCGTGGGCTTCCAATGCAGAGTTTTCAGGTATTCTTAATTCGTATGCTTTTTTGTTGCGCAAGTTGTTTAATTTGGGATCTTTGCACCCATTTGTTCTACACACTTCGTGCCGAGGTTGGGCCGAGAGTCGTGTATGCTGTTAGTGTATATGCCCTAGAGGCCATTACTGTATCATACTAGTTTGTATATTACTTGATGGAAGCTTGGGATATTCACAGTTGTATATACAATCTTGCTCGAAAATGGTAGTATGCTACTTGGTTTGTCTCTGCTTTAATATGTGCAGGTGTTTCTTTTAGCATATTGCTGATATACATATTAGTAGAGCCCTTAGGATCTTTGCTTGATTACCAGCGTTGTGATGGCGCTCACACTCGTGGGAGCTGGGTGATCTTTAAGCACATCCTTATACAGGTCCCTAGTCGTTGGACTATCGAGACAGGGCATCGATACTCCGGAGTAGACTAGCATATGCGCTTCTCATCCCAGTGTGGGAGACGGTCTGTCCCACAGCCGTCAGTACGTCGTACTTGAGATAGTATGCGGGTGCTCGTTGGGTTACGAGTACACTGGACAGGACTCGTCGGGGACTGTTGGTTGGTATTATACCTATCGTCAGTTATCAGTTCCCAGGTGACATGAGTACAGCTTAGTCCACTGACTTGACACTGTCACTTCGCCTCGAGTGTGTTCCCACTGCACTTTGATTACTACCCTACCACGGCTCAAAGGAGTCGTGCAAACAGGTAGTTTTTGGGTGCAGTCCCGAAGCACTTGGAAGCAGTGACGGTTAGACAGGATTCGTCTCTCCCGGTATTAGGGGTTGACATCGCGCTGTGTCTAGGAGAGCCATTACACGAGTAGTCCCTGGCCAGGGCAAGCGAGATATACTGGTAGGTTTCCAGTGTTATCTCAGGGTGTTCTGGGCTACACTCCGACACGACTTGTACCGCTATTAGGGGACTGACGTTCACTGCCCCCCTAGGCCCGCCATGCGATGTATCAGACGAACAGACCGGACTGTACGGAGATTGTCACATACAGGCTCAGTAGGAGTTCAGATGGGGTTCACCTCGTCAGTCTTCTTATCGACATCTACCTGGGGACCGTTACGTACAGCTAGTGCCGCTTGCGGTCTGTGGTTAAACCCACTGCTAGCGTAGTGTCGAGTCTTTAGAGTCCCACACAGAGAGCTATTCGCCTTTAGGCAAAATGAGTAGAGGTCGCATGGTTTTGCGACAGGGTTCGTTCGCATCCGCGCACTTGTGCACGTTTGCTGTCCGGACAGTTTATACTAGCAGGCTTTGGTTTAAGCCGGATCCTAGTATATGTTTTGGGATTGGTTTTTCTCATTGTATTCGTGTTCCTCGGATCACGAATGCGGGTGCGTATGCACAGTTGCTTGAGACAGAGGGAGAGGACCTTGATTAGGGTTAATGGCTATTGTCATTTTATTAACCCTAATGCTTATGTGTGTGTTATAGTTAATTGATAATTAGTTTAATAATTGTGCATGGTTATGGTTGTTGACCATTTGACCTCTTTGACTTGTTGACCTAGGTTGACAATTTGACCATCATCATTTCTTTTGGAAGATGCTTTTTGATACTTGCAAATTGAAATGATAATGGTCATGTCATGATTAACCATGACAATTATCTTACTAATTATCTAATTAAAATAATACACATATATTTGTGAGAATGGTTGATTCTATTCTCATTCTATCATTTCATTTCTCTCTCTTGTTCTTCCTCTCCCTCAAGCTCTCCCCTCTCATTTGTTGAGAAACACTTGAGCTTGAGAAAAACCCTCTCTTGATCATCTTTACTCTCATCTAGTGTTGAAGGACTAGCACTTCTTGAACCCTAGTTATTTCTAGCTTGGAGTTGAAGCCAAAGGTTGAGGCTTTCGGGTGGATCTTTCTTTGACGGGAGAAAACGACAAGGTGACCTCCTTCCACTACTCCAAGGAGCAAGGAGAGAAGGACATAAAGACCAAAGGTATAACCTTTCTAGCACTTAGCTAGTTTTTAGTTAGCTTTAGCAAGTTTTTGTTTAGCAAAGATCCTTTAAAGTCTAGTCCATGTTGCCTAAGCTCATAAAAATCCGATTTTTATTCCGTTTTCCGCCTCCCCGCAAGCACCGGGGTGAGCAACGTGGACTCACAGTGGTATCAGAGCCTAACTAAACATAAACTAGCTAGGTAGTGAAGTGTAACGAAGTTCGAAACCGAAAAATCCAAAAACCGAGTTTTCAAAAACCCTAGTTTCTGTTAAAAAATTTTCTGGTCAAAACAAAATTTGTTATACTCCAAAAATCGTCTCAGGGTTTTTTAAAGATAACCACCAAACCCGGTCCAGTGACTCGACCAAGGAGCCGCGGTTCCGCGGCAATAGCAAGCTATTGCCGCGCAACCGCGGCCAAGTTGGCTCTTCACTGGGTCGAGTTTGGTGCATAGTATCTCTGGCTTGGTTTTAGGATTTTTAAGATATGTTATATGTGCCCAGAATTTCCAGAATAGAAATTTATTTTTGGGGGCCTATAAATCCGTATTTTTTTCCGAACTTCACTACACTTTGACTATGACGGTTATATCTGTGATGTTTGGATGTATTGAACGTCGGCTAATCGCTATATGTCGATTAGTCGGGGTTATACATATCTGTGATCTGTGATTGATACTGGTTTGTGTATATGAATGGGTTGGATTGTCGCGGGTGAATAGCCGGGGTGGATGTGAGATGAGTGTTGCTTTTTCTTTCATTCATTGTAACATGTAAATTGATGTAATATTATTATTTGTTTGGCCGCACAACCGGGTCGGGGTTGTAGCCGTCATTGTATAATTCTTTTTACTGTTTTTGCTCCTAGGATAGACCCATGGAGAGGGTGCACAAACTACCGGGTATCTCGAAGTGCCGAGTGGCCTACTCACGGTGGTGAGGGAGGTTGCTTCGCTTCGGGTACTTGGCGGGTAGTTTGCCGCACCCGTAGGGGTCTTGGGTGGGGTATTTGGCTATTCACCGCGACCGTGTAATCCGCTTTTCGTTGCAGGCTCGAACGGATTGCGGATTCCTAGTATATCCAATGTATTCATCTGTGATCTGTAATGTCTATCATTGCTATATATTTATATATGATAACTATTTAGGCGTTGCTTATGTTTTACAGCCGCGCTAGCCCAGCCCCCGCTCTGTCGTTAGTTAAGTAACCTAACGGGTGATGACGGGGCCCCGTGGCGAATGCGAATGGCATAAGCTTACGTCATATTTTGGTTGTTTTCTGCAATGGTAGGATTAAATGATGGGACGCATTAAAAGAACTAATGCAAGAAAATAAACCAAGTAAAAGTCGAATGGAACACTTTGAAAACCACTCGGTTCTTTTCAAAACTAAACTTTTAAACGTGGAGCTTGAACCACTCCTTTTAAAAGCTATCTCGTTCCATCGATTATATCAAGTTCACTACGTTCACGGTTTCGCCAAAACCATCCGTAGCCCTCCATCATTTCGGTTAAATATTCGGTAGTATTCAAGCTATGTATTTTGACCTCACGCCAAGGCATAGTGATTGGTTGCTGCCGGATATTTATCTGTTGCATAGATAGAATGCGTTGGTTTGAGACAGTCGTACTGCCGTTTTGGCCTACGTCAAGGGTAGGTACGGGTGGGTTCAAATTAACCAGGATAATGATGGGAAGAACTTGACATGTGACTTATGACATTTTGACCTCACGCCAAGGTCATAAGAGCATGGGGAAAAAATCCATATCGGGAGTTTCATAAGTACTGAAACTTGCTAGCGCTGCATACCATTTGGAGTGTGATGATTCTGGTAGGATTCCTTCGGTTTTATCACGCGATGATATTTGGATCCCGATCCTACTGTGAGTATATGCTACTCCTCGGGAAAACTCTCACTTAACAATCAATGCTATAAACTTAGTAGGTCTCTAGAAAGGTGTTAGTGGGGCTACGCCCACAGGGAAAAGAGGTTACTTAATTAAGGAACTTCGCGAAAGCGTTGGAAAACCTCCCTCGAAGTACCGACACTGGCCTGGATGAACGGTTAAGCAAGTATTGTACGGTGAGAGTGATCCTGACTAATCCTTTCTTTACGGTTTGAGAAGGGATTCGAGAGACAGTGGGAGCCATCCAGTTTAGACAAACTAAAAACCACTCTAAACTTGCAAGAGCATCATGCTAAAGTGTTTCTTTTCTCTCTCCTAATTGCAGCGACCATTCAACATGACCGGACTTAAGTTATTACTAGATAAAAACATATTGACAGGGCCAAACTACAAAGATTGGCTCAGGAATGTCAAGATGGCAATCACTTACGACAAGTTGGGGTATGTCCTTACCACCAAAGCTCCCCCTGTCCCAGGTCCTACCTCCAGCGTCGCGGATAAGGAAATCCGTAAGACATGGGAGATCGATTGCGCGAAGGCCAAATGCCTCGTACTAGCCTCGATGGACAACGAACATCAGAGGAGGCACGAGAATATGGACCTTGAGTCCATATTTCTTCATACAAAAGAACTGTATGGAGAGCAGTCTCGTATCGCAAGATACGAAGTGTCGAAGAAGCTTTTTTCGGCAAGGTTGGCCGTCGGATCATCGGTAGCGGAACACGTGCTTAAGATGATTGGCTACATTGAGGAGCTCGCGGACCTTGGGACCACGTTGGAGAATGAACTCTATACTGATTTGATTCTCAAGTCCCTTCCTTCCACTTACGCCCAGTTCATTCTTAACTTCAACATGCAAGGAAAGGAGGTTGAACTTTCCGAACTTCTGAACATGTTGAGGACTGCTGAGGGCACCCTACAGAAGGGTAGGGAGACATCCACTTTGTTTGTAGGAGGATCTTCCTCTTCTAGGTCCAGGGCGAAAGCCAAGGGCAAGAAGAAGAAAGCCCCCGCCAAACCAAGAGGCGGTGTCAGTAAAGTGGATACGAAGGGAAAAGGAAAAGCAACAAAGGTAGCGGGAAAGCTGGTGGGGAAGGAAGAATGCTTCTATTGTCACAAAAGTGGTCACTGGAAACAGGATTGCAAGGCTTGGAAGGCCAGAACACAGGATTTGAAGCGAGTTGCAGCTTCAGCTTCAGGTGTGTATGTTATTGAAAACTGTCTATCAATAAACTCTACATCCTGGGTATTGGATACCGGATCAGGATCTCATATCTGTAATTCTTTGCAGGCGTTGAGAAAGCGTAGAGTTTTGAAGGCAGGTGAAATGACCCTCAGAGTTGCGAACGGTGCTAGCATGGATGCTGAGGCCGTGGGGGACTATCACCTGGGATTGTCGGATGGACATTTTTTGGTTTTGCGTAGTTGTTATTATGTACCAAATGCAACATGTAATATTATTTCTGTATCTTTATTATCTAAAGAAGGTTATGAATTTGCATTTGTAAGTAATGTAGTGAACATTCACCTTAATCAAGTTTTGATTGGGTCAGGTACATTGAACAACGGTATATACGTATTAAACCAGCCACAGATTTTCAATGTCCAGAATACACAAAAAATAAAGTCTCCAGAAATCAATAAAACTTTCTTATGGCATTGTAGACTGGGTCACATCAATGAGAAAAGGTTGACTAAGTTACATGCAGAAGGATATTTGGATTCGTTCGAATATCAATCGTATGCAACTTGTCAATCCTGTCTCAAAGGAAAGATGACAAAGACTCCGTTCACTGGACAGGGAGAAAGAGCGAGCGAGCTCTTGGGACTCGTACACAGCGACGTGTGCGGTCCAATGTCTACACATGCGCGAAGCGGTTATTCTTACTTCATTACTTTTACGGATGATTTCTCAAGATTCGGACATGTCTTCTTGATGAAGCATAAATCCGAAGCTTTTGATAAGTTCCAGGAATATAAGAATGAAGTAGAAAAACAAACAGGCAAAAATATCAAGGCACTGAGATCTGATCGAGGTGGTGAATACTTGAGTGCCGAGTTCCTGGGTTACTTAAAAGAGAATGGAATTCTCTCTCAGCTTACTCCTCCATACACTCCGCAACATAACGGTGTATCGGAGAGACGGAACCGAACCCTATTGGATATGGTACG
The DNA here is from genome assembly GCA_030015575.1 of Agapanthus africanus. Taxonomy (NCBI): domain Eukaryota; kingdom Viridiplantae; phylum Streptophyta; class Magnoliopsida; order Asparagales; family Amaryllidaceae; genus Agapanthus; species Agapanthus africanus. The sequence goes on from CM057341.1 coordinate 392,859,802, forward strand.
GTCCATGATGAGTAACGCTGAGTTACCGCGATCGTTCTGGGGATATGCGCTAGAAACAGCTGCATACCTTTTGAACCGTGTTCCTACTAAGACTGTGCCTACCACACCATATGAGTTATGGAGTGGGAAGAAACCCTATCTTCAATACCTGAAGATTTGGGGATGTCGAGCTTATGTCAAAAAGCAGCATACAGACAAGCTCGAGGCACGCTCAGTACTGTGTAAGTTTGTGGGATACCCAAAGAACTCCAGGGGGTATCTTTTCTATTACGCAGAGGAACAAAAAGTCCTTGTTTCTCGTAATGCCCACTTTCTAGAACACCAGTTCATAGAAAAAGAATTAAGTGGGAGCGTAATAGAACTGGAAGAAATTCCAGAACCACGAGCTATTACTGAAAGCTTAGTAGAACCAGAGGGTTCGAAAGATCAGGACATTCCCACGCCACTCCGCAGGAGTAGTAGGCAGTCTCATCGGTCCGAGAGATACTACGGTTTTCTCATTGACGGGGATAGAGAGGATTGCATCATAGACTTTGATGAGCCTACTAGCTTCCAGCAAGCCATTCAGAGCGTCGACTCGGTACAATGGCTGGATGCAATGCGGACCGAAATGGAGTCCATGTACACCAACAAAGTATGGACGTTGGACATTGCTCCAGATGGGGTAAAACCCGTAGGATGCAAGTGGATCTTCAAAAGGAAGATTGGTGTAGATGGACAGGTTGAGACCTATAAAGCTAGACTGGTAGCAAAGGGTTTTCGTCAGCGACCTGGTTTGGACTATGACGAAACCTTTTCTCCAGTAGCTATGCTGAAATCCATTCGGATCCTTCTTGCCATTGCTGCCTTCCACGATTATGAGATTTGGCAGATGGACGTAAAGACAGCTTTTCTAAATGGTTATTTAGAGGAGTGTGTCTATATGGATCAGCCAGAGGGTTTCATTCAGAGTGGGAGCAGCGGAAAGGTGTGAAAGTTGCTTAAGTCCATTTATGGACTAAAGCAGGCATCGCGGAGTTGGAACATATGTTTTGATGAGACGGTCAAGGAATTTGGCTTTATCAAAAATCCAGATGAACCATGCATCTATTGTAGATTTGTAGCGAGAAATGTGGTATTCCTCGTTTTATACGTGGATGACATTCTCTTAATAGGGAATGACATTCCTATGCTACAATCTGTCAAGGGGTTCTTGTCACACAGGTTCTCCATGAAAGACCTGGGTGATGCCTCATACATTCTGGGTATCCGGATCTACCGTGACAGATCCAAGAGGATATTAGGACTTTCGCAGTCCAGGTACATCGACACCATACTGAAGAGATTCAGTATGGAAGATTCCAAGCGCGGTAATCTACCGGCTTGTCACGGGATCACCCTCTCTAAAGAGATGTCTCCCAAGACTGATTTGGAGAGGGATCGCATGTCTATTATACCCTACGCTTCTGCGGTAGGCTCTATAATGTATGCGATGTTGTGTACTAGACCGGATGTGGCATATGCACTGAGTATGGTAAGCAGGTATCAGTCAAACCCTGGGGAGAAACATTGGATAGCAGTAAAGAACATTCTCAAGTACCTGAGAAGGACTAAGGAGATGTTCTTGGTGTATGGCGGAAAAGACCTGCAGATTGAGGCCTTTGCTGACTCCAGCTTCCAGAGTGACAAGGATGATTCCAAGTCCATGTCGGGTTTTGTCTTCACCCTCAATGGAGGGGCGGTGTGTTGGAAGAGCTCCAAACAGGAAACCGTTGCTGACTCGACTATGGAAGCTGAATACATCGCTGCATCTGATGCCGCAAAAGAAGCTGTCTGGATGAGGAAGTTCTTGAGAGAACATCAGGTGGTTCCGTCCATTGTTGACCCAATACCTCTGTATTGCGACAACAACGGGGCTATAGCTTTAGCGAAGGAACCCAGGTCCCATCAGAAATCCAGACACATTTTAAGGCGGTATCACCTGATCAGGGAGATCGTAGATCGCCAGGAGATCGAGGTCCGGAGAGTTGCATCAGAGGATAACACTGCAGATCCATTCACCAAGGCCATGCCCCAGACTCAGTTCGAGCGGCTGATCGAGATGATAGGTCTTCGATACGCCAGTACATGGCCTTAGTGCAAGTGGGAGATTGTTAGTGTATATGCCCTAGAGGCCATTACTGTATCATACTAGTTTGTATATTACTTGATGGAAGCTTGGGATATTCACAGTTGTATATACAATCTTGCTCGAAATGGTAGTATGCTACTTGGTTTGTCTCTGCTTTAATATGTGCATGTGTTTCTTTTAGCATATTGCTGATATACATATTAGTAGAGCCCTTAGGATCTTTGCTTGATTACCAGCGTTGTGATGGCGCTCACACTCGTGGGAGCTGGTTGATCTTTAAGCACATCCTTATACAGGTCCCTAGTCGTTGGACTATCGAGACAGGGCATCGATACTCCGGAGTAGACTAGCGTATGCGCTTCTCATCCCAATGTGGGAGACGGTCTGTCCCACAGCCGTCAGTACGTCGTACTTGAGATAGTATGCGGGTGCTCATTGGGTTACGAGTACACTGGACAGGACTCGTCGGGGACTGTTGGTTGGTATTATACCTATCGTCAGTTATCAGTTCCCAGGTGACATGAGTACAGCTTAGTCCGCTGACTTGACACTGTCACTTCGCCTCGAGTGTGTTCCCACTGCACTTTGATTACTACCCTACCACGGCTCAAAGGAGTCGTGCAAACAGGTAGTTTTTGGGTGTAGTCCCGAAGCACTTGGAGGCAGTGACGGTTAGACAGGATTCGACTCTCCCGGTATTGGGGGTTGACATCGCGCTGTGTCCAGGAGAGCCATTACACGAGTACTCCCTGGCCAGGGCAAGCGAGATATACTGGTAGGTTTCCAGTGTTATCTCAGGGTGTTCTGGGCTACACTCCGACACGACTTGTACCGCTATTAGGGGACTGACGTTCACTGCCCCCTAGTCCCGCCATGCGATGTATCAGACGAACAGACCGGACTGTACGGAGATTGTCACATATAGGCTCAGTAGGAGTTCAGATGGGGTTCACCTCGTCAGTCTTCTTATCGACATCTACCTGGGGACCGTTACGTACAGCTAGTGCCACTTGCGGTCTGTGGTTAAACCCACTGCCAGCGTAGTGTCGAGTCTTTAGAGTCCCACACAGAGAGCTATTCGCCTTTAGGCAAAATGAGTAGAGGTCGCATGGTTTTGCGATAGGGTTCGTTCGCATCCGCGCACTTGTGCACGTTTGCTGTCCGGACAGTTTATACTAGCGGGCTTTGGTTTAAGCCGGAACCTAGTATATGTTTTGGGATTGGTTTTTCTCATTGTATTCGTGTTCCTCGGATCACGAATGCGGGTGCGTATGCACAGTTGCTTGAGACAGAGGGAGAGGACCTTGATTAGGGTTAATGGCTATTGTCATTTTATTAACCCTAATGCTTATGTGTGTGTTATAGTTAATTGATAATTAGTTTAATAATTGTGCATGGTTATGGTTGTTGACCATTTGACCTCTTTGACTTGTTGACCTAGGTTGACAATTTGACCATCATCATTTCTTTTGGACGATACTTTTTGATCCTTGCAAATTGAAATGATAATGGTCATGTCATGATTAACCATGACAATTATCTTACTAATTATCTAATTAAAATAATACACATATATTTGTGAGAATGGTTGATTCTATTCTCATTCTATCATTTCATTTCTCCCTCTTGTTCTTCCTCTCCCTCAAGCTCTCCCCTCTCATGTGTTGAGAAACACTTGAGCTTGAGAAAAACCCTCTCTTGATCATCTTTACTCTCATCTAGGGTTGAAGGACTAGCACTTCTTGAACCCTAGTTACTTCTAGCTTGGAGTTGAAGCCAAAGGTTGAGGCTTTCGGGTGGATCTTTCTTTGACGGGAGAAGACGACAAGGTGACCTCCTTCCACTACTCCAAGGAGCAAGGAGAGAAGGACATAAAGACCAAAGGTATAACCTTTCTAGCACTTAGCTAGTTTCTAGTTAGCTTTAGCAAGTTTTTGTTTAGCAAAGATCCTTTAAAGTCTAGTCCATGTTGCCTAAGCTGATAAAAATCCGATTTTTATTCCGTTTTTCGCCTCCCCGCAAGCACCGGGGTGGGCAACGTGGACTTACATATGCTAGATCAGCCGTTTGTTGTGTTTACTCATGTTAGCGATCCTTTGGTTGCGCGACACGTGTTTTGGACATGTACCAATCGGATAGGAGATAGTGATTCGTCCGTCGATTTGATCCTTCTAGAGATGTTGGACTTTGACGTTCTCCTGGGCACGGACCGGTTAGCTACGTGCTATGCGTCTGTGGATTGCCGCAAGAAAATAGTCAGGTTTTGTTTTCCCGGCAAGTCAGTACTTGTTGTGCGGGGGGACAGTGGTGCCGCCCCTCCCAGCTTGATTTCAGCCTTTTTCGCTAGTCGGCTTTTAAGGAGAGGATGTCGAGGCTTCTTGGCTTTCATTGGTGATACCGGAGCCACAGTGGATTTGTTGGACGGGCTTTCTATCGTGCGAGAGTTTCCGACGTTGTTTCAGATGAGCCAGCGTCGCTTAGGGAGCGTAAGGTTCAGCTGCAGAGTTGCTTGTTGGGGGACTTGTAAGTCCGAGTGTTTCGCTTTGGGGAACTCCTACTTTGTTCGTCATGATGAAGGACGACAGTTTGAGGTTGTGTATTGATTGATCGTCAATTGAACCAAGTTACGGTACGGATTAGGCATCTTTTACCTCGCATTAACGATTTGTTTGATCAGCTCCAGGGTGCAGAAATTTTTTTTCTAAGTTTGATTTGGGATCAGGTCATCATTAGTTGCGGGTTCGGAGTGATGACATTCCGAAGGCTGCTTTTGTGCGCGCTATGGGCTTTATGAGTTTTTGGTGGTGTCGTTAGACTCACCAATGCCCTAGCAGCATTCATGGATGTGATGAACCAGATTTCTCAGGCTGTTCCTCAACCAGTTTATTGTTGTGTTATTGATGATATTCTGGTCTATTCCAAGAGTCGTGAGGAACATGAGCAGCACTTGAGGATTTTCTTTGCATACATTGGGAGAGTACCAGCGGTTTGCTAAATTCTTGAAGTGTTCCTTCAGGCTTGATAGTGTTGACTTCCTAGGTCATGTGGTTACGGGAGACGGTATTCATATGGACCCGAGGGAGATCGAGGCCGTACAGCTTTGGCCCAGACTTGTATCAGGGACAGAGGTCTGCAGATTTTTGGGCTTAGCCGGTTTTTTACCGCCGTTTCGTGCAGGACTTCTTATGTATTCGCTGCACCGTTGACCGGACTGACCAGAAAGGAAGGGGGTTCCTTTTCTTTAGACTGAGGCATGCGTGCTGAGTTTTCAGTGGTTGAAGACTTGGTAGACGACTGCACCAAATCTATCTTTGCTTTCTGGATCGGGCGACTTTGTCGTTTATTGTGATGTTTCGCTAGTGGGGCTCGATTGTGTACTGATGTAGCATGATAGAGTCATCGCTTATGCTTCCCGACAGTTGGAGGAAGTACGAGCAAGATTTATCCGACTCATGATCTGGAGATGACCGCGGTGGTCTTGCGCTGGAGATTTGGGGACACTCCTTGGACAGAGAGTCGTGTCAGATTTTCACGGACCACCAGAGCTTAATCTTCCTGCAAAGGGATCTGAGTTGAGACAGCGCTGTTGGATGGAGCTTGTGAAGGATTGTGATTTTAGGATCCTTTATTACCCGTGTCAAGGCTATTGTGGTAGCTGATGCTTTGAGTCGTAGGCCCGGGGGTAGTTTGTTCCAGTTGTGCGTAGTTCAGAGACAGTCTTTTGCAGATTTGGAGTTCTTGTGCGACAGATGAGTACAGTTTAAGTTCACCTCTACTGGGGGAAAACTTGCTCATGTCCGTGCCTGTCCACTTTTACTTAATCGTTTTCGTGAGTCACAGCCCGCCGATGCTCGTTTGTTTGAGATTCTAAGCATGTTCGGCAGGGTAAAGATTCAAGGTTCTTGATTTATGACCAGGGTGTGCTACGTTTAGGGACGCGTTTGTGTGTACCTGATACCGATGGATAGAGACGTGAGGTCCTAGAGCAAGCACATCAGTCAGCTTTCAGTGTTCACCAAGTTCCACCGAGATGTAACGTGACTTGAGAGATAGTTACGGGTGGGCAGGGTTGAAGAGTGAAGTTTCGGATTTCGTTTTGAAGTGCTTGGCTTGTCAGCGAGATAAGGTTGAGCATTTGAGACCGGCTGGAGAGTTGCAACCTTTTAACCGTTTCGGAGTGGGAATGGGAGCAGATCTCCATGAAATTTGTTGTAGGTCTACCCAGGTCTAGTCGAGGGTATGACTCCATTCGGGTAATTATTGTCCGGTTATGCTCAGTATGCTCAGTTTGCTCAGTTGTTCTTTGTTAAGTTTGTGCGTTTGCACGGAGTTCCTTCATGCGTTGTATCCAATAGAGGCATCCAGTTCACTAGCCGTCTTTGGCAGAAGCTTCAGGAACCCTTGGGTACTGGTTGAGCTTTAGCTCCGCTTTTCCATCTGTAGGCCGATGGTCAGACAAAGCGGACTATACAAACTCTGGAGGATATACTTGTGTGTACGTACTAATTGTTTGTTGGTTGTGGGATCCTCACTTGCCATTGATGTAATTCTCCTACGATAACAGTTACCAGGAGAAATTTCAGATATCAACTTTTAGGCTTTGTGTTGTAGGTTGTGTCGATCGCCAGTCTGTTTTACTGACTCTGCGAGAGTAGGATTTTTGGACCCCAGCTAGTCATGAGGCTTCAGAGAAGATCCAGTTGATTCAGGTCTGGATGAGAGCAGCCCAGTGCAGACAAAAGTCTTATGCCGACCGTAGTTGTCTTAGACTTGAGTTCGCAGTGCGAGATCATGTATTCCTACGGATTTTTCCGATGAATGGCGTGTTGAGTTTTAGGAAGATTAGTCCCAGATTGTAGGTCCTTTTGAGATCCTCGAGCGAGTTAGTACCGTTGCCTATAATTTGGCACTTCCGCCCAGATTTTTGAATTTTCACCCCGTATTTCCTTGTGTTGATACTTTCCAAATACCTTCATGACCTTTCTTACATGATTCAGCATCAGGCCATTTAGTTTGGACGCGATCTTTTCGTTCACCGGCAGCCGATAGTGTTAGTGGGTCGGCAGGTGGAGAAACTTTGGTCAAGGTTCTTGCCATCTATGGAGGTTTTTCTTTGGCGTAGCCGTCTAGTGAGGAGATCACTTGGGAGGCTGCGAGCGAGATTTGGGAGTTTTGCACTCATCTTTTTGAAGGTACGCATAGCAAGAATTTTAATTCGGGGACGAATTTTCTTTAAGGGGGGAGATTGTAACACCTTAGATTCGCGATTAGTGTTAATTAAGCAATAATGCAGGTTTTCTGTAAAAAGTATACCAATTTAGGTTCCTCACATTTTATAACAATTAATTAATATTTTATTATTATTTGTTATGGCTTGCACGCACGTGTGCACGTTAATGTGAGGGTTAGTTTGTGTTAATCTCGTTAGTGACCATGACAACATTAAGTTAATCCATCCTTGCTTTGCTTTAACCTAAACCCTTGATATTTGTTTATGAGAAGATATTTCCTTGAGTTTTGTTTAGATGAGGAGGTGGCAAGTGACTCATGGGATAAGGTTGCAAGCATTAAATGAGGAGAGGGAGAGAGTAAGTGTAAGGGTGCACTCACCCTACACTCACCCCCTCTCATCTTTATCACCTCACTCACTCATTCACCCTCATTCTCTTTCACTCTATCTCTTTCTCAATCATTTCTTCATCTCCTCTAGCCTTCAACTGAAACCTTATCATTTCATTCACTAAACCTACACCAAACTTCATTAAACCTTCATCAAATAACTTCTCAAGACTTGTTTTGCCTCTAAGATGCCTTGGAGCTTGGAAAGCTAGGATCTTTGAGCTTGTGGGAGTAAGTAATGATCTTTATCTGTTAAGTAGGTGTTTTTAATGTTGTGTAGCTTGTTAGTTTCAGTTTAGTATGTGTAAAGTTTAGTTTCGTGCAATATCGTATTTTTAGTGTAGATTTGGTGTCTCGGATGATCTGCTATCAAACAAGGTATTTGTTAGAAAAGTTCCAATCACAGTGACCTTGTGTACTGACCTAAAACCCACCATAAAAACTTGAGCCCATTCCCTTTCTAACAGGCCGCAGATTTATTGGTTCTGTCCGCAATTTGCGGCCAGAGTAGGGGCTGGTGGGTTGTGTTTTGGGGTAGGGGTCTCTGGGGTTGTGTGTGGTCTCGTGGTACTTGCAACTTTCATAAATTGTCTGTGTAGCAAAATATGGGATCACTTTGCTTGTTTTCTAGTGATTCGATTACGCGCGTTACGTTATCCGATATGGTTCGTGTCTTTGTGTATCTGTTGCTCTTGGGTTGGTTTAGTAGTGTCACTACGCACGTTAGCTACTAAATGAACACTTGAGAGTATGTTTGGAGTTGGTGCGTCAGTCAAACGTAGTATGTAGGTGATATTGGTCGATTGCTAATGTGAACTTGTTGTATTGTTGTTTTATGATCTTATGAACACAGGCGGGGAATTCGGACGCTGCGAAGAAGGCAAAGCGAGTGGTTGGCTTTACTTAGCCCAAGATCATTAGTGAGTAGATTTAACATCTACAGGGGAATCGCCCGCATGGCGTTATGCGTCAGGGCTAGATATGATATGATATTAGCCGCATGTTTATATTGCACATATAGGCATAAAACTTAATTGCATATTAATACTTGTTGTGCTTGGACTTGTACCCATTGGACACTGCATTATTATTGACGGTTCATGTTGCACGAGCACTGATTGTATGCCACCCACATCGTCGATAATTGTCATGACACGCACAACACCTATACATACGTGATATTGTATTGGTTAGGGACTTGAGACATGATCCTTATTTTCATTGTGCATATGAGATATAGCATAACTGTACACCTACATACTTACACATATGTCTTAGTATGCCAACATGATTACACATATACCTGGAGGGTATTATATCATTATTGATAGGTATAGACACATACCTTGGTATAGCTACATGTACATCATGCACACATACTTGCATGTACATCCATTTACCTGACTAGAGCTACATATACCCCTATGTGATATTGTTTTGTCACCGACATGGAGACATTGATTCTTACGATATTGCGAATATGAGATGCATCATACATACATGCTTACATATAGATACACATATCTTGCTATACCGACAGGGTTATGCATACCTGGCTATAGCTGCATGTTCACCTTTATATGATATTGTATGGACTTTGGAGAAAATAGGAACCGCATGATATATTTAATAACTTCTTGCAGTTAAATAGAGGTTTTTCCTTTATATGCTCATATTACTGTTTCATGTTGCTTATATTATATTTCATGGATTTCCGCATTGAGATATGGATTTCTATATGATGTTTTCTGGATGTTTTACTCCTGGTGATATATATGAGTGGTATGGGACACTGTTATATATGTATATATATATCAGTGGTATGGGACGCTGTTATATATGTATATAATATATATATATATATGTATATAATATATATATATATGTATATAATATATATATGTATATAATATATATATATATATACCATCATAATGATCTATGCAAGTATTCTTATGCTTTACTTGATATTTGGATACATCCACTATAAGACTTGTGTTAGAAAACCGATACGTGGATCACGAGTGTCGACATTGGACACTTAGGATTCGAGGAACGTATGTATACTGAAAACCGATACGTGGATCACGAGTGTCGACATTGGACACTTAGGATTTGAGAAACGTATGTATATTGAAAACCGATACGTGGATCACGAGAGTCGATATTGGACACTTAGGATTCGAGGAACGTATGGATATGAGTATTTATGTGTCGATGCTGGACACTAGTTTTCATGATATTTTCGGGTGTCGATGTTGGACACTCAGATTCCATGAGACTTACAGGTTATGAGGGCCGATCTGAGGGCCGATTTGAGGAATTTAGGATTTAGATTGTCTTGATGGACACTGGTCCTGCCATGATGAGGATTTCGTGAGGATGACATGTTTTATCCCATACTCCGCATTTATTTGATATGCATTTCTTCATGTATTAGTAGTACCTGATAGAGTACCTTTCCTGACTGTTGCATATACATATTGCCATTTATTGCTATCAGCTTCCATGTGATAGATTATCGCAGTACGTGCATACTTGCGATTTCCTGCATATGTTATTTACTATTCACGAGTTGGAAACTCACCCCCATTGTGCCACAGTCTATTGCAGGTAGTGCCTCAGGGCAGTCGCGGCAGGGCTTCTTCTTCCTATCGCATCATCTTTTGCAGCGGATACCGCTACGGCTGACTGTGTGCAGTTGTGCTATAGGTGGGTTTTGCGGTTATCCGATGTTGCTCATTGTATGTTCTTTGTATCCAGTACTCTCCATCTACTAGTTCATGTATTGACTTAAAGACGAGTTGTGAGGACGATATTGTATATTATTTTATGACTTTGGATGTCTTTCATGTTGTTTCACTTTATATCGTCTTTTTCTTCGCTACTGCGTCGTATATCTGTTGTAGTGGTTGTTTTCCGCCTTTGGGCATGGATTTGCTCCCGTTTGGGGATGCTTTACTTATATGTTTTGTTGTACCCTTTTTGGAGGCTTGTTTTACAAAGGAGGTGCTGCCAAATTTTAAAGGAAGTAAATTTGGACCTTAAAGAATTTTGATTGAGATTTCAAAAGTTTTAATAATGTTCTTATCACTTACTACTTTGATGGTTTAGATTGCTGGGTTTTCGACTTACTTAAATTGCGTTACGCCTGTAGACACTACGTGGTTTAAGGGCCGTCACGTGCCAAATTTCGGGTCGTGACACTAGGATTCTCAACACATGAGAGATTTTTGGGTTTAGAGGAAGAAGAAGACTTGAGGAAAACTTGGTGAAGAATGAACTAAAGAAAAGTTTGGTTGTCCTCCCCTTGAAAATAATGAACCATACTTATATTTTTAAGAGATTAAAATCTAATTAAGTGAAAATATCTAACAAATATCAACCATGGTTCAAAATATCTCAAGGGTGAGTCATGCATAATCTTTTGTCAACCTAATGAGTCATCCTCATCCAACAAATATCTCCACCTCATTTCCTCATCTCATTTAAGTTTAATTCATAAAAGAAATCAAACCCTAAATGAGGTGTCCCCTTCTAGAAGCTTTCCTGAGTAATTACGAGAATGCCCCTCATCCGTATATATATACCCGCATCTGCATTCCGAAGAATACGAATACAAAGAGACGAAAATAATACATCAATATAATACTAGGATCCGGCTTAAACCAAAGCCCACTAGTATTATCCGTCCGATCATCATACGTGCATAAGTAACGTAAGTGATCGAAGCCCTGCCGTAAAACCATACGGCCTCTACACCTATTGCCCGATGCAAGGAAACTCTCTATGTGGGACTCTAAAGACTCGACACTATGCTGGCAATGGGTTTAACCACAAGACGCAAGCGATACTAGCTGCTCGTAACGGCTACACAGGTATGTATCGATAAGAAGGCCGATGAGCTAACTCATCCGAACTCCTACTGAGCCTGTATGTGAAAATCTTTGTATAGTCAGGTCTGTTCTTCTAAGAGTATCGCATATCGGGCCTAGAGGGCGGTAATCGTCAGACCCTTAATAGCGCAATAAGTCGTTTCGGAGAGTAGCCGAAAACACCCGGAGAAACTACTAGAGTACCTACCAGTAAATCTCGCTTGCTTTGGCCAAGGACTTTGTGTAATGGCCTTCCGAACACAACGCGATATCAACACCCAATACCGAGAGAGACGAATCATATCTAACCGCCACTTCCACCAAGTGCTTCGGGACTGCACCCAACTAATACCTGTTTGCATGACTCCTTTGAGCCGTGGTAGGGTAGTAATCAAAGTACAGTGGAAACACACTCGAGGCGAAGTAGCAGTGTCAAGTCGACGGACTAAGCTGTACTCATGTCACCTGGGAACTGCTACCCGACGATAGGTATAATACCCACCAGCAGTTCCTAATGAGTCCTGTCCAGTGTACTCATAACCTAATGAGCACCTTCATACTATCTCTACTACGACGTACTAATGGCTATGGGACAGACCATCTCCCCTGCTGGGATGAGAAGCATATACACTAGTCTACTCTGGAGTATCGATGCCCTGTCTTGATAATCCTACGACTAGGGACCTATATAGGATGTGCTTATAGACTATCCAGCCCCCACTAGTGTGATTGCTATCACAACGCTGGTAATCAAGAAAAGATCCTAAGGGCTCTACCAATATGTTTAAGCAATATGCTGAAAGAAACACATGCACATATTGAGGTAGAAATAAACTGGGTAGCATACTACCATTTCGAGCAAGACTGTTACTATATCTGTGTATATCGCAAGCACCCATTATGTAATATACAATCCATTATGATACAACAATGGGCTCTAGGGCATAGATCACTAACAATCTCCCACTTGCACTAAGGCCATATACTGGCATATCGCGGAACGATGTTCTCGAATAGGCTCTTGAACACTGTCTGAGGAATAGCCTCTGTGAGTGGATCTGCAGTGTTGTTCTCCGTATCTACTATCCTCACCTTGATCTCTTAGGGATCAACGATCTCCCTGATCAGGCGGTACCGCCTCAAGATATGACTGGATCTCTGATGGGACCTGGGTTCCTTGCCTAAAGCTATCGTGCTGTTGTTATCACAATACTAAAGTATTGGATCAACAAAGGAAGGAACCACCTGAAGTTCAGTTAAGAACATCCATATCCAGACTACCTATTTTGTGGTGTCTCATGCAGCGAACTACTCCGTTTCCATCGTCGTGTCTGCAACGGTGTCCTGTTTGGAGCTCTTCCAACAGACCGCCCCTCTATTAAGGGTAAAGACATAACCCAATATGGACTTGGAGTTATCCATATCACTCTGGAAGCTGGAGTCAGCAAATGCATTGATCTGGAGGTATTTTCCGCCATACACCAAGAACATCTCCTTAGTCCTTCTCAGGTACTTGAGAATGTTCTTTACTACTATCCAATGTTTATCCCATAGGTTTGACTGATACCGGCTTACCACCCTGAGTGCGTAAGAAACATCTGGTCTGGTACACAATATCGCATACATTATAGAGCTTACCGCAGAAGCATAGGGTATAGATGTGATGCGAACCATTTCCAAATATGTCTTGGGAGACATCCCTTTTGGAGAGGGTGATTCCGTGACAAGCCGGTAGAATACCGTGCTTAGAATCATCCATACTAAATATTTTAAGTATGGTGTTTTTGTACCTTGACTGTGAAAGTCCCACCTATAAGTGCACGGCGGTGCCCCGGCCGTCTTTCCGAGGCCAAAATGCGGAAGCGATGATTTACTTTAACTGTTATACCGGAACCACCGCGCACAAAAATCCCAGATCGGGCCATTAATCTAATTCTAGCTAACTAAAGAACGGGTAGAGAGATATACCGAGCGATCCGTGTCCTTCGGTCTTCTCGTCGTCGTCCCGATCTCCCCGCGGAATCTCCGGTCTTCACCTCCTCGCCGGAACGGGCACCACATCGCCGCGTTCTTTTACGGGCTCCCACCTCTGGAGCGAGGCAACTCGGGCACGAATTTGGCGAGTCGACGTGCCCAAGAATTGCTGTAGAATAGGTGTAGTGCTATGTCTCATGGGGGTTGAAGAAGTTGCCTTTTGGTGGAGAAAATGAAACATGAACTTTTGTAGATCAACTTGGGGATTTTTCAAGCATCAAGAGAACAAAATCCTCTTGCCAAAAATTTGGACAGCCCCTAGAGGAAGTGTCCGGCCCTCTCATGTGTGGGAGTGAGGAAAATGGAGAGAGAGTGAGGAAAAGTCAAAAGGTGGGAAAGCAACTAACTCAAGCAGAAAGGAAAATGATTATCATATAAAATGATGATCACAATCCAATCCAAAACCACTCCCATCATCAACCACCATGATGAACCAAAAGTCAAGCCATGATCAAAAGAAGAACTCAAATGGTGGAGGAATTATCATGATACAACAATATGCAAATAACACCCTCCACTAACCAAATTTGCTTGCTTGCAAATAAGCCCTCTTCCACCAATTTCCGGCCAAGGAAAGATACAAATGAAAATGGCCGAAACGGAAAGCAAACTGGCAACTTCATAAAACTGGTCCCGTAATAAATTACAGGAAAACCCTGCTACTGTATATACATACCCGCATTTGTATTCCGACCGAATACAAATGCAATGAGACAAAATCTACACTGTGCAATACTAGGATCCGGCTTAAACCAAAGCCCGCTAGTATTAACCATCCGATCATGATCCGTGCAATACCGCACATATCTGATCGAACCCTGCCATATCTCCATACGGACTCTACAGCGTTTCTCCCGAAACTGGAGAAACTGGTCTGTGGGGGACTCTAAAGATTCTTCAACACCTTGGTTGTGGATTTAACCACTAGCACTTCAGAGGTATTAGCCTATACGTAACGGGCTACCAGGTATTGACTAAAAGGGACGTCGATGAGCGAACTCATCCTGACACCCTACTGAGCCTGTCAGTGACAATATCCGTACAGTCCGGTCCGTTCGTCTATGAGCATCGCATGGCGGGCCTAGGGGGTTGGTAAAAGTCAGACCCCCAAAAGCGGTACAAGTCGTGTCGGAGTGTAGCCCAGAACACCCTGAGATACTACTGGAATACCTACCAGTAAATCTCCTGCCTCGGCCGAGGGCTTTGTGTAAAGGCTCTCCTAGACATAGCGCGACCTCACCCCCAATACCGGGAGAGACGAACCCCTGAAGATCCGCTCACTTCCTCCATGTGGCTCGAGACTGTACCCAACTAAAACCTGTTTGCACGTCACCTTTGAGCGTGGTAGGGTAGTAATCAAAGTACAGTGGGAACTCACACGAGACAAATGACGATCCTCAGGTCGATGAACTAACCTATACATATGTCACCTGGGAACTGCTATCTGACGTCTGGTATAATCCTAACTAGCAGGTTCCCGGTGAGTCCTGTCCGGTGTACTCATAACCCAATGAGCACCTGTATACATCTTAGGTGAACCAACAGACACCAGTGGCTTGTGAGACCGGCCACCGCCCCTCGTCAGGGTCTCGACTGTATACACTAGTCTACTCTGGAGTATCGATGCCCTGTCTCGAAACTCCCATGACTAGGGACCTTTTAAGGATGTGCTTATAGACTACCAGCTCCCACGTATATGATCGCCCTCATACTGCTGGCAGTCAAGCATGAATCCTAGGGGCTCTATCAACATGTAATAGCGACCTGTCAGGTCACCTAAAGCAGTACACGATGATAAAGATAAACCAGATAGCATACTATCATCTTGAGTAAGACTGTCCTACCGGGATAGGTCCTCCGTCAATCATTGCAATCACGTGCCTATGATCCAATAATTGACTCTGAGGGCACTATCTCCAACAATCTCCCACTTGCACTCAAGGGTAATTATTGCGATGTCGCATACTCACAGCCCGTGTGATACCGAACACCCAACTCCTCTACTAGTCAGTCTCACAAAGCTCGTTTGCGAAACTTTTGCGTTCGAGGAATAGCCTCAGTGAGTGGATCCGCTCTGATGTTTCTTTCTATGTCTCTCTATATCTCAAGTTCGCGGAGAAAGCCATCTCCCGAAATGAGCAATACCTGTCTTAGATTATGTATGGATGTCTGATGGGACCTAGTTCATAAATGAACTCCAAATCCAAACTTCTAGACTGTATCGTCAACTGAACTTAATCAGTATCCTGCGCCATCCTTCCCTCAGTATCCACCTGGACCACCTGTCTAAAATACCGCCCCTCGTCAGAGGGAAAACTATAACTCTGACGGCCACCCTGTCGTCCAGGTCACCTTGGAAGCCTGGAATGATAACTGTCTCCTGAACGAGGCTGTCGTTATCAGACCCCTAGAACATCCACTTATGTCTTAAAACTGCTTCCGAATGTTTCTCCAGGATTGGATCAATATCATCTTATTGCACCTACTGCAAAAACAACATCTGGTGTGGTACTCATGATCGACTCAATTGCCTAAGCAAGTGATCTGCCAATCATGCACATCCCTCACCCCTTTTGTCTGTAAGACACCTTTAGAGAGGATGACTCCATCACCAGCAGGTACACCACCATGCCAGGAGCCATCCATTCTAAATACTTTTAGAATGTTGTCTAAGTACCCAGATTGGGAAACTACCCAAATCTAGATCTAATACCATAGATCCAGTAACCAGAATGTCTGATATAATATCCAAGTTATTTGTGGAGAAACTACTGTGTGACAACCAAAGTATAACCGATCGTAGTATAGGAATATCACTTCCTACTATGTGTATGTCATCCAAATACCAGGACACACATCCTACTACCTTCTTAACATATCCATCCCCTATTCTGATGAAGTCAAACCTATGACTGTCACATCAGAAATAGATGATCTATCTCCGCTATATCTGCTTTAGTCTATAAATAGACATAAGCCTCTTGTCCACCATGCTTCCGCTGCTCCCACTGACTACGACAACCCTCTGGCAGAGTCATATACACGTTCACTTCTAAAGCTAGTTTAGAACGACGCTATACTCATCCCCTGCCGGGTCTCACAGTCTGGAACAATAGCAATGGCAAGTCTGGGTAAACAAGAACCTCCCTGTCACCGTCCTTGAGGCTACCGGAGTACCTCTCGGGTGCCTGAGGTTACCCACCATATCTGCGGAGTGGCTAATGGAATGTCTAACCAGATTGAATCTTTAGGTTCTTATCAAATTTTCAGTAATCATTTGTGGTTCTGGAATCACTTCCAGTTCTACCATACTCCCACTGCTGTTTTCTGAAAAAGTCCATTTTTTATTAAAACTGTGGCGAGTTAAGAACAATATCACTATTGATCTTCCAGATGGTAGAAGGTCAACCCTCGTCATAGCCTGGGTCAACCCACAAACAGCCATTACAGAAACGTGCCTTGAGTTATCCAGAGTCTGGTTTTAAGCATAAGCTGGACAACTCCCCGTACCTTAACATCGTTAAGATACGAACTGCTCTATATCCAATATAGGACCAGAGGCACTGATTTAATTGAACCAGATTCAAATCATGCAGCTGTCTCCAGTGTATGTCAACTAAATGGTAGGAGGCCGATCAGCGTTACTCAACTTAGGAGTGCTTCCAATTACGAGTAACCTGAAAGAGAAGCAAGTTCTCTTAATCATTACTATCACCTGAATACCATCCGCAAGTATCTACATCTTCGATCACCTTGAAGAATCCCGATACTTGCAACATCTGGTTCTCTACTTTACTCGTATACCTATAACTTCTCAAAACTTGGACCCTGTATTTCTACGAAACACTTGTCTAAGAACTAGAGAAGTCATAAGTAAACAGAATATAGTACGAGGACCAACCCCTCTGTCCTAATGGACACTGGACAACATACAATCTTCTGTATAAGTCCTCTGAGTCTAACAACTCATTCCCTGTGTGTCGTAGGTTGAAAACTGTACTTATGGTTAAGAAGAATTACACCGTTGTTTAATGCTCCTTACCTAACCATCCACTGATATAGGTAAATGTCATCGACATAATTTCAAAAAGGTACATCTCACTCTATAAAAATAGACATACAGATATATCAATTTGAAATTGGTGCATTATAACGGATATTCAAAACCAAATATTCGCCGTCCGGCAAACAACCCAGGTGACTTCCTCAAATATCACTAATTACAACGAATTCCGATATAATAAGGATGATCACCTAATTCCAAATAACTTACTCCCACTCATCATCTATAAAACCATACAGATGTGAGAATCATACCTGTAAATACATACCCTGGAGTAAGTATCTAATCGGGAAATCAGTTTTCCTTTAACAGTACGCAGTGAAACTGAAACATTGAAATGTTTCGATGGGGTATCCTGGTATTCCTAGTAAGGCCTCTTCCATTATCAGATTCACAACTGTAACTGTATATTTCTTTGCCATCTCTCCAAATCACTTTATATGTCTTTAGTCATTACCTTCTGTACACCCTCTTAGGCCAAATGGTTTTCTTCCTTCCCTACCGTTCGGCACCAGCCTATGGTTTGGAAGAAGACTATCCAATAAGAATAATGGGTGTACTGTCTTAATGCTAGGAGCACTCGCAATGCGAGAGAGGGTGAAGATAAAAGACACCTGAATAAACCTTATTCCTATTTCTCCTGAACCAGAATCCATCCCCGAACTGGAACAAGTTCCTTTCGAGTTCGTATATAACCATACGATGGAGTATCCAAATAACTGTGGATCTTCGTAGTGATACGGAGTGTCTTGGAGAAATACAAAGGTGAAGTGGGAGTGGTAATGAAATACCTGGTTTGGTCGTGCATATCAGTCGCAATTTACTTTGCCCTCCTTCTAATCCCTTTCTTTGTCTTAACTTAATACCTTCTGTACACCGTTTAGGCTAATTGGTTTTCTTCATTCCCTACCGGTCGGCACCTGCCTATGGTTTGGAAGAAGACTATCCAATTTGCATAAGAGGTGTACTATTCTAATCCAAGGAACACTCGTAACCTGAGAGAAGGTAAAAGAAAAAGACAACTGAATAGTCCTATTCGTTTTCTCCAGAACCGGAAACCATCCTCGAATAAATTCCTTCGAGTTCGTATATAACCATACGATGGTTTTGTCCAATGGAAGTGGACGTTCGTAGTAATATGGGGTGTCCTGGAGAAAAGGGTAAAAGTAGGAGTGGCAATGAGGTTTGCAACTCTGACAATCCAAAAGCCAATGTTTAAGAAGGTTCGGTTAATTTTGGTCTCTGGGTCATAGTCCAGGGTCGGGTAAATGGTCGCTGCCAAAGAGAGAGAGAAAAGAAACACCCAGCGTGCACTCTAACCTTGATCAGAATGGTTATCACTTTATCTAATCAAGAAACCTCCCACTGTAACGTCAAATTCTTCCCCAAACCTGAAAGAAGAATTAGTCTGGATCACCCGAGGAGTAAACCAACTCATCAGTGGGAATCAGGATCCAACTATCATCGCATGATAACGTGACGGAATCTGCTAACGTTATTACACTCCAGAAGGTATGCGCATATCTGGCAAGTTTCAGTTTCTTTAGAAACTCCCGATGTGATTTTTGCCCCATGCTCTTATGACCTTGGCGTGAGGTCAAAATGTCATAAGTCACATGTCAAGTTCTACCCATCATTGTCCAGGTTAATTTGAACCCACCCGTACATACCCTTGACGTAGGCCAAAATAGTAGTACGACTGTCCCAAACCAACGCATTCTATCTATGCAACAGATAAATATCCGGCAGCTACCAATCACTATGCCTTGGCATAAGGTCAAAATACATAGCTTGAATACTAACGAATATTTAACTGAAATGATGGAGGGCTACGAATGGTTTCTGGCGAAAACCTTTAACGTAATGAACTTGATATCGTTGAAGGAACAAGATAGCTTTATAAAAATATAGTGATGAAAACCTTTGCTAAAGAGGTCACTCCCGGTGAAGGGATCTCGGCTCTTTCCCCGTAGAATGAGGTGCAGGATATTCCAACTGAATACCACGATGCAAAGCAAAAGTAATCGACTATAGTGAAGTTATTGGCCTGACGCAAACTTCTGTCCAAGGGGTCACTCCCGGTGAAGGGATCTCGGCCCTTGCCTCGTCGACTGAGGTGCTGGATATTCATAACCGAATACCACTGTGCAAAACAAAAGAGAACACCCTTGCAATAACAGCTTTTTGAAAAATGTTCCAACAACATCAGTTTAGGTTTGTTTTTAACTTGCATTGATCCGAATCAATGCAGTCCCATCAATTGATCACACCAATAAAGAACGAAAATAATGACGTACGTATATGCCATCCGCATTCGCCACTGGGTCCCGTCATTACCTGTTAGGTTAGTTAACTAACGACAGAGCGGGGACTGGACTAATGCGGATCCAAAACATATACAACATCTACTAGTATATATATCAATATATAATATTTCGCTCAAGGCGTGATAAAATGCAACATCACAGAAATGTAGCCAGCATCACAGAACAATACAGATATCTGGGATCCCCGGGTTTCACAGAGCCGCTACTGAAACCCGACGTTCCCGTGGTCGTGTAGATAGCCTGTGCAATGAAATCCTAGACCCCTACGGGAGCGGCAAGTTACCCGCCAAAACCTGAAGCGAGGCAGCCCCCTTCAGCAACGTGAATGGACCACCCAGCACTTCACAGAATCCGGTAACTTGGGCACCCCTCCTGGGTTAACCTGTACCCCCTACGGCTGCGGCGAATAGCCCGCCAATTCTAGAGTGAATCCCCCCGTCTCAATGCCATGAGATGCGGGCCCGTTGCCCTCTAGAATCTGGCTATCCGTGCACCCCTCCGCGGGGTAATCCTAGTACAGAAAGTAAAATATACATACAACGGGTACATCGACCTCGACCCGGTCGTGCCCCAAAAGAATAATATACAAACAGCCAGTGACGTCAGTCCACATGTCGGACTCTTGCCCCGCAATATCAAATGTACATAATACAACCAAATCTGTACTAACATTGCATCCAGGCTATCCCTCATGACCAATCCGCAACATCACAGCACAATCACAGAACATCAACGTGAATGTCACGTTCGCAAATCCGTCTAACCGGGCTATAGCAGTTAGACAGGATTTACCGATCAAGTGACATTCACGGTCGCAGATATAATGTAAATACTCTGAACTAATGTGTTCAAAATTTTCGATCGATCAAATTTACCTAAGTGGGCCCTAAAGAACTACTGTAGCACTTAAAGAAATTCTGGGCCAAAAAAGAATATTCCAAAACCCCTATTTTCAAGTCCAAGAGCCTCTGTAAAATTTTGATACGCTGAACAGTGAAAATGGCGATGGAACCGCAGCCCAAGCATGGGTTTGGCTGCGGTTACGCGGTGGGGTAATGGATTCAGGCGACCAAATTTTACCAGAGTTCTTATACTTCCCTGTACATCCTTCTGCAACTACCTGAAAAAATTTTGGAGCCAAATAAAATTCGACAGAAACTGAAGCACATTAAAACGCGGTTTTTGGAATTTTGTTCGATCGGAAATGTAAACACATTAGACAAAATTAGACTAGGTTAATGGCGTGTCTCTGATACTAGTGTAAGTGCACGGCGGCGCCCCGGCCGTCTTTCCGAGGCCAAAATGCGGAAGCGATGATTTACTTTAACTGTTATACCGGCACCACCGTGCACAAAAATCCCGGATCGGGCCATTAATCTAATTCTAGCTAACTAAAGAATGGGTAGAGAGATATACCGAGCGATCCGTGTCCTTCGGTCTTCTCGTCGTCGTCCCGATCTCCCCGCGGAATCTCCGGTCTTCACCTCCTCGCCGGAACGGGCACCACATCGCCGGGTTCTTTTACGGGCTCCCACCTCTGGACCGAGGCAACTCGGGCACGAAGTTGGCGAGTCGACGTGCCCAAGATTTGCTGTAGAATACGTGTAGTGCTATGCCTCATGGGGGATGAGGAAGTTGCCTTTTGGTGGAGAAAATGAAACATGAACTTTTGTAGATCAACTTGGGGATTTTTCAAGCATCAAGAGAACAAAATCCCCTTGCCAAAAATTTGGACAGCCCCTAGAGGAAGTGGCCGGCCCTCTCATGTGTGGGAGTGAGGAAAATGGAGAGAGAGTGAGGAAAAGTCAAGGGGTGGGAAAGCAACCAACTCAAGCAAAAAGGAAAATGATTATCATATGAAATGATGATCACAATCCAATCCAAAACCACTCCCATCATCAACAACCATGATGAACCAAAAGTCAAGCCATGATCAAAAGAACAAGTCAAATGGTGGAGGAATTATCATGATACAACAATATGCAAATAACACCTTCCACTAACTAAATTTGCTTGCTTGCAAATAAGCCCTCCTCCACCAATTTCCGACCAAGGAAAGATACAAATGAAAATGGCCGAAACGGAAAGCAAACTGGCAACTTCATAAAACTGGTCCCGTAATAAATTACAGGAAAACCCTGCTACTGTATATACATACCCGCATTTGTATTCCGACCGAATACAAATGCAATGAGACAAAATCAACACTGTGCAATACTAGGATCCGGCTTAAACAAAAGCCCGCTAGTATTAACCATCCGATCATGATCCGTGCAATACCGCACGTATCTGATCGAACCCTGCCATATCTCCATACGGCCTCTACAGCGTTTCGCCCGAAACTGGAGAAACTGGTCTGTGGGGGACTCTAAAGACTCGTCAACACCTTGGTTGTAGATTTAACCACTAGCACGTCAGAGGTATTAGCCTACACGTAACGGGCTACCAGGTATTGACCAAAAGGGAAGTCGATGAGCGAACTCATCCTGACACCCTACTGAGCCTGTCAGTGACAATATCCGTACAGTCCGGTCCGTTCGTCTATGAGCATCGCATGGCGGGCCTAGGGGGTTGGTAAAAGTCAGACCCCCAAAAGCGGTACAAGTCGTGTCGGAGTGTAGCACAGAACACCCTGAGATACTACTGGAATACTTACCAGTAAATCTCCTGCCTCGGCCGAGGGCTTTGTGTAAAGGCTCTCCTAGACACAGAGCGACCTCACCCCCAATATCGGGAGAGACGAACCCCTGAAGATCCGCTCACTTCCTCCATGTGGCTCGGGACTGTACCCAACTAAAACCTGTTTGCACGTCTCCTTTGAGCGGGATAGGGTAGTAATCAAAGTACAGTGGGAACTCACACGAGACAAATGACGATCCTCAGGTCGGTGAACTAAGCTGTACACATGTTACCTGGGAACTGCTATCTGAAGTCTGGTATAATCCCAACTAGCAGGTTCCCGGCGAGTCCTGTCCGGTGTATACATAACCCAATGAGCACCTGTATACATCTTAGGTGAACCAACTGACACCAGTGGCTTGTGAGACCGGCCACCGCCCCTCGTCGGGATCTCGACTGTATACACTAGTCTACTCTGGAGTATAGATGCCCTGTCTCGAAACTCCCATGACTAGGGACCTTTTAAGGATGTGCTTATAGACTACCAGCTCCCACGTATATGATCGCCCTCATACTGCTGGCAGTCAAGCATGAATCCTAGGGGCTCTATCAACGTGTAATAGCGACCTGTCAGGTCACCTAAAGCAGTACACGATGATAAAGATAAACCAGATAGCATACTATCATCTTGAGTAAGACTGTCCTACCGGGATAGGTCCTCCCTCAATCATTGCAATCACGTGCCTGTGATCCAATAATTGACTCTGAGGGCACTATCTCCAACACCACCATCCTCTTTGATCTATCACGATAGATCTGGATCCCCAGAATGTAGTTGGCATCACCCAGGTCTTTGATGGAGAACCTTAGCGACAAGAATCCTTTTACGGTGTACCATAGAAATATCATTTCCTATCAAGAGAATATCATCCATGTACTCAACGAGAAATTACACAGTTCTTGCTACAATCTTAATATAAATGCATGGTTCATCTGGATTTTTGATAAAGTCAAATTCTTTGACTGTCTCAATAAAAACAGATGTTCCAACACCGTGATGCCTGCTTTAGTCCATAAATGGATTTAACCAACTTGCACACTGTCCCGCTGCTCCCACTCTTATTGAAACCCTTTGGTTGATCCATAAAGACTTTTCCAAATTACCATTTAGAAAAGATGTCTCTATGTCCATCTGCCGGATCTCAAAATCATAGAAGGCAACAATGGCAAGAAGGATTCGAAGGGATTTGAGCATAGACACTGGAGAAAAGGTTTCATCATGGTCCAAACCAGGTTTTTTATGAAAACCTTTTACAATAAGTCTAGCCTTATAGGCTTCAACCTATCCATCTACACCAATCTTCTTTCTGAAATTCCAGTTGAAGCCTATGGGTTTTACCCTTCTGGAGCAATATTCAAAGTGCATACTTTGTTGGTGTACAAGGACTCCATTTCGGTCCGCATTGCATCCAGCCATTTTACCGAGTCTCTGCTCTGAATGGCTTACTGGAAGCCAGTTGGCTCATCATTGTCAATGATGCAATCCTCTCGATCCCCGTCTATGAGAAAACCGTAGTATCTCTCAGGCATATGAGACTGCCTACTAGTCCTGCGGATTGGCACAAGGATGTCCGGTTCTTTTGAATCCTCTGGTTCTAACATACTTTCAGTAATATTTTGTGGTTCTGGAATTTCTTCCAGTTCTATTGCGCTCCCACTATTTCTTTTTACAAAAATTGATTTTCTAAAAAGTGGGCTTGACGAGGAACAAAAACCTTTTGTTCCTCTGCGTAATAGGAAAGATACCCCCTAAACTTCTTTGGGTATCCCACAAACCTATACAGTACCGAGTGTTCCTCGAACTCGTCCGCATACTACTTTTCAACAAAATCTGGACATCCCTATATCTTCAGATACTGAAGATAGGGTTTCTTACCACTCCACATCTGATATAGTGTGGTAGGAACAGTCTTGGTAGGAACCTTATTCAAAAGATATGCAGCTAATTCTAGTGCATAACTTCATAAGGATCGCTGCAATTCAGCGTTACTCATCATGGAACGAACAATATCTAATAGGGTTCTGTTTCGCCTTTCCTATACACCGTTGTGCTGTGGTGTGTATGGAAGAGTAAGCTGAGAGAGAATTCCATCCTCTTTTAGGTAATCCAGGAACTCGGCAATTAAGTATTCACCACATCGATCAGATCTCAGTGTTTTGATACTTTTGCCTGTTTGTTTTTCCACATCATTCTTATATTCTCGGAATTTTTCAAAGGGTCTCGGATTTATGCTTCATCAAGAAGACATGTCCTAACCTAGAAAAATTATCCGTAAAAGTAATGAAATAGGAATAACCACTCGTGCATCTGTAGATATTGGACCATGCACATCGCTGTGTATGAGTCCTAAGAGCTCGCTCGCTCTTACTCCATGTCCAGTGAACAGAGTTTTTGTCATCTTTCCTATGAGACAATATTGACAAGTTGCATAAGACTGATATTCGAACAGATCCAAATATCCCTCTTTATATAACTTCGACAACCTTGTTTCATTGATGTGACCCTGTCTACAATGCTATAAGAAAGTTTTATTTAATTCTAGAGACTTTCTTTTAAGTGTGTTCTGGACGTTGGAAACCTGAGCTTGATTCAATATATACTGTCCTCTAGTGTAACTTACCCAATCAAACTTTGATTTAGGTGGATGTGAACCATATCACTTACAAACTACACTTGGTACACACAAACAGCTACGTAGCATCAATATCTGCCCACTTGTCAATTCTAGATGATATACCCTACGGATACAGCGTCCACGCTCATTCCGTTAGCAACCCTGAGAGTCATATCACCTGCCCTGATAACTTTACGGTTTCTCAAAGCCTATAATGAATTACAGATATGAGATCCTGATCCGGTATCTTGTACCCAGGAAGTAGAGTTAATTGACAGACTGTTTTCAATCACAAATGAACCCGAAGTCGAAGCCACAACATGCTTCGGATACAGGATTCTGGATTTCCAAGCCCTGCATCCCTTCTTCCAATGTCCTTTCCCGTGACAATAGGAACATCCCTCCTTCCCTACTGTTAACCCCAAAACTTTTACCCTTCCCTTTTTTTTTACCTTATCGACACCGCCTATCAGCTTTGTGGAGGTTTTCTTCGTCTCAACCTTGGCATCCGCCTTAGATCCAGAAGAGGAAGATTCCCCAATAAGCAGAGCGGGTGTCTCCATGGTTTCCTTCAGGGTGCCCTCAACTGGAAGTATAACTTTCTTTTCCTGGGCGTAAATAGGAGGTAGGGACTGTAGAATCAAGTCATATGACTCGTTCTCCAATGTAGTCTCCAGGTCCTTGAGCTTTTTAATATAGCTAATCATTCTAGGGACGTGGTCCCCTACAGATGACCCGACAGCCAAGCTCGCTTGAAGCAATTCCATCGAGGTCTTTTATCTTGCGATATGAGATTGCTCCCCATATAAAACTTTGTTATGGAGGAAGATAGAAACTAAGTCCATCTTCTCGTACTTCCTCTGGTATACACCATCAACTGAGGCTAACATGAGGCACTTGGCATTCGCACTGTCCTTTTCCCTTGTCTTACGGATATCAATATCCATGACGGTGGAAACTGGGCCTGGGACGGTGGGGGCTTTGAGTAGTAATGAGGTGGTCCAGCTTGTCATAAGTAATGGACATCTGGACAAATCTTTGCCAGTTAATATAGTATAACTCAGTCATTTTATTTTCTATCTGTAACCTAATCTGGTCACCTGTTCGCTGCAATTAGGAGAGAGAGAAGAAAACACACAGCGTGATGCTATTGCAAGTTTGGATTGGTTTTTAATTTATGTAAACAGGATGGCTCCCACTGTCTTTCAAATCCTTCCTCAAACCATAATAGAAGAATTAGTCAGGATTAATCTCACCGTACAATGCTAGCTTAACCGTTCGGCCAGGCTAATGTTGGTACTTCGAGGGAGGTTTTACGACGCTTTCGCGATGTTCCTTAATTAAATAACCTCTTTTCCCTGGAGGCGTAGCCTCGCTAACACTGTTCTAGACACTTACTTAGTTTATAGCATTGGTCGTTAAGTGAAAAATCTCCCGAGGAGTAGCGGATACTCACAGTAGGATCGGGATCCAAATATCATTGTGTGATAATCCTGAAGGAATCCTACCAACATTATCACACTCCAAATGGTATGCAGCACTAGCAAGTTTCAGTTTCCTTAGAAACTCCCGATGTGGATTTTTTCCCCATGCTCTTATGGCCTTGACGAAGGGCAACATATCATAAGTCATATGTTAAGTTCTACCCATCATTTTCCAGGTTAATTTGAACCCACCCGCACATACCCTTGATGAAGGACAAAATAGTAGTACGACTGTCCCAAACCAACGCATCTATCTATGCTACAGATGAATATCCAGCAGCTACCAAACACTATGCCTTGGCGAAGGTCAAAATACATAGCTTGAATACTACTAAATATTCAACTGAAATGATGGAGGGCTACGAATGATTTTGGCGAAACCGTGAACGTAGTGAACTTGATATAATCGAAGGAACCTGTTAGCTTTTAAAACGTGTGGTTTAAGCTCCGCATTTAAAAGTCTCCTATTTTAAAATAACCGAGTGGTTTTAAAATTTGTTCCAACGATTCAGCTTTTCTTTGTTTGCTTTGTATTAATGTAATGCAGTCCCATCATTTACACCTATGATCACAGAAAAAGATGAAAATACCACGTCCATTTATGCCATCCTCATTCACCACTAAGCCTGTCATCACTCGTTAGGTTAGTTAACTAACGACAGAGCGGGGGCTGAACTAGCGCGGATGCAAAACATAAGAAACGCCTACTAGATATCATATATAGATATATACATTTGTCTCACGCAATAATAGGCATTCCAGATCATAGATGAACATATTGGATATACTAGGAATTTCCGCGTTTCGTTTGAGCCTGTAACGAAAGACAGATTCCACGGTCGTGATTGTTAGTGTTTATGCCCTAGAAGGCCATTACTGTATCATACTAGTTTGTATATTACTTAATGGAAGCTTGGGATATTCACATGTATATATAACAGTCTTGCTAAACATAGTAGTATGCTACTTGGTTTTTCTATCTTAATATGTGAGTGTACGTATTGATAGAGCTCTTAGGATCTTGCTTGTCTACCAGCGTTGTGATGGCAGTCACACTAGTGGGGGCTGGGTAGTCTACAAGCACATCCTTATTCAGGTCCCTGGTCGTTGGATTATCGAGACAGAGCATCGATATCCGGAGTAGACTAGTGTGTACGCTTCTCATCCCAGTTGGGGAGATGGTCTGTCCCACAGCCATCAGTACGTCGTACTGGAGATAGTATGCAGGTGCTCGTTAGGTTACGGGTACACCGGACAGGACTCACAGGGAACTGTTGGTTGGTTTGATACCAGTCGTCAGTGAGCAGTTCCCAGGTGACATGAGTACAGCGTAGTCCGCAGACTTGACACTGCTACTTCGCCTCGAGTGTGTCCCACTGTTCTTAGATTGCTACCCTACCACGGCTCAAAGGAGTCGTGCAAACAGGTAGCAGTTGGGTGCAGTCCCGAGCACTTGGAGGCAGTGGCGGTTAGACAGGATTCGTCCCTCCCGGTATTGGGAGTAGATATCGTGCTGTGTCAGAGAGCCATTGCGCAAAGTCCCTGGCCAGGGCAAGCGAGATTTACTGGTAGGTTCCAGTAGTTTCTCAGGGTGTAATGGGCTTCACTCCGACACGACTTATACCGCTATTAGGGGACTGACGCTTGCCGCCCCCCTAGGCCCGATATGCGATAGTCTTGGACGAACGGACCGGACTGTATGGAGATTGTCACATCAGACTCAGTAGGAGTTCGGATGGGTTTCCTCATCGGCCTTCTTATCGACAACTACCTGGGGACCGTTACGTACAGCTAGTACCGCTTGCGGTCTGTGGTTAAACCCACTGCCAGCGTAGTAGTCGAGTCTCTAGAGTCCCACACAGAGAGTTTCCTACTCCAGGCGAAACGATATAGAGGTCGCATGGTTTTGCGACAAAGGGTTCGGACGCATACGTGCGTTTACGCACGTACGACTTTCGGACAGTTTTTACCAGTCGGCTTTGGTTTAAGCCAGTTACTGGTATCCGGTTATTGGATTTTTACAGTCTAAAGTTTTTCCGTATTTTTGCGGATCGGAGGGGCGTTCTCGTAATTATGCGAGAAGCTTCTAGAAGATGTGACTAAGGAGGTTACTTTGGATAAGATTGTGAGTCATGAGAGTGATTCATCTTTATCATTATTGCACCATAAATGATAAATGACACATGCTTAATGAATCACCATTTTGCATTTATGAAGCATGCTTATTCATTTCTTTTATTCATTATTCTAAAATAAGAATGCTTCATAATATATTATGATACACTCTCTCTCATCTCATTATCTCATCTCACATTCTCTCTCCTCAAGCTCTCATCTTCAAGAGACTAATCCTTAATCCTCATGTGTTGAGATCAAAGGTTTAGTTAGACTTAAACATCCATTACCTTCACTCTATATCATCCTTTCTTCTTTGATTAGCAATCAAAGTAGATTAGTTGCCTCAAGTTAGAGGTGTAGCTTGGAGTTTTGCTCTCGGGTGGATCGTCTACTACCTAGAGAAGGCCGAGGAGAACAAGGAGATCGTAAAGACGAAGGACTAGTTTCATTTGGTATAATCCCTAAACACAATAGTTAAGAAACACTTTGTGTACGGTTATTTATAGTTTAGCTTCGATTCAAGCGGTTAGTCGATGTTCGTTCTTTAAACTTGATCGTTTCAAAAAATTCCGCCTCCCCACAAGAACTGGGGTGTACTACATCGACTTACAGTGGTATCAAAGCCTCGCTAAACACTAAATAACTTGATTGCAAATTTGTACGAATTTCGAACGGAAAAACGAAGCCGGAAAACCCTAAATCTGTTCAGTTTCTGTCGAACTTAAAATGATGTCCTAAAATTTTTCAGGTAAGTTCAGAGAGCTTGTAAACAGTCCAGAAGAACACACAAAAAATTCGAGCCCATGACTCGGCTAAAGCGCCGCGGAAGGGCGGCGGATCCCACCGATCCGCCGCGGTTCCGCGGCCGAGTTGCCGAGTCATGGACTCGTATTTGGTGTGTGGGTCCTCTGTAGAATTTGGGGTTCTCTGGAAGATTTAATATTTGCTCAGGTTACTGTTTAACAGAGCAGATTTTGGAGCAATATTGATGTTGTTTAATCGATCGAAATTGTACAGTATTTGCATGTTGGATTATATCTGTGATTGTTTAATGTGTTCGTAAACCTCCCCTAACTGCTAGTATGTCGGTTGGCAGGGGGTTGCACATTTCTGTAATGGTTATATCTGTTTGTGCATATAAACTGTATTGGACTGTTGTGGTGTATAGCCGGGGTTTAGCAATGGGTTATTGTTTAATTCATTTGTTGTAAATGTAATTTGTTGTAATATTATTTTGCGGGGCACATCCAGGTTGCGGTTGTAGCCACCGTTGTATTATTTCATTTTACTGTTTTTGCTCCTAGGACTGACCCAAGGTGGGGTACACAAACTGCCGGGCGGGTAGTTTGCCGTACCCGTAGGGGTCGAGGGTGGGGTATCGGCTATTCATCACAACTGTGTAATCTGTCTTTTCTTGCAAGCTCAAAAGAAATACAGATTGCTTGCAAATCCAATATTGTTTATCTGTGTTCTGGAATGAATATCATTGCGTCAGACGAATGTAAAATATCTATATTTATGATAGCTATTTAGACGTCATTTATGTTTTACACCCGCGCTAGCCCAGCCCCCGCTCTGTCGTTAGTTAAGTAACCTAACGGGTGATGACGGGACCCAGTGGCGAATGCGGATGGCATAAGAGGACGTTGTATTTTCGTTGTTTTCTGCAATGATAGGTTAATGATGGGACGCATTATCTGTAATGCAAAGAAAATAAACCAAGTTTAAATCGTTGGAACAATTTAAAAGAAACCACTCGGTTATTTTTAAAACAGATATTTTTAAATGCGGAGATTTAACCACTCCTTTTAAAAGCTATCAGGTTCCTTCGGTTATATCAAGTTCACTACGTTCACGGTTTCGCCAAAACCAGTCGTAGCCCTCCGTCATTTCTTATGAATGGTCAGTAGTATTCAAGCTATGTTTGTTTGGCCCTTAGTCAAGACATAGTGATTGGTAGCTGCTGGGGTATTCATTTGTTACATAGATAGATGAGTTGGTTTGGGACAGTCGTATTGCTTTGTTGGCCCTTAGTCAAGAGTATATACGGATGGGTTCAAATCAACAGGATAATGATGGGCAGAACTTGACATGTGACTTATGATTTGTTGGCCCTTAGTCAAGATCATAAGAACATGGGGCAAAAACATATATCGGGAATTTCTAAAGAAACTGAAATTTGCAAAGAGATGCATACCATTTGGAGTTTGATGAATGTTGGTAGGATTCCTTCAACATTATCATATGATGATATTTGGATCCCGATCCTACTGTGAGTATATGCTACTTATCAGGATATTCGTCACTTAACGATCAATGCTATAAACCTAGTAGGTGTCCAGAAAGGTGTCAGCGGGGTTACGCCCCCAGAGAAAAGAGGTTATTTAATTAAGGAACTTCGCGAAAGCGTTGGAAAACCTCCCTCGAAGTATCGACACTGGCCTGGCTGAACGGTTAAGCAAGTATTGTACGGTGAGAATAGTCCTGGCTAATTCTTCTTTTATGGTTTGAGGAAGGATTCGAGAAACAGTGGGAGCCATCCAGTTTAGATAAACTAAAAACCACTCTAAACTTGCAAGAGCATCATGCTAAAGTGTTTTCTTCTCTCTCTCCTAATTGCAGCGACCCTGAAAATGACTGGACTTAAGTTACTTTTAGAAAAGAATATACTGACGGGGCCAAACTATAAAGATTGGCTGCGGAATGTCAAAATGGCCTTGACCTATGACAAACTGGGGTACGTCCTCACCGCTACGGCACCTGCTGTCCTTGGTCCCAAATCCAGCAATGCGGATAAGGAAATCCGCAAAACCTGGGATTTAGATTGCGCGAGAGCCAAGTGCATCGTGCTTGCCTCTATGAACAATGAACATCAGAGGAGGCACAAGGATATGTCTCTAGATGGCATATTTCTCCATACAAAGGAACTTTATGGAGGGCAATCTCGTATAGCAAGATACGAGACCTCGAAGAAATTGTTTCGAGCGAGGTTGGCTGTCGGGTCATCGGTAGGTGAACATGTCCTACAGATGATCGGCTATATTGAGGAGCTCGCAGACCTTGGGACGACTTTGGATAATGAGCTCTATACAGACCTTATTCTCCAGTCCCTTCCTCCCACCTACGCCCAGTTTATCCTCAACTTCAATCTTCAAGGAAAAGAAGTTGAACTTGCGGAACTCCTGAACATGTTAAGGAGTGCAGAGGGCACCTTGCAGAAGGCAAGGGAAACACCCGCTATGTTTGTTGGCGGTACATCTTCTTCCGGGTCCAAGGCTAGGGCCAAAGGAAGGAAGAAGAAGGCCGCACCCAAACCTAGAGGAGGTGTTAGTAAGATGGGAAAGAAGGGAAAGAAAAAGTTTGCAGCACCGGTAGTTGGCCTGGACGAGTGCTTCCATTGTCACAGGAAAGGGCACTGGAAGAAGGATTGCAAGGCATGGAACGCCAAAAACCAGGAACCGAAGCAAGCTGTGGCTTCGACTTCAGGTGTGTTTGTAATTGAGAATTGTCTGTCGATCAACTCTACTTCCTGGGTATTGGATACCGGATCAGGATCTCATATTTGCAATTCATTGCAGGCACTGAGAAACCGTAGAGTGCTGAAGGAAGGTGATATGATCCTCAGGGTTGCTAACGGAGCTAGCGTGGGAGCTGCGTCCGTCGGGGATTATCACCTAGGATTGACGAGTGGACACATTTTGGTTTTACATAACTGTTATTTTGTACCAAGCTTAACGTGTAATATCATATCAGTTTCCTTGTTATCAAATAAAGGTTATGATTTCACGTTTGTAAGAGATGTTGTCAACATCCACCTTAATCATGGTTTGATTGGGTCCGGTACTCTAAATAACGGCATATATGTGTTAAACCAACTCCAAATTTTCAATGTCCAGAACACACTAAAAAGAAAGTCTCCAGATTTAAATAAAGCTTTCTTATGGCATTGTAGACTGGGTCACATCAATGAGAGAAGGTTGACTAAGTTGCATAGAGAAGGATATTTGGACACGTTCGAATATCAATCTTATGACACTTGTCAATCTTGTCTCAAAGGAAAGATGACAAAGACTCCATTTACTGGACAAGGAATAAGAGCGAGCGAGCTCTTAGGACTCATACACAGCGATGTATGCGGTCCAATGTCTACACATGCAAGAGGTGGTTTTTCCTACTTCATTACTTTTACAGATGATTTCTCTAGGTATGGACATGTTTTCTTAATGAAGCATAAATCCGAGGCCTTTGAGAAATTCAAGGAATATAAGAGTGAAGCGGAAAACCAAACAGGCAAAAGTATTAAGACACTAAGATCTGATCGAGGTGGAGAATACTTAAGTGCCGAGTTCCTAGGTTACCTAAAAGAGAAAGGAATTCTCTCTCAGCTTACTCCTCCATACACTCCACAGCATAACGGTGTATCGGAGAAATGGAATCGAACCCTATTGGATATGGTACGATCCATGATGAATAATACTGAGTTACCGCGATCTTTCTGGGGTTATGCGCTAGAATCAGCGGCATATCTTTTGAACCAGGTTCCAACCAAGACTGTGCCTACCACACCATATCAGATGTGGAGTGGGAAGAAACCCTGTCTAAAACATTTTAGGACATGGGGGTGTCCAGCTTTTGTAAAAAAGCAGCATGTGGACAAGCTCGAGGCACGCTCAGTACTGTGTAAGCTTGTGGGATATCCAAAGAACTCCAAGGGATATTATTTCTATTACGCAGAGGAACAAAAGGTTTTTGTTTCTCGTCATGCCCACTTCTTAGAAACTGAATTTTTAGAAAATCAGAAGAGTGGGAGCGAAGTAGAACTGGAAGAAATTACAGAACCACAAGCTGTTACTGAAAGTTTGGTAGAACCAGAGGTTCAAGAAGAACAGAACATTCCCGCACCCCTCCGCAGGAGTAGTAGGCCGTCTCATCCGCCTGAGAGATACTACGGTTTTCTCATTGATGGGGATAGAGAGGATTGCATCATAGATGATGATGAACCTACTGACTTCCGGCAGGCCATCCAGAGCGGCGACTCGGTACGATGGCTAGATGCAATGCGGACCGAAATGGAGTCCATGTACACCAACAAAGTATGGACTTTGGACTTTGCTCCAGATGGGGTAAAACCCATAGGATGCAAATGGATCTTCAAGAAAAAGATTGGTGTAGATGGACAGGTGGAAACCTATAAGGCTAGACTTGTTGCAAAGGGTTTTCGTCAAAGACCTGGTTTGGACTATGACGAAACTTTTTCTCCAGTGGCTATGCTCAAATCCATTCGGGTCCTTCTTGCTATTGCTGCCTTCCATGATTATGAAATCTGGCAGATGGACGTAAAGACGGCTTTTCTGAATGGAAATTTAGAAGAGAGCGTCTATATGGATCAGCCAGAGGGTTTCAATCAGAGTGGGAGCAGCGGGAAAGTATGCAAGCTGCTTAAGTCTATTTATGGACTAAAGCAGGCATCGCGGAGTTGGAACATCTGTTTTGATGAGACAGTCAAAGAGAATGACTTTATCAAAAATCCAGATGAACCGTGTATATATAGTAAAGTTGTGGCCAGAAGTGTCGTATTCCTCGTTTTGTACGTGGATGACATTCTATTGATAGGAAATGACGTTCCTATGCTACAATCTGTCAAAGGATTCTTGTCACACAGGTTCTCCATGAAAGACCTGGGTGATGCCTCGTACATTCTGGGGATCCGGATCTATCGTGATAGATCCAAGAGGATGTTGGGACTTTCGCAGTCCAGGTATATCGACACTGTACTGAAAAGATTCAGTATGGAAGATTCTAAGCGCGGTAATCTACCGGCTTGTCACGGAATCACCCTCTCCAAAGAGATGTCTCCCAAGACTGATTTGGAAAGGGAACGCATGTCTATTATACCCTACGCTTCTGCGGTAGGCTCTATAATGTATGCGATGTTGTGTACCAGACCAGATGTAGCTTACGCACTGAGCGTGGTAAGCCGGTATCAGTCTGACCCAGGGGAGAAACACTGGATAGCAATAAAGAACATTCTCAAGTACCTGAGGAGGACTAAGGAGATGTTCTTGGTTTACGGCGGAAAAGACCTCAGGTTGGAGGCCTTTGCTGATTCCGGCTTCCAGAGTGATAAGGACGATTCCAAGTCCATGTCGGGTTATGTCTTTACCCTCAATGGAGGGGCGGTGTGCTGGAAGAGCTCCAAGCAGGACACCGTTGCTGACTCGACGATGGAAGCAGAGTATATAGCTGCTTGCGATGCCGCAAAAGAAGCAGTCTGGATGAAGAAGTTCCTAACAGAACTTCAGGTGGTTCCTACCATAGTTGATCCAATACCTCTGTATTGCGACAACAACGGAGCTATAGCTTTAGCGAAGGAACCAAGGTCCCATCAGAAGTCCAGACACATCTTGAGGCGGTATCACCTGATCAGGGAGATCATTGATCGTCAGGAGATCGAGGTTCGGAGAGTTGCTTCTGAAGAGAACATTGCTGATCCATTCACGAAGGCCCTTCCTCAGATTCAGTTCGAGAGGCTACTCGAGATCATTGGTCTACGATATGCCAGTACATGGCCCTAGTGCAAGTGGGAGATTGTTAGTGTTTATGCCCTAGAAGGCCATTACTGTATCATACTAGTTTGTATATTACTTAATGGAAGCTTGGGATATTCACATGTATATATAACAGTCTTGCTAAACATAGTAGTATGCTACTTGGTTTTTCTATCTTAATATGTGAGTGTACGTATTGATAGAGCTCTTAGGATCTTGCTTGTCTACCAGCGTTGTGATGGCAGTCACACTAGTGGGGGCTGGGTAGTCTACAAGCACATCCTTATTCAGGTCCCTGGTCGTTGGATTATCGAGACAGAGCATCGATATCCGGAGTAGACTAGTGTGTACGCTTCTCATCCCAGTTGGGGAGATGGTCTGTCCCACAGCCATCAGTACGTCGTACTGGAGATAGTATGCAGGTGCTCGTTAGGTTACGGGTACACCGGACAGGACTCACAGGGAACTGTTGGTTGGTTTGATACCAGTCGTCAGTGAGCAGTTCCCAGGTGACATGAGTACAGCGTAGTCCGCAGACTTGACACTGCTACTTCTCCTCGAGTGTGTCCCACTGTTCTTAGATTGCTACCCTACCACGGCTCAAAGGAGTCGTGCAAACAGGTAGCAGTTGGGTGCAGTCCCGAGCACTTGGAGGCAGTGGCGGTTAGACAGGATTCGTCCCTCCCGGTATTGGGAGTAGATATCGTGCTGTGTCAGAGAGCCATTGCGCAAAGTCCCTGGCCAGGGCAAGCGAGATTTACTGGTAGGTTCCAGTAGTTTCTCAGGGTGTAATGGGCTTCACTCCGACACGACTTATACCGTTATTAGGGGACTGACGCTTGCCGCCCCCCTAGGCCCGATATGCGATAGTCTTGGACGAACGGACCGGACTGTATGGAGATTGTCACATCAGACTCAGTAGGAGTTCGGATGGGTTTCCTCATCGGCCTTCTTATCGACAACTACCTGGGGACCGTTACGTACAGCTAGTACCGCTTGCGGTCTGTGGTTAAACCCACTGCCAGCGTAGTAGTCGAGTCTCTAGAGTCCCACACAGAGAGTTTCCTACTCCAGGCGAAACGATATAGAGGTCGCATGGTTTTGCGACAAAGGGTTCGGACGCATACGTGCGTTTACGCACGTACGACTTTCGGACAGTTTTTACCAGTCGGCTTTGGTATAAGCCAGTTACTGGTATCCGGTTATTGGATTTTTACAGTCTAAAGTTTTTCCGTATTTTTGCGGATCGGAGGGGCTTTCTCGTAATTGTGCGAGAAGCTTCTAGAAGATGTGACTAAGGAGGTTACTTTGGATAAGATTGTGAGTCATGAGAGTGATTCATCTTTATCATTATTGCACCATAAATGATAAATGACACATGCTTAATGAATCACCATTTTGCATTTATGAAGCATGCTTATTCATTTCTTTTATTCATTATTCTAAAATAAGAATGCTTCATAATATATTATGATACACTTTCTCTCATCTCATTATCTCATCTCACATTCTCTCTCCTCAAGCTCTCATCTTCAAGAGACTAATCCTTAATCCTCATGTGTTGAGATCAAAGGTTTAGTTAGACTTAAACATCCATTACCTTCACTCTATATCATCCTTTCTTCTTTGATTAGCAATCAAAGTAGATTAGTTACCTCAAGTTAGAGGTGTAGCTTGGAGTTTTGCTCTCGGGTGGATCGTCTACTACCTAGAGAAGGCCGAGAAGAACAAGGAGATCGTAAAGACGAAGGACTAGTTTCATTTGGTATAATCCCTAAACACAATAGTTAAGAAACACTTTGTGTACGGTTATTTATAGTTTAGCTTCGATTCAAGCGGTTAGTCGATGTTCGTTCTTTAAACTTGATCGTTTCAAAAAATTCCGCCTCTCCACAAGAACTGGGGTGTACTACATCGACTTACAGTGATGAATAGCCAAACCCCATCCTAGACCCCTACGGGTGCGGCAAACTACCTGCCAAATACACGAAGTGAAGCAACCTCCCTCAGCAAAGTAAGTAGGCCACTCGGAACTTCAAAGTACCCGGTAGTTTGTGCACCCCACCTTGGGTCTATCCTAGGAGAAAAACAGTAAATGAAATAATACAACGGTGGATACAATCTCAACCCAGATGTACCCTGCAAAAAGAATATTACATCACATTACAAATTTACAATGAATGAAAGAATGAAAACTCTCATCTCACATCCTCGGCTATTCATCCACGACAATCCAACAAGTTCATATACACAAACCAACATAACAACATCACAGATATGTGCAACCCCGACAAATCGACGTATAGAAATTAGTCGACGTTTCCAAACACATATACACATCACAAAGCTTGTAAAGTAATTGCGACATTAGAATTCCGCACGCAATTAGCAAACTTAACCAAGTTTCCAAAACTTGAAAATCCAGTGAGCTAAAGTTCCAAAAACGATCGTTTTAAGCCAATTCGGAAGTCCGAATCAAAACGAAACGCGCCCGAACCTTCGCGGAGAGTTAGAACACGAAATTAACTTCGAGTTGGTATTGGCTATAGTTCCCTCAAGTCAATTATTGGATCAAAGGCACTTGATTGCAATGATTGAGGGAGGACCTATACCGGTAGAACAATCTTACTCAAGATGATTGTATGCTATCTGGTTTGTCTTTATCATCGTGTACATGCTTCAGGTGATATTACAGATCACTATTACATGTTGATAGAGCCCATAAGATTCTTGCTTGACTACCAGCAGTATGATGGCGATCATATACGTGGGAGTTGGGTGGTCTATAAGCTCATCTTTAATATGTCCCTAGTCATGGGAGTTTCGAGACTGGGCAACGATACTCCAAGAGTAGACTAGTGTATACGGATCGAGACCCTGACGAGGGGCGGTGGCCGGTCTCACAAGCCATTGGTGTTAGTTGGTTCACCTAAGATGTATACAGGTGCTCATTGGGTTATGAGTACACCGGAAGGACTCGCCGGGAATATGCTAGTTGGTATTATACCTATTATCAGATAGCAGTTCTCTGGTGACATGTATACAGGTTAGTCTATCGACCTGAGATCCTCATTTTTCTCGTGTAAGTTCCCACTATGCTTTGATTACTACCCTACCATGGCTCAAAGGAGTCATGCAAACAGATTTTAGTTGGGTACAGTCCCGAGCCACTTGGAGGCAGTGAGCGGATCGTCAGGGGATTCATCTCTCCCGGTATTGGGGGTTGATGTCGCGGTGTGCACGGGTGGCCATCACCGCAAATCCTTGGCCAATGTAGTCGAGAATTACTGATCTAGGATCGGTAGTTTCTCAGGTGGTGATAGGCTTCATACCAACACTAAATGTCGCGTTATTAAGGGTCTGACTTTATCCACCCCCTAGACCCGATATGCGATACTCATAGACGAACGGACCGTATTGTACGGATATTGTCACTGTCAGGATCAGTAGGGATTTCAGGATGTCTTTGCTTGTCGTCCTCCCTTTCGTTCAACACCTGTGTAGCCGTTACGTACAGCTAGTGCCCTGACTTGCTTGTAGTTAAACCCACTGCCAGCGTATTGACGAGTCTTTAGAGTCCCACACAGATGGTTTCCCTACTTTGGGCGAAACGATGTAGAGGTCGTATGGTTTTACGACAGGGTTCGATCATATACGTGTACTTGTGCATGGATGATGTTCGGACGGATAGTACTAGTGGGCTTTGGTTTAAGTCGGATCTTAGTATTATATTGTTGGATTATTTTTGTCTCATTGTATTCGTATTCTTCGGAATACGGATGCGGGTATGTATATACGGTTGAGGGGAATTCTTGTAATTTATTACAAGATTACTTTTAGATGATTACACCTCATCATGGTTTAGACCTTTTTGGATTAAAAGGTTATTGAGGTGTAGGATGAGGTGTTTATTGCACTTTTTGTGGCATGGCTAATTCGTGACCCATGGTTGTTACTATTCTAGCATGCTTAGGGTTTTTGTTTGTTGTGAGATTATGTTGACTTGAGATATTTTAGTTGAATCAAGATATTTTGGATGGCTCCATTATTTGTTTATTCTCACAACACACAAAAATTAACACAAGCCATTATTCATTTCTTTTTCTCTTTCTTGAGTTGCTCTCAACACCTCATTCTCATTGCATCTTCTTCTTCCTCTAGCTCCACCCAAACCCTCTCATGAGTTGAGAATCCTTTGGTGTCTTGAGACAAATTAATCCTTCATCACTCTCTACTTCATCTACGGTATTTAGAGTAGTGATCTAGGTTCCCTTTTTGCCTCGGATATGAGGTTGGACCTCGTTGCAGAGAGTCTCGGGTGGATCATCTTCGATGGAGGGAGACCGGAGATCAAGCTTAAGCAAGGATGCCCGTAGGAGGTTGGGAAGATGGTTGAAGACCGAAGG
Organism: Agapanthus africanus; assembly: GCA_030015575.1. NCBI lineage: Eukaryota > Viridiplantae > Streptophyta > Magnoliopsida > Asparagales > Amaryllidaceae > Agapanthus > Agapanthus africanus. The sequence continues at coordinate 392,899,680 of CM057341.1, forward strand.
ACATGGATCTATTCGGTATAACCATTCTAACTCCTTTGTATGTAGTATTATCTAGGGCTTATGGGTAGATCCGAGTAATTGGTTGTGGTAGCGCCAAGTTTTATAAATTTTTGTTCCGCATTTGGTCACGGATTGATGGCCGGGGCACTTGCATAACCAAATATGGTATCAGAGCCACTCTATAAGCCTTAGTTAACTCATTGCGACATTATAAATCCTCCGTTTTTGTCGTGCAAAAACTGCCGACAAAAACAGTTCCGAAAACTGAAAGTTTGAGATGTTTTCATACCCCGCGGGCTCACGGTTTGAACTGAGAAGTCGCGAGGTGGTTCATGGGCACCCCGGGGAATCCCCGGGGGGACCAAATGGCTGGGACCACTCCCCAAGACCACCACAAGGTGGTCTTGGCAGTGGGCACCCGAAACTGCCCCACCCCGGGCAGTTTCGGGTCTGCCTCAATCCCTGGCCACCTCATGGTGGCCTCAGCGGTGGGGTACCCTCTCTCGGCCCCCCGACTCGAAGTTAAATTCATGCTCTAACTTCTCGTGAAGTTTCGGGCGCGTTTCATTTTGATTCGGACTTCCGAATTGGCTTTAAACGGACGGTTTTTGGAACTTTAGCTCACTGTTTTTTTCATGGTTTTGGAAATTGGTTTAGTTTGCTAATTGCGTGCGGAATTCTAATGTCCTAGTTTTCAGTACATACATTACTATCTACGACCGTGAATGTTATTAGAGCAGTACAACTTGTCTAATTGCTATAGTTTTTTTAGACGGGTTTGCGAACGTGACATTCAAGTTGATGTTCTGTGTTGTGGCTGGATCGTCGTGTGGATAGCTTGGGTGAAATGGTAGTACAGTTTGGATTTATTTGTACATTTGATATTGTAGGGCGAGCGTCCGACATATGGACTGCCTTCACTGCCAGTTTGTATATTATTGTTTAGGGCAAGACCGGGTTGAGGTCGATGTCACCGTTGTACATATTCTTTTCTTTACTGTACTAGGATTACCCCGTGATGGAGTTCACGGATAGCCGGGTTCTAGAAGGAAACGGGCCCGTATCTCATGTCGCTAAGATGGAGGGGACCTCACTCTAGAATTAGAGGGCCATTCGCCTCACTCGTAGGGGTACAGGTTGACCCAAGGAGGGGTGCTCAAGTTACCGGATTCCGTGAAGTGCCGGGTGGCCCATTCACTTTGATGAAGGGGGTTGCCTCACTTCTAGTTTTGGCGGGTAACTTGCTGTGCTCGTAGGGGTGTAGGTTTTCATTGCACAGGCTATCCACACGACCAGGGGAACGTCGGGTTTCACTTGCGGCGCAATGGAAACCCGGGGCTCCTAGATTATCGGTATTGTTCTGTAATGCTTATTGCTATTCTGTGATATTGCATATATCATGCCTGGAGTGATTATTATATATTATTATATATATACTAGTAGATGTTGTATATTTTTTGCATCCGCGCTAGTCCAGTCCCTGCTTTGTCGTTAGTTAAGTAACCTAACGGATGATGACGGGACCCAGTGGCGAATGAGAATGGCATATACATACATCATATTTTCGTTCTTTTCTGGTGTGATTAATTGATGGGACTGCGTTGATTCTGATCATTGCAAGGAAAATAGACCTATTTGATGTTGTTGGAACATTTTTCAAAAGCTGTTATTACAAGGACGTTTTCTTTTGTTTTGCACAGTGGTATTCGGTTATGAATATCCAGCACCTCATTCTACGAGGCAAGGGCCGAGATCCCTTCATCGGGAGTGACCCCTTGGGCAGAAGTTTGCGTCAGGGTAATAACTTCACTATAGTCGATTATTTTTTTGCTTTGCATCGTGGTATTCAGTAGGAATACCCTGCACCTCATTCCTTGAGGAAAGAGCCGAGATCCCTTCAACGGGATTGACCTCTTTAGCAAAGGTATTCGCCACTATATATTTGTAAAGCTATCTGGTTCCTTCAACGATATCAAGTTCATTGCGATAAAGGTTTTTCGCCAAAAACCATTCGTAGCCCTCCTTTATTTCAGACGGGTAGCATTTAATATTCATGCTATGTTTGTTGACCTTCGTCAAGAAATAGTGTATGGTAGCTGTTTGTTATTTTTCTGTTGCATAGATAGATGCGTTAGTTTGGGACAGTCGTACAGCCGTATTGACCTTCGTCAAGGGCGAGTACGGGTGGGTTCAAATTAACCTGGACAATGACGGGTAGAACTTGACATGTGACTTATGATTTGTTGACCTTCGTCAAGGTTATAAGAGCATGGGGTAAAAATCACATCGGGAGTTTCAAATATACAGGAAACTTGCCAGGCATGCGCTTAACTTCTGGAGAGTGATAACTTGAGTGGATTCCATCAGGTTATCATGCGATGATAGTTGGATCCTGATTCCCACTGATGAGTTAGTTTACTCCTCGGGTGATTTTAGATGATCCCGACTAATTCTTCTTTTCGATTTGGAGGAGAATTTGAGGATACAGTGGGAGACATCCTGATTAGATAAAGTGATTAACCATTATGATCTAGGTTGGAGTGCACGCTGAGTGTTTCTTTTCTCTCACTCATTGGAAGTGACCATGGCCTGCCCCTAGACTAGAACTCATGAACCTAGTTAACCGAACCTTCTTAAAACACATTGACATTTGGATTGTCAGAGTTGCATACATCATTGCCACTCCTACTTTTACCCATTGAATTTCTCCAGAACATTCCGTATTACTACAAAGATGCCCTTTTATTGGATATGACCATCGTATAGTTACATACAAACTCGAAAAAACTTGTTTCAGATTCGAGGATGGTTTCCGGTTCTGGAGAAAATGAATAGGACTATTCAGTTGTCTTTTCCTTTTACCTTCTTTCAGGTTGTGAGGGATCCTAGGATTAGGAGAGGGTACACCTATTGCGCTTATTGGATAGTCTTCTTCCAAACCATAGGCAGGTGCCGAAAGGTGGGGAAGGAAGAAAACCAATTAGCCTAAGTGTCGTGTACAGAAGGTAATATGTAAAGACAAAATAAAGGGATTAGAAAGAGGGCAAAGTAAATTGCGACTGCTATCATTCATGACAAAACCGCGTATTTCATCGCCACTCCTACTTCACCTTTGAATTCTCCAGAACACTTCGTATCACTACGAAGATCCACAGTTATTGGATAATCCATAGTACTCGAAGGAATTTGTTCCAGTTCGAGGATGGATTCTAGTTTAGGAGAAATAGAATAAGGATTATTATGTTGCCTTTTCTCTTTACCTTCTCTCAGGTTTCGAGGGCTCCTAGGATTAGGAGAGTACACCTATTAAGCTTATTAGATAGTCTTCTTCCAAACCATAAGCTGGTGCCGAACGGCAGGGAACGAAGAAAACCATTTTTCCTAAATGGGGTGTACAGAAGGTAATGAGTAAAGACAAATAAAGAGATTTGGAGAGATGGAAGGGAAATATATGGTTACGGTCATAAATCTGGATAATGGACGAGGCATTACTAGGAATACCCGGTTACCCCTTCGAAACATTTTCAGTTTCACAATGCGTTGTTAATTGAAAACTGATTTCCCAATTAGATCATTGCTCCAGGGTATGTATTTACCAGGTTTGATTCTCACATCTGTATGGTATTACAAATATTGAGTGGGAGTATGTTATTGGGAATTAGGTGATTATATCCTCATTATATCGCAATTCGTTGTAATTGGTGATATTTAAGGAAATCACCTGGGGTTTTGCCTAACGGCAAATATTTGGTTTTGAATATCCGTTGTTATGCACCAATTTCAAATTGATATATATGTACGTTTATTTTATAAAGTGAGATATAACTTTTGAAATTATGTCCATGACATTTCCTATATTAGTTGATGGTTAGTTAAGGAGTATTAAACAACGGTGTAATTCTTCGTAACCATAGTACAGTTTTCAACCTACGACGCATAGGGTTTGAGTTATTCAACTCAGGAGACTTATACAAATATTGTATGTTGTCCAGTGTCCATTAGGACAAAGGGGTTGGTCCCCGTACTATATTCTGTTTATTTGTGACTTCTCCAGTTTTAGACAAGTATTTCGTATAAATACAAGGTCCCAGTTTTGAGAAGTTATAGGTACAAGAATAAAGTAGAAAACCATGTGTTGCAAGTATCAGGATTCTTTAAGGTGATCGAAGTTGTAGATACTTATGTTTGGTATTCAGTTGATAGTAATGGTTTTGAGAACTTGCATCTCTTTCAGGTTACTCATATCTGGATCCACTCCTAAGTTGAGTAATGTTGATCGGCCTCTCTCCATTTAGTTGACATGCACTGGAGACAGCTGCATGATTTGAATCTGGTTCTAATTAAATCAGTGCCTCTGTTTCTATATTGTATATAGAATGGTTCATATCTTAACGATGTTAAGGTATATGGATTTGTCCGGCTTATGCTTAAAACCAGACTCTGGATAACTCAAGGCACGTTTCTGTACTGGCAGTTTGTGGGTTATCCCGGACTATGACGAGAGTTAACTTTCTACCATCTGGAAGATCAATAGTGATATTGTTCTTGACTCGCCACAGTTTTAGTAAAATGGACTTTTTCAGAAAACAGTAGTGGGAGTATGGTAGAACTGGAAGTGATTCCAGAACCACAAACGATTACTGAAAATTTAATAGAACCTAAAGATTCAATAGGTTTTGGCATTCCATTAGCCACTCCGCAAATATGGTGGGTAATCTCAGGCGCCCGAAAGGTACTTCGGTATCCTCAAAGACGGTGACAGGGAGGTTCTTGTTTACCCAGACTTGCCATTACTGTTGTTCTAGACTACGAGACCCGGCAGGAGGATGAGTATAGCGTCATTCTAAACTATCTTTAGAAGTGCCCGCGTATATGACTCTGCCAGAGGGTTGTTATAGTCAGTGGGAGCAGCAGAAGCATAGTGGACAAGTAGCTTGTGTCTATTTATAGACTAAAGAAGGTATAGCTGAGATAGATCATCTATTTTTGATATGACAGTCATAGGCTTTGACTTCATCAGAATAGGAGATGGATCTGTTCAGAAGATAGTAGGGTGTGATGTCCTGGTATTTGGATGACATGCACTTTATAGGAAGTAAAATTCATATACTACGATCGGTTATACTGTGGTTGTCATACAGTAGTTTCTCCACATTGGATATGGATAATATATCAGGCATTCTGGTAACTAGATCTATGGTTTTAGATGTAGATTTGGGTATTTTCCCAATTAGGGTACTTTGACACTATTCTAAAGGTGTTTTAGAATGGACGACTTCTGGCTTGGTGGTGTACCTACAGGTGATGGAGTTACCCTCTCTAAAGGTGTATTACAGACTAAAGGGGAGTGGGATGTGCATGATTGGCATATCACTTTCTTAGGCAATTCAGTCAAACATCAAGTACCACACCAGATGTTATTTTTGCACTAGCTGCAATAAGTTTGTATATTAATCCAATCGTGGAGAAACGTTTGGAAGCAGTTTATGAACATAAGTAGATGTTCTAGGGATTTGGTAACGGCAGCCTCCTTCGGGAGACAGTTATCATTTCAGGCTTTCAAGGTGAACTGGATGACATAGTGACTGTCTGAGTTATAGTTTTCCCTCTTTTGGGGCGGCAGTAGTTTGGACAGGTGGTCCAAGTGGATACTGAGGGAGGCATGGCGCAGGATACTGAATAAATTCAGTGGACGATACAGTCTAAGAAGTTTGCTGGATTTGGAGTTCATTTATGAACTGGTTGTTGGAGATAGTGCCCTCAGAGTCAATTATTAGGTCACAGGTACGTGATTGCAATGATTGATGGAGGACCTATCCCGGTAGGACAGTCTTACTCGAGATGATAGTATGCTATCTGGTTTACCTTTATCATCGTGTACTATTTTAAGTGACCTGACAAGTCGCTATTACACGTTGATAGAGCCCCTAGGATTCTTGCTTGACCACCAGCAGTATGAGGGCGATCATATAAGTGGGAGCTGGGGTCTATAAGCATATCCTTAAATGGTCCCTAGTCGTGTGAGTTTCGAGACAGGGCATCGATACTCCAGAGTAGACTAGTGTATACAGTCGAGACCCCGACGAGGGGCGGTGGCTGGTCTCACAAGCCACTGGTGTCAGTTGGATCACCTAAGATGTATACAGGTGCCCATTGGGTTATGAGTACACCGGACAGGACTCGCCGGGAACATGCCAGTTGGTCATATACCAGACGTCAGATGGCAGTTCCCTGGTGACATGTGTGCAGGTTAGTTCATCGACCTGGGGATCGTCATTTGTCTCGTGTGAGTTCCCACTGTACTTTGATTACTACCCTACCACGGCTCAAAGGAGTCGTGCAAACAGGTTTTAGTTGGGTACAGTCCCGAGCCACATGAAGGCAGTGAGCGTATCTTCAGGGGTTCGTCTCTCCCGGTATTGGGGGTGAGGTCGTGCTGTGTCTAGGAGAGCCATTACACGAAGCCCTCGGCCGAGGCAAGGAGATTTACTGGTAGGTATTCCAGTAGTATCTCAGGGTGTTCTGGGCTACACTCTGACACGACTTGTACCGCTTTTGGGGGTCTGACTTTTACCAACCCCCTAGGCCCGCCATGCGATGCTCATAGACGAACGGACCGGACTGTACTGATATTGTCACTGACAGGCTCAGTAGGGTTGTCAGCCTGAGTTCGCTCACAGACATCCCTTTTAGTCAATACCTGGTAGCCCGTTATGTATTGGCTTATACCTCTAACGTGCTAGTGGTTAAATCCACAACCAAGGTGTTGACGAGTCTTTAGAGTCCCCCACATTCAGTTACTCAGGCTTTCGGGCGAAAAGCTGTAGAGGCCGTATGGAGATATGGCAGGGTCCGATCAGATACGTGCGGTATTGCACGGATCAGGATTGGACGGTTTGTACTAATGGCCGTATGGTAATATGGCAAGGTTCGATCAGATACGTGCGGTATTGCACGAATCAGGATCGGACGGATATTACTAGCCGGCTTTGGTTTAAGCCGGATCCTAGTATAGTACAGTGTAGATTTTGTCTCTTTGCATTTGTATCCGGACGGAATACAAATGCGGGTGTGTATGCACAGTATCGGGGTTTTCCTGTAATTTATTACGGGACCAGTTTTCTGGAGTTGCCAGTTTGCATTCCGTTCCGGCCGGTTTTCCTTTGTTCCGTCCCGGCCGGACTTTTCCGATGGAGGGTGTTATTTGCAAGTTTGCAAATAACCATTTGTGGAGGGGTTCTTTGTATTTGATTCATTATGATAAATTTCTCATGATGAGATTCCCTTTGAATCAATCTTTTGAATTTATGAGATTGGATGTGATTAGATTGGGTGTGACTTTTAATATGATGATATGAATTTCTTTTTCCACTAATCATTCCATTCTTTCTTTAAAAGAAGGGAGGGGGGGCCGGCCACTGTTCTTGATTGGAGAGAGAGAGGTTTTAATTTGGTGGCAGTGAGCACTTGATGGGCCTGCAGGGGATGATGGGTTAATTAATGTGTTAAAGGTTTAAAAGAGGTTAAATGAGTGTGCTGTGAGGAATGGGGGTGTGGGATTAATTAATTCATGCACACATTCATCAGAATGTAAGCTTCATTTTGCTATTTCCAGAGAGCAAGAATGCTCTTGGCCGAGCTCATCCTTTTCCATGGCAACCTCCATTTTTCATCAAGTGTCCATGAAAAATCCTTGTCCAAAAATTCCTCCATCATGGCAACTACACAAAACCCCAAAGACACAACGATTCTACATTATTCTACAGCAAATCTTAGGCGCGTCGGCTAGCCAACTTCGCGCCCGAGTTGCCTCGGCATTGAGGTGGGAGCCCGTAAAAGAAATAGGCGATGTGGTGCCCTTCCGGCGACGAGGTGGAGACCGGACATTCCGCGGGAGATCGGGACGACGACGAGAAGACCGGAGGACTCGGATCACTCGGTATATCTCTCCCCTTCTCTTTGTAGTTAGCTAGATTTAGTTTAATGGCCCGATCCGGGTTTAGTGCGCGGTGGTGCCGGTTTGCTAAGTTCGCAAAATTAAAGTTTATCACCGCTTCCGCATTTGGCCGTCGGTTTGACGGCCGGGGCGCCGCCGTGCACTTACAGTGGTATCAGAGCCTCGCCATTAACTTAGTCTAGCTTTGTGTAATGTGTTTGCAGTTCCGATCGTTCAAAAAGTTCCAAAACCCGTATTTTGATCACATCAGTTTTCTGTCGGAAATTTTTAGTGTCGAAAAATTTTTCTGGTTGCAAAAATGTGATGTACTTGAAACCCTAAGACAACTGAAGAAATACGAGGCATTGATCCTTCCTCAAGAGCGCGGAACCGCGGCCAATACCCTCTTTGGGCCGCGGTTCCGCCGCAACTTGAAAGGATCAATGGGCTAGGTTTTTCCAGTGGGCTTATGGGTTAATTTTAGGGGTTTTGGAATATTAAAATTGGGCCAATTATTTCTATGAGTGCTGCAGTATTGGTTTGGGGCCCACTTGTTAATTTTTGGTCAATCGGAAAATTTTAAACACATTTTTCACAGTATTTACATTATATCTGCGACCGTGAATGTCACTCGATCGGTAAATCCGGTCTAACTGCTATAGCCCGGTTAGACGGATTTGCGAACGTGACTTTCACGTTGATGTTCTATGTTTATGCTGTGATGTTGCGGATCGGTCGTGGGGGATAGCCTGGATGCAATGCTAGTACAGTGTTGTTGTATTATGTACATTTGATATTGCGGGGCGAGCGTCCGACATGTGGACTGCCGTCACTGCCTGTTTGTATTATTCTTTTGGGGCACGACCTGGTTGCGGTCGATGTACCCGGTGTATGTATATTTTACTTTCTGTACTAGGATTACCCCGCGGTGGGGTGCACGGATAGCCGGGTTCTAGAGGGCAACAAGCCCGCATCTCATGGCATTGAGACGGAGGAGGCTTCACTCTGGGATTGGCGGGCTATTCGCCGCACTCGTAGGGGGTACAGGTTGACCCAGGAGGGGTGCCCAAGTTGCCGGATTCCGTGGAGTGCTGGGTGGTCCATTCACGGAGCTGAAGGGGGCTGCCTCGCTTCAGGTTTTGGCGGGTAACTTGCCGCGCCCGTAGGGGTCTAGGATTTCATTGCACAGGCTATCCACACAACCAGGGGAACGTCGGGTTTCAGTAGTGGCTCTGTGAAACCCGGGGATCCCAGATATCTGTATTGTTCTGTGATGCTGTACATTTCTGTGATGTTGCATTGCTTTTCACGCCTTGAGCGAAATATAATATATTGGTATATATATTAGTAGATGTTGTATATGTTTTTCATCCGCGCTAGTCCAGTCCCCGCTCTGCCGTTAGTTAGCTAACCTAACGGGTGATGACGGGACCCAGTGGCGAATGCGGATGGCATATACGTACGTCAGTATATTTTCGTTCTTTATTGGTGTGATCAATTGATGGGACTGCGTTGATTCGGATCAATGCAAGTTATAACAAACCTATTCTGATGTTGTTGGAACACTTTTCAAAAAGCTGTTATTGCAAGGACGTTCACTTTTGTTTTGCATCGCGGTATTCATTTGGAATATCCTGCTCCTCAGTCGACGAGGCAAGGGCCGAGATCCCTTCACCGGGAGTGACCCCTTGGACAGAAGTTTGCGTCGGGGCATTAACTTCACTATAGCCGATTCCTTTTGCTTTGCATCGTGGTATTCATTTGGAATATCCTGCACCCCATTCTACGGGGAAAGAGCCGAGATCCCTTCACCGGGAGTGACCTCTTTAGTAAAGGTTTTCGTCACTATATTTTCTAAAAAGCTATCCGTTCCTTCAACGAGATCAAGTTCATTACGTTAAAGGTTTTCGCCAGAAACCATTCGTAGCCCTTCATCATTTCGGTTAAATATTCGGTAGTATTCAAGCTATGTATTTTGACCTCACGCCAAGGCATAGTGATTGGTAGCTGCCGGATATTTATCTGTTGCATAGATAGATGCGTTGGTTTGGGACAGTCGTACTACTATTTTGGCCTACGTCAAGGGTATGTACGGGTGGGTTCAAATTAACCTGGATAATGATGGGTAGAACTTGACATGTGACTTATGATATTTTGACCTCACGCCAAGGTCATAAGAGCATGGGGCAGAAATCACATCGGGAGTTTCAAAAGAACTGAAACTTGCCAGATATGCGCATACCTTCTGGAGTGTGATACCGTGAGCGGATTCCGTCACGTTATCATGCGATGATAGTTGGATCCCGATTCCCACTGATGAGTTGGTTTACTCCTCGGGTGACCCCGACTAATTCTTCTTTCAGGTTTGGAGGAGAATTTGAGGTACAGTGGGAGGATTCCTGATTAGAAAAATTGGTAACCATTCTGATCTAGGTTAGAGTGCACGCTGAGTGTTTCTTTTCTCTCTCTCTTCGGCAGCGACCATTGACCCGACCCTAAGACTATGACTCAGTGACCAAGTTGACCGAACCTTCTTAAACACTGGCTTTTGGATTGTCAGAGTTGCTAACCTCATTGCCACTCCCACTTTTACCATTTTCTCCAGGACACCCCGTATTACTACGAACGTCCACTTCCATTGGACAAAACCATCGTATGGTTAGATACGAACTCGAAAGAATTTATTCGAGGATGGTTTCAGGTTCTGGAGAAAACGGATAGGATTGTTCAGTTGTCTTTTCCTTTTACCCTCTCTCAGGTTACGAGTACTCCTTGGTTTAGGGGTAGTACACCTATTACGCAAATTGGATTGTCTTCTTCCAAACCTTAGGCTGGTGCCGACCGGTAGGGAATGAAGAAAACCAATTAGCATAACGATGGTGTGCAGAAGGTGTTAAGTTAAGACAAAGCAAGGGATTAGTAGAGGGCAAAGTAAATTGCAACAGGTATTCACGACCAAACCAAGTATTCCTTCGCCAATCCTAAAATCACCTTTGTATTTCTCCAGGACACTCCGTATCACTACGAAGATCCACAGTTTATTGGATATTCCATCGTATGGTTTTATACGAACTCGAAAGGAACTTGTTCCAGTTCGGGGATGGATCCTGGTTCAGGAGAAATAAGAATAAAGTACATTCAGGTGTCTTTTATCTTCACCCTCTCTCATTGCGAGTGTTCCTAGGATTGGGACAGTACACCCATTATGCTTTTTGGATAGTCTTCTTCCAAACCATAGGCTGGTGCCGAACGGTAGGGAAGGAAGAAAACCATTTGGCCTAAAGGGGTGTACAGAAGGTAATGACTAAAGACATATAAAGGGATTTGGAGAGGTGGCAAAGAATTACACGGTTATAGTTGTGAATCTGGATAGTGGATGAGGCATTACTAGGAATACCAGGAAACCCCAACGAAACATTTCAATGTTTCAGTTTCGCTGTGTACGGTTAATGGAAAACTGATTTCCCGATTAGACACTTACTCCAGGGTATGTATTTACCAGGTATGATTCTCACATCTGTATGGTTTTACAGATGATGAGTGGGAGTAAGTTATTGGGAATTGGGTGATCATCCTCATTATATCGGGATTCGTTGTAATTGGTGATATTTGAGGATGCCACCTGGGTTGTTTGCCGATCGGCAAATATTTGGTTTTGAATATCCGCTGTTGTGCACCAATTTCAAATTGATATATCTGTACGTCTATTTTTATAGAGTGAGATATACCTTTTGATATTATGTCGATGACATTTACCTATATCAGTGGATGGTTAGGTAAGGAGCATTGAACAGCGGTGTAATTCTTCTTAACCATAAATACAGTTTTCGACCTACGACACACAGTGAATGAGTTATCTGACTCAAGGGACTTATACAGAGTATTGTATGTTGTCCAGGGTCCATCAGGACAGAGGGGTTGGTCCTCGTACTATATTCGGTTTACTTATGACTTCTCTAGTTTTTAGACAGGTGTTTCGTGGAAACACAGGGTCCGAATTTTGAGAAGTTATAGGTATTTGAATAGAGTAGAGAACCAGGTGTAGCAAGTATCGGGATTCTTCAAAGTGATCGAAGATGTAGATACTTGTGTATGGTATTCAGTTGATAGTAATGACTAAGGGAACTTGCTTCTCTTTCGGGTTACTCATAATTGGAAGCATTCCTAAGTTGAGTAACACTGATCGGCCTTTTTCCATTTAGTTGACATGCACTGGAGACAGCTGCATGATTTGAATCTGGTTTGACATTCCATTGGCCACTCCGCAGATTTTGGTGGGTAATTTCAGGCACCCGAGAGGTACTACGGTAGCTTCAAGGACGGTGACAGGGAAGTTCTTGTTTACCCACAATTGCCATTGCTGTTGTTCCAGACTGTGATATCCGGCAGGAGGATGAATATAGCGTCGTTCTAAACTAGCTTTAGAAGTGTACGTCTATATGACTCTGCCAGAGGGTTGTCGTAGTCAGTGGGAGCAGCGGAAGCATTGGTGGAAAGGTAGCTTAGGTCTATTTATAGACTAAAGCAGATGTAGCGGAGATAGATCATCAATTTCTGATGTGACAGTCATGGGTTTGACTTCATCATAACAGGGATGGATCTGTTGAGAAGATAGTAGGAAGTGATATTCCTGTACTACAATCGGTTATACTTTGGTCGTCACACAGTGGTTTCTCCACAAAGGAAATGGATTTTATATCAGACGTACTGGTCACTAGATCTATGGTTTTAGATCTAGATTTGGGTAGTCTCCCAATCTGGGTACTTAGACAGCATTCTATGAGTATTTAGGATGAACGACTCCTGGCATGGTAGTATACCTGCAGGCGATGGAGTCACCCTCTCTAAAGGTGTCTTACAGACTAAAGGGGAGAGGGACGTGCATGATTGGCAGATCACTTGCTCAGGCAATTGAGTCAACCATGAGATGTCAAGTACCACACCAGATGTTGTTCTTGCAGTAGATGCAATAAGTTGATATTGATCCAATCCTGGAGAAACAGTCGGAAGCAGTTTTAGAACATAAGTGAATGTTCTAGGGATATGATAACGACAGCCTCATTCGGGAGACAGTTATCATTCCAGGCTTCCAAGGTGACATGGACGACAAGGAGGTTGTCAGAGTTATAGTTTTCCCTCTGACGAGGGGCAGTATTTTGGACAGGTGATCCAAGGCAATACTGAGGGAGGCATGGCGCAGGATACTGATTAAGTTCAGTTGACGATACAGTCTAAGAAGTTTGGATTTGGAGTTCATTTATGAGCTATGTCCCATCAGACATCCAGACACATTCTAAGACAAGTATTGCTCATTTCTGGAGATGGCTTTCTCCGCGAACTTGAGATATAGAGAGACATAGAAAGAAACAACAAAGCGGATCCACTCACTAAGGCTATTCCTCGAACGCAATAGTTTCGCAAACGAGCTTTATGAGACTGACTAGTAGAGGAGTTGGGTGTTCGGTATCACACGGGCTGTGAGTATGCGACATCGCAATAATTAGCCTTGAGTGCAAGTGGGAGATTGTTGGAGATAGTGCCCTCAGAGTCAATTATTAGGTCACAGGTACGTGATTGCAATGATTGATGGAGGACCTATCCCGGTAGGACAGTCTTACTCGAGATGATAGTATGCTATCTGGTTTACCTTTATCATCGTGTACTGTTTTAAGTGACCTGACAAGTCGCTATTACACGTTGATAGAGCCCCTAGGATTCTTGCTTGACCACCAGCAGTATGAGGGCGATCATATAAGTGGGAGCTAGGGTCTATAAGCATATCCTTAAATGGTCCCTAGTCGTGTGAGTTTCGAGACAGGGCATCGATACTCCAGAGTAGACTAGTGTATACAGTCGAGACCCCGACGAGGGGCGGTGGCTGGTCTCACAAGCCACTGGTGTCAGTTGGATCACCTAAGATGTATACAGGTGCTCATTGGGTTATGAGTACACCGGACAGGACTCGCCGGGAACATGCCAGTTGGTCATATACCAGACGTCAGATGGCAGTTCCCTGGTGACATGTGTGCAGGTTAGTTCATCGACCTGGGGATCGTCATTTGTCTCGTGTGAGTTCCCACTGTACTTTGATTACTACCCTACCACGGCTCAAAGGAGTCGTGCAAACAGGTTTTAGTTGGGTACAGTCCCGAGCCACATGGAGGCAGTGAGCGTATCTTCAGGGGTTCGTCTCTCCCGGTATTGGGGGTGAGGTCGTGCTATGTCTAGGAGAGCCATTACACGAAGCCCTCGGCCGAGGCAAGGAGATTTACTGGTAGGTATTCCAGTAGTATCTCAGGGTGTTCTGGGCTACACTCCGACACGACTTGTACCGCTTTTGGGGGTCTGACTTTTACCAACCCCCTAGGCCCGCCATGCGATGCTCATAGACGAACGGACCGGACTGTACTGATATTGTCACTGACAGGCTCAGTAGGGTTGTCAGGCTGAGTTCGCTCACAGACATCCCTTTTAGTCAATACCTGGTAGCCCGTTATGTATTGGCTTATACCTCTAACGTGCTAGTGGTTAAATCCACAACCAAGGTGTTGACGAGTCTTTAGAGTCCCCCACATTCAGTTACTCAGGCTTTCGGGCGAAAAGCTGTAGAGGCCGTATGGAGATATGGCAGGGTCCGATCAGATACGTGCGGTATTGCACGGATTAGGATCGGACGGTTTGTACTAGTGGCCGTATGGTAATATGGCAAGGTTCGATCAGATACGTGCGGTATTGCACGAATCAGGATCGGACGGATATTACTAGCCGGCTTTGGTTTAAGCCGGATCCTAGTATAGTACAGTGTAGATTTTGTCTCTTTGCATTTGTATCCGGACGGAATACAGATGCGGGTGTGTATGCACAGTATCGGGGTTTTCCTGTAATTTATTACGGGACCAGTTTTCTGGAGTTGCCAGTTTGCATTCCGTTTCGGCCGGGTTTTCCGTTGTTCCGTCCCGGCCGGACTTTTCCGATGGAGGGTGTTATTTGCAAGTTTGCAAATAACCATTTGTGGAGGGGTTCTTTGTATTTGATTCATTATGATAAATTTCTCATGATGAGATTCCCTTTGAATCAATCTTTTGAATTTATGAGATTGGATGTGATTAGATTGGGTGTGACTTTTAATATGATGATATGAATTTCTTTTTCCACTAATCATTCCATTCTTTCTTTAAAAGAAGGGAGGGGGGGCCGGCCACTGTTCTTGATTGGAGAGAGAGAGGTTTTAATTTGGTGGCAGTGAGCACTTGATGGGCCTGCAGGGGCTGATGGGTTAATTAATGTGTTAAAGGTTTAAAAGAGGTTAAATGAGTGTGCTGTGAGGAATGGGGGTGTGGGATTAATTAATTCATGCACACATTCATCAGAATGTAAGCTTCATTTTGCTATTTCCAGAGAGCAAGAATGCTCTTGGACGAGCTCATCCTTTTCCATGGCAACATCCATTTTTCATCAAGTGTCCATGAAAAATCCTTGTCCAAAAATTCCTCCATCATGGCAACTACACAAAACCCCAAAGAGACAACGATTCTACATTATTCTACAGCAAATCTTGGGCGCGTCGGCTAGCCAACTTCGCACCCGAGTTGCCTCGGCATTGAGGTGGGAGCCCGTAAAAGAAATAGGCGATGTGGTGCCCTTCCGGCGACGAGGTGGAGACCGGACATTCCGCGGGAGATCGGGACGACGACGAGAAGACCGGAGGACTCGGATCACTCGGTATATCTCTCCCCTTCTCTTTGTAGTTAGCTAGATTTAGTTTAATGGCCCGATCCGGGTTTAGTGCGCGGTGGTGCCGGTTTGCTAAGTTCGCAAAATTAAAGTTTATCACCGCTTCCGCATTTGGCCGTCGGTTTGACGGCCGGGGCGCCGCCGTGCACTTACACTGGTTCCCATCAGATATCCAGGTATATTCTAAGACAGGTATTGCTCATTTCAGGAGATGGCTTTCTCCACGAACTTGAGATAAAGAGAGACATAAAAAGAAACATTGGACGGATCCACTCATTGAAGCTATGTTGGGTGTTCGGTATTACACGGGCTGTGAGCTTTGTGAAACTGATTAGTAGAGATGTTGGGTGTTCGGTATTACACGGGCTGTGAGTATGCGACACCGCAATAATTAGCCTTAAGTGCAAGTGGGAGATTGTTAGCAATAGTGCCCTCAAGTCAATTATTGGATCACAGGCACGAGATTGCACTGATTGATGGAGGACCTATACCGGTAGAACAGTCTTACTCGAGATGATAGTATGCTATCTGGTTTGTCTTTATCATCGTGTACATGATTCAGGTGACATACAGATCACTATTACATGTTAATAGAGCCCATAGGATTCTTGCTTGACTACTAGCAGTATGATGGCGATCATATACGTGGGAGTTGGCTGGTCTATAAGCACATCCATAAAATGTTCCTATTCGTGGGTGTTTCGAGACTGGGCATCGATACTCCAAGAGTAGACTAGTGTATACGGATCGAGACCCCGACGAGGGGTGATGGCCGGTCTTACAAGCCATTGGTGTTAGTTGGTTCACCTAAGATTTATACAGGTTCTCATTGGGTTATGAGTACACCGGACGGACTCGCCGGGAACATGCTAGTTGGTATTATACCTATTGTCAGATAGCAGTTCCCTGGCGACATGTGTACAGGTTAGTCTATAGACCTGAGATCGTCATTTGTCTCATGTGAGTTCCCACTGTGCTTTGATTAATACCCTACCATGGCTCAAAGGAGTCGTGCAAACAGGTTTTAGTTGGGTACAGTCCCGAGCCATATGGAGGCAGTGAGCGGATCGTCAGGGGATTCATCTCTCCCGGTATTGGGGGATGATGTCGTGGTGTGCACGGGTGGCCATCACCGCAAATCCTTGGCCAAAGTAGTCGAGAATTACTGATCTAGGATCGGTAGTTTCTCAGGTGGTGATAGGATTCATACCGACACTAAATGTCGCGTTATCAGGGGTCTGACTTTATCCACCCCTAGACACGAAATGCGATACTCATAGACGAACGGACCGGACTATACGGATATTGTCACTGTCAGTCTCAGTAGGGATTTCTGGATGAGTTTACTTGTTGGCCTCCCTTTTTCTCAATACCTGGGTAGCCGTTACGTACAGCTAGTACCGCTGACGTGCTTGGGGTTAAACCCACTGCCAGCGTATTGACGAGTCTTTAGAGTCCCATACAGAGGGTTTCCCTACTACGGACGAAACGATGTAGAGGCCGTATGGTTTTACGGCAGGGTTCGATCACATACGTATACTTGTGCATGGATGATGTTCAGACGGATAATACTAGTGGGCTTTGGTTTAAGCCGGATCCTAGTATTATATTGTTGGATTATTTTCGTCTCATTGTATTTGTATTCTTCGGAATACAGATGCAGGTATGTATATACGGTTGAGGGGTATTCTTGTAATTTATTACAAGATTACTTTTATAAGATTACACCTCATCTTGGTTTAGACCTTTTTGGATTAAAAGGTTATTGAGGTGTAGGATGATGTGTTTATTGCACTTTTTGTGGCATGGCTAATTAGTGACCCATGGTTGTTACTATTCTAGCATGCTTAGGGTTTTTGTTTGTTGTGAGATTATATTGACTTGAGATATTTTAGTTGACTCAAGGTATTTTGGATGGCTCCATTATTTGTTTATTCTCACAACACTCAAAAATTAACACAAGCCATTATTCATTTCTTTTTCTCTTTCTTGAGTTGCTCTCAACACCTCATTCTCAAGGCATCTTCTTCTTCCTCTAGCTCCACCCAAAACCTCCCATGAGTTGAGAATTCTTGGGTGTCTTGAGACAAATTAATCCTTCATCACTCTCTACTTCATCTACGGTATCTAGAGTAGCGATCTAGGTGCCCTAGTTGCCTCGGATATGAGGTTGGAGCTCGTTGCATAGACTCTCGGGTGGATCATCTTCGATGGAGGGAGACCGGAGATCAAGCTTGATCAAGGAAGCCCGTAGGAGGTTGGGATGATGGTTGAAGATCGAAGGACACGGATCTATTCGGTATAACAATTCTAACTCCTTTGTAAGTTGTGTTATCTAGGGCTTATGGGTAGATCCGGGTAATTGGTTTTTGTAGCACCAAGTTTTATAAATTTTTGTTCCGGATTTGGTCACGGAATGATGGCTGGGGCGCTTGCATAACCCAATAGTTGGGGTCCTAGAGGGGGTACCCAATCCCCGAGGCCACCACGAAGTGGCCATGGGGTGAGGCAGACCTGAACTGCCTAAGGTGGGGCAGTTTCGGGTCCCCACCGCCAAGACCACCTTGTGGTGGTCTTTAGGTGTGGGCCAACCGTTCGGTCCCCCTCAGAGATTCCCCGGGGTGCCCATGCACCACCCCGCAGCTTCTCAGTTCAAACCGTAAGCCCGCGCGGTGTGCAAACATCTCAAAACATCATTTTTGGAAACTGTTTTTATCGGCAGTTTTGCACGACAAAAACGGCGGATTTCTAACGTCGCTACAAGATATATAAGGTTTATGAGAGTCTCTGATACCGCTATAAGTCAATGTCGCGCACCCCCACGTGTTCGCGGGGAGGCAGAAATTGCAAAAAATGATTTTTACGGGCTTCGCAACACCGACTTAAACCAAGGATCGATCATAAACCATAGCTAGCAAACTGTTTGAGGTTTAACTACATGGATGAATGTTATACCTCATAGTATTGTGTCCTTCGGGTCTTCTCGATGTCCTCCTCATCATTGTAGGCTCTGAGGATCGAAACGGTTCGAAGCAACCTTGACAGCCTCCTCGAGTCAAAAGACGATCCACCCGAGAGTCTATAGTCTGAGTACCTATTTCGAATCTGAGATAACTACGGCTTCTAGTTCGCTAAACTAGAAGTCCTAGAGGGTGTACAGTAAGAAGATGGAGTGCTTTGTCTCTTGGAAACCTAGGATTCTCAACACATGAGAGCATTTTTGGGTTTAGAGGAAGAAGAAGATGAAGACTTGAGGAAAATTTGGTGAAGAATGAACTAAAGAAAATTCTTGGCTGTCCTCCCCTCGAAAATAATGAACCATAATTATATTTTAAAGAGATTAAATTCTAATTAAGTGAAAATATCTTACAAATATCAACCATGGTTCAAAATATCTCAAGGGTGAGTCATGCATAATCTTTTGTCAACCTAATGAGTCATCCTCATCCAACAAATATCTCCACCTCATTTCCTCATCTCATTTAAGTTTAATTCCTAAAATAAATCAAACCCTAAATGAGGTATCCCATTCAAGAAGCTTTCCGAGTAATTACGAGAATGCCTCTCATCCGTATATACATACCCGCATTCGCATTCCGAAGAATACGAATACAAAGAGACGAAAATAATCCATCAATATAATACAAAGATCCGGCTTAAACCAAAACCTACTAGTATTATCCTCCCGATCATCATACTTGTACAAGCACACGTAAGTGATCGAATCCCTGCCGTAAAACCATACGGCTTCTACATATTTTTCCCTGTGCAGGGAAACTCTCTATGTGGGACTCTAAAGACTCGACACTACACTGGCAGTGGGTTTAACCGCAAGCCGCAAGCGGTACTAGCTGCATGTAACGGTTAACCAGGTATGTGTAGATAAGAACGCCGATGAGCTAACTCATCCGAACTCCTACTGAGCCTGTATATGAAAATCTCTGTACAGCCCGGTCTGTTCGTCGAAGAGTATCGCATATTGGGTCTAGAGGGGCGGTAATCGTCAGACCCCTAATAGCGCAATAAGTCATGTCAGAGAGTTGCCCAAAACACCTTGAAAAACTACTGGAGTACTTACCAGTAAATCTCGCTTGCCTTGGCCAAGGACTTTGTGTAATGGCCTTCCGAGCACAGCGCGATATCAACCCCCAATACCGGGAGAGACGAATCATATCTAACCGCCACTGCCTCTAAGTGCTTCGGGACTGCACCCAACTACTACCTGTTTGCACGACTCCTTTGAGCCGTGGTAAGATAGTAATCAAAGTACAGTGGGAACACACTCGAGGCGAAGTATCAGTGTCAAGTCGACGGACTAAGCTGTATTCATGTCACCTGGGAACTACTACCCGAAAATAGGTATAATACCTACCAGCAATTCCCGACGAGTCTTGTCGAGTGTACTCATAACATAATGAGCACCTGCATACTATCTCCAGTACGACGTACTAATGGCTATTTGACAGGCCATCTCCCCTGCTGGGATGAGAAGCGTATACACTAGTCTACTCTGGAGTATCGGTGCCCATCTCGATAATCCTACGACTAGGCACTTGTATAGGATGTGCTTATAGCCTACCCAGCCCCTACTAGTGTAACTGCTATCACAACGCTGGTAATCAAGCAAAGATCCTAAGGGCTATACCAATATGTTTAAGGGATATGCTAAAAGAAACACATGCACATATTGAGGTAGAAACAAACCAGGTAGCTTACTACCATTTCGAGCAAGACTGTTACTATATTCGTGTATATCCCAAGCACCCATTAAGTAATATACAATCCAGTATGATACAATAATGGCCTCTAGGGCATATATCACTAACAATCTGTGCCTAAGACTCTATATGAAATATGGAGTGGAAAAGGACCATGTCTTAAGTGTATTAAGATATGGGGTTATCCGGCCTATGTTAAAATACAAAATCCGGACAAACTTCAGGCATAATCATTTCTATGTAAATTTGTGGGATATCCAAAGCATTCACATGGAAATCAGTTCTACCACACTGAAGAACAAAAAGTGTTTGTATCTCGCCACGCTACCTTTTTGGAAAGAGAGTTTCTTGCAAAAGAAACTAGTGGGAGTACGGTAAAACTAGAAGAAACTTCTGAACCACAAAATATAACTGAAGATTTGGTGCAACCGCTAGATTCAGTTGTACCCGACGAACCTCAGCCACTCCGCAAAACTAGTAGGATATCTCATCCGCCCGAGAGATACTACGGTTTTCTCATAAACGGAGATCGAGAGGATTGCATCTTAGAAGAAAATGATCCTATTAGTTTCAGGCAAGCCATTATCAGTAGGGACTCTGATAAGTAGGTGGATGCAATGCGATCCAAAATGGAGTCCATGTACGCCAATAAAGTGTGGACCTTGGATATTGCTCCACCTGGGGTAAAACCCGTTGGATGCAAATGGATCTACAAAAAGAAGTTTGGTGTAGATGGGCAGGTGGAAACCTATCAGGCTAGACTTGTTGCAAAAGGTTTTCGTCAAAGACCTGATGTGGACTATGACGAAACCTTTTCTCCAATGGCTATGCTCAAATCCATTCGGATCCTACTTGCCATTGTTGCCTTCCATGACTATGAGATCTGGTAGATGGACGTAAAAATGGCTTTTCTGAACGGAAGTTTAGAAGAGTGCATTTATATGGATCAGCCGGAGGGTTTCGTAGACAGTGGGAGCAACGGGAAGGTGCGCAAATTGCTTAAATCTATTTATGGATTAAAGCAGGCATCGCAGAGCTGGAACATCTATTTTGATGAAACATTCAAAGGATTTGACTTCATCAAGAACGAGGATGGGCCATGTATGTATAAGAAGATTGTAGGCCGAAATGTTATATTCCTAGTCTTGTACGTGGATGAAATTCTTTTGATAGGAAATGACATTCCTATGCTACAATCGGTCAAGATATTCTTATCACAAAGGTTCTCCATAAAGGACCTGGGTGATGCCTCGTACATTCTGGAGATTAAGATCTACAGAGATTACTGGGACTTTCACAGTCTAGGTACATTGAGACCGTACTAAAGAGATTTAGTATGGAAGATTCCAAGCGCGGTACCATACCCGGATTGCACGGAATCACCCTCTCCAAAGAGATGTCTCCCAAGACGATGAGGAGAGGGTTCGCATGAGCACTATACCCTACGCTTCGGCGGTATTGTATGCGATGCTATGTACCCGACCAGATGTAGCTTACGCACCTAGCGTGGTGAGATGGTATTAGTCTAACCCAGGTGAGAACCACTGGACAGCTATTAAGATCATTCTGAAGTACCTGAGGAGGACTAAAGAACGGTTCATGGAACTCGGTAATGGGGACCTCCAGGTGGAGTCTTTTATCGATTCGAGCTTCCAGAGTGACAAGGATGACAACAAGTCTGTCTCGGGTTTTGTGTTTACCCTTAATGGAGGGGCGGTCTGTTGGAAGAGTTCCAAACAGGACACCATCGCTGACTCGACGATGGTGGCTGAATACATTGCTGCCAACGATGCTGCAAAAGAGGCCGTCTGGATTAAGAAGTTCATTACTGAAGTTCAGGTGGTTCCATCCATTGTTAACCCAATACCTGTGTATTGCGACAACAATGGAGCTATGGCTTTATCAAAGGAACCATGGTCCCATCAGAAATCCAAGCACATCTTGAGGCGGTATCACCTGATCAGGGAGATCATTGATCGCTGGGAGATCGAGGTGCGGAGAGTGGACACAAAAGACAACACGGCGGATCCATTCACCAAGGCCCTTCCTCAAGCACAGTTCAATAGACTTTTTAGATGTTGGGTATGCGGTACGCCAACAGCTGGCCTTAGAGCAGACGTTGGGTAAACGGTAGGCCAATATATATGGCCTTAGTGAAAGTGGGAGATTGTTGGATATGTATGCCCTAGACGCCATTATTGTATATGTATACATGTGGATGCTTGGACATATATATATACAGGACAGTCTTGCTCGATAAATAGTATGATATCTGGTTTGTCTTTATCTTAACATGTGCATATGTTTTACTTGTAATTATGTATCATTCATACATGTTGATAAAGCCCGTAGGATCATTTCTAGACTACTTATGTTGTGATGGCAATCATACTTGTGGGAGCTGGGTAGTCGGTACAGACATGCTTAAATTGTCCGTAGTCGTAGGAGTATCGAGACTGGGCATCGATATTTCCGGAGTAGACTAGTGTATACGTTTCTAGACCCCGATGAGGGGTGATGGTTTGGTCCTGCAACCATTGGTCTTTTGCACCTAAGATCGTATACAGGTTCTCACTGGGGGTGAGTACACCGGACGGACTCGCCAAGAACTTCCAGATGGTATTATACCTATCGTCAGATAGAAGTTCTCAGGTGACATGAGTACAGGTTAGTCTTTAGACCTGAGATCGTCATTTGTCTCGTGTGAGTTCCCACTATACTTTGATCACTACCCTACCACGGCTCTACTAAGTCGTGCAAACAGGTTTTGGTTGGATACAGTCCCGAGCTACATGGAGGCAGTGAGCGATTGTCGGGATTCGTCTCTCCCGGTATTGGGAGTCGATATCGCACTGTGTTCGATTGGTAGGGACCATAAGACCTTGGCCAAGGCAGTTGGGATTTACTAATAGGCTGATCAGTAGTTTCCCGGATTGGTCCTGAACAGCATCACCACGAATTATCGAGTTATTAAGGTCTGACGTTTACCAACCCTAGACCCGGTATGCGATACTCTCAGACAAAGAGACCGGACTGTACAGAGATTGTCACAGATAGACTCAGTAGGGATCCAGATGAGTTTGCTCGTCGGCCTTCCTTTTCGACAGGTACCCGGGTAGCCGTTATGTACAGCTAGTGCCGCTGACGTGCTTATGGTTATGGATTTATCAAGTAACTCACTTCCGGCATACTGTTGAGTCTTTAGAGTCCCACACAGAGGGTTTTCCTAGTTCAGGCGAAATGTTGTAGTAGCCGTATTGGATACGTGCCAGGTTCCGATCAATTGATGTACTTTGTACCCAGACTTTCGATCGGATAGTTAGTAATACCAGCCGGCTCGAGTTTGAGCCAGATTATTAAATCAGGTATTGATTTAATAACTACATATATGTATTTCGATATGTATATTCTAGTATTACGTTCGTCGTGTTATTCTATCTCTTTGGGCATTCGTGTTTTTATCCGAATGCAGGTATGTATATACAGTAGACTGTAATTCTTATTATGTTACGGATAACATTCTAAAAGGTGGCCAACTTATTATGCTTTTTCCATTTATTTGATAAATGGAAATGATGTGTAAAGTGTGAGGTGAAGGGGGTATGGTGAGGACCATGCATCAATAGTTGACAAATGAATTCTTTATTCATTTGTGGCAACTATTCAAGCATGGGTCATATTGTTTATTCAAGGATATTCATTCACAAAACCATTGTAATGGTATTCTCTCTCTTATGGTTGCTCATTTGTTTTAGCTTTCACCATTTTGCTTCACCCTCCTCCCTCTCTTGAGTTTCTCTAGCTTCACCATCTTCCTCCTCTCTACATTGAGAGGCTAGAGAGGAGGCTAGATAAAGATAATAAAACACTTAGAGCTTCACACTACATCCTAGAAAACTTGGATTAGAAACACATGTTCTCTAGTTTCTCCTATTGATACTTAGTTAGGAGCTAGATCCATGGATCACATCACTCGGGTGGATCATCTACGACAAAGAAGGACCGGAGAACAAGCTCGATCCCGGAGGGACCGATGGAGCCGGAAATGGAGATCAAGCAAGTTCAAGATGACCCTTTGGAGCACATGATGAGGAAAGAAGACCGAAGGACTTGGATCGTTTGGTGAGACTTCTTTCCATAGTAGATAGCACTCCATGTTTAGCTAGTTAGGTATATGGTTAGATCCGGTGTAATGGGTTGTTCTAGCGCCATTTTTGAAATCGTAATAAAAATTTTGTTCCGCAAACCGCCAAGTTTGATGGCTAGGGCGTTAGGGTAACCCAACAAACTACTCGGATAGAAAATTATACCTCACAGAACCATGTCCTTTGGGTCTTCTTGCTGTCCTCCTCCTCGTTATAGGCTCCTCGGATCGTACACAGATCGGGCCTCCTCATCGATTCTCTCAAGTAAAAGATGATCCACCCAAGAGTCTATAGTCCGAGCTCCAACCTCAAATCCGAGATAACTAAGGCACCTAGTTCGCTAAACTAGATATCCTAGATGATGTAGAGAGTGTAGATGGATTACTTTCTCTCTAAATACCCTAGATTTCCCAACATATAAGATGACACGACCCGAAATTTAGCACGTGACGGCCCTTAAACTACGCAACGTTTACAGGCGTAACGCAATTTAAGTAAGCCAAAAACCCAGAAATCTAAACCATAAAAATTAGTAAATGATAAGAAACCTTGTTTAAACTTTTGAAAATCTCAATCAAATTCTTTAAAGTCCAATTTACTTTCTTAAAAATTTTGTCAGCACCTCTTTTGTAAAAACTAGCCCCAAAAATGGGTATTTACAAAGATAACAGTAAAGCATCCCCAACAAGAGCAAATTCACGCCAAAAGGCGGAAAACAACCACCACAAGCAAATATACGACGCCGTAACGAAGAAACAAAGACGATATAAATAAAACTGCATATAAAACACAACCAGAGTCACAAATAATATACAATATCGTCCTCACAACTCGTCTCTAAGTCAAAACATGAAAGTGGTAAATGGAGAGTACAAGGAACAAAAGATAACAATAAACAATATCGGATAGTCGCAAAACCCACCAATAGCAAAACCGTGCACAGTCAGCCGAAGTGGTATCCGCTGCAAAAGATTATATGATAGATGAAAGCCCTGCTGCGACAGCTCTGAAGGACAACCTATACAACCCTGTGGCACAACGGGGGTGATGTTGCCAACTCATGAATAGTAAATAACATATGCAGGTAATCGCAAGTATGCACGTGCTGCGCGAAACTATCACATGCAAGCTAACAGCAATAAATGGCAATATGTATGCAACAGTCATGAAAGGTACTCTATCAGATATAACTAATACATGAAGCAATAATATGGCAATATATATATGCAACAGTCATGAAAGGTACTCTATCAGGTACTACTAATACATGAAGCATTGCATAAAAAATAAATGCGGAGTATGGGATAAAACATGTCATCCTTACGGAATCCTGAACTCGTGGCAGGACCAAAGTCCATCAAGACAATCTAAATCCCAAATTTCCTCACATCAGCCCCCAAATTGGCCCTCATATCAAGTAAATCTCATATATCCTGAGTGTCCAATATCAAGTAAATCTTATATAACCAGTATCCAATATCGAGTAAGTCTTATGAAACCTGAGTGTCCAATATCTACACCCAAAAATATCATGAAAACAAGTGTCTAGCATCGACACATAAATACTCATCTCTGAGGCGCCGTCACCTGGGACTGGCCCTCCTATGTTATGTACGTACACCCTATAGAACCTGAGTGTGCACTCCTGAAATCGACAAGGCATGTGCGTACATAACCTCGATCGATATCCGTCGAGTCCAAATACTATCACCGGTTGGCACACGCCCCCAGCCTGGCTCATCGGCATGTACCGTCGATCTTCTTGCCATGGAGAACCAACCGGTTTCCACCATGTACCTGCATACAGCCCACTCACTCCTCGCATGGGGTAATATATAACCTCAAAACCGAGAAATCTCAGGGTTGAAGCTGAAATATCATATCAAGAGAAACCGGGTTTTTCAAATAATGCATAATCCCATGAAACTACCACGGTCCTCAAATCCAGAAAACATCAGGAATCAATAATCATAATTGCATAGATCATTATATATGTGTACATATATATCAGCGTCCCATTCCACTGATATATATATACTTAGGAGTAAAACATCATATGAAATCCGTGAATATAATATATGCAACATGAAACAGTAATATGATCATATAAAGGAAAAACCGCTAGTTAACTGCAACAAGTTAATATATATATCATGCGGTTCCTAATTTCTCCAAGTCCATACAACATCAAATAATGGTGAACATGTAGCTATAGCCAGGTATGCATAACCATGTCGGTATAGCAAGATATATGTATCTACCTATCAATAATGATGTAATACCCTCTAGTTATATGTATAAGTATGTATACAAGATGTACATATAGCTATGTCTCATATGTGTATATACCTATCCCTAATGGTATAATACCATATAGGTATATGGGTAATTAGCATGTATGCATGTCAAGGCATATGTGTAAGCATGTAGGTATACATGTATGCTATATGTCATATGCACAAGGAAAATAAGAATCATGTCTCAATGTCCTTAAGAAATACAGTATCACATATGTATAGGTGTTGTGCGTGTCATGGCAATTATCAACGGTGTGTGTGTGTAGCATAGAATTAGTGCTCGTGAAACATGAACTGTCAATAATGGTGTTGTATCTCAATAATACTAAGTCCATGCACAATAGGAAATGAGATATGGAACAAAGGTACATATGCACAATCAAAATCTGTATATATCTAACTAATAGTCATATCATTTAATCTAGCCCAGACGCATAACGCCATGCGGGCAATTCTCCTGTAGATGTTAAATCTACTCCCAAACAATCCTGGCTAAGTAAAGCAAACCACTCGCTTTTCCTTCTTCGCAGCGCCCGAAGTCCCCGCCTGCGATCCTGTAAGCATATAACAATATGACAAGTGCATATTAGCAATCGACCAATAACATGTACAAACTACACTTGACCGACGCACCAACTCCAACATACTCTCAAGTGTCCGTCTAGTGGCTAACGCGCATAGAGACACTACGAAACCAACTCAAGAGAAAAAACTACACAAAGACACAAATGACATCGGCACAACCCTAGCTAGGAATGCTAAACGACACAACCATCAAGCCTAGACCCTGATCGTACCAATCGCGCATTCACAACACAATAATAAACGTGGAATCTATTATAATTAACGTCGCAACGTCAAAAGAAACCCACGCCTAAATTATCCGGAAATCTAGTAAGCAACTTATATCATTTTAGCTCAAAACTACAAGTTTTTATCAAAACTAGAATTTACAAACATCACAATATAGCATGATTAAACCATACAAACCCTTGCTATAATTTTAATCTCACTTAATTAGGATTTAGTAAAAGCTTAGTTTGCTAATTAGCTTAATTAGATGATTAGGAAAAAATCAATTAACATTCTAGTAATTAGGTTAAGTTTTCATTTGTCTAAAATTATCAACTAACTTTTTCACCAATCAAAACCTAACTTGATTATCCAAAAACCATTTCTTGAATTTCAAAACATGAATATTAAAGCTTTAATTTAACATCTAATATTGAGATTAAGGTTTTAAAACAAGAATTAAGCATTAGGGTCAGGATTTATACCTCACAAGAAACACCACTTGCAACTAGAAAAATCCAAAGTTAAGCCTCCAAAAATCCTCACTTGATTGAAGATCCAAGCTATTTTAGTGATGAAGAATATTGGGTATTGATTTATTTATGAGTTTGTGTGAATTATTTAGGATTTTTGATGAATTTATTTGAGCTTGAAGTGAAGAAATGAGGCAAAAGAGAAAAGAGGGCAGCAATGAGGATGTGGCCGGCCATAAGAAGAGGATGGGGTTTTGTGGAAGTGTGTGGAGTTTTCTAGTGTAAAACAAATTTTAATGCTTCAATAATACAATTATCTTATGCCACCGTTATTCATTTTAATTAAAATTTCCATTTAATTCCACAAATATCTAGATATTTTAGGTGAGAAAGAATTAAGCTTAAGCCAGTGATTAACTTAGCATAGATTCACATTAGTAGTAATTAATCCAATCCAATTTGTAATTACCACTAATAAAGTGCACAAATAAAAGCTTAAAATAATATTTTAATTAGGAAAAATATTAAAATGCACAAAAATTACCAGTGGCTTACAAAAACCCGCAAACTAGCAATATTCTAGCTAAACAAGTTGCAGTGAATTCTATACTGCAAAAGATCGCTTCTAGGTTTTTTACGGAAAAACACAATTTATTTTACCTAAAAACGAAAAATCGCATAAACGATTTCCAAAATGTTACAATCTTACCCCTTAAAGAAATTTGGTCCCCGAATTAAAATTCATCTACACGTACCTTCAAGAGATGGGTGCAAAACATTCATATCTCAGTCGCAGCCTCCCAAGTTATCCCCTCACTAGACGGCTACGCCAACGAACCCTCACATATAGCATGACCTTCGACCGAAGTTTCTCCACCTGCCGATCTACAAAAACTATCGGCTGCTGGTGAACGAAAGATCGCATCCCAAAGGATGGTCTGGTGCTGAATCATTTGAGAAAGGTCATGAAGGTATTTGCGAAGTATCGACACAAGGAAAACGGGGTGAATACTCAATAATCTGGGCGGAAGTGCCAAATTATAGGCAACGGAACTAACTCACTCGAGGATCTCAAAGGACCAACAATCTGGGACTAAACTTCCCAAAACTCAACACGCCATTTCATCGAAAAAATCCGTAGGAATACATGAGCTCCCACTGCGAACTCAAGTCTGCGACCACCACGGTTGGCATAAGACTTTTGTCTGCACTGGGCTGCTCTCATCCTGACCTGAATCAACTGGATCTTCTCCGTAGTCTCATGACTAGCTGGGGTCTAAAAATCATATTCTCGTAGAGTCAGAAAAACAGACTGGCGATCGACACGACCTACCAAACAAAACATAAAGGTTGCCAATTGGAACGTCTCCTGATAACAGCTATCGAAGGAGAACCCTAACAATGGAAAGTGACGATCCCAACTGCCAACAAACAAATAGTACGTACGCACAAGCATATCCTCCAGAGTCTGTATAGTCCGCTTTCACAAACCATCGGTCTACGGATGGAAAAGCGGAGCTAAAGCTCAACCAGTACCTAAGGCTCCCTGAAGCTTCTGCCAAAGACGGCCAGCGAATTGGGTGCCTCTATTGGATACAACGCATGAAGGAACTCCGTGAAAACACATAACTTAGCGAAGAAGAACCGAGCAACTGAGCATAACCGGACAACAACACCCAAATGGAGTCACACCCTCGACTAGACCTGGGTAGACACTATAACGAAATTCATGGAGATCTGTTCCCATTCCCACTCCGGAATGGTTAAAGGTTGCAACTCTCCAGCCAGTCTCAAATGCTCAACCCAAGCTCGCAACAAGTCCGACACCTCAAAACGAAATCCGAAACTTCATTCTTTATCCCTGCCCAGCCGTAACTATCTCACAAGTCACGCTACATCTTGGTAGCACTTGGATGAACACAGAAGGCTGACTGATGTTCCTGCTCTAGGACTTCGCGTCATTACCCATCAGAAACAGGTACACAAACGCGTCCCTAAACATAGCACACCTTAGTCACAAATCAGAACTCCGAATCTTTACCCTGCCGAACATGCTCAGAATCTGCAACAACGAGCATCGGCGGGCTGTGCCTCACGACAACGATTAAGGAAAAGTGGACGGGCGCGGACATGAGCAAGCTATCCCCTCAGTCCAAGAAAAGGAATTCCCTTCCTGATCAATCCGGTCAACGGTGCAGCGCTACACAAGCTATCCTGCACGAAACAGCGGTAAAAACCGGATAAGCCCAAAAAGCAGCGGACCTCAGTCACTAAACAGGTCTTGACCAAAGCTGTACGGCCTCGATCTTCCTCGGGTTCGTACGAAAACTGTCTCCCGTAACCACATGACCTTAGGAAGTCAACACAATCAAGCCTGAAGGAACACTCCAAGAATTTAGCAAACCGCTGGGGCTCTCCTATTGTCTGCAAAGCAAATCCTCAAGTGCTGCTCAAGTTCCTCACGAAACATTGGAATAGACCAGAATGTCATCAATAATACAACAATCAACTGGTCGAGGAACGGCCTCAAGAAATCTGGTTCATCACATCCTTGAATGCTGCTAGGGCATTGGTGAATCCGACGACACCGCCAAAAACTCATACTTCCCGTAGCGCACACAAAAGCAGTCTTCGGAATGTCATCACTCCGAACCCGCAACCAAAGATGACCAGATCCCAAACAAACTTAGAAAATGTCTCGCATTCTGGAGCTGATTAAAGAAATCGTCAATGCGAGGTAAAGGATACCTATCTGCACCGTAACTTGGCTCAATTGACGATCAATCGATACACAACCTCAAACTGCCGTCCTTCTCTTGACGAACAGAATAGGAGCTCCCCAAAGCGAAACAGTTGGACACATAAGTCCTCCTATCTAGCAACTCTGCAGCTGATCCTTAAGCTCCCTAAGCTCCGCCGGCTCATCTAGAACAACGTCGGAAAACTCCCGCACGATAAGAACCCGGTCTAACAACCTCACTTATGGCTCCGGCATCCCGAATGAAAGCCAAGAATTCTCGACATTTTCTCCTTAAAAGCCGACTAGCGAAAAATGCTGAATTCAAGCTGTGAGGGGCGGCACCACAGTCGCCCTGCACAACAAGAACTGACTCGCCGGGAAAATAAAACCTGACTGTTTCCTCGCGGCAGTCCACAGACGCATAGCACGTAGCTAACCAGTCCATGCCCAGGAGAACGTCAAAGTCCAACATCTCGAGAAGGAACAAATCGACGGACGAATCTCTATCTCCTAGCCGATTGGCACACGACCGAAATACGTGTCGTGCAACAAAAGAATCGCCGACAGAAGTTAACACAACAACGGCTGATCTAGCATACACAACTTTCAGCCCAACCATGGCACAATGTATTAATTATATGTATGCCCTAGAGGCCATTACTGTACATGCGTTGTATATTGTAGTGGATGCTTGGACATATATAGGGAGGACTTTCTTGCTCGACATGATAGTATGCTATCTGGTTACTCTTTATCTTAACATGTACTCTGATTGTCTCTATGTCACATGTTGATAAAGCCCTTAGGATGAGTACTTGACTACCAGGACTATGATGCAAATCATACTAGTGGGGACAGTGTAGTCGCCATTTACACCCTTCAAATTTTCCTAGTCGTAGGAGTACCGAGATAGGGCATCGATACTCCAAAGTAGACTAACGTATACGCTTCTTGACCCATATGATGGGCGATGGATGATCTCATATCCATTGGTATTTGACATCAGAGAAGGTAGACGGGTGCTCAGTGGAGACTGGGTACACTAGACGGACTCGCCGAGAACTCTCAGATGGTATTATATCTCACGTCAGATGGCAGTTCTTTGGTGACACTGGTACAGAGTAGTCTGTAGACCCGAGATCGTCATAGAGTCTTGTGTGATTCCCACTGTGCTTTCATTTCCATCATACCACGTCCAACAGGGCGTGCAAAAAGGTGGCTTTTGGGTACTGTCCCGAATCACATAGAGGCAATGAGCGATAGGAGGGGTTTCGTCTCTCCCGGTATAGGGAGTTGATGTTGCGCTGTGTTCGATTGGCTATAACTGGAAATCCGTGGCCAGGATTGCTGAGATTTATTGGTAAGTATTATCAGTAGTTTCTCGAACTGTTATGGACCTCATATCGACACGACTTATCAAGCTACTGGGGTCTGACGTTTACCACCCCTAGGCGAGATATGCGACATATCAGACGAAGAGACCGAACTGTACGGGAGTGTTACTAGTTGGATTCACGGGAGAATGTACAGGCTTGCTTGTTGATCTTCAGATTTCTCAATACCTGGGTGGCTGTTACGTTTAGCTGACCGCTTGCAGCTTGTGGGTGTTTGATATGATCATCACCTACTGCCGGCGTATTGACGATTCTTTAGAATCCTACACAGAGGTTTCCTGGCTCGGGCAAAACGGAGTAGGAGCACATATATGATATGTGCGGGACCGAGAACAATACGTGTATGTGATACCGTATTAGATTCTCGCGATATGAGTTATCGGCCAGGTATATGAGATATAACCGGGTCATCGGATCAAGTGTTGATTCGATGAACTGATACAAATTATATTAGTCGGTTATTTGTGAAATAGCCAGATTATCTGTAATACCCAGCCCCTTTTTATACTAATATCTGTGTTTTGTTACTCTTAAAATTTATTTATTTTATTTTTATTTTTCCTATTCTTATTTATTTCCAAACCGGGCCCACTCCCCTTTCTTTGTAAATTAAACCCAAACCATCAAATGATTTCACTCATATTTTTCCCACAACCGTGTCTAATAAACCCCAGCCCAAGCTTTAAATTCCCCGGCCCACTTCTTTCTTTTTCCCCAATTAATTTCTTTTCCTCTGCTCTGGCCCAGCCCATGACACCCAATCCCAAGCCCATTCCTTTTTAAATAACTTAATTTCTTTTCTCCTAAAACCCAGCCACTCCAACTCAGCCCTCCCACATCAACCCGACCCGGCCCACACCCTAACCCTTCTTCACCAACGGCTCCTTCCCTCTTTCCCGCCCACGCGATCCGCTATCTTCGTCGCTTCCTTCGCCAACGCTCGCGGCCACGACGCCTACGCCCACGCTCGTGCGTCGTTACCCCACGACGCGCACCCTTCGCTCCTCCTTCTCCCTCACACCCTCTCCCCACTCTCTCTGTTTCTCCCCCCCTCACGTTATCTCTCTCTCGCTTGCTCCCATTCTCCTCCACTTTCCGCTTCCTCTCCC
The DNA here is from genome assembly GCA_030015575.1 of Agapanthus africanus. Classification (NCBI taxonomy): domain Eukaryota; kingdom Viridiplantae; phylum Streptophyta; class Magnoliopsida; order Asparagales; family Amaryllidaceae; genus Agapanthus; species Agapanthus africanus. Next base: position 392,933,018 of record CM057341.1, read on the forward strand.
GACCCATGCCCACATCATACCGACGACGTCGCTCGCCTCCTCCTCGCCTTTATTCTCTCCACTTTCTCTCTCCCTCCTCCTCCGAGCTTCGAGCTCCTTCCCGACGACCACCATCGTTGACCGCAGCTCATCATCATCATCATCATCGTCGCCATCACCTCTCACTCCCCCAACCTCCACCTTCGACCACCCCTGGTAACTCACCAACACCCATACATCTACACCGGAGCTCCCTACTTCCTCTTTCCCACTCCCCTGCACCCACCAACCGAGTTCCCTGCAACCCGACTCGCTGCACCCCAAGAGCTCACCCAACCGGCGACACCCCCTGGACCACCTCGCTGCCACCGCCGCTGAACCCTGTGGGCCACCAAATCCCTCTTCGTCGCACCCGCTGAGCCATCAAGCTCAAGCTCCACCGAGGCCAACCTTTGTCGTTTTTGCGTCGTGATCGCGTCGTGCCATTGCAATAGATCGCCGTTGCTGCCGTGTTGTTACCGCGTCGCTGCCGTGTAGTCATCGTTTCCAGGCAAGTTCCATACTTGCTACATGCTAATTTGTGTTTGTTACGAACTACAATCGTATAGTTTCCATATTTATTATTCTCGAAAATTATATGACGCAACTGTTCGACGCATGATCTCTATGGAAATCCTCATCTGATTCGACGGAACCCATTTGTATAGTCTGGCCCGTAAGGCCGTGAACCGTGTGTGTAAATTTCATTGGAAAATATGACCGTTAATGACTAAAACGAATACCCCCAAATACATCCGTAAAACTGGAACTTTCCCGTATCTGAAAGTTGTTAAAATCACCATAAATTATGTACATGCTGGAATGATGCGTTCAAGGGCTTAAATCGAAGCCGACTCGACGAACTATAACCCTATGCAAGTTTCTAATGATTTCTGTACTTAAATTCTGACAATATTTGGATCGGAGTACGACTCTGGACTGCAGTCCAGAGCGACTCTGGTTACTGTTTACTGTTCGATAATGTGTGCCACCTGTTTTTCTGAACTCGTATGTTGCGGAACTCCGCAGTTTATTAAAGGTGAAACTGTTAGCTATATAACACAAGTGGTTTCATTCTGTTTCATCGTCACTTGCTATTTAATCTGTAATTTAAAAGATGGGGACGTATAACAGTCCCAACAGAATCAGAATTGACATACTAGTATTGAACAGTGTATAACTCCTGACGTACAGATGCGATTGAGAATCCGTCTATTGCGTTGAACACCCTAATGAAAACCCTAGATTTCATTCAACTGTAGCGTCGCTAATTCTGATCGTAACTGGGATTAATATGCGTTACGAAACGGACTTCCGATTCTGAAACCGGATTTCCAGCAGTGAGCGCTTAAAATGAAATGGCCATATCTAGTGATCCCGGAACCCGATTGACGTGAAACAAAAATCACTGAATAGATAATCACACATACTACCTATCCCCTGTTCATTGTTTCACTAAATTTTGGCATATATTATTTATGATAAATTATGCAAGTGGTAGGATACCGATTTATGATATCTTAATCGTGCTTTACATACTGTTTCTCATCATATCATACATATGTCACTGCATTGATAACCTAGTGATCATGTGCATTACCAAGTGTTAGGTATCAGTGGTGATTGTGGCAAGTACGTTAGTGTTCGTGCATGAGTGGATAAGTGAAAGTGACACGTACTTGTACACAATCAGTGAACCCTATTATTCTATTGAATTGTCGACGTCTGTGGGACGTGTGTAAGGGTGACTATAAGTGGTATGGGACACTTATGGAAGTTCTTGCACGAGTGTCACAAATAAGGCACCAGACACTGCCCATTTATCTTGGGTATTAGTCGGGACATGCTTGATGGAGATCCTGTCTCCAGTTCTCGCGCAGACTTGTCATGGACCGACCGGTATTCGAGATTATGGTTGGTGTTTGATGTAGACCACGGGGTGTGGGGTAGTTTGAGTGTGAGTTCAACAGAAACTCGGGAGTCCCATGCCGGCTTATATATATGAAGATATATGGAGATTTACAGGGTACATGATTATTACCGTGAGTTACATTTTGGGCCGTGGTCCCTTGCCCTTGGGTCCTACCCTTCGGTGGATGACTCTTGCGAGTGGTTGACTCTCACACTTGGACTGACGATAGGCTCAGTGACCTGTACAGTGAGACTTAGAGACTGATAGGGATAATGGCATTGATATACATTACTTACTGTGTTGACATACCTGGCATACTATTTTACTGCTTTACTGTTCACCTGATCTATTAGAAACTTCATTGGTTACTGCATGTTCATACCTATTCCATTTTGATTTACTGTTATATATATCTATTATCACTGTTCGAGTTGTCACTTGTATCTATATATTATATTGCTATTGTGTCGCTCTGACGACCTGAGTATGCATGCTCAGTGTGAGGAGTGGATCTAACCGGGACCAGGACCAGACGTACATCACGGATATCTTGATTAGCTATCCAGAATTATACCCTTTTGTTTTCCATCAGGTCAGTTCTTTGTATTGTTTTGTTTCAGTTACTGCATTTCTCATTACCTGCGCATTATTTACTGATTACCACGTAAAGTTAGAAGCCGGAGTGTGACTACGGCATGATATTTCCTTGACCGTAGGAGCATGGCTGGCCTTGTCAACCCCTCGTATTCCGTATTTTGGGAAGCGGGGCGTGACATGGTTTTGTTGGTATCAGAGCCAGGTTTTGCTTCGATTGGGATTGCAGTTTTCCGTGTATTGCTTGACAATCTAAGACATCCCTCGGTCTAGGTTGTAAACTTGTTATTCTTGATCCATATTCACATTGTGTGTTCTGCTATCCATTCGCTAGGGTTTCGGGTGACTTGGCAAATTTACGTGGTTGTAATTGTGAACTACGGCATAGTTACAATACTGTACTCAGTTTAAGTGACTTCGAGCCTACAGTTGATTTCCACTTGTAATAAATTTCATCACATCTGATATTCTTGAATCCTTGCCAAATCCATATTATATTTTGATTCTTATAGCTTGTGCCCTATATCACCCTCAAAATAAATTGGTATTTCAGGACCATGTCTTCCAACGACTCTTCCTCTCTCTCCACTCCCCAGAATCAGACCGTTGAGATTCTGAGTGTACTGCAAGGTCTGAAGGAAGCCCAGGAGCGATCAAACGACTTGTTAGCTGAAGGACTGAGAAGGCAGGTGAATCAAGCTCCAGCAGGAGTCTCCAATCGTAAAGGGATCCCTGTTAGACGAGGAAAAGAGGGGAAGATGAAGCGCCCATTTGTTTCCCCGCGACAGAAGCAGTAGAAGACCCAATGTTGTGGGTACTGTAAGAGGCCAGGACATCTTTAGAGGGATTGTCGCCGCGTCCAAGGGAAATGTCTGATTTGCGGATTCAGCGAACATCTTATCAACGGCTGCCCAAAAAGGAAGGAACTACAAGGAGGAGACTCGTCCACACTCTCCACTTCTGCCAAGTGATGATTATTTCGTAGATCGAGCTTCGAGGATAGTGCGGACCCAGCTTAGGATTCAACCCGTGTGACGAATTGCAGCGGTCCAGAAATCAAAGAAGAGTTATTATGTTTTCTGCTTTCAATAATAATGCTGTTACTTTTTTGTAAAAATTTCCTTTCGTTTGAAATCTTCTATCTGTCGAACTTTTAGTTGAATGCAATAAAACTTTGAGTCATGATGTATGTATCATTCTCTTGCCTTCCCCTTATTTATACTATTTATTACAACAGCACTTTCTTATTTTGATTTTTCCGTCCTTGCCTACCGCATATTTTCTTGAACTCTGTATCCTGGGTTATTTTCTCAATATGTTCCACTATCTAATCCTGACTCTTTCTTTTCAGGCCATGGCCTACCCTGAAGCAGCGCCACATCTAGATGAGGATGCACAGTCATGTGTTTCCTTAGACCGCATGCTGGTGAGTTCTGACGATGAGATCAACGGCCCCCATGTCATTTTCGGAAACAGCGATTCTGAGGACGAAGGAGACGCCGCCCCAGAGGTTGACATGATAGGTGATTCCAACGAAGACGAAGGAGACCCTGAAGAGAACCCGATAGAGGAAGATCCAGAGAAAGACCCGATAGAAAAAAATCCAGTGGAGGAAAATCCCATGGAAGAGAATCCAGAAGAAGAGAACCACATGGAGACAGACCTCGTTGAAGAAGCTCCAGCCGAGGATGATGGACCAGAAGAACAAGACCCTACGGTGGAAGAACTCCCAATGGCGGTCCCTGCGAGGCGCTATGGAAATGGACGCCCCTACCTGAGCGCGCGAGCCTACCGCAACCTGCTGAACCTCCACAACCGCGACTGACGGAATTTTTAGATGTTGTCTTCTCTGGCCAAATAAATCTGTGTATAGTTTAGGGCCACCTTTCGTTTTCGAGAGTGCTTTGTTTTGAATCTTCTAGAATGAAATAAATTGCTGAGTTCGCTAATCTTTCGATCTTCTTGGTTCACTTGATGCTTGATTATTTCTCATGTACATTTATTTTTCCTGCTGAAATCCCTGACTGTCCACCCCTACTCCTTGTATTGTTTTAACCCTCGCTTCGATAAAAAGTACCGCACCCGATCTTTTGAGTGGTCCACCCTTCATCCCTCGTCTATGCCTTGTTTGAAATCCTTCCGGGAGGGGAAATTGGTAGTAAAATTTCCATGTTAACTGACCCTTCGGTTTTTGATTCACATGATGTATCGACCGTTATCCTCCCCATACATTTTTTTTCTTGTAGTCCCATGCTGTCCACCCTTACACCCTGGGCTGATCCGACCCCAATCTCCTTGACCTTCAGTCTAAAGCCGTCACACTCCGACCTTTTGAACAAGCCCCACTCCATTCTAATCCCTACCCTAGCTAGCCCTATACATTTCTGTGCTTTTCCCTGTCACCCTAACTATATTCAGAGACATCTTTATTCGACAATTTAGTTTTCATTATTTTGTATTTATCGAAGAGTGCGTTTTATTGACTACTTTCATTTTATGCATTGTTGTACACTACTATTCTTCCCTTTTCTCGGTAGCGCAACCATGTAATACACATATTATTTTGGTGCTATGCTTCTTATTTTCACCATGTGGTTTTCTAAGTTATGTTAAAATGGTTTGATTGATACGTTATCCTAAAATGTTTTAAACCACCGACAAGTCCTTCACTGTTTCATTATGACTATGCCTTATACTTATTATTTCTGCTGTGCTACCTTTAATATACTTATATGTGCACATATTTGGGTTTCGATTTTATCGAACACGCTTTGATTAATATTGTTCATTTTTGTTATCGATATTCTTGTATACATGTAGTTTGTCCTTATAGTTGTTCCTGCCTTATACCTATTTAGACTTATCTTTTGTATGCGGTTCTTACATATATATACCTTCAAAATTTTATCCACCCGTTTTAAGTAAATCACTATGTATTAGTGTTCGATGTGGTAACTTTTCGCTTATTATTGTATAACTTGTCGTTTCTTTTAAATTTCGAGGACGAAATTTTTGTAAGGGTGGTATGATGTAATACCCAGCCCCTTTTTATACCAATATCCGTGTTTTGTTACTCTTAAAATTTATTTATTTTATTTTTATTTTTCCTATTCTTATTTATTTCCAAACCGGGCCCACTTCCCTTTCTTTGTAAATTAAACCCAAACCATCAAATGATTTCACTCATATTTTTCCAACAACCGTGTCTAATAAACCCCAGCCCAAGCTTTAAATTCCCCGGCCCACTTCTTTCTTTTCCCCAATTAATTTCCTTTCCTCTGCTCTGGCCCAGCCCGTGACACCCAATCCCAAGCCCATTCCTTTTTAAATAACTTAATTTCTTTTCTCCTAAAACCCAGCCACTCCAACTAAGCCCACCTACTTCAACCCGACCCGGCCCACACCCTAACCCTTCTTCCCCAACGGCTCCTTCCCTCTTTCCCGCCCACGCGATCAGCTATCTTCGTCTCTTCCTTCGCCAAGGCTCGCGGCCACGATGCCCACGCCCACGCTCGTGCGTCGTTACCCCATGACGCGCATCCTTCGCTCCTCCTTCTCCCTCACACCCTCTCCCCACTCTCTCTGTTTTTCTCCCCCTCACATTCTCTCTCTCTCGCTTTCTCCCATTCTCCTCCACTTCCCGCTCCCTCTCCCGACCCACGCCCACATCACACCAACGACGTCGCCCGCCTCCTCCTCGCCTTCATTCTCTCCACTTTCTCTCTCCCTCCTCCTCCGAGCTTCGAGCTCCTTCCCGACGACCACCATCGTCGACCGCAGCTCATCATCATCATCATCGTCGTCGTCGTCGTCGCCATCACCTCTCACACCCCCAACCTTCACCTTCGACCACCCCTGGTAACTCACCAACACCCATACATCCACACCCGAGCTCCCCACTTCCTCTCTCCCACACCCCTGCACCCACCAACCGAGTCCCCTGCAACCCGACTCGCTGCACCCCGAGACCTCACCCAACCGGCGACACCCCCTGGACCACCTCGCTGCCACCGCCGCTGAACCCTGTGGGCCACCAAATCCCTCTTCGTCGCACCCGCTGAGCCATCAAGCTCAAGCTCCACCGAGGCCAACCTTTGTCGTGTTTGCGTCGTGCCATTGCAATAGATCGCCGTTGCTGCCATGTTGTTACCGCGTCGCTGCCGTGTAGTCATCGTTTCCAGGCAAGTTCCATACTTGCTACATGCTAATTTGTGTTTGTTACGATCTACAATCGTATAGTTTCCATATTTATTATTCTCGATAAATTATATGACGCAACTGTTCGACGCATGATCTCTATGGAAATCCTCATCTGATTTGACAGAACCCATTTGCATAGTCTGGCCCGTAAGGCCGTGAACCGTGTGTGTAAATTTCATTGGAAAATATGACCGTTAATGACTAAAACGAATACACCCAAATACATCCGTAAAACTGGAACTTTCCCGTATCTGAAAGTTGTTAAAATCATCATAAATTATGTACATGATGGAATGATGCGTTCGAGGGCTTAAATCGAAGCCGACTCAACGAACTATAACCCTATGCAAGTTTCTAATGATTTCTGTACTTAAATTGTGACAATATTTGGATCGGAGTACGACTCTGGACTGCAGTGCAGAGCGACTCTGGTTACTGTTTACTGTTCCATAATGTGTGCCACCTGTTTTTCTGAACTCGTATGTTGCGGAACTCCACAGTTTATTAAAGGTGAAACTGTTAGCTAGATAACACAAGTGGTTTCATTCTGTTTCATTGTCACTTGCTATTTAATCTGTAATTTAAAATTTGGGGACGTATAACAGTCCCAACAGAATCAGAATTGACATACTAGTATTGAACAGAGTATAACTCCTGACGTACAGACACGATTGAGAATTTGTCTATTGCGTTGAACACCCTACTGAAAACCCTAGATTTCATTCAACTGTAACGTCGCTAAATTCTGATCCCAACTGGGATTAATATGCGTTGCGAAACGGACTTCCGATTCTGAAACCGGATTTCCAGCAGTGAGCGCTTAAAATGAAATGGCCATATCTAGTGATCCCGGAACCCGATTGACGTGAAACAAAAATCGCTGAATAGATAATCACACATACTACTTATCCCCTGTTCATTGTTTCACTAAATTTTGGCATATATTATTTATGATAAATTATGCAAGTGGTAGGATACCGATTTATGATATCTTAATCGTGCTTTACATACTGTTTCTCATCATATCATACATATGTCACTGCATTGATAACCTAGTGATCATGTGCATTACCCAGTGTTAGGTATTAGTGGTGATTGTGGCAAGTACGTTAGTGTTCGTGCATGAGTGGATAAGTGAAAGTGACACGTACTTGTACACAATCAGTGAACCCTATTATTCTATTGCATTGTCGACGTCTGTAGGACGTGTGTAAGGGTGCCTATAAGTGGTATGGGACACTTATGGAAGTTCTTGCATGGGTGTCACAGATAAGGCACCAGACACTGCCCATTTATCTTGGGTATTAGTCGGGACATGCTTGATGGAGATCCTGTCTCCAGTTCTCGCGCAGACTTGTCATAGACCGACCGGTATTCGAGATTATGGTTGGCGTTTGATGTAGACCACGGGGTGTGGGGTAGTTTGAGTGTGAGTTCAACAGAATCTTGGGAGTCCCATGCCGGCTTATATATATGGAGATATATGGAGATTTACAGGGTACATGATTATTACCGTGAGTTACATTTTGGGCCTGTGGTCCCTTGCCCTTGGGTCCTACCCTTGGGTGGAGGACACTCGCGAGTGGTTGACTCTCACACTTGGACTGACGATAGGCTCAGTGACCTGTACAGTGAGACTTAGAGACTGATAGGGTTAATGGCATTGATATACATTACTTACTGTGTTGACATACCTGACATACTATTTTACTGCTTTACTGTTCACCTGATCTATTAGACACTTCATTGGTTACTGCATGTTCATACGTATACCGTCTTGATTTACTGTTATATATATCTATTACCACTGTTCGAGTTGTCACTTGTATCTATATATTTTATTGCTATTGTGTCGCTCTGACGATCTGAGTATGCATGCTCAGTGTGAGGAGTGGATCTAGCCGGGACCATGACCAGACGTACATCACGGACATCTTGATTAGCTATCCAGAGTTATACCCTTTTGTTTTCCATCAGGTCAGTTCTTTGTATTGTTTTGTTTCAGTTACTGCATTTCTCATTTCCTACGCATTATTTACTGATTACCACGTAAAGCTAGAAGCCGAAGTGTGACTACGGCTGGATATTTCCTTGACCGTAGGCGCATGGCTGGCCTTGTCAACCCCTCGTATTCCGTATTTTGGGAAGCAGGGCGTGACATTATCGGATCAAGTGTTGATTCGATAATTTAATGTATAATTATATATTTGATATATTAAATTATATTAACTAATATAAGCTCACTAAAAGATTCTTTTTCTCACTCGGGTAATACATTGAAATATATGCGATATATGTTAATTGTATTATTTTATTTTGTTACAAAATATATTATATATGTGATATATAATATTGTAACAAGTTATGGTTACAAATGCAACATGTTTTGTGGAGTTTAAACATGGTTAGGTTTTCGATTAGGGTTAAACCTTCTTGAAGCTTTGCTTTTTTTTTTAACTAAAGATATTTTCTAAAGATATTTTGGTTGATATTTGTTAACCCAACCCAGCCCTTCACCATGGTTAAGTCTCTACATGGGTTAAGTTATCATACTTAACCTATGGTTGCATTTCTAACCTCACTAGATTTCATTATTCATCACAAAAGGATTGATCATCTTCTTTCTTCTTCTTTCCTTGCATGAAAAGCTTTCTAGCATTTTGTGAAGTGATGAAAATGAGTGAGAAATAGAAAATAAATGAGAGCTAAATTCCTACTTCATCATCCTCGTCTATTCTAGCCACTTAGATTATGGTGTTTGCTTTGCTAATACTTGATTAGCAAAGCAAGAGCTTGGGTTTGATTTTCTTCATGGTTGATCATCATTGTTATCGAAGATCGGAAGCAAGCTTGCGTCTTTCTTTTGTGGAGCCTCTCTAGAGTTCGGATACTCGATGATCGCAGCGAAGGGACTTCAACACGGAGCTTTAGAAGTGAAGGAACGGACTATAAAGGTTGTAATCCCTAACTCTTAGAAGTAAAGTTGTTTACTTGCTATTTGTTTCGCCTAATCTCTAGTCTAAGATCTTGGTTAGGGTTGTTCGGCACGTCTAAATTTTAAATCGGGCATAGTTGATGCCTTATAGACCCTTGTGACAGTGCCTAGTAACCCTACAGTGGTATCAGAGCCAAGCTAGAGCTTTACGGGAAGTCTAGACGAATTTTAAAGTCCGATCCAACCCCGAAACCCCATTTTACAACCTTCTCTGGAAATTTTTAAAAATGTTGGTTTTTTCTGTATTAAAAATACTCAGAAAATTAAGCAGGTGATTTTATGGATATGTGTGAAAAACGACACCCTAAATCCATCAAAGCGCCGCGGAACCGCGGCCAAACCAGGGTATTGGCGGCGGTTCCGCGGCAAGTCTTGAGGATTGATGGATAGCTTTTGAACAGTTGATCCGTAGGAACTTTTGCATGCTTCTGGGAATTTTTAATTCTACTCAAGGGTTGAGTTTTCTGGAGATCTTTTGCATTCGTTGATTCGATCGGAAAGTTTAACTTCGTTTAAGTTTTTTCCGGATAATTTAGAATATGTTAAAAAGTTCGAACGGATATCAATAACTCACTTTTTCCCCTGTCGGAAAATTTCCAAGTGTTGGATTTTTCCTTAGTTAAAGAACGTTCTAAATCGTGCAAGTAACGCGGTGGACCCTCTAGAAGAACACAAACCTTAACTCGATTATGTGACCGTCTGAACCGTCTCTAAATCTTAGGGTTTGGGGCAGTACGGCGTTGCCACATGTGAGGCGTTGGTTTGACCCTTCTACGGCTGAACCATCTGTACTATGGCATGTGATGGATACTTTTTGAACTCCGCTCAAGTGTTGAGCTATTTGGGAAATCTTGGGTGTTTGTTTATTCGATCGAAAAGTTTAACATTTTCTATTTATCTGGAATGTGATACAATATTTGGAATCCACAAGTAGTTATGAGATAACTAATTTGAATGTTATAAATCTCGCAGTTTAGTCTCATTTGATCGGTTGCCACGGGATTTTGATGTGATCAAAAGTTCGTCGCAATCATGTAGCGTACGCGGATACTCGCCGGGTAAACTTAATAGATTGGCACGCCCCATAGCCCCGACTAAGTGACTGTAGGAGAACCCCGTCGCCAAAAGCATCCGTTCGGGTGCTCGCGGCAACGGTGTTCCGCCTTAGTGCACTTCGTCGACGGCATCCGGGGGTGCAGCCGTCTACTAAAGTTTGCGACGAGCTTTCGATCAGGATGTCGGGAATCTTGTTGAATTGCCCGACTTGATATTGAAAAGTGTTTTCGAGATAGAGACTAAAATGCGGGGTTTATAATTGTTAGGCATGCGATGTCTAAGGAATTCATTTGGTTAGGCATGAGATGTCTAAGGAGGTTGCGGATTCCAACTGTTGTAGTTTTACACTTTCTTTTCTGCGGACGTAAGCGTAGTATGTGGTGTGTCGCCGGCTTCGTTGCTATACATCAATGACAATCGGGATACGCATACTTGCTTACGTTGATGATATGAGATATTATGTGTTGCTGTGATATGTTATATTCGATAGTCGTGTTCTGAATAGCCGGGGGTTTTATGTGAGATTAGAGTTTTTCTTTTTCATTCATGTAAAATTCATTGTATGTAATATTCTTTTATTGGGGCACTCCCGGGATGAGGATGATGTCACCATTGTATATTATTTATTTTTCCCCATTAGGTAGACCCAAGGCGGGGAGCACAAGTAACCGGGTTCTAGGGTCCAGTGGGAGACCATCTCAAGGAGTCGAGACCGGGTCTCCTAACCCTAGAATTGGCAGTGTTGCTTGCCGCTCTCGTAGGGGTCTAGGGATGTGGGTTTGGCTATTCATCGCGACCGTAGAATCCGCGTTTTATACAGGCTCGCATAAAACACGGAAATCCTAGTATATCCAATATTTCATATGTTATCTTCTGCTGCAATATTCTGTGATGAGATCATATTACTGCCTGAGACGAATGTTTATATTATATATAAGAGATATATGTTTTATTGCTGATTTCGTTTCAAATGTGATGCTTCTGAAGCATAATGAAAATGGGACTTCATTAATGAGATTAATGAAACTAAAAGATACCTAAAGATGTTGTAGAAACTTGTTTAAAAACTGGTAGCTCTAGTTCATGCTTTGCATAGCGGTGTTCTTTGTAGAATATCCAGCACCTTATTCGATAAGGAAAAAGCCGAGATCCCTTCACCGGGAGTGACCTCTTTAGCGAAACTAGAAGATGCTGCATACTCGGTTTGTCTTTTCATTGCTTCTATAGTTTTTGCTTTACATAGTGGTATTTGTGAAATATCCCGCACCATATTCAATGAGGAAAGAGCCGACGATCCCTTCACCGGGAGTGACCTCTTTAGCAAAACTAGTAAAAGCCTCAAAAACACTCCATTTAAATTCACTCGATTCTACAATGATATCAAGTTCATTACGCAAAGGGTTTTCTTAAAAACCTGCCGTAGCCCTCCGTCATTTCAGATAAATACTACTTAGTATTTGTGCTGCGTTTGTTGACCTTAGCCAAGGCGTAGTGTGCGGTAGCTAATTAGTGCTTATCTGTATAATCATATGATGCGATTGAGTTAGGGTAGTCGTGCGACTTTGTTGAACTTAGCCAAGAGTCGTGCGGATAGGTTTAATTCAATCAGGAAATGACGGGTTGAACTTGGCTAGCACTTATGATTTGTTGGCCTTAGCCAAGATCATAAGTTGCTAGGGGAAAAATATTATCGGGAATTTCAAGTGTTGAAATTTGCAATGAGATTGCATACCTACTATGAGATAGTTGGATCCCGATACCCGCTGTGAGTAAGAGTTACTCCTGTGAGAGTTTTACACATTACAATTAGCCGATCAAGTAGGTGTCTAGAAAGGTGTTAACGGGGTTACTCCCCTGGGAAAACGAGATTTATTTTAATTAGGTCCGTGCTAAAGCACGGGGAACCTCCCTCAAAATACCGGCACTGGCCTGGCTAAAAGATTTGCGAACTTGTAGGGTGCAATTAATCCCGGCTAGTCTTTCCTTTTAGGGTTTGAAGGAAGATTTGACTAAAACAGTGGGAGAAATCCTCATTAGATATATTAAATACCCAATCTAATCTTGCTAGAGTATACGCTGAGTGTTTTCTTCTATCTCTCTCCAGGTATAGACCATGTCACACCTTAATCAAGATAATAATACGGATGTATTGACCGAACCAGCTTGTTATACTGCGCTAGGGAACGTTGGTCCCGCTCCAACTTATAATTGTTATAAGACAGAGCAGGAAATGGGGGATTACCAGAATTCCCGTGCCGCCCAAACGAAGAAAGTGCATGTTGATGCATCAACTTCGGGTATGTTCATTACCGAGAACTGTTTCTCAGTATCCTTTACGTCCTGGGTATGAGATACCGGATCAGGATCCCGCTAATGTAATTTGTTACATGGGCTACAGATAGATAGAGAACTAAGAACGGGTGATATGTTTCAAGAGTTGGAAATGATGCAAGTGTTGCAGCCAAGACTGTTGGCAGTTATCACCCTGTATTACCAGAATACATTGATTCTGAACGAATGTTATTAGATACCGAACCTGATATACAACATCATATCAGTCTCTTTATTAGTAAAGAAGGATATAATTTTGTATTTTTGGATAATGTTTTGAACATTTCCTATATCAAGAGTTGATCGGTTCAGGCACGTTATCTAAAAGCATAGACGTTCTAAATCAAACCACAGTTCTTAACGTACAGAACACACACAAGCAGATGAGTTCAGAAATGAACGAATCCTTCTTGAGGCATTGTAGACTAGGTCATATCAATGCGACCCGACTAGCTGAAGTTACATAAAGATGCATATTTAAATTAGTTTGGATTTACATCTTGTAAAACTTGCCATTCATGTCACAAAGATAAGATGACCACAACTCCGTTTATTAGAAACAGAGAAAGAGTTAGTGAACTCTTGGGATTGATACATGTTGATGTATGAAGGTCCCCTGTCTATACATGCCAAGACCGGTTCTTTGTATTTCATTATATTCACTGATGATCTCTCAAGATTCAGACATATGTTCTTGTTGAAACACAAGTCTGAATCTTTTGAGATATTCACAGAATATAAGTTAGAAGTAGAGAACCAAAAACCGGGTATAAGTATTATGTCCTTTGATGAGATCAAGGAGGAGAATACTTGAGCACGGAATTCCTCGACTATTCTAAAGGAAAATGAGATTCTCCCTCAGCCTTACTCCTCTGAATACACCACAGCACGTCGGTGTATCGGGGCGGAGCAATCGCACCCTATGTGATATGGTGTGCTCTATGATGAGTACTACTGAGTGGCCTATTTTATTTTGGGGTTATGCACTTGAGAAGTTGCATACCAATTGAATAGGGCTCCAACCAAATCAGATGCCTACCATTCCATATGTGATATGGTATGGGAAGAGCCCATCTCTTAAAGATGTTAAGATTTGGGGTTGTCCGGCCTATGTCAAAAGAAAAATCCGGATAAGCTCGAGGTAAGGTCAGTTCTGTGGAAGTTTGTTGGATATCCCAAGCATTCGCAAGGGAATATCTTCTACCACACCGAGGAACAAAAGATGTTTTATTTCTCGGCATACCACTTTTTGAGAAAAAGGGAATTTCTTGTGAAGAAATTAGTGGTCATGAGGTAGAACTGGAAGGAGTTCCAGCTATACCAACTACAGCTGATGATTTGGTAAACCCGGAGGATTCAATAGTGACCAACGAACCTCAGCCTCTCCGTCGATGTGGTAGGGTTCCTCATCCACCTGAGAGATACTTCGGTTTCTCTATGAGAGTGGGAGCGAGGATTGCATCATGAGATAATGACCCAACTAGTTTCGAGCAGGCCAACAGAAGTGGTGACTCTGTGAGAATGGCTGGATGCTTAGTGATCTGAGATGGAATCCTAATACACCAACAAAGTATGAACTTTGGTTGCTTAATCTGACGGGTTAAATCCCCATCAGGAGAAACTATATCTTGAGAAGATTACTTAGTATACATGGAAAAGTTGAGACTTTCAAAACTATGCTTAAGTCCATCCAGATCCTACTTGCCACGGCTACATACCATGACTACGATATCTGGCGGTTGGGTGTCATGACTGCTTTTCTAAATGATGATTTGGAAGAGAGCATCTATAAGTACACAGCCAGAGTGCTTCATAGATAGTGGGAGCAGCGGAAACGTGTGCAAGTTGTTTTATATGATAAATCAGGCATCGCGGACTTAGAACGTCTGTTTTGATGGTAGTCGAAGAGTTTGACTTCATCAAAATGGTAGATGAACCTTGTATATACAAAAAGGTAGTAGAGAGTATGGTGATGATCCTCGTATAGTACGTGGATGACATACTCTTGATAGGGAAGGAGTTTCCTATGCTACGCTCGGTCAATCTCCTCTTATCACAAAGATTCTCTATAGGATCAAGGTGATACCACCTAAATCCTGGGTTTTGGATCTATGGGATAGAACTAATTGGATGTTAGGATACTCACTAGTTGTAGTAAGATGGTATCAATCGATCCTGGGGAGAATCACTGGAAAGGTTCCAGGGTGATAAGGACGACTGAATGTCAGTCGCAGGCATTGTCTTTACCCTCCGTGGAGGAACAGTATGTTGGAAGAGTTCCAAGCTAGATACCGTGACTTACTAGACGATTAAAGGCAAGATACATCGTTACAAAGGATGCTACCAAAGATGCAGTCTGGAAATATATATAAGTTCATGAGATGAACTTCGTTCCTACCATTGTGTGACAATGGAGTTTTGGCTTTTTCCATAGAACCCCCGTCACATCAGAGATCCAGATATATTCTTAGGCAGTATCACCAGATCATGGAGATGGTTGATCTCCAGGAAGATCAAGGTTAGAAGAGTAGACACAGAGGACAACAACGCGGATCCACTCACAAAGGCCTATTTCCCAGTAGAGACTTTTTATGGGATGGTGAGAATGAGATACTTCAACCACAGCTGATTGTTGGGTATACGATACCACAACAGATGGCCCTAGTGCAAGTGGGAGATTGTTAGTTATATGTATGCCCTAGAGGCCATTACTGTACATGCGTTGTATATTGTAGTGGATGCTTAGACATATATAGGGAGGACTTTCTTGCTCAACATGATAGTATGCTATCTGGTTACTCTTTATCTTAACATGTACTCTGATTGACTCTATGTCACATGTTGATAAAGCCCTTAGGATGAGTACTTGACTACCAGGACTATGATGCAGACCATATTAGTGGGGACAGTGAAGTCGCCATGTACATTCTTCAAATATTCCTAGTCGTAGGAGTACCGAGATAGGGTATCGATGCTCAAGAGTAGACTAGCGTTTGCGCTTCTTGACCCATATGATGGGCGATGGATGATCTCATATCCATTGGTGTTTGACATCAGAGAAGGTATACGGGTGCTCAGTGGAGACTGGGTACACTGGACAGACTCGCCGAGAACTCCCAGATGGTATTATACCTCACGTCAGATGGCAGTTCTTTGGTGACACTGGTACAGAGTAGTCTGTAGACACGAGATCGTCATAGAGTCTTGTGTGGTTCCCACTGTGCTTTAATTTCCATCATACCACGTCCAAGAGGGCGTGCAAAAAGGTGGCTTTTGGGTATAGTCCCGAATCACATGGAGGCAATGAGCGATAGGAGGGATTTCTTCTCTCCCGGTATAGGGAGTTGATGTTGCACTATGTTCGATTGGCTATAACTGGAAATCCCTGGTCAGGGTTGCTGAGATTTACTAGTAAGTGTTATCAGTAGTTTCTCGAACTGTTATGTAACTCATATCGACACGACTTATCAAGTTACTGGGGTCTGACGTTTACCACCCCTAGGAGAGATATACAACATATCAGACGAAGAGACCGGGCTGTACGGGAGTGTTACTGGTTGGATTCACGGGAGAATGTACAGGCTTGCTTGTTGATCTTCTGATTGCTCAATACCTGGGTGGCTGTTATATTTAGCTGAACGCTTGCAGCTTGTGGGTGTTTGATATGATCATCACCTACTGCCGGCGTATTGACGATTCTTTAGAGTCCTATACAGAGGTTTCCTGGCTCGGGCAAAACGGAGTAGGAGCACATATATGATATGTGCGGGACCGAGAACAATACGTGTATGTGATGCCGTATTAGATTCTCGCGATATGAGTTATCGGCCGGGTATATGAGATATAGCCGGGTCATCGGATCAAGTGTTGATTCGATGAACTGATACAGATTATATTAGTCGGTTGTTTGTGAAATAGCCGGATTATCGGATCAAGTGTTGATTCGATAATTTAATGTATAATTATATATTTGATATATTAAATTACATTAACTAATATAAGCTCACTAAAAGATTCTTTTTCTCACTCGGGTAATACATTGATATATATGTGATATATGTTAATTGTATTATTTTATTTTGTTACAAAATATATTATATATGTGATATATAATATTGTAACAAGTTAAGGTTACAAATGTAACATGTTTTGTGGTGTTTAAATATGGTTAGGGTTTGGATTAGGGTTAAACCTTCTTGAAGCTTTTAGAAGCTTTGCTTTTGTTTTTAACTAAAGATATTTTCTAAAGATATTTTAGTTGATATTTGTTAACCCAACCCAACCCTTCACCATGGTTAAGTCTCTACATGGGTTAAGTTATCATACTTAACCCATGGTTGCATTTCTAACCTCACTAGATTTCATTATTCATCACAAAAGGATTGATCATCTTCTTTCTTCTTCTTCCTTCCATGAAAAGCTTTCTAGCTTTTTGTGAAGTGATGAAAATGAGTGAGAAATAGAAAATAAATGAGAGCTAAATTCCTACTTCATCATCCTCATCTATTCTAGCCACTTAGATTAGGGTGTTTGTGTAATGGTCGAGATGTCTAATAAAATAACTTTCATTTTGAATTCTTAGAGTCGAGTGGTTATTTACATATTTTTTTTTCTTTGAGTAAAGGAATGTTTTTAATAATTTTTTTCTGAACATTGAATAGGATTAAAAGAATTTTCTAATTCTACTTATTCTTTTTATAGTCATAAAATGTTTTAATAAAATTTTATAATACCTTAAAATAATCTACATATTTTTATTATCAATTAAAGTAATTAAGTCGTAATTAAAAATATTTTAAAGATAAACTAGATATTATATAATTATTATAACTAGCTAACAATTTAGAAATGGATGTATTATTTGTTTTTGGCCCAAAATTATTTTTATAGTAAATCTAATAATAAAATATATTTTCTGGAATTTTTTCAAAATTTTCCCGTATTTTTAATTATTTTTAACAATTTTTGGAAGCCAAATCCAATTTTTAAATAATAAACAGAAATATTATTTTTATATAAAAAAAATAAAATAATAATAATTAAGCCCTTTTAACCTGGACCGTTGGATCACAAGATCCAACGGCCCAGAACCCGCTGACGGTGCCCACGTGGTGGGGACCATGCGAAAGCACGTGATCCCCACACGCGCGGGCGCGTGGCGACGCGTGGCGTGGCGGCGGGGGCTGGCGGTGCGATCCGGGCCGTTGGATGCAGATCCAACGGCCACGAAACATGGCGGCGGGCGCAATCATTTACTGAATGATTCGCAATGATTGGCCGGCGTGATTTCCCGTGCGATTTAACTACTTTTTGGATTTTATTGTTACCTTTTGAACCCTATAAATAGGCACTTTAAACCTAAATTTCTCACACCACCGAACTCCAAAAATTCTGAAAAAAATACCGGTGCCTTCGTATCGACGACGCGGACGCTACGGCTACACCCAATTGCCAAGGAAAAATTGGGACGTGGAGCTTTTGCGGAATTTTGTACCAGCCTACGTTTTCCACCGTCTACGTCCAAACTCTAAACAAAGGTAGGATCCGCCTCTCACTCCTTTCCCTGTCACCTTCTTGTATCTCAATAACCTAGTTCCAATCTATAATCCTCAACCCCTATTTAAAAAGTTGTTATAATAATTGTGCATACCTTTTTCTTTGTACCCTCAATAATAATAATGTTAACCCCCATTTAAAACGGTGTTAAATTTCCTTTGTACATAGAAGTATACGCACTAACTCTAATCCGTACAAATCTTTATACTGAATAACGGGGATGGGTAGTTTGATTAGGCAAGGATAATTCGGAACTCGGATTCCCATACTACTCGATCATGATCCCGGGAAGTGAAACGGTACATTTCACTTCCCCAATTGTTGTTCCGTGGCCACAACGGAATAATCTCGAGTATCCGGACCCTTGTTTAACAAACTAATACAAACTATTACCTTCATCTACACATAACTTACAACATATGAAACCTACTCATATTCACATATCCAATCTATACTTAACCTCATACCTTTATACTCACGTACATCATATTCATTATGCACACCTGTTCGTTTCTATACCTTTACTATCTTATGAGGTAATCCTACCCGAGTATAACTCGCTGACGGACTTTCTCTCTTTTACCCTTTTGGAATGTCCGTTAGATGGGAATGAGTTTTATGAAGAAGATCTAGGCGAGGAACCAACTAACGAATATTTTGCAGAGATGGCATCGGAGGATTAATTAGTTTTCTTATTGCCCACTTGTTTAGGGCTTTGTTTCCTTTGATGTAATTGAACCAATTAGTTTGCTTTGCTCTTTCTTTGAAATGTAATAAAGTTGGTTAATGGAAATAAATGCTTTTCGCTTTATTGTTTTGTTTTTGTACACAACCCTGCATACTATGATTCATTTTTTTCGCTTAACGTAACTGTATTGAATAGAACACCTTCAATACAGTTAGGTTGCGGACCGTGCCACGCCACTCTTTACCTTCTTTGGGAAGTGGGGCGTGATAGTTTGCTTTGCTAATACTTGAT
Organism: Agapanthus africanus; assembly: GCA_030015575.1. Taxonomy (NCBI): domain Eukaryota; kingdom Viridiplantae; phylum Streptophyta; class Magnoliopsida; order Asparagales; family Amaryllidaceae; genus Agapanthus; species Agapanthus africanus. The sequence continues at coordinate 392,952,659 of CM057341.1, forward strand.
TAGCAAAGCAAGAGCTTGGGTTTGAGTTTCTCCAAGGTAGATCATCATTGTTATCGAAGATCGGTAGCAAGCTTGCATCTTTTTTTTGTGGAGCCTCTCTAGAGTTCGGATACTCGATGATCGCAGCGAAGGGACCTCAACACGGAGCTTTAGAAGTGAAAGAACGGACTACAAAGGTTGTAATCCCTAACTCTTAGAAGTAAAGTTGTTTACTTGCTATTTGTTTCGCCCAATCTCTAGTCTAAGATCTTGGTTAGGGTTGTTCGGCATGTCTAAATTTTAAATCGGGTATGGCTGATGCCTTATAGACCCTTGTGACAGTGCCTAGTAATCCTACACAAAGTGTGTAAAACAACGAGTGCATAGATCCCGAACAAAATAAACCTACGAATCAAAAGAACATACGAATTTAGAATACCTGAAAACTCAGCATTGGACGCCCGCGCGTCCTGATGAGTAGAAGAAAACTCTTGTGTCTGCCCTCTACCCGCAACTGGCTGAACTCCTCCTCTCTGCGGTACAACTGCCCCGCACTCACGTGGCTCAGTACAAACTCGAACCCGATGATCCAAACTCCCGCACCGATAGCATCCAGATAAGAACTTCTGACCCTCCTAAGGATAAGAGCTAAATATCCGTCCTCGTCCCAAGCCTCTGCTACTCCCGCGACGTGCGAGAAACCTGTCACGGTGTCTAAACATCTGTCTCCGAGCTGATATACCTACACGAGTCCTCTTCAGTCTCGGAACTTCCAAAGTCTCGGGAAGACGTGCCTCGTCAACTAGGGCTGCATCCACTGGTGTTGTATACGTAACACTATGCTGTGTGCTGATCGTAAGGAAAAACTGGGTAACAGGGGTGGCAACCTCCTGTCGCTGCACTCGAATGACCTCATCGTCTGGCGCAAGTCCTGCGTATCTGCCACAAGCCTAGCGAGATGATCTGTCGAAGGAGGATCTATCTGCTCCTGTGCAACGGGCGTACCGTCCTGGTCAGTCCTCGTCCCAAACGAGTCAACTCTAACATCGGCTCTCGCTGCACCTTTCTGAGTCTCCCTAGTCATCGGCGGCATAAGGCTATAAATGAAAATAGGATTCGATAATAACACGGAAATCGAATCACAAGGATGTATCATCAAGGAAGGAATTTCAAGCAATTTGTATTTAGGTCACTTTAGGCGGAGTACCGTGTCGTAAGTATACCACAGACATACACACGCTACGTCACTCTGCTTAAGCTACCTACTCCATCATAACAAGGTAATCTTACACTCCGAAAGGTAAAACCTAGCGTTCTGATACCAACTTTGACACGACCCGAAATTTGGAACGTGACGGCCCTTAAACTACGCAACGTCTACAGGCGTAACGCAATTTAAGTAAGCCAAAAACCCAGAAATCTAATCCATAAAAAGTAGTAAATGATAAGAAACCTTGTTTAAACTTTTGAAAATCTCAATCAAATTCTTTAAAGTCCATTTACTTTCTTAAAAATTTTGGCAGCACCTCTTTTGTAAAAACTAGCCCCAAAAATGGGTACATACAACGATAAAAGTAAAGCATCCCCAACGGGAGCAAATCCATGCCAAAAGGCGGAAAACAACCACCACAAGCAAATATACGACGCCGTAGCGAAGAAAAAAAAGACGATATAAATAAAACTGCATATAAAACACAACCAGAGTTACAAAAAATATACACTATCGTCCTCACATCTCGTCTCTAAGTCAAAACATGAAAGTGGTAGATGGAGAGTATAAGGTACAAAAGATAATAATAAACAATATCGGATAGCCACAAAACCCACCTATAGCAAAACTGCGCAAAGTCATCCGAAGCGGTATCTGCTGCAAAAGATGATACGAAAGATGAAAGCCCTGCCGCGACAGCTCTGAAGGACAACCTGTACAACCCTGTGGCACAACGGGGATGAGTTGCCAACTCGTGAATAGTAAATAACATATGCAGGTAATCGCAAGTATGCACGTACTGCGCGAAACTATCACATGCAAGCTAACAGCAATAAATAGCGATATGTATGCAACAGTCATGAAAGGTACTCTATCAGGTACAATTATTATATGAAGCAATAATATGGCAATATGTATATGCAACAGTCATGAAAGGTACTCTATCAGGTACTACTAATACATGAAGCAATGCATATAAAATAAATGCGGAGTATGGGATAAACCACGTCATCCTCACGGAATCCTGACCTCGTGGCAGGACCAAAGTCCATCAAGACAATCTAAATCCCAAATTTCCTCACATCAGCCCTCAAATTGGCCCTCATATCAAGTAAATCTTATATATCCTGAGTGTCCAATATCAAGTAAATCTCATATAACCAGTATCCAATATCGAGTAAGTCTCATGAAACCCGAGTGTCCAATATCTACACCCAATAACATCATGAAAACAAGTGTCTAGAATCGACACATAAATACTCAACTCTGAGGCGCCGTCACCTGGGACTGGCCCTCCTATGTCATGTACGTACACCCTATAGAACCTGAGTGTGCACTCCCGAAATCGACAAGGCATGTGCGTACATAACCTCGATAGATATCCCCCAGATATCCGTCGAGTCCAAATACTATCACCGGTTGGCACACGCCCCCAGCCAGGCTCATCGGCATGTACCGTCGATCTTATTGCACCGGAGAACCAACCGGGTTCCACCATGTACCCGCACACGGGCCACTCACTCCTCGCATGGGGTAATATATATGCTCAGAACTGAGAAATCTCATGGTGGAAGCAGAAATAAGAGAAACCGGGTTTTTCAAATAATGCATAATTCCATGAAACTACCACGGTCATCAAATCTAGAAAATATCAGGAATCCATAATCATAATTGCATAGATCATTATATATGTGTACATATATATCAGCGTCACATTCCACTGATATATATATATACTTATGAGTAAAACATCATATGAAATCCGTGAATATAATATATGCAACATGAAACAGTAATATGAGCATATAAAGGTAAAACCGCTATTTAACTGCAACAAATTAATATATATATCATGCGGTCCCTTACTTCTCCAAGTCCATACAACATCAAATAAAGGTGAACATGTAGCTATAGCCAGGTATGCGTAACCATGTTGGTATAGCAAGATATGTGTATCTACATATCAATAATGATGTAATACCCTCTAGGTATATGTATAAGTATGTATGCAACATGTACATATAGCTATGTCTCATATGAGTATATACGTATCCCTAATGGTACAATACCATATAGGTATATGGGTAACTAGCATGTAAGCATGTCAGGACATATGTGTAAGCATGTAGGTATACAGGTATGCTATATATCATATGCACAAGGAAAATAAGGATCATGTCTCAATGTCCTTAAGAAATACAGTATCACATATGTATAGGTGTTGTGCGTGTCATGGCAATTATCGACGGTGTGTATGTAGCATACAATTAGTGCTCATGAAACATGAACCGTCAATAATAGTGTTGTGTCTCATTAATAATTAATTCATACACAATAGGAAATGAGATATGCAACAAAGGTACACATGCACAATCAATATCTGTATACATCTAACTAATAGTCAAATCATTTAATCTAGCCCAGACGCATAACGCCATGCTGCCGATTCTCCTATAGATGTTAAATCTACTAACAAACAATCCTGGCTAAGTAAAGACAACCACTCGCTTTTCCTTCTTCGCAGCGCCCGAAATCCCCGCTTGCGATCTTGTAAGCATATAACAATATAACAAGTGCATATTTGCAATCGACCAATAACACGTACAAACTACGCTTGACCGACGCACCAACTCCAACATACTCTCAAGTGTCCGTCTAGCGGCTAACGCGCGTTGCGACACTACAAAAACAACTCAAGAGCAAAAACTACAAAATGACACGAATGATATCGGCACAACCCTAGATAGAAATGCTAAACGACCCAACCATCAAGCCTAGACCCTGATCGTACCGATCGCACATTCACAACACAATAATAAACGTGAAATCTAATATAAATAATGTCGCAACGTCAAAAGAAACCCACGCCTAAATTATCCGGAAATCTAGTAAGCAATTTATATCATTTTAGCTCAAAACTACAAGTTTTTACCAAAACTAGAATTTACAAACATCACAATATTGCATGATTAAACCATACAAATCATTACTATAATTTTAATCTCACTTAATTAGGATTAAGTAAAAGCTTAATTTGCTAATTAGCTTAATTAGATGTTTAGGAAAAAATCAATTAAGATTCTAGCAATTAGGTTAAGTTTTCATTTGTCTAAAATTATCAACTAACCTTTTTACTAATCAAAACCTAACTTGATTATCCAAAAACCATTTCTTGAATTTCAAAACATGCATATTAAAGCTTTAATTTAACATCTAATATTGAGATTACGGTATTAAAACAAGAATTAAGCATTAGGGTCAGGATTTATACCTCACAAGAAACACCACTTGCAACTAGAAAAATCCAAAGTTAAGCCTCCAAAAATTCTCACTTGATTGAAGATCCAAGCTAGTTTAGTGATGAAGAATATTGGGTATTGATTTATTTATGAGTTTGTGTGAATTATTTAGGATTTTTGATGAATTTATTTGAGGTTGAAGTGAAGAAATGAGGCAAAAGAGAAAAGAGGGCAGCAATGAGGAAGTGGCCGGCCATAAGAAGAGGATGGGGTTTTGTGGAAGTGTGTGGAGTTTTCTAGTATAAAACAAATTTTAATGCTTTAATAATACAATTATCTTATGCCACCTTTATTCATTTTAATTAAAATTTCCATTTAATTCAACAAATATCTAGATATTTTAGGTGAGAAAGAATTAAGCTTAAGCTAGTGATTAACTTAGCATAGATTCACATTAGTAGTAATTAATCCAATCCAATTTGTAATTACCACTAATAAAGTGCACAAATAAAAGATTAAAATAATATTTTAATTAGGAAAACTATTAAAATGCAAAAAAATTACCAGTGGCTTACAAAAACCCGCAAACTAGTAATATTCTAGCTAAACAAGGTGCAATGAATTCTATACTGCAAAAAAATCGCTTCTAGGTTTTTTTACGGAAAGCACACAATTTATTTTACCTAAAAACGAAAAATCGCATAAACGATTTCCAAAATGTTACATAAGACATGAAGGGTATGAGGAAGAAGAAGGGAGGCTTGTGGAAAAAAGAGTGAAGTTAGAATATTAGAAATGAGATGGCTAGTTTGTGATGAATAATGAAGCATACCAATAATGCAAAAGATAAATATCTCACCAAAATATCAAGCATGCTTCATGAGTCACCTAGTGAGTCACCAAGAACCATACTTCATTTAATGTAAACCTCCACCTCATACCTCCACCTCGTTTATCTTTTAATAAAAAGATTAAATACAAAATGAGGTATCTTCTTCTAGAAGTATGCCTGAGCAAATTACAAGAATACCCTTCATCGTATATACATACCCGTATTCGTATTCCGAAAAATACGAATATAAAGAGACGAAAATAATCCATCAATATAATACTAGGATCAGGCTTAAACCAAAGCCCACTAGTATTATCCGCCCGAACATCATACGTGCATAAGTACACGTATGTGATCGAAGCCCTTCCGTAAAACCATACGGCATCTACATCTTTTGCCCGATGTAGGGAAACCCTCTGTGTGGGACTCTAAAGACACGATACTACGCTGGCAGTGGGTTTAACCACAAGCACGTCAGCGGTATGATCTGCACGTAAATGCTATCCTGGTATCTGTCGATAAGAAGGTCGATCGGCAAACTCATCCGAACTCTTACTGAGCCTATCTATGACAATCTCCATATAGTTCGGTCTGTTCGTCTAAGAGTATCGCATATAGGGCCTAGGTTGTGGTAATCGTCTGGCCCCTAATAGCGCAATAAGTCATGCTGGAGTGTAGCCCAAAACACCTAGAGAAACTACTGTAGTACCTACCAGTAAATCCCGCTTGCCCTGGCCAGGGACTTTGTGTAATGGCTTTCCGAACGCAGCGCGATATCAACCCCCAATACCGGGAGAGACGAATCCTATCAAACCGCTGCTGCCTCCAAGTACTTCGGGACTGCACCCAACTACCACCTTTTTGCACGACTCCTTTGAGCCATGGTAGGGTAGTAATCAAAGAACAGTGGGAACACACTCGAGGCGAAGTAGCAGTGTCAAGTCGACGGACTAAGCAGTACTCATGTCACCTGGGAACTGCTACCCGACGATAGGTATAATACCCACCAGCAGCTCCCTACAAGTCATGTCCAGTGTACTCATAACCCAATGAGCACCTGCATACTATCTCCAGTACGACATACTAATGGCTGTAGGACAGACCATCTCCCCTGCTGGGATGAGAAGCGTATACACTAGTCTACTCTGGAGTATCGATGCCACATCTCGATAATCCTATGACTAAGAACCTGTATAAGGATGTGCTTAAAGACTACCCACCCTCCCACTAGTGTGACTGCCATCACAACTCTGGTAATCAAGAAAAGATCCTAAGGGCTCTACCAATATTTATAAGAGATATTGTAACGTTCTGAAAGTTCGTTTAGGTTAATTATGTGTTAATTATTAATAATACGTGTTTTCCGTAAAACCTAGTTATAATTTTTTTTCTTCACATAAACACAATTAAACCTACTTTAATTATGTAATGGTTTATGTATGGGTGTTTTATTAGTTATTTATTTAATTGCTAGTTTATTTAAATTTTTTCCTTTGAGTATTTATTTTAAACATTATTTTAATCATACACTTACACATTTAATTAGTGTTAATTACAATTAGAATGGGTTAAGTATACATTAGTGCACCATGACAACCTAATACCTAGTTTGTAACATATTCTTTTTCTTTAATTTGTCTCCATGGTTCTAGAGAATTCTATGATTAATTAGGAAAAATAAAATAATTAAGAAATGAATTAATAGATGAGATATTGGGAGAGTTTTGACATGACACCATACACTCACTGACTCATCTCTCTCTTTCCCAAATTCTGGCTGAAACTGAGGCAGCCCCATTCCCCATTTCTCCACCTCCATTTCATCTCAAAAACCCTCATTTTTTTCCATCAAAAATCCACACAAAACTTCACTAATTCATAGTTAAACCTTCACCCAAAATTCCTTGGCCTAAACTAGCTTGGATCTTGAAGCAAGAAAGCATTTGGGCGGCCAAGTTTGCAAGTTAGATCTCTAAAGTGTTGAGGTATAAATTTTAGCCCAATGGTTACCTTGTTGATTAATTACTTTAATCTAATTTAATTAGATATTAATGTGGTCCTAATTGCAAGATTGAGTTTTTAATATGAAGGATTTGAGTTAAAATTAGGGTTTTACCCATCATTACAAAGTTAGCTAAGTGTAGTTTGCTATCTAGTGGCTTAATTAGGATGTTTACTTGTGATTGTGGCCATTAGGTTGCTAATCCATGAAGTTTTGCACCAAAATCCCAATTGTTTGCTTACTAGGTTTTTAGAATATATAGCTTTTAATTTAGTTTGAGCTTGCGATGATCTACAATCTATTTTCTATGATACTTAGTGTGTTGTGAATGCGCGATCGGTACGATCGGGTTCTAGGCTTGGTGGTTGTCACGTATAGCGACCCCTAGTTGTGGTTTGTGGCGTTATTTTAAGAGCGTTTTGTGCACCAATGTCACGACCCAATTTAGGAACGCGACCGGCACTTAAATCATACAACGTCTAAAGGCGTAACGTGATTCATGTAAGCCGAAACAAAGAAATTTAAAACATAAAAAGATGTAAGTGATAAAACATTGTTAAAACATTTAGAAATCTCAAGTAAAAATCTTAAAATTTAAGTTTATTTTCTTAAAAAATTTGGCAGCACCTCTTTTGTAAAAACTAGCCCCAACAGGTACAAACACAAGATATAAATAAAGTACCGCCAAACGGGAGCAAATCTTGCCCAAAGGCGGAATACAACCACCACAAGCATATATATACGACGCCGTAGCGAAGAAATAGGCAATAAGAATGAAAACAACATAAAAAGAGGTAAATCAATATAAGAAAAGCCGGCTCATATGAGCACGACACCCAGAGTCACATATAATACAATATCGATCCTCACAAACTCGTCTCTAAGTCAAATACATGAAAGTGGTAGATGGAGAGTACTAGATACAATAAGATATACAATAGATGTATTCGGATAACCGCAACCTACCTACACCAAAGGGCCTCACAGCCAACCGTAGTGGTATCCGCAGAAATAGATACAATAAGGATTCCTGCCGCGACTACTCTGAGAGTCATGCCTGCAAAACACTGTGGTACAACGGGGGTGAGTTTCCAACTCGTGCATAGTAAATAATATCATACAGATAATCGCAAGTATGCACGAACAGCGATAATCTAAAACATGCAATCTGATAGCATAAGTATGGAAATATGGATATGCAGCAATTCAAGATCAAGATACACCATCAGGGTACTACACTACATGAAACAATGCATATGAAATAAATCCTGAGTGTGGGATAAAACATAATCATCATCAATGAATTATCATGATGGAAAAAACGGTGTCCATCAACGACACCCAAAATCCCAATATCTCAGGCGCCGTCACTATGATCGGCCCTCATATCCGTAAATCTCATGGAACCTGAGTGTCCAACATCGACACTTGAAACATCATGAAAACCCGTGTCCAGCATCGACACGTAAATCCATATAAATCGGGCTCCGTCAGTCCGGATCGGCCCACGGGCTCCGTCGGTCCGGATCGGCCCATATCCATCTCACGACTCCGGTCGGTATCCTCCGGATAACCGCCGGGTCCAAACTATCACTGGTAGGTAGTAGTCCCTCTACCAGGCACATCGTCTACTACACAACATACCTTTCTTGCCCCAGGATACCATACCGGGTCCACCATGAACCCGCAAACGGATCATCCATCTCCTCGAATCGGGATTCAGAAATCTAAATCTCATAACCGAGAAAACTCATGGTGGACGCATCGAAATATCATATCAAGAGAAACCGGATTTTCAAAACAATACATACTTCCTTTGAAATATAACCACGGTTCTCAAATCCATAAATCACATGAAATCAGTATCTCAATGCATAAATCCATAAAATACGATATATGCAACATAAAACAGTAATATGAGCATATCAAGGAAAACCACTCTTTTTAGATGTGTCAAGTTTATAAAGATATCATGCGGTTCCCAAAATTCCCCGAAATCAAATGCAATATCATATAAAAGTGTATATGTAGCTATAGCAAGGTATGTGCGTATGCATGTATGTATGTACGCATGATGGAATTCATATGCGCAATAAAACAAGAATCAGCATCTAACTGTTAATAATAATGGAAGCGATATAATATATACATATATATATCCTTTGTAAAGTGGTACAAGAATAACTGCTTCAATGTCGATAACGAATGCAGTACAACATATATATATATATATGTACTTATGGTAATGTTTATGGTGTGCATGGCATGATAATTAGTAACGGTGTGTGTGGCATACAATTCAGTGCTCGTGCTACATGAACCTTTAGTAATGGTGCAGTGTCCCATAGAAACTAAGTCAATATACAACAAATAATGGTATGCAAATGATGCTCATTGTCACAACCCAATTTAGGAACGTCACCAGCACTTAAACCACGTGACGTCAACAGGCGTAACGCAATTTAAGTAAATCGAAAACCCAGAAATCTAAACCATAAAAAGAAGTAAGTGAAAGAAAAACATTGTTTAAACATTCAGAAATCTCAAGTAAAAAATCTTAAGGCTTAAGTTTATTTTCTTAAAAATTTTGGCAACACCTCCTTTGTAAAACTAGCCCCAAAACGGGTACAAACACAGGATATAACGCATTCCCAAACGGGAGCAAATCACGCCCAAAGGCGGAAAACAATCACCACAAGTATATATGCGACGCCGTAGCGAAGAAATAGACAATAAAAATGAAAACAAAATAAAAGAGATAAAGCAACATAAGAAAGGCCGGCTCATACGAGCACGACACCCAGAGTCACATAATATACAATATCGATCCTCACAAACTCGTCTCTAAGTGAATACATGAAAGTGGTAGATGGAGAGTACTAGATACAATGAGATATACAATAGATATGTTCGGATAACCGCAAACCCACCTACACCAAAAAGGCCTCACAGCCAACCGTAGCGGTATCCACAGAAATTGATACAATAAGGAGCCATGCCGTGACTACTCTGGGGGTCAAGCCTGCAAAACACCGTGGCACAACGGGGGTGAGTTGCCAACTCGTGAATAGTAAATAACATCATACAGATAATCGAAAGTATGCACGAACAGCGATAATCTATCACATGTAATCTGATAGCCTAAGTATGGCAATATGGATATGCAACAATCGTGATCAAGGTACACCATCAAGGTACTACAACTACATGAAACAATGCATGTCAAATAATCCTGAGTGGGGGATAAAACATAATCATCATCAATGAATCATCATCATGGAAAAACCCGGTGTCTATCAACGACACCCGAAATCCCAATACCTCAGGCGCCGTCCCTCTGATCGGATATCATATCTGTAAATCTCATGGAACCTGAGTGCCCAACATCGACACTCAAAACATCATGAAAACCCGTGTCCAGCATCGACACGTAAATCCACATAACTCAGGCTCCGTCAGTCCGGATCGGCCCATATCCATCTCACGACTCCGGTCGGTATCCTCCAGATAACCGCCGGGTCCAAACTATCATCGGTAGGTAGTAGTCCCTCTGCCGGGCTCATCGTCTACTGCACAACATACCTTTCTTGCCCCGGGGTACCATACCGGGTCCACCATGAACCAGCAAACGGACCATCCATCTTCTCGAATCGGGTTTCGAAAACCAATCTCAGAACCGAGAAAACTCATGGTGGACGCATCGAAATATCATATCAAGAGAAACCGAGTGTTCAAAACAATGCATGCTTTCTTTGAAATATAACCACGGTTCTCAAATCCATAAATCTCATGAAATCAGTATCTCAATGCGTAAGTCCATGAAATACGATGTATGCAACATAGAACGGAAAAAGGAGCATATCAAGGGAAAACCACTATTTTAAATGAATCGAGTTTTTGAAGATATTATGCGGTTCCCAACTTCCCCGAAGTCAATTGCAACATCATAGAAAGGTGTATATGTAGCTATAGCAAAGTATGTATGTATGCATGCATGTATGTATGCATGATGCAATTCATATGCGCAATAGAACAAGAATCAACGTCTAACTATTGATAATAATGAAGGCGGTAGAATACATGTTCCCTTAGTAAGGTGGTACAAGAACAACAGCATCAATGTCACTAACGAATGCAGTACCACATATATGTAAATGTTGTGCATGTCATGGTAATTACCAACGGTGTGTGTGTGGCATACAATTCAGTGCTCGTGCTATATGAACCGTCAGTAATGGTGCAGTGTCCAATAGGTACTAAGTCAATGTACAACAAGTAGTGGTATGCAAATGATGCTCATGCACAATCAACGCATATGCATATAAACATATAGCTATAACACCGAATTTAGCCCTCGACGCTTAACGCCATACGGGCGATTCCCCCGTAGATGTTAAATCTACTCGCCGATGATCTCGAGCTAGGTAAATCCAACCACCTGCTTTCCCTTCCTTGTAGCGTCTGAAGTCCCCACCTGCGATCCTATTATCACATGACAACATGATGAGTGCAAATTAGAAACCTTTCGATAATACACTCAAACAGCACTTAAATCAACACATCGACTCCCACAAGCTCTCAAGTGTTAGCTTAGTGGCTAACGTGTGTAGCGACACCCTAAGTCGAACCCAAGTGCAGCAAGCTACGCGAAGCACAAAAACCGTGTCAGATACCGCATCGCGCGTTGCCGAAACACTAGAAACTAGCAAAGTGGTCCCAGATTTTTCCTACAGTCAATATAGAAAAATCAAGCAGTACTAAACACCCAGGATAACTTACAGACAGCTACCCTCAAAATCACAACTCCCTAGGTCCGCAAAAATTCGGCAGTGCCGGGCCTTTCACCAAATCTCGCAGGGTCAACTAGGTTGGGTGGGGTCCGGGTTTCATATGAACACTCAGGGCTTCTAAGACAATACTACTGCAATGCTAGATTTTACAGTAAGCTAACGTAGTGATAGCAGATCACAGAGACACCAATTTATCACCAAAATACGATATTTGCACAAAAACTATAACTTTAGTCTTCTAAACAGCAATTAATAAGCAACACAATATCTTAAAGGCCTAGTTAACAGTTAGAGATCACTACCTTACCAAACATGCTAAAAAACCCTAGCTTTCCAAGTTCCAAGTCATCTCTAGAGGCTTAACTTGACTTTTGTGAGGGTTTTAGTGAGGTTTAGTATCACGACTCAATATGGCACGTGACCGGCACTTAAATCACATGACATCTAAAGACATCGACACAATCCAAGTAAGCCGAAACCTGGAATCTAAACCCTTTTTGAAAATATAGGAGGTGAGGTTTAAATAATCATCCAGTAAAATCAATTTAAATACATCTAAATTTAACTAAGTATGTTGAAAAAGGACCTTTATGACGTTTTGAAACTTGACATCACTTCCTTTACATTTTTACAAAAATCCGATACAACATAATAAAATAGCATTCCAACGAAAGCTAGCTTTCACGTCCAAAAAGACGGAACAGCTAAACAAATCTATAACAGATGTCGACTCTAAATTGGTGACATCACCACACATAAACTCTAAGTCTCGCTCCTAAGTCCATAATATATCATTTCTAAGTTCATGGTGTTTCCACAAGATACAAGAATATATGAATAATCAAGAGTGAGTAGGATACAATAACAACTCACTTACCCATCAATCCCCAAAAGAAAGTGTGCCCAAACCGTTGATAATCCAAGCGGTAAAACCTGCAAGAAACTGTGGCACAACGGGGATGAGTTACCAACTCAGTGAATAAAAGTACATCTAAAGGTAGAAATCGAAATGCAAGACGATACCTAGGTCATAAGTATAATACTATCATAATCTATATCGATATAATATATGATATGCAAAGGTGCAATACTAACTATCATCCGATCACAAAGATAATATCTCAATGTCATATGAATAAAAAATCATGAATCTATTATCCGTATTGGAATTCCCTTTGTGTCTATGAATGTCTGTACAATTATATGCTGGTACTGTCAACCGGATCAGTCCTGGTGAAATCCAATAAATACATATATAACTGTGTACCTCATGATAATGATCACATCAATATACAAATAGATGCCCAGCATTGACATCGAAATCCGAAATCTCTCGTGTCCAGCATCGACACGAAAATACAGATACCATCGACACCATCTCAACAGATGATCGTCACCCGATATCCTGGCTACAATCAGTATCCCCTGGATATCTGCAGTACCTAATCGAACCCCGGTCAGTATCCCCTGAATAGCTGCCATACTCATCTCAATCTCCGGTCAGTATCCCCTGGATATTTGTCGTGCTCAATTCTATTTCCGGTATCGAGTATCCTCGCTAGGCTCCCCCGCCTCAATGCGGCTATGCTGCACCTCAGTTTCGACCGGATCCACCATGTATCAAACTGTATATCTCCACCACTCAGTCTGGATAACGTAAAAATCCGTGACCGTATATCTCCCCCACTCGGTCCGGAATAAAACCAGAAAACACAAAACTCATGGTGGACGTTTTTCTTATCACATCAATATATCAAGTAAGGAATCAGAATAGTTGCATCGATTGTATTGATGATATATATATATATATATATATAATAGTGTCCCATACCACCGATATATATATAATCAAGAGCAAAATACCCAGAAATCCCAAGAAAATCAATATACATCATCTATAGTACTACAACATGAATAGAAAAAGACTACGTAATCATATCACATAACATAATGATTTCAATTCTAATGTGTCATGGCACTACTAATGATGTGTAGTGTAGCATACGCGTCTGTGCTCATGCAACATGGAAATCATTATTATTTGTGCAAGTGTTCTACGGTGTAACAATCTATATATTAACATATATATAACAGAACAATTCTACAGTTACATGTCAGTACCAATGAGGTGTAGTGTAACATATATTTACGTGCTTGTGCAGCATAGTACTCATTGGTATTTGTGCAGTGTTCTATCAGAGTGTGCGTAACGCGGAAACATATAATATAAATAAAATAATGCAAATCTATAAAGTAATCTTAATGTACTTGTTGTAATTACTTGTTATGAGCTATACCATTATCTTTAGAAATGATCGGAATATTAAGTTTGAAATAAGGAAGCTGCCTTAGATTTAAAAGAGAAGTTTGTTTCATAAACTGGCATGCAACCCGATAGTTTATTTAAAAGACAATGATCCGTAATTTTTAAATGACTATAGCTCATACCAGTATTACATCCTTAAAACAGAACAAAATCTATCTCTACAAGCCAAAGAATAATTTGGCCGTTATTCGGTATACAAAGTTTATCATTTCCGATACGTAAAAACTCTTGTATTATAGCTCATCATATCGCTATATCCATATCATCTTAAGTACGGTATAATCTCTCGTACAAACTCATCAAATCTTACCCATATCATACGGATCAAATATCACGTATATCTCATTTAAAAACTACATGTGAAACTTTATGCAAATGGAGGGTATAGAAGATGTAATACTAAGTCAATGCTTTGACGAACGGCTAATCTTAAATAGATATCATAATAATAGTTATAAGATTGCGGGGGTGCTATACGCCATCCACCCGACTTTTCCCGTAGATGTAAATCTACTCACCAGAAATATGTCGTATCTACTCAGGAATCGCCAATCATTTTCCTTTCTTCGCGGCCTCCGAAGTTCCCGTATTTGAATCTAACATTGACAATTAACTTGTATAAGGAAACGGTTATTCCGACACAGCGAATATACAAACATACGTTTCTACGTACTAGTTATATTGTATATGATTATTTCAAGCTATCATACACTTAACCTTACTGGATTTTAACCTTACTCTGCATCGCGGCAGAAAACAAATCGCGATACGTTTTAACCGTGTCGTATTTTAGATTTTTGATTCCATAACCGATATTAGCTTCCAGATTTTATATACAGTTAAACTAACTTAATTAAACAATACCAAAATAACCATAATTCTACACAGAGACCTACCCAACAATCCAAATCACCCAAACCCCTTACAAATCCGGCGACGCCGGAATTCCCCTTATGGTCGCCGGCCACAATCCGAGATCTTCTGCTCGTAATCCTATGGTGTGTTCTAGGTCCAACATACAACATTTTAGCACTGTTTTGTTAAGTTGATTATTATCTAAACTATAGAAGATTATTATAGAGTTCAGTTTGCTAAACAATACGATATTATAGACATTGGATTTCCCATTCAAACAAATTACACAATAACTTCCTACAGTGAGCAAGGGTTTTACCTACAAGAATATTGCTTGAATAACTCTCCCCAAGTTGCACAAGCTCCTAGTCCTAACTTGATGGTGAGAAATCCCTATACTTAGCTCTTTTCTTCTTCTTGTTCTTCTTTGTTTGATCTAGTTTTCTTTTCTTTCTTTTGAATTTTCAGAAGTTTTAAACTGATTAATTGATCTGAACATATCATATATACGAGAAGAGGGAAGGGTGAGGTGGTAGAAGGAGGTGTCACCATGCAAGATGTGGTGGTTTCATGCAAGGAGGAGGTGTGGGGAGTGTGTTGTGCTTGAGAGGAGGTGGTGGCAATGAATTTCTTTTCCAATTTGATTTACTTTATGATAAAATTCTGAACTAATCTTATCCCATCTCCTTTCATTTACACCCTTAACAACTTTCAATTTGCACAAATTCTTAAGCTTTTCATAACAACCCCTCACAACTTATGTTATTATAAAAAACACCATTTTATTAAAGTGAAGCTAAATTTTTCACTAAAACCCTTATAATTTATTTATGTTCCATACTAAAACTAAAATTTAATTTGTTTTACATAAAACTTATGATATTGTCTTATTTGGTTTTAATAACTTTTTAATTTAACACTTTATTATTTAATTAAAAATTTTATTTATTTCCAAATTTCCAAATTTTCAAAATGTTGCAATATTTCCCCTTAAGAAAATTCGGTCCCCAAATTTAAAATTAACTAGGCATACCCTCAAAATATATGGAAATCTCATTTCGCATCGCATCCTCGGTTTCCCAAGTAGTCTCCTCGCGATTCCTTCTTTGCCAAAGAAACCTTACAGATGGAAGTACCCTTGATCTTAATTTATTTGCCTTCTTGTCTAGAATAGCTACAGGCTGCACTGCGTAGGATAAATCCGGCTCAAGCTGTAAGGTCTGATGCTGGATCGTGTAAGAAGGATCATGAAGATACTTGTGAAGCATCGAAACGTGAAACACTGAAAGTTCTAAACGATAAGCTACAACACCCACTCTCTTTAGAACCTCGTAGGGCCCGACACATTTGGGGCTGAGCTTCCCCTTCTTCCCGAAACGTATCACACATTTTATCAGAGATACACAAAGGAACACATGGTCTCCCACATCAGACTCGAGTCTACGATGTCGTCGATCTGCATATGATTTCTGTCTGCACTGGGCCGCTCTCATTCTGCCTTGTATCAGTCGAATCTTTCCCGTAGTCTCCTGTATTACCTATGGTCCGAAAATGCTACTCTCGCTCAGTTCCGTCCAGCAAACAAGCGATCGACATTTCCTTCCATAATAAGCTTCAAACGGAGTCATCTAGATCGTCTTCTGAAAACTATTGTTGTATGAAAATTCTATCAAAGGTATGTGACGATCCCAACTACCACCGAAATCAAGGCTGCAAGCTCGAAGCATATCCCCTAAAGTCTGAATGGTACGCTCTGACTGACCATCCGTCTGTGGGTGAAAAGCTGTACTAAAACTCAATCGCGTACCAAGAACTTCTTGATGTTTCTGCCATGGCCTGTTAGTAAACTGGGTACCCCTATCTGACACTATGCTCGTTGGAACTCAATGCAATCGAACAACCTCGTCGATATAAATCTGAGCGCACTGTGTAACCCATACATCGTCTTCACTGGTAGAAAGTGAGCTGCCCTTGTCAGTCTATCTTTAATCACTCAGATGGAATCATACCCTTTGCTAGTCCTGGTTAGACCCACAACAAAATCCATGGAATCTGTTCCCCTTTCCACTCCGGAATGGGTAAGGGCTATAATTCTCCAGCCGGCCTCTGGTGCTCTGCCTTGACTTGCTGACCAGACAAGCATCTCGAAACAAACCCCGCAACGTCCCTCTTCATTCCTTCCCACCAATAAACATCCCTCAAGTCATGATACATCTTGGTGGAATTAGGATGAATACTGTATGCTGATCTATGGCCTCCTCTAAGGTCGGTCCATCCGAATCTGGCACACAATGACGAGTCCCAAAACGTAATACTCTATGGTCATCTATCACCAACTCCGACTCTCTACCCTGCCTAACCTTATCCATGATCTCCGTCATACGAGCATCTGCAGCTATGTTTCTCGAATACGATCCAATAACTAAGGACAGTGCGAACCTATGCTAACTGTCCTCGTGTCGGTGTGAACTCGAACTGTACACGATTATCATAATATACCACGAACCCACCTGACCCGGAAGGTAACGATAAGACAGGTGCCGTCGTCAATCGAGTCTCTAACTGCTGGAAACTTTGTTCACATGCATCTGTCCAAAGAAATGGAATTTCCTTCCTTGTCAATCCGGTCAATGGTGCAGCGATCCGAGAAAATCCTGCACAAAACGTCTGTAATAACCGGCCAGACCCAAGAAATTTCGAACCTCTATAACTGACACAGGTCTGGGCTAGTGTTGTACCGCTTCTATCTTCTTTGGGTCCACACGTATCCCATCTCTTGCAACTGCATGACCCAAGAAATCTACACTATCCAGCCAGAAAGCACACTTGGAGGATTTAGTGAATCCGTTACTTCTGATACCCTGTAGAGAAGTCTGGCTAATCTCACCTTCGAAGATTCGTCCTAATTTGTCGGAGGAGAGCTTACTACACTTGAACTACTTGCACCTGGTCTGAATAAACTCCATCGGAAGAAATACATCAATTTCACCGATCTCGTATCGAAGCAATACAACGGATTAAAATCCTAACCATCTCACCTCTGAACGGTTATGAATCGTGCTGATCCAACTACACTTGTAACCTCGTCAACCTTTAACTTCATGAACTCCAGAATTAACATCCCGATAATCTAAGCAAAGATTGATACTGCTATCTGAACAGTACCTAACACCATGATCTTCGGAGAGGGGAAAACATCACATCTCAATTCTGCCTGAGCTCTAACAATGACTCTACCATCTGGTGCGGATCCCGAAGAAACTTGCCCCACAATTTGAACTCGATCATATATGAAACGATGTGTCTCTATATCATTGAAAAGTCACCCCAGTCAGTCCTTGTACCAGACAAGTCTGCTCTGACCGGATCTCTAACTGTAGCCCTCTCGGCCCTCATAACATGGTGATCGAACAACCAATCATGCACTGACAAAGATAGATCAACGAAAGGATTAGAAGGAAGATCTCAAGATATAAACTCTAAGGTATCTTAGGCAGAGTATCATATCGTAAATATGCCGCGGAACATACGTACGGTACGTCACTCTACTTAGTACCTACTCCATCAACAAAGGTCATCCTATATAACGAAAGTTTGGGTATAAGACCCCCAAAGTCAAGTCTAAGTCCTATAAGGTCAAGCCCACGTAACAAAATATATGCACAGACTCCATATAGTCAACCTAGACTCAAACAACGGTTAAACCAAACGCTCTGAAACCAAATTTGTCACGACCCAATATGGCATGTGACCGGCACTTAAATCACATGACATCTAAAGACATCGACGCAATACAAGTAAGCCGAAACCCGGAATCTAAACCCTTTTTGAAAATATAGGAGGTGAGATTTAAATAATCATCCAGTAAAATCAATTTAAATGCATCTAAATTTAACTAAGTATGTTGAAAAAGGACCTTTATGACGTTTTGAAACTTGACATCACCTCCTTTACATTTTTACAAAAATCCGATACAACATAATAAAATAGCATTCCAACGAAAGCTAGCTTTCACGTCCAAAAAGACGGAACAGCCAAACAAATCTATAACATATATTGACTCTAAAGAGTGCGACATCACCACACATAAACTCTAAGTCTCACTTCTAAGTCTATAATATATCATTTCTAAGTTGATGGAGTTTCCACTAGATACAAGAATATATGAATAATCAAGAGTGAGTAGGATACAATAACAACTCACTTACCCATCAATCCCTAAAAGAATGTGTGCCCAAACAGCTGATAATCCAAGCGGTAAAACCTGTAAGAAACTGTGGCACAACGGGGATGAGTTGCCAACTCAGTGAATAAAAGTACATCTAAAGGTAGAAATCGAAATGCAAGATGATACCTAGGTCATAAATATAGTACTATCATAATTTGTATCGAAATACTATATGATATGCAAAAGTGCAATACTAACTATCATGCGATCACAAGGATAATATCTCAATGTCACAGGAATCAAAAATCATGAATCTATTATCCGTATTGGAATTCCCTTTGTGTCTATGAATGTCTGTACAATTATATGCAGGTACTGTCCCCCGGATCAGTCCTGGTGAAATCCAATAAATACATATATAACTATGTACCTCATGATAATGATCACATCAATATACAAATAGATGCCCAGTATCGACATCGAAATCCGAAATTCCTCGTGTCCAGCATCGACACGTAAATACAGATACCGTCGACACCATCTCAACAGATGATCGTCACCCGATATCTTGGCTACGATCAGTATCCCCTGGATATCTGCCGTACCTAATCGAACCCCGGTCAATATCCTCTGGATAGCTGCCGTGCTCATCTCAATCTCCGATCAGTATCCCCTGGATATCTGTCGTGCTTAATTCTATTTCCGGTATCGAGTATCCTCGCTAGGCTCCCCCGCCTCAATGCGGTGCTTGCGGCAGCGGTTCGGGTGCTTGCGGCAGCGGTGTTCCACCTTAGTGCACTTCGTCGACGGCATCCGGAGGTACGGCCGTCTACTAAAGTTTGCGACGAACATTCGATCATGATGTCGGGAATCTTGTTGAATTGCCCAACTTGATATTGAAAAGAGTTTTCGATGATGAGACTAAAATGCGGGGTTTATAATAGTTAGGCATGCGATGTCTTAGGAATTCATATAGTTAGCGATGTCTAAAGAGGTTGCTGATTCCAACTGTTGTAGTTTTACACTTTTTTTTTCTGCGACTGTAAGTGTAATATGTGATATCGCCGGTTTCGTTGCTATATGTCAACGACAATTGAGATGGGCATATTTACTTATGTTGATGACATGTGATGTTATGTGTTGCTGGATATGTTATATTGGATCGTCTTGTTTGAATAGCCGGGGGCTTTTATGTGAGATGAGTGTTTTTCTTTTTCATTCATGTAAAAACTTGTATGTAATATTCTTTTATTTGGGGCACTTCCAGGTTGAGGAAGATGTCACCGTTGATGTATATTTTTTACTTTTCCGCATTAGGATAGACCCAGGAGGGGAGCATAAGTAACCGGGTTCTAGGGTCCAGTGGGAGACCATCTCGAGGAGTCGAGTCCGGGTCTCCTAACTCTAGAATTGGTAGGGTTGCTTGCCGCTCTCGTAGTGGTCTAAGGGTGTGGGATTGGCTATTCATCACGACCGTGGAATCCGTGTTTTATATAGGCTCAAAATAAAATACGGACGTCCTAATATATCCAATATTTCATATGTTGTTTTCTGCTGCGTTATCTGTGATGTAATCATGTGATTTGTTTAGATAGATATTGTATATATTATATATTATATATTATATAGACGTTGCTTATGTTTTACACCCGCGCTAGCCCTGCCCCGCTCTGCCGTTAGTTACCTAACCTAACGGTGCAGACGGGACATCGAGGCGAATGCGGATAGCATAAGCGTACGTTGTATTTATCTGTGATGTTTAGATGGACTTAAATGATGGGACATTCATTAATGTGATTAATGAAAGAAAAATAAACCTAAATGATGTTGTGGAATCGAATTTCAAAAATAAGGTAGATCTAGTTGTTGCTTTGCATAGCGGTATTTCTTGTAGAATATCCTGCACCTCATTCGACGAGGAAAGAGCCGAGATCCCTTCACCGGGAGTGACCTCTTTAGCAATAATTAGCAGATGCTACAATCTTCGGTTTGTCTTTTGATTGCTTTTTTAGTTCTTGCTTTGCATAGCGGTATTGTGAATATCTTGCACCTCATTCGACGAGGAAAGAGTCGAGATCCCTTCACCGGGAGTGACCTCTTTAGCGAAACTAGCAAATGCCTAAAAAACACTCCATTTTAAACCATTTGATTCCACAACGAGATCAAGTTCAAAGCGTTAAAGGTTTTCTTAAAACCATCCGCAACCCTCCATCATTTTAGGAAGTAGAGTACTTAGTATTCGTGCTGTGTTTGTTGAACTTAGTTAAGGCACAGTGTACGGTAGCTAAGTGATGTCTTCCTACACCGCATATGATGCGATTAGTTAGGACGGTCGCGTGACTTTGTTGACCTTAGTTAAGGGTCATGTGGGTAGGTCTAATTAATCACGAAATGACGGGTAGAGCTTGACTAGTGCTTATGATTTGTTGACCATAGTTAAGGTCATAAGTGCTATGGGTAAAAACTTTTATCGGGAGTTTCAAGTATTGAAATTTGCAATGAGATTGCATACCTTCTATATGATAGTTGGATCCTGATACCCACTGCGAGTAATTGTTACTCCTGGGAGAGTTTTGCACTTTACAATTAGCCGATCAAGTAAGTGTCTAGAAAGGTGTCAACGGGGTTACGCCCATGGGAAACGGGGTTTATTTTAATTAGGTCCGTGCGAAAGCACGGGGAACCTCCCTCAAAGTACCGGCACTGGCCTGGTCGAAAGATTGGCGAACTTGTAGAGTGTAATTAATCCCGGCTAGTCTTTCCTTTTAGGGTTTGAAGGAGGATTTGATAAAAACAGTGGGAGCCATCCTGATTAGATAAAATATATAACCAATCTAATCTTGCAAGAGCGCACGCAGAGTGTTTTCTTCTCTCTCTCTCCAGGTAGCGACCATGTCATGCCTTAATCAAGATAATAATATGGATGTATTGACCGAACCCGCTTGTTATACTGAGCTGGGGAACGTTGGTCCCGCTCCAACTTATAATTGTTATAAGACTAAGCAGGAAATAGAGGAATACCAGGATTCCCATGCCGCCCAAACGAAGAAAGTGCATGCTGATGCATCTTCTTCGGGTGTGTTCATTATAAAGAACTGTTTTTCAGTATCCTTTGCGTCCTGGGTATGTGATACCGGATCAGGATCCCGCATATGTAATCTGTTACATGGGCTACAGATGGTAGAGAACTGAGAACGGGTGATATATTTCATGAGATAGAAACGGTGCAAGTGTTGCAGCCAAGTCTGTTGGTCACTATCACCCTATATTACCAGAATACATTGATTCTGAACGAATGATATTAGATACCGAACCAGATATACAACATCATATCAGTCTCTTTATTAGTAAAGAAAGGATATAATTTTGTATTGTTGGATAATGTTTTGAACATTTCTTATGTCAAGAGTTGATCGGTTCAGGCACGTTATCTAAAAGCATTGACGTTCTAAATCAAACTACAGTTCTTAGTATACAGAACACACACAAGAGGAAGAATTCAGAAATGAACGAATCTTTCTTGAGGCATTATAGACTAGGTCATATCAATGCGACCCGACTAGCTGAAGTTACATTTAGATGCATATTTAAATCAGTTTGAATTCGCATCTTGTAAAACTTGCCAGTCATGTCACAAAGATAAGATGACCATAGCTCCGTTTACTGGAAACAGAGAAAGAGTTAGTAAACTTTTGGGATTGATACATGCTGATGTATGAAGGTCCCCTGTCTACACATACCAAGACCGGTTATTTGTACTTCATTACATTCTCTGATGATCTCTCAAGATTCAAACATATGTTCCTGTTGAAACACAAGTCTGAAGCTTTTGAGAAATTCAAAGAATATAAGATAGAAGTAGAGAACCAAAACGGGTATAAGTATTATGTCCTATGATGAGATCAGGGAAGAGAATACTTGTGCATAGAAATCCTGGACTATTCTAAAGGAGAATGAGATTCTCTCTCAGTATTACTCCTCTGAATACACCACAGCACAACGGTGTATCGGGGCGGAGCAATCGCACGATATTAGATATGATGTGCTCTATGATGAGTATTACTGAGTTACCTGTTTCTTTTTGGGGGTTATGCACTTGAGAAGCAGCATACCTATTGAATTGGGTTCGAATCAAATCAGTGCCTACAACTCCATATGAGATATGGTATGGGAAGAGCCCATCTCTTAAGCAAGTTAAGATTTGGAGTTGTCCGGCCTATGTCAAAAGAAAAATCCGGACAAGATCAAGGCAAGGTCAGTTCTGTAGAACTGGAAGGATTTCCAGCTATACAAACTACCGCTGATGATTTGACAGAACCAAAGGATTCTATAGTCCCCGACGAACCTCAGCGTCTCCGCCGATCTGGTAGGGTTCCTCACCCACCTGAGAGATACTTCGGTTTCTCTATGACAGTGAGAGCGAGGATTACATCATGAGATGATGACCCAACTAGTTTCGAGCAGGCCATCAGGAGTGGGACTCTGTAAGAATGGCTGGATGCTTAGTGCTCTGAGATGGAATCCTTATACACCAACAAAGTATGGACTTTGTTTGCTTTATCTGAAGGGTTAAATCCCCAACAGGAGCAAGTATATCTTGAGAAGATTACTTGGTGTACATGGAAAAGTTGAGACTTTCAAAGCTATGCTTAAGTCCATCTAGATCCTACTTGCCACTGCTACATACCATGACTACGATATCTGGTGGTTGGGTGTCATGACGGCTTTTCTAAATATTGATTTCGAAGAAAGCGTCTAAAAGAACACAGCCAGATTGCTTCGTAAACAGTGGGAGCAGCGGAAACGTGTGCAAGATGTTTTATGGGATAAAGCAGGCATCGTAGAGTTGGAACATCTGTTTTAATGTAGTAGTCAAAGAGTTTGACTTCATCAAAATAGTAGATGAACCTTGTTCATACAAAAAGGTAGTAGAGAGTAAGGTGGTCATCCTCGTATTGTAAGTGGACAACATACTCTTGATAGGAAAAGAGTTTCCTATGCTGCGCACGGTCAATCTCCGCTTATCACAAGGATTCTCCGTATAGGATAAAGGTGATACCTCCTAAATCTTGGGTTTTGGATCTATGAGATAGATCTAAATAGATATTAGGATTCTCACTAGATGTAGTGAGATGATATCAATCGATCCTGGGGAGAATCACTGGAAAGGTTCCAGGGTGATAAGGTTGACTGAATGTCAGTCACAGGCATTGTCATTACCTTCAGTGGAGGGACGGTATGTTGGAAGAGTTCCAAGCTTGATACCGTGGCAGACTAGACGATAAAGGCTGGTGACATCGCTATCAAAGATACTACTAAAGAGGCAGTTTGGGTGTATATTAGTTCATGAGATGAACTAGGTTCCTACCATTGTGTGACAATGGAAGTGTGGCTTTGGCCCAGGAACCCCGGTCCTATCAGCGACCCAGACATATTCCAAGGCAGTATCACCTGATCATGGAGATAGTTGATCTGCAGGGTGATCGAGGTTAGGAGAGTAGACAAAGAGGACAACACGGCGGATCCACTCACAAAGGCCTTTTCCCAGAGAGAGACTTTTATGGGATGGTTGAGTATGAGATACTACAACCACTGCTACAGATGGCCCTAGTGCAAGTGGGAGATTGTTAGTTATATGTATGCCCTAGAGGCCATTACTGTATATGAGATGTGTATTGTAGTGGATGCTGGGACATATATAGGTAGGACTTTCTTGCTCGACATGATAGTACGCTATCTGGTTGCTCTTTATCTTAACATGTATACTTACTGTCTCTCTGTTACATGTTGATAAAGCCCTTAGGATGTGTACTCGACTTGCAGGACTATGATGTAGATCATACTAGTGGGGCCTGGGTAGTCCATGAGTACATCCTACAATGTTCCTAGTCGTGGGAATATCGAGACGGGGCATTGATATTCCAGAGTAGACTAGCGTATATCTTCTCGACCCATGTGATGGGCGATGGATGATCCCATATCCATTGGTGTTTGACATTAGAGATGGTATGCGGGTGCTCAGTGGAGACTGGGTACACTGAACGGACTCGCCGAGAACTCCCAGATGGTATTATACCTCACGTCAGATGGCAGTTCTCTGGTGACACTGGTACAGCTTTGTCTGTTGACCCGAGATCGTCATAGAGTCTTGTGTGTCTCCCACTGTGCTTTGATTTCCACCCTACCACGGCTCTACTGAGGCGTGCAAACAGCTGGTTTTTTGGTTACAGTCCCGATTCACATGGAGGCAATGAGCGATAGGAGGGGATTCGTCTCTCCCGGTATTGGGGGTTGATGTTGCGCTATGCTCGACTGGCCATAACTGGAAATCCCAGTTCAGGGTTGTACTGATTTACTGGTAAGTGTTATCAGTAGTTTCATGCTTGTTATGGACCTTACATCGGCATGACTTATCAAGCTACTGGGGTCTGACGTTTACCACCCCTAGGCGAGATATGCGACATATCAGACGAACAAACCGGACTGTGCAGTAAGTGTTACTGGTTGGATTCGCAGGAGTGTGAGCAGGCTTCCTTGTTGATCTTCTGATCGCTCAATACCCGGTGGCCGTTACGTTTACCAGACCGCTTGCGGCTTGTGGGTGATTGATATGATCACCACCTACTGCCGGCGTATTGATGAGTCTTTAGAGTCCTACACAGAGGTTTCTTGGCTCAAGCGAAACGAAATAGGAGCGCATATGAGATATGTGCGGGACCGAGAATAATACCAGTATGTGATACTGAATTCTATTCTCGCGATTTGTATCATCGGACGGTTATATGAGATATAGCCGGGTTACCGAATCAAATGTTGATTCGATATATTGATACACTTGATATTAGTCGGTTATATGCGATATGACCGGATCATTAAATCAAGTATTGATTTAATGATTTAATGTATAATTATATATTTGATATATTACTTTACATTAACTAGTATTTGTTCACTTAAGATTGATTTTCTCACTTGATGTGCACAAGTTGTATATGTGATATATATTTGTGCACTAGTTTGTATCATGATTGATAATACATGCAAACTTGGGTGTGTGTATGACTTACACCATGTTTAGGTTAATGGTTTAGGTTTTTTATTTGTTTTGGTAAAACAAAATGGTGGTTTTCTTTGTCTTTGCTTGAAGCTTCATGAAGCTTTCAAGCATCTTTGACAAAGTCTAACCATTTTGTTTTGCATGAGATTTTCATTAACCTAACCATTAACTTAAACTCTAGTTTAGTCTCTACAAAGGTTAACTCACCCATGGTTGCATTATGATAGACTTCACTTGATTATTCCTTTTTTAATTAATTCACATTCTTTTCTTTCTTCTTCTTCTTCTTCAAGAAGAAGAAAAGCTTGCTAGAAAATTTTCAAGTGAAGAAAAAGAGTGAGAAATCCAAATCCAAAGTGAACCCACTTCCTATTTCATCATCCTCTACTACTTGCCATTTAGTTTAGGATGTTCTCTTCACAAAGTTCATGACTTAGTGAAGATGGAGCTTGAGTTTGCGTTTCCTCGACGTAGATCATCTTCGGCCTCGAAGTCAACGAGCTAGCCCGTTCATTTCTCCGAGGAAACCGTCACAAGAGTCCGGGATCACGATGATCACAGCGAAGGGACGTCAACACGAAGCTTTAGAAGTGAAGGACCGGATCTACAAAGGTTGTAATCCCTTTCACTTAGTAGTAAAGTAGTTTACTTGCTAGTTTTCGCCTAATCTCTTGTATACGATCTTGCTCAGGGTTGTTCGGCACATAAAAGTTTGATTTTGGCAGGTAGATATCTTGTAGAACCTTGTTAGTGTGCCTAGGAATCCTACAACTTCCATCTGCGAAGGTTCTTTGGCAAGGAAAGAATCGCGAGGAGATTACTTGGGAGACCGAGGATGCGATGCGGAAGAAATTTCCACATCTTTTTGAAGGTATGTTTAGTTAATTTTTAAATTCGGGGACCGAATTTTCTTAAAGGGGGAATATTGTAGCATTTTGAAAATTTAGAAATAAATAAAATTAATTAATTTAATAATAATATGATAAATCACAAAGTTATTAAAAACAATTAAGTCAATTTCATAGGATGTTTGTAAAACAAATTAAATTAAAATTTTAGTATGCAATATAAATAAATTATAAGGGTTTTAGTGATAATTTTAGATTCATTTTAATAAAATGTGTGTTTTATAATAAACTAAGTTGTCAGGGGTTTTTAGGTAAAGTTAGGATTTGTGTGCAAATGGAAAATTGTTAAGGGTGTAAATGAAAATGGGATGGAAAATCATTTAGTTCAGAATTTAATTTCAAATTAAAACAATAATTAGAAGATAAGGGTAGCACACCTCATACTTACATACACACACACACACCACCTCCTCCTTGCATGAAACCAACACATCTAGCTTGATGGCACCTCCTCCTTCACCTTATCCCTTTCATTTGCCATATATAAACCTGATTCAGATCAATAGTTAATTAAAATTCTGAAAATTTCTGAAAGAAAAACAACATTAAAGAGAAAAAGAAAGAACAAGAGGAAGAAGAAGAAGAAGGAAGCTAGGTTCTAGGTTTTTATCACCATCAAGCTAGGACAAGGGGCTTAGCATCTTGGAGGGGTTATTCCAACAACTTATTGTGGGTAAATTCTTAATCACAGTAGGAATTTAGGTTCTGTACTTAATTTATTTTGAAATGAATAAGTTCCATAATATCGTATTTTAGTTAATTATAGGCTCTGTTGAAATCTGCTATTGTTTGGAAGATAATAAACTTAACAAAACAGTGATAAAATGATGTATGTAACACCTAGAGCAAACCATAGAATCACGAACCAGAGGGCTCTGATTTGGGCCGGCGACCAAATGGGGAAATCCGGCGTCGCCGGATTTGTGGGATGCTAGGGTGTTTTGGGTGGTTGTGTAGGTTTCTATAGGTAATTTTGGCCAGTTTGGTATTGTTTAAATAAATTAGTTTCACTGCAGATAGAATCTGGAAGCGTATATCGGAGGGGATATCTTAAAACACAAAATACGACACGATTAAAACACATCACGATTTAAATTCTGGAGCGATGCAGGTTAGGGTTAAAATCCAGTAAGCTTAAGTGTTTAATAGATCGATATAGTCGTATACAATATAACTAGTACGTGGGAACGGGTGTTTTTCATTTCCATCATGTCGGAGTAGCCGTTTCCTTATATAAGTTAAATTGTGATGTTAGATTCGAATACGGGATTTTCGGAGGTAGCGAGGAAAGGGAAAGGATTGGCAATTCATGAATAGATTCGACGTTTCCGGTAAGTAGACTAAACATCTACCGGGGAATTGTGTAAAGATGGCGTGGTACGCCCATAGTTTTATTTAACTTAATGCTTTATTTTGTTATGCCAAATTGACAACATGTATTCACCATTCACATATATTTGCTAATTTGCTAGAACAGTACACAAGTATCAACGAGTCATGCCACGTGCACATCTTATATGTTACACACACCTCGTCGTTATTACCATGTCACTTTTACACTTAGCAAAATTCTTGTTAAAATGATTCATATCGTTTCTTACACACTAATATTAGTGTAAATTGCAACATTAATATCATGTTTAGTATCTGCGTATTTCATGTTGATATAAGAGGTAAATGTATTATTGAGGATTTATGGTTTTGAGTTTTGAATACTATTACATAAATCCAGTGATTTTCATGATTGATGTGTCATGTCCACCATGAGATGTTTTATGATTTGGTTTTATTCCGGACCGAGGGGGGGAGATATACGGTCGCGGATTTTTACGTTATCCATACTGAGTGGGGGAGATATACAGTTGGATACATGGTAGACCCGGTCAAGACCGAGGGGCAGGATAGCCGCATTGAGGCGGGGGAGTCTAGCGAGGTTATTCGATACCGGAGATAGTGGTAAAAATATGGCGTATATCTAGATGATAACGACTATTATTGTTAATTTCAGGATCATTCGAGGAATACCTGTGAGAAATGGAAGTTTCTGTGTCGATGATGGACATGGGGAATTGAATTTTTATTGGAAATAAATGATGAGATTTCAGTTGATTATGAGATTTGTACTGTAGATTCATGATTTCCATCGATAATCATACATTATACTTGTTCACATTTCAGTTAGTATGATCGTCATATTTACATTATTAACCGGTATATGTTAGTTATATTCACTGAGTTAGCAACTCACACCCGTTGTGCCACAGTTCCTTGCAGGGGTAGAGTGGACGGTTAGCTACGGTACAGATCTACGTTTGCAGCTTTATCACCTCTTTTGATAGGTAGGTTACATATGTAGTAACCTTCTCTTTTGATATTGTATTTTGTATCTAGAAGTTCTCCATCAGACCTGTATATGACTTAGAATGAGAGATGATATGTATATTATTTACAGTTGAGATCGTTTAGTTCTATAAATTGTGGTTTCTTTTCTTTATGTCTGGGATTCGTATTGATGTCCTATATACTGAGATTTTATTTTCTGCTGTTGATATTGTTGATCCCAACTGGGGATGCAACGAAACTTAACATTTTATACTTGTTTAATATTTTAACTTCATAACATGTGATTTTTACTTTAAAATTAAATTTTCTATATAAAGGATTCCAAAAAAAAGGGATTTTGATCTTGGTTTTCGGCTTACTTGGACTGTCTGCATATCTTTAGATATGATACAATCTAAGTGCCGGTCATATCCAAACTTGGGCCGTGACAGGAATCACCAATCATTTTCCTTTCTTCGCGGCCTCCGAAGTTCCCGTATTTGAATCTAACATTGACAATTAACTTGTATAAGGAAACGGTTATTCCGACACAGCGAATATACAAACATATGTTTCTACATACTAGTTATATTGTATATGATTATTTCAAGCTATCATACACTTAACTTTACTGGATTTTAACACTACTCTGCATCGCGGCAGAAAACAAATCGCGATACGTTTTAACCGTGTCGTATTTTAGATTTTTGATTCCATAACCGATATTAGCTTTCAGATTTTATATTCAGTTAAACTAACTTAATTAAACAATACCAAAATAACCATAATTCTACACAGAGACCAACCCAACAACCCAAATCACCCAAACCCCTTACAAATCTGGCGACGCCGGAATTCCCCTTTTGGTCTTCGGCCACAATCCGAGATCCCCTGCTCGTAATCCTATGGTGTGTTCCAGGTCCAACATACAACATTTTAGCACTGTTTTGTTAAGTTGATTATTATCTAAACTATAGCAGATTATTACAGAGTTCAATTTGCTAAACAATACGATATTATAGACATTGGATTTCCCATTCAAACAAATTGCAGAATAACTTCCTACAGTGAGCAAGGGTTTCACCTACAAGAATATTGCTGTAATAACTCTTCCCAAGATGCACAAGCTCCTAATCCTAGCTTGATGGTGAGAAATCCCTATACTTAGCAATTTTCTTCTTCTTCTTGTTCTTCTTTATTTTATCTAGTTTTCTTTTCTTTCTTTTGAATTTTCAGAAGTTTTAAACTGATTAATTGATCTGAACATATGATATATATGAGAAGAGGGAAGGGTGAGGTGGTGGAAGGAGATGTCACCATGCAAGATGTGGTGGTTTCATGCAAGGAGGAGGTGTGGGGAGTGTGTTGTGCTTGAGAGGAGGTGGTGGAAATGAATTTCTTTTCCAATTTGATTTACTTTATGATAAAATTCTGAACTAATCTTATCCCATCTCCTTTCATTTACACCCTTAACAACTTTCAATTTGCACAAAGTCCTAAGCTTTACAGAACAACCCCTCACAACTTATGTTATTATAAAAAAACACCATTTTATTAAAATGAAGCTAAATTTATCACTAAAACCCTTATAATTTATTTATGTTCCATACTAAAACTAAAATTTAATTTGTTTTACATAAAACTTATGATATTGTCTTATTTGGTTTTAATAACTTTTTAATTTAACACTTTATTATTTAATTAAATAATTTTATTTATTTCAAAATTTCCAAATTTTCAAAATTTTACATTTAGTGAAGATTAGGTTTGGGATTGAGATGAAAAGGTTAAGGTTTCAGTTTAGGGAAGGGAAATGAGAAGGAGAACTTGAAATGAGAGAGTGTGAATGATGGGGAAAATGTGAGTGTGAGAGTGGTGAAGGAAAATGAGGGTGTGAGGTTAGGAGATGAGCCATGCCCCTTCCCTCTCCTCATTAATTGCTCCCATGCTTGCCACATGCCTCATCATTCTCCATTGTCAACTCTCTCTCCCTCTCTCTCTCAAGTCAACCCTTTAGTCAAAAGAATAATGAAATGGGTTAACATGGAAAAAAATCGGTTTAGGGTGCCATGGCTACTTAAGCATGGTTAATACCTCCATAACCCCCAAGTTAACATGCACAAGTGTGTGCAAGGTTAAACAAATAATAATAAAATATTAATTAATTTTTATAAAATATGTGAAAACTATTTTGGTTAAATTTTTACTAAAAACCAGCATTATCGCTTAATTAACACTAACCGCATTCTAAGGTGTTACACTCATGCACAATCAACATCTATGTATAAAAACATGTGGCTATAATACTGAATCTAGCCTTCGACGCTTAACGCCATACGGGCGATTTCCCCCGTAGATGTTAAATCTACTCACCGATGATCTCGAGCTACGTAAATCCAACCACCTGCTTTCCCTTCCTTGTAGCGTCTAAAGTCCCCGCAATCGATCCTAATATCAGAAGACAACATGACAAGTGTAAATTAGAAACATTTCGATAACACACGCAAAGAGCGCTTAAATCAACATATTGAATCCCATAAGCTCTCAAGTGTTAGCTTAGTGGCTAACGTGTGTAGTGACACCCTAAACAAAACCCAAGTGCAGCAAGCTACGCGAAGCACAAAAACCATTTCAAATACCGTATCGCGCGTTGCCGAAACACTATAACCTAGCTAAGTGGTCCCAGATTTTGCCTACAGTCAATATAGGAAAATCAAATAGTTCCAAACACCCAGGATAACCTACAAATAGCTACCCTCAAAAACACAACTTCCCAGGTCACCAAAAATCCAGCAGGGTCGGGCCTTTCCCAAATCTCGCCGGTTCAACTAGGTTGGGTGGGGTCCGGTTTTCAGGTGAACACTCAGGGCTTCTAACACAATACTACTACATTGCTAGATTTTACAGTAAACTAACGTAGTGATAGCAGATCACAGAGACACCAACTTATCACCAAAAATATGATATTTACATAAAAAAGTATAACTTTAGTCTTTAAAACAGCAACTAATAAGAGCCAAACCATCTATAAAGCCTAGATAACGGTTAGAGATCACTACCTTACCAAACTTGCTTGAAAACCCTAGCCTTCCAAGCTCCCAGTCATCTCAAGAGGCTTAACTTGATTTTGTGAAGGGTTTAATGAGGTCTAGTGAAGAATGGGCTTGGTTTTGTGATGAAACAAGATAGGTTTCAGTTTGAGGAAGGAAAGGAGAAGGAGAACAATACGCTGGCAGTAAAACCATACGGCCTCTGCATTGTTTCGCCTAAAGCAGGGAAACCCTCTGTGTGGGACTCTAGAGACTCGTTAATACGCTGGCAGTGGGTTTAACCACAAGCACGTCAGCGGCACTAGTTGTACGTAACGGCTACCCAGGTATTGAGCGAAAGGGAGGCAGACGAGCAAACTCATCCGAACCCCTACTGATCCTGTCAGTGACAATATCCGTACAGTCCGGTCCATTCGTCTATGAGTATCGTATATCGAGTATAGGGGGTGGATAAAGTCAGACCCCTAATAACGCGACATTTAGTGTCGGTATGAAGCCCATCACCACCTGACAAACTACTGATCCAAATCAGTAATTCTCGACTACCTTTGCCAAGGATTTCAGGTGATGGCCACCCGTGCACCGTGCGGCATCAACCCCCAATACCGGGAGAGACGAATCTCCGACGATCCGCTCACTGCCTCCATGTGGCTCGGGACAGTACCCAACTAAAACCTGTTTGCACGACTCCTTTGAGCCATGGTAGTGTAGTAATCAAAGTACAGTGGGAACTCACACAAGACAAATGACGATCTCAGGTTGACAAACTAACCTGTACATATATCACCTGGGAACTGCTATCTAACAATAGGTAAATACCAACTAGCATGTTCCCAGCGAGTCCGTCCAGTGTACTCATAACCAAATGAGCACCTGCATACTATCTTAGGTGACTAACAGATACCAATGGCTTATGAGACCGGCCACCGCCCCTCATCGGGGTCTCGATAAGTACACACTAGTCTACTCTGGAGTATCGATGCCCGGTCTCGATACTCTCTCGAGTAGGGACATTTAAGGATGTGCTTATAGACCACTCAGCTCTCACGTATATGATCACCATCATAATACTGGTAGTCAAGCAAGAATCCTATGGGCTCTATCAACATATAATAGTGATCTATAATACCACATAAAGCATGTACATGATGATAAAGATAAACCAGATAGCATACTATCATCTCGAGTAAGACTGTTTTATCCGTGTAGGTCCTCCCTCAATCATCATAACCACCTCCTCGCAATTACGATAATTTCCTTGAGGGCACTACAGCCAACAATCTCCCACTTGCACTTAAGGCTAATTATTGCGATGCCACATACTCACAGCCTATGTGATACCGAATATACAACTTCTTTACTAATCAGTCTCACAAAGCCTGTTCGTGAAACTATTGTGTTCAAGAAATAGCCTCAGTGAGTGGATCCGCTCCAGTGTTTCTATCTTTATCTCTCTATATCTCAAATTCACGGAGAAAGACTATCACCCGAAATGTGCAATACCAGTCTTAGAATTTGTCTGGATGTCTGATGGGACCTACTTCACGAATGAACTCCAAATCCAACAAAATTCTTAGACTGTATCGTCCACTGAATTTAATCAATATCCTGCGCCATGCCTTCCACAGTATCCGTTTAGACCACCTGTCCAACATATTGCCCCTCGAATGTTGGAAAAACTAGAACTCTGACAGCCACTCTGTCATCCAGATCACCTTGGTGTTAGTTAAATGTATTCCCTAGAAGCCATTACTATACATAGGATGTATATTGTAGTGGATGCTTGGACATATATAGGGAGGACTTTCTTGCTCGACATGATAGTATGCTATCTGGTTACACTTTACTTTAACGTGTATACTGATTGTCTCTCTGTTACATGTCAGTAAAGCCCTTAGGATGTGTACTTGACTACTTGGACTATGATGCGGATCATACTAGTGGGGACATGGTAGTCCATAAGTACATCCTTCAAGGTACCTAGTCGTGGGTGTATCGAGACGGGGCATCGATATACCAAAGTAGACTAGAGTATACCTTCTCGACCCATACAGATGGGCGATGGATGATCCCATATCCATTGGTGTTTGACATCAGAGATGATATACGGGTGCTCAGTGGAGACTGGGTACATTGGACGGACTCGCCGAGAACTCCCAGATGGTATTATACCTTACGTCAGATGGCAGTGCTCTGATACCACTGTAGGGTTCCTAGGCACTCACAAGAGGTCTCACAAGGCATCAACCATGCCAATTTCAAAATTTACGGTGCCGAGAAACCCTAGACTACGGATCGTTAACTAGAAATCTAGGCGACCAAAGCAACTAGTTTACAACTAAACTAAAAGAACGGAAATACAACCTTTGTAGATCCGTTTCTCCACCTCCATAGCTCCATGATGAAGTCCTCTCCGCTGTCCAAATCGAACCATGACTCTAGCATCGGCTTCAACGGAGAAAAAGCGGGCTAGGTCATCGACGACGATGCCGAAGATGATCTACGTCGAGGCATCACTAGATCAAGCTCCACCTTCACCATGCCATGAAAACTTGTGAAGGAAACACCCTATACTACTTGGCAAGAGGTAGAGGATGAAGAAATAGGAAGTGGGTTCACTTTAGAATTGGATTTCTCACTCATTTTCTCACCTTGCCATTGATGGAGGCAAGGTTTTCTTCAAGTAAAAGATGATGAAGAAGAAGAAGATAATATGATAAGTATTAAGTAAAATTAAAATAATAATAATACTTATCATATACCAACCATGGTCAAGTGTAGAGATTAAACTAGGGTTAGTGGGAATGGTTAGGGTTAAGCATGAGACAAAATGGTCACATAGTCAAAGCTTCATGAAGCTTCAATATACAACAAAGTTAGCCACCATTTTCTTTATGCTTTTCATTTTTCCAAAAACAATAGATAAATAAATAAGTGAATAAAACAAAACCCTAACCATTATTATGTAACCATGGTTTGATCTTTACACAAAAACCCTAGCAAACATGTATCATCAAACATGATACAATCAAGTGCATAAAAAGTATATATCACATATACAACTTATACATCCAAGTGAGAAAATCCATTTAAAGTGAACCAATATTAGTTAATGCAAAGTAATATATAAAATATATAATTATGCATTAAATCATTAAATCAACACTTGATTCGATGATCCGGTCATATCGCATATAACCGACTAGTATCCAATGTATCGGCTTATCGAATCAACCCTCGATTCGATAACTAGGTTATATCGCATATAACCATTCTAGCTTCTGCGGCGGTTCCGCGGCTAAAGTATGACATCATCATCCTCTGTTTGCACAGTAACTCCTATTTTATTATGCTGGATTTTTTGGGAATTTTTAATATTTTTTTC
This sequence comes from Agapanthus africanus, assembly GCA_030015575.1. Classification (NCBI taxonomy): domain Eukaryota; kingdom Viridiplantae; phylum Streptophyta; class Magnoliopsida; order Asparagales; family Amaryllidaceae; genus Agapanthus; species Agapanthus africanus. Next base: position 392,988,782 of record CM057341.1, read on the forward strand.
AAGAGTTGAATTTTCTGGGTTGTTTTGGGGATTCGAATGTTCGATCGGATTATCAAATTTTTTCTGTGTGGCTTTCCGGATAATTTATGAATATGTTAAAAAGTTCGACCGGATATAAATACCCACCTTTTTCCCTGTCGGGAAATTTCCAAGTGTTGGATTTTTCCGTGGTTTAACGACGTTCTAAGTAGTGCAAGTAACGCGATGGTCCCTCTAGAAGACAACAAACCTTAACTCGATTATGTGACCGTCTTGAACTACCCTTTGAACCTTCGGGTTTGGGGCAGTACGGCGTACCACATGTGAGGCGTTGGCTTGACCCTTCTACGGCTGGACCGTGGGTACTAAGGCACGAACTGAATGTTTTTGGACTTATTTCATGTGTTGATCTGTATCGGGAAAACTTGGGTGTTTGACTGTTCGATCGAAAAGTTTAACATTTTCTATTTATCTGGAATGGGATACAATACTTGGAATCCACAAGTAGTTATGAGATAACTGAATGAATGTTATAAACATAGCACTTTAGTCTCACTTGATCGGTTGCCACGGAATTTTGATGTGATCAAAAGTCCGTCGCAATCACGTAGCGTACGCGGATACTCGCCGGGTAAACTTAATAGACAGCCTCACTCCATAGCCCCGACTAAGTGACTGTAGGATAACCCCGTCGCCGAAAGCATCCGTCCGGGTGCTCGCGGTAGCGGTGTTCCGCCTTGGTGCACTTCGTCGACGGTATCGGGGGTGCAGCCGTCTACTGAAGTTTGCGACGAGCATTCGATCAGTATGTCGGGAATCTTGTTGAATTACCCGACTTGGTATTGAAAAGTGTTTTCGATTTTGAGACTAAAATGCGGGGTTTATAATAGTTAGGCATGCGATGTCTAAGGAATTCATTTGATTAGGCATGCGATGTCTATGCAGGTTGCGGATTCCAACTGTTGTAGTTTTACACTTTCTTTTCTGTGACCGTAAGTGTAATATGTGATATCGCCGGTTTCGTTGCTATATGTCAACGACAATTGGGATGGACATATTTACTTACGTTCATGACATGTGATGTTATGTGTTGCTAGATATGTTATATTGGATTGTCGTGTTTGAATAGCCGGGGGTTTATATGTGAGATGAGTGTTTTTCATTTTCTTTCATGTAAAAAATTGTATGTAATATTCTTTTATTGGGGCACTTCCAGGTTGCGGAAGATGTCACCCTTTGTATATTATTTACTTTTCCGCACTAGGATAGACCCAAGGAGGGGAGCACAAGTAACCGGGTTCTGGAGTCCAGTGGGAGACCAACTCGAGGAGTCGAGTCCGGGTCTCCTAACTCTAGAATTGGTAGGGTTGCTTGCCGCTCTCGTAGGGGTCTAGGGGTGTGGGTTTGGCTATTCATCATGACCGTGGAATCCGTGTTTTATATTGGCTCGTATTGAAAACACGGACGTCCTAGTATATCCATTGTTTCATATGTTTCTTCTGCTGCGATATCTGTGATGTGATCATGTGATGTTCTGTGATAGATACAGTATATAGTATATATGATATATTATATAGACGTTACTTATGTTTTGCACCCGCGCTAGCCCTGCCCCGCTCTGTCGTTAGTTACCTAACCTAACGGTGCACGAAGGGACATCGAGGCGAATGCGGATGGCATAAGTGTACGTCGTATTTATCTGTGATGTTTAGGTACTTAAATGATGGGACTTCATTAATGTGATTAATGAAAGTAAAAAGAAACCTAAGGTGTTGTAGAATCGAATTTCAAAAATAAAACAGGTAGCTACAGTTCTTGCTTTGCACAGAGGTATATGTGATATATCCTGCACCTTATTCGATAAGGAAAGGACCGAGATCCCTTCACCGGGAGTGACTCCTTTAGCAATAACTGGTTGATGCTACACACTCGGTTTGTATTTTGATTGCTTTTAAGAGTTCTGCTTTGCACAGTGATATATATGATATATCCCGCACCTCATTCGACGAGGAAAGGACCGACGATCCCTTCACTGGGAGTGACTCCTTTAGCTAAACTAGAAAAGCCTCAAAAGCACTCCATTTTTAAAATCATTTGATTCTACAACGATATCAAGTTCATTACGCAATAGGTTTTCAGAAAAACCTGTCGTAGCCCTCCGTCATTTCAGATAAGTACTAGTTAGTATTCGTGCTACGTTTGTTGACTATGTTAAGGCGTAGTGTGCGGTAGCTAATTAGTGCTTATCTGCATAAGCATATGATGAGATTGGATTAGGGTAGTCGTGCGACTTTGTTGACTATGTTAAGGGTCGTGCGGGTGGGATTAATTCAATCAGGAAATGACGGGTTGAACTTGACTAGCACTTATGATTTGTTGACTATGTTAAGGTCATATAACTGCTAGGGGCAAAATATTATCGGGAATTTCAAGTGTTGAAATTTGCAATGAGATTGCATACCTTCTATGAGATAGTTGGATCCCGATACCCACTGCGAGTAAGAGTTACTCCTGGGAGAGTTTTACACATTGCAATTAGCCGATCAAGTAGGTGTCTAGAAAGGTGTTAACGAGGTTACGCCTCTGGGAAAACGAGGTTTACATTAATTAGGTTCGTGCGAAAGCACGGGGGACCTCCCTCAAAGTACCGACACTGGCCTGGCTGAAAGATTGGCGAACTTATAGTGTGTAATTAATCCCGGCTAGTCTTTCCTTTTAGGGTTTGAAGGAAGATTTGATAAAAAGCAGTGGGAGCCATCCTGGTTAGATAAAATAAAAACCAATCTATTCTTGCAAGAGCGCACGCTGAGTGTTTTCTTCTCTCTCTCTCCAGGTAGCGACCATATCATGCCTTAATAAAGATAATAATACGGAATATTGACCGAACCCGCTTGTTAGGGGAATGTTGGTCCCGCTCCAACTTATAATTGTTATAAGACAGAGCAGGAAATTGGGGATTACCAGAATTCCCGTGCCGCCCAAACGAAGAGAGTGCATGCTGATGCATCATCTTCGGGTGTGTTTATTATACAGAACTGTTTCTCAGTATTCTTTACGTCCTGGGTATGTGATACCAGATCAGGATCCCGAATATGTAATTTTTTACATGGGCTACAGATAGGTAGAGAACTGAGAACGGGTGATAAGTTTCATGAGACAGAAAACGGGGCAAGTGTTGCAGCCAAGTCTGTTGGTCACTGTCACCCTGTATTACCAATACATTGATTCTGAACGAATGTTATTAGATACCGAACCTGATATACAAAATCATATCAGTCTCTTTATTAGTAAAGAAAGGATATAATTTTGTATTGTTGGATAATGTTTTGAACATTTCCTATATCAAAAGTTGATCGGTTCAGGCACGTTATCTAAAAGCATTGATGTTCTAAATCAAACTACAGTTCTTAGTATATGGAACACACACAAGAGGAAGAGTTCAGAAATGAACGAATCCTTCTTGAGGCATTGTAGACTAGGTCATATCAATGTGACCCGACTAGCTGAAGTTACATGTAGATGCATATTTAAATCAGTTTGAATCTACATCTTGTGAAACTTGCCAGTCATGTCACAAAGATATAGAGACACCAGCTCTGTTTATTGGAAACAGAGAAAGAGTTAGTGAACTCTTGGGATGATACATGTTGATGTATAAAGGTCCCCTGTCTACACATGCCAAGACCGGTTCTTTATACTTCATTACATTCTCTGATAATCTCTCAAGATTCAGACATATGTTCCTGTTGAAACACAAGTCCGAACCTTTTTTGAGATATTCACAGAATATGATTTAGAAGTAGAAAACCAAAACACGGGTATAAGTATTATGTCCTTTGATGAGATCGAGGAGGGGAATACTTGAGCACGGAAATCCTGGATTATTCTAAAGGAGAATGAGATTCTCTCTCAGCATTACTCCTCCGTATACACCATAGCACGATGGTATATCGGGACGGAGAAATAACACCCTATGTGATAAGGTGTGCTCTATGATGAGTACTACTGAGTTACCCATTTCCTTTTGGGAGTTATGCACTTGAGAAGCTGCATACCTATTGAATAGGGTTCAAATCAAATATGTTGCCTACCTTTTCATATGTGATATGGAAAGGGAAGAGCCCATATCTTGAGATGGTTAAGATTTGGGGTTGTCCAGCCTATGTCTAAAAGCAAAATCCGGACAAGCTCGAGGCAAGGTCTGTAATGTAGAACTGGAAAGGTTCCAGCTATACAAACTGCAGCTGATGATTTGAAAGAACCAAAGGATTCAATAGTTACCAACGAACCTCAGCCTCTCCGCCGATCTAGTAATGTTCCTCACCCACCTGAGAGATACTTCGGTTACTCTATGACAGTGGGAGCGAGGATTGCATCATGAGATGATGACCCAACAGTTTCGAGCTGGCTATCAAGAGTAGGGACTCTGTAAGAATGGCTGGATGCTTAGCGATCTGAGATGGAATCCATGTACACCAACAAAGTATGGACTTTGGTTGCTATATCTGAAGGGTTAAATCCCCATCAGGAGCAAGTATATCTTGAGAAGATTACTTGGTGTAGATGGAAAAGTTGAGACTTTCAAAGCTAGACTTGTTAAAGCTTTTCGTCATCAACCAGGCGTGGATTATGATGAAACCTTTTCAAGTGACTATGCTTAAGTCCATCCAGATCCTACTTGCCATGGCTACATACCATGACTACGATATCTGGCTGTTGGGTGCCATGACTACTTTTCTAAATAATGATTTAGAAGAGAACGTCTATAAGAACACAGCCAGAGGGCTTCGTAGACAGTAGGAGCAACGGAAACGTGTGCAAGATGTTTTATGTGATAAAGCAGGCATCGCGGAGTTGGAACATCTATTTTGATGGATAAGTTAAACAGTTTGACATCATCAAAATGGTAGATGAACCTTGTATAACAAAAAGGTAGTAGGGAGTATGGTGATGATCCTCGTAGAGTACGTGGATGACATACTCTTGATAGGGAAGGAGTTTCCTATGCTACGCTCGGTCATTCTCCGCTTATCACAATGATTCTCCATAAAGGATAAAAGTGATACCTCCTAAATCCAGGGTTTTGGATCTATAAAATAGATCTAATTGGATGTTAGGATTCTCACTAGTTGTAGTGAGATGGTATCAATCGATCCTGGGGAGAATCACTGGAAGGGTTCCAGGGTGATAAAGACGACTGAATGTCAGTCGCAGGCATTGTCTTTACCCTCAGTAAAGGGACGGTATGTTGGAAAAGTTCCAAGCTAGATACCGTGGCATACTAGACGATAAAGGCTGGATACATCGCTACTTAAGATGCTACCAAAGAGGCAGTCTGGGTGTATATTAGTTCATGAGATGAACTTTGTTCCTCCCATTGTGTGACAATGGAGTTGTGGCTTATACCAAGGAACACCCGTCCCATCAGTGATCCAGACATATTCTAAGGCAGTGTCACCTGATCATGGAGATGGTTGATCTCCAGGGTGATCGAGGTTAGGAGAGTAGACTCAGAGGACAACACGGCGGATCCACTCACAAAGGCCTTTTCCCAGAGAGAGACTTTTATGGGATGGTTGAGTATGAGATACTACAACCACTGCTATCAGATGGCCCTAGTGCAAGTGGGAGATTGTTAGTTATATGTATGCCCTAGAGGCCATTACTATACATAGGATGTATATTGTAGTGGATGCTTGGACATATATAGGGTGGACTTTCTTGCTCGACATGATAGTATGCTATCTGGTTACTCTTTACCTTAACGTGTATACAGATTGTCTCTCTGTTATATGTTGGTAAAGCCCTTAGGATGTGTACTTGACTACCTGGACTATGATGCGGATCATACTAGTGGGGACAGGGTAGTCCATAAGTACATCCTTCAAGGTCCCTAGTCGTGGGTGTATCGAGACGGGGCATCGATATACCAGAGTAGACTAGCGTATACCTTCTCGACCCATACAGATGGGCGATGGATGATCCCATATACATTGGTGTTTGACATCAGAGATGATATACGGGTGCTCAGTGGAGACTGGGTACACTGGACGGACTCGCCGAGAACTCCCAGATGGTATTATACCTTACGTCAGATGGCAGTTATCTAGTGACACTGGTACAGAGTAGTCTGTTGACCCGAGATCGTCATAGAGTCTTGTGTGGTTCCCACTCTGCTTTGATTTCCACCATACCACGTCCAAGAGGGCATGCAAAACGGTGGTTTTTGGGTACAGTCCCGAGTCACATGGAGGCAATGAGCGATAGGAGAGGATTCGTCTCTCCCGGTATAGGGAGTTGATGTTGCGCTGTGTCCGATTGGCTATAACCGGAAATCCCTGGCCAGGGTTGCTGAGATTTACTGGTAAGTGTTACATGTAGTTTCTCGAACTGTTATAGACCTCATATCGACACGACTTATCGAGCTATTGGGGTCTGACGTTTACCACCCCTAGGCGAGATATGCGACAAATCAGACGATCAGACCGGACTGTACGGTAGTGTTACTGGTTGGATTCACTGGAGTGTGAGCGGGCTTGCTCGTCGATCTTCTGATCGCTCAATACCCGGGTGGCTGTTATGTTTAGCAGACCGCTTGCGTCTTGTGGGTGCTTGATATGATCATCACCTGCTGCCGGCGTATTGACGAGTCTTTAGAGTCCTACACAGAGGTTTCCTGGCTCAAGCGAAACGAAATAGGAGCGCATATGAGATATGTGCGGGACCGAGAATAATGCGTGCATGTGATACCGTATTTTATTCTCGCGATGAATGTATCGAATGGTTATATGCGATATAACCTAGTTATCGAATCGAGGGTTGATTCGATAAGCCGATACATTGGATACTAGTCGGTTATATGCGATATGACCGGATCATCGAATCAAGTGTTGATTTAATGATTTAATGCATAATTATATATTTGATATATTACTTTGCATTAACTAGTATTGGTTCACTTTAAATGGATTTTCTCACTTGGATGTACAAGTTGTATATGTGATATACTTTTTGTGCACTTGATTGTATCATGTTTGATGATACATGTTTGCTAGGGTTTTTGTGTAAAGATCAAACCATGGTTACATAATAATGGTTAGGGTTTTGTTTTATTCACTTATTTATTTATCTATTGTTTTTTGGAAAATGAAAAGCATAAAGAAAATGGTGGCTAACTTTGTTGTATATTGAAGCTTCATGAAGCTTTGACTATGTGACCATTTTGTCTCATGCTTAACCCTAACCATTCCCACTAACCCTAGTTTAATCTCTACACTTGACCATGGTTGGTAGATGATAAGTATTATTATTATTTTCATTTTACTTAATACTTATCATATTATCTTCTTCTTCTTCTTCATCTTCTACTTGAAGAAAACCTTGCCTCCATCAATGGCAAGGTGAGAAAATGAGTGAGAAATCCAATTCTAAAGTGAACCCACTTCCTATTTCTTCATCCTCTACCTCTTGCCAAGTAGTATATGGTGTTTCCTTCACAAGTTTTCATGTCTTGGTGAAGGTGGAGCTTGATCTAGTGATGCCTCGACGTAGATCATCTTCGGCATCGTCGTCGATGACCTAGCCCGCTTTTTCTCCGTTGAAGCCGATGCTAGAGTCATGGTTCGATTTGGACAGCGGAGAGGACTTCATCATGGAGCTATGGAGGTGGAGAAACGGATCTACAAAGGTTGTATTTCCGTTCTTTTAGTTTAGTTGTAAACTAGTTGCTTTGGTCGCCTAGATTTTTAGTTAACGATCCGTAGTCTAGGGTTTCTCGGCACCGTAAATTTTGAAATTGGCATGGTTGATGCCTTGTGAGACCTCTTGTGAGTGCCTAGGAACCCTACACTTGGAAGTCTGAAATGATAACCGCCTCCTAAAAGAGACTGATGTTACCATATACCAAGAACATCCACTTATGTTCATAACTTCTTCCCATTGTTTCTCCAGGATTGGATTAATATAAGCTTATTTCAGCTAGTGCAAAAACAATATCTGGTGTTGTACTTGACATCTCATGATTGACTCAATTGCGTAAGCAAGTGATATGCCAATCATGCAAATCCCTCTCCACATCAGTCTAGAAGACATCTCTTTAGAGAGGGTGACTCCATCACCTGCGGGTACACCACCTTGCCAGGAGTCGACCTTTCTAAAACACTTTAGAATATTGTCAAGTACCCTAATTGGGACACATCCCAAATCTAGATCTAGAACCATAGATCTAGTCACCAGAATCTCTGATATTTTATCCGGATCCTATGTGGAGAAACACCTTGTGACAACCACAGTATAAACGATCGTAGTATAGGAATATCACTTCCTATAAAGAGCATGTCATTCAAATACCAGGACATCTCTCCCTACTAAGATCTTAAATCTAGATCCATCTGTTGTTCTGATGATGTCAACCTCTATGACCGTCATATCAAAATTAGATGATCTATTTCTGCTATACCTGCTTTAGTCTATAAATAGACATAAGCTAATTTCCCACAATGCTTCTGCTGCTCCCACTGACTATAACAACCCTCTGGTAGAGTCATATACACGTGCACTTCTAAAGCTAGTTTAGAACGACGTTATACTCATCCTCATGCCAGGTCTCATAATCTAGAACAACAGTAGTGGCAGGTTTGGGTAAACAAGAACCTCCCTGTCACCGTCTTTGAGGAGACCGAAGTACTTCTCGGGTGCCTGAGGTTCCCACCAAATCTGCAGAGTGGCTAATGGATCGTCGAAACCAATTGAATCCCCAGGTTCTATTAAATTTTCAGTAATCGTTTGTGGTTCTCGAATCACTTCCAGTTCTACCATACTCCTACTAATATTTTCTGAAAAGAATCCATTTTACTAAAACTGTGGCGAGTCAAGAACAATAAAACTATTGATCTTCCTGATGGTAGAAAGTTAACCCTCGTCAAAGCCCGGGATAACCCACAAACTGCCATTACCGAAACGTGCCTAAATTATGTCCAGATTTAGGTTTTAAGCATCAGCCAGACTACTCCATTTACCTTAACATCATTAAGATATGAATCCATTCTATATACTATATAGAAACAAAGGCACTAATTTAATTGGAACCAGATTCAAAAATCATGCAGTTGTTTCCAGACCATATCAACCAAATGGAAGAAGGCCAAGCAGCATAACTCATCAAGGAATACATCCACGTATGAGTAACCTAAAAGAGAAGCAAGTTCTTAAACTATTACTTACATCGGAATACCTACACAAGTATCTACATCTTCGATCACATTGAAGAATCCTGATACTTGCAACATATGGTTCTCTACTTTATTCTTATACCTATAACTTCTCAAAATCCGAACCTTGTATTTCAACGAAATACCTGTCTAAAACTAGGGAAGTCATGAGTAAGCAGAATATAGTACGAGTACAAACCCCTTTGTCCTAACGGACATTGGACAACATACTAGTATCTAGATTTTCGATCACCTTGAAGAATCCAAATACTTGCAGCATATGGTTCTCTACTTTTATTCTTATACCGATAACTTCTCAAAATTTAGACCCAGTATTTTAATGAAATACTTTTCTAAAACTAGAGAAGTCACAAGTAAACAGAATATAGTACGAGTACCAATCACTTTGTCCTCTGAGTTCAATAACTCAAATCATGTGCGTCGTAGGATGAAAAACTGTACTATGGTTAAGAAGAATTACACCGTTGTTGAATGCACCTTACCTAACCACCATCTGGTATAGGTAAATATCACAGACATAATTTCAAAAAGTTATATCTCACTTTATAAAAATAAACGTACAAATATATCAGTTTGAAATTGGTGCATAACAACGGATATTCAAAACTAAATATTTGTCGTCAGGAAAAACCCAGGTAATTTCCTCAAACATCATAAATTACAACGAATTCTGATATATAGAGGACCTAATCACCCAATTCTCAATATCTTACTCCCACTCAGCATCTGTAACTCTATACAGATATGAGAATCATGTCTGGTAAATACATACCATAGAGTTAGAATCTAATTAGGAAAACAGTTTTCAATTAAAACAGCACAGTAAAACTGAAATATGAAAATGTTTCAAAGGGGTAGCCTGGTATTCCTAGTAATACATCTTCCACATCCTGATTCATGACAGTAACCGTATACTTCCCTGCCCTCACTCCAATCCGTTTATATGTCTTAACTTATTACCTTCTGTACACAACGTTTGGTTAGTTATGTATATGCCCTAGAGGCCATTATTGTACATATGATGTATATTATAGTGGATGCTTGGATATATATAGAGAGGGCTTTCTTGCTCAATATGATAGTATGCTATCTGGTTGCTCTTTGTCTTAACATGTTGACTTGTATTGTGTTACTGTCTTGCTCTCACATGTTGGTAAAGCCTTTAGGATATGTACTTGACTACTAGGACTAGGATGGAGATCATACTAGTGGGGCCAGCGTAGTCCACGAGTACATCCTATAATTGTTCCTAGTCGAGGATGTATCGAGACAGGGCATCGATACTCCAGAGTAGACTAGCGTATACGCATCTTGACCCATAAGATGGGCGATGGATGATCCCACATCCATTGTGTTAGATATGTATGCCCTAGAGGCCATTATTGTATAGTACTAGTTTGTATAATACATTTTGAAAGCTTGGGATATATATATATACGGTTTTACGACAGTCTTACTCGATATAGTAGTATGCTACTTGGTTTGTTTCTATCTTAATATGTGTATATGTTTCTTTTAACATATCGCTAAAACATATTGATGGAGCCCTTAAGATCTTTGCTTGACTACCGGCATTGTGATAGCGATCACACTCGTGGGGGCTGGGTAGTCTATAAGCACATCCTTATTCTGGTCCCTAGTCGTAGGATTATCGAGACAGGGCATCGATACTCCAGAGTAGACTGGTGCATACGCTTCTCTTCCCAGCAGAGGAGATGGTCTGTCCCACAGCCATCAGTACGTCGTACTGGAGATAGTATGCAGATGCTCGTTAGGTTATGAGTACACTGGACAGGACTCGTCGGGAACTTTTGGTTGGTATTATAGCTATCATCAGTTAACAGTTCCCAGGTGACATGAGTACAGCTTAGTCCACTGACTTGACACTGCCACTTCGCCTCGATTGTGTTCCCACTGTTCTTTGATTACGACCCTACCACGGCTCTACTGAGTCGTGCAAACAGGTAGTAGTTGGGAGCAGTCCCGAAGCACTTGGAGGCAGTAACGGTTAGACAGGATTCGTCTCTCCCGGTATTGGGAGTTGATATCGCGCTGTGTCTAGGAGAGCCATTACACATAGTCATCCCTGACCAGGGCAAGCGAGATTTGCTGGTAGTGTTACTAGTAGTTTCTCAGGGTGTTTTGGGCTATACTCCGACACGACTTGTACCGCTATTAGGGGACTGACGTTTGCCACCCCCCTAGGCCCGCCATGCGATACTCTTAGACGAACAGACCGGACTGTACAAAGATTGTCACATACAGGCTCAGTAGGAGTTCGGATGGGTTCACCTCATCAGTCTTCTTATCGGCATCTACCTGGGGACCGTTACGTACAGCTAGTGCCGCTTGCGATCTGTGATTAACCCCACTGCCAGTGTAGTGTCGAGTCTTTAGAGTCCCACACAGAGGGTTATTCGCCTTTAGGCAAAACAGAGTAGAGGTCGCATGGTTTTGCGACGGGGTTCGTGTAGGGTTCCTAAGCACAATAATGAGGTCTCACAAGGCATTAACCATGCCAATTTCAAAATTTTCCTATGTGCCTACAAACCCTAAGCAAGATCGTGACTAGAGGATAGGCGAAACAAATGCGAATAGTTAACAACTTAACTAAGTGAACGGAAATACAACCTTTGTAGATCCGGTCCTCCACCTCCATAGCTCCGTGATGATGTTCCCTCACTGCGATCATCGGATCCCGGGCTCTAGCGTCGGCTTCATCGGAGAAATGGGCGGGCTAGGTCGTCGACTTCGATGCCGAAGATGATCTACGTCGAGGCAACACAAGATCAAGCTCCAACTTCACCAAGCCATGAAACTTGTGAAGAAAGCACCCTATACTACTTGGCAAGTGGTAGAGGATGAAGAAATAGGAAGTGGTTCACTTTAGAATTGGATTTCTCACTCATTTTCTCAAGTTGCCATTAATGGAGGCAAGGTTTCTTCTTTGTTGAAGAAGAAGAAGAAGAAGAAAGAATATGATAAGAAATTAGAAAATAGAAAATAAGTTGATTCTTATCATATAGCAACCATGGTTAAGTGTAGAGAATAAACTAGGGTTAGGTTGAATGGTTAGGTTTAGGAAAAAAACAAAATGGTCAAGCTTTCAACACTTCATGAAGTTTCAACAAAAGAACAAAATAAGCCACCATTCTATTTATCTTTCCAAAATGAATAAATCAATAAATGAATAAAAAAATCAAAACCCTAACCATTACATAACCATGGTTTAATCATACACACAAACTTTCATGGATCATCAAACATGATACAATCAAGTGCACAAAAGTATATCACATATACAATGTGCACATCAAGTGAGAAAATCCATCTTAAGTGAACCAATACTAGTTAATGCAAGGTAATATATCAAATATATAATTATGCATTAAATCATTAAATCAACACTTGATTTAACGATCCGGTCATATCGCATATGACCGACTAATATCCAATGTATCGACTTATCGAATCAATCCTCGATTCGATAACTAGGTTATATCGCATACAACCATTCGATACATTCATCGCGAGAATAGAATACGGTATCACATACACGCATTATTCTCGGTCCCGCACATATCTCATATGCGCTCCTATTTCGTTTCTCTTGAGCCAGGAAACCTCTGTGTAGGACTCTAAAGACTCGTCAATACGCCTGCAGCAGGTGATGATCATATCAAACACCCACAAGCCGCAAGCGGTCTGCTAAACGTAACGGCCACCCGGGTATTGAGCGATCAGAAGATCGACGAGCAAGCCCCCTCACACTCCTGTGAATCCAACCAGTAACACTTACCGTACAGTCCGGTCTCGTCGTCTGATATGTCGCATATCTCGCCTAGGGGTGGTAAACGTCAGACTCCAATAGCTCGATAAGTCGTGTCGATATGAGGTCTATAACAGTTCGAGAAACTACAGGTAACACTTACCAGTAAATCTCAGCAACCCTGGCCAGGGATTTCCGGTTATAGCCAATCGAACACAGCGTAACATCAACTCCCTATACCGGGAGAGACGAATCCCCTCCCATCGCTCATTGCCTCCATGTGATTCGGGACTGTACCCAAAAACCACCGTTTTGCACGCCCTCTTGGACATGGTAAGGTGGAAATCAAAGCACAGTGGGAATCACACAAGACTCTATGACGATCTCGGGTCAACAGACTACTCTGTACCATTGTCACCAGAGAACTGCCATCTGACGTAAGGTATAATACCATCTGGGAGTTCTCGGCGAGTCTGTCCAGTGTACCCAGTCTCCACTGAGCACCCGTATATCATCTCTGATGTCAAACACCAATGGATATGGGATCATCCATCGCCCATCTGAATGGGTCGAGAAGGTATACGCTGGTCTACTCTGGTATATCGATGCCCCGTCTTGATACGCCCACGACTAGGGACCTTGAAGGATGTACTTATGGACTACCATGTCCCCACTAGTATGATCCACATCATAGTCCAGGTAGTCAAGTACACATCCTAAGGGCTTTACCAACATGTAACAGAGAGACTATCAGTGTACACGTTATGGTAAAGATCAACCAGATAGCATACTATCATGTCGATCAAGAAAGTCCTCCCTATATATGTCCAAGCATCCACTACAATATACATCCTATGTATAGTAATGGCCTCTAGGGCATACATATAACTAACAGTTCGTTCACATCCGCGCACTTGTGCACGTTTGGTGTCCGGACAGTTATTACTAGCTGGCTTTGGTTTAAGCCATATCCTAGTATATGTTTTGGGATTAGTTTTATCTCATTGTATTCGTGTTCCTCGGAACACGAATGCGGGTGTGTATGCACAGTTGACTGAGACAGAGGCAGAGGATTCTCATTAGGGTTATGGTACGGGTGTGTATGCACAGTTGACTATTGTCTTTTTCCAAACCCTAATGAGAATATGAAATATGATTAATAATATTAGTTAACAATTATTGTGCCATGGTTGAGTTGAATTCTTGACTTTTGTTGACGTGTTGACTTTAGTTGACCGGTTGACCAAAGTAGACTTGTTGACCATCATCATTTGTTTTCAAAGATGCTTCTTATTCTTTGCAAAAGCATTTAATGAATGAAATGATAATGGTCATTCATCAACTCACCATCAGAAATTGTTAATTATTATTATTATTATCATTTTTTAAAATATGAGAGTATGGTTGTAAAAAATGGATTCATTCTTACTTGCATCTTCTCTCTCATCCCTTGCTCTCCTTCTTCCTCTAACTCAAGGAAAATCCCTCTCATGAGTTGAGAACCATTTTCTTTTGAGATAAAACATCAAGACTACTCTCTACTCTTTCTAGGGTTCTAGGTTTAGCAAACCAAGCACCTTAGTTACCTCTAGGTTGAGGTAGGAACTCAAGTTCGAACCCTCGGGTGGATCTATCTTCGACAAAGAGGAGACGACGAGGAGGAGCCGTACAAACTATTACAAGGAGCAAGCAAGGTGGAGAACAACAAGAAGAGAAGGAGTTCAAGACAAGGTATAACCCCCTAACCGAGTAGCTAAAGCTCGTAGTTGTTGCTAGTGTGTTGTTTAGCAAAGATCCGGGTTTTCTACTCTATGTTACCAAAACCCTAAAAATTGTTTTTCACCGTTTCCGCAACCGCGAAAGAACCGGGAGAGGTAACGTAGACCTAACAGTGGTATCAGAGCCTGTCTAAACACACACTAGCATATTAGCAAAGTATCTAGAATTTCGATCGGACAAAAAACCGCAAAACACGCCGAAAAAGCTAACTTTCTGCCGATTTTTAGATCTGTTCAAAAAATAATAAATCACATACTAAAAATCGGCTCAGGGTTTTTATAGAACAAAGAAGAAATTTGCTCCAGTGAGTCGGTTAACGCGCCGCGGAACCGCGGCAAGAGCATGCTCTTGCCGCGGAACCGCGGCCGAGTTAACTCGGCCGTGGGTCAAACTTCTTGAAGTGTTTTTATATTGGTGTTTTGTAATTTTTAGGATGGTTTGTTTCTGTCCAGAATTTCCAGAGAACAAAATTTGTTTTTGGGGTGGTTACAAGTCCGTATTTTGATCGAATTTCTGTAAACTTTGGCTAATGGGTTATATCTGTAATGTGATATATGTATTGAACGTCTGCTAATCGCTATACGTCGATTAGTGGGGGTTATATATATCTGTGATCTGTAATGTTGATGGTTTGTGTATATGAATTCGTTGGATCATCGCGGATGAATAGACGGGGGGTTGTGAGATGAGTGTTTTTCTTTATCTTTCAATTCATGTAATATGTAAATTGATGTAATATTATTTGTATGGCTGCACATCAGGGATGAGGTTGTAGCCGCCATTGTATAATTTCTTTTTACTGTTTCTGCTCCTAGGATAGACCCAAGGTGGGGTGCACAAACTACCGGGTATCTCGAAGTGCCGAGTGGCCTACTCACGTTGTTGAGGGAGGTTGCTTCGTTTCGAGTACTTGGCGGGAAGTTTGCCGCAACCGTACGGGTCTAGGGTGGGGTATTTGGCTATTCATCGCGACCGTGTAATCTGTCTTTTGTTGCAGGCTCGAACGGAATGCAGATTCCTAGTATATCCAATGTGTTCATCTGTGATCTGGAATGGCTATCATTGCATCAGACGAATGTGTATATATCTATATATGATATCTATTTAGGCGTTGCTTATGTTTTGCATCCGCGCTAGTCCAGCCCCCGCTCTGTCGTTAGTTAAGTAAGCTAACGGGTGATGACGGGACCCCGTGGCGAATGCGGATGGCATAAGCGTACGTTATATTTTCGTTGTTTTCTGCAATGGTAGGATTAATTGATGGGACGCATTAAATTAATGCAAGAAAATAAACCTAAAAGACGTTGTTGGACCAATTTTTCAAAAAGCTGTTATTGCAAGGACGTTCACTTTTGTTTTGCACAGAGGTATTCGGTTATGAATGCCCAGCACCTCATTCGACGAGGCAAGGGCCGAAATCCCTTCATCGGGAGTGACCCCTTGGACAAAAGTTTGCGTCAGGGTAATAACTTCACTATAATCGATTATTCTTGCTTTGCATCGAGGTATTCAGTTTAGAATATCCTGCACCTCATTCAACGAGGAAAGAGCCGAGATCCCTTCACAGGGAGTGACCTCTTTAGCAAAAGTTTTCGCCACTATATTTTCAAAAAGGCAATCATGTTCCTTCAACGATATCAAGTTCATTACGTTAATGGGTTTTTCGCCAAAAACCCAGCCGTAGCCCTCCGTCATTTCGGATTGGTATTATTTAGTATTCGTGCTGCGTTTGTTGACCTAGTCAAGGCGTAGTGAACGGTATCTAGATAATATTTTTCTGTGCATTGCAAATGGGATTGATTAGGACAGTCGTGCGGCCTTGTTGACCTAGTCAAGGGCACGTACGGGTGGGTCTAATGCAATCAGGATAATGACGGGTAGAACTTGACTAACGGTTTATGGTTTGTTGACCTAGTCAAGGTCAAAACCGTTAGGGGCAACAACCACATCGGGAGTTTCTAAAGAAACTGAAACTTGCAGATTTAGCATACCTTCTGTAGTGTGATGACTAGAGTGGATTCCATCTAGGTCATCACACAATGATAGTTGGATCCCGATCCCACTGATGAGTTGGATTACTCTCGGGAGATTATTTCACTTAATAATCAATGCTATAAACCAAGTAGGTGTCTAGAACGGTGTTAGCGGGGCTACGCCTCTAGGAAAAAGAGGTTATTTAATTAAGGAACTTCGCGAAAGCGTTGGAAAACCTCCCTCGAAGTACCAACACCAGCCTGGCTAAAAGGTTAAGCAAGTATTGTGACGTGCGATTAATCCTGACTAGTTCTTCTTATAGGGTTTGAAGAAGAATTTGAGGAAACAGTGGGAGCCATCGTGGTTAGATAAACTAATAAACCAATCTAATCTTGCAAGAGCGCACGCTGAGTGTTTCTTTTCTCTCTCTCCAGGTAGCAACCATTTCACGCCCTAATCAAGATAATAAAATGTATCGCTTGACCGATCCGAATTCTTATTCAGGGCTGGGGAACGTTGGTTCGGCTCTAACTTATCACAACAGTCATAAGTTTGAGCAAGGGAAAGAGGATTGTATGGATTCCAAGGATACCCAATTGAAGAAGAAGCATGGTTTTGCATCTACTTCAGGTGTTCTTGTAATTGAGAACTGCTTTACGGTCAGCCCTACCTCCTGGGTACTTGATACCGGATCAGGATCTCATATCTGTAATTTATTGCAAGGACTGAGAAAAAGTAGGAAAGTTGTACCTGGTGATATGTTGCTCCGAGTAGCGAACGGAGCATAAGTAAATGCTGCAACCATCGGTGAATATCACCTAGTGTTGCCAAATGACAATGCTATGATTTTGAACGATTGCTACTATGTACCTTCCATGGTTTGCAACATCATATCAGTTTCTTTACTCGATAAAGATGGATATAACTTTGTTCTTGATAGAAATATCATGAACATTTACCTTCATAAGGTACTGGTTGCAGAAGGTGCACTGTGTAATGGTATCTACGTTCTAAATCAGAATACAGTTCTCAATGTACAAAACACACGCAAGAGGAAGAATTCAGATACGAATGAATCCTACTTGTGGCATTGTAGACTTGGTCATATCGGAGAGAAAAGACTAAGTAAGTTGCATAAAGATGGACTCTTGAATACGTTCAATTTTTCATCTTATGAAACTTGTCAGTCTTGTCTCAAAGGGAAGATGATCAAATCTCCGTTCACCGGACATGGAGAAAGAGCAACAGAGCTCTTGGGGCTCATACATAGTGATGTATGTGGTCCAATGTCTATACATCTAAGGGGTGGGTTCTCGTACTTCATCACATTCACTGACGATCTCTCTTGGTTCGGATATGTGTATATGATGAAACACAAATCTGAAGCTTTTGAGAAATTCAAGGAATTCAGAAACGAAATAGAGAACCAGATATGCAGAAGTATCAAGATCCTCCGGTCTGATAGAGGAGGGGAGTACTTAAGCACGGAATTCCGAGATTACTTAAAAGAGAATGGTATTCTCTCTCAGCTTACTCCTCCTTATACACCACAGCACAACGGTGTATCGGAGAGAAGGAATCGTACCCTATTGGATATGGTTCGCTCCATGATGAGTAGTGCCGAGTTACCTCTTTCATTTTGGGGATATGCGCTTTTGACAGCAGCATATCTATTGAATGATGTTCCGTCTAAATCAGTGCCTAAGACTCCGTTCGAGATATGGAATGGAAAAAGGCCATATCTTAAAAGATTTAAGATATGGGGTTGTCCGGCTTATGTTAAAATACATAAACCAGTTAAACTAGAGGCACGGTCAGTTTTATGTAAGTTTGTGGGATATCCAAAGAATGGTTATGGATATCTATTCTACCACACCGAGGAACAGAAGGTGTTTGTTGCTCAGCATGCCGTTTTCTTGGAAACGGAGTTTCTTGCAAAAGAAATCAGTGGGAGCACGGTAGAATTGGAAGAAATTCAGCGACCACAAACTGAAACTGAAGATTTGACAGAACCTCAGGATTCAATAACCCCAAACGAACCTCAGCCACTCCGCAGATCTGGTAGGATTTCTCATCCGCCTGAGAGATACTACGGTTTTCTCATAGACGAGGATCGAGAGGATTGCATCTTGGAAGAAGATGACCCTACCAGTTTCAGGCAGGCCATTATCAGTAGGGACTCTGATAAGTGGCAGGAAGCAATGCAATCCGAAATGGAGTCTATGTACGCCAATAAAGTGTGGACCTTGGATATTGCTCCACCTGGGGTAAAACCCGTTGGATGCAAATGGATCTACAAAAGGAAACTTGGTGTAGATGGGCAGGTGGAAACCTATAAGGCTAGACTCGTTGCAAAAGGTTTTCGTCAAAGAACTGGTGTGGACTATGACGAAACTTTTTCTCCGGTGGCTATGCTCAAATCCATTCGGATCCTACTTGCCATTGCTGCCTTCCATGACTATGAAATCTGGCAAATGGACGTTAAAACGGCTTTTCTAAACGGCTGTTTGGAAGAGTGCGTTTACATGGATCAGCCAGAAGGTTTCGTAGACAGTGGGAGCAGCGGGAAGGTGTTCAAGTTGCTTAAATCCATTTATGGATTAAAGAAGGCATCGCGGAGCTGGAACATCTGTTTTGATGAGGCAATCAAGGAATTTGATTTCATCAAGAACGAAAATGAACCTTGTGTCTATAAGAAGATTGTAGGACGAACTGTCGTGTTCCTAGTCTTGTACGTGGACGGCATTCTTTTGATAGGAAATGACATTCCTATGCTACAATCGGTCAAGCTATTTTTGTCACAACGGTTCTCCATGAAGGACCTGGGTGATGCCTCGTACATTCTGGGGATCAAGATCTACAGAGATAGATCCAAGAGACTATTGGGACTTTCGCAGTCCAGGTACATAGAGACCGTACTAAAGAGATTTAGTATGGAGGATTCCAAGCGCGGTAACATGCCCGTATTGTACGGAATTACCCTCTCCAAGAAGATGTCTCCTAAGACTGACGAGGAGAGGGTTCGCATGAGCACTATACCCTACGCTTCGGCGGTAGGATCTATAATGTATGCGATGCTATGTACAAGACCAGATATAGCTTACGCACTGAGCGTGGTGAGCCGGTATCAGTCTGACCCAGGTGAGGACCACTGGACGGCAGTGAAGAACATTCTCAAGTACCTGAGAAGGACTAAGGAGATGTTCCTAGTTTACGGTAATGGAAACCTCAGGGTCGAGTCCTTTACCGATTCAAGCTTCCACAGTGACAAAGATGACAGCAAATCTGTCTCGGGTTTTGTGTTTACCCTCAACGGAGGGGCGGTGTGTTGGAGGAGTTCCAAACAGGATACCGTCGCAGACTCGACGATGGAGGCTGAATACATTGCTGCAAGCGATGCCGCAAAAGAGGCGGTCTGGATGAAGAAGTTCATTAGTGAACTTCAGGTGGTTCCGTCCATTGTTGACCCAATACCTTTGTATTGCGATAACAATGGGGCTATAGCTTTAGCGAAGGAACCAAGGTCCTATCAGAAATCCAGACACATCTTAAGGCGGTATCACCTGATCAGGGAGATCATTGATCGCCAGGAGATCGAGGTATGGAGAGTGGACACAAAAGACAACACGGCGAATCCATTCACAAAAGCCCTCCCTCAAACACAGTTCGAGCGACTTTTTGAGCTATTGGGTATGCGGTACGCCAGCAGCTGGCCCTAGTACAGACGTTGGGTATGCGGTACACCAATTACAGGCCTTTAGTGCAAGTGGGAGATTGATAGATATGCATGCCCTAGAGGCCATTATTGTATAGTACTAGTTTGTATAATACATTTTGGAAGCTTGGGATATATATATATATATACGGTTTTACGACAGTCTTGCTCGATATAGTAGTATGCAACTTGGTTTGTTTCTATCTTAATATGTGTATATGTTTCTTTTAACATATCGCTAAAACATATTGATGGAGCCCTTTGGATCTTAGCTTGACTACCGGCGTTGTGATGGCGATCACACTCATGGAGGCTGGGTAGTCTATAAGCACATCCTTATTCTGGTCCCTAGTCATAGGATTATCGAGACAGGGCATCGAAACTCCAGAGTAGACTGGTGCATACGCTTCTCTTCCCAGCAGGGGAGATGGTCTGTCACACAGCCATCAGTACGTCGTACTGGAGATAGTATGCAGGTGCTCGTTAGGTTACGAGTATACTGGACAGGACTCGTCGGGAACTGTTGGTTGGTATTATACCTATCGTCAGTTAACAGTTCCCAGGTGACATGAGTACAGCTTAGTCCGCTGACTTGACACTGCCACTTCGCCTCGAGTGTGTTCCCACTGTTCTTTGATTACTACCCTACCACGGCTCTACTGAGTCGTGCAAACAGGTAGTAGTTGATAGCAGTCCCGAAGCACTTGGAGGCAGTGACGGTTAGACAGGATTCGTCTCTCCCGGTATTGGGAGTTGATATCACGCTGTGTCTAGGAAAGCCATTACACATAATCATCCATGGCCAGGGCAAGCGAGATTTGCTGGTAGTGTTACCAGTAGTTTCTCAAGGTGTTTTGGGCTATACTCCGACATGACTTGTACCGCTATTAGGGGACTGACGTTTGCCACCCCCTAGGCCCGCCATGCGATACTCTTAGACGAACAGACCGGACTGTACGGAGATTGTCACATACAGGCTCAGTAGGAGTTCGGATGGGTTCACCTCATCAGTCTTCTTATCGGCATCTACCTGGGGACCGTTACGTACAGCTAGTGCCGCTTGCGGTCTGTGGTTAACCCCACTGCCAGCGTAGTGTCGAGTCTTTAGAGTCCCATACAGAGGGTTATTCGCCTTTGGGCAAAACAGAGTAGAGGTCGCATGGTTTTGCGACGGGGTACGTTCACATCCGCGCACTTGTGCACGTTTGGTGTCCGGACAGTTATTACTAGCGGGCTTTGGTTTAAGCCAGATCCTAGTATATGTTTTGGGATTGGTTTTATCTCATTGTATTCATGTTCCTCGGAACACGAATGCGAGTGTGTATGTGTAGGGTTCCTAGGCACTCTCAAGAGGTCTCACAAGGCATCAACCATGCCAATTTCAAATTTTAGGGGTGCCGAGAAACCCTAATACGGATCGTTGGCTAGAAGTTTAGGCGAAACAATGAAACTAGTTTACAACTAAACTAAGAGAACGGAAATACAACCTTTGTAGATCCGTTTCTCCACCTCCATAGCTCCATGATGAAGTCCTCTCCACTGTCCAAATCGAACCATGACTCTAGCATCGGCTTCATCGGAGAAAGAGCGGGCTAGGTCATCGACGACGATGCCGAAGATGATCTGCGTCGAGGCATCACTAGATCAAGCTCCAACTTCACCAAGTCATGAAACTTGTGAAGAAAACACACTCTACTACTTGGCAAGAGGTAGAGGATGAAGAAATAGGAAGTGGGTTCACTTTAGAATTGGATTTCTCACTCTTTTTCATCAATCACCATTGATGGTCCAAGGTTTCTTCATGTTGAAGATGAAGAAGAAGAAGATGATAATATTATGATAAGTATATCTAAAATGAATAATAAAATCAATACTTATCATATGCTAACCTTAGTTAGGTGTTGAGAATAGACTAGGGTTAAGTGGAATGGTTAGGGTTAAGCATGAGACAAAATGGTCACTAAGTCAAAGCTTCATGAAGCTTCATAATACAAACAAAGTTAGCAACCATTTTTCTCTTTATGCTTTTCATTTTCCATAAAGAATAAATCAATAAATAAATGAATAAGAAAATGAAAGGAAAACCCTAACCATTACACAACCTTGGTTTAATCTTTAAACATGCTCAAGTTAGCATGTATCATCAAACATGATACAAACTTGTGTACAAAAGTATATCACATATACAATGTGCACAATCCAAGTGAGAAAATCCTTTTAAAGTGAACCGATACTAGTTAATGCAAAGTAATATATCAAATATATAATTATGCATTAAATCATTAAATCAACACTTGATTCAATGATCCGGTCATATCGTATATATAACCGACTAATATCAACAGTAACAACTTATCGAATCAACACTTGATCCGATAACCCGGCTATATCGCATATAACCGATCAATGTCATATATCGTGAGAATCGAATACAGTATCACATACTGGTATCATTCTCGGTCCCGCACATATCTTATATGCGCTCCTATTTCATTTCGCTTGAGCCAGGAAACCTCTGTGTAGGACTCTAAAGACTCGTCAATATGCCGGCAGCAGATGATGATCATATCAAACACCAACAAGCCGCAAGCGGTCTGCTAAACGTAACGGCCACCCGGGTATTGAGCGATCAGAAGATCGACGAGCAAGCCCGCTCACACTCCAGTGAATCCAACCAGTAACACTACCGTACAGTCCGGTCTGGTCGTCTGATATGTCGCTTATCTCGCCTAGGGGTGGTAAACGTCAGACCCCAATAGCTCGATAAGTCGTGTCGATATGAGGTCTATAACAATTCGAGATACTACTGGTAACACTTACCAGTAAATCTCAGCAACCCTGGCCAGGGATTTCCGGTTATAGCCAATCGAACACAGCGTAACATCAACTCCCTATACCGGGAGAGACGAATCCCCTCCTATCGCTCATTGCCTCCATGTGATTCGGGACTGTACCCAAAAGCCACCATTTTGCACGCCCTCTTGGACGTGGTAAAGTGGAAATCAAAGAAAAGTGGGAACCACACAAGACTCTATGACGATCTCGGGTCAACAGACTACTCTGTACCAGTGTCACCAGAGAACTGCCATCTGACGTAAGGTATAATACCATCTGGGAGTTCTCGGCGAGTCCGTCCAGTGTACCCAGTCTCCACTGAGCACCCGTATATCATCTCTGATGTCAAACACCAATGGATATGGGATCATCCATCGCCCATCTGTATGGGTCGAGAAGGTATACGCTAGTCTACTCTGGTATATCGATGCCCTGTCTCGATACACCCACGACTAGGGACCTTGAAGGATGTACTTATGGACTACCCTGTCCCCACTAGTATGATCTGCATCATAGTCCAGGTAGTCAAGTATACATCCTAAGGGCTTTACCAACATGTAACAGAGAGACAATCAGTACACACGTTAAGGTAAAGATCAACCAGATAGCATACTACCATGTCGAGCAAGAAAGTCCTCCCTATATATGTCCAAGCATCCACTACAATATACATCCTATGTATAGTAATGGCCTCTAAGGCATACATATAACTAACAATCTCCCACTTGCACTAGGGCCATCTGATAGTAGTGGTTGTAGTATCTCATACTCAACCATCCCATAAAAATCTCTCTCTGGGAACAGGCCTTTGTGAGTGGATCCTCTGTGTTTTCCTCTGAGTCTACTCTCCTAACCTCGATCACCCTGGAGATCAACTATCTCCATGATCAGGTGATGCTGTCTCAGAATATGTCTGGATCACTGATGGGACGGGTGTTCCTTGGCATAAGCCACAACTCCATTGTCTCACAATGGTTGGAACGTAGTTCATCTTATGAACTAATATACACCCAGACTTCCTCTTTGGTAGCATCTCAAGTAGCGATGTATCCAGCCTTAATCGTCTAGTATGCCACGGTATCTAGCTTGGAACTCTTCCAACATACCGTCCCTCCACTGAGGGTAAAGACAAAGCCTGTGACTGACATTCAGTCGTCTTTATCACCCTGGAACCCTTCCAGTGATTCTCCTCAGGATCGATTGATACCATCTCACTACAACTAGTGAGAATCCTAATATCCAATTAGATCTATCTCATAGATCCAAAACCCAGGATTTAGGAGGCATCATTTTGATCCTATATGGAGAATCATTGTGATAAGCGGAGATTGACCGAGCGTAGCATAGGAAACTCCTTTCTTATCAAGAGTATGTCATCCACGTACTCTACGAGGATCATCACCATACTCCCTACTACCTTTTTGTATATACAAGGTTCATCTACCATTTTGATGATGTCAAACTCTTTGACTAATCCATCAAAACAGATGTTCCAACTCCGCGATGCTTGCTTTATCCTATAAAGCATCTTGTACACGTTTCCGCTTCTCCCACTGTCTATGAAGCCCTCTGGCTGTGTACTTATAGACGCACTCTTCTAAAACATCATTTAGAAAAGCAGTCATGGCACCCAACCGCCAGATATCGTAGTCATGGTATGTAGCCGTGGCAAGTAGGATCTGGATGGACTTAAGCATAGCTACTTGAAAAGGTTTCATCATTATCCACGCCTGGTCGATGACGAAAAGTTTTAACAAGTCTAGCTTTGAAAGTCTCAACTTTTCCATCTACACCAAGTAATCTTCTCAAGATATACTTGCTCCTGATGGGGATTTAACCTTTCAGATATAGCAACCAAAGTCCATACTTTGTTGGTGTACATGGATTCCATCTCAGATCGCTAAGCATCCAGCCATTCTTACAGAGTCCCACTCCTGATGGCCAGCTCGAAGCTAGTTGGGTCATCATCTCATGATGCAATCCTCACTCCCACTGTCATAGAGAAACGGAAGTATCTCTCAGGTGGGTGAGGAACCCTACTAGATCGGCGGAGAGGCTGAGGTTCGTTGGTAACTATTGAATCCTTTGGTTCTGTCAAATCATTAGCTGCAGTTTTGTATAGCTGGAACCTTTCCAGTTCTACATAACAGATCTTGCCTCGAGCTTGTCCGGATTGTGCTTTTCAGACATAGGCCGGACAACCCCAAATCTTAACTAACTTAAGAGATGGGCTCTTCCCTTATCATATCAAATATGAAGTGGTAGGCAACTGATTTGATTCGAACCCTATTCAATAGGTATGCAGCTTCTTAAGTGCATAACTTCCAAAAGGAAACAGGTAACTCTGTAGTACTCATCATAGAGCACACCTTATCATATAGGGTGTGATTGCTCCGCCCCGATATACCATCGTGCTATGGTGTATACGAAGGAGTAATGCTGAGAGAGAATCTCATTCTCCTTTAGAATGGTCCAGGAATTCTGTGCTCAAGTATTCTCCTCCTTGATCACATCAAAGGACATAATACTTATACCCGTATTGGTTCTCTACTTCTAACTTATATTCTGTGAATATCTCAAAAGATTCGGACTTGTGTTTCAACAGGAACATATGTCTGAATCTTAAGAGATCATCAGAGAATGTAATGAAGTACAAAGAACCGGTCTTGGTATGTGTAGACAGGGGACCTTACATACATCAACATGTATCATCCCAAGAGTTTACTAACTCTTTCTCTGCTTCCAGTAAACAGAGCTATGGTCATCGTATCTTTGTGACATGACTGGCAAGTTTCATAAGATGTAAATTCAAACAGATTTAAATATGCATCTAAATGTAACTTCAGCTAGTCAGGTCGCATTGATATGACCTAGTCTATAATGCCTCAAGAAGGATTCGTTCATTTCTGAACTCTTCCTCTTGTGTGTGTTCCGTATACTAAGAACTGTAGTTTGATTTAGAACATCAATTCTTTTAGATAACGTGCCTGAACCGATCAACTTTTGATATAGGAAATGTTCAAAACATTATCCGACAATACAAAATTTTATCGTTTCTTTACTAATAAAGAGACAGATATGATTTTGCATATCAGGTTCGGTATCTAATAACATTTGTTCAGAATCAATGTATTGGTAATACAGGGTGACAGTGACCAACAGACTTGGCTGCAACACTTGCCCCGTTTTCTGCCTCATGAAACTTATCACCCGTTCTCAGTTCTTTACCTTTCTGTAGCCCTATGTAACATATTACATATCTGAGATCCTGATCTGGTATCACATACCCAGGACGTAAAGCATACTGAGAAACAGTTCTTTGTAATGAACACACCCGAAGATGATGCATCAGCATGCACTCTCTTCGTTTGGGCGGCACAGGAATTCTGGTAATCCCCAATTTTCTGCTCTGTCTTATAACAATTATAAGTTGGAGCGGGACCAACATTCCCCAGCTCAGTATAACAAGCGGGTTCGGTCAATAATCCGTATTATTATCTTGATTAAGGTGTGACATAGTCGCTACCTGGAGAGAGAGAGAAGAATACACTTAGCGTGCGCTCTTACAAGAATAGATTGGTTATTATTTTATCTAATCAGGATGGCTCCCACTGCTTTTTATCAAATCTTCCTTCAAACCCTAAAAGGAAAGACTAGCTGGGATTAATTACACACTATAAGTTCGCCAATCTTTCAGCCAGGCCAGTGTCGGTACTTTGAGGGAGGTCCCCGGTGCTTTCGCACGAACCTAATTAATGTAAACCTCGTTTTCCCAGAGGCGTAACCTCGTTAACACCTTTCTAGACACCTACTTGATCGGCTAATTGTAATGTATAAAACTCTCCCAAGAGTAACTCTTACTCGCAGCGGGTATCGGGATCCAACTATCTCATAGAAGGTATGCAATCTCATTGCAAATTTCAACACTTGAAATTCCCGATAATATTTTGCCCCTAGCGTCCTATGACCTTGACGGAGGCCAAACAACCCATAGTCCGCTAGTCAAGTTCAACCCGTCATTTCCTGATTGAATTAAACCCACCCGTACGACCCTTGACGGAGGCCAAACAACGCCGTACGAATACCCTAATCCAATCGCATCATATGCTAGCAGATAAGCACTAGTTAGCTACCGTACACTACGCCTTGACGTAGGCCAAACAACCGCAGCACGAATACTAACTAGTACTTATCTGAAATGACGGA
This sequence comes from Agapanthus africanus, assembly GCA_030015575.1. Taxonomy (NCBI): domain Eukaryota; kingdom Viridiplantae; phylum Streptophyta; class Magnoliopsida; order Asparagales; family Amaryllidaceae; genus Agapanthus; species Agapanthus africanus. The sequence goes on from CM057341.1 coordinate 393,016,269, forward strand.
GGGCTACGACAGGTTTTTCTGAAAACCTATTGCGTAATGAACTTGATATCGTTGTAGAATCAAATGATTTTAAAATGGAGTGCTTTTGAGGCTTTTCTAGTTTTGCTAAAGGAGTCACTCCCGGTGAAGGGATCGTCGGTCCTTTCCTCGTCGAATGAGGTGCGGAATATATCATATATATCACTGTGCAAAGCAAAAACACTTAAAAGCAATCAAAAGACAAACCGAGTGTGTAGCATCTGCCAGTTATTGCTAAAGGAGTCACTCCCGGTGAAGGGATCTCGGTCCTTTCCTCATCGAATAAGGTGCAGGATATATCACATATACCGCTGTGCAAAGCAAGAACTGTAGCTACCTGTTTTGTTTAAAATTTGATTCTACAACATCTTAGGTTTCTTTTCTTTCATTAATCACATTAATGAAGTCCCATCATTTAAATACCTAAACATCACAGATAAATACGACGTATACTTATGCCATCCGCATTCGCCTCGATGTCCCCTCGTGCACCGTTAGGTTAGGTAACTAACGACAGAGCAGGGCAGGGCTAGTGCGGGTGCAAAACATAAGTAACGTCTATATAATATATCATATATACTATATACTGTATCTATCACAGAACATCACATGATCACATCACAGATATCGCAGCAGAAGAAACATATGAAACATTGGATATACTAGGACGTCCGTGTTTTCAATACGAGCCAGTATAAAACACGGATTCCACGGTCGTGATGAATAGCCAAACCCACACCCCTAGACCCCTACGAGAGCGGCAAGCAACCCTACCAATTCTAGAGTTAGGAGACCCGGACTCGACTCCTCGAGTTGGTTTCCCACTGGACTCCAGAACCCGGTTACTTGTGCCCTCCTCCTTGGGTCTATCCTAGTGCGGAAAAGTAAATAATATACAAACGGTAACATCTTCCGCAACCTGGAAGTGCCCCAATAAAAGAATATTACATACAAGTTTTTACATGAATGAAAATGAAAAAACACTCATCTCACATAAAACCCCCGGCTATTCAAACACGACGATCCAATATAACATATCCAGCAACACATAACATCACATGTCATCAACGTAAGTAAATATGCGCATCCCAATTGTCGTTGACATATAGCAACGAAACCGGCGATATCACATATTACACTTACGGTCACAGAAAAGAAAGTGTAAAACTACAACAGTTGGAATCCGCAACCTCCTCAGACATCGCATGCCTGACTAAATGAATTTTTTAGACATCGCATCCCTAACAATTATAAACCCCGCATTTTAGTCTCAAAATCGAAAACTCTTTTCAATACCAAGTCGGGCGATTCAACAGGATTCCCGACAGCCTGATCGAATGCTCGTCGCAAACTTCAGTAGACGGTCGCACCCCCCGATGCCATCGACGAAGTGCACCAAGGAGGAACACCGCTACCGCGAGCACCCGAACGGATGCTTTCGGCGATGGGGTTCTCCTACAGTCACTTGGTCGGGGCTATGGAGTGAGGCTGTCTATTAAGTTTACTCGGCGAGTATCCGCGTACGCTACGTGATTGCGACGGACTTTTGATCACATCAAAATTCCGTGGCAACCGATCAAGTGAGACTAAACTGCTATGTTTATAATATTCATTCAGTTATCTCATAACTTATTGTGAATTCCAATTATTGTATCCCATTCCAGATAAATAGAAAATGTTAAACTTTTCGATCAAACAGTCAAACACCCAAGTTTTCCCGATACACATCAACACATGAAACAAGTCTAAAAACATTCAGTTCATGCCTCAGTACCAACGGTCCAGCCGTAGAAGGGTCAAGCCAACGCCTCACATGTGGCACGCCGTACTGCCCCAAACCCTAAGGTTCAAAGGGCAGTTCAAGACGGTCACATAATCGAGTTAAGGTTTGTTGTCTTCTAGAGAGACCATCGCGTTACTTGCACTACTTAGAACGTCTTTAAACCTCGGAAAAATCCAACACTTGGAAATTTTCCGGCAGGGGAAAGATTGGGTATTTATATCCGGTCGAACTTTTTAACATACTCTAAAATATCCGGAAAGCCACACAGACAAAATTTGATAATCCGATCGAACATCGAATCCCCAAAACAACCCCAGAAAATTCAACTCTTGATTAAATATTAAAAATTCCCAGAAAATCCAGCACCAGAAAAGAGGAATTACTGTGCAAAAACGGGAAGCCGACGTCATCAATTGGCCGCGGAACCGCCGCAGAAGCTAGGCTTCTGCCGCGGTTCCGCCGCAGTTTGGACTGTTCATGAGTAAAATTTTGCACCGTGATTCTTAGATTTCCCTGCTGAATTTTTTAAGCATTTTTAATCTATAAAAAACCCAGTTTTTGGAAAAAGTCCAGAGAGCGGGTCGGATTAGGGTTTCGGGGTTTGTTCGGATTTGAAATTCCGTCTACGCATCACCTAAGGCTCTAGCGAGGCTCTTATACCACTGTAGGGTTCCTAGGCACTCTCAAGAGGTCTCACAAGGCATCAACCATGCCAATTTCAAATTTTACGGGTGCCGAGAAACCCTAATACGGATCGTTGGCTAGAAGTTTAGGCGAAATAATGAAACTAGTTTACAACTAAACTTAGAGAACGGAAATACAACCTTTGTAGATCCGTTTCTCCACCTCCATAGCTCCATGATGAAGTCCTCTCCGCTGTCCAAATCGAACCATGACTCTAGCATCGGCTTCATCGGAGAAAGAGCGGGCTAGGTCATCGACGACGATGCCGAAGATGATCTACGTCGAAGCATCACTAGATCAAGCTCCAACTTCACCAAGTCATGAAACTTGTGAAGAAAACACACTCTACTACTTGGCAATAGGTAGAGGATGAAGAAATAGGAAGTGGGTTCACTTTAGAATTGGATTTCTCACTCTTTTTCATCAATCACCATTGATGGTCCAAGGTTTCTTCATGTTGAAGATGAAGAAGAAGAAGATGATAATATTATGATAAGTATATCTAAAATGAATAATAAAATCAATACTTATCATATGCTAACCTTAGTTAGGTCAAGAGAATAGACTAGGGTTAAGTGGAATGGTTAGGGTTAAGCATGAGACAAAATGGTCACTAAGTCAAAGCTTCATGAAGCTTCATAATACAAACAAAGTTAGCAACCATTTTTCTCTTTATGCTTTTCATTTTCCATAAAGAATAAATCAATAAATAAATGAATAAGAAAATGAAAGGAAAACCCTAACCATTACACAACCATGGTTTAATCTTTACACATGCTCAAGTTAGCATGTATCATCAAACATGATACAAACTTGTGTACAAAAGTATATCACATATACAATGTGCACAATCCAAGTGAGAAAATCCTTTTAAAGTGAACCGATACTAGTTAATGCAAAGTAATATATCAAATATATAATTATGCATTAAATCATTAAATCAACACTTGATTCAATGATCCGGACATATCGTATATATAACCGACTAATATCAACAGTAACAACTTATCGAATCAACACTTGATCCGATAACCCGGCTATATCGCATATAACCGATCAATGTCATATATCGTGAGAATCGAATACAGTATCACATACTGGTATCATTCTCGGTCCCGCACATATCTCATATGCGCTCCTATTTCGTTTCGCTTGAGCCAGGAAACCTCTGTGTAGGACTCTAAAGACTCGTCAGTACGCCGGCAGCAGATGATGATCATATCAAACACCCACAAGCCGCAAGCGGTCTGCTAAACGTAACGGCCTCCCGGGTATTGAGCGATCAGAAGATCGACGAGCAAGCCCGCTCACACTCCATTGAATCCAACCAGTAACACTACCGTACAGTCCGGTCTGATCGTCTGATATGTCGCATATCTCGCCTAGGGGTGGTAAACGTCAGACCCCAATAGCTCGATAAGTCGTGTCGATATGAGGTCTATAACAATTCGAGATACTACTGGTAACACTTACCAGTAAATCTCAGCAACCCTGGCCAGGGATTTCCGGTTATAACCAATCGAACACCGCGCAACATCAACTCCCTATACCGGGAGAGACGAATCCCCTCCTATCGCTCATTTCCTCCATGTGATTCGGGACTATACCCAAAAGCCACCATTTTGCATGCCCTCTTGGACGTGGTAAGGTGGAAATCAAAGCACAGTGGGAACCATACAAGACTCTATGACTATCTCGGGTCAACAGACTACTCTGTACCAGTGTCACCAGAGAACTGCCATCTGACGTAAGGTATAATACCATCTGGGAGTTCTCGGCGAGTCCGTCCAGTGTACCCAGTCTCCACTGAGCACCTGTATATCATCTCTGATGTCAAACACCAATGGATATGGGATCATCCATCGCCCATCTGTATGGGTCGAGAAGGTATACGCTAGTCTACTCTGGTATATCGATGCCCTGTCTCGATACAACCACGACTAGGGACCTTGAAGGATGTACTTATGGACTACCCTGTCCCCACTAGTATGATCTGCATCATAGTCCAGGTAGTCAAGTACACATCCTAAGGGCTTTACCAACATGTAACAGAGAGACAATCAGTATACACGTTAATGTAAAGATCAACCAGATAGAATACTATCATGTCGAGCAAGAAAGTCCTCCCTATATATGTCCAAGCATCCACTACAATATACATCCTATGTATAGTAATGGCCTCTAGGGTATACATATAACTAACAGTATGCACAGTTGACTGAGACAGAGGCAGAGGATTCTCATTAGGGTTATGGTACGGGTGTGTATGCACAGTTGACTGTTGTCTTTTTCCAAAGCCTAATGAGAATAAGAAATATGATTAATAATATTAGTTAACAATTATTGTGCCATGGTTGAGTTGAATTCTTGACTTTTGTTGACTTGTTGACTTTAGTTGACCGGTTGACCAAAGTAGACTTGTTGACCATCATCATTTGTTTTCAAAGATACTTCTTATTCTTTGCAAAAGCATTTAATGAATGAAATGATAATGGTCATTCATCAACTCATCATCACAAATTGTTAATTATTATTATTATTATCATTTCTAAAATATGAGAGCATGGTTGTAAAAAATGGATTCATTCTTACTTGCATCTTCTCTCTCATCCATTGCTTTTCTTCTTCCTCTAGCTCAAGGAAAATCCCTCTCATGAGTTGAGAACCATTTTCCTTTGAGATAAAACACCAAGACTACTCTCTACTCTTTCTAGGGTTCTAGGTTTAGCAAACCAAGCACCTTAGTTACCTCTAGGTTGAGGTAGGAGCTCAAGTTCGAACCCTCGGGTGGATCTATCTTCGACAAAGAGGAGACGACGAGGAGGAGCCGTACAAACTATTACAAGGAGAAAGCAAGGTGGAGAACAACAAGAAGAGAAGGAGTTCAAGACAAGGTATAACCCCCTAACTGAGTAGCTAAAGCTCGTAGTTATTGCTAGTGTGTTGTTTAGCAAAGATCCGGGTTTTCTAGTCCATGTTACCAAAACCCTAAAAATTGTTTTTCACCGTTTCTGCAACCCCGAAAGAACCGGGAGAGGTAACGTGGACCTAACACATTGGTGTTTGACATCAAAGATGGTGTATGGGTGCTCAGTAGAGACTGGGTACACTGAACGGACTCGCCGAGAACTCCTATATGGTATTATACCCATCGTCAGATAGCAGTTCTCTGGTGACACTGGTACAGCTTAGTCTGTAGCCTCGAGATCGTCATAGAGTCTTGTGTGATTCCCATTGTGCTTTGATTTCCACCTTACCCCGTTCATGAGAACGTGCAAAACGGTGGCTTTTTGGTATAGTCTCGAATTACATGGAGGCAATGAGCAATAGGAGGGGTTTTGTCCCTCCCGGTATTGGGGGTTGATGTTGTGCTGTGTTCGATTGGCTATAAATGGAAGTCCCTAGACAGGGCTGATATGGAGATCTACTGGTAAGTGTTATCAGTAGTTTCTCGACCCGTTATGAGCCTCATATCGACACGACTTATCGGTTACTGGGGTCTGACGTTTACCACCCATAGACTTGATATGCGACATATCAGACGAAGATACCGGACTGTACGGTAGTGTTACTGTTTGGATTCGCAGGAGTATGTATAGGCTTTCTTGTTGATCTTCTGGTCGCTCAATACCCGGGTGGCCGTTAGGTTTAGCTGACCGCTTGCGGCTTGTGGGTGTTTGATATGATCATCACCTACTGCCGGCGTATTGACGAGTCTTTAGAGTCCTACACAGAGGTTTCCTGGCTCATGCGAAACGGAGTAGGAGCACTTATGTGATATGTGCGGGACCGAGATTAATACGATATGTGATACCGTATTCTATTCTCGCGATATATGATATCGGCCGGTTATATGTGATATGGCTGGGTCATCGGATCAAGTGTTGATTCGATGAAATGATACATATTATATTAGTCGGTTATATATGATCTGGTCGGATTATTAAATCAAGTTTTGATTTAATAATTTAATGTATAATTATATATTTGATATATTAAATTGCATTAACTAATATATGCTCACTTAAGCATTTCTTTTTCTCTATATGGATACATTGATATAAATGTGATATATGTTAAATGTATTGTTTTCTTTATGCACACATAAATATATATGTGATATATATTCATGTGTCATGCTAGGTTACACATGCAACATGGATGTGAGAGACTTATACCTTGCTAGGGTTAGATTAGGGTTTATATTTATTATTAAGGAAATTTAAAATTGTGGAATTTGTCATGGTTGATCTTTTGGATGAAGATTGTCGAACTTTGACTGAGTCCAACTCTTTTGTTTTCTCTTAAGATATTTATTAACCTTACCTTTAACCCTAGCACATGGTCGATTCTCTACATGGGTTAGCCATGAATTAAACTAACCCTTGGTTGCATTTCTAACCTCATCTAATTCATTCATCACGTGTTCATCTTCTTCTTCCTCACAAAAGCTTGCTAGATTTTTTTCATGTGATGAAATAAAGTGAGAAAAAGAAAACTAAAGAGAGCCTACTTCCTCTTCATCATCCTCTTCTATACTAGCAATATAGTTTAGTGTGTTGGCTTCACTAATTTCATATTAGTGAAGTCATAGCTTGAGTTCGTGTTTCCTCGAAGTAGATCATCTTGGATTTCGAAGTCTTCAAGCAAGCATGTATCATTCACCTTCCGGAGCCTCTCAAGAGTCCGGGAGTTCTAGGATCGCAGCGAAGGGACCACTACTTAGAGCTTGTGAAGTGAAGGAAAGGAGTACAAAGGTTGTAATCTCTAATCACTTAGAAGTAAAGTTGTTTGCTTTATCATTTCCGTATGATTCTTTAGTTGAGAACCTAGGGTTTGGATTAGGTAGAACGGCAATTTTTGAAATTAGCATGGACGATGCATCCCGAAACCTTGCTGCCGTGCTATATAACCCACAGTTGTATCAGAGCCAAGCTAGAGAATTAGACGGATAGTGTAGGATTAAGAAACCGAAACACCTGAATACGAACCCTAGTTTCTGTCGAAATTTTCTGAGAGTCAAAAAATTTTTTAAACAACTGCAGAATATTGTATGAGATACAACATGAACACAGTGAAAAATTCAGGATCCCTCGCCAGAATTTGGCCGGCCACTTTGCCTAAAGAACCGGCCACCTCGGCCAAATAGTGGGTTTTTGGGTTGAAATTTTCAGTGTGTTCCAGTCTCTGGGATTTGGTATTTCAGGTGTTGTTTGTTTTTGCTAAATTTGCATGTGATGATATCTTTTTACAGAGGCAATTCAGAGTGTTACGTATTCCTAATTCTAGTTTTGTTTCGGGTATTTTAAACGATGTTAAAAAGTTCGAATAGACATCAATAACTCACTTTTTCCCTTGCTGAAAATGTTTCCATGTGTTGGATTTTTCCTTAGTTTAAAACTTTCAGAAACACAAGCAAGCGATTATGTGGACCCTCTAGAAGAACGAAACCCTAACTCGATTCTGTTGAAGGATTACCCAAGACGGAAGCAAGGTTTCGGGAGGCATCGCCCATTCCAAATTAAAATTTTGCCGATTTAGATAAGCCTAACATAGATCGTCTACTAGAAATATACGGAAAGATATATGCAAACACTTTGCAAAAGTAAAGAGAGCAAGGAATACAACCTTTGTAGACCGGTCCTTCACTTCAAATAGCTCCGTGTAGTAGTCCCCTCCGCTGCGATCTCAAGCTCCGGACTCTAGAGAGGCTCCGTGGAAGAAACGAACATGCTTTCTTCGAAGACTTCGAGGCCGAAGATGATCTACATCGGGGAGACACTAACTCAAGCTATTCTTTCACTAGGTCATGAACTTTGTGATGAGAACACCCTATACTACATGGCAAGTAGTAGAGGATGATGAATTAGGAAGTGGGATCACTTTAGAATTGATTTTCTCACACTTTTTCTCATAACACAATTAGAGCTAGAAAGCTTTTTCATGGAGCTTGATGAAGAAGAAGAAGAAAGAATAAATCATGATATGAATTAATTCCATCAAAAATGTAACCATGGGTGAGTTAAGCTATCATGCTTAACTCATGTAGAGAATTGACCAAGGTATGAGGTTAAGGGTTGGGTTAAACAATATCAAGAGAAATGACAAAAGAGTGGACTTTGTCAAAGTTTCTACAAGCTTCTTCAAGCTTGATAACTTTGACTAAGTTTAACTCTTTTGTTAATTCTTAAGATAATAAACAAAACCCTAACTTAACCCTAATCATGGTATAAGTCTCATACACCCATCTTGCATGTATCATCAACCATGACACAATGCATGTACACAAACATACATATCACATATGTACAATTTGCACACAATGTGAGAAAACAAATCATATATGAGCTAATACTAGTTAATGTAATGTAATATATCAAATATATAATTATACATTAAATTATTAAATCAACTCTTGATTTAATAATCCGGCTATAATCGACTAATATCTTGTGTAACAACTTATCGAATCAACACTTGATCCGATAATCCGGCTAAATCGCATACAACCGATCAATGTCACGAATCGGGAGAATAGAATATGGTATCTCATATCGTATCAATCTCGGTCCCGCACATATCACATATGTGCTCCTACTCCGTTTCGCTTGAGCCAGGAAACCCCTGTGTAGGACTCTAAAGACTCGTCAATACGCCGGCAGTAGGTGATGATCATATCAAACACCCACAAGCTGCAAGCGGTCTTCTAAACATAACGGCCACCCGGGTATTGAGCGATCAGAAGATCAACAAGCAAGCCTGCTAGTATTCCTGCGAATCCAATCAGTAACAATACCGTAAAGTCCGGTCTTTTCGTCTGATATGTCGCATATCTCGTTTAGGGGTGGTAAACGTCAGACCCCAGTAACTCGATAAGTCGTGTCGATATGAGGCTCATAACGGGTCGAGAAACTACTGATAACACTTACCAGTATATCTCTGAAGCTGCCTTGGCCAAAGACTTCCTGTTATAGCCAATCGAACACAGTGCAACATCAACTCCTTATACCGGGATAGACGAAACCCCTCCTATCGTTCATTGCCACCATGTGATTCGGGACTGTACCCAAAAGCCACCGTTTTGCACGCCCTCTTGGACGTGGTATGATGGAAATCAAAGCACAGTGGGAATCACACAAGACTCTATGACGATCTCGGGTCTACAGACAAACCTGTACCAGTGTCACCAAAGAACGGCCATCTGACGTCAGGTATAATACCATCTGGGAGTTCTCGGCGAGTCCGTCCAGTGTACCCAATCTCCACTGAGCACCCGTATACTGTCTCTGATGTCGAACACCAATGAATATGGGATCATCCATCTCCCATCTGTATGGGTCGAGAAGCTATACGCTAGTCTACTCTGGTATATCGATGCCCTGTCTCGATACACCTACGACTAGGAACATTTGAACGATGTACGTAACGACTACACTGTCCCCACTAGTATGATCTGCATCATAGTCCTAGTAGTCAAGTACTCATCCTAAAGGCTTTATCAACATGTAACACAGAGACAATAAGTGTACATGTTAAGATAAAGAGCAACCAGATAGCATACTATCATGTCAAGCAAGAAAGTCCTCCCTATATATGTCCAAGCATCCACTACAATATACATCGTATGTACAGTAATGGCCTCTAGAGCATACATATAACTAACAATCTCCCACTTGCACCAGGGTCATCTGTTGTAGTATCTCATATTCAACAGTCAGAAGTCGTTGAAGTATCTCATACTCAACCATCCCATAAAAGTCTCTACTGGAAAATAGGCCTTTATGAGTGGATCCACCCTGTTGTCCTCTATGTCTACTCTCCTAATCTCGATCTCCCTGGAGATCAACCGTCTCTACGATCAGGTGATACTGCCTAAGAATATGTCTGGATCACTGATGGGACGGCGGTTCCTAGGCCAAAAGCCACAACTCCATTGTCAAATAATGGTTGGAACGAAGTTCATCTCATGAACTTATATATATCCAGACTACCTCTTTGGTAGCATCGTTGGTAGCAATGTATCCAACCTTTATCGTCTAGTATGCCACGGTATCTAGCTTGGAACTCTTCCAACATACCGTCCCTGCGCTGAGGGTAAAGACATTGCCTGTGACTGACATTCAGTCGTTCTTACCACCATAGATCCTATCCAGTGATTCTCCCCAGGATTGATTGATAACATCTCACTACACCTAGTGATAATCCTAACATCCACTTAGATCTATCTCATAAATCCAAAACTCAGGATTTAGGAGGTATCACCTTGATCATATATGGAGAATCCTTGTGATAAGAGGAGATTGACCGAGCGTAGCATAGGAAACTCCTTTCCTATCAAGAGCATGTCATCAATGTACAATACGAGGATCATCACCATACTCCCTACTACCCTTTTGTATATACAAGGTTCTTCTACCATTTTGATGAAGTCAAACGCTTTGACTTCCACATCAAAACAGACGTTCCAACTCCGCGATGCCTGGTTTAACTCATAAAGAAACTTGCACACGTTTCCGCTACTCCCACTGTCTACGAAGCCCACTGGCTGTGTACTTATAGACGTTTTCTTCTAAATCACTATTTAGAAAAGCAGTCATGACACCCAACCGCCAGATATCGTAGTCATGGTATGTAGCAATGGCAAGTACGATCCGGATGGACTTAAGCATAGGAACTAGAACAGGTTTCATCATTATCCACACCTGGTCAATGACGAGAACCTTTTGTAACTAGGCTTAGCTTTGAAAGTCTTAACTTTTCCATGTACACCAAGTAATCATCTCCAGATATACTTTCTCCTGATGGGGATTTAACCCTTCAGATAAAGCAACCAAAGTCCATACTTTGTTGGTGTATATGGATTCCATCTCAGATCGCTTAGCATCCAGCCATTCTCACAGAGTCCCCACTCCTGATGGCCTGCTCGAAACTAGTTGGGTCATCATCTCATGATGCAATCCTTGCTCCCACTGTCATAGAGAAAACCGAAGTATCTCTCAGGTGGGTGAGGAACCCTACCAGATCGGCAGAGAGGCTGAGGTTCGTTGGAAACTATTGAATTCTCCGGGTTTACCAAATCATCTGCTGCAGTTTGTATAGCTGGAACTCCTTCCAGTTCTACCCCATGACCAATAATTTCTTCACAAGAAATTCCCTTTCTCAAAGGTTGCATGCTGAGAAACAAAACACCTTTTGCTCCTCTGTGTGGTACAAGATATTCCCTTGTGAATGCTCGGAATATCCAACAAAATTCCACAGATCTGATCTTGCCTCGAGCTTATCCGGATTTTTCTTTTAGACATAGGCCGGACAACCCCAAATCTTAACATCCTTAAGAGATAAGCTCTTTCCATACCATATCACATATGGAGTGGTAGGCACCTGATTTGATTGGAACCCTATTCAATAGATATGCAGCTTCTCAAGTGCATAACCCCAGAAGGAAATAGGAAACTCAGTAGTACTCATCATAGAGCACACCATATCACATTGGGTGTGATCGCTCCGCCCCGATGCACCGACGTGTTGTGGTGTATACGGAGGAGTAATGCTGAGAGAGAATCTCATTCTCCTTTAGAATAGTCCAGGAATTCCATGCTCAAGTATTCTCCTCCCTGATCACATCATTGGACATAATACTTATACCCATTGTGGTTCTCTACTTCAAACTTACATTCTTTGAATTTCTCAAAAGGTTCATACTTGTGTTTCAATAGGAACACATGTGCGAATCTTAAGAGACCATCAGTGAATATAATAAAATACAAAGAACCAGTCCTGGCATATGTAGACAGGGGACTTACATACATCATCATATATCAATCCCAAGAGTTGACTAACTCTTTCTCTATTTCCGATTAACGGAGCTAAGGTCATCTTATCTTTGTGACATGACTGGCAAGTTTCACAAGATGTAAATTCAAACTGATTTAAATATGCATCTTAATGTAACTTAGCTAGTCGGGTCGTATTGATATGACCTAGTCTACAATGCCTCAAGAAGGATTCGTTCATTTCTGAACTCTTCCTCTTGTGTGTGTTTTGTACATTAAGAACTATAGTTTGATTTAGAACGTATTTGCTTTTAGATATCATGCCTGAACCGATCAACTTTTGATATAGGAAAATGTTCAAAACATTATCCAACAATACAAAATTATATCCTTCTTTACTAATAAAGAGACTGATATGATATTGTATATCAGGTTCGGTATCTAATAACATTCGTTCAGAATCAATGTATTTGGTAATACAGGGTGATAACTGCCAACAGACTTGGCTGCAACACTTGCAATATTTTTAACTCTTAAAACTTATCACCCTTTCTCAGTTCCCTACCTATCTGTAGCCCATATAAGAGATTACATTTGCGGGATCCTGATCCGGTATTTCATACCCAGGACATAAAGGATACTGAGAAACAGTTCTCTGTAATGAACACACCCGAAAAAGATGCATCATCATATACTTTCTTCGTTTGGACGGCACGGGAATTCTGGTAATCCCCTATTTTCTGCTCAGTCTCATAACAATTATAAGTTAGAGCGGGACCAACGTTCCTTAGCGCAGTATAACAAGAGGGTTTAGTCAATACATCCGTATTATTATCTTGATTAAGGCATGACATGGTCGCTAGCTGGAGAGAGAGAGAAAAGAAAAAACACAGCGTATGCTCTTGCAAGATTAGATTGGTTATTAATATATCTAATCAGGATGGCTTCCACTGTTTTAGTCAAATCTTCCTTCAAGCCCTAAAAGGAAAGACTAGCCGGGACTAATTACACCCTACAAGTTCGCCAATCTTTCAGCCAGGCCAGTACCGGTACTTTGAGGGAGGTTCCCCGTGCTTTCGCACAGACCTAATTAAAATAAACCTCGTTTTCCCAGGGGCGTAACTCCGTTGACACGTTTCTAGACAGCTACTTGATCGGCTAATTGTAATGTGTAAAACTCTCCCAGGAGTAACTCTTACTCGCAGTGGGTATCGGGATCCAACTATCTCATAGAAGGTATGCAATCTTATTGCAAATTTCAACACTTGAAATTCCCAAAAAAAATTTACCCCGAGCGATCTATGACCTTGACAAGGTCAACAAACCATAGACCGCAAGTCAAGTTCAACCCGTCATTTTCTGACTGAATTAAACCCACCCGCATGACCCTTGACAAGGTCAACAAGGTCACACGACTACCCTAACTCAATCGCATCATATGCTTATGCTGATAAACATAAATAGCTAACGTAAACTACGCCTTGACAAGGTCAACAAACACATCACGAATACTATGAAGTACTTATCCGAAATGACGGAGGGCTACGACAGGTTTTTATGAAAACCTTTTGCGTAATGAACTTGATATCGTTGTATAATCAAATGATTTAAAATGGAGTGTTTTTTAGGCTTTTGCTAGTTTCGCTAAAGAGGTCACTCCCGGTGAAGGGGTCGTTGGCTCTTTCCTTATCGAATAAGGTGCAGGATATTTCACAAATACCACTATGCAAAGCAAAAACTATAAAAGCAATCAAAAGGCAAACTGAGGGTTGTAGCATCTGCCAGTTATTGCTAAAGAGGCCACTCCCGGTGAAGGGATCTCGGCTCTTTCCTTATCGAATAAGGTGCTGGATGTTCTACAAGGAACACCGCTATGCAAAGCAACAACTAGAGCTGCCTGTTTTTGAAAATTCGATTCCACAACATCTTTAGGTTTCTTTTATTTCATTAATCACATTAATGAAGTCCCATCATATTAAGTTACCTAAACATCACAGATAAATACAACGTACGCTTATGCCATCCGCATTCGCCTCGATGTCCCCTCGTGCACCGTTAGGTTAGGTAAGTAACGGCAGAGCGGGGCAGTGCTAGCGCGGGTATAAAACATAAGCAACGTCTATATAATATCACATATACTATATCCTGTATCCATCTTAACATATCAAATGATCACATCACAGATATCGCAGCAGAAGAACAACATATGAAATATTGGATATACTAGGATTTCCGTGTTTTAAATTAAGCCTATATAAAACACGGATTCCACGGTCATGATGAATAGCCAATCCCACACCCTTGACCCCTACGAAAGCGGCAAGCAGCCCTACCAATTCTAGAGTTAGGAGACCCGGTCTCGACTCCTCGAGATGGTCTCCCACTGGACTCTAGAACCCGGTTACTTGTGCTCCCCGCCTTGGGTCTATCCTAATGCGGAAAAGTAAATAATATACAATGGTGACAACATCCTCAACCCGGAAGTGCCCCAATAAAAGAATGTTACATACAATGAATTTTACATGAATGAAAATGATAAACTCTCATCTCACATAAAACCCCCGGCTATTCAAACACGACGATCCAATATAACATATCACAGCAACACATAACATCACATGTCATCAACGTAAGTAAATATGCGTATTCCAATTGTCGTTGACATATAGCACCGAAACCGGCGATACACCACATATTACACTTACGGTCGCAGAAAAGAAAGTGAAAACTACAACAGTTGGAATCCGCAACCACCTTAGACATCGCATGCCTAACCAAATGAATTCCTTAGACATCACATGCCTAACAATTATAAACCCCGTATTTTAGTCTCAATCTCGAAAACACTTTTCAATATCTTGTCGGGCAATTCAGCAAGATTCCCGACATCCTGGTCGAATGCTCGTCGGAAACTTTAGTAGACGGCCGCACCCCCCGATACCGTCGACGAAGTGCACTAAGGCGGAACACCGCTGCCGCGAGCACCAGAACGGATGCTTTTGGCGATGGGGTTCGCCTACAGTCACTTGGTCGGGGCTATGGGGCGTGGCTATCTATTAAGTTTACCAGGCGAGTATCCGCGTACTCTACGTGATTGCGACGGACTGTTGATCGCATAAAAATCCCGTGGCAACCGATCAAAATGAAACTAAACTGCTAGATTTATAACATTCAAATTAGTTATCTCATAACTACATGTGGATTCCAAATATTGTATCCCATCACATAATATCCGGACAACGATAAACTTTTCGATCGATTTATCAAAGTCCCACAATTTCCCAACAGCTCAACACTTGAGCACTGTTTTAATAATTCCCAGAAGATACCACAGTATCTATGAACCAGCCGTAGAAGGGTCAAACCAACGCCTCACATGTGAAACGCTAAACTACCACAAACCCTAGGGTTCAAGTGGTGGTTTTGACGGCCACATAATCGAGTTAAGGTTTACGTTCTTCTAGAGGGTCCAAAGAATCACTTGCAGGTTTTTCCGAGCACGTTAAACTTGGAAAAATGGGTTTTTAACATTCGATCGAACCTTTTAACTTCGTCTGGAGAATACGTGAAACACCCAAAATAATGTTAAAACTACGAATACGAAACACTCCGAATTGTTTATAGTGTAAAATTACATCACATGCAAAATTAGCAAAAACAAACAACACCTGAAACATCAAAACCAAGTCACTGGAACACAGGTAAAATTTCAGGGGGTGTGCTCGGATTGGGCCGATATGGCACCTATGGTGGCCAGCCACTTTTACAAGAAACCCCCTGAAATTTTTACAGTGTTCATGATATATCATATACATCACTCTGTACTTTTTTGAAAATATTTTTGACAACTTTTGAAATCGACAGAAACTAAGATTTTCTGTTTCAAGTTTCAGAGTTTTTCGGTTTCGTAATTCAAACAAATTCCGTATTTATTTCTAGCATGGCTCTGATACCACTGAAAGATTACCCAAGGCGGCAGCAAGGTTTCGGGAGGTATCGTCCATGCTAAATTAAAATTTTGCCGATTTAGATAACCCTAACATAGATCGTCTTCTAGAAATATACGGAAAGATATATGCAAACACTTTGTAGAAGTAAAGAGAGCAAGGAATACAACCTTTGTAGACCGGTCCTTCACTTCATATAGCTCCGTGTAGTAGTCCCCTACGCTGCGATCTCAAGCTCCGGATTCTAGAGAGGCTCCGTGGAAGAAACGAACGTGCTTTCTTCGAAGACTTCGAGGCCGAAGATGATCTACGTCGGGGAGACACTAATTCAAGCTATTCCTTCACTAGGTCATGAACTTTGTGATGAGAACACCTTATACTACATGGCAAGTAGTAGAGGATGATGAAGTAGGAAGTGGGCTCACGTTAGAATTAATTTTCTCACACTTTTTCTCATAACACCATTAGAACTAGAAAGCTTTTTCATGGAGCTTGATGAAGAAGAAGAAGAAAGAATAAATCATCATATGAATTAATTCCATCAAAAATGTAACCATGGGTGAGTTAAGCTATCATGCTTAACTCATGTAGAGAATTGACCAAGGTATGAGGTTAAGGGTTGGGTTAAAGAATATCAAGAGAAATGACAAAAGAGTGGACTTTGTCAAAGTTTCTACAAGCTTCTTCAAGCTTGATAACTTTGACTAAGTTTAACTCTTTTGTTAATTCTTAAGATAATAAACAAACCCTAACTTAACCCTAATCATAGTATAAGTCTCATACACCCATCTTGCATGTATCATCAACCATGACACAATGCATGTACACAAACATACATATCACATATGTACAATGTGCACACAATGTGAGAAAACAAATCATATGTGAGCTAATACTAGTTAATGTAATATAATATATCAAATATATAATTATACATTAAATTATTAAATCAACTCTTGATTTAATAATCCGGCTATAACCGATTAATATCATGTGTAACAACTTATCGAATCAATACTTGATCCGATAACCCGGCTATATCGCATACAACCGATCAATGTCACGAATCGTGAGAATAGAATACGGTATCTCATATCGTATCAATCTCGGTCCCGCACATATCACATATGTGCTCCTACTCCATTTCGCTTGAGCCAGGAAATCCCTGTGTAGGACTCTAAAGACTCGTCAATACGCCGCAGTAGCTGATGATCATATCAAACACCCACAAGCCGCAAGCGGTCTGCTAAAAGTAACGGCCACCCGGGTATTGAGCGATCAGAAGACCAACAAGCAAGCATGCTAGTACTCCTGCGAATCCAATCAGTAACACTACTGTACAGTCCGGTCTCATCGTCCGATATATCGCATATCACGTCTAGGGGTGGTAAACGTCAGACCCCAGTAACTCGATAAGTCGTGTCGATATGAGGCTCATAACGGGTCGAGAAACTACTGATAACAGTTACCAGTATATCTCTAAAGCTGCCTTGGCTAAGGACTTCTTGTTATAGCCAATCGAACACAGTGCAACATCAACTCCCTATACCGGGAGAGACGAAACCCCTCCTATCGCTCATTGCCTCCATGTGATTCGATACTGTACCTAAAAGCCACCGTTTTCCACGCCCTCTTGGACATGGTATGATGGAAATCAAAGCACAGTGGGAATCACACAAGACTCTACGACGATCTCGGGTCTACAGACTAACCTGTACCAGTGTCACCAGAGAACTGCCATATGACGTCAGGTATAATACCATCTGGGAGTTCTCGGCGAGTCCGTCTAGTGTACCCAGTCTCCACTGAGCACCCGTATACTATCTCTGCTGTTAAACACCAATGGATATGGGATCATCCATCGCCCATCTGTATTGGTCGAGAAGCTATACGCTAGTCTACTTTGGTATATCGATGCCCTGTCTCGATACACCTACGACTAGGAACATTTGAAGGATATACTTAACGACTACACTATCCCCACTAGTATGATCTGCATCATAGTCCTGGTAGTCAAGTACTCATACTAAAGGCTTTATTAACATGTAACCCAGAGAAAATAAGTGTACATGTTAAGAGAAAGAGCAACCAGATAGCATACTATCATGTCGAGCAAGAAAGTCCTCCCTATATATGTCCAAGCATCCACTACAATATACATCGTATGTACAGTAATGGCCTCTAGGGCATACATATAACTAACATCTGTAACCGTCAGAACCTCCACTAAACCTTAGGGTTTGTGGTGGTTCAGCGGTGCCACAGGTGAGGCATTGGTTGAACCTTCTACGGCTGGTTCATAGGAGCTGTGGCATGTTCTGGGACCTTTTGAACTCTGCTCAAGTGTTGAGCTCTTTGGGAAATTTTTGGTGTTTATTGATTCGATTAGAATGTTTAACATCGTCTAGCTTTTTGTGGAATGTGATACAATATTTGGAATTCATATTGTTAGGCATGAAATGCGAAGTATGTGATATTTCGGCTTTATG
The DNA here is from genome assembly GCA_030015575.1 of Agapanthus africanus. Lineage (NCBI taxonomy): Eukaryota > Viridiplantae > Streptophyta > Magnoliopsida > Asparagales > Amaryllidaceae > Agapanthus > Agapanthus africanus. The sequence goes on from CM057341.1 coordinate 393,034,963, forward strand.
ATGTCTAAAGTGATTGCGAATTCCAAATGTTGTAGTTTGACATTTTCTTTTCTGCGACCGTGAGTGTAATATATGGTGTATCGCTGGTTTCGTTGCTATATGTCAACGACAATTGGGATACGCATATTTACTTACATTGATGACATGTGATATTATGTGTTGCTGTGATATGTTATATTGGATCGTTGCTTTTGAATACCCGGGGGTTTTATGTGAGATGAGAGTTTTTATTTCCATTCATGTAAAATTCATTATATGTAATATTCTTTTATTGGGGCACTTCCGGGTTGAGGATGATATCACCATTATATATTATTTACTTTTCCGCATTAGGATAGACCTAAGGAGGAGAGCATAAGTAACCGGCTTTTAGGGTCCAGTGGGAGGCCATCTCGAGGAGTCGAGACCGGGTCTCCTAACCTTAGAATTGGGAGGGTTACTTGCCGCTCTCGCAGGGGTCTAGGATGTAGGTATGGTGTAACATTTGGAAAATTTAAAAATAAATAAAATTAATTAACTAAACATTAAAATGTTAAATTAAAAAGTTATTAAAACCAAATAATACATTTTCATAAGTATTATGTGAAACTAATTAAATTAATGTTTTAGTGTGTAATATTAATAAATTACAAGGGTTTTAGTGTGAAATTTAGCTTCATTTTAATTAGAATAGTGTTATATAATAACACATGTAGTGAAGGGTCTTTGTGTAAAAATTTAGGAAATTGTGCAAACTAAGAAATGTAGAGGGTGTAAGTGAAAAAGGGGTAGAAAATGTTTTACCTCAGAATTTATCATAAGTCAACACCATTTGGAGTAATAAGGCATGACACATCCAACTTACAAGCACAATTCATGCAAAACACCTCCACCTTGCATGGAAGCCCCTCTATCCTTTAGTTGACACTACCTACTTCCTTAATTCTGTTATCCTTAAGTTATATCAAAACTAATTCAGTAAATATATTAATGCAACTGAGCTAAGTGGAGTGAAAGAAAAGGAAAAACTTAACACTCCAAAGTAAATAAGAAAAGAGAGAAGGGAAGAAGAACTAGGCTAAGGATTTCACTATCAAGCTAGGAACTAGGAGCTTGTGCATCTTGGAGGGAGATCTTCCAGCAATCCTTTGTAGGTAATATCTTTAAACATTTTAGGATTTAGTTTAGTAACTGGTGTAATTTAGAAATCGAATATCGATAATATTGTATTTTTGGTAAAACTTAGCTCTGTATTAATCTACTATGACTTAAGTAATAAATAACTTAACCAATCAACGCCTAAATATTGTATGTTGGACCTAGAACAAACCCTAGGAGTACGAACTCATGAGCTCGGATTTTGGCAGGCGAGTCATAGGCCAAATCCGGCGTTGCCAGATTTTTGTTTGAATTGGGTGTTGGGGGTTTTTGGGTAGGTCTCTATGTAAATTTTAGGAGTTTTGGTATTGTTTAAATAAGTTAATTTAACTGTATATAAAATCTGGGAACTAATATCTGAAAGGGGATAAAAAATTTAGAAATACAACACGGTTAATTCGTAACGCGTTTAGATTTTCTGTTGCAAACAGCGAGGGGTTAAAATCTAATTATTATAAGGGTTTGATAGTTCAAAATAGTCGTATGTAATAAAATTAGTATGTAAGAACTTATATTTTCATATTTGCCATATCGAAGTTAGCCGTTTCTTATTCAAATTAATGTCGATAATAGATTCGAGTGCGGGAACTTCGGAGGCCGCAAGGAAGGAAAAATGATTGGTGATCTGAGTTGATTGGATGTATTCCGGTGAGTAGACTAAATATCTACCGGGGGATCTTGTAAAGATGGCGTGATACGCACGTAGTTTTATTTAAATAGAAATTAGGCTTTTGTATGTTAATTTGATCATATGCATTCATATATATAAGTATACATCGCCATGTTAATAGTTGTTAGAACACTGCACCATTATCGACGAGTTATGCCGCACGTGCACATAATTACATGTTACACTACACCTCGTCGATATTAACATGTCACTTTTACACTTAGTAATTATCCTGTTAAATATGATTTTATCATACCTTAAAAATCAATACTAATAATCATTTGCATAAATGACCTCTTGTTTCATATTCTAATGTTAGAAGTTGATATAAGTGGCATTTGTATTTTTGAGGATTTGTGGGTTTAAGTTTTCATATACTATTGTGTAAAATCAGTGATTCTTCATATTGATGTGAGATGTCCGCCATGAGATGTCGTTTTTATGATTTGATTTTATTCCGGGCCGAGTGGGGGAGCTATACGGTCGCGGATTTTTACGTTATCCAGACTGAGTGGGAGAGCTATACAGTCGGATTCATGGTGGACCCGGTCGAGACCGAGGGACAGGAAAGCCGCATTTGAGGCGAGGAGCCTAGCGAGGATACTCGATACCGGAGATAGTTGTGAAACACGGCGGATATCTAGATGATACCGACAAGTGTTATTGATTGCAAGATCGTTCGAGGAACGGCACCTGAGGGAAATAGAAGATTTGTGTCGATATTGGACACGGAAAGATGAACTTGATTTGGAAATAAGTGATGAGATTTCATTCTTGATTTATATGATTATTAGTATAAATTCAAGATTTCACATGCTATCATGCATCATACTTATCCTTATTGCAATTAGTTATAGTTTGTCATATTTACATTATCAGCCGTTATATGTTAGTTTTATTCACTGAGTTGGAAACTCACCCCCGTTGTGCCACAGTTCCTTGCAGGAGTAGAGTGGACGGTTAGCAGCAGTGCAGATCCACTTATCAGCTTTTATCGCATCTTTTTCTAGGTGGGTTATATATATAGTAACCTTCTCTTTTGGTATTGTATATTGAATCTAGAATATCTCCATCAGACCCTGTATTATGACTTAGAACGAGAGGTGTTTGTATGTATATTTTTTGACAGATGAGATCGTTTAGTCATGTTAAATGATATTCCTTTTTCTTATATTTGATATTTTTATTGATGTCGTATAAAATTTTGCATTAATTTCTGCTGTTGGCGTTGTTGCTCCCAACTAGGGATGCAATCAAATTAAACACGTTATAATTGCTTTTATTATAAATTTAATAGTGAATTACTGTTAAGATCTTAATTACTTGAAACTATAATTTTTACTTTAAAACAAAATTTTTTTTAAATTCCGCAAAAAGGTTTTTTTGATCTTGTTTTTTGGCTTACTTGGATTGTGTAAAAATCTTTAGATATTATACAATCTAAGTGCCGGTAACATCCAAACTATGGGTCGTGACAAAGTTGGTATCAGAGCATAGGATTAACCTTAAGGAATCGAGTAGTGAATTGGAGTTAGTAGGCTTAAGTGTCGTTATTTAGGATGACCTTGGTTTGATGGTGTAGGTGATTCAGGATGAGTAGAGTACCGTACATATGTTCCGCGGCATATTTACGCTACAATACTCAGCCTAAGTAACCTTAGGAGATGTTTGTTCGTACTTCTTTCCTTGATTCCATGTATCTTATGATTCGATTGCAATGTCCTTATCAATCCTGTTTTTTACTCCAACCACAATGTCATTAACGACTACGGGGACTCAGAGTACTGTAAGTCAATGTACTACACCCCACGACTTGCGGGGAGGAGGAAAAATGAAAAAAGATCTTGTTCTTTCCGTAAACAACGACTAACCGAAGAATCTTTGCTAAACTATAACTAACAAGAAACATAGAAGTTGTTAACTACTATGAGAAGTGATTATACCTAATGAACCGTGTCCTTCGTCTTTTCGTTCTCCACCTCCTCTCCGGCCTTCTCTATGTAGTAGATGATCCACCCGAGAGCTTTACTCCAAGCTTCACCTCTAAACTTGAGGTAACTAGATTTCTTTAGTTGCTAATTAAAGTACCTAGATGATACCTAGATGATATAGAGAAGGGTTATGGATTAATTAGTCTATTCTAATCCTTGGTCTCAACACATGAGTGGTAGGATTAGGGTTTGAAGATAGAGTGAGCTTGAGGAGAGAGAAGGTGAGCATGAGAATGAGAAGAGATAATGAACTCATTTGAATATATGAAGCATAATGTTTTATGAAATAAATAATATAAATCATTTAACAACCATGCTTCATTGATTCAAATGAGTGATTCATCTCATGAGTCATTAGATCAATAAATGATGCATTAACTCCATGGATGAATCACACAAATGAGTCACTAAATCAATAAATGCAAATGCCACCTTAACCCCCAAGTCACCATCCTTCTAGAAGCTTCTCGCGAAATTACGAGAATGCCCCTCCTATCCGTGAAAACACGGAAAAACTTTAGACTGTATAAATCCAATAATCCGATACTAGAATCTGGCTTAAACCAAAGCCGGCTAGTAAAAACTGTCCGAATGTCGTACGTGCGTAAACACACGTATGCGTCCGAACCCTTGTCGTAAAACCATACGACCTCTATATCGTTTCGCCTGGAGCAGGGAAACTCTCTGTGTGGGACTCTAAAGACTCGACTACTACGCTGGCAGTGGGTTTAACCATAGACCGCAAGCAGCACTAGCTTTACGTAACGATCCCCAGGTAGATTTCGATAAGAAGGCCGATGAGGAAACCCATCCGAACTCCTACTGAGCCTGATGTGACATTCTCCGTACAGTCTGGTCTGTTCGTCTAAGACTATCGCATATCGGGCCTAGGGGGGCGGCAAGCGTCAGTCCCCTAATAGCGGTATAAGTCGTGTCGGAGTGAAGCCCATTACACCTTGAGAAACTACTGGAACCTACCAGTAAATCTCGCTTGCCCTTGCCAGGGACTTTGCGTAATGGCTCTCTGACACAGCGCGATACCAACACCCAATAACGGGAGAGACGAATCCTGTCTAACCGCCACTGCCTCCAAGTGCTCGGGACTGCATCCAACTGCTACCTGTTTGCATGACCCCTTTGAGCCCTAGTAGGGTAGCAATCTAAGAACAGCGGGACACACTCGAAGCGAAGTAGCAGTGTCAAGTATGCGGACTATGCTGTACTCTTGTAACCTGGGAACTGTTAACTGACGACGGGTATAATACCAACCAACAGTTCCCTGCGATTCCTGTCCGGTGTACCTGTAACCTAACGAGAACCTGTATACTATCTCCAGTACGACGTACTGACGGCTGTGGGACAGACCATCTCCCCAACTGGGATGAGAAGCGTACACACTAGTCTACTCCGGAGTATCGATGCCCTGTCTCGATAATCCTATCACTAGGGACCTGAAAAAGGATGTGCTTATAGACTACCCATCCCCCACTAATGTGACTGCCATCACAACGCTGGTAGTCAAGCAAGATCCTAAGAGCTCTATCAAAACGTATACTCACATATTAAGATAGATAAAACCAAGTAGCATACTACCATGTTTAGCAAGACTGTTATATAACTGTGAATATCCCAAGCTTCCATTAAGTAATACACAAGCTAGTATGATACAATAATGGCCCCTAGGGCATATACACTAACAATCTCCCACTTGCACTAGGGCCATGTACTGGCATATCGAAGAACGATGATCTCGAGTAGCCTCTTGAACTGAATCTGAGGTAGGGCCTTTGTGAATGGATCAGCAATATTCTCTTCAGTAGCAACTCTCCGGACCTCGATCTCCCGGCGATCTATGATCTTCCTGATCAGGTGATACTGCCTTAAGATGTGTCTGGACTTCTGATGGGACCTTGGTTCCTTCGCTAAAGCTATAGCTCCGTTTTTGTCGCAATACAGAGGTATTGGATCAACTATGGTAGGAACCACCTGAAGTTCTGTTAGGAACTTCTTCATCCAGACCGCTTCTTTTGCGGCATCGCAAGCAGCAATATACTCCGCTTCCATAGTCGAGTCAGCAACGGTGTCCTGCTTGGAACTCTTCCAGCACACCGCCCCTCCATTGAGGGTAAAGACATAACCAGACATGGACTTCGAATCGTCCTTATCACTCTGGAAGCCGGAATCAGCAAAGGCTTCCATCTTGAGGTCTTTTCCGCCGTAAACCAAGAACATCTCCTTAGTCCTTCTCAGGTACTTGAGAATGTTCTTTACTGCTATCCAGTGCTTCTCCCCTGGGTCTGACTGATACCGGCTTACCACGCTGAGTGCGTAAGCTACATCTGGTCTGGTGCACAACATCGCATACATTATAGAGCCTACCGCAGAAGCGTAGGGTATAATGGACATGCGTTCCCTTTCCAAATCAGTCTTGGGAGACATCTCTTTGGATAGGGTGATTCCGTGACAAGCCGGTAGATTACCGCGCTTAGAATCTTCCATACTGAATCTTTTCAGTATAGTGTTGATATACCTTGACTGCGAAAGTCCCAACATTCTCTTGGATCTATCACGATAGATCCGGATCCCCAGAATGTAAGAGGCATCACCCAGGTCTTTCATGGAGAACCTGTGTGACAAGAATCCTTTGACAGATTGTAGCATAAGAATGTCATTTCCTATCAATAGAATGTCATCCACGTACAATACGAGAAGTACGACAGTTCGTGCTACAACTTTACTATATATACATGGTTCATCTGGATTTTTGATAAAGTCATATTCTTTGACCGTTTCATCAAAACAGATATTCAAACTCTGTGATGCCTACTTTAGTCCATAAATGGACTTAAGCAACTTGCATACTTTCCCGCTGCTCCACTCTGATTGAAACCCTCTGGCTGATCCATATAGACGCACTCTTCTAAATTACCATTCAGAAAAGCCGTCTTTACGTCCATCTGCCAGATTTCATAATCATGGAAGGCAGCAATAGCAAGAAGGACCCGAATGGATTTGAGCATAGCCACTGGGGAAAAAGTTTCGTCATAGTCCAAACCAGGTCTTTGACGAAAACCCTTTACAACAAGTCTAGCCTTATAGGTTTCCACCTGTCCATCTACACCAATCTTTTTCTTGAAGATCCATTTGCATCCAATGGGTTTTACCCCATCTGGAGCAAAGTCCAAAGTCCATACTTTGTTGGTGTACATGGACTTCATTTCGGTCCGCATTGCATCTAGCCATCGTACCGAGTCGCCGCTCTGGATGGCCTGCTAGAAGCTAGTTGGTTCATCATCATCAATGACGCAATCCTCTTTATCCCGATCTATGAGAAAACCGTAGTATCTCTCAGGCGGATGAGACGGCCTACTACTCCTGCGGAGGGGTGCGGTAATGTCCTGTTTTTCTTGAACTACTGGTTCTACCAAACTTTCAGTAGTAGTTTGTGGTTCTGGAATTTCTTCCAGTTCTATTTCGCTCCCACTTGTTTTCTTTTCTAAAAACTGGTGTTCTAGAAAATGGGCATTACGAGAAACAAAAACCTTTTGTTCCTCTGCGTAATAGAATAGATACCCCCTGGAGTTCTTTGGATATCCTACAAACTTACATAGTACCGATCGTGCCTCGAGCTTGTCCACATGCTGCTTTTTAACAAAAGCTGGACATCCCCATATCTTCATGTACTGAAGATGGGGTTTCTTCCCACTCCACATCTGATATGGAGTGGTAGGCACAGTCTTGGTAGGAACCATGTTCAAAATATATGCCGCTGATTCTAGCGCATAACCCCAGAAAGATCGCGGTAACTCAGCATTACTCATCATGGAACATACCATATCCAATAGGGTTCGATTCCGTCTCTCCGATACACCGTTATGCTGTGGAGTGTATGGAGGAGTAAGCTGAGAGAGAATTCCTTTCTCTTTTAGGTAACCTAGGAACTCGGCACTTAAGTATTCACCACCTCGATCAGATCTTAGTGTCTTGATATTTTTGCCGGTTTGGTTTTCTACTTCATTCTTATACTCCTGGAATTTCTCAAAAGGCTCGGATTTATGTTTCATCAGATAAATGAATCCGTACCTAGAGTAATCATCCGTAAAAGTAATGAAATAGGAAAAACCACCTTTTGCATGTGTAGACATTGTGTTAGTTGTATGTATGCCCTAGAGGCCAGTATTGTACAGATGATGTATATTATATTGGACGCTTGGACATATATAGAGAGGACTTTCTTGCTCGATATGATAGTATGCTATCTGGTTGCAGTTTACTTTAATATGTGTACTTGTCTCTTTATACTGTCTTATCGTTACATGTTGGTAAAGCCTTTAGGATGTGTACTTGACTACCTGGACTATGATGCGGATCATACTAGTGGGGACATTGTAGTCCATAAGTACATCCTTCAAGGTCCCTAGTCGTGGGTGTATCAAGACGGGGCATCGATATACCAGTGTAGACTAGCGTATACGCTTCTCGACCCATGAGATGGGCGATGGATGGTCCCATATCCATTGGTGTTTGACATCAGAGATGGTATACGGGTGCTCAGTGGAGACTGGGTACACTGGACGGACTCGCCGAGAACTCCCAGATGGTATTATACCTCACGTCAGATGGCAGTTCTCTGGTGACACTTGTGCTGGTTAGTCAGTAGACCCGAGATCGTCATAGAGTCTTGTGTGATTCCCACTGTGCTTTGATTTCCACCTTACCACGTCCATGAGGGCGTGCAAAACGGTGGTTTTTGGGTACAGTCCCGAGTCACATGGAGGCAATGAGCGATAGGAGGGGTTTCGTCTCTCCCAGTATTGGGGGTTGATGTTGCGCTGTGCTCGATTGGCCGTAACAGGGAAGTCCCTGGCCAGGGCTGATTTAGAGATTTACTGGTAAGTGTTACCAGTAGTTTCTCGACCCATTATGAGCCTCACATCGGCACGACTTATCGGTTATTGGGGTCTGACGTTTACCACCCCTAGACTTGATATGCGACATATCAGATGAGGAGACCGGACTGTACGGGAAGTGTTACCGGCAGGCTTTTACAGGAGTTGGAGCGGGCTTGCTTGCTGATCTTCTGATCGCTCAATACCCGGGTAGCCGTTACGTCTAGCTAGTACCGCTGACGGCTTGTGGGTGTTTGGTGTGATCATCACCTACTGCCGGCGTATTGGCGAGTCTTTAGAGTCCTATACAGAGGTTTTACTGGCTCAGGCAAAACGAAATAGGAGCGCATATGTGATATGTGCGAGACCGAGAATAATGCGTGTATGTGATACCGTATTCTATTCTCGCGACTTTTTGTATCGGTCGGTTATATATGATATAGCCGGGTTATCGAATCAAGTGTTGATTCGATAAGTCGATACAATGGATGTTAGCCGGTTATATGAGACATGACTGGATTATTAAGTCAAATGTTGATTTAATAATTAAGTGTATAATTGTATATTAGATATACTAATTTACATTTACTAACACTTGTTCACTTTAGGGTTTTTCTCACATGTACACTACTTTAACATATATATATGATATATGTTAAAATGTGTTATCTTATTGTATCATGGTTGATGATACAACATTCATGTGTGTATGAGACATACACCGTTCTATGTATTATGGTGGGTTATGATTATTTAAGATAATTACAAAATTAGTGGAATTTTGGAATGAGCATGAAGCTTGTAGAAGCTTACTTTGCTCTCACAAAGTCTACTAGCTTTGTCTTTACTTTAGATTCCTTTTAACCCAACCATAATCAATTAGCTATGGTTATGGCTCTACAAGGGTTAGTATATGATACTCACTCACCATGGTTACCCTTCTCACTTGATCATTATCCTCATCTCTTTCATTTCTTCTTCTTCTTCATTGCTAAAAAGAAAAAGAAAACTAGGGTTTGATCAAAAGTGAGAAAGATTGTGAGAAACAAAATTCTAAAAAGAACCCACTTCCTACTTCTCCATCCTCTACTAGACTAGCACTTTAGTTTAGGGTGTTTACTTCACTAATTCTCTAGTTAGTGAAGTAGGAGCTTGAGTCGGAATTCCCTCGACGTAGATCATCTTCGGCCTCGGAGACTTCAAGCAAGGTCGCAACCTTCGCGTCGTGAAGCCATGCAAGAGCCCGGGAGAACCTTGATCGCAGTGAAGGGACTTCAACAAGGAGCAAATGAAGAGGAGGACCGATCTACAAAGGTTGTATTTCGTGTTCCCTTTAGAGTAAAGTTGTTTACTTGCCTTTAGATTCGCCTAAACTCTAGTATACGATCTTGCTTAGGGTTATTCGGCATATAAAATTTTAATTTTGGCATGGTCGATGCCTTGTAGAGCCTTGTTAGTGTGCCAAGTAACCCTACACATTGGAACACATACATCGCTGTGTATGAGTCCTACGAGCTCGCTCGCTCTTACTCCATGTCCAGTGAATGGAGTCTTTGTCATCTTTCCATTGAGACATGATTCATAAGTAGCATAAGTTTGATATTCGAACGAGTCCAAATATCCTTCTCTATGTAACCTAGTTAACCTTATCTCATTGATGTGACCCAGTCTACAATGCCATTAGAAAGCCTTATTTAAATATGGAGACTTTCTTTTTAGTGTGTTCTGGACATTGAAAATCTGTAGTTGGTTTAAGACATATATACCGTTATCCAGTGTACCGGATCCAATCAAACTATGATTAAGGTGGATGTTAACAACATCACTTACAAACGTGAAATCATAACCATTATTTGATAACAAGAAAACTGATATGATATTACACGTTAAGCTAGGTACACAAAAACAGTTATGTAAAACCAAAATGTGTCCACTTGTCAATCCCAGGTGATAATCCCCGACGGACACAGCTCCCACGCTAGCTCCGTTAGCAACCTTTAGGGTCATATCACCTTCCTTCAGCACCCTACGGTTTCTCAGTGCCTGCAATGAATTTCATATATGAGATCTTGATCCGGTATCCAATACCCAGGAAGTAGAGTTGATTGACAGACAATTCTCAATTACAAACACACCTGGAGTCGAAGCCACAGCTTGCTTAGGTTCCTGGTTCTTGGCGTTCCACGCCTTGCAGTCTTTCTTCCAGTGCCCTTTCCTATGACCGTAGAAGCACTCATCCTGGGCCACTACTGGCACCGCAATCTTTTTCTTTCCCTTCGCTCCCACCTTACTAACACCTCCTCTAGGTTTGGTGGCGGCCTTCTTCTTCCTTCTTTTCGCCCTAGCCTTAGACGTGGAAGAAGAAGCACCGCTAACAAACATAGCGGGTGTTTCCTTTGCCTTCTGCAAGGTGCCCTCTGCACTTCTCAACATGTTAAGGAGTTATGAAAGTTCAACTTCTTTTCTTTGAATGTTGAAGTTCAGAATAAACTGGGCGTAGGTGAAAGGGAGGGACTGGAGAATAAGGTCTGTATAGAGCTCATTATCCAAAGTCGTCCCAAGGTCTATGAGCTCTTCAATATAGCCAATCATCTTTAGGACATGTTCTCCTACCGATGATCCGACGGCCAACCTCGCCTGAAATAGCTTCTTTGAGGTCTCGTATCTTGCTATACGAGATTGCTCTCCATACAGCTCTTTTGTATGGAGAAATATGGATTCAAGATCCATATCCTCGTGCCTCCTCTGATGTTCATTGTTCATCGAGGCAAGCACGATGCACTTGGCCTTCGCGCAATCTATCTCCCAGGTTTTGCAGATTTCCTTATCTGCATTACTGGATTTGGGACCTGGGACTTCAGGTGCCTTAGTGGTGAGGACATACCCCAACTTGTCATAGGTCAAAGCCATTTTGACATTCCGTACCCAATTTTTATAGTTTGGCCCTCTTAGTATATTTTTTTCTAAAAGTAACTTAAGTCCAGTCATTTTCAGGGTCGCTGCAAGTAGGAGAGAGAGAAGAAACACTTTAGCATGATGCTCTTGCAAGTTTAGAGTGGTTTTTAATTTATCTAAACTAGATGGCTCCCACTGTTTTTCGAATCCCTCCTCAAACCAAAAAAGTAAGAACTCGCCAGGACTATTCTCACCGTACAATACTTGCTTAACCGTTCAGCCAGGCCAGTGTCGATACTTCGAGGGAGGTTTTCCAACGCTTTCGCGAAGTTCCTTAATTAAATAACCTCTTTTCTCTGGGGGCGTAACCCCGCTTACACCTTTCTCGACACCTACTTGGTTTATAGCATTGATCGTTAAGTGACGAATCTCCTGATGCGTAACATATACTCACAGTAGGATCGGGATCCAAATATCATCGTAGGATAATGTTGAAGGAATCCTACCAACATTCATCAAACTTCAAATGGTATGCATTTCTTTGCAAATTTCAGTTTCTTTAGAAATTCCCGATATAAATTTTTTCCCCATGCTCTTATGACCTTGGCGTTAGGTCAAAATGTCATAAGTCACATGTCAAATTCTACCCATCATTATCTTGTTAATTTGAACCTATCCGTATATATCCTTGACGTTCGGCCAAAATGATAATACGACTATCCCAAACTAACTCATCTATCTATGCAACAAATGAATACCCAGCAGCTACCAAACACTATGCCTTGGCGTTAGGTCAAAATACATAGCTTGAATACTACTGAATACTCAATTGAAATGACGGAGGGCTACGAATGGTTTTGGCGAAACCGTGAACGTAGTGAACTTGATATAACCGAAGGAACCTGATAGCTTTTTAAAAGGAGTGGTTAAAGCTCCGCAATTAAAAATATTTTCTGTTTTAAAATTTACCGAGTGGTTTCTTTTAAATTGTTCCAACGATTAAACTTTGGTTTATTTTTCTTCGCATTAATAATAATGCGTCCCATCATTAACCTATCATTGCAGAAAACAACAAAAATACAACGTCCTCTTATGCCATCCGCATTCGCCACTGGGTCCCGTCATCACCCGTTAGGTTACTTAACTAACGGTAGAGCGGGAGCTGGGCTAGCGCGGGTGTAAAACATAAGTGACGTCTAAATAGCTATCATATATAGATATTGTACATTCGTCAGACGCAATAATAGGCATTCCAGATCACAGATGAACATTATTGGATATGCAAGCAATCCGCGTTTCTTTTTAGCCTACAATGAAAGACGGATTACACAGTTGTGATAAATAGCCATTACCCCACCCTAGACCCCTACGGGTACGGCAAAGTACCCGCCAAGTACCCGAAGTGAAGCGGTCTCCCTCAACAACGTGAGTAGGCCACTAAACACTTTAAAGTACCCGGTAGTTTGTGCACCCCACCTTGGGTCTATCCTAGGAGCAAAAACAGTAAAATGAAATAATACAACGGTGGCTACAACCGCAACCTGGATGTGCCCCGCAAAATAATATTACAACATATTACAATTACATTGAATGAAAGAATATAACAACCCATCACAAACCCCGGCTAATCATCACAACAATCCAATACAATTCATAACCACAAACAGTAAAATCCATTATAGAAATATGCAACCCCCTGCTAACCGACATACTAGCAGTTAGGGGAGGTTTACGAACACATTATACAGTTCACAGATATAATATAATTAGCAAACATCGTATAATTTCGATCGAGCAAACACATCAGATTCTACTCTAAAACTTCTCTGTGCACCTGAGACTTGAGCAGAAAATAAACATTCCAGAAAAGGCAAAAACATCACAGAAGAGCCACTGGAAAAACTTGGGCTGAATCGGCTCCAACTCGGCCGCAGATCCGCGGCGGATCGGTGGGATCGGCCGCGGATTCGCGGCGGATCGGTGGGATCGGCCGCGGTTCCGCGGCTGTTTGGCCGATTCATGAACCCAATTTTTTTCAGTCTTCTTATATTTCTCTGTAGGTTATTCTGCAGGTCCTTGAAAAATTTTTAGACCTCATTTTAAAATCGACAGAAACTATGTGATATCGATGTTTTTTCCAGTTCGTTTCGCGTTCGAAATTGTAACAACTTTGCTAATGAGTTAATTATTGTTTAGCGAGGCTCTTATACTACTGTAAGTCGATGTAGTACACCCCACGACTTGCGGGGAGGCGGAAAAATGAAAAACGATCTTGTTCTTTGCGTAAACATCGTCTAACCGAAGAATCTTTGCTAAACTATAACTAACAAGAAACATAGAAGTTGTTAACTACTATGAGAAGTGATTATACCTAATGAACCGTGTCCTTCGTCTTTTCGTTCTCCACCTCCTCTACGGCCTTCTCTATGTAGTAGATGATCCACCCGAGAGCTTTACTCCAAGCTTCACCTCTAAACTTGAGGTAACTAGGTTTCTTTAGTTGCTAATCAAAGTACCTAGATGATATAGAGAAGGGTTATGGATTAATTAGTCTATTCTAATCCTTGGTCTCAACACATGAGTGGTAGGATTAGGGTTTGAAAAGAGAGTGAGCTTGAGGAGAGAGAAGGTGAGCATGAGAATGAGAAGAGATAATGAACTCATTTGAATATATGAAGCATAATGTTTTATGAAATAAATAATATAAATCATTTAACAACCATGCTTCATTGATTCAAATGAGTGATTCAACTCACGAGTCATTAGATCAATAAATGATGCATTAACTCCATGGATGAATCACACAAATGAGTCACTAAATCAATAAATGCAAATGCCACCTTAACCCCCAAGTCACCATCCTTCTAGAAACTTCTCGCGAAATTATGAGAACGCCCCTCCTATCCGTGAAAACACGGAAAAACTTTAGACTGTATAAATCCAATAATCCGATACTAGAATCTGGCTTAAACCAAAACCGGCTAGTAAAAACTGTCCGAATGTCGTACGTGCGTAAACACACGTATGCGTCCGAACCCTTGTCGTAAAAGCATACGACCTCTATATCATTTCGCCTGGAGCAGGGAAACTCTCTGTGTGGGACTCTAAAGACTCGACTACTACGCTGGCAGTGGGTTTAACCATAGACCGCAAGCGGCACTAGCTGTACGTAACGGTCCCCAGGTAGATGTCGATAAGAAGGCCGATGAGGAAACCCATCCGCACTCCTACTGAGCCTGATGTGACAATCTCCGTACAGTCTGGTCTATTCGTCTAAGACTATCGTATATCGGGCCTAGGGGGCGGCAAGCGTCAGTCCCCTAAAAGCGGTATAAGTCGTGTTGGAGTGAAGCCCATTACACCCTGAGAAACTACTGGAACCTACCAGTAAATCTCGCTTGCCCTGGCCAGGGACTTTGTGTAATGGCTCTCTGACACAGCGCGATACCAACTCCCAATACCGGGAGAGACGAATCCTGTCTAACCGCCACTGCCTCCAAGTGCCCAGGACTGCACCCAACTGCTACCTGTTTGCACGACTCCTTTGAGCCGTGGTAGGTTATCAATCTAAGAACAGTAGGACACATGATTGTAACGATTTTCCCGTTGTGTAGTATGTAGAAAATTTGTAAAGAACTTCACAACCAATAAAATATTTTGACCGCAATCAAACTACGGTGTCAATTGTAGTTCATGAATGAGTGCGGATCGTCCACAGGTATTGCACGATTCGTTGTATTGATATGCTTGAATTGAAAAGTTAAGCTAAGATAAACGAAAACATGATTCAAGAGTATTGATTTTCAAGTGTCACTATTCTATTCAAGAATCAAGAAAAAGATAAACAGTCAAGAATCGGTGTATCGATGATATTTCCAATCAACAATCAAGAATCTAAAAGAGGCTCATAGGAATCGATAGGATCAATAGACGTGATGTAATCTAAAGATATCGTGTTCTTGTCCTTCGAAGGATTGATACTAGATCGATGATCATCGACGAGAGTTAGGGCTTTCTTGATGAAACTAGGGTTCATCTTTTAACCCTTGTTCTTTCGTCGATATCATTCCTTTTCTAGCCTCTACCAAATTCAAGAAACGATCGTGACTCCCCAATTTCGATCGATGTCAATCAAGAAAGCATCGAAACGAAATGGGTCGTCGTTTCTTGAACTTGCTAGGGTTTACAAAACTCGTAGGACTCAAGAATCGATTAAAGCTATGTTACATCATCATTCTATTAACCGCCTCGATTCCTCGACGAGCGGAGTTTTATTCACACATCACCACACAGAAAAGATTCACAAATTGTAAAGATATCATGATGCAGAATTTAAAGAAAACAAGATAAAAGAATATCACCTTTATTTATCTCAACAATTTTGATTACATTCGCTTCAAGAACTACAAGAGGAAGAATCTAAATCGTTGATCGGGCGTCGCTCGGCTTCGTGAGTCGTGGATCGGCTCGGATCGCTTGCTCCGTTGAAGATCGGCTCCGCTCCTAAAGGTTGTAAGGCTTCTTGCTTAATGGGTACTCAGGATCTTGATCTTTAATTGGAATTAGGGTTAGGGTTTCCTACAAGCTCTCTCACTAAACTTGTGGAAGAAGAAGATGAAGAGAGAGATAGATTGGGGATAGATTCACTAATTGGATGAATAATTCCCAAGGTTGAATAATGGGGATCCTCTTTACAATGAGCCTAGGGTCTTATTTATAGAACACCCAAACCCTAAGCCTCTTGAGTTCGCTCCAAAAGTTTGTTGAAAGACTTCTAGAAGTAGTTTGTTAGGCTTAGCTTAGGGTTTAAGCTAGGGTTTAGGAGAAGTTTCTAGAATACAAGGCTTAGTTTAGTGTTGATCAAAGTGTTTGCTGATCTGGTAGAAACCCCTGGAGTCTTCTGGAAACTGAGATACATTTATGAGCAGTGGGCCCTGAGTGAAACATTGTGGTACAAAATTCAAGAGATGATGTCGTCAAGCCGCCGCGGAACCGCGGCCTAAGCCGGCTCTGGCCGCGGTTCCGCGGCCAAGTTGGAGCTTTGGGCTGAGTGGCTTCTGTTGTGGTCTTGTACTGATGTTTGTAGCTTTCTTTGATATGTTGATTTGTGATTGCTCCTTTGGGTTGATACCAGATTTGAAGTTAGTGAGTTGGCATTTATTTGAGCGGTGTAAATTTGAGCGAGCTTCTCCTTTTCCTGCACAGACTTCGAAACACGGGTTGCGACATATAGAAATATTGCGATGCCATGCAATGCAGTCAATTTCCTTAGAAATGTCGGTTTTAAGGTCTAATACATGTAATCTTATAATCTGTGATAGATTTTCTAATATGTGAAATACGGATACCGAACACTTCTATATGAATGCAAATGATGAGGAAATTGCCGGCTAAAATATGCAATATTTTCGACTGATCAAATACCCCCAAACTTAATTTCGATCGTCTCGAGCGAATGTTTTATTAAAAAGAGAAGGAGAAAATAAAGAAAGAGAAAAACTAACTAGCACACTTTCGTAGGCAACACGATTGCACTGAGCACGTGCAACAAGCCTTTAAACCTCTAGGTGTCCCTAGTAGGAGGAGTGTTGTCTCCTGAGGGTTTTCAGCGGATTGCACCCACAAAATCCAATAATAAAAGGAAGATCATGAATATTACATTTAAAGAAGAGAATCGTAAAAGAAAAGCTTTGAAAATTAGGGTTTCCAACTAAGCTAGCTTTTCGGTTGTCATGAGCCCTATCTTAATGGTCATGAAAAGATGTTAGAAATCACGTCCTCTCTCAATAAAACATCGTCTTATTCTTCATTCCTATCTTTATTCCAAACATCGATCATATAACCCTGCGTGTGTGTAAAGGACATCCCTACACCCGGAGAATTCAATTCAAGTTATCATACTCTTGCCCATCAGCCTCAGTACTTTTTAATTAATGAATATTTAGATGAGATTGCTCACACACTTTCATGCGACCGTTAATACTTCTTGAGGTACTAACCGACCGATTACTCCTGTGCTTGCTTACTTGGTGTATTTTCCTCGTCTTGCACCACCTCAGGCATAGCAGTGACTCCCAGACCAGTTGGCCTTAGGGCACTAGGTGAAGAAGCACCCTCGCTATACATTTTTATTGCCCTCGGTGATAACAAAACCAGTGTCCATTTTTCTCACCACTTTATATTTTTATTAATCAATTTTTTTTTTATTTCCTTCATACTTTTGGTTTTAAGACAAGAGCATTTCAAGGTATCCTCTACTATCCCAGGCTTCAAGACGTGTGTAAGTGCGAATAGCAGGGTAGCAACGTTCAAAATGTTTGGCTTCCAGAATAGAAACTATTTTTCAGACTTATTTTTATCCTCAGATTAGTGACGTCCTTCATCTTACTAACCCTTGGGACAACAGCTCATAACTACTTATTACTAGTTCGTATAAGAAAACTTCTAATTTTCTTAGTTTTCTTAAATTTTTCTAATCTCATGGATGTAACTTTTCACTATCTAAACTTTCATTATCTTATTTATATACAAAAAAGTGTAAATATTAAAATTATTTTTATTTTTGAAAATTTTTAAATTTTTATGGGTTTTGAAATTTGTTTTCAATTTTTATAGATTTTTAAAAGAAATGTTTTGTGCTTATGCAGATGATATGCAAATGATGCAAAAATAAGCACAAACCTCCCCCAAACTTGTTTTCAACAGTGTCCTCACTGTTGCCGACAGCTATATCTACAAAACCTGTAAGTCTGGGAGGGATTATTAGTGGGGGCAAAATATATAAGTGAAGAACTTCTCCCAAACTTATCTTTTACTCACCTTCATTCAAAAGATGATGCAATGATATACTGGACATGAAGGTGAGACGGAGGAATTTTAATCCAAATAAACTGGCTCTTGTAAGAACAAGAGCTCCTCCGTGGGGTCAGTGGAATAATACGGCTTTAATCTATGTCCATTTACTTTGAAAACAGTGCCGTTTTTAACATTTTCAACTTCTACTGCCCCGTGCGGGTATACAGACCGCACAACAAAAGGTCCCTTCCATCGGGATCGGAGCTTACCCGCGTGAAGGTGTAATCGTGAATCATAAAGAAGGACTTGTTGACCAGGTAAAAATGTTTTCCTTAAAATGCTTTTATCGTGAAAAACCTTAGTCCTATTCTTTGTGATTACAGCATTATCATAAGCTTCATCGTGGAGTTCGCTTAGCTCGTTAAGTTGCAGCTTCCGAAAGTTGCAAGCAAGGTTTAAATCAAGATTTATTTCCTTAATAGCCCACAATGCTTTATGCTCTATCTCGACGGGTAAATGACATGCTTTTCCAAACACTATCCTATATGGAGACATTCCTAGGTCGGTCTTATATGCAGTCCTGAATGCCCAAAGAGCATCCGTCAATTTGGTCGACCGGTCTTTTCTATTTTTAGCAACAGTTTTCTCCAGGATAAGTTTGATTTGTCTGTTTGAGATTTCAGCCTGCCCGCTTGTTTGGGGATGATAGGGTGTAGAAAGTCGGTGGTTGATTGAGTATTTTCGCATCAGAGTCTCGAAAGATCTGTTGCAGAAGTGTGTCCCATTATCGCTAATGATAGCGCATGGGTGTCCAAATCGCGAGAAGATATTCTTTTTCAAGAACTTAATGACAACTTTCTTGTCATTAGTGCGACATGGAATGGCTTCTACCCACTTTGAGACATAATCAACCGCCAGCAATATGTACAGATTCCCAAAGGAGTTGGGAAAAGGACCCATAAAATCTATACCCCAAACATCGAACATTTCAACAACCAGAATGGGTTGCTGAGGCATTTCATTCCTCTGGGATATTCTACCCGTATACTGACATTGTGTACAGGTTTTGCAATACTCAAATGCGTCCTTGAATAAGGTTGGCCAATAAAATCCACATTGCAAAACCTTTTCCCCTGTCTTTCTAGGACCAAAGTGACCCCCACAGGCCTGATCATGACAAAATGAAAGAACACTCTTGAACTTTTCATTCGGGACACACCGGCGAATGATCTGATCAGGACAATATTTAAACAAATAGGGTTCGTCCCAGTAAAAGTGTTTTACTTGGGAAAGAAAACGATATTTGTCCTGTTTTGACCAATCGCTCGGTATTAGTCCCGTGGCATGATAGTTCACAATATCCCTGAACCATGGTTCAGCGGATATGCTCAAGAGTTGTTCATCAGGGAATGAATCATTGATCGGCAGGGTCACAGGGGAAGAAATGATGCGTGAAAGATGGTCAGCTACTACGTTTTCACATCCTTTCTTATCTTTGATAACAAGATCGAATTCTTGTAACAGTAGGTTCCAACGTATTAGTCGATCTTTTGCATCTTTCTTCGCCAGAAGATGTTTTAAAGCGGAATGGTCAGTATACACAACTATAGGTGAGCCGATTAAGTAAGGCCTGAATTTTTCTAATGCAAATACAACCGCTAAGAGTTCCTTTTCTGTGGTTGTATAATTGATTTGCGCATCATTCAGGGTCTTACTTGCATAGTATATCACGTGTGGCATCTTTTCGATGTGCTGTCCTAAGACTGCACCTACTGCAAAATCAGATGCGTCACACATCAGCTCAAAGGGGTAGTCCCAATTTGGTGACGATAAAACGGGGGCTGAAGTGAGTGAGTGTTTAAGTGAGTCGAAAGCTGTCTTGCAATCCGAGTCGAAATGGAAGGTCGTATCCTTGGCCAGGAGTAGTGTTAAAGGTCTAGCAATTTTGCTAAAGTCCTTAATGAATCTCCTATAAAAGCCCGCATGGCCAAGGAAAGAGCGAATATCTTTGACGCTTTTGGGATGAGGGAGGTTTTGAATGACATCTATTTTAGCTCTGTCAACCTCAATGCCTTTCTGTGAAATGACATGTCCAAGTACTATTCCTTCTTGGACCATAAAATGGCATTTTTCCCAGTTTAATGTCAAGTTCTTCTCTTTGCAACGAGTAAGAACAGCGTCAAGATTCGCTAGGCAATCTGAAAAAGAGTCTCCAAAAATCGAGAAGTCGTCCATAAAGATCTCCAAAAAATTCTCTACCATATCAGAGAATATCCCCATCAAACACCGCTGAAAGGTAGCGGGAGCATTGTATAACCCAAAGGGCATGCCACTGTAAGCAAAGGTACCAAAAGGACAAGTAAGAGTGGTTTTATCTTGATCCTTTTTGGCGATGGGGACCTGATTGTAGCTTGAGTATCCGTCCATAAAACAATAATACTCTCGTCCCGCTAAGCGTTCCAGCATCTGATCAATGAATGGTAGAGGAAAATGGTCTTTCCTCGTGGCAGCGTTGAGTTTTATATAATCGATGCATACACGCCACCCAGTTTGGGCGCGTGTCTGAATCAACTCATTTGCCTCATTGGTGATAACTGTGATGCCGGATTTCTTAGGAACGACATGTATAGGACTCACCCACTGGCTATCGGAGATGGGGTATATGATACCATTATCTAAGCATTTGACGATCTCTTTCATGACAGCTTCCTTCATGACGGGATTCAACCGTCTCTGTGGTTCTCGGGTTGGTCTGGCATCATCCATCACATGTATATGATGTTCAACTATCAAGGGACTAATCCCTTTGTTGTCCGCCATACTCCAACCAAACGCCTCTATGTTAGATCTCAATACCGATAAAAGTGCATTTTCTTGCTCTGATGCAAGAGAAGCGGATATGATAACCGGTAAAGACTCATTCTCACCTAGATATGCATATTTCAGGTGAGAAGGTAAAATTTTGAGATCTAACTCAAGCGGAGAAATGATAGAAGGAGGGATCATTGAGTGATTTTTGGATCTACAAAGAAGCTCAGAGCCTGTGAAAGATACAGACTCGGGTGGAGAAAAGTCAGAAGTGCAGGACTCATGTGTAGGTAAAGTGTCCTCACTAAGATCTTGTGCAAAGTCAAACAGAGATGTGGTAATGTCATCGAGATCAGTAAAGCAAAGATCCTCAGCTCCACAACTATCGGGAGCGATCTCATGGACAGAGCACACATCTAAAATATGAGCAGAGGGTTCTGATGGCTGACTTCCAACTTTATAGATGTTTAGTTCAATGGTCATATTTCCAAATGATAAGTTCATTGAACCATTTCTACAGTTTATAACAGCGTTGGAAGTGGCAAGGAAAGGACGACCTAGAATCACCGGAATTTGGCCCCGGGGGTTTGCTACAGGATGTGTGTCGAGCACAATGAAGTCTACAGGGAAAAAAAATTCCCCGACCTTTATCAACACATCCTCTAATTCACCCCTTGGTTTGGTGATAGATCGGTCTGCCATCTGGAGAGTGCAGTGAGCAGGTTTCAGCTCTCCAATCCCTAATTGCTCATAGACAGAATAAGGGAGCAGGTTAACACTTGCGCCAAGGTCTAACAGAGCACGATTTATGTTTTTACCCCCAATCGAAATCGATATTGTAGGACATCCTGGGTCCTTTCTTTTCTTTGGAAGCTGGGGTATAAAAGCAGTGCTGATATTATTAGACATAAAGACCTTTTTTGGCACTTGAGTCTTCCACTTCCTAGTGCACAAGTCCTTAAGAATTTTCGCATAAGCGGGGACTTGTTGAATCGCATCTAGGAGAGGGATATTGATGTTAACCTGTTTGAATATTTCTATAATTTTCTCCATATGAGGACTCGTTCTATTTGCCCTTAACCGGTTCGGGTAAGGAGCTTTCGCAATAAGCGCAGGGTCCATCATAGGAGAAGGAAGAGGGGGTAGACGTGGTCCCAAAAGAGGTATGGGGACCGTCTGTGGAGAACTATAAGGGTTGGGTGAAGGTGTCGAGCCTAATGGGAAATGGAGAATAGGCTCGCGAGAAAGTGGTTTGGTAGAAGAAGAAGGATCAGAAGGAGAAGTGTGTGTGTGTGTGGAAAGGACTCAGCCGGGGTGTTGATATGATTTTCAGTATTATCAATATCTTCCCCGACATTATTATTCAGCACTCTTCCCGATCTCGACGTTGTAATGGCATTTACATTGTAATGCCCAGGATTCTGTAGGGGTTGAGAGGGAAGTTTCCCTTTTTCTCTCGCACTCATTTCGGCTTTAAGTCGTGCGATTTCAGCTTCCATCGTTCTGATACTCTCAGCTTGGGACGCTGAGTTTTTCTTTATCTCACCGACGGAAGATCTAACTTCAGCCGAAACCTCTATGAAATTTGACAAAAGTGATTTCATGGTTTGAGTGAATTGAGAGAAATCGTCAGGACAGGACAACATAGGATTAGACTGTGCAGGAGTGTTGCCCTGGTTTTGGAAATTTTATGACTGATAGGGGTGCTGAGTGAGTTGAAGGGGTTGCTGTTGTGGTGGAGGAAGAGCCCTTTGAAAATTATTCGTGTTTGGAACCGTGTTTTGAGATTGGTTTTGGTTCCAAGCAAAATTCGGGTGGTTCCTCCAACCCTGATTGTACGTGGAAGAATATGGATCGTTTCGAGGTCTTTGAAATGCGGCATTAGAATGCTCGTGACCTTGAAACGCAGAGTTTAATGGACATTCTTCCGTTAAATGTGACGGATCAGAACAGCACCCACAAACAGTTTTGGGGAGTGACACTGGGTTTAGGGAGGCTGCTGCAAATTTGTGTTCCATAGCGTCGAGCTTCTTTTGCATTGCTTCCATTTCAGCTCGAACACCTATGGACACATCTATTTGGTGTATGCCACCCCTATTCAATGGTTGGGTTCCACTCTCCCACTGTAGTGATTTTTCAGCGAACTCTTCTAAGTATCGCCAAGCTTCCCCATCATCCTTAGTCATAAAAGTACCTTGACACATATTTTAAAGGCTCTGTTTAGTGTTAGGGTTACTACCCTCATATATGATTCGGCAAAGCTCCCAACTCGGGATGCCGTGATGAGGACATTGAACCAATAGATCCTTGAAACGTTCAAAGTATTTAGAGAATGGTTCAGCAGGGAGCTGAGAAAATTGATTCAGTTCGCTACGGATTCGAGCTGTCTTTTGGTGTGGGTAAAATTTCTTAAGGAATGCAGCGACGAATTCTTCCCAATTTGTAATAGAATGTGCGGTAGTGTTATACAGCCACTTCTCGGCTATATCGCACAATGTAAATGGAAGAAGTCGTAGTCGCATAGCATCCACTAAAAGTTGTGACGTACCCATCATTGCGCATACGTTTTCAAATTTGGTAATGAAAACGTAAGCGTCCTCAGTCTCGAGTCCGTGGTATTTGGGTAAAAGATTGATATACTGGGGCTTGATTTCAAAGTTATCCCCATTGGCTGGTGGTGTGGATAAGCAGGTCGAAAGAGGACCTCTATGTGGATAGCATCTCTCCTGGATAGAAATGCGGGGTGGATTCTGCGCACCAACGGACGGCGGCAGATTAGGGTTAAAGAAGTTCGATGGATTCGGATCCATCGGTCTGGGTGTGGTAGTGGGTAAAGAAAAGGTAAATGGAGAAATATCGACTTCGGAGTCGATAAAGGGTACGCGGACTAAACGGGCACTAGAATCCCGTGTCCAGGCTATCTTGTACTAAAAAGGGTTAGTACAAGTGGCAGCGTTGGCTTATAATTAGGGGTAAATGAATGCGGTGTTTGCTTTGAAAAAGGGTCGGATTTTTGAAAAAATGATGCGACAAAACAAATGCAGCACACAAACCCTAGAATCTAGTGGTCACCTAGGTCCGGCTCTAGACCGCTCCTAACTGCCAAAAGACAAGTCGCAGGATAGAATCCTCCACTGCCTCTTTGTCCCCCTATGGCCGGATAAGTGCCAGGTAAGTGGGAAGGTACTCCACTACGTAAGTAGTGGGCCTAATTAAAAACCACTAGCCTTAGACACACTCGCCTTAGGCACCACAAGAAAACGCGGATAAGCAATGAATTACCCATGGCCTTCTCTTGTCCTAATTGAGCGCGACAGTCCTTAGAGTCTTCTCTAGATTTCTTTTAGTTAATGAGGGTAATGCGGATGCAAGTTTTGCGATTTTCGGGGCCTAGGAAGGGTAATGAAATCCCCCACCTAATTTGGATTTGGCCGTGCCCCTTAAATTTCCGTATTAGAATGCAAACAACCAAGAAATCAAAATCACGCACAATTTTAATTTTGCGTTTGCGGCGCTGCGATTATTTGCAAAGAATCCTGCAGCAAAATGTTAGTTGGAGCTAAAAGAGGAGAGGGGAGAGAGCAAGAAGTTACCTGCACTAAAAAGTTTGCAGAGAACCCCCTAAGAGGCCGCGGTTCCGCTGCAGATCCTTGCTCTTACAGCCCTTCCGCGGTCTTGTAGTGAGAACACTGCACCAAACTTTTTCAGGGAGTTTCTGTGGACTCCCTCAGCTCTCTGGTATATTCCAAAAAAAATTTCCACAGCACAGAATGCTCCAGATCACCTTGCAATCAATCACAACACACGTAAAAGAGTTTGTACGAATTTTGATTTCAAGAAGTAAAATGTAATAATTCTTTCAATTCAAACTATAAAATGAAACGAATTAGCGCGCGATCCCCGGCAACGGCGCCATTTTGTTGTTTACGAGATTTTTTTTGGATGTGTGTATCAAATCAAATAGTCCCCGGCAACGGCGCCATTTTGATTGTAACGATTTTCCCGTTGTGTACTATGTAGAAAATTTGTAAAGAACTTCACAACCAAAAAAATATTTTGACCGCAATCAAACTACGGGGTCAATTGTAGTCCATGAATGAGTGCGGATCGTCCACAGGGATTGCACGATTCGTTGTATTGATATGCTTGAATTGAAAAGTTAAGCTAAGATAAACGAAAACATGATTCAAGAGTATTGATTTTCAAGTGTCACTATTCTATTCAAGAATCAAGAAAAAGATAAACAGTCAAGAATCGGTGTATCGATGATATTTCCAATCAACAATCAAGAATCTAAAAGAGGCTCGTAGGAATCGATAGGATCAATAGACGTGATGTAATCTAAAGATATCGTGTTCTTGTCCTTCGAAGGATTGATACTAGATCGATGATCATCGACGAGAGTTAGGGCTTTCTTGATGAAACTAGGGTTCATCTTTTAACCCTTGTTCTTTCATCGATATCATTCCTTTTCTAGCCTCTACCAAATTCAAGAAACGATCGTGACTCCCCAATTTCGATCGATGTCAATCAAGAAAACATCGAAACGAAATGGGTCGTCGTTTCTTGAACTTGCTAGGGTTTACAAAACTCGTAGGACACAAGAATCGATTAAAGCTATGTTACATCATCATTCTATTAACCGTCTCGATTCCTCGACGAGCGGAGTTTTATTCACACATCACCACACAGAAAAGATTCACAAATTGTAAAGATATCATGATGCAAAATTTAAAGAAAACAAGATAAAAGAATATCACCTTTATTTATCTCAACAATTTTGATTACATTCGCTTCAAGAACTACAAGAGGAAGAATCTAAATCGTTGATCGGGCGTCGCTCGGCTTCGTGAGTCGTGGATCGGTTCGGATCGCTTGCTCCGTTGAAGATCGGCTCCGCTCCTAAAGGTTGTAAGGCTTCTTGCTTAATGGGTACTCGGGATCTTGATCTTTAATTGGAATTAGGGTTAGGGTTTCCTACAAGCTCTCTCACTAAACTTGTGGAAGAAGAAGATGAAGAGAGAGATAGATTGGGGATAGATTCACTTATTGGATGAATAATTCCCAAGGTTGAATAATGGGGATCCTCTTTACAATGAGCCTAGGGTCTTATTTATAGAACACCCAAACCCTAAGCCTCTTGAGTTCCCTCCAAAAGTTTGTTGAAAGACTTCTAGAAGTAGTTTGTTAGGCTTAGCTTAGGGTTTAAGCTAGGGTTTAGGAGAAGTTTCTAGAATACAAGGCTTAGTTTAGTGTTGATCAAAGTGTTTGCTGATCTGGTAGAAACCCCTGGAGTCTTCTGGAAACTGAGATACATTTATGAGCAGTGGGCCCTGAGTGAAACATTGTGGTACAAAATTCAAGAGATGATGTCGTCAAGCCGCCGCGGAACCGCGGCCTAAGCCGGCTCTGGCCGCGGTTCCGCGGCCAAGTTGGAGCTTTGGGCTGAGTGGCTTCTGTTGTGGTCTTGTACTGATGTTTGTAGCTTTCTTTGATATGTTGATTTTTGATTGCTCCTTTGGGTTGATACCAGATTTGAAGTTAGTGAGTTGGCATTTATTTGAGCGGTGTAAATTTGAGCGAGCTTCTCCTTTTCCTGCACAGACTTCGAAACACGGGTTGCGACATATAGAAATATTGCGATGCCATGCAATGCAGTTAATTTCCTTAGAAATGCCGGTTTTAAGGTCTAATACATGTAATCTTATAATCTGTGATAGATTTGCTAATATGTGAAATACGGATACCGAACACTTCTATATGAATGCAAATGATGAGGAAATTGCCGGCTAAAATATGCAATATTTTCGACTGATCAACACACTCGAGGCGAAGTAGCAGTGTCAAGTCTGCGGACTATGCTGTACTCATGTCTCCTGGGAACTGTTAACTGACGATGGGTATAATACCAACCAACAGTTCCCTACGAGTCCTGTCCGGTGTACCCGTAACCCAACGGGCACCTGTATACTATCTCCAGTACGACGTACTGACGGCTGTGGGACAGACCATCTCCCCAACTGGGATGAGAAGCGTACACACTAGTCTACTCCGAAGTATCGATGCCCTGTCTCGATAATCCTACGACTAGGGACCTGAAAAAGGATGTGCTTATTGACTACACAGCCCCCACTAGTGTGACTGCCATCACAACGCTGGTAGTCAAGCAAGATCCTAAGAGCTCTATCAATACGTATACTCACATATTAAGATAGATAAAACCATGTAGCATACTACCATGTTTAGCAAGACTGTTATATAACTGTGAATATCCCAAGCTTCCATTAAGTAATATACAAGCTAGTATCATACAATAATGGCACCTAGGGCATATACACTAAAAAGTACCGCTGTTCGAGATGAGATTGGAGCGGGCTTGTCTGAAACGGGGACAGGCCTTGGTAGTACGCCTATCTTTCATGAACCGATTGATCCACCCTATATTGATCGTATAGCTAAGATGGAGGCAAGTGTTCAAGAGATGTGCCGAATGATCGGATCCTTGTTAGAGATTAGTCGAGAATGGAGATCGACCACTACTCCACGTACGATTGTTCAGAGACCAAGGCAAATTCGTAATAATACATCAGCACCAAGACGTGTTTGTAGAGGCCATAGCAGATTCTGTATGGATCGGTTCTGTCACTTATACCCATATGTTCAGCAGCCCGTGCAAAGATGTTTCAGGTGTGGGTGTCCGTATCACTTTATTAGGAATTGTCCCATGAAGCGACAGGGTGAGGCATCGGTCTCACATGTGACTTCACCACCTTCACCACCTCCTCCGAGCACATTACCTCCTACACCTGTTGTCATTCCACGCCAGATCAACACCCATAGAGGCCGTGGTCGAGGCGGTCATAATTCGAGAGGACAAGGAGGCAGAGACTGACGGCAGTTGGTCACTGGAAGAGGGCAGGCTTTAACTCTTATGTTGACTCTTCGGGACGCACAGGCGTCGAACGTTGTCATAACAGGTAGTCTTTCGGTACGTTCCTTAGATGCACATATTTTATTTAAATCCCAGTTTTATGCATTCTTACGTATCTGTACAATTTTCACTTCTATGGGGGGAGAGAGTCGTCGTTTTTTTTAGTTAGTTACCACTAGTTAGGATTACTCCTGTAGGAGATTTTTTGTAGCTCGACTCGTATTCAGGTCATGTTCAGTACGTATTGGTGATAGGTATTCATTAGTTGATCTGATTCTCATGGATATGTTAGATTTTGATATACTTCTTGGTATGGATGGGTTGGCCTCTTGTCATGCTTATGTAGATTGTCGGGGGGAAAGCGGTCAGATTTTGTTTTCCAAGTGGACCAATTTTTTATGTGCAGGAAGACTGTAATATAACTCCTGCAACCTGATTTCTGCTTTTTGTGCGGGACGACTCTTGAAGATGGGTTGTCATGAGTTTTTAGCATTTATTCAGGACTTAGGAGCCGCTGAGATTCCGTTGGACCAGGTTCCGATCGCACGAGAATTTCAAGATGCGTTTCCTGCTGAATTACCAGGATTACCGTCCGATCGCGATATTGAATTTTGTATTGACTTGATTCCGGGTGCGGGGCCTATTTCTATATCGCCCTATCGGATGGCCCCAACAGAGTTGAAGGAACTCAAAAGCCAGTTGCAAGAGTTGTTAGATAGAGGACTTGTTCGTCCAAGTGTATCGCTATGGGGAGCTCCTGTCTTATGTGTTAAGAAAAAGGACGGTAATATGAGACTGTGCATAGATTACAGGCAGCTGAATCGAGTTACTGTGCGAAATACGTATCCACTACCTCGTATCGATGACTTGCTCGATCAACTGCAGGGAGATGGCTACTTCTCGAAGATTGATTTACGGTCAGGGTATCACCAGTTGAGAGTTCGGAAGGATGACATTCCAAAGACTGCTTTTCGCTCGAGGTATGGGCATTACGAGTTTCTGGTGATGTCTTTCGGACTCAACAACGCCCCCGCAGCTTTCATGGATATGATGAACCGTATTTTCAGACCATTCTTTGATCAGTTTACTATAGTATTCATTGATGATATTCTTGTTTATTCCCGGAGCCGAGAGGAGCACGAGCAACAGTTGCGCATCACGTTGCAGACCTAGAAGGAGCATCAGCTGTTCGCTAAATTCTCCAAGTGTGCTTTCTGGCTTGTTAGTGTAGATTTCTTGGGTCACGTAGTTACGAGAGATGGGATACGTGTGGAGCCAAAGAAGATCGAAGCGGTACAGCACTAGCCCAGACCTGTATCAGTTACAGAGGTTCGAAGTTTTTAGGTCTAGCCGGTTATTACAGACGTTTTTTGCAGGATTTTTCTCGGATCACTGCACCGTTGACCGGATTGACTAGGAAGGAAGTTCCATTTCTTTAGACAGATGTGTGTGAGCAGAGTTTCCAGCCGTTGAAGACTCGCTTGACGACAGCACCAGGCTTATCTTTACCTTTTGGGTCAGGTGGTTTTATTGTGTATTGTGACGCCTCACGAGCGGGTTTAGGCTGTGCGTTGATGCAGCACGACAGGGTTGTATCTTATGCTTCTCGACGGCTGAAGAGGCACGAGCAAAACTACCCCACTCATGATTTGGAGATGGCTGTTGTAGTATTCGCACTGAAGATTTGGAGGCATTACTTGTATGGAGAGTAGTGCCAGATTTTTACAGATCATAAGAGCTTGAAGTATATTTTTCAGAAAAAGGGATCTAAATCTAAGGCAGTGTCGATGGATGGAACTCGTGAAGGATTACGATTGTGAGATCTTGTATCATCCAGGCAATGCGAATGTTGTAGCAGATGCTTTGAGTCGGAGGCCTGGAGGTAGCTTATCTCATTTGCGCACCTTGTAGAGACAGTCTTCTACAGACTGGCAAATTCTATATGATAGCCATGTACAGTTTGAGTTCACATCGACAGGAGTACAGTTAGCACATGTTCGTACCCGTCCTCAGTTATTGGATCGTATTCGAGAGACACAGCCCACAGATGCTCGTATATCGGAGGTTATGGACCAGGTTAGACAGGGCAGAGAGTCAGAGTTCGTGATAGATGACAGTGGAGTATTACGTTTTGGGACTTATCTTTGTGTTCCAGATTCAGATGGAATAAGACGTGAAATCTTAGAGGAGGCCCATCGATCAGCATACAGTATTCATCCTGGTTCCACCAAGATGTATCATGACTTGAAGGATGTTTATTGGTGGGAAGGAATGAAGAGGGATGTTGCGGAGTTTGTTTCAAAATGCTTGACTTGTCAGCAAGTCAAGGCCAAGCACCAGAGGCCGGCAGGAGAGTTGCAGCCATTGCCCATTCCAGAGTGGAAATGGGAATAGATTTCCATGGATTTCATTATGGGTCTACCAGGACTAGCAGAGGGTATGATTCCATCTGGGTGATTGTAGATAGATTGACAAAGACAGCTCACTTTCTTCCGGTGAAGACGACGTATGGGTTTGCACAGTATGTTCAGATTTATATCGACGAGATTGTACGATTACATGGGGTTCCGACGTGCATAGTGTCAAATAGGGGTACAGAATTTAACAGCAGGCTATGGCAGAAACTTCAAGACGCTCTTGGTACACGATTGAGTTTAGTACAGCTTTTCACCCACAGACAGATGGTCAGTCAGAGCGGACCACTCAGACTCTAGAGGATGTGCTTCGAGCTTGCAGCCTTGATTTCGCTGGTAGTTAGGATCATCACTTACCTGTGATAGAATTCTCGTACAACAATAGTTTTCAGGAGACGATCCAGATGGCACCCTTTGAAGCTTTGTATGAGAGGAAATGTCGATCACAAGTTTGCTGGATAGAACTGAGCGAGAGTAACATTTTGGGACCGCAGATAGTACAGGAGACTACGGAAAAGATTCAGTTGATACGGGACAGAATGAGAGCGGCCCAGTGCAGACAGAAATCATATGTCGATCAACGCTGTCGTAGACTCGAGTTTGATGTAGGAGATCATGTGTTCCTTCGTGTATCTCCGATGAAAGGTGTGATGCATTTCCGGAAAAGGGGAAGCTCAGCCCCAGATATGTCGGACCCTACGAGATTCTGGAGAGAGTGGGTGATGTAGCTTATCGTCTAGCACTTCCACCCAGTTTTCCCGATGTGCATCCGGTGTTTCACGTAACTATGCTTCGCAAGTATCTTCATGATCCTTCTCACGCGATCTAGCATCAGACCTTACAGATTGAGCCGGATTTATCCTACACAGTGCAGCCAGTAGCTATTCTAGACCGGCAGGCAAAGAAATAGAGATCAAGGGTACTTCCATCCGTAAAGGTTCTTTGGCGAGGAACGAATCGCGAGGAGATTACTTGGGAGACCGAGAATGCGATGCGAAAGAAATTTCCACATCTTTTTGAAAGTATGTCTAGTTAAGTTTTAAATTCGGAGACCGAATTTTCTTAAGGGGAAATATTGTAACATTTGGAAAATTTAGAAATAAATAAAATTAATTAATTAAATAATAAAATGTTAAATTAAAAAGTTATTAAAACCAAATAATACATTTTCATAAGTATTATGTGAAACTAATTAAATTAAAGTTTTAGTATCTAACATTAATAAATTGCAAGGGTTTTAGTGTGAAATTTAGCTTCATTTTAATTAGAATAGTGTTATATAATAACACATGTAGTGAAGGGTCTTTCTGTAAAAATTTAGGAAATTGTGCAAACTAAGAAATGTAGAGGGTGTAAGTGAAAAAGGGGTAGAAAATGTTTTAGCTCAGAATTTATCATAAGTCAACACCATTTGGAGTGATAAGGCATGACACATCCTACTTACATGCACAATGCATGCATAACACCTCCACCTTGCATGGATGCCCTACTACCCTTTAGTTGACACCACCAACTTCCTTAATTCTATCATCCTTAAGTTATATCAAAACTAATTCAGTAAATATATTAAGGCAACTGAACTAAGTGGAGTGAAAGAAAAGAAAAAACATAACACACCAAAGGAAATAAGAAAAGAGAGAAGAGAAGAAGAACTAGGCTAAGGATTTCACCATCAAGCTAGAAATTAGGAGCTTCTGCATCTTGGAGGGAGATCTTCCAGCAATCCTTTGTTGGTAATATCTTTAAACACTGTAGCATTTAGTTCAGTAACTGGTATAATTTAGAAATCGAATATATCGATAATATCGTATTTTTGGTAAAACTTACCTCTGTGTTAATCAGCTATGACTTAAGTAATAAATAACTTAACCAAACAATGCCTAAACATAGTATGTTGGACCTAGAACAAACCCTAGGAGTATGAACCCATGAGCTCGGATTTTGGCCGGTGAGTCATAGGCCAAATCCGGCATCGCCGGATTTTAGCTTGAATTGGGTGTTAGGGGTTTTTGGGTAGTTCTCTGTGTAAATTTTAGGAGTTTTGTTATTTTTTAAATAAGTTAATTTAACTATATATAAAATATGGGAACTAATATCAGAAAGGGGATAAAAAATTTATAAATACGACACGGTTAATTCGTAACACGTTTAGGTTTTCTGTTGCAAACAGCAAGGGGTTAAAATCTAGTTATTATAAGGGTTTGATAGTTTAAAATAGTCGTATGTAATAAAATTAGTACGTAAGAACTTGTATTTTCATATTCACCGTATCGATGTTAGCCGTTTCTTATTCAAATTAATTTCGATATTAGATTCGAGTGCGGGAACATCGGAGGCCGCAAGGAAGGGAAAAGGATTGGTGATCTGAGTTGATTGGAAGTATTCCGGTGAGTAGACTAAACATCTACCGGGAGATCTTGTAAAGATGGTGTGATACGCCCGTAGTTTTGTTTAAATAAAAATTAGGCTTTTGTATGTTAATTTGATCATATGCATTCATATATATATAAATATACATCGCCATGTTAATAGTTGTTAGAACACTGTACCATTATCGACGAGTTATGCCGCACGTGCACATAATTACATGTTACACTACACCTCGTCAATATTAACATGTCACTTTTACACTTAGTAATTATCCTGTTAAATATGATTCTATCATACCTTAAAAATCAATACTAATAGTACTTTGCATAAATGACCTCTTGTTTCATATTCAAATGTTTGAAATTGATATAAGTGGCATTTCTATTTTTGAGGATTTATGGTTTTAAGTTTTCATATACTAATGCGTAAAATCAGTGATTCTTCATATTGATGTGAGATGTCCACCATGAGATGTTGTTTTTATGATTTGATTTTATTCCGGGCGGAGTGGGGGAGCTATACGGTCGTGGATTTTTACGTTAGCCAGACTGAGTGGGGGAGCTATACAGTCGGATTCATGGTGGACCCGGTCGAGACTGAGGGACAGGAAAGCCACATTTGAGGCGGGGAGCCTAGCGAGGATACTCGATATCGGAGATAGTTGTGAAACACGGCGGATATCTAGATGATACCGACCGGTGTTATTGATTGCAGGATCGTTCGAGGAACGATACCTGAGGGAAACAGAAGATTTGTGTCGATGTTGGACACGGAAAGATGAACTTGATTTGGAAATAAGTGATGAGATTTCATTCTTGATTTATATGATTATTAGTATAAATTCATGCTTTCACATGCTATCATGCATCATACTTATCCTTATTGCAATCATTATAGTTCGTCATATTTACATTATCAGCCGTTATATGTTAGTTTTATTCACTGAGTTGGCAACTCAACCCAGTTGTGCCTCAGTTCTTTGCAGGAGTAGAGTGGACGGTTAGCAGCAGCGCAGATCCACTTATCTGCTTTTATCGCATCTTTTGCTAGGTGGGTTACATATGTAGTAACCTTCTCTTTTGGTATTGTCTAT
The DNA here is from genome assembly GCA_030015575.1 of Agapanthus africanus. Lineage (NCBI taxonomy): Eukaryota > Viridiplantae > Streptophyta > Magnoliopsida > Asparagales > Amaryllidaceae > Agapanthus > Agapanthus africanus. The sequence goes on from CM057341.1 coordinate 393,068,956, forward strand.
TGAATCTAGAATATCTCCATCAGACCCTGTATTATGACTTAGAACGAGAGCTGGTTGTATGTATATTTTTTGACAGATGAGATCGTTTTGTCATGTTAAATGATATTCCTTTTTCTTATATTTGAGATTCTTATTGATGTTGTATAAAATTTTGCAATAATTCCGTTGTTGGCGTTCTTGCTCCCAACTAGGGATGCAACCAAATTAAACACGTTATAACTGCTTTTATTATAAATTCAATAGTGATTTACTGTTAAGATCTTAATTACTTGAAGCTGTGATTTTTACTTAAAAACTAAATTTTTTTAAAATTCCGCAAAAAGGTTTTTCTGATCTTGGTTTTTGGCTTACTTGGATTGTGTAAAAATCTTTAGATATTATACACTCTAAGTGCCGGTCACATCCAAACTTTGGGTCATGACATATGGCTATTCATCACGACCGTGGAATCCGTATTTTATACAGGCTCAAAATAAAACACGGACCTCCTAATATATCCAATATTTCATATGTTATCTTCTGCTGCTGATATTCTGTGATGTGATCATTTTATATGCGTGAGACGAATGCTTTATTATTGTATATATGATATATAATAAATGTTACTTATGTTTTGCGCCCACGCTAGTCCCGCCCCGGTATGTCGTTAGTTAAGTAACCGAACGATGCATAATGGGACACTGTGGCGAATGAGGATGGCATAAGCGTACGTTGTATTTTCGTTTCTTCTGTGATGCTTATGAAGCATAAATTATGGGACTTCATTAATGAGATTAATGAAAAAAAAAGAAACCTAAAAGATTTTGTAGAATCAAATTTTCAAAAAGGGGTAGCTCTAGTTTTTGCTTTGCATAGCGGTATTCCTTGTAGAATATCCAGCACCTTATTCGATAAGGAAAGAGCCGAGATCCCTTCACCGGGAGTGACCTCTTTAGCGATACTAGCAGATGCTACAACTCACTCGGTTTTGTTTTTGATTGCTTCTATAGTTCTTGCTTTGCATAACGGTATTCCTTGTAGAATATCCAGCACCTTATTCGATAAGAAAAGAGCCAAGATCCCTTCACCGGGAGTGACCTCTTTAGAGAAACTAGTAAAAGCCTCAAAAACACTCCTTTTCAAAATCTCACTTGTTTCTACAACAATATCAAGTTCATTACGCAAAGGTTTTCATAAAAACCTGTCGTAGCCCTCCGTCATTTCAGATAAGTCCTACTTAGTATTCGTGTTGCGTTTGTTGACCTTGTCAAGGCATAGTGTACGGTAGCTGATTAGTGTTTATCTGCCAAAAGCATGAGATGTGATTGGATTAGGGTAGTCGTACGACCTTGTTAACCTTGTCAAGGGTCATGCGGGTGGGTTTAATTCAATCATGAAATGTACGGGTTGAACTTGACTTGCGATTTATAGTTTGTTGACCTTGTCAACGTCATAGATCGCAAGGGGCAAAAAGTATTATCGGGAATTTCAAGTGTTAAAATTTGCAATGAGATTGCATACCTTCTATGAGATAGTTGGATCCCGATACCCACTGCGAGTAAGAGTTACTCCTGGGAGAGTTTTACACATCATAATTAGCCGATCAAGTAGGTGTCTAGAAAGGTGTTAACGGGGATATGCCTATGGGAAAACGAGGTTTATTTTAATTAGGTCCGTGCGAAAGCACGGGGAACCTCCCTCAAAATACCAACACTGGCCTGGCCGAAAGATTGGCGAACTTGTAAGGTGTAATTAATCCCGGCTAGTCTTACCTTTTAGGATTTGAAGGAAGATTTGATGAAAACAGTGGGAGCCATCCTGATTAGATAAGATAATAACCAATCTAATCTTGCAAGAGCATACGCTAAAGTGTTTTCTTCTCTCTCTCTCAAGGTAGCGACCATGTCAGGCCTTAATCAAGATAATAATATGGATGTATTGACCGAACCCGTTTATTATACTAAGCAGAGGAACGTTGGTTACGTTCTTTCTTATAATTGTTATAAGATAGAGCAGGAAATAGGAGAATATCTGGATTCCCATGCCGCCCAAACGAAGAACAAGCATGTTGATGCATCTTCCTCGGGTGTGTTAGTTATCGAGCACTGTTTCTCAGTTCACTCTACGTCCTAGGTATTAGATACCGGATCGAGATCCCACATATGTAATATGTTATATGGGCTATGAAAAGGTAGAGAACTGGGAGAGGGTGATCATTCCGTAAGAGTAGGGAATGGTGCAAATATTGCAGCCAAAAAAGTTGGCTAATATCACCTTGTATTACCAAACGGTAATACATTGATTCTGAACGAATGCTATTACATTCCGACCCTGATATGCAATCTTATATCAGTTTCTTTATTAAGTAAAGAAGGATATAATTTTTTAGTACAGGATAATGTTATGAACGTCTTCCTGAATCAAAAGTTGATTGGATCAGGCTCGTTAAATAATGGCATATACGTTCTAAATCAAACCATGGTTCTTAATATACAAAAACACAAAAGAGGAAGAGTTCAGAAATGAACGAATCCTTTTTGTGGCATTGTAGACTAGGTCATATCAATGCGACACGACTAGCTAAGTTACATAAGGATGGATATTTGAATCCGTTCGAATTTTCATCTTATGACACTTGCCAGTCATGTCTCAAAGGCAAAATGACCAAAACTCCGTTTAGTGGATACGGAGAAAGAGTTACGGAACTCTTAGGACTGATACATAGTGATGTATGCGGTCCTATGTCTACACATGCCAGAAATGGTTCTTCGTACTTCATTACATTCACTGACGATCTCTCAAGATACGGACATGTGTTCCTTTTGAAACACAAGTCTGAAGCTTTTGAGAAATTAAAAGAATATAAGCACGAAGTCGAGAACCAAACAGGTAAAATTATTAAGATCCTTCGATCTGATCGAGGAGTAGAATACTTGAGCAATGAGTTCCTGGATTATCTAAAAGAGAATGGGATTCTCTCTCAGCTTACTCCTCCATATACACCACAGCACAACGGTGTATCAGAGCGGAGGAATCGCACCCTATTAGATATGGTGTGCTCTATGATGAGCACCCCTGAGTTGCTTATTTCCTTTTGGGGTTATGCACTTGAGATAGCTGCTACCTATTGAATCAAGTTCCATCTAAATCTGTACCTACCACACCATATGAGATATGGAGTGGGAAGAGACTATATCTTAAACGAGTTAAGATATGGAGTTGTCCGGCCTATGTCAAAAAGCAAAATCCGGACAAATTCGAGGCACGATCAGTTCTTTTTAAGTTTGTGGGATATCCAAAGAATTCATATGGATATTTTTTCTCCCACAGTGAGGAACAAAAGGTGTTTGTTGCTCAACATGCCACCTTTTTAGAAAAAGAATTTCTTGCAAAGGAAATTAGTGGCAAAGAGGTAGAACTGGAAGAAGTTCCAGCTACACAGACTACAACTGAAGATTTAGTGGAACCAGAGGATTCGATAGTTCCCGACGAACCTCAGCCGCTCCGCCGATCTGGTAGGGTTCCTCATCCACCTGAGAGATACTACGGTTTTCTCATTGATGGTGGGAGCGAGGACTGCATCATGGAAGATGATGAACAGACTAGCTTCGAGCAGGCCATCACGAGTGGGGACTCTATGAAGTGGCTGGATGCAATGCGATCTGAGATGGAATCCATGTACACCAACAAAGTATGGACTTTGGAAGTTGCTCCTGAAGGGGTAAACCCATTGGGAGAAAATGGATCTTTAATAAGAAACTTGGTGTAGATGGAAAAGTTGAGACATTCAAAGTTAGACTTGTTGCAAAAGGTTTTCGTCAACGACCAGGTTTTTATTATGATGAAACCTTTTCTCCAGTGACTATGCTTAAGTCCATCCGGATCCTACTTGCCATTGCTGCATAGCATGACTACGAAATCTGGTAAATGGATGTTAAGACCGCCTTTCTAAATGGTGATTTAGAAGAATGCGTGTACATGACTCAACCAGAGGGCTTCGTAGACAGTGAGAGCAGCGGGAAGGTGTGCAAGCTGCTTAAATCCATCTACGGGTTAAAGAAGGCATCGCGGAGTTGGAACATCTGTTTTGATGTTGTAGTCAAAGAGTTTGACTTCATCACAAAAGTAGATGAACCTTGTATATACAAGAAGGTGGCAGAGAGTAAGGTTGTCTTCCTCGTATTGTATGTGGATAACATACTCTTGATAGGAAATGATATTCCTATGCTGCACTCGGTCAAGCTCTTCTTATCACACAGATTCTCAATGAAAGATCTAGGTGATGCCTCCTGCATCTTGGGGATTAAGATCTATAGAGATAGATCTAAACGGATACTGGGATTATCCCAATTCAAGTACATTGACACCATACTAAAGAGGTTTAGTATGGAAGAATCTAAGCGTGAGAATTTACCCATGATCTCTGGACTCACTCTCTCCAAAGAGATGTCTCCTAAGACTGATTTGGAGAGAACTCGCATGCAAGGGATACCCTATGCATCGGTAGTAGGCTCTATCATGTACGCGATGCTATATACCATACTCGATGTAGCATACTCACTAAGCGTAGTGAGTAGGTATCAATCAGATCCAGGAGAGAGTCACTGGACAGCTGTGAAGAACATTCTCAAGTACTTGAGAAGGACTAAAGAGATGTTCTTGGTGTATGGTAACGGTGAACTCCAAGTGGAGTCCTTTACCGATTCAAGCTTCCAAAGTGATAAGGACGACTCTAAATCGTATTCAGGATTTGTCTTTACCCTCAATGGAGGGGCGGTTTGTTGGAAGAGTTCCAAACAGGAAACCGTGGCAGACTCGACGATGGAGGCTGAATACATCGCTGCCAACGATGCTGCCAAAGAAGTTGTCTGGATAAAGAAGTTCATAACTGAACTTGGAGTGGTTCCTTCCATTGAACATCCAATACCTTTGTATTGTGATAACAATGGAGCTGTGGTTTTGGCCAAGGAACCCAGGTCCCATCAGAGATCAAGGCATATTCTGAGGCAGTATCACCTGATCCGGAAGATAGTAGATCGCCAAGAGATCGAGGTCAGGAGAGTTGACACGAAGGACAACACTGCGGATCCACTCACAAAGGCCATACCCCAGATACACTTTGAGAGACTCTTCAGGATGTTGGGTATGAGATACTACAACAGCTGGCCTTAGTGTAAGTAGGAGATTGTTAGTTATGTATATGCCTTAGAAGCCATTATTGTACATATGATGTATATTATAGTGGATGCTTGGATATATATAGAGAGGACTTTCTTGCTCTATATGATAGTATGCTATCTGGTTGCTCTTTGTCTTAACATGTTGACTTGTATTGTGTTACTGTCTTGCTCTCACATGTTGATAAAGCCCTTAGGATATGTACTTGACTACTAGGACTATGATGGAGATCATACTAGTGGGGCCAGGATAGTCCATGAGTACATCCTATAATTGTTTCTAGTCGAGGGTGTATCGAGACAGGGCATCGATACTCCAGAGTAGACTAGCGTATACGCATCTTGACCCATATGATGGGCGATGGATGATCCCACATCCATTGGTTTTTGACATCAAAGATGGTGTATGGGTGCTCAGTGGAGACTGAGTACACTGAACGGACTCGCCGAGAACTCTTAGATGGTACTATACCTATCGTCAGAAAGCAGATCTTTGGTGACACTGGTATAGGTTAGTCTATAGACCCGAGATCGTCATAGAGTCTTGTGTGATTCCCACTGTGCTTTGATTTCCACCTTACCACATTCATGAGAACATGCAAAATGGTGGCTTTTGGGTACAATCCCGAATCACATGGAAGCAATGAGCGATAGGAGGGGTTTCGTCTCTCCTGGTATTGGGGGTTGATGTTGCGCTGTATTCGATTGGCTATAACTGGAAATCCCTGGCCAGGGATGATATGGAGATCTACTGGTAAGTGTTATCAGTAGTTTTTCGACCCGTTATGAGCCTCATATCGACATGACTTATCGGTTACTGGGGTCTGACGTTTTCCACCCTAAGACTGGAAATGCGACATATCAGACGAAGAGACCGAACTGTACGGTAGTGTTACTAATTGGATTCGCAGGAGTATGTACATGCTTGCTTATTGATCTTCAGGTCGCTCAACACCCCGGTGGCTGTTACGTTTAGCTGACCGCTTGCAGCTTGTGGGTGTTTGATATGATCATCACCTACTGCCGGCGTATTGACGAGTCTTTAGAGTCCTACACAGAGGTTTCCTGGCTCAGGCGAAACTGAGTAGGAGCACATATGTGATATGTGTGGGACCGAGATTAATTCGATATGTGATACCGTATTCTATTCTCACGATATGTGATATCGGCCGGTTATATGTGATATGGCCGGGTTATCGGATCAAGTGTTGATTCGATGAAATGATACATATTCTATTAGTAGGTTATATGTGATATAGCCGGATTATTAAATCAAGTTTTGATTTAATAATTTAATATATAATTATATATTTGATATATTAAATTCCATTAACTAATATATGCTCACTTAAGCATTTCTTTCCCTCATTATGGATACATTGATATATATGTGATATATGTTAAATGTATTGTTTTCTTTATGCACACATAAATATATATGTGATATATATTCATGTGTCATGCTAGGTTACACATGCAACATGGATGTGAGAGACTTATACCATGCTAGGGTTAGATTAGGGTTTATATTTATTATTAAGGAAATTCATAATTGTGGAATTTGTCATGGTTATTCGTTTGGATGAAGATTGTAGAACTTTGACTAAGTCCAACTCTTTTGTTTTCTCTTAAGATATTTATTAACCTAACCTTTAACCCTAGCACATGGTTGATTCTCTATATGGGTTAGCTATGACATAAACTAACCCTTGGTTGCATTTCTAACCTCATCTAATTCAGTCATCACTTGTTCATCATCTTCTTCCCCATAAAAGCTTGCTAGATTTTTTTCATGTGATGAAATAAAGTGAGAAAAAGAAAACTAAAGAGAGCACACTTCCTACTTCATCATCCTTTTCTATACTAGCCATATAGTTTAGTGTGTTGGCTTCACTAATTTCATATTAGTGAAGTCATAGCTTGAGTTCGTGTTTCCTCGAAGTAGATCATCATGGATTTCGAAGTCTTCAAGCAAGCATGGATCATTCACCTTGCGGAGATTCTCATGAGTCTGGCAGTTCTAGGATAGCAGTAAAGGGACCACTACTTGGAGCTTGTGAAGTGAAGGAGAGGATTACAAAAGTTGTAATCTCTAATCATTTAGAAGTAAAGTTGTTTGCTTTATCATTTCTGTATGATTCTTTAGTTAAGAACCTAGGGTTAGGGTTAATTAGAACGGAAATTTTTGAAATTGGCATAGACGATGCCTCCCGAAACCTTGCTGCCGTGCTATATAACCCTACACCTTTAGGCTAATTGGTTTTCTTTCTTCCCTACCTTTCGGTACCAGCCTAAGGATTGGAAGAAGACTATCCAATAAGCGTAATAGGTGTACTCTCCTTATACCAGGAGCCCTCGCAACCTGAGAGAAGGTAAAGGGAAAAGACAACTGAATAATCCTATTTTATTTCTCCCGAACCGGAAACCATCCTCGAACTGGAACAAGTTCTGTCGAGTTCGTATGTAACTATACGATGGCATATCCAAGCAATATGGATGTTCGTAATGATACGAAGTGTTTTGGAGAAATGCAAAGTTGATGTAGGTGTTGCAGGGGTATGCTCGGTTTCATTGTGAATGATAGCAGTCGCTATTTCCTTTTTCCCTTAATCTAATCCCTTTATATGTCTTTACTTATTACCTTCTTTACACCACACTCAGGCTAATTGGTTTTCTTCCTTCCATACCTTTTAGCACTTGCCTATGGTTTGGAAGAAGACTATCCAATAAGCGAATAGGTGTACTCTCCTAACACTAGGAGCTCTCGCAACCTGAGAGAAGGTAAAGGGAAAAGACAACCGAATAATCCTATTCAATTTCTCCAAAACCAAAATCCATCCCTGAACTGGAACAAGTTCCTTCGAGTTCGTGTGTAACTATACGATGGATTATCCGATAAATATGGATCTTCATAGTGATACGGGGTGTTCTAGAGAAATGCAAATGGGAAAGAAGGAGCAGCAAAGATATATGCGACTAACTGACAATCCAAAAGCCAAAGTGTTTTAAGAAGATTCAGTTAACTTGGTTCAAGAGTTTTAGTTTAAGGTTGTGCCATGGTCGCTGCCAAAGAGAGATAGAAAAGAAACACTCGGCGTGCACTCTAACCTAGAGCAGAATGGTTAATCACTTTATCTAATTAGTATGGCTCCCACTGTTTCCTCAAATTCTCCTTCAAATCCTAAAAGGAGAATTAGTCGGGATCATCTAAAATCACCCGAGGAGTAATCCTACTCCTCAGTGGGAATCGGGATCCAACTATCATCGCATGACAACATGATGGAAGCCACTCAAGTCACCACATTCCAGAAGGTATGCGCATGCCTAGAAAGTTTCCTGTATGTTTGAAACTCCCGATGTGATTTTACCCCAAGCGGCTTATGACCTTGACAGAGGTCAACATATCATAAGTCGCAAGTCAAGTTCAACCCATCATTATCCTGAATTAACTTAGACCCACCTGCACAAGCCCTTGACAGAGGTCAACATAACCGTGCGACTGTCCTAAATAATCACATATCTATACAACAAACAAGCATTACCCAGCTACCATTCATTGTGCCTTGATATAGGTCAACATACACATCATGAATACTAAATAATACCTGTAAGAAATGACGGAGGGCTACGGATGGTTTTTGGCGAAAAACCTTTAACGTAATGAACATGATATCGTTAAAGGAACTGAGTGGTTTTACAAATATATAGTGGCAAAAACTTTTGCTAAAGAGGTCACTCCCTATGAAGGGATCTCGGCTCTTTCCTCATCGAATGAGGTACAGGATATTCATAACCGAATACCACCATGTAAAGCAAAAGAATCGACTATACTGAAGTTATTATGCTGACGCAAACTTTTGCCCAAGAGGTCGCTCCCGGTGAAGGGATCTCGGTTCTTTCCTCGTCGAATGAGGTGCTAGATATTCATAACCGAATACCACAATGCAAAGCAAAAGAATCAACTATAGTGATGTTATTACGCTAACGCAAACTTTTTCCCAAGAGGTCACTCCCGGTGAAGGGATCTCGGTTCTTGCCTCATCAAATGAGGTGCTGGATATTCATAACCGAATACCACGATGTAAAGCAAAAGAATCGACTATGGTGAAGTTATTACGTTGACGGAAACTTTTGCCTAAGAGGTCACAACGGTGAAGGGAACTCGTCTCTTGCCTCGTCGAATGAGGTACCGGATATTCATAACCGAATACCACTGTGCAAAGCAAAAGGAAATGTCTGTGATGTATGTTTTTAAAAACATGGTTCCAACAACATCAAATAGGTATCTTTTCCTTGCATTGATCAGAATCAACGCGGTCCCATCAATTAATCACACCAGAAAAGAACAAAATTATAATGTACATATATGCCATCCGCATTCGCCACTGGGCCCCGTCATCACCCGTTAAGTTACTTAACTAATGACAGAGTGGAGGATGGACTAGTGCGGGTGCAAACATATACAACATCTACTAGTTTATATATAAATATATATAACAATCATCCTCGACATGATATATACAACATCACAGAAAAGCGATAAGCATCAAAAAACAAACTGATAATCTGGGAGCCCCGGGTTTCCTTTGGGCCGCAAGTGAAACTCGACGTTCCCCTGTCGTGTGGATAGCATGTGCAATGTAAAACCTAGACCCCCTACGAGCATGGAAAGTTACCCACCAATTCCAGAAGCGAGGCAACCCCAATCAACAACGTGAATGAGCCATCCAACACTCCACAGAATCCGGTAACTTGAGCACCCCTCCATGGGCCAACCTGAACCCCTACGAATGCGGCGAATAGCCCACCAATTCTAGAGTGAGGCCCCCTCCATCTCATGCTAAGAGATGCGGGCCCGTTTCCTTTTAGAATCCGGCTATTCGAGCACTCCACCACGGGATAATCCTAGTACAGAAATGAAAAATATATACAATGGTGACATCGACCTCAACCCGGTCGTGCCACAATAAATGAATATGCAATAAGGCAGAAATGGCTGTCCACATGTCGGACGCTCGCCCCGCAATAATGAATATACAAATGAATCAAAACTGTGTAGGGTTCCTAGGCACACTATAGAGGTCTCACAAGGCATCAACCATACCAATATAAAATTTTATGGGTGCCGAGAAACCCTAATACGGATCGTCGGCTAGATTTCTAGGCGAAACATGAAACTAGTTAACACTTTAACTAAAGGAAGAGAGCTACAAACTTTGTACATCCGGTTATCCACTTCCTTAGCTCCACGTGGGTGTCCTCTCGCTGTCCATCATGAATCCCGAACTCATTCGTCGGCTTCATCGGAGAAACGGGCGGAATAGGTCGTCGGCTTCGTGTCAAAGACGATCTACGTCGAGGCATCACAAGTTCAAGCTCCGACTTCACAAAGTTGTGAAACTTGTGAAGAAAACACCCGAAACAACTTGGCAAGAGGTAGAGGGTGAAGAAATAGGAGGTGGGTTCACTTTAGAATTGGATTTCACTCACTTTTGCTCAAGTTACCATTGATGGCATCAAGCTTTTCTCTTGAAGATGAAGATGAAGAAGCAAATAGAATATGATAAGTCTTGTGAAAAAGAATAATAAAATCCAATACTTATCATGTTCTAACCTAGGTTAAGTGTAGAGAATAAACCATGGTCACTTGGATGGGTTAGGGTTAAGCATGATGACAAGAATGGTTACAAAAGTCAAAGCTTCATGAAGCTTCAACTTAAAACAAAAAGGCCACCATTCTCATCATAATCCTTTTCAAATAAATAAATAAATAAATAAATGAAAATGCAAAACCCTAATCAACACTTAACCATGGTTTAATTCTTTATACTTAACAACAAGATCATGTATCATCAAACATGATACAAATATGTGCACAAAAGTATATCACATATACTTCTTGCACATTAAGTGAGAAAATCCATATAAAGTGAACCAATACTAGTTAATGCAATGTAGTATATCAAATATATAATTATACATTAAATCATTAAATCAACACTTGATTTAACGATCCGGTCATATCGCATATAACCGTCTAGTATCCAATGTATCGGCTTATCGAATCAATGATTCGATAACTAGGTCATATCGAATATAACCAATCGAAACATTTATCGTGAGAATGAAATGCGGTATCACATACACGCATTATTCTCGGTCCCGCACATATCTCATATGCGCTCCTATTTCGTTTCGCTTGAGCCAGGAAACCTCTGTGTAGGACTCTAAAGACTCGTCAATACGCCGGTAGCAGATGATGATCATATCAAGCACCCACAAGCCGCAAGCGGTCTGCTAAACGTAACGGCCATCCGGGTATTGAGCGATCAGAAGATCGACGAGCTAGCCCGCTCACACTCCTGTGAATCCAACCAGTAACACTTACCGTACAGTCCGGTCTGTTCGTCTGATACGTCGCATATCAAGTCTAGGGGTGGTAAATGTCAGACCCCAATAACCGATAAGTCGTGCCGATGTGAGGCTCATAACGGGTCGAGAAACTACTGGTAACACTTACCAGCAAATCTCTGATCAGCCCTGGCCAGGGACTTCCCTGTTACGGCCAATCGAGCACTGCGCAACATCAACCCCTAATACCGGGAGAGACGAAACCCCTCCTATCGCTCATTGCCTCCATGTGACTCGGGACTGTACCCAAAGACCACCGTTTTGCACGCCCTCATGGATGTGGTAAGGTGGAGATCAAAGCATAGTGGGAATCACACAAGACTCTATGATGATCTCGGGTCTACAGACTAACCTGCACAAGTGTCACCTGAGAATTGCCATCTGACGTGAGGTATAATACCATCTGGGAGTTCTCGACGAGTCCGTCCAGTGTACCCAGTCTCCACTGAGCACCCGTACACCATCTCTGATGTCAAACACCAATGGATATGGGATCATCCATCGCCCATCTCATGGGTCGAGAAGCGTATACGCTAGTCTACTCTGGTATATCGATGCCCTGTCTCGATACACCCATGACTAGGGACCTTGAAGGATGTACTTATGGACTACCATATCTCCACTAGTATGATCTGCATCACAGTCCAGGTAGTCAAGTACATATCCTAAGGGCTTTACCAACATGTAACGATAAGATAGTATAAAGAGACAAGTATACATGTTAAGATAAAGAGTAACCAGATAGCATACTATCATGTCGAGCAAGAAAGTCATCTCTATATATGTCCAAGCATCCAATACAATATACATCATCTGTACAATACTGGCCTCTAGGGCATACATACAACTAACAATCTCCCACTTGCACTAGGGCCAGCTGTTGTAGTATCGCATACCGAGCATCCCGAAGAGTCTCTCAAACTGTATCTGGGGAATGGCCTTCGTGAGTGGATCCGCTGTGTTGTTCTTCGTGTCAACTCTCCTGACCTCGATCTCCCGGCGATCAACTATCTCCCGGATCAGGTGATACCGCCTCAGAATATGCCTGGACCGCTGATGGGACCTGGGTTCCTTGGCCAAAGCCACCGCTCCATTGTTATCGCAATACAAAGGTATTGGACGCTCAATGGATGGAACCACTCCAAGTTCAGTAATGAACTTCTTGATCCAGACAGCCTCTTTGGCAGCATCGTTGGCAGCGATGTATTCAGCCTCCATCGTCGAGTCTGCCACGGTTTCCTGCTTGGAACTCTTCCAGCTAACCACCCCTCCGTAAAGGGTAAAGACAAAGCCCGACTGTGACTTAGAGTCGTCCTTATCACTCTGGAAGCTCGAATCGGTAAAGGACTCCACTTGGAGTTCTCCGTTACCATACACCAAGAACATATCTCTAGTCCTTCGTAAGTACTTGAGAATGCTCTTCACAGCTGTCCAGTGACTCTCTCCAGGATCAGCTTGATACCTGCTCACTACACTTAGTGAGTATGCTACATCGGGTCTGGTACATAGCATCGCATACATGATAGAGCCTACTGCCGAAGCATAGGGTATCCCTTGCATGCGAGCTCTCTCCAAATCAGTCTTGGGAGACATCTCTTTGGAGAGAGTGACTCCAGAGATCGTGGGCAAATTCCCACGCTTGGACTCTTCCATACTAAACCTCTTTAGTATGGTGTCAATGTACCTGGATTGGGACAATCCCAATATCCTTTTGGATCTATCTCTATAGATCCTGATTCCCAATATGCAGGAGGCATCACCAAGATCTTTCATTGAGAATCTTTGTGATAAGAAGAGCTTGACCGATTGCAGCATAGGAATATCATTTCCTATCAAGAGTATGTCTTCCACGTACAATACGAGGAATACAACCTTACTCTCTGCCACCTTCTTGTAGATACAAGGTTCATCTTGATTTTTGACGAAATCAAACTCTTTGATAATGACGTCAAAGCAGATGTTCCAACTCCGTGATGCTTGCTTTAATCCATAAATGGATTTAAGCAGCTTGCACACCTTTCCGCTGCTCCCACTGTCTACGAAGCCCTCTGGCTGAGTCATGTACACGCACTCTTCTAAATCATCGTTTAGAAAGGCGGTCTTAACATCCATTTGCCAGATTTCGTAGTCATGATATGCAGCGATGGCAAGCATGATCCGGATGGATTTAAGCATATCCACTGGAGAAAAGGTCTCGTCATAGTCCACACCTGGTCTTTGACGAAAACCCTTTGCTACAAGTCTAGCTTTGAAAGTCTCCACTTTCCTATCTACACCAAGTTTCTTCTTGAAGATCCACTTGCTCCCGATGGGTTTTACCCCTTCAGGAGCAACATCCAAAGTCCATACTTTGTTGGTGTATATGGACTCCATCTCGGACCGCATAGCATCCAGCCATTTCACTGAGTCCCCACTCGTGATGGCCTGCTCGAAGCTAGTTGGGTTATCATCCTCCATGATGCAATCCTCGCTCCCTCCATCCATGAGAAAACCGTAGTATCTCTCAGGTTGGCGAGGAACCCTACTAGATCGGCGGAGTGGCTGGGGTTCATCGGGAACTACGGAATCCTCTGGTTCCACCAGATCTTCTGTTATAGCTTCTGCAGCTGGAACCTCTTCCAGTTCTACCTCATGACCACTAATCTCTTTTTCAAGAAATTCATTTTCTAAAAAGGTGGCATGCCGAGAAACAAACACTCTTTGTTCCTCAGGGTGGTAGAAGATATACCCTTGAGAATTCTTGGGATATCCTACAAATTTGCATAGAACAGACCGTGCCTCGAGTTTGTCCGGATTTTGTCGTTTGACATAGGCTGGACAACCCCATATCTTAACATAGTTAAGACTTGGTCTCTTTCCTTTCCATATCTCATATGGAGTGATAGGCACAGATTTGGTTGGGACCATCTTCAATAGATGTATGGCTGTCTCAAGCGCATACCCCCAGAAGGAAATAGGTAACTCAGCTGTGCTCATCATAGAGCGCACCATATCTAATAGGGTGCGGTTCCTCTGTTCTGATACACCGTTGTGCTGTGGTGTATATGGAGGAGTCAGCTGAGAGAGAATCCCATTCTCTTTTAGGAAGTCCAGGAATTCATTGCTCAAGTATTCCCCTCCTCGATCAGATCGAAGGATTTTAATACTTTTTCCGGTTTGGTTTTCGACTTCTTGTTTATATTCTCTAAATTTCTCAAAAGCTTCAGACTTGTGTCTTATTAAGTACACATGTCCGTATCTTGAGAGATCGTCAGTGAATGTAATGAAGTACGAAGAACCATCCCTGGCATGTGTAGACATGGGACCACATACATCATTATGTATTAGTCCCAAGAGTTCGGTAACTCTTTCTCCGTGTCCCGTAAACGGAGTTTTGGTCATCTTGCCTTTGAGACATGACTGGCAAGTGTCATAAGATGAAAATTCGAAAGGTTTCAAATATCCATCCTTATGCAACTTAGCCAGTCGTGTCACATTGATGTGACCCAGTCTACAATGCCACAAGAAGGATTCGTTCAGTTCTGAACTCTTCCTCTTGTGTGTGTTTGTTATGCTCAGAACTGTTGATTGATTTAGAACATAAATGCCATTGCACAACGTGCCTGATCCAACCAACTTTTGGTTACGGAAAATGTTCATAACATTGTCCTGTAATACAAAATTATATCCTTCTTTACTTAATAAAGAAACCGATATAATATTGCATATCAGGTTCGGCATGTAATAGCATTCGTTCAGAACCAATGTATTACCAGTTGGCAATACAAGGTGATATTCCCCGACAGTCTTAGCTGCAACAATTACACCATTTCCAACTCTAATGTCTTTATCACCTTCTCCAAGTTCCTTACCTTTCCTTAGCCCATGTAACTGATTACATATATGGGATCCTGACCCGGTATCTAATACCCAGGACGTAGAGCAAATAGAGAAACAGTTCTCAGTAACGAACACACCCGAAGAAAATGTGTCAACATGTACTTTCTTCATTCGGGTGGCATGGGAATCCTGGTATTCCCCTATATCCTGTTCATTCCTATAACTCTTATAAGAAAGAACGGAACCAACGTTCCCCAGCACAGTATAACATGCGGGTTCGGTCAATACATCCATATTATTATCTTCATTAGGGCATGAAATGGTCGCTACCTGGAGAGAGAGAGAAGAAAACACTTTAGCGTATGCTCGTGCAAGATCAGATTGGTTATTATCTTATCTAATCAGGATGGCTCCCACTGCTTTTTATCAAATCTTCCTTCAAACCCTAAAAGGAAAGACTAGCCGGGATTAATTACACACTACAAGTTCGCCAATCTTTCAGCCAGGCCAGTGTCGGTACTTTGAGGGAGGTCCCCCGTGCTTTCGTACGAACCTAATTAATGTAAACCTCGTTTTCCCAGAGGCGTAACCCCGTTAACACCTTTCTAGACACCTACTTGATCAGCTAATTGCAATGTGTAAAACTCTCCCAGGAGTAACTCTTACTCGCAGTGGGTATCGGGATCCAACTATCTCATAGAAGGTATGCAATCTCATTGCAAATTTCAACACTTGAAATTCCCGATAATGCTTTTGCCCCTAGCGTGCTATGACCTTGACGAAAGCCAACAAACCACAGCGCGCTAGTCAAGTTCAACCCGTACATTTCCTGACTGAATTAAACCCACCCGCACGACCCTTGACGAAAGCCAACAAAGCCGTACGACTACCCTAATCCAGTCGCATCATATGCAGCAAGTAAATAGCACATAGCTACCGTACACTACACCTTGACGAAAGCCAACAAATGTAGCAAGAATACTATATGTAATTTATCTGAAATGACGGAGGGCTACGACAGGTTTTTCTGAAAACCTATTGCGTAAAGAACTTGATATCGTTGTAGAATCAAATGAAGTTTTGAAAATGGAGTGATTTTGAGGCTTTTCTAGTTTTGCTAAAGGGGTCACTCCTGGTGAAGGGATCGTCGGCCCTTTCCTCGTCGAATGAGGTGCGGGATATATCATATATATCACTGTGCAAAGCCGAAACTATAGAAGGAATCAAAAGTCAAACCGAGTGTGTAGCATCTGCCAGTTATTGCTAAAGGAGTCACTCCCGGTGAAGGGATCTCGGTCCTTTCCTCATCGAATAAGGTGCAGGGTATATCATATATACCGCTATGCAAAGCAAGAACTGTATCCATCTGTTTTGTTTAAAATTTGATTCTACAACATCTTAGGTTTCTTTTCTTTCATTAATTACATTAATGAAGTCCCATCATTTAAATTACCTAAACATCACAGATAGATATGACGTACACTTATGCCATCCGCATTCGCCTCGATGTCCCCTCGTGCACCGTTAGGTTAGGTAACTAACGGCAGAGCGGGGCAGGGCTAGTACGGGTGTAAAACATAAGTAACGTCTATATAATATATCATATATACTATATATAGTATCCATCACAGAACATCACATGATCGCATCACAGATATCGCAGCAGAAGAAACATATGAAACATTGGATATACTAGGACGTCCGTGTTTTCAATACGAGCCAATATAAAACACGGATTCCACGGTCGTGATGAATAGCCAATCCCACACCCCTAGACCCCTACGAGAGCGGAAAGCAACCCTACCAATTCTAGGGTTAGGAGACCCGGACTCGACTCCTCGAGTTGGTCTCCCACTGGACCCTAGAACCCGGTTACTTGTGCTCCCCTCCTTGGGTCTATCCTAGTGCAGAAAAGTAAATAATATACAAAGGATGACAACTTCCGCTACCTGGAAGTGCCCCAAATAAAAGAATATTACATACAAGTTTTTACATGAATGAAAATGAAAAACAGTCATCTCACATAAAAACCCCCGGCTATTCAAACACGACAATCCAATATAACATATCCAGCAACACATAACATCACATGTCATCAACGTAAGTACATATGCGCATCCCAATTGTCGTTGACATATAGCAACGAAACCGGCGATATCACATATTACACTTACGGTCACAGAAAAGAAAGTGTAAAACTACAACAATTGGAATCCGCAACCTCTTTAGACATCGCATGCCTAATCAAATGAAATACTTAGACATCACATGCCTAACAGATATAAATCCCGCATTTTAGTCTCATTATCGAAAACTCTTTTCAATATCATGTGGGACTAAAGTGCTAGATTTATAACATTCATTCAGTTATCTCATAACTGTTTGTGAATTCCAATTATTGTATCACATTCCAGATAAACAGAAAATGTTAAACTTTCCGATCGAACAGTCGAATACCCAAGTTTTCCCGATACAACTCAACATATGAAATAAGTCTAACAACATTCAGTTCGTGCCTCAGTACCAACGGTCCAGCCGTAGAAGGGCCAAGCCAACGCCTCACATGTGGCACGCCGTACTGCCCCAAATCCTAAGGTTCAAAGGGCAGTTCAAGACGGTCACATAATCGAGTTAAGCTTTGTTGTCTTCTAGAGGGTCCATCGCGTTACTTGCACTACTTAGAACGTCGTTAAACTACGGAAAAATCCAACACTTGGAAATTTCCCGACAGGGGAAAAATTGGGTATTTATATTCGGTCGAACCTTTTAACATATTCTAAAAATTATCCGGATAAACACTTAGACAAGGTTCGATAATCCGATCGAAACATCGTTTCCCAATTTGACCCCAGAACACTCAACTTAAGAGCCAATTTAAAAATTCCCAAAAAACTCAGAATAATTAATCAGGAATAACTGTGCAAACACTTAGGGCTGACGTCACCAAATAGCCGCGGAACCGCCGCAGAAGCTAGGCTTCTGCCGCGGTTCCGCCGCACAAAGTACTGTTCATGGGAAACTTTTTGCACCGTAATTCTTAGATTTCATTGCTGAATTTTTTAAGCATTTTTAATTGACAAAAAACCACAAATTTGGAAAAAGTCCAGAGAGCATTATCGGGTTAGGGTTTCGGGATCGTTCGGACTTCAAACTCCGTATAGACTTCGTCTAAGGCTCTAGCTAGGCTCTGATACCACTGTAGGGTTCCTAGGCACACTATAGAGGTCTCACAAGGCATCAACCATACCAATATAAAATTTTATGGGTGTCGAGAAACCCTAATACGGATCGTCGGCTAAATTTCTAGGCGAAACACGAAACTAGTTAACACTTTAACTAAAGGAAGAGAGCTACAACCTTTGTAGATCCGGTTATCCACTTCCTTAGCTCCACGTGGGTGTCCTCTCGCTGTCCATCATGAATCCCGAACTCATTCGTCGGCTTCATCGGAGAAACGGGCGGAATAGGTCGTCGGCTTCGTGTCAAAGACGATCTACGTCGAGGCATCACAAGTTCAAGCTCCGACTTCACAAAGTTGTGAAACTTGTGAAGAAAACACCCGAAACAACTTGGCAAGAGGTAGAGGGTGAAGAAATAGGAGGTAGGTTCACTTTAGAATTGGATTTCACTCACTTTTGCTCAAGTTGCCATTGATGGCATCAAGCTTTTCTCTTGAAGATGAAGATGAAGAAGCAAATAGAATATGATAAGTCTTGTGAAAAAGAATAATAAAATCCAATACTTATCATGTTCTAACCTAGGTTAAGTGTAGAGAATAAACCATGGTCACTTGGATGGGTTAGGGTTAAGCATGATGACAAGAATGGTTACAAAAGTCAAAGCTTCATGAAGCTTCAACTTAAAACAAAAAAGGCCACCATTCTCATCATAATCCTTTTCAAATAAATAAATAAATAAATAAATGAAAATGCAAAACCCTAATCAACACTTAACCATGGTTTAATTCTTTATACTTAACAACAAGATCATGTATCATCAAACATGATACAAATATGTGCACAAAAGTATATCACATATACTTCTTGCACATTAAGTGAGAAAATCCATATAAAGTGAACCAATACTAGTTAATGCAATTTAGTATATCAAATATATAATTATACATTAAATCATTAAATCAACACATGATTTAACGATCCGGTCATATCGCATATAACCGTCTAGTATCCAATGTATCGGCTTATCGAATCAATGATTCGATAACTAGGTCATATCGAATATAACCAATCGAAACATTTATCGCGAGAATGAAATGCGGTATCACATACACGCATTATTCTCGGTCCCGTGCATATCTCATATGCGCTCCTATTTCGTTTCGCTTGAGCCAGGATGTTGGATATATGTATGCCCTAGAGGCCATTATGTGATAGTGGATGTATCTATACATGTATATATATTCAGTTTGCATTCTTGCTCGACATGATAGTATGCTATCTGGTTCTTCTTTATCTGACATGTTGATTTGATCATGCTTTTATTCATTCATACATGCTGATAAAGCCCTGAGGATATCGGCTTGACTACTCTGATTATGATGGAGATCATACTAGTGGGACATCAGTAGTCTATAAGCATATCCTGGAACGTCCCTAGTCGTAGGTATATCGAGACAGGGCATTGATATACCAGAGTAGAATAGCGTATATAATACTAGACCCATACGATGGGCGATGAATGTTCCCACATTCATCGATGTTTGACATCAAGATCATATACGGGTGCTCAGTGGTGACTGGGTACACTGGACGGACTCACCGAGAACTCCTATAGGGAATTATATCTATCGTCGGATAGCAGTTCTCAGGTGACACTGGTACAGGTTAGTCTGTAGACCCGAGATCGTCATAGAGCCTTGTGTGTTCTCCCACTGTACTTTGATTGCCACCCTACCACGGCTCTACTGAGTCGTGCAAACAGGTGGCCGTTGGGTACAGTCCCGAGACATACGAAGACGATGAGCGATAGGAGGGGTTTCGTCTCTCCCGGTATTGGGAGTTGATGCTGTGCTGTGCCCGACTGGTTATAACAGCAAGTCCCTGGCCAGGGCTGCTGAGATTTGCTGATAAGTGTTATCAGTAGTTTCTCGATCTGTTATAGACCATTCACCGGCACGACTTATTGAGTTATTGGGGTCGACGTGACCATCCCTAGGCTCGATATACAGCATATCTGACGAAGAGACCGGACTGTACGGTAGTGTTGCCGGATGGCTCGACGGGAGTTGTAGCAGGTTCGCTTGTTGTCTTCTGATCGCTCAATACCCGGGTGGCCATTACGTTTAGCTGACCGCTTGCGGCTTGAGGGTACTTGATATGATCATCACCCTCTGCCGGCGTATTGACGAGTCTTAGAGTCCCACAGAGGAGTTACCCAGTCCAGGCGAAACGTTGTGGTGCGCGTATGCGATATGCGCTTGCACCCGATTGAAATGTGCGTATATGATACCGTATATTAATCGGGCGGCTTGCTAATGGTCGGGTCATATGTGATATGACCGGATTAGTGAATCAAGTGTTGATTCATCATTAGTTTCTCACTACAAATCCTATCTTGTTTATTTTGGATGTATGCATGCATGTATGCATTCATTCTTGTTCATGCACATATGGATGTGCAAGCACACATGCATACATACATCATTATCATGGTTGTTTATACAATGAGAATGGTGGATGTATAAGAATTACACCATGGTTATTTTTGGATTATTATTGGATTTAAATTAAAGCAAAAGGAAATGAAAAATGGGTTAAATCATTTAAGAGTTTCTACACTCTTCTAAACTCAACCATGCTCACCTAACTTTTGACCCATGGTTTATTTTCTTATTATGCTTTTAACTTAAATCAAATGATATCTTTAAATCTAACCATGGTTGGTTATGAGAAAGAAAAATATATATAGTTATTTTTCTTTTCTTTTTGTAGGATAATTCATTCTCTTCTTCAAAAAAAAGACCACCATCTTCATCAACCTCCATGCTTTGCTCTCTAGTTCTTATAAGAGAGTAAAATACTCATAAAAATAGGTTTTTGAAGTGAGATTCCAAACCACAACATCATTCTACTCAAGTCTAGCCGACTTGATTAGTGTGTTTTCTTCGGTTTTCCAAAGAAGCGAGCTTGGACGGAGTGCTCCATGGTGGATCGTCGTGGATGCAAGGGAACTTCGAGAGGACCTCGATTCAACACCCAAGACACCAAGGAGTCTAGCAAAGGGGAGCTACAAAGGTTGTAGCCTTTCATAACCCTAATTTTCTAGGGTCGATCCCTTTGAATGTTAGTTTAGCACCTTAAAAAATATAACTTTGGGTCATGTGATGCTTCAAAACACTTCATAGGGTGCTAAACAAACCTTACATTGGTATCAGAGCCGACCTAGAACATTAGGAGACCTTTTTAAGGAGTTAAAACTCCGATCGAACCGAAATACGACTTTTTAAGGAATCTGAAGATCGCCTTGACTTATGATAAAGTATCATATGTCCTCACGGCTTCAGCCCCGCCCGTCCCAGGTCCAAAATCCTCAGTTGCGGACATTGAAGTCCGCAAGACATGGGACGCTGACTGTGCCACGGCCACATGCCTCGCGCTTGCATCGATGGATAACACACATCAAAAGCAGCACGAGGACATGGACATTCACGGGATACTGCTCCATACAAAGGAGTTGTATAGGGAGCAATCCCGCGTATTATGATACGAAGCATCAAAGAAACTGTTTCAGATGCGAATGGCCCCTGGCACACCAGTAGGAGACCATGTGTTGAAGATGATAGCTCTTATAGAAGAGCTTGAGGACCTTGGATGGACAATGGACAATGAACAATATATAGATATTATTCTGCAGTCCCTCCCCTCCACCTTTGCTCAGTTCATAGTGAACTTCAACATGCATGGCATGGAGAAGGACCTCCCTGAACTCCTTAATATGTTAAGGAGTGCAGAGAGCACTATGAAGTCAGCAAAAACTCCCGTTATGATCATTGGACAGTCTTCTTCTTCTCGCCCAAAAGCTAAGGCCAAGGGAAAGAAAAAGAAGAAACCTACTAATCCTAAGGGCGGAGTCAAAAAGGTGAAGGGAAAGGGAAAGTCCACGGCTGGAGACCCGGGGAAAGGCGAGTGTTTTCATTGCCACAAGACAGGACATTGGAAGCGCAATTGCACGGAGTACCTAAGTCTCAAGAAGAAGCATGGTGATGCTTCTGCTTCAGGTGCGTTTGTAACTGAAAACTGTTTTTCTATAAACTCTGCTTCCTGGGTATTGGATACCGGTTCAGGTTCTCACATTTGCAATTCTATGCAGGGGCTGAGAAATAGCAAGGTTTTGAAGACAGGTGACCATACTCTCTGCGTTGGAAATGGTTTCAATGTACATACAGTCGCAGTGGGAGAGTATCACTTGGGGTTGCCATCTGGATGTATTTTGATTTTGAATCCATGTTATTTTGTACCAAGTATGCTATGTAATATAATATCTGTTTCTTTGTTGGACAATGAAGGATATAATTTTGTGTTGCAGAACAATGTTATGAACATTCACCTGAATCAAATGTTGGTTGGGTATGGTACGCTTAATAATGGAATATATGTCCTAAATCAACACACAGTTTTCAGTATACAACACACTAATAAAAGAAAACTTTCAGAATTAAATGAAGCTTTTCTTTGGCATTGTAGACTTGGTCATATTAACGAAACAAGACTAAACAAGTTACATAAAGATGGATATTTAAACTCTTTTGAATATAAATCTTATGCGACTTGCCAGTCTTGTATCAAGGGTAAAATGACCAAAACTCCGTTTACCGGACACGGAGAAAGAGCTACTCAGCTCCTTGGCCTCATACATAGTGATGTATGTGGGCCAATGTCTACACAGGCTAGAGGCGGTTTTTCATACTTCATTACATTCACCGACGATTTCTCAAGATTCGGTCATGTATTTTTATTAAAGCACAAGTCCGACGCTTTCGAGAAATTCGTTGAATATAAACAAGAAGTAGAAAAACAAACCGGCTTGAGTATTAAGATGCTTCGATCAGATCGAGGTGGAGAGTATCTCAGTACAGAATTTGCAAACTTCCTAAAAGAGAATGGGATTCTCTCTCAGCTCACTCCTCCTTACACACCACAGCACAACGGTGTGTCAGAACGACGGAATAGGACCCTATTAGATATGGTCCGGTCCATGATGAGTGACGCTGAGTTACCAGTCTCGTTTTGGGGGCATGCATTGGAGACTGCAGCGTTTCTGCTAAACAGGGTTCCGACCAAAGCCGTGTCTACCACGCCATATGAGATATGGAATGGGAAGAGACCATCTCTTAAGAGAATTAAGATTTGGGGTTGCCCGGCCTATGTTAAAAAACAGAATCCGGACAAACTCGAGACACGGTCAGTCATGTGTAACTTTGTGGGATATCCAAAGAATTCTTATGGATATCTGTTCTACCACAAAGAGGAACAAAAAGTGTTTGTTTCTCAGTATGCCACATTCTTGGAAAAAGAGTTTTTCACAGATAAAGATGATGGCAAGGTAGTAGATCTAGAAGTGGTTCTGGAGATACAAACTACAAATGACGATTTGGTTGAACCGGCTGTTGCAACAGAAACTGAAGAACCTCGGCCACTCCGTAGGTCTGGTAGGACTTCTCGCCCACCGGAGAGGTACTACGGTTTCCTCATTGATGGTAACGGAGAAGATTGCATCATGGATGATGATGATCCTACTAGTTTTCAGCAGGCTATCATGAGTGGTGACTCTGTGAAGTGGCTGGATGCCATGAGATCCGAAATGGAGTCTATGTACACCAACAAAGTATGGACTTTGGACGTTGTACCCCCTGGGGTAAAACCTGTAGGGTGCAAATGGATCTTTAAAAGAAAGATTGGTGTGGATGGGCAGGTAGAGACCTATAAGGCAAGACTTGTAGCGAAAGGTTTTCGTCAAAGACCAGGTTTGGACTATGACGAAACTTTTTCACCCGTAGCCATGCTTAAATCCATTCGGATCCTACTTGCTATTGCTGCTCACTACGACTATGAAATCTGGCAGATGGACGTTAAAACAGCATTTCTAAATGGAAATTTAGAAGAATGCGTTTATATGGATCAGCCAGAGGGCTTCATTGACAGTGGGAGCAGCGAGAAAGCATGTAGATTGCTTAAATCCATATATGGGTTGAAGCAGGCATCTCGGAGTTGGAACATCTGTTTCGATGATGTTATCAAAGAGTTTGATTTCATCAAAAATCCAGATGAACCTTGTGTTTATAAGAAGGCTGTAGGAAGAGATGTCACATTCCTCGTATTGTACGTGGATGACATTCTTCTGATAGGAAATGATATTCCTATGCTACAGTCGGTCAAATCATTCTTATCACTAAGGTTCTCCAAGAAGGACCTGGGTGATGCCACATACATCCTGGGCATAAGGATCTATAGGGATAGATCCAAAAAGTTACTGAGATTGTCCCAAACCAGGTACATCAACACCATCCTAAAGAGGTTTAGTATGGAAGACTCCAAGCGGGGTGCCTTACCCGCTTGCCATGGAGTCACTCTCTCCAAGGATTCTTGTCCAAAGACCGATGAAGAGAGAGCTCGCATGAGCATTATACCTTATGCTTCGGCAGTAGGGTCTATAATGTATGCGATGTTATGTACACGCCCAGATGTAGCTTATGCACTTAGTGTTGTAAGCAGGTATCAATCCAACCCAGGGGAGAACCACTGGACAGCTGTGAAGAACATTCTTAAGTACTTACGAAGGACTAAAGAATTGTTCTTAGTGTATGGTAATACAGATCTCCAAATGGAGGCCTTTACCGATTCGAGCTTCCAGAGCGATAAGGATGACAGCAAATCTATCTCAGGATTTGTATTTACCCTCAATGGAGGGGCGGTAAGTTTGAAGAGTTCCAAACAGGATACCGTTGCAGACTCTACGATGGAAGCTGAGTACATTGCTGCAAATGATGCCGCCAAGGAAGCCGTCTGGATGAAGAAGTTCGTCTCTGAGCTAGGAGTAGTTCCAACCATTATTGATCCAATACCTTTGTATTGTGACAATAATAGGGCGATGGCGTTAGCCAAGGAGCCCAGATCCCATCAGCGGTCCAGACACATCCTGAGGCGCTTTCATTTGATCCGGGAGATTGTAGATCGCCGCGAGATCGAGATTAAGAAAGTTGACACAAAGAACAACGCCGCGGATCCACTCACCAAGGCCCTCCCTCAGCCACAGCATGAGCGACTTTTTGAGATGTTGGGTATGAGATACGCCAATAACTGGCCTTAGTGCAAGTGGGAGATTGTTGGATATATGTATGCCCTAGAGGCCATTATGTGATAGTGGATGTATCTATACATGTATATATATTTAGTTTGCATTCTTGCTCGACATGATAGTATGCTATCTGGTTCTTCTTTATCTGACATGTTGATTTGATCATGCTTTTATTCATTCATACATGCTGATAAAGCCCTGAGGATATCGGCTTGACTACTCTGATTATGATGGAGATCATACTAGTGGGACATCAGTAGTCTATAAGCATATCCTGGAACGTCCCTAGTCGTAGGTATATCGAGACAGGGCATTGATATACCAGAGTAGAATAGCGTATATGATACTAGACCCATACGATGGGCGATGAATGTTCCCACATTCATCGATGTTTGACATCAAGATCATATACGGGTGCTCAGTGGTGACTGGGTACACTGGACGGACTCACCGAGAACTCCTATATGGAATTATATCTATCGTCGGATAGCAGTTCTCAGGTGACACTGGTACAGGTTAGTCTGTAGACCCGAGATCGTCATAGAGCCTTGTGTGTTCTCCCACTGTACTTTGATTGCCACCCTACCACGGCTCTACTGAGTCGTGCAAACAGGTGGCCGTTGGGTACAGTCCCGAGACACACGAAGACGATGAGCGATAGGAGGGGTTTCGTCTCTCCCGGTATTGGGAGTTGATGCTGTGCTGTGCCCGACTGGTTATAACAGCAAGTCCCTGGCCAGGGCTGCTGAGATTTGCTGATAAGTGTTATCAGTAGTTTCTCGATCTGTTATAGACCATTCACCGGCACGACTTATTGAGTTATTGGGGTCGACGTGACCATCCCTAGGCTCGATATACAGCATATCTGACGAAGAGACCGGACTGTACGGTAGTGTTGCCGGATGGCTCGACGGGAGTTGTAGCAGGTTCGCTTGTTGTCTTCTGATCGCTCAATACCCGGGTGGCCGTTACGTTTAGCTGACCGATTGCGGCTTGAGGGTACTTGATATGATCATCACCCTCTGCCGGCGTATTGACGAGTCTTAGAGTCCCACAAAGGAGTTACCCAGTCCAGGCGAAACGTTGTGGTGCGCGTATGCGATATGCGCTTGCACCCGATTGAAATGTGCGTATATGATACCGTATATTAATCGGGCGGCTTGCTAATGGTCGGGTCATATGTGATATGACCGGATTAGTGAATCAAGTGTTGATTCATCATTAGTTTCTCACTACAAATCCTATCTTGTTTATTTTGGATGTATGCATGCATGTATGCATTCATTCTTGTTCATGCACATATGGATGTGCAAGCACACATGCATACATACATCATTATCATGGTTGTTTATACAATGAGAATGGTGGATGTATAAGAATTACACCATGGTTATTTTTGGATTATTATTGGATTTAAATTAAAGCAAAAGGAAATGAAAAATGGGTTAAATCATTTAAGAGTTTCTACACTCTTCTAAACTCAACCATGCTCACCTAACTTTTAACCCATGGTTTATTTTCTTATTATGCTTTTAACTTAAATCAAATGATATCTTTAAATCTAACCATGGTTGGTTATGAGAAAGAAAATATATATAGTTATGTTTCTTTTCTCTTTGTAGGATAATTCATTCTCTTCTTTAAAAAAAAGACCACCATCTTCATCAACCTCCATGCTTTGCTCTCTAGTTCTTATAAGAGAGTAAAATACTCATAAAAATAGGTTTTTGAAGTGAGATTCCAAACCACAAAATCATTCTACTCAAGTCTAGCCGACTTGATTAGAGTGTTTTCTTCAGTTTTCCAAAGAAGCGAGCTTGGACGGAGTGCTCCGTGGTGGATCGTCGTGGACGCAAAGGAACTTCGAGAGGACCTCGATTCAACACCCAAGACACCAAGGAGTCTAGCAAAGGGGAGCTACAAAGGTTGTTGCCTTTCATAACCCTAATTTTCTAGGATCGATCCATTTGCATGTTAGTTTAGCACCTTAAAAAATATAACTTTGGGTCATGTGATGCTTCAAAACACTTCATAGGGTGCTAAACAAACCTTACACAGGAAACCTCTGTGTAGGACTCTAAAGACTCGTCAATACGCCGGTAGCAGATGATGATCATATCAAGCACCCACAAGCCGCAAACGGTCTGCTAAACGTAACGGCCATCCGGGTATTGAGCGATCAGAAGATCGACGAGCTAGCCCGCTCACACTCCTGTGAATCCAACCAGTAACACTTACCGTACAGTCCGGTCTGTTCGTCTGATACGTCGCATATCAAGTCTAGGGGTGGTAAACGTCGGACCCCAATAACCGATAAGTCGTGCCGATGTGAGGCTCATAACGGGTCGAGAAACTACTGGTAACACTTACCAGCAAATCTCTGATCAGCCCTAGCCAGGGACTTCCCTGTTACGGCCAATCGAGCACTGCGCAACATCAACCCCCAATACCGGGAGAGACGAAACCCCTCCTATCGCTCATTGCCTCCATGTGACTCGGGACTGTACCCAAAGACCACCGTTTTGCACGCCCTCATGGACGTGGTAAGGTGGAGATCAAAGCACAGTGGGAATCACACAAGACTCTATGATGATCTCGGGTCTACAGACTAACCTGCACAAGTGTCACCTGAGAACTGCCATCTGACGTGAGGTATAATACCATCTGGGAGTTCTCGGCGAGTCCGTCCAGTGTACCCAGTCTCCACTGAGCACCCGTACACCATCTCTGATGTCAAACACCAATGGATATGTGATCATCCATCGCCCATCTCATGGGTCGAGAAGCGTATACGCTAGTCTACTCTGGTATATCGATGCCCTGTCTCGATACACCCACGACTAGGGACCTTGAAGGATGTACTTATGGACTACCATGTCCCCACTAGTATGATCTGCATCACAGTCCAGGTAGTCAAGTACATATCCTAAGGGCTTTACCAACATGTAACTATAAGACAGTATAAAGAGACAAGTATACATGTTAAGATAAAGAGTAACCAGATAGCATACTATCATGTCGAGCAAGAAAGTCATCTCTCTATATGTCCAAGCATCCAATACAATATACATCATCTGTACAATACTGGCCTCTAGGGCATACATACAACTAACAAACTGTACTACCAACATTGCACAATTTGCTATCCAACACGACAATCCGACAATATCATCTCAAAGATATCACATCCAACACCACAGATAAACTAGATGCGTGCAACCCCTTCTAACCGACATATAGCGATTAGAAGACGTTAAACAACACATGTACGCATCACAGAAGCAAGTAAAGTAAACCACGACGTTAGAATTCCGCGCACAATTAGCAAACGAAACCAATTTCCAAAACTATGAAAAAACAGTAAGCTAAAGTTCCAAAAACCACCGTTTTAAGCCAATCCGGGAGTCAAAACGAACTCGAAACCCGCCCGAATCTTCGCGGAGTTGAAGGAGGAAAAATTAACTGTCGACTGGGAGGCCTCCTTAGGTAGGCATACCCGAGAGCACCCAGATGGGGCGCTCTCGGGTCACCCACCCCCAAGGCTACCTTGTGGTGGTCTTAGGGGGTGGGCCTGGCCTCTGGCCCCCCCGGGGTATCCCCAGGGTGCCAATGCTTCACCCCGCGGCTTCTCGGTTCAAACTGTGTGCCCGTGGGGTATGCAAACAACTCAAAACTTTATTTTCTGGAACTATTTTTATCGGCAGTTCGTGCGCGATAAAAACAGCGGATTTCTAACGTCGCAATGAGTTATCTAAGGCTTATGGAGTGACTCTGATACCATGTTGGGTTATGCTAGTGCCCTGGTAATCAAACCGTGGCTGATTGCGGAACAAAATTTTTCTAAACTGACGCTAGAACAACCCGATAATTTCGGATCTGCCGTAAGCCATAGATGACGATACTTGCTAAGGTACTAATATACTATGAAGTGATTATACCTATATGAACCAAGTTCTTCGGGTCTTCAACCATCATCCTTAGCTCCTTGTGGTGTCATGGAACAAGCTTGATCGCCGGTCTCCCCCATCTATGATGATCCACCCGAGAGTGCCTTCTTTGAGCTCCTACCTCTAAACCGAGGTAACTAGGTTACTTATTATACTAATCTAAGTAGCCTAGATAATGTAGAGTTTAATAATGGATTAATTAGTCTCATTATACCCTATGTTTCTTAGCACATGAGACATTTAGGGTGGAGGTAGAAGAAGAAATAAGGAGATGAGAGTGCAGAGAGCAAGCTTGGAAAAATGGCGAAGTGTTGTGAAGGCAAATGAAAAATCTGAAGTAACAAAATATCTCACAACACAAACTAAATCAAGCATGTCACAATAGTAACTCATGAGTTACTACATGAGTCATACCACGAGTCACCAATTGTGCCATGTTTCATTTAAAACCAAACACACCTCATCCTCTACCTCATTTATTCATTTAAGAAAAATAATTAAAACTAAAATGAGGTGTTATCTTCTAGAAGCAAATTGTAATGAATTACAAGAATACTCATCATCCGTATATACATACCCATATCCGTATTCCGACAAAATACGAAAACAATGAGACGAAAATATTCCAACAATATAATACTAGAATCCGTCTTAAACCAAAACCCACTAGTATTATCCGTCCGAATCATAATACGTGCACAAGTCCACGTATATGATCGAACCCTGCTGTAAACCATATAGCCTCTACATTGTTTCACCCGAAGCAGGGAAACCCTCTGTGTGGGACTCTAAAGACTCGTCAATACGCTGCAGTGGGTTTAACCACAAGCACGTCAGCGGCACTAGATGTACGTAACGGCTACCCAGGTATTGAGCAAAAGGGAGGCCGACGAGCAAACTCATCCGAACCCCTACTGAGCCTGTCAATGACAATATTCGTACAGTCCGGTCCGTTCATCTATGAGTATCGCATATCGATTCTAAGGGGTGGATAAAATCAGACCCCTAATAACGCGACATTTAGTGTCAGTATGAAGCCCATCACCACCTAAGAAACTACTGATCCAAATCAGTAATTCTCTACTACCTTGGCCAAAGATTTCAGGTGATGGCCACCCGTGCTCCACGCGTCATCTACCCCCAATACCGGGAGAGACGAATCCCCGACGATCCGCTCACTTCCTCCATGTGGCTCGGGACTGTACCCAACTAAAATCTGTTTGCACGACTCCTTTGAGCCGTGGTAGGATAGTAATCAAAGTACATTAGGAACTAACACGAGACAAATGACGATCTCAGGTCGACAGACTAACCTGTACACATGTCACCTGGGAACTGCTATCTGACAATAGGTATAATACCAACTAGCATGTTCCCTGTAACATTTCAAAAAAATAAAATATTATTTTTGGGAATTTATATAATTAAAATAATAAATATTATGAATATTTTATTATGTGGAAATTAGTTGTAATGATATGGTATAATTATATACCGATAAATTGGGAAATATTTGGAAATTTATATCAATTATTGATTTTAAAAGAATTTATGAAAATTGGGAATTTTACAATTTAGTATACAATGATTTGTATATAAGATAGTATTACTAAACTCGATTAGCATTTAATCATGCATTGATTAGTTTTGTGCTTGTGACATGCACCATATCATATTTCTAACACTTATCACATTTAAATGATATGCACCTTGGTTCTTTTATGTTTTTAAGGAAATGATTTTGGCTTTTGGAAAAATAAAGAGAAGAAAAGAAAAGAAAAAGGAAATTGAATAAAGAATGGCGAGACAATGTGGTATGGGCAAGAGAGAGAGAGGTGAGGGGGTCATTTCACCCTTGGCTCATGGCTCCCATTTGTGTTTCCTTCATCATCTTCATCATTTTTTCTCCCCCTCATCTCCATGGCTGCCTTCTTCTCTCCCCTCCTCTACCTCCTCACCACAACCACAAAAACACCTCAAAACACCTATTTCCTTTCATTAAAAATGTGCAAAAGCTCACTACAAGCATGGGGAACCAAGAAAGTTGGGATTTTGAAGACTTAGGGCAACTCAAGAAAATTCTTGTGTTACCAAATTAGATATTTCCTTCACCATTAGAAAAGAAATTCATTCCCTTTAGCATCTATATTAGTTTAGAAGTGTTTAGTGAGGTTTAGTGACATTTGGAAATTCTAGATGAGGGTTAGGGCTTCCCTTAAGTTGTGATGGTGCAAGTGAGTGCAATTGGTGACTACAAACCCCCCTTAGTGATTGAAACCAGTGACTAAACCCAAAATACAAGTTAGATATCGAAATGTCGGTTTTGTGTTGGAATTGTGGTTGCAGGGAATCTGGAGTGACCTGAGAATTTTACTAGAAAAACAAGCAACTCCATTAACCTCATTAAGACCCTAGGAGACCACCCTGAAAATACGAGGCCGTTTCACCATAGGAAAACCGAGCAAGCCGGATTTCATAGGCATGTGGCCGAACAAGTTGTGGAGTTTGGGGTCCAGGTTGCTTCTGTAGCTCATATACCTCCTATACATCACACAGTACTGTTTGTTTAGCCCAATTTTACCTGAACCAAAATCTTGAACCTTTTTCTTTATGTGCTGTTTTGTTTTGTGACTTTAAATGACTTAGATTTTTGGATATTGTGTTTTATCTCGATCGATTGGCGTTTGTACGTCGATGCCGAGGGTTATTTGGCTCTTTTGCATGAGTAGATTATAGGTTTTAACCTATGTGTTATTCGCGTGTCGTTTTGGTTTTGAATTAGACGTTTTGATGCGATATGATATATGTGATATGTAGGTACCCTCACGTGAACTTCGGACGATGAAGAAGAGGATGGCGACATTGACTTCGGCAAGCAAGGATCAAGGTGAGTAGATATATATCTACGGAAGAAGTCGGGTGGATGGCATATAGCACCCCCGCACTTTCGTAGGGTAGAATGCGAATGCGATTTATATATTTATTTATATGTGTTAATGTGAGACGCGAATGCTTAGAGAGAAATTAACTTAGTTTAGTTTCTTAGTCGCGAAACCCTGGAGTATAGATTAGCACACACGCACACACACATGCATACCTTTGATTTTCTTGTGCGTATATGGGGATATATATATATATATACATATATGTATGTGAGTATGTATATATATATATATATATATATGTATGTATACATATACACGGATGATTAGGATAGTATGCGATATGAAGTGAGGAGTCGATAAAATCGGGCATGATGCCGTGAGAGGTTGATAAGTGATTGAGCCGTGATGTGGCACATGTTATGGTATACGACATGATATGATAGTGGATCGACGGGAGATGTGTTTTCATACACACGAATATATATATATATATATATATATGTTGTTGATGGTATCAGAATGTACTAGACTTTAGATCAGTACCCCTAATTCAGGATATGATGATAAGGATACCAGATGAATAATGAGTTATATGTGATATTTGACCCATACCCTGATTGGGATGTCGTACGATGGATTATACCGTACGAGGTATAAATGTGATGATTGATCCGCACTCTCGACTCGAGGATATCGTATTATATGTTTTATCGTACGTGACGCTATTGAGGCAGGATCACCGACTGCTAGATATATATATCGACTCAGACTTAGGTGGATTTCCTTACCCTTTCGATTAGTCTGTTAGTTTAGTCCCGTAGACTATCATGTAGATGTTAGACTGGGCTCGAGTCATACTTATTTTCAAACTAACGAATCGTGAGTATTTTAAAGACAGACCGAGGGATACTACCGATTTTCCAAAGGACGTACATTTTCTTAAAAAGCACCATAGCCCCTATTCTCTAAATAAACCACGATTCGTGCTATTTCAAATGCCTAAATTGTATGACTCGTACTTATAAACGTATATCCTTAAATGTTGCGTTTACTAATCATCCTCCGTTTAATTCATATTATATTCATCGCATTGTATCCTAATACCCGCGTTTCTGTAGTCATTATAAACCCATGTTGTCAGGACACCAGCACCATTAGCGATGATGCGTATGTCTACGAACACTTGCTTGCCATCTGGCACACATCATCATCGGTACTTGCCATGACACGTACACTTTAGAAGTATTACTTCATTGATATAACTTGCTAGCTGATAGTTCCAATATGTTATTACTTTTATATGCTAGTTTAATTATTGCATTCCTTGCTTGATATCCGATGCATTCATATATTCATTTGTCATGCACTATTATGGGACTTTATGTCGGTAATTCCCTGTTTATTTACTCTTGAGATTGGGATTTCGGATTTCCATGGGATTTCTGGATTTGGAGAAACCGCAAAGATTTTATAAACTTTTTATCATTTTAAAGATAGAAAATTGCGGTTTTCTCGTGATATGATTTGAGAGGTGTCCACCATGAGTTTTCTCGGCTCTTGAGCGATATCATACACCCGATTCGAGTAGGTGGAGGAACCGTCTGCGGGTGCATGGTGGACCCGGTGCGGTACCCCGGGGCAAGATGGTCGCAGATGATGGCGTTGAGCCTGGCACGGGAGCACTACTGACCAGTTATTGTGATGCGGCGGATATCCGGAGGATACTGACGTAGTCTTGAGATTTGATGATATAGACCAGTCCGGATTGCCGGAGCCCGAGGTATTGAGATTTGATGATATAGGCCAATCCGGATTGCCGGAGCCCGAGATATTGAGATATCAAAATATATATTTTGTGTCGATGCTTGACACTGATTCTTTGTTGATTTCATTGATGATACTTGGATTTTTATACAGAAATCTCACTGAGATATGAAAACTGTTTTCTCATTCAATTGCATTCTGTTTTCATGCATTCATACATCATATATGTTTTATGTTGCTACCTGAGGCACTGACACGAGCACTTGGTATTACACTTCTGTTAGATGTTTACCCTGGCCATTATCAGATATTTTAGGTTATTTATTATATGGATATTATGGTATGACCTAGGATAGAGTCATACATGCGATTTCTGCTCGGTGATATTTTTTACTCACGAGTTGGCAACTCACCCCCATTATGCCATAGTTTCTTGCAGGTTTTGCCGTACAGGTTTCCTTGGCATCTTTGCTGGCACACTGCTTTCTTTCGGGTGATTGCTTTGGTAGGTGGGATCACTTGCATCGTGACCACCATTGTACCTTATTTATATTTTGTTGTATTTAGTAACTCCATCAACCAGACTTGTATATTGATAGGCTTAGAAACCAGTTGTTTATTCTTTCGACCATAGAGTCGCGCGCTTGTATTATTATGGTCTTTCTTTGGTTTCTTTCTGAGTTTTGATCCTCACCCTTCTGCGTTGTATAGTATATTGCATTGCGTGGTTGTGTCCTCCAATTGGTGAAGAGCTAGTTCCCGCTTGGGGATGCCTTTATTCATTATATATATTATTCATGTTTGTACCCGTTTGGGGCCAGTATTTATAAAGGAGACTCTGCCGAAATATTCGGCAAAAATATGACGTTGCTTTTAAACGTTTAATGCCACTTATTTATTAAAACCACTTGCTTCAAAACTAAGTTTTTCCTTCACTCTCTTTTCAAATGATTTAGATTTCTGGGCTTTTGGCTTACTTGAATTAGGTGGGGTCCTATAGAGTTCACATGATTCAAGTGCCAGTCACGTGCTATTTCGGGTCGTGACAAAGTTGTTATCATTGCGCTATGTTTAACCTTGGTTCGAGTCTAGGTTTGACTATGCGGAGTCTAGGGCGTTTATTTATATATATTCGGAACCTAGGCTTGACCTTACGGAACTTAGACTTGGTCGAGGGGGTATTAGACCCGAACTTTCGTCGCATAGGTTGACCTTGGTTGATAGATTAGGTGACTTAAGTAGAGTGACCTACCGTGTGTATGTTCCGCGGCATACTTACGATAAGCTACTCCGCTTAACAAGCCTCAGGATGTACATTTCCTTGCACCGTATTAAATTCATTTCTATGATCTATCCTCATCGATATCGGTTTGTAGTTTTGTTACCACGGTTGCATAGGCAGAAAGAGCTGCGGCTAGAGTTGCGGTCAGCATGAGCTCATCTTGGACGAGGACTGACCATGGCGTATTTCAGGTGACACACGATTGCATAGATGTGGCGTTTTATTGTGTCTTTCGTGCCATGAGCGTTGACGGACTGCTTTTACTAAAATTTCTCGAACGTGCAGATCAGCACCAGAGGACTGGGCCACTGCTAGAGGCCGGCTAGAATGTGATGACTGTCAATGCACCGTTTATTCTTGGTGATTGAGGCATTGTTTAGCGTGCGGACGAATAAACCAGTTGTTGCTGCGACTGACAAGATATCACCCCAGATGTTTAAAGCTACTGCAGCATGAGTTGCACTTAGAGATGTGATAGAAGATCGCTAGTCACCCATGGATGAATGACTAGGACATGTGGTTCGTAGCATACCCCAATACGAGGTCATCAGATTGATTGATTATAGCTAGAGGAGAATTCACGCAGGTACGTTGAGAGTCGATAGAAAACGATCGAATGTCAGAAACCCATTTTTCCAAGTTTAAGGTATTCGGAAAAACATCCAAGTAATTTTGTGAACCCTCTAGAAGAATGAAACCCTAACTCGACATAATGACTATGGAAATGCTTTTGAACCTTAGGGTTTACGATAGTTCTGCGGTGCCATTAATGATGCTTGGGTTTGCCCTTCTACGGCCGGTCCATAGGTACTGTGGCATGTACTAGATATTATTAAACTGTACTCAAATGTTGAGTTCTCGAGAAATTATAGGACTTTGATGAATCGATCGAAAATTTCGACGTCGTCCGGATATCGTGTGATGGGATACATTACTTGAGAGACTCTTGATTTGAGTATAGCCTTTGTAGCGCAGTCCATACAGCTACGAAGAGACGAGTCCGAATCAGTTGACATTAGAGAAATGTGGAGTAAGAGATTTGTACGAGATTTTGATGAGATGACGTTCCACTCCGTTGTGTAAGTGCACGGCTGCGCCCCGGCCGTCGATCCGACGCCGGAAACGCGGAAACGAAAAACTTTGCGAAACTTGCAAACTGGCACAACCGCGCACTATCAACCCGGATCGGGCTATTAACCTAGCTACTAGCAAACAGAAGAAAGGGGAAAGAGATATACCAAGCGATCCGTGTCCTTCGGTCTTCGTCTCCACTTCGATCTCCCGCGGAATCTCCGTCCGTCACCTCCTCGTAGGAAAGGCACCACGTAGCCGATTTCTTTTACGGGCTCCCACCTCTGGACCGAGGCAACTCGGGCGCGAAGTTGGCTAGCCGATGCGTCCAAGGGTACTGTAGGTGTAGTGTAGAATGGTTGCCTCTTTTGGGGTTTGTGAAGTTGCCTTGATAGAGGTATAGAATGAACTTTGGAGTGATGAGGAATTTTTGTAGCAAGCTAGAAATGTGATGAATCATTTTCCTTTACTAAAAATGAAACCTCTCTCTCTTTTTCCTCACAAGAAGTGGCCGGCCTCTCATATAAGAATGGTGGAGGAAATGAATAATTCAATCCAAGAGAGAAAAATGAGAGATAAAGAGAAAAAGGTCACAACCACATCAACCACCATCCAATCACCAAGCCTTTCACATTTAATGCAAGAGAATGGACAAGAAAAGAATTTCATGATGATAAGAAGCCACAATCACAAGAAACCCCCTAACAATAAGTTATTTGCAAACATGCAAATAACCCCCTCCATCGAAAAGTCCGGCCGTGAAGAAGCAAAGGAAAACCGGCCGGAACGGAATGCAAACTGGCAACTTCAGAAAACTGATCCCGTAATAAATTACAGGAAAACCCCGCTACTGCATATACATGCCCGCATTTGTATTCCCACTGAATAGAACTGCAAAGAGACAAAATCTACACTGTCTAATACTAGGATCTGGCTTAAACCAAAGCCGGCTAGTAAAATCCGTCCGATCATGATTCGTGCAATACCGCACGTATCTGATCGAACCCTGCTTTATCTCCATACGGCCTCTACAGCGTTTCGCCCGAAACTTGAGTAACTGTGTGTGGGGGACTCTAAAGACTCGTCAATACTATGGCTGTGGATTTAACCACTAGCACGTCAGAGGTATCAGCCATACGTGATGGGCCACCAGCTATTGACGAAAGGGACGTCGATGAGCGAACTCATCCTGACACCCTACTGAGCCTGTCATTGACAATATCCGCATAGTCCGGTCCGTTTGTCTATGAGCATCGCATGGCGGGCCTAGGGGGTTGGTAAAAGTCAGAGCCCCAAAAGCGGTACAAGTCATGTCGGAGTGTAGACCAGAACACCCTGAGATACTAATGGAATACCTACCAGTAAATCTCCTGCCTTGGCCAAGGACTTTTCATGTACTGGCTCTCCTAGACACAGCGCGACCTCACCCCCAATACCGGGAGAGACGAACCCCTGCAGATCCGCTCACTGCCTCCATGTGGCTCGGGACTGTACCCAACTAAAACCTGTTTGCACGTCTCCTTTGAGCGTGGTAGGGTAGTAATCTAAGTACGGTGGGAACTCACACAAGACAAATGATGATCTCAGGTCGATGAACTAACCTGTACACATGTCACCAGGGAACTGCTATCTGACGTCAGGTATAATAACAACTAGCAGGCTCCCGGCGAGTCCTGTCCGGTGTACTCATAACCCAATGAGCACCTGTATACATCTTAGGTGAACCAACTGACACCAGTGGCTTGTGAGAACGGCCACCGCCCCTCGTCGGGGTCTCGACTGTATACACTAGTCTACTCTGGAGAATCGATGCCCTGTCTCGAAACTCCCACGACTAGGGCCCTTTTAAGGATTTGCTTATAGACCCCAGCTCCCACGTATATGATCGCCCTCATACTGCTGGTAGTCAAGCAAGAATGCTAGGGGCTCTATCAACGTGCAATAGTGACCTGTAAGGTCACCTAAAGCAGTACACGATGATAAAAATAAACCAGATAGCATACTATCATCTTGAGTAAGACTGTCCTATCGGGATAGGTCCTCCATTAATCATTGCAATCACGTGCCTGTGATCCAATAATTGACCCTGAGGGCACTAACTCCAACAATCTCCCACTTGCACTCAAGACTAATTATTGCGATGTCGCATACTCACAACCCGTGTGATACCGAACACCCAACTCCTCTACTAGTCAGTCTCACAAAGCTCATTTGCGAAACTATTGCGTTCGAGGAATAGCCTCAGTGAGTGGATCCTCTTTAATGTTTCTTTCTATGTCTCTCTATATCTCATGTTCGCGGAGAAAGCCATCTCCCGAAATGAGCAATACCTGTCTTAGAATGTCTGGATATCTGATATGACCTAGTTCTTAAATGAACTCCAAATCCAAACTTCTTAGACTGTATCGTCAATTGAACTTAATCAGTATCCTGCGCCATCCTTCCCTCAGTATCCATCTGGACCACCTGTCGAAAATACTTCCCCTCGTCAGAGGGAAAACTATAACTCTGACAGCCACTCTGCCATCCATGTCACCTTGGAAGCCTGGAATGATAACCGTCTCCTAAAAGAGGCTACCGTTATCAAATCCCAAGAACATCAACTTATGATCTAAAGCTGCTTCCGAATGTTTCTCTAGGATTGGATCAATATCAACTTATTGCATCCACTGCAAAAACAACATCTGGTATGGTACTTGACATCTCATGATTGACTCAATTGCCTAAGCAAGTGATCTGCCAATCATGCACATCCTTCTCTACTTTAGTTTATAAGGCACCTTTAGAGAGGGTGACTCCATCACCTGCAGGTATACTACCGTGCCAGGAGTCGTCCATTCTAAATACTCATACAATGTTGTCTAAGTACCCAGATTGGGAAACCACCCAAATCTAGATCTAAAACTATAGATCCAGTAACCAGAATGTCCGATATAATATCCAAGTCCCATGTGGAGAAACTACTGTGTGACAACCAAAGTATAACCGATCGTAGTATAGGAATATTGTAAGTCCATGCTACCTCTCCCGGTACTTTCGGGCATGCGGAATAAGGTGAAAAACAATTTTTCTAGAGGTGGTAACATGGACTCAAAACCGGATCTTTGTTAAACATCTAACTAACAACCTAACTAGGAGTTGTTGACTACTCGGTTAGGGGGTTATACCTTTCTTTCTTGATCTCCTTCGTCTTCAAGCCTCGATGGTTGTCCGGATCGTCTTCACTCCGTCGTCTCCTTGCGCCGAAGATAGATCCACCTCGAAAGCTTCTACCTTTGGCTTCTTCTTCGATCTTTGAAGAAACTAGTTCACTTGGTTTGCTAAACCTTGTGAACTAGAGTGAGTAGAGAAAAGTGTTTTGGGATTTTCTCTATGGTTCTTAGTTCTCAACACATGAGACAAGTGAACCATAAATTAAGAGAGGGAGAGCAAGAGGAAGGAGATGAGAGCTCAAGAACAAGAGAGAGAATGAGAATGATAGAATGATAGAAGACTTTTCTCTCTTGGCTCTCATAATCCAAAACCATCATCACAAAATAGTAATCAAGTATTGTGTAAATGGTTTAAGCTACAATAGCTATATCATTTCATGCACTCATTTCTCACAAGAGAAACAAGTAAGTAAAAAGTCTTTGCCATGAAATGATAGCCATTGTCATCATGATGGTCAACTAGTCTAACCTAGTCAACCGGTCAACAAAGTCAACAAGTCAACAAAGTCAACCCCTCAACAACCATGTCACCACAATACTTAATTAATATTATTGTTAATCATATATCATATTCTCATTAGGGTTGAGCAAAAAGTCAATAGTCAACAGTCAACGGTCAACAACCCTAATGAGAATCCTCTGCCTCTGTCTCTCCGTCAACTATGCATACACACCCGCATCCGCGTTCCGAGGAACACGAATACATACTGGATAAATCCAATCCCAATACGTACACTACGATCTGGCTTAAACCAAAGCCCGCTAGTGTAAACTGTCCGGACACTGTACCGGTTGGCACCTGCCTATGGTTTGGAAGAAGACTATCCAATTTGCGTAATGCGTGTACTGTCCTAATCTAAGGAGCACTCGCAACCTAAGAGAAGGTAAAAGGAAAAGACAACAGAATAGTCCTATTCGTTTTCTCCAGAACCAGAAACCATCCTCGAATAAATTCCTTCGAGTTCGTATATAACCATACGATGGTTTTGTCCAATGAAAGTGGACGTTCGTAGTAATACGGGGTGTCCTGGAGAAAAGGGTAAAACTAGGAGTGGCAATGAGGTATGCAACTCTGACAATCCAAAAGCCAGTCATATAAGAAGGTTCGGTCAACTTGGTCACTGAGTCATAGTCTAGGGTCGGGTCAATGGTCGCTGCCAAAGAGAGAGAGAAAAGAAACACTCAGCGTGCACTCTAACCTAGATCAGAATGGTTATCAATTTATCTAATCTGGAAACCTCCCACTGTAACGTCAAATTCTTCCCCAAACCTGAAAGAAGAATTAGCCGGGATCACCAGAGGAGTAAACCAACTCATCAGTGGGAATCAGGATCCAACTATCATCGCATGATAACGTGATGGAATCCGCTCACGTTATCACACTCCAGAAGGTATGCGCATATCTGGCAAGTTTCAGTTTCTTTAGAAACTCCCGATGTGATTTTTACCCCATGCTCTTATGACCTTGGCGTGAGGTCAAAATGTCATATGTCACATGTCAAGTTCTACCCATCATTATCCAGGTTAATTTGAACCCACCCGTACATACCCTTGACGAAGGCCAAAATAGTAGTACGACGGTCCCAAACCAACGTATCTATCTATGCAACAGATAAATATCCGGCAGCTACCAATCACTATGCCTTGGCGTGAGGTCAAAATACATAGCTTGAATACTACCGAATATTTAACTGAAATGATGGAGGGCTACGAATGGTTTCTGGCGAAAACCTTTAACGTAAAGAACTTGATATCGTTGAAGGAACGGATAGCATTTTAAAAATATAGTGACGAAAACCTTTACTAAAGAGGTCACTCCCGGTGAAGGGATCTCGGCTCTTTCCCCGTAGGATGGGGTGCAGGATATTCCAACTGAATACCACGATGCAAAGCAAAAGTAATCGTCTATAGTGAAGTTATTGCCCTGACGCAAAGTTCTGTCCAAGGGGTCAGTCCCGGTGAAGGGATATCGGCCCTTGCCTCGTCGACTGAGGAGTAGGATATTCCAACTGAATACCACTGTGCAAAACAAAAGAGAACGCCCTTGCAATAACAGCTTTTTGAAAAAGTGTTCCAACAACATCAGAATAGGTTTGTTTATCTTGCATTGATCCGAATCAACGCAGTCCCATCAATTGATCACACCAATAAAGAACGAAAATAATGATATACGTATATGCCATCCGCATTCGCCACTGGGTCCCGTCATCACCCGTTAGGTTACTTAACTAACGACAGAGCGGGGACTGGACTAGCGCGGATGCAAAACATATACAACATCTACTAGTATATATATCAATATATAATATTCGCTCAAGGCATGATAAAATGCAACATCACAGAAATATACAGATATCTGGGATCCCCGGGTTTCATTGAGCCGCTACTGAAACCCGACGTTCCCCTGGTCGTGTAGATAGCCTGTGCAATGAAATCCTAGACCCCTACGGGAACGGCAAGTTAGCTGCCAAAACCTGAAGCGAGGCAGCCCCCTTCAACAACGTGAATGGACCACCCAGCACTTCACGGAATCCGGTAACTTGGGCACCCCTCCTGGGTCAACCTATACCCCCTATGAGTGCGGTGAATAGCCCGCCAATTCTAGAGTGAAGCCCCCTCCGTCTCAATGCCATGAGATGCGGGCCCGTTGCCCTCTAGAACCCGGCTATCCGTGCACCCCTCCACGGGTTAATCCTAGTACAGAAATTAAAATATATATACAACGGGTACATCGACCTCGACCCGGTCGTGCCACAAAAGAATAATACAAACAGGCAGTGACGGCAGTCCACATGTCGGACGCTCGCCCCGCAATATGAAATGTACATATAAAAATAAACTGTACTAATATTGCATCCAGGCTATCCCCCACGACCAATCTGCAACATCACAGCACAACACAGAACATCAACGTGAATGTCACGTTCGCAAATCCGTCTAACCGGGCTATAACAGTTAGACAGGATTTACCGATCAAATGACATTCACGGTCGCAGATATAATGTAAATACTGTGAACTAGCATGTTTAAAATATCCGATCGAACAAATTTATCAAAGTGGGCCCCAAGCACTACTGTAGCTCTCACAGAAAATCTGGGCCCAAAAAGAATATCCCAAAACCCCTATTTCACAGACTAGGACCCACTGAAAAAAATGGTGAAATGAAGCTATATTCCTGCGGCGGAACCGCGGCCAAAGTGGGGTTATGGCCGCGGTTCCATGGCTCTATTGAGGGATTAGGTCACCAAATTTTTACAGTGTTCTTAGAATTCCCTGCACATGTTTCAGCAACACCCTGAAAAAATTTTGGAGCAAAAAAAATTTTGACAGAAACCCAATGTACAAGAAAATATGGTTTTTGGGGTTTTATTGTTCGATCGAGTTCTAAACACGTTAGAGCAAGCTAGGCTAAGTTAATGGCGTGGCTCTGATACCAATGTAAGTGCACGGCGGTGCCCCGGCCGTCGATCCGACGCCGGAAACGCGGAAACGAAAAACTTTGCGAAACTTGCAAACCGGCACCACCGCGCACTATCAACCCGGATGGGACCATTAACCTAGCTACTAGCAAACACAAGAAATGGGAGAGAGATATACCAAGCGATCCGTGTCCTTCGGTCTTCGTCTCCACTCCGATCTCCTGCGGAATCTCCGTCCGTCACCTCCTCGTAGGAAAGGCACCACGTAGCCGATTTCTTTTACGGGCTCCCACCTCTGGACCGAGGCAACTCGGGCGCGAAGTTGGCTAGCCGACGCGTCCAAGGGTACTGTAGGTGTAGTGTAGAATGGTTGCCTCTTTTGGGGTTTGTGAAGTTGCCTTGATGGAGGTATAGAATGAACTTTGGAGTGATGAGGAATTTTTGTAGCAAGCTAGAAATG
Organism: Agapanthus africanus; assembly: GCA_030015575.1. Classification (NCBI taxonomy): domain Eukaryota; kingdom Viridiplantae; phylum Streptophyta; class Magnoliopsida; order Asparagales; family Amaryllidaceae; genus Agapanthus; species Agapanthus africanus. The sequence continues at coordinate 393,112,697 of CM057341.1, forward strand.
TGATGAATCATTTTCCTTTATAAAAATGAAACCTCTCTCTCTTTTTCCTCACAAGAAGTGGCCGGCCTCTCATATGAGAATGGTGGAGGAAATGAATAATTCAATCCAAGAGAGAAAAATGAGAGATAAAGAGAAAAAGGTCACAACCACATCAACCTCCATCCAATCACCAAGCCTTTCACATTTAATGCAAGAGAATGGACAAGAAAAGAATCTCATGATGATAAGAAGACACAATCACAAGAAACCCCCTCACAATAAGTTATTTGCAAACTTGCAAATAACCCCCTCCATCGAAAAGTCCGGCCGTGAAGAAGCAAAGGAAAAACGGCCGGAACGGAATGCAAACTGGCAACTTCAGAAAACTGATCCCGTAATAAATTATAGGAAAACCCCGCTACTGCATATACATGCCCGCATTTGTATTCCCACTGAATACAACTGCAAAGAGACAAAATCTACACTGTCTAATACTAGGATCTGGCTTAAACTAAAGCCGGCTAGTAAAATCCGTCCGATCACGATTCGGGCAATACCGCATGTATCTGATCGAACCCTGCCATATCTCCATACGGCCTCTACAGTGTTTCGCCCGAAACTTGAGTAACTGTGTGTGGGGGACTCTAAAGACTCGTCAATACTATGGCTATAGATTTAACCACTAGCACGTCAGAGGTTTCAGCCATACGTGACGGGCCACCAGCTATTGACGAAAGGGACGTCAATGAGCGAACTCATCCTGACACCCTACTGAGCCTGTCAGTGACAATATCCGTACAGTCTGGTCCGTTCGTCTATGAGCATCGCATGGAGGGCCTAGGGGGTTGGTAAAAGTCAGGCCCCCAAAAGCGGTACAAGTCGTGTCGGAGTGTAGACCAGAACACCCTGAGATACTACTAGAATACCTACCAATAAATCTCCTGCCTTGGCCAAGGACTTTTCATGTACTGGCTCTCCTAGACACAGCGCGACCTCACCCCCAATACCGGGAGAGACGAACCCCTGCAGATTCGCTCACTGCCTCCAGGTGGCTCGGGACTGTACCCAACTAAAACCTGTTTGCACGTCTCCTTTGAGCGTGGTAGGATAGTAATCTAAGTACGGTGGGAACTCACACGAGACAAATGACGATCTCAGGTCGATGAACTAACCTGTACACATGTCACCAGGGAACTGCTATCTGACGTCGGGTATAATAACAACTAGCAGGCTCCCGGTGAGTCCTGTCCGGTGTACTCATAACCCAATGAGCACCTGTATACATCTTAGGTGAACCAACTGACACCAGTGGCTTGTGAGACCGGCCACCGCCTCTCGTCGGGGTCTCGACTGTATACACTAGTCTACTCTGGAGAATCGATGCCCTGTCTCGAAACTCCCACGACTAGGGACGTTTTAAGGATTTGCTTATAGACCCCAGCTTCCACGTATATGATCGCCCTCATACTGCTGGTAGTCCAGAAAGAATCCTAGGGGCTTTATCAACGTGCAATAGTGACCTGTAAGGTCACCTAAAGCAGTACACGATGATAAAGATAAACCAGATAGCATACTATCATCTTGAGTAAGACTGTCCTATCGGGATAGGTCCTCCATCAATCATTGCAATCACGTGCCTGTGATCCAATAATTGACCCTGAGGGCACTAACTCCAGCACGTTGACATCAGAGATGTGATACGCATGCAGAGGCGTTAAATATGGATATATCTTCCAGAAGGAGTCGTGATGAGTATGCAACCGTTCCGGAACAAGAAATAGATTTAGTAAAGGATGATAACTCCGAGCAGTTCAGCAGGAACGAGATTTGGTAGAGACCCCGACAGAATCTTTTTAGAATACTACACGAGAAGATTTGGACCCAGAATCGGTCGTATTACGCGCACCCAGTAGGCCAGAGTTTGGCGTCATCGACGAGATATATTACGATTGACCATGATAGTTGGCCAGAGATCTTTAGAGGATGTGCCAGAGCGGAACTGTTTCCGTCATCGTTTCCATTTTGGGTCGTTGAGCCGAGGAGCTATGTAACTAGCAATCTGCAGTGAAAGACGAGAGCCTAAGGGCATAAGGCGCCAGACCTTGAGAAGGAGGCAAGTAGATATCTTGCTCTGCTGGCTTTGGATGCACCGACACCTTCTCGAGTTTGAAGGAAGGACACATCGACGATAGTGTTTACCATTTGCGATTTGGTGATTCAAATATCACGTGTCCGTTATTTTGGATTTCGGTATTTGGGCGATTTATTTGCATGATTGAGGTTTTATGCACCACAGTTGCACTCGACTTCGATTTGATGTCATTTGAGATATTTGATTTAGATTTCATGCCTATGGTATTTAGGTGATTTGACTTGTGCCTTCGGTGAAGTTTTCGTACACTTTTAGCACTTTGATTCGATTTTGTGCATGCTGATGCACGTAATTGTGAGATTATTGCTACGGTATACCTGGTTTGGATTGAGATATATTGTATACCATTGATTTCGATTGTGATATTCGATATTTGTTTTCGTGCACCTAGTGCACTCGATTTAGGTTCTTGCGCATACTTGGCGCGTTTGATGTGATTTTAGTGCACTCCAGATGCACTAAATCAAGATTCTTCGTGCATGTCAGATCCACCTGATATTGTTGTCAGGCACACTCATTGCCCTTGACAGGTGTTTTCGTGCACACCCGTTGCACTTAGCTTTTGGTTCTGTGCACATGTATGGCACATTCATTGATTTCGATTTCTGTGCGCACAAGACGCACGTGGCATTGTTACATGTACTATTGAGTACGATTTCTTTTGAGCAGTACATTTTTTAGATATTTACTATTTGATATAGTAAACGAGCAGGACTAGTCAGAGGACGGTACCTGAATATTTTTTTGCATGCATCGATAGTTACCGAAAAGATTTCCAAAAAGGAGCTATAGTCTCAGTATTTACCTACGTGTCCGAGATGACACGAAGCCTTTTTCAAAGGAAACTCTTCTAAATTATTTTCAAGACGGCGGAACATGTATGTTAAACAAAAGATATATATATAGTTATTTTCTTACAATAAACGTCCGCTACTTGTGCCGTAATACGCGCATCGCACAGCGATTTGAAAAAGGTTTGGCATGCATTTCTTTCAGATGTTTTGACGAGTTTACAACGATGCGTACTATGTACATGTTATAGTTTTGGTGTATATCATGTTGGTTTTCGTATTGGACTTTGACATTGGTGTCTTCACCATAACTCCGATGATTGCAGGATGTTTGACGGGGTTTTGATTTTTGAGTTATATACTCGTTCTTTATATGCATGCATTGCGCTACGATACGTTTTATGTATTTATGATTTCGGAGCCCCGACAACTTAATCATTTTACTGAAATGTTCTAGTATTTGAAGGGTTTAAATTTAAATTCGAGGACCGAATTTACTTAAGGGGGGAAGATTGTAACATTTCAGAAAAATAAAATATTAATTTTGGGAATTTTTATAATTAAAATAATAAATATTATGAATATTTTAATGTGTGGAAATTAGTTGTAATGATATGGTATAATTATATACCGATAAATTGGGAAATATTTGGAAATTTATATCAATTATTGATTTTAAAAGAATTTATGAAAATTGGGAATTTTACAATTTAGTATACAATGATTTGTAAATAAGATAGTATTACTAAACTCGATTAGTATTTAATCATGCATTGATTAGTTTTGTGCTTGTGACATGCACCATGTCATATTTCTAACACTTATCACATTTAAATGATATGCACCAATGTTCTTTTATGTTTTCAATGAAATGATTTTGGCTTTTGGAAAAATAAAGAGTAGAAAAGAAAAGAAAAAGGAAATTGAATAAAGAATGGGGAGACAATGTGGTATGGGCAAGAGAGAGAGGTGAGGGGGTCATTTGACCCTTGGCTTATGGCTCCCATTTGTGTTTCCTTCATCATCTTCATCATTTTTCTCCCCCTCATCTCCATGACTGCCCTATTCTCTCACCTCCTCTACCTCCTCACCACAACCACAAAAACACCTCAAAACACCTATTTCCTTTCATTAAAAATATGCACAAGCTCACTACAAGCATGGGGGAACCAAGAAAGTTGGGATTTTGAAGACTTGGGGCAACTCAAGAAAATTCTTGAGTTGCCAAATAAGGTATTTCCTTCACCATTAGAATAGAAATTCATTCCCTTTGGCGTCTATATTAGTTTAGAAGTGTTTAGTGAGGTTTTGTGACATTTGGAAATTCTCGATGAGGGTTAGGGCTTCCCTTGAGTTGTGATGGTGCAAGTGAGTGCAATTGGTGACTACAAACCCCCCTTAGTGATTGAAACCAATGACTAAACCCAGAATACAAGTTAGATATCGAAATGTCGGTTTTGTGTTGGAATTGTGGTTGCAGGGAATCTGAAGTGACCTGAGAATTTTACTATAAAAACAAGCAGATCCATTAACCTAATTAAGACCCTAAGAGACCACCCTGAGAATACGAGGCCGTTTCACCATAGGAAAACTGAGCAGGCCGGATTTCATGGGCATGTGACCGGCCAAGTTGTGGAGTTTGGGGTCCAGGTTGCTTCTGTAGCTCATATACCTCCTATACATCATCCTGGTATTGTTTGTTTAGCCTAATTTTACATGAACCAAAATCTGAAACCTTTTGCTTTACGTGCTGTTTTATTTTGTGACTTTAAGTGACTTGGATTTTTGGATATTTTGTTTTAACTCGATCGATTGGCATTTGTTGGTCGATGTCGAGGGTTATTTGGCTCTTTTGCATGAGTAGACAATAGGTTTTAACCTATGTATGATTTGCGTATCGTTTTGGTTTTGAATTAGACGTTTTGATGCGATATGATATATGTGATATATAGGTTCCCTCACGTAGACTTCGGACGATGAAGAAGAAGATGGCGATATCGTCTTCGGCAAGCAAGGATTAAGGTGAGTAGATATATATACGGGAGAAGTCGGGTGGATAGCGTATAGCACCCCCGCACTTTCGTAGGGTAGAATGCGAATGTGATTTATATATTTATTTATATGTGTTAATGTGAAACGCGAATGCTTAGAGAGAAAGTAACTTAGTTTAGTTTCTTAGTCACGAAACCCTAGAGTAAAGATTGGCACACACGCACACACACACGCATACCTTTAATTTTCTTGTGCGTATATGGGGATATGTGTGTGTGTGTGTGTGTGTGTGTGTGAGTATATATATATATATGTATACATATACACGGATGATGAGGATAGTATGTGATATGAGGTGAGGAGTCGATAAAATCGGGCATGATGCCGTGAGAGGTTGATAAGTGATTGAGCCGTGATGTGGCACATGATATGGTATACGACATGATATGATAGTGGATCGACATGCGATGTGTTTTCATACACACGAATCTATATATATATATGTGTGTGTGTGTAGGGGTGTGTGTGTGTGTGTGTGTGTTGTTGATGGTATCGGAATGTACTAGACTTTAGATGAGTACCCCTAATTCAGGATATGATGATAAGGATAGCAGATGAATAATGAGTTATATGTGATATTTGACCCGTACCCTGATCGGGATGTCGTACGATGGATTATACCGTACGAGGTATAAATGTGATGATTGATCCGCACTCTCGACTCGAGGATATCGTATTATATGTTTTATCGTACGTGACGCTATTGATGCGGGATCACCGACTGCTAGATATATATATATATATATATCGACTCAGACTTAGGTGGATTTCCTTACCCTTTCGATTAGCCTTTTAGTTTAGTCTCGTAGTTTATCAGGTAGGTGTTAGACTGGGCTTGAGTCATACTTATTTTCAAACTAACGAATCGTGAGTATTTTAAAGACAGGCCGAGGGATACTGCGGATTTTCCAAAGGACGTACATTTTCTTAAAAAGCACCGTAGCCCCTATTCTCAAAACAAACCACGATTCGTGCTATTTCAAATGCCTAAATTGTATGACTCGTACTTATAAACGTATATCCTTAATTGTTGTGTTTACTATCATCCTCCGTTTAATTCATGTTATATTCATCGCATTGTATGCTTATACCCGCGTTTCTGTAGTAATTATAAACCCATGCTGTCAGGACCCCAGCACCATTACCAATGATGTGTATGTCTACAATCACTTGCTTGCGGCTCACACAAATCATCATCGGTAATTGCCATGACACGTACACTTTAGAAGTATTACTTCATTGATATAACTTGCTAGCTGATAGTTCCAATATGTTATTTCTTTTATATGCAGGTTTAATTATTGCATTCCTTGCTTGATATCCGATGCATTCATATATTCATTTGTCATGCACTATTATGGGACTTTATGCCAGTAATTCCCTGTTTATTTACTCTTGAGATTGGGATTTCGGATTTCCATGGGATTTCTGGATTTGGAGAAACCGCAAAGATTTTATAAACTTATTATCATTTTAAAGATAGAAAATTGCGGTTTTCTCGTGATATGATTTGAGAGGTGTCCACCATGAGTTTTCTCAGCTCTTGAGCGGTATCATACACCCGATTCGAGGAGGAGGAGGAACCGTCTACGGGTGCATGGTGGACCCGGTGCGGTACCCCGGGGCAAGATGGTCGTAGATGATGGCGTTGAGAATGGTAAGGGAGCACTACCGACCGGTTATTGTGACGCGGCGGATATCCGGAAGATACTGAGTCTTGAGGTTTGATGATATAGGCCAATCCGGATTGCCGAAGCCTGAGGTATTGAGATTTGATGATATGGGCCAGTCCGGATTGCCGGAGCCCGAGATATTGAGATATCGAGATTGATATTTTGTGTCGATGCTTGACACTAATTCTCTGTTGATTTCATTGATGATACTTGGATCTTTATACAGAAATCTCACTGAGATATGAAAAATGTTTTCTCATTCAATTGCATTCTGTTTTCATGCATTCATACATCATATATGTATTATGTTGCTACCTGAGGCACTGACACGAGCACTTAGTATTACACTTCTGTTAGATGTTTACCCTGGCCATTATTAGATGTTTCAGGTTATTTATTATATGGATATTATGGTATGACCTGGGATAGAGTCATGCATGCGATTTCTGCTCGGTGATGTTTTCTACTCACGGGTTGGCAACTCACCCCCGTTGTGCCACAGTTTCTTACAGGTTTTGCCGTACAGGTTTCCTTGGCGGCTTTGCTGGCACACTACTTCCTTCCGGGTGATTGCTTTGGTAGGTGGGATCATCTGCATTGTGACCACCATTGTTTCTTATTTATATTTTGTTGTATTTAGTAACTCAATCAACCAGACTTGTATATTGATAGGCCTAGAAACCAGTTGTTTATTCTTTCGACCTTAGAGTCGTACGCTTGTATTATTATGGTTTTTCTTTGGTTTCTTTCTGAGCTTTGATCCTCGCCCTTCGGCGTTGTATAGTATATTGCATTGCGTGGTTGTGTCCGCCAATTGGCGAAGAGCTAGCTCCTGCTTGGGGATGCCTTTATTCATTATGTATATTATTCATGTTTGTACCCGTTTGTGGCCAGTATTTACAAAGGAGACTCTACCAAAATTTTTGGGAAAAATATGACGTTGCTTTTAAACGTTTAATGCTACTTATTTATTAAAACCACTTATTTTAAAACTAAGTTTTTCCTTCACTCTCTTTTCAAATGGTTTAGATTTCTGGGCTTTTGGCTTACTTGAATTAGGTGGGGTCTTATAGACTTCACATGATTCAAATGCCAGTCACGTGCTATTTCGGATCGTGACATTCCCGGCGAGTCCGTTCTGTGTACTCATAACCCAATGAGCACCTGCATACTATCTAAGGTGACTGACAGACACTAATGGCTTGTGAGACCGGCCACCGCCCCTCGTCGGGGTCTCGATAAGTACACACTAGTCTATTCTGGAGTATCGATGCCCAGTCTCGATACTCCCTCAACTAGGGACATTTAAGGATGTGCTTATAGACCACCCAGCTCTCACGTATATGATCGCCATCACAATGCTGGTAGTCAAGCAAGAATCCTATGGGCTCTATCAACATGTAATAGTGATCTATAATACCACATAAAGCATTTAAATGATGATAAAGACAAACCAGATAGTATACTATCATCTCGAGTAAGGCTGCTATATCCGTATAGGTCCTCCCTCAATCATCATAACCACCTACCCGCGATTACGATAATTGCCTTGAGGGCACTACAGCCAACAATAATATGGAATCATATACACGTATTTAATCAAGCTCCCGCACATATCTCCAAACATGCTCTACTTTGTTTTGCATGAGCTAGGAAATCTCTATGCAGGACTCTAAAAACTCGCCAATACGCTAGCAGTAGGTAATGATCATATCAAAGATCTACAAGCCGTCAGCGGTACTAGCTGGACGTAACGGCTACCCAGGTATTGAACGAATAGAAGATCAACAAGTAAACTTGTCCAAACTCACATAGAGCCTATAAGCAACATTTACCGTACAGTCCGGTCTCTTCGTCTGATATGTCGCATATCGAGTCTGGGGGGTGAAATCGTCAGACCCCAATAACTCGATAAGTCATACCGAAGTGTGGCCTACAACAAATCGAGAAATTACTGATAACACTTATCAGTAAATACAATCAACCTTGGCCAGGGACTTGCAATTATAGCCAATCGAACATAGCAAAACATCAACTCCTATTACCGAGAAAGAAGAAACCCCTCTTATCGCTCACCGCCTCCATGTGACTCGGGACTGTACCTAAAAACCACGTGTTTGCACGACTTAGTAGAGCCATGGTAGGGAGAAAATCAAAGCACGGTGGGAACCACACAAGACACTATGACGATCTCGTGTCTACAGACTAACCTGAACAAGTGTCACCAGAGAACTGCTATCTGACGATAGGTATGGTACCATCTAGGAGTTCTCGGCGAGTCCGTTCGGTGTACTCATTCTCCAATGAGCACTTGTGTACAATCTTTAATGTCAAACTATTAGTGGATGTTGCACACTCTCACAATACTTGTGAGGAGGCGGAAGAGATAAAAAAAATTTCTTGCATGTAACACCCACATAAACCAAGATCTTGTGCTTAAACTTAACTAACAAAAACTATCTAGAAATCTAATCTACTATGATAGTGTTATACCTAGGAACCGGTCCTTCGTGTCTTTGTTTGGATGTGACTCTTAGGCTCCTTGTGGTCGCAAAGAGCTCGGTCTCCGGCCACCTCAAGATCCAAGACGATCCACCCGAGAGCTATCGAACAAGCTACAAACTCTTCACAAGAGTTTAACTAAGAGATCAAGATTGCTAGAAGTGATCACTTAGATGATGTAGAGATCAAGTATTGGATTATAATTTTGCTCTAAACTTTTGATTCACAACTCATGTGAAGGTTAAGTAAAGAGAAGGAGGAAGGAGATAATGAGGAGAGAGAATGTCAAAGTGAGGAATGAAAAAATCAAGCATGGAAAAATGATATGGCTCAAATGAAAATAATTGAAGCATGCATTAAAAAAATGCACCATGGTTCAATAGTAACTCCAAATGAATAAAAAATGAATCAAGCCATTCCATCATCCATGCTTAGACTTTCTCCAAATTCCACCTCATTTATTTATTTTCACAAAATAAATATCCATTTATGAGGTGTCTCCTTCTAGAAGGTATTCTTGTAACAATTACAAGAATACCCCTCCACCGTACACTGTATAAATATACCCGTATCCGAATTCCGAAAAATACGAATACAAATAATCCAATAACATAATACCGGTATCCGGCTTAAACTAAAGCCTACCAGTATTATCCTTCCGATCATTATTCCTGTAACAATTACAAGAACATGATCGAAACCCTGCCGTAACAACTTACGGCCTCTACATATTTTTCCTGAACCAGGGAACCCTCTGTGTGGGACTCTAAAGACTCGACGACACGTTGACTGTGGGTTTAACCAAAAGTACGTCAGCGGCACTAGCTGTGCGTAATGGCTACCCTGGTACATAACGAAAAGGTGGCCGACGAGCGAACCCAACACAACCTAACAAGCCTGTAAGCAACACTTACCGTACAGTCCGGTCTCTTCTTCTGATACGTCACATATGAAGTCTAGGGGTGGTAAATGTTAGACCCCAGTAACTTTATAAGTCATGCTGATTTACAGCCCATAACGGTTCGACAAACTACTGATAACTCTTATCAGTAAATCTCGAGAACCCTGGCCAGGGATTTGCTGTTATGGCCGATCAAGTATAGCACGACATCAACTCCCTATACCGGGAGAGACGAAACCCCTTGTAACATTTCAGAAAAATAAAATATTATTTTTGGAAATTTATATAATTGAATAATAAATGTTATGAATATTTTAATGTGTGGAGATCAGTTTTAAATGATATGGTATAATTAAATACCGATAAATTTGGAAATATTTGGGAATTTATATGAAGTATTGATTTTAAAAGAGTTTATGAAAAATTGGGAATTTACAACTTAGTATACGATTAATTGGATATAAGTTAGTATTACTAAACTCGATTAGTACTTAATCATGCATGGATTTTGGTTTTGTGCATGTGACATACACCATGTCATGTTACCCGTTTGTTAAATTTTTCTACCATGACTTCTTTCTTTATTCTTGTATGGATTTGTTTAAAATGAGCTTTAAAAAGAACAGGAAATGAAAATGAAAAGGTTAATAAAAGAAAAGAAAGGGATAAAGAAATAGGTATGGGCAAGAGACACTACTACAAATATGGGTTGCCCCTGCGGATTTATCCGTAGGAGCAAACCACTGCCCCTACGGATATATCCGTAGGGACAAGAAAATACCCTGTAGGTACAAACGCCGTAGGTGCAAGTCGAAGCCCTGAACTTGCCCCTACGGACAAAAATTTGCCCCTACGGAGTTCTGTGTGGGTCCAGTTTGCCCTACGGAATAGGCCGTAGGGGCAAAAATTTTATTTTATTTACGGTTTTATAAAATAGATTAGGTGTACCTACGGATGAATCCGTAGGGCCAAGTCGTAACCCCTACGGATAAATGCGTAGGTAACCATCCGTAGGGGCAAAATATCAGGATTCCTGATATTTTGCCCCTACGGATCACTGTGTAGGGGCATTTGTTTGCCCCTACGGATATATCCGTAGGGGAAAGCTTAACCCCCTGATACTGAGATCACAGGGGAAAATATCAGTTATCCTGATATTTTGCCTCTACGGATTTCTCCGTAGGGGCAACGTTGGGCCCTACGGATTAATCCGTAGGTACATATTATCAGTTTTTTTTTAAAAAAAGGGCTGCCTATTTTTTTCTCGCCCTGTGCACAATAATATATACATCGATCAAATATAAAATTAATCATCACACAGAACATATATCGCAGTATTCATAATCCCATCTCACGCATATAATATACAAAAGAAACCAAAAAGCAGAATATGATATAAATATAAACACGCAAACACCACCAATATCAATATCATCCAAAATGTAGTAAAATATGTATCATATAAATAAATACATGTTTAAAATATAAGAATCAAAAAGCTACCCAAGCTCGGTCCAGCTCCACCTCCGATAAATGCCAGAATCAGGCGCGCCTGCTCCTTGGTCAATAAATCATGCAATGCGGAGCGTGGGGGAGTCTGAGCGGGCTGTAGAGCTGGCGATGTGGTCTGCGCAGCCGCCGTCGAGGTAGTGGCTTGCGGAGCCGCGGCTGTGGGAGTCTAAGCGGGTGGTGGAGCTATAGGAGCTGTCTGCGGAACCGCAGCCGATGTAGTGGCTTGCGGAGCCGCAGCCGAAGGAGATGCATTTGGAGGCTCGGCCGATATACCCTGTCGCGTCTGGACCTAACGTGTGTAATAAGCGAGTAAGAACTGTGTATTATTCGAATTCGTATCATTATCAAGTTATTTCGAAACCCCATTTGGATATCTAGTTTGGAAAACCGTAGTTTATTTTAATTAGATATGTATGTATGATTAATCAAAGGTAAGTCTACAACCAAATAAGCTCAGGCTACGTACTAATATTGGATATGTTGATATCTATAATATGACATGATATTTTACTATTAAGTAGTATACATACCAGCATCTCCTTCAACTCCTGAACGGTGGCCTTCAAGCTCTCCAGTTCCTGCTGGACACGTCGCTCACTGGAGACGGAGGAAGTAACCGCCGGGGTGGAGTCCAACCTCATATGGGCCCTGCTAGGGCCCAGTCCCCGGCCTCTCTCCCAACCTCCGTGGTGCCCTCCGTGTGCGGCGTCCAGGACTGGGGTCAGCAGCCTCGGATCGCTCTGTCCGGTAAAATCGATCCCCGATGTCTCGGCCTGCTCAACCACCCGCTCCTACACCCACATTAAGAAGTAAAATATAAGTATATCATTTAAATTTGAACCTTCCAAAACTAAAATTTCAAATAGGGGTTAAATAAATATTAACACTTACGCAATACTCCTGGGTAGCGACGTCGGGATATCGAAGCTCGCCCGTGGCGGGATCTGTCGAGGTGCCGTGGACGGCAAGATATGCGGACAGCACGCTCGGTGTACCACCTTGCGCCAGGGTCTGAGATGTCTGCAATATTAGAAAATAACTCTTAATATTGCATTATATCACAAAGGCCGGTCTATTGTAATTTACCGATAACTCCATGGCTCGAGTAATATTCCTCGAGCCACCTGTATAAGTGGGGCGACCCCTCTTCGCCGTCTTCCTATTCTCTATATTTTGAGCGGCAAGTTTCTGCACAACACATTCACATTTAGTTTTCTAATTAAGGAACACAAAAAAATAAATTATATACTATACAATGAATTACATTTAAAATAAATACCTGTTTGCGTTGAGAGTCGAAATATTCGCACAATAGAGGCCATGTCTCTAGGTCGACTCTAGCGAAGGCCGGAGTAGATAGGAGGGCCGCTCTCTCTGCATCGGGGGTCGCCATCCACAGGGAGTAGCAGTCGGCCTTCAGCTCATTCCTGTTGTATCGGACCTTTGTCTGCATGTTCTTCATCAGGCCATTGTACTGAGCATGAAGGTCGAGCACCCTCCCAGGGTGATCAGGGTCGGGTACAGGCTGAAAATCGTAATCCAACTGAAAATACAAAAAAAACATTGTTATTAGATTGCAAGTGTTAATAATAAATATATTGGATAAATCAAATGAAAATATATATTAATACCCGAGCCTGATCAAAGAAGAGAGCGAATGAGCGCCGGTGCTGCTCGCCCCACTCAACGTGAAGTGGATAGTTCTTCATGAGCCGGCTCTTATACCCCATATACCGGCCGAACCTCTCGGCATGAGGACCGGTATAGCGATAATAAAAGGTAAAAAAGAGGGGGAATGCTGCCTCCCCCTAGCTCTGTCAGGCCTCAGCCTATGGGACTGATTCGGGCCTCGAGTCCCCCTCTGGGGATGGGAAGGCCCCGCGTCTGCAAGAAATATCAAGACAATCAATTTTAAGACAAAGTTGTATTAAGAAATCAAGGTTAAACGAAAATTGGTGTGTGATGTATACCTCCGGTGACTAAAGCACGAGCCTGAGCCCAAGCAGCAGCACGAGCGGGACGATAGTTCCTCCGGTGAGGAACAGCCGGTATCCCGGATGCGGACGTATCCCCTCCAACTAGAAAATAAACATTGACGCTAAATTTCCATGAAGTTCATATTTATTCTATAGAGCATATGTAAAATGAATAAATATTTTATATTTATTCATACTAACCTACAGACGATACGGAGGGTACGGAAGTGTCAGGAGTGGCCCCTGCGTCAGATGTCGACGCACCACCTATAATTAGACAATTAAAAATAGATTATATAAGTAATTGCAAAATGAATGTGTAGATCAATAATATAACATTCTAAATCAATATGCATGCACTATAGGATATATAAATATACCCGCAGGTGCGGTGGTGTCACCACCTACAGCTAGACAATAATAAAAATTACTATCTAAGTAAGAGCAAAAGGAATGTGTGTATATTTATGATATAGCATTCTAAATCAATATACATGTACTATATGATATATAAACATACCTGGAGGAGCGGGAGTGGCCTCTGTCCCTGATGTGGACGCATCACTAACAACTAGACAATCAAACATTGACAATATAAGTAATTTTGACATAAACATGCATGAATATCTATAATATTATATTCAAAATGGATATGCGTGCAATATACCTGGAGGTGTGGCAAAGTCCACACGGAAGGAGGCATCCGAAGGGGTCTCCGATCTGGATGCAAGACCGGCCCTCTGAAGCTCCCTACACAGCTCTCCGGGCGGCAGAACCACTCTGCCTCTGCCTCTGCCTCTGCCTCTGCCGGTGCCGCGGCTGGAGCTCCTGCCGCCCCTCGCTGCTCCCGTCATCGTCATCAAATCTAGATAAACGGTTCGTGGATGTATTAGACAATTATTAAAAGTATTGACTATATATATATAGATCATAAAATGTGAAGTAATAATATAACATTACTGATAACCTTTTTCGTTTCGTGAGCACATTATACATAACTACTTGGATTTCATCGTCGATGTCATTTCTAACCCACGTAACTTCATGATCGGCCGAAGACAACCCGTCCGTCGAAACAGACGGTCGGAGCACTCTAAGCCTTCTCTCTTCTTCATCCTCATCGCTGTCCTCGAATTCTGGGACATCATAGACATCCCTGGGTTTCCATCGGCATACAACACTCCATCCCGGATGCTTCAAACACTGTGAGTAGTATACTTGGAACACTTGGTTCGGAAAGATAAACGGATCTTCCTGACCGTAAAATCGAAGTGTGTTCACACTGGTCAATCATATTCATCTTTCCAAGTCCCAAGATTGCTTCTCTACTTATCCGTATCGGTTCGCGTATCGTACCAAGTACACTGGAATATATAAAAGGGTTCTGATCGTCCGGGATAGTGGATGCCGAGTATACAATTTAAGTACCCATAATAAATCACACCGTCCGATCCTACCATCGCAATCCCACTATTCTGAGTGGTTCTAGATGTTTCTATGTCCTTAACTTCGAATTTGTATCCAAGGACACCAAATCCTTTGTAATATGCAACCTCCATACTAGGAAATTGAGCTAAACATCTTGAATCACTCTTAAATGATGTAGACAAGTTCGGATCGTCGATCTAACAAAACAAATTTTATGAAAAATACATAACGATACAAGTTTTGATTAAAACTGATAGCAATAAAATATTATTCGAATAACTTACATGATCTGTGACCCAATCACAAAAATTATCCTGATAATATTTTTCCAATCGTTCTTCGTTCCAATCAGGATGCCCCTCACGTACCTCGTTAAAATGAATTCTTTTTTCGACAAATAATGGTGACATTAATATTATATCATTTCATACACACACAAACACAAATATAACAATTAATCCAAAAAATCTTACTCTCTAATTTGTTCAAGACATGCGCAATTAAGCAAGATAAACCGGTATATCTTGTTGATAAACATAGTGTCTACCCTCTTATAATCGGCTTTACCATATGGCCCGTCTTGAATTCTTCGAGGCCGGTTAAGTCTTGTCTCAATGCTCTCGTCCAGATAGCGGGAACAAAATGTGGTTGCTTCATCAAGAAGATAACCTTGCATGATAGAACCCTCTGGTCGATTTTTATTGCGTATACAATTTTTAAGAGTGTAGAGGTACCTAATGAAAATATGTTGAATAAATAAATACGAGCATACAGGACAACAATAAATTTAAAAATTGCGCGAAACGAAAAATTACACGTACCTATCGACGGGATACATCCATCGATATTGTACCGGTCCGGCTAACTTAGCCTCAGTTGCAAGATGAACCGTCAAGTGTATTATGATATCGAAGAATGACGGTGGAAAAATACGCTCAAACATACAAAGTATCAACGCAATAGAATTTTCTAGTTTATCCAGCGTCACAACCTCCAGTGTTTAAGCACACAACTCTCTGAAAAAACAACATAGGTCGTTGATTACTAGACCAACCGATTCGGGGAGAGAAGTCCTGAGGGCTAATGGAAGAAGGTGCTCCACGATAACATGGTGATCATGACTTTCAGCCCATCGATCTTTCCTTTCACAATTTTTATTTTCTTGCTGAATGATCCTGAGAAACTTATGGTAACTTTCAAATCATGCAACACCTGCAGGAATCTTTTCTTCTCCGGTTGTGACATATGATAAGCGGCATTGGGAAGTACAAACTTGCCTGGTTTACCCGCTACCGGTCTAGGGTGCAATTCACTTCTTATTCCCCACTCCTGTAGATCCATCCGAGCATTCAGGTTGTCTTTCGATTTCCCGTCTTTACAAAGAAGCAAGTTAAGTATATGCTCTGATACTCCATTCTCTATATGCATGACGTCCAGACAATGACGCACTAAATTTGTTGACCAGTACGGAAGCTCGAAGAAAATGCTTAACTTGTTCCAAAATGGTTGTTTGACCTGTTTCGTCGGATCCATCACATTATGGTAACCATCCCATTGAGCAGTCACGTACTCTCCGGATAATGGGGATGGAGGTCCAAGAAGCTCCTGATGACAATCAAAGTGAACCGTGTCTAACATATAGGGGTGGTCTGGAGGCAGGAAACGTCGATGGCCGCAATAACAAACCTTCCTGCTAAAATTCAAGAATTTCGATGTTGTGTGTTGATGGCAATGAGGACATGCTTTGTGACCATGTACGGACCAACCTGATAGCATTCCATACGCAGGAAAGTCATTAATTGTCTACATTAAAGCCGTACGCAGTATGAAGGTTGTATTTGTGTTTGCATCGTATATCTCTACACCATCAATGAACAAAGATTTTAACTCCTCGATCAGAGGTCGGAGATAGACGTCGATATTGTTTCCCGGTGAGTTTGGTCCGTCGATAAGAAGAGGCATCAAAAAGTATGATTGGTCCATAGCCAACCAAGGCGACAGATTATAAATTATCATTACAACAGGCCATGTGCTGTGACTTCCAGCCATATAGTTGAATGGGCAGAAGCTATCACTAGCCAATCCGAGCTGGACATTGCGAGGATCGCTACTGAATATTGCGTGCCTCCTATCAGAATCCTTCCATGCCGGTGAACCTCTTGGATGGCTCATTTTTCCATCTTCACTTGAGGAGCACGGTGATGCCAAATCATTGCCTCGGCTGTTTTCTTGCACCTGAATAGCTTCTGTAGCCTCTGTGTTATGGGAATGTATCGTGCTATCTTGACAGGTATATCAGGCTTCTTATCAGAATCTTTCGGCTTATACCTGGCCTCTCCGCATGATGGACACTCTTTCAAATATGAATTCTCTTTCTGGTACAACATGCAATTTTGAGGACATGCTTGAATCTTCTCGCACTTTAGACCCAAATCAGACATCATCTTCTGGGCTCCGTACCAGCTGTCGAGCACGTTATTTTCCGAGGGCATAGAATCTTTCAAGAACGAAAGAAGCATTGTGAATGACTTGTTGCTCCATCAATTTAGGCACTTAATCTGGAAAAATTTGACGAACCATGAGAGAGTGGAATATTTCGCATTCTCATAAATTGGTTTTCTAGCATCATTCATGAAATTTTCATATTTATTCGCACGCGGTCCTTAACCGGAAGGAATGTCATCTTCGGTATGAATAGATTCACCTTGGGCATCCTCTACCATATCCTCCATTTCTTCTGATGGAAATAAATTACTGTCTTCTCCTTCTGCCGCATTACCGAATTCTCCTTCTTCTCCTGCCGCATTATCGTGTTTTCCTTCTTCTTCTGTCGCATTACTGCATTCTTCTCCTTCCCCGTGATATTTCCAAGTTGTATAAAGTCTACTAAACCCATATTTTATAATATAAAGCTTTTCCAATTCTACCTTCTGCCAGTACTTATTGCCACGTCTATCGCACGGACAGAGAATCTTCTCTATTATGATCTTATTATGTGCGTGTGCAAATTCAATAAAAGCAGCAACTCGTGCGACAAACTTAGGTTGCATACGTTGTTGCCAATCCATATACATCCAGTCCTTAACTCTGACGTACTCATGGGCTATGATAGACTGTATAACATATAAATTGTAGGTTATGGTGACTATATTGAGTAATATAAGAACGGGATAGTTACTGACAAAGGAGAAAATCCGTGTATATGCTTTGTGTGTGCGTTTGTCGTTGAAAAGAATAAATTATCGAACGTATGTTAACCGATAAACGGAGACTAAGTGGCGCTTTTAGTTTCATATATGAGTATCGATGAGAATATGAAGGTTTCATATTATCATCGAGTATCATATATTGGTTTTAACTTGAACATCCTCAATCACTCTCTAATTATGCGTTTGTTGTGTATTCTTGTTGTATGTGTATGTTCCGGCTGTCGGGGGTAAGGCATCTATCCTATTAAGAATGTATAGAGCGAACACTGTTAGTTATGTGTATGCCCTAGAGGCCATTACTACACATGTGATGTATATTGTAGTGGATGCTTGGACATATATAAGAAGGACTTTCTTGCTCGACATGATAGTATGCTATCTGGTTACCCTTTTACCTTAACGTGTATACTGATTGTCTCTCGGTTACATGTTGGTAAAGCCCTTGGGATGTGTACTTGACTACCTGGACTATGATGCGGATCATAGTAGTGGGGACATGGTAGTCCATAAGTACATCCTTCAAGGTCCCTAGTCGTGGGTATATTGAGACGGGGCATCGATATACCAGAGTAGACTAGCGTATGCCTTCTCGACCCATACAGATGGGCGATGGATGATCCCATATCCATTGGTGGTTGGCATCAGAGATGATATACGGGTGCTCAGTGGAGACTGGGTACACTGGACGGACTCGCCGAGAACTCCAAGATGGTATTATACCTTACGTCAGATGGCAGTTCTCTGGTGACACTGGTACAGGTTAGTCTGTAGACCCGAGATCGTCATAGAGTCTTGTGTGATTCCCACTGTGCTTTGATTTCCACCTTGCCACGTCCAAGAGGGCGTGCAAAACGGTGGTTTTTGGGTAGAGTCCAGAGTCACATGGAGGCAATGAGCGATAGGAGGGCTTTCGTCTCTCCCGGTATTGGGGGTTGATGTTGCGCTATGCTCGATTGGCCATAACAGGGAAGTCCCTGGCCAGGGCTGGTTTAGAGATGTACTGGTAAGTGTTACCAGTGGTTTCTCGACCCGTTATGCGCATCATATCGGCATGACTTATCGGTTATTGGGGTCTGACGTTTACCACCCCTAGAACTGATATGCGACATATCAGACGAGGAGACCGGACTGTACGGTAGTGTCACTGTCAGGCTTTTACAGGAGTTGGGGCGGGCTTGCTTGCTGATCTTCTGATCGCTCAATACCCGGGTAGCCGTTACGTCCAGCTAGTACCGCTGACAGCTTGTGGGTGCTTGATATGATCATCACCTACTGCCGGCGTATTGACGAGTCTTTAGAGTCCTACATAGAGGTTGTACTGGCTCAGGCAAAACGAAATAGGAGCGCATATGTGATATGTGCGGGACCGAGAATGATGCGAGTATGTGATACCGTATTTAATTCTCGCGATGTTTGTATCGATCGGTTATATGCGATATAACCTAGTTACCGAATCGAGGGTTGATTCGATAAGTCGATATATTGGATGTTAGTCGGTTATATGTAATATGACCGGATTATTAAGTCAAGTGTTGATTTTAATAATTTATTGTATAATTGTATATTTGATATACTAGTTTACATTAACTAACACATGGTCACTTAGGGTTTTTTCTCACATGTACACATCTTTACTATATATATGATATATATTAAAATTGTGTTTTCTTTTTGTATCATGTTTGATGATACACTAGACATGGGTGTGCAAGACATACACCATTCTATTCAAGTAATTACAAATTAGTGGAATTTCTTTCATAAGCATGAAGCTTGTACAAGCTTGTGGTTGCTTTGAAAAAGTCCACTAGTTTTGTTTTACTTTAAATTTTTGTTGACCTAACCATTTAGACTTAGCCATGGTAATGTCTCTACATGGGTTAGTATATGATACTCACTCACCATGGTTAGCTATCTCACTTGATTATTATCGTCTTCTCTTTCTTTTTGTTTATCATCTTCTTCTTGATTCAAAAAGGAAAAGCTTGCTAGGGTTTGATCTTAAGTGAGAAATATTGTGAGAAATGAAAATCCAAAGAGTACCCATTTCCTATCTCACCATCCTCTACTAGACTAGCACTTTAGTTTAGGGTGTTTGCTTCACTAATTCTTTGATTAGTGAGGTAGAAGCTTGAGTCCGTATTCCCTCGACGTAGATCATCTTCGGCCTCGAAGACTTCAAGAAATACCGTTGCAATTTCCTCATGGAGCCGTCCGAGAGTCCGGGAGTTGGTTGATCGCAGCGAAGGGACTATATCACGGAGCTTAAGAAGTGAAGGACCGATCTACAAAGGTTGTATTTCGTATTCACTTAGGGTTAAAGTGTTTAGCTTGCTTAGTTTTCGCCTAATCTCTAGTTAACGATCTTGTTTGGGGTTGTTCGGCACCTAAAATTTTTAATCCGACATGGTCGATGCCTTGTAGATCCCCATTAGTGTGCCTAGTAACCCTATAGTGGTATCAAAGCAAGGTTAGAGCATTAGGCGATGCGTTTACAAAGTAAAAACCCCGATCGAACCCGGAAACTACAAAATAAAACCCTCTCTGTACATTTTTTAAAATTTGGGATTTTTCTGTATTAAAAATACCTTAAAAATTCAGCAGGGTTTTCTATGAATTACCATGAAAAACGAGCCCCCAATTCCTCAACTTGGCCGCGGAACCGCGGCAATAAGCCACCTTTGGCGGCGGTTCCGCGGCAAGGTAAGGGTATTAGGGACGGTTTTTTGCACAGTAATACTTGCCTCTGTTGTTACTATTTTATGGGTATTTTTAATCTGACTCAAGGGTTGAGTATTGTGGGGTTTATTTTGTAATCGTCGATTCGATCGGAAATTTTAAATTCGTTATTGTTTTCCGGATATTTAGAAACTGTTAAAAAGTTCGATCCAATATCAATAACTCACTTTTTCCCTGACCCGGAAAATTTCCAAGTGTTGGATTTTTCCGGTTGTTTAAGAATGGCTAGATCGTGCAAGTTACGCAATGGACCCTCTAGAAGACAACAAACCTTAACTCGATTATGTGACCGTCTTGAACAGCCTTTTGAACATTAGGGTTTGGGGCAGTACGGCGTGCCACATGTGAGGCGTTGGCTTGACCCTTCTACGGCTGGACCATTGGTACTGTGGCATGTGATGGATGTTTTTAAACTCCCCTCAAGTGTTGAGAACCAATTGGGAAAACTTGAGTGTTTTGATTATTCGATCGGAAAGTTTAACACTGTCTATTTATCTGGAATGTGATACAATATTTGGAATCCACAAGTAGTTATTAGATAACTGATTTAGATGTTATAAACATAGCAGTTTAGTCTCAAATGATCGGTTGCCATGGAATTTTGATGTGATCAAAAGTCCGTCGCAATCACGTAGCGTACGCGGATACTCGCCGGGTAAGCTTAATAGACAGCCATGCCCCATAGCCCCGACCAAGTGACTGTAGGAGAACCCCGTCGCCGAAAGCATCCGTTCGGGTGCTCGCGGCAGCGGTGTTCCGCCTTAGTGCACTTCGTCGACGGCATCGTAGGGGTGCGGCCGTCTACTAAAGTTTGCGACGAGCATTCGATCACTTATCGGGAATCTTGTTGAATTGCCCGACTAGATATTGAAAAGTGTTTTCGATATGGAGACTAAAATGCGGGGTTTATAATTGTTAGGCATGCGATGTCTAAGAAGGTTGCGGATTCCAACTGTTGCAGTTTTACACTTTCTTTTCTGCGACCGTAAGTGTAATATGTGTTATCGCCGGTTTCGTTGCTATATGTCAACGACAATTGGGATGCGCATATTTACTTACAGTGATGACATGTGATGTTATGTGTTGCTGGATATGTTATATTGGATCATCGCGTTTTGAATAGCCGGGGGTTTTATGTGAGATGAGAGTTTTTATTTTCATTCATGTAAAATTAAATGTATGTAATATTCTTTTATTGGGGCACTTCCGGATTGAGGTTGATGTCACTATTTGTATATTATTTACTTTTCCGCACTAGGATAGACCCAATGAGGAGAGCACAAGTAACCGGGTTCTAGGGTCCAGTGGGAGACCACTTCGAGGAGTCGAGTCCGGGTCTCCTAACTCTAGAATTGGTAGGGTTGCTTGCCGCTCTCGTAGGGGTCTAGGGGTGTGGGTTTGGCTATTCATCGCGACCGTAGAATCCGTGTTTTATAGAGGCTCAAAATAAAACACGGACGTCCTAGTATATCCAATGTTTCATATGTTTCTTCTGCTGCGATATCTGTGATGTGATCATTTGATGTTCTGTGATAGATACTGTATATAGTATATATGATATATTATATAGACGTTACTTATGTTTTACACCCGCGCTAGCCCTTCCCCACTCTGCCGTTAGTTACCTAACCTAACGGTGCACGAGGGGACATCGAGGCGAATGCGGATGGCATAAGTGTACGTCGTATTTATCTGTGATGTTTAGGTACTTAAATGATGGGACTTCATTAATATGATTAATGAAAGAAAAAGAAACCTAAAAGATGTTGTGGAATCGAATTTTAAAAAACAGGTAGCTACAGTTCTTACTTTGCATCGCGGTGTTCCTTGTAGAACATCCTGCAACTTATTCGATGAGGAAAGGGCCGAGATCCCTTCACCGGGAGTGACCCCTTTAGCAATAACCGGCAGATGCTACAACCCTCGGTTTGTCTTTTGATTGCTTCTATAGTTCTTGCTTTGCATAGTGATATATATGATATATCCTGCACATCATTCGACGAGGAAAGGGCCGACGATCCCTTCAACGGGAGTGACCCCTTTAGCAAAACTAAGAAAAGCCTAAAAAACACTCCATTTTAAAATCATTTGATTCTACAACGATATCAAGTTCATTACGCAATAGGTTTTCAGAAAAACCTGTCGTAGCCCTCCGTCATTTCAGATAAGTTGTATATAGTATTCGTGCTACATTTGTTGGCTTTCGTCAAGGTGTAGTGTGCGGTAGCTATATGCTGCTTATCTGCTGCATACGATGCGATTGGATTAGGGTAGTCTTACGGCTTTGTTGGCTTTCGTCAAGGGTCGGGCGGGTGGGTTTAATTCGTTAAAGAAATGAACGGGTTGAACTTGACTAGCGGGCTATGGTTTGTTGGCTTTCGTCAAGGTCATAGCAGGTTAGGGGCCAAATATTATCGGGAATTTCAAGTGTTGAAATTTGCAATAAGATTGCATACCTTCTATGAGATAGTTGGATCCCGATACCCGCTGCAAGTAATTGTTACTCCTGGGAGAGTTTTACACATTACAATTAGCCGATCAAGTAGGTGTCTAGAAAGGTGTCAACGAGGTTACGCCTCTGGGAAAACGAGGTTTACTTTAATTAGGTCCGTGCGAAAGCACGAGGAACCTCCCTCAAAGTACTGACACTGGCCTGGCTAAAAGTTTGGCGAAGTTGTAGGGTGTAATTAATCCCAGCTAGTCTTTCCTTTTAGGGTTTGAAGGAAGATTTGATAAAAACAGTGGGAGCCATCCTGATTAGATAAAATAATAACCAATCTGATCTTGCAAGAGCGCATGCAGAGTGTTTTCTTCTCTCTCTCTCCAGGTAGCGACCATATCACGCCTTAATCAAGATAATAAAACGGATGTATTGACCGAACCCGCTTGTTATACTGCGCTGGGGAACGTTTGTCCCACTCCAACTTATAAATGTTATAAGACAGAGCAGGAATTTGAGGAATACCAGATTTCCCGTGCCGCTCAAACGAAGAAAGTGCATACTGATGCATCTTCTTCGGGTGTGTTCATTACAGAGAACTGTTTCTCAGTATCCTTTACATCCTGGGTATGTAATACCGGATCAGGATCCCACATATAATTTGTTACATGGGCTACAGATAGATAAAGAACTAAGAATGGGTGATAAGTTTCATGAGATAGAAAACAGTGCAAGTGTTGCAGCCAAGTCTGTTGGTCACTATCACCCTGTATTACTAGAATACATTGATTCTGAATGAATGTTATTAGATACCGAACCTGATATACAAAATCATATCATTCTCTTTATCAGTAAAGAAAGGATATAATTTTGTATTGTTGGATAATGTTTTGAACATTTCCTATATCAAAAGTTGATCGTTTCAGGCACGTTATCTAAAAGCATTGACGTTCTAAATCAAACTACAGTTCTTAGTATACAGAACACATACAAGAGGAATAGTTCAGAAATGAACGAATCCTTCTTGAGGTATTGTAGACTAGGTCCTATCCATGCGACCCGACTAGCTGAAGTTACATGTAGATGCATATTTAAATTAGTTTAAATTTACATCTTATGAAACTTGCCAGTCATGTCACAAAGATATAATGACCACAGCTCTGTTTACTGGAAATAGAGAAAGAGTTAGTGAACTTTTGGGATTGATACATGCTGATGTATGAAAGGTCCCCTGTCTACACATGCCAAGACCGGTTCTTTGTACTTCATTACATTCTCTGATGATCTCTCAAGATTCAGACATATGTTCCTGTTGAAACACAAGTCTGAACCTTTTGAGATATTCACAGAATATAAGTTAGAAGTAGAGAACCAAAACGGGTATAAGTATTATGTCCTTTGATGCGATCAGGGAGCAGAATACTTGAGCACGGAATCCCTGGATTATTTGAAAGGAGAATGAGATTCTCTCTCGGAATTACTCCTCCGTATACACCACAGCACGTCGGTGTATCGGGGCGGAGCAATCACACCCTATATGATAAGGTGTGCTCTATGATGAGTACAACTGAGTTACCTATTTCCTTTTGGGAGTTATGCACTTATGAAGCTGCATACCTATTGAATAGGGTTCCGATCAAATCAGTTACCTACCACTTCATATGAGATATGGAAAGGGAAGAGCCCATTTATTAAGTCAGTTAAGATTTGGGGTTGTCCGGCCTATGTCTAGAAGCAAAATCCGGACAAACTTGAGGCAAAGTCTGATCTGTGCAAGTTTGTTGGATATCCTAAGCATCAGCAAGGGAATATCTTCTACCAAACCGAGGAGCAAAAATGTTTTTTTTCTCAACATGCTACCTTTATAAAAGGGAATTTCTTGAGAAGAAATTAGTGGACATGAGGTAGAACTGGAAAGAGTTCCAGCTATACAAACTACAGCAGATGATTTGGTAGAACCAAAGGATTCAGTAGAATCCAACGAACCTCAGCCTCTCCGCCGATCTAGTAGGGTTCCTCACCCACCTGAGAGATACTTTGGTTTCTCTATAACAGTGGGAGAGAGGTTTGCATCATGAGATGATGACCCAACTAGTTTCGAGCTGGCCATCAGGAGTAAGACTCTGTAAGAATGGCTGGATGCTTAGCGATCTGAGATGGAATCCTTATACACCAACAAAGTATGGACTTAGGTTGCTTAATCTGAAGGGTTAAATCCCTATTAGGAGCAAGTATATCTTGAGAAGATTACTTGGTGTACATGGAAAAGTTGAGACTTTCAAAGCAAGACTTGTTAAAGGTTTGCATCATTGACCAGGTATGGATTATGTTAAAACCTTTTCTAAGTAGCTATGCTTAAGTCCATCCAGATCTTACTTGCCACGGCTACATACCATGACTACGATATCTGGTGGTTGGGTGTCATGACTGCTTTTTTAAATGATATTTTAGAAAAGAGAGTCTGTAAGTACACAGTCAGAGGGCTTCGTAGACAGTGGGAGCAGCGGAAACATGTGCAAGATGTTTTATGTGATAAAGCAGGCATCGCGGAGTTGGAACGTCTGTTTTGATGTATTAGTCAAAGAGTTTGACATCATCAAAATGGTAGATGAACCTTGTATATACAAAAAGGTAGTAGAGAGTATGGTGGTGATCCTCGTAGAGTACGTGGATGACATACTCTTGATAGGGAAGGAGTTTCCTATGCTACGCTCGGTCAATCTCCGCTTATCACAATGATTCTCCATATAGGATCAAAGTGATACCTACTAAATCCTAGGTTTTGGATCTATGAGATAGATCTAATTGGATGTTAGGATACTCACTAGATGTAGTGAGATGGTATCAATCGATCCTGGGGAGAATCACTGGAAAGGTTCCAGGGTGATAAGGACGACTGAATGTCAGTCACAGGCATTGTATTTGCCCTCAGTAAGGGGACGGTATGTTGGAAGAGTTCCAAGCTAGATACCGTGGCTTACTAGACGATAAAGGCTGGATACATCGCTACTTAAGATGCTACCAAAGAGGAAGTCTGGGTGTATATTAGTTCATGAGATGAACTTCGTTCCTCCCATTGTGTGACAATGGAGTTGTGGCTTATGCCAAGGAACGCCCATCCCATCAGTGATCCAGACATATTCTAAGGCAGTATCACCTGAACATGGAGACGGTTGATCTCCAAGGGATCGAGGTTAGGAGAGTAGACTCAGATGACAACACGGCGGATCCACTCACAAAGGCCTTTTCCTAGAGAGAGACTATTATGGGATGGTTGAGTATGAGATACTACAACCACTGTTATCAGATGGCCCTAGTGCAAGTAGGAGATTGTTAGTTATGTGTATGCCCTAGAGGCCATTACTACACATGTGATGTATATTGTAGTGGATGCTTGGACATATATAGGGAGGACTTTCTTGCTCGACATGATAGTATGCTATCTGGTTACCCTTTTACCTTAACGTGTATACTGATTGTCTCTCGGTTACATGTTGGTAAAGCCCTTAGGATGTGTACTTGACTACCTGGACTATGATGCGGATCATACTAGTGGGGACATGGTAGTCCATAAGTACATCCTTCAAGGTCCCTAGTCATGGGTATATTGAGACAGGGCATCGATATACCAGAGTAGACTAGCGTATGCCTTCTCGACCCATACAGATGGGCGATGGATGATCCCATATCCATTGGTGGTTGACATCAGAGATGATATACGGGTGCTCAGTGGAGACTGGGTACACTGGACAGACTCGCCGAGAACTCCCAGATGGTATTATACCTTACGTCAGATGGCAGTTCTCTGGTGACACTGGTACAGGTTAGTCTGTAGACCCGAGATCGTCATAGAGTCTTTTGCGATTCCCACTGTGCTTTGATTTCCACCTTACCGCGTCCAAGAGGGCGTGCAAAATGGTGGTTTTTGGGTAGAGTCCCGAGTCACATGGAGGCAATGAGCGATAGGAGCGCTTTCGTCTCTCCCGGTATTGGGGGTTGATGTTGCGCTATGCTCGATTGGCCATAATAGGGAAGTCCCTGGCCAGGGCTGGTTTAGAGATGTACTGGTAAGTGTTACCAGTGGTTTCTCGACCCGTTATGTGCCTCATATCGGCATGACTTATCGGTTATTGGGGTCTGACGTTTACCACCCCTAGAACTGATATGCGACATATCAGACGAGGAGACCGGACTATACGGTAGTGTCACTGTCAGGCTTTTACAGGAGTTGGAGCGGGCTTGCTTGCTGATCTTCTGATCGCTCAATACCCGGGTAGCCGTTACGTCCAGCTAGTACCGCTGACGGCTTGTGGGTGCTTGATATGATCATCACCTACTGCCGGCATATTGACGACTCTTTAGAGTCCTACATAGAGGTTGTACTGGCTCAGGCAAAACGAAATAGGAGCGCATATGTGATATCTGCGGGACCGAGAATGATGCGAGTATGTGATACCGTATTCAATTCTCACGATGTTTGTATCGATCGGTTATATGCGATATAACCTAGTTATCGAATCGAGGGTTGATTCGATAAGTCGATACATTGGATGTTAGTCGGTTATATGTAATATGACTGGATTATTAAGTCAAGTGTTGATTTTAATAATTTATTGTATAATTGTATATTTGATATACTAGTTTACATTAACTAACACATGTTCACTTAGGGTTTTTTCTCATATGTACACATCTTTACTATATATATGATATATATTAAAATTGTGTTTTCTTTTTGTATCATGTTTGATGATACACTAGACATGGGTGTGCAAGACATACACCATTCTATTCTAAATGATGGTTTATATTTATTTAAAGTAATTACAAATTAGTGGAATTTCTTTCATAAGCATGAAGCATGTACAAGCTTGTGGTTGCTTTGAAAAAGTCCACTAGTTTTGTTTTACTTTAAATTTTTGTTGACCTAACCATTTAGACTTAGACATGGTAATGTCTCTACATGGGTTTGTATATGATACTCACTCACCATAGTTTGCTATCTCACTTGATTATTATCCTCTTCTCTTTCTTTTTGTTTATCATCTTCTTCTTGATTCAAAAAGGAAAAGTTTGCTAGGGTTTGATCTTAAGTGAGAAATATTGTGAGAAATGAACCAAAGTGTACCCATTTCCTATCTCACCATCCTTTACTAGACTAGCACTTTAGTTTAGGCTGTTTGCTTCACTAATTCTTTGATTAGTGAGGTAGAAGCTTGAGTCCGTATTCCCTCGACGTAGATCATTTTCGGCCTCGAAGTCTTCATGCAATACCGTTGCAATTTCCTCATAGAGCCGTCCGAGAGTCCAGGAGTTGGTTGATCGCAGCGAAGGGACTACATCACGGAGCTTAAGAAGTGAAGGACAAATCTACAAAGGTTGTATTTCGTATTCACTTAGGGTTAAAGTGTTTAGCTTGCTTAGTTTTCGCCTAATCTCTAGTTAACGATCTTGTTTAGGGTTGTTTGACACCTAAAATTTTTAATCCGGCATGGTCGATGCCTTGTAGAGCCCCATTAGTGTGCCTAGTAACCCTACAAACACCCATCCGCTTGTGCTTTCAACCGTTTCGAGTCAATTTCGGCAGCACCTCCCCGCTGTTCTTCGAGTACACTGTAATAGAATAGATAATCATTTCAAAGCTGTGAAACAACGTTGAAATGAACATCTAATCTATCTTTGTACACGGAGAACCAGCGGAAATGTACCGACGAAATATCTCGAAACGGATGAAAACACAAGTGAATGAAGGTGTTTGCTTTATACATTCCTAACTTTTCCACACGGGACAAATCTATCGGTTATCATACGATTGAATCTTCTCGTCACATAGACTATACGACGGTTGTTAGTATCGAGCTATACCGTCCGATATTTAACAACCTTCGTATAGTTCTATGTCACGACGAACATCGAACGTATGTTAACCGATAGACGGGGACTAAGTGGCACTTTTAGTTTCATATATGAGTATCGATGAGAATATGAAGGTTTCATATTATCATCGAGTATCATATATTGGTTTTAACTTGAACATCTTGAATCACTCTCTAATTATGCATTTGTTGTGTATTCTTGTTGTATGTGTGTGTTCCGGCTGTCGGGGGTAAGTCTTCTATCCCATTAAGAATGTATAGAGCGAACACCCATTCACTTGTGCTTTCAACCGTTTCGAATAAATTTTGGCAGCACCTCCCCGCTGTTCTCCGAGTACACTGTAATAGAATACATAATCATTTCAAAGCTGTGAAACAACGTTGAAATGAACATCTAATCGATCTTTGTACACGGAGAACCAGCGGAAAGGTACCGACGAAATATCTCGAAACGGATGAAAACACAAGTGAATTAAGGTGTTTGCTTTATACATTCCTAACTTGTCCACACGGGACAAATCTATCGGTTATCATACGATTGAATCTTCTCATCACATAGACTATACGACGGTTGTTAGAATCGAGCCATACCGTCCGATATTTAACAACCTTCATATAGTTCTATGTCACGACGAATATCGAACGTATGTTAACCGATAGACGGGGACTAAGTGGCGCTTTTAGTTTTATATATGAGTATTGATGAGAATATAAAGGTTTCATATTATCATCGAGTATCATATATTGGTTTTAACTTGAACATCTTGAATCACTCTCTAATTATGCGTTTGTTGCGTATTCTTGTTGTATGTGTGTGTTCCGGCTGTCGGGGGTAAGGCTTCTATCCCATTAAGAATGTATAGAGCGAACACCCATTCACTTGTGCTTTCAACCGTTTCGAGAAAATTTCAGCAGCACCTCCCCGCTGATCTCCGAGTACACTGTAATAGAATAGATAATCATTTCAAAGCTGTGAAACAACGTTGAAATGAACATCTAATCTATCTTTGTATGCGGAGAACCAACGGAAAGGTACCGACGAAATATCTCGAAACGGATGAAAACACAAGTGAATGAAGGTGTTTGCTGTATACATTCCTAACTTGTCCACACGGGACAAATCTATCGGTTATCATACGATTGAATCTTCTCGTCACACAGACTATACGACGGTTGTTAGTATCGAGCTATACCGTCCGATATTTAACAACCTTCGTATAATTCTATGTCACGACGAATATCGAACGTATGTTAACCGATAGACGGGGACTAAATGGCGCTTTTAGTTTCATATATGAGTATCGATGAGAATATGAAGGTTTCATATTATCATCGAGTATCATATATTTGTTTTAACTTGAAAATCTTGAATCACTCTCTAATGATGCGTTTGTTGTGTATTCTTGTTGTATGTGTAACATGATTTTAAACCATTGAGATCAAGATTGATAGAACTGATCATCCACAAAGAGACTAAGGAGATTGACTTTTGACAGCCATATGAAGGAAAATTTTCTCCTACGGCAACCTAACAATATACCCATTATCCTCATATATACATATATGCAGGCAGGCATGGATACATACATGCAAATATTTGAAAAATTAATATATCAACCAAAAACTATTATTTCAATGGCATTCATCTATAACAATCAACAATTAAAACTACAAATGTAGGATACTGATATCATAAAGCGTTATATGCAACATATGAATTCACATGACTGAAACATGCATCAAAAAAACATGTTCATCCAAAAGAAAGTCCATTGTCAACAAATATAGACAAATACGTCATAAAAATAGTAACTAACAAGTTGATGAGCATCTGGATCAAGAAAATGATAGGAAAAACAATTGACTATGATCTATAATGACAAGTCTATTACCATGACTCTCAACTAACAAAGGTGGCTTTTCGTCCTCGGTAGCTTGATAATTGGGATTTCATAGGTAATAAAAATCTGCATATGTCGTTTGACCGGGAACTTCAATAGGAAACTCAATGAGGTCGGGTGTACTGAAGTACGCTTTGTATTTCGCTATATCAGGTGATGAAGCCCAATCCCTAGCTAGCCCCAGCCCCACCCCAACCGAACCCTAGCCCCAGCCCCAGCCCAGCCCCAACCCTAACCGAACCCCAGCCCCAGCCCCAGCCCCAGCCCCAACCCAGCCCCACCCCAACCGAACCCTAGCCCCAGCCCCAGCCCCAGCCCAGCCCCAGCCCCAGCCCCAGCCCCAGCCCAGCCCCAGCCCCAGCCCAGCCCCAACCCCAACCGAACCCTAACCCTAACCCTAACCCTAACCGAACCTGATGCCGATGCCGATGCCAAACCCCTACCCGAACCTGGCCTGAACCATAGACCTAATATCATCAAAATTATAAATAATTTGAGATTTAATTACTAACCGGGCGGTGGAGGAGACGACAGAAATCGGTGGTCGACGACGATCGGCGACGAGTCGCGGACGATGGCGACGAGGAAGTTGTGGGAACGACCGACGAAGGTAGCGACGAGGCGCGGAGCGCGGTGGCGACAAAGCGCGGGAACAGGCGATGAGGCGCGGGAGAGTGAGAGAGAGAATTTTTTGGAACGATGAATGACTTTTTTGTGCTTTTTTTTATTAATAACCTATTTATATGCCCCTACGGACATAACCGTAGGTCCACCGTTTGCGGCTCCGTAGGGCCAAACAACAAATTAGAACATAAGGCACCGTAGGGACAACGATGTGGACCTACGGATAAATCCGTAGGGGCAAGAAATAGTTGCCCCTACGGATTCCTGAGTCCGTAGGGGCAACCCATATTGTATTAGTGAGAGAGAAGAGAGAGAGAGAGAGGTGAGGAGTTATTTGACCATGGCTCCCATTTGTTTTCCCTTCATTTTTCTTCATCATTCTCACCTCCTCCTCTCACATGGCTGCCCTCTCCCCCTCCACCACCTCTTCCTCATCAAAAACACCCCATTTCTACATCAAAACCATACATCCCCTTCACAAAAATCATGCACAAGCTCACTACAAGCATGGGAGATCAAGAAAGTTTGGATTTTGAGCACTTGGGGCAACTCAAGAAAATTCTTGAGTTGCCAAATGAGGTATTTCCTTCACCATTAATGTAGTAATTCATTTTCTTTAACTTCTATTTTAGTTTAGAAGTGTTTAAGTATGGTTTAGTGATCTTGGAAAATTCCAAGATGAAGATTAGGGTTTGATTTTAATTGTGATGGTGCAAGTGAGTGCAATTGCTGACTACAACCCCAGTAGTGTTAGTATTGTGAACTAAAACCAAAGATTTAAACCCAAGACTTCAACTCAGAAATCCCGATATCGGAAGTTTATGGGAACTGTGATGATATTTAGAGATCTGCTACGACCCGGGGCACCTGAAAAATATTTAGCGATTACTGAGAGATGTGCAGGAAACCTAGAAGCTATACCCAAGACCCGAGAGCCTAACTCTTCACTGTGGCCGCAAATTATCATGTTTGGCCGTAAATTGCGGCCTTGGTACAGTGGAATCGCCTCGTGCTTGACCCATGGCTCCATTTTAGGCAAATTAGACCTACCCCACATGCAGAATTGGCTAATTTCACCTAAAACGAAATCTGAAAGTGTTTTCTTATGTTGCTGCTTTGGTTTTGAGACTATTTATGACTTGGATTTTAGTATTTGGGTTTGGACTCGGTGGTGTGACGTTTGCAGGTCAATCTCGAGGGTTGTTTGGTTATTCTTGCATGCGTAGACCATAGGTACTAACCAATGTGTATTTCGTGTGCCGTTTTAGTTTTCGTCCGCGATTTCGGTTTACGATACTATGTGTGATATGTGTAAGTACCCATGTGGACGTCATACGACATGGAGGAGCAAGGCGACATCGACTTCGGCAAGAAAGGATCAAGGTGAGTAGATGTATATGTACGGGAGAAGTTCGGTAGATGGCGTATAACACCCCCGCAGTTTCGTAGTATAGCATGTAAATGTGTTATATATATATATATATATATATTTATGCATGTATGTATGTATATTATGAGACGTGATTGATTAGCAAGAAAGTGCTTTAGGAGTTCATGAGCTAGTTTTAGCGTAATTAGAAGTTAGTGTTTTTAGTTTAATTCCTTAGTTGCGAAACCCTAGTTTAAAGGTATACACACGCATGCACACACGTGATATGTTTGGGTGTATATGATATATGTATATATATGTGTGTGTGTGTATGGATGTGTTGCTATATATATATATATATAGACACACACACATATACGTATACACGTATGATGAGGATAGTATATGATACTCGGAGGAGAGTCGATATGATCGGGCATGATGCCATGAGATCGGTTATGTGATTTGGGTCGTGTTGTGACATACTACATGATAGTATAGTGGATCGACGGGCGATGTGTTTTATTCACTCGCGGATATATGTTTGATGGTATCGAAATGTACTAGACTTTATATCAGTTCCCCTAATTAAGGATATGATAATAATGATACCAGATAAATAATGAGTTACATGTAATATTGACCAGTACACCGATTTCGGATGCCGTACGATAGATTTTTACCGTACGATGTATAAATATGATGATTGATCCATACTCTTGACTCGAGGATGTCGCATTATATATTTTATCGTACGTGACGCTATTGAGGCGGGATCACCGACTACTAGATATATCGACTCGGACTTAGATGGATTTCCTTACCTTTTCGACTAGTCTTTTAGTTTAGTCCTATAGTTTATTTGGTAGATGTTAGACTGGGCTCGAGTCATACTTATTTTCAGAAACTAACGAATTATGGGTATTTTCAAAAGACAACTCGAGAGATATTACGGATTTTTCAAAGGACGTATCTTTTCATAAAAACACTGTAGCCCCTGTTTCCTAAAAACCACGATTCATACTATTCCAAATGCCAAAACTATATGACTCGTATATATAAACGTATATCCTTAAATGTTGCATTTACTAATCATCCTCCGTTTAATTCATGTTATATTCATCGCATTGTATGCTTATACCTGCGTTTCTGTAGTCATTATAAACGAATGTTGTCAGGACACCAGCACCATTACCGATGATGCATATGTCTACGAACACTTGCTTACCGGCTCACACACATCATCATCGGTAATCGCCATGATACGTACACTTTAGAAGTATTACTTCATTGACATAACTTGCTAGCTGATAGTTTCAATATGTTATTGCTTTTATATGCTAGTTTAATTATTGCATTCCTTGCTTGATATCCGATGCATTCATATATTCTTTGGTCATGCAATATTATGGGGCCTTATGCCGGTAATTTACTGTTTATTTACTCTTGAAATTGGGATTTCGGATTTCCATGAGATTTCAGGATTTCAAGAAACCGCAATGATTTTATATACTTATTATCATTTTAAGGATAGAAAATTGCGGTTTTCTCGTGATATGATTTGAGAGGTGTCCACCATGAGTTTTCTCGGCTCTTGAGCGGTATCATACACCCGATTCGAGGAGGAGGAACCGTCTGCGGGTGCATGGTGGACCCGGTGCGGTACCCCGGGGCAAGATGGTCGCAGATAATGGCTTTGAGCCCGGCAGGGGAGCACTACCGACAGGTTATTTGTGACGCGACGGATATCCGGAGGATACCAACGTAGTCATGAGATTTGATGATTTGGGCCAGTCCAGATTGCTGGAACCCTGGGCCAGTCCGGATTTCCAGAGCCCAAGATATTGAGATTTGATTATATGGGCCAGTCCGGATTGCCGGAGCCTGAGATATTGAGACATTAAGATATTCAGATATATGTTTTGTGTCGATGCTGGACACGGATTCTCTATCGATTTCATTGATGATAATTCGGTTTTTATACACAAATCTCACTGAGATATGAAAATAGTTTTCTCATTCAAGATGCATTCTGTTTCATTCTTAATGCATTCGTAAATCATATATGTAGCATGTTACTACCTAAGGCACTGACACGAGCACTTGGTATTATACGTATGATAGATGATTACTTTGCCACTATTAGATGCTTCAGGTTATATATATATTATGAGGATATTATGGTATGACCTAGGATAGAGTCATACATACGATTTATGCTCGGTGATGTCTTCTACTCACGAGTTGACAACTCACCCCCATTGTGCCACAGTTTCTTGCAGATTTTGCTGTACAGGTTTCGTTGCGGCTTGCTAGCCCCAAATAAATACAAGTCCTCACCCCCATTGTGCCATAGTACTTGTATTTATATTCAGTTGTATCTAGTAAACTCCATCAACCAGACTTGTATTATTTGATAGACTTAGAAAACCAGTGTATATTCTTTCGACCTTAAAGTCACGTGCCTATATTATTATGGTTTTTCTCTGGTTTTCTTGAAGATGTTGGTTTCTTTCTGAGTTTTGATCCTCGCCCTTCGGCGTTGTATATTATATTGCTTGCGTGGTTGTGTCCGCCAATTGGTGAAGAGCTAGCTCCCGCTTGGGGATGCCTTTATTCATTATGTATTTTATTCATGTTTGTACCCATTTGGGGCCAGTATTTACAAAGGAAACTCTGCCGAAATTTTTGGAAAAGACTTGATATTTTAAAAAAATACTTACTACGGCTTATTTTGTTAAAACACTTGCTTTAAAACTAAGTGTTTCCTTCACTCTCTTTTCAAATGGTTTAGATTTCTGAGCTTTTGGCTTACTTGAATTAGGTGGGGTCCTATAGACTTCACATGATTCAAGTGCCAGTCACGTGCTATTTCGGGTCGTGACAAAGTTGTTATCAGAGCGCTAGGATTAACCTTGGTTCGAGTCTAAGTTTGACTATGTGGAGCCTAGGGTGTATATATATATATTCGAAACATAGTCTAAGTTTGACTATGTGAAGCCTAGCTTGCACTCCCGGACTCTAGAGAGGCTCCCATGAAGAAACGAACATGCTTGCATCGAAGTCTTTAAGGCCGAAGATGATCTACGTCAAGTAGACACTAACCCAAGATATCTCTTCACTAATGGTGAGATTAGTGAAGCAAACACCCTATACTAAATAGAATGTAGTAGAGGATGATGAAGTAGGAAGTGGGCTCACTTTAGATTTATTTTTCTCACACTGAATCTTCACTTGGAAAAAAACCTAGCAAGCTTTTTCTTTTGTTGAAGAAGAAGAAGAATGAAACTCATGAGAGAGTGAGGTTAGAATTGCAACCATGGTGAGTTAGTGTCATGCCTAACTCATGTAGAGAATAAACCATGGCTATGAGTTAAGGGTTGGGTTAACAAATATCTTAAGCTAGACAAACAAGTGGACTTAGTCAATGAAACCTCCAAGCTTCTACAAGCTTTGATCCATGACTCATTATCCAAATGTTTAAAATACTTAAGACAAATAAAACCCTAACTTAACCTAGCATGGTGTGAGTCTCATACAAACTATGTTGCAAGTGCAACCTAGCATGACACACTTATATATATCACATATATATTTTGTGCCAAAAAGAAAACAATACATATATCACATATATGTAAAGTATATCAAATGTGAGAAAAGAAATCTTAAGTGAGCTAATACTAGTTAATGTAATGTAATATATCAAATATATAATTATACATTAAATTATTAAATCAACTCTTGATTTAATAATCCGGCTATATCATATTCAACAGACTAATATCATATGAATCAACACTTGATCCGATAACCCGGCTATATCATATATAACCGACCGATATCAAATATCGCGAGAATGGAATGCGGTATCATATACACGCAATAATCTCGGTCCCGCACATATCACATATGTGCCCCTACTCCGTTTCTCTTGAGACAGGAAACCTCTGTGTAGGATTCTAAAGACTCGTCAATATGCCGGTAATAGGTGATGATCATATCAAACACCCATAAGCCGCAAGCGGTTTACTAAACGTAACGGCCACCCGGGTATTGAGCGATCAGAAAATCAACAAGAAAGCCTGCTCGTACTCCTGCGAATCCGATCTGTAACACTACCGTACAATCTGGCATCTTCGTCTGATATGTCGCATATCACAGCCTGGGGGTGGTATAATGTCAGACCCCAATAGCCTGATAAGTCATGCCGATGCAAGGTCCATAACGGTTCGAGAAACTACTGGTAACACTTACCAGTAAATCTCAGCAACCCTGGCCAGGGATTTCCTGTTATGGCCAATCGAGCATAGTGCAACAACCACTCCCAATACCGGGAGAGACAAAACCCCTCCTATCGCTCATTGCCTCCATATAACTCGGGACTGTACCCAAAAACCACCTTTTTGCATGATCTCTAGACCGTGGTATGGTGGAAATCAAAGCACAGTGGGAATCACACAAGACTCTATGACGATCTCGGGTCTACAGACTAACCTGTACCAGTGTCACCAGAGAACTGCTATCTGACGATAGGTATAGTACCATCTAGGAGTTCTCGACGAGTCCGTTCAGTGTACCCAGTCTCCATTAAACACCCATATACCATCTCTGATGTCAAACACCAATGGATATAGGATCATCCATCGCCCATCATATGGGTCGAGAAGCGTATACGCTAGTCTATTCTGGAGTATCGATGCCCTGTCTCGATACTCCCACGACTAGGAACATTTGAAGGATGTACTTACCGACTACCGTGTCCCTACTAGTATTGTTGGATATAGTGCCCTCAGAGTCAATTATTGGATCACAGGCACGTGATTGCAATGATTGAGGGAGGACCTATGCCGGTAGGACAGTCTTACTCAAGATGATAGTATGCTATCTGGTTTATCTTTATCATCGTGTACTGCTTTAGGTGACCATACAGGTCACTATTACACGTTGATAGAGCCCCAAGGATTCTTGCTTGACTGCCAGCAGTATGATGGCGATCATATACGTGGGAGCTGGGGTCTATAAGCACATCCTTAAAAGGTCCCTAGTCGAGGGAGTTTCGAGACAGGGCATCGATACTCCAGAGTAGACTAGTGTATACAGTCGAGACCCCGACGAAGGGCGGTGGCCGGTCTCACAAGCCACTGGTGTCAGTTGGTTCACCTAAGATGTATACAGGTGCTTATTGGGTTATGAATACACCGGACAGGACTCGCCGGGAACATGCTAGTTGGTATTATACCTAGCGTCAGATAGCAGTTCCCTGGTGACATGTGTACAGGTTAGTTCATCGACCTGAGATCGTCATTTGTCTCGTGTGAGTTCCCACTGTTCTTTGATTACTACCCTACCACGGCTCAAAGGAGTCGTGCAAACAGATTTTAGTTGGGTACAGTCCCGATCCATATGGAAGCAGTGAGCGGATCGGCAGAGGTTCGTCTCTCCCGGTATTGGGGGTGAGGTCGCGCTGTGTTTAGGAGAGCCATTACACGAAGTCCTTGGCCAAGGCAGGAGATTTACTGGTAGGTATTACAGTAGTATCTCAGGGTGTTCTGGGCTACACTCCGACACGACTTGTACCGCTTTTGGGGGTCTGACTTTTACCAACCCCCTAGGCCCGCCATGCGATGCTCAAAGACGAACGGACCGGACTGTACGGATATTGTCACTGACAGGCTCAGTAGGGTTTCAGGATGAGTTCGCTTACAGACGTCCCTTTTGGTTACTAGCTGGTAGCCCGTCACGTATGGCTAATACCTCTGACGTGCTAGTGGTTAAATCCACAGCCAAAGTATTGACGAGACTTTAGAGTCCCCCACAGACGGTTTCTCTAGTTTCGGGCGAAACGCTGTAGAGGCCGTATGGAGATATGGCAGGGTTCGATCATATACGTGCGGTATTGCACGGATCATGATCGGACGGACAATACTAGCGGGCTTTGGTTTAAGCCGGATCCTAGTATTGTACCGTGTAGATTTTGTCTCTTTGCATTTGTATTCGGTCAGAATACAAATGCGGGTATGTATATACAGTCGCGGGGTTTTCCTGTAATTTATTACGGGATCAGTTTTCTGAAGTTGCCAGTTTGCATTCCGTTTCAGCCAGTTTTCCTTTCTTCCTTTCATTGGCTGATAATTGATGGAGGGGCTAATTTGCATATTTGCAAATTAGCATTGTGGAAGGGGGTTTCTTGTAAATGGATGATTATGATAATACAAGCATCTTTGCTTTTTCTTTCATCATGGTTTGCATTTAATGTGATGGGCTTTATGAAAGGATGGATTAGAAATTGATATGATCTCTTTTTCTTGATATCACTCCCATTCCTTTTTCTTGCATGATTATTCTTTTTTCCCTCCTCATTCTTGGATGAGGCCGGCCACTTCTTTTGAGATGGGAGAGATTCATTTTGATGGGGAAAAAAATATTCATCACACATTTTGGTTTACTACAAAAACTTCCTCACAACTCTCCATAGTTCTTTCTCTCCTCCATCATCAATGGCAACTTCAAACCCCAAGAGACAAACCATCCTACACTTCGCCTACAGTATTCTTGGACACGTCGACTTGCCCACATTGTGCCCGAGTTTCCTCGGTTCAGAGGTGGGAGCCCGTAATAGAACCCGGCGATGTGGTGCCCGTTCCGACGAGGAGATGAAGACCGGAGATTCCACAAGGAGATCGGAATGGAGGCCAAAGACCGAAGGACAAGGATCGCTCGGTATAGCTTCCTACCCATTCTCTAGTTTGCTAGCGTTAGGTTAATGGCCCGATCCGGGTTTAAAGTACGCGGTAGCGCCGGTTTAAAAGTTTAAAGAAAAGATTCGTTTCCGCATTTTGGCTTCGGAATGACGGCCGGGGCACTGCCGTGCACTTACATTGGTATCAGAGCCACGCCATTAACCTAGTCTAGCTTGCTCTAACGTGTTTACAAATTCGATTGAACGAAAATTCTAAAAACCGTGTTTTCTTGCATCAGTTTCTGTCGAATTTTTCCCGTGCTCTAAAAATTATTTGGTATATTGGAAAAATACGTGCAGGTTTTTTTGTGAACACTGTAGAAAAATGGTCACGTGATGCCACTGTAGCGCCGCGGAACCGCGGCCTTAACAACCTTTTGGCCGCGGTTCCGCCGCGGAACAGTGTCATCAATGCACCAGATTTCTGCAGTGGTTCTCTGACTTGAAAATGGGGTTTCTGAAATATTCTTTTTGGGCCCAGATTTTCTTTGAGTGACACAGTAGTGCTTGGGGCCCACTTCGGTAAATTTGATCGATCAAAAATTTTAAACATGTTAGTTCACAGTATTTACATTATATCTGCGACCGTGAATGTCATTTGATCGGTAAATCCTGTCTAACTGCTATAGCCCTTTTAGAGGGATTTGCGAACGTGACATTCACGTTGATGTTCTGCGTTGTGCTGTGATGTTGCGGATTTGTCGTGGTGGATAGCCTGGATGCAATGGTAGTACAGTTTGGTTATTTATGTACATTTGATATTGCGGGACGAGCGTCCGACATGTGGACTGCCGTCACTGCCTGTTTGTATATTATTCTTTTGGGACACGACCGGGCTGAGGTCGATGTACCCGTTGTATATATTTTTCTTTCTGTACTAGGATTACCCCGCGGAGGGATGCACGGATAGCCGGGTTCTAGAGGGCAACGGGCCCGCATCTCATGGCGTTGAAACGGAGGGGGCTTCACTCTAGAATTGGCGGGCTATTCGCCGCACTCGTAGGGGGTACAGGTTGACCCAAGGAGGGTTGCTCAAGTTACCGGATTCTGTGATGTGCTGGGTGGTCCATTTACGTTGTTGAAAGGGGCTGCCTCGCTTCAGGTTTTGGCGGGTAACTTGCCGCGCCCGCAGGAGTCTAGGATTTCATTGCACAGGCTATCCATACGACCAAGGGAACGTCGGGTTTCAGTAGCGGCTCTATGAATCCCGGGGATCCCAGATATCTGTATTGTTTTGTGATACTTATTACATTTCTTTGATATTGCATTTTATCACGCCATGAGCGAATATTATATATTGATATATATACTAGTAGATGTTGTATATGTTTTGCATCCGCGCTAGTCCAGTCCCCGCTCTGTCGTTAGTTAAGTAACCTAACGCGTGATGACGGGACCCAGTAGCGAATGCGGATGGCATATACGTACATCATTATTTTCGTTCTTTATTGGTGTGATCAATTGATGGGACTGCGTTGATTCGGATCAATGCAAGCTAAACAAACCTATTCTGATGTTGTTGGAACATTTTTCAAAAAGCTGTTATTGCAAGGGCGTTCTCTTTTGTTTTGCACAGTGGTATTCGGTTATGAATATCCAGCACCTCAGTCGACGAGGCAAGGGCCGAGATCCCATCACCAGGAGTGACCCCTTGGACAGAAGTTTGCGTCAAGGCAATAACTTCACTATAGTCGATTACTTTTGCTTTGCATCGTGGTATTCAGTTGGAATATCCTGCACCTCATTCTACGGGGAAAGAGCCGAGATCCCTTCACCTGGAGTGACCTCTTTAGCAAAGGTTTTCGCCACTATATTTTTATAAAAGCTATCCAGTTCCTTCAACGATATCAAGTTCATTACGTTAAAGGTTTTTCGCCAAAAACCATTCGTAGCCCTCCGTCATTTCAGACAGGTAGCACGTAGTATTCATGCTACGTTTGTTGGCCTTAGTCAAGGAATAGTGTATGGTAGCTGCTTGTTACCTTTCTGCTGCATAGATAGATGCGTTGGTTTGGTACAGTCGTATAGCCTTGTTGGCCCTAGTCAAGGGCTTGTACGGGTGGGTTCAAATTAACCTGGACAATGACGATTAGAACTTGACATGTGACTTATGATTTGTTGGCCTTAGTCAAGGTCATAAGAGTATGGGGCAAAATTCACATCGGGAGTTTCTAAAAAACTTGCCAGATATGCGCATACCTTCTGGAGTGTGATAACGTGAGCAGATTCCGTCGCGTTATCATGTGATGATAGTTGGATCCCGATTCCCACTGATGGGTTGGTTTACTCCTCGGGTGATCCCGAATAATTCTTCTTTCAGGTTTGGAGGAGAATTTGACGGTACAGTGGGAGGTTTCCTGATTAGATAAAGTGATAACCATTCTGATCAAGGTTAGAGTGCACGCTGAGTGTTTATTTTCTCTCTCTCTTTGGCAGCGACCATGACCCGACCCATGACTATGACTCAGTAACCAAGTTGACCGAACCTTCTTAAACACTGGCTTTTG
The DNA here is from genome assembly GCA_030015575.1 of Agapanthus africanus. NCBI lineage: Eukaryota > Viridiplantae > Streptophyta > Magnoliopsida > Asparagales > Amaryllidaceae > Agapanthus > Agapanthus africanus. Next base: position 393,155,067 of record CM057341.1, read on the forward strand.
GATTGTCAGAGTTGCAAACCTCATTGCCACTCCTACTTTTACCCTTTTCTCCAGAACACCCCGTATTATTACGAACGTCCAATTCCATTGGATAAAACCATCGTATGGTTATATACGAACTCGAAGGAATTTATTCGAGGATGGTTTCAGGTTCTGGAGTAAACGAATAGGACTATTCAGTTGTCTTTTCTTTTTACCTTCTCTCAGGTTGCGAGTGCTCCTTGGATTAGGACAGTACACCTATTACGCAAATTGGATAGTCTTCTTCCAAACTGTAGGCAGGTGCCGAACGGTAGGGAATGAAGAAAACCAATTAGGCTAACGATGGTGTGCAGAAGGTATTAAGTTAAGACAAATAAAGGGATTAGAAGGAGGGCAAAGTAAATTGCGACTGCTGTTCACGACCAAACCAAGCATTTCATTAGCACTCCCACTTCACCTTTGTATTTCTCCAGAACACTCCGTATCACTACAAAGATCCACAGTTTATTGGATACTCCATCGTATGGTTATATACGAACTCGAAGGAACTTGTTCCAGTTCAGGGATCGATTCTGGTTTAGGAGAGATAGGAATAAGGTTTATTCAGTTGTCTTTTATCTTCACCTTCTCTTGGGTTATGAGTGCTCCTAGGATTAGGACAGTACACCCATTATGCTTATTGGATAGTCTTTTTCCAAACCATAGGCTGGTGCCGAACGGTAGGGAAGGAAGAAAACCATTTAGCCTAAGAGGGTGTACAGAAGGCAATGACTAAAGACATATAAAGGGATTTGGAGAGATGGCAAAGAAATATACGGTTATACTTGTGAACCTGATAATGGAAGAGGCATTACTTAGAATACCCGGATACCCCTTCGAAACATTTACATGTTTCAGTTTCACTGTGTATTGTTAAAAGAAAACTGATTTCCCAAATTAGTCCTTACTCCAGGGTATGTATTTACCAGGTTTGATTCTCACATCTGCATGGTTTTACAGATGATGAGTGGGAGTAAGTTATTGGGAATTAGGTGATTATCCTCATTATATCGGAATTCGTTGTAATTGGTGATATTTGAGGAAATCACCTGGGTAGTTTGCCGGACGGCAAATATTTGGTTTTGAATATCCGTTGTTATGCACCAATTTCAAATTGATATATCTGTGCATCTATCTTTATAGAGTGAGATACACCTTTTTGAAATTATGTCTATGATATTTACTTATATCAGTGAATGGTTAGGTAAGGAGCAGTAAACAAGCGGTGTAATTCTTCTTAACCATAAGTACAGTTTTCAACCTACGACACACAGGGAATGAGTTATTGGACTCAAGGGACTTATACAGAGTATTGTATATTGTCCAATGTCCATAAGGACAGAGGGGTTGGTATTCGCACTATATTCTATTTACTTATGACTTCTCTGGTTCTTAGACATGTGTTTCGTAGAGACACAAGGTCTAAGTTTTGGAGAAGTTATAGGTATATGAATAAAGTAGAGAACCAGGTGTTGCAAGTATCGGGATTCTTCAAGGTGATCGAAGATGTAGATACTTTTGTGTGGTATTCTGTTGATAGTAATGATTAAGAGAACTTGCTTCTCCTTCAGGTTACTCATAATTGGAAGCACTCCTAAGTTGAGTAATGCTGATCGGCCTCTCTCCATTTAGTTGACATGCACTGGAGACAGCTGCATGATTTGAATCTGGTTCCAATTAAATCAGTGCCTCTGTTTCTATATTGGATATAGAATAGTTCATATCTTGATATTGTTAAGGTACGGGGAGTTGTCCAGCTTATGCTTAAAACCAGACACTGGACAACTCAAGGCACGTTTCTGTAATGGCTGTTTGTGGGTTGACCCGAGCAATGACGAAGGTTGACTTTCTACCATCTGGAAGATCAATAGTGATATTGTTCTAGACTCGCCACAGTTTTAATAAAAATGGATTTGTTCAGAAAACAGTAGTGGGAGTATGGTAGAACTGGAAGTGATTCCAGAACCGCAAACGATTACTGAAAATTTGATAAGAACCTAAAGATTCAATCCGGTTTGACATTTCATTGGCCACTCCGCAGAAAAGGTGGGTAACCTCAGGCACTCGAGAGGTACTTCGGTATGCTCAAAGACGGTGACATGGAGGTTCTTGTTTACCCAGACTTGCCATTGTTGTTGTTCCAGACTGTGAGACCCGGCAGGAGGATGAGTATAGCGTCATTCTAAACTAGCTTTAGAAGTGCACGTGTATATGATTCTGCCAGAGGGTTGTCGTAGTCAGTGGGAGCAGCGGAAGTATAGTGGACAAGTAGTTTATGTCTATTTATAGACTAAAGCAGATATAGCGTGTAGGGTTCCTAGGCACTCTCAAGAGGTCTCACAAGGCATCAACCATGCCAATTTCAAAAATTAGAGGTGCCGAGAAACCCTAATACGGATCGTTGGCTAGAAGTTTAGGCAACAAAGCAACTAGTTAACTACTTTAACTAAGAGTACGGAAATACAACCTTTGTAGATCCGGTTCTCCACCTCCATAGCTCCGTGATGATGTCTCCTCGCTGTCCAAATCGAATCCATGACTCTTGCATCGGCTTCATCGGAGAAAAAGCGGGCTAGGTCATCGACGACGATGCCGAAGATGATCTACGTCGAGGCATCACTAGATCAAGCTCCACCTTCACCAAGCCATGAAAACTTGTGAAGGAAACACACTCTACTACTTGGCAAGAGGTAGAGGATGAAGAAATAGGAAGTGGGTAGACTTTAGAATTGGATTTCTCACTCATTTCATCAATCCACCATTGATGAAGTCAAGCTTCTTCATCTTGAAGATTAAGAAGAAGAAGAAGAAAAAGTTATGATAAGTTAATTAAAAATAGAAAGGAAAATGAATTCTTATCATAATTGTAACCATGGTAAAGTGTAGAGAGCTAACTATAGTTTAATGAATGGTTAGGGTTAATGAGATGAAGACAAAAGGGTTTCTTTGGTCAAAGCTTCATGAAGCTTCAACAAGCTTCATGAAAGAAACCCCTTTTGTTTTTCTTTTCTCTTTTCATTTCTTTTAATCCAAATTAAAAGATAAATGAAAGAATAAATGAAAACCCTAACCATTAACTAACCATGGTTTAATCTTTACACTTGACCAAGTTAACATGTATCATCAAACATGATACAATCAAGTGCACAAAATATATCACATATACAATGTGCACATCCGAGTGAGAAAATCCATCTTAAGTGAACCGATACTAGTTAATGCAAAGTAATATATCAAATATATAATTATGCATTAAATCATTAAATCAACACTTGATTTAATGATCCGGTCATATCGCATATAACCGACTAATATCTACAGTAACAACTTATCGAATCAACACTTGATCCGATAACCCGGCTATATCGCATGTAACCGATAAATGTCACAAATCGTGAGAATCGAATACAGTATCACATACTGGTATCATTCTCGGTCCCGCACATATCTCATATGCGCTCCTATTTCGTTTCGCTTGAGCCAGGAAACCTCTGTGTAGGACACTAAAGACTCGTCAATACGCCGGCAGCAGGTGATGATCATATCAAACACCCACAAGCCGCAAGCGGTCTGCTAAACGTAACGGCCACCCGGGTATTGAGCGATCAGAAGATCGACGAGCAAGCCCGCTCACACTCCAGTGAATCCAACCAGTAACACTACCGTATAGTCCGGTCTGATCGTCTGATATGTCGCATATCTTGCCTAGGGGTGGTAAACGTCAGACCCCAATAGCTCGATAAGTCGTGTCGATATGAGGTCTATAACAATTCGAGAAACTACTGGTAACACTTACCAGTAAATCTCAGCAACCCTGGCCAGGGATTTCCTGTTATAGCCAATCGAACACAGCGCAACATCAACCCCTTATACCGGGAGAGACGAATCCCCTCCTATCGCTCATTGCCTCCATGTGACTCGGGACTGTACCCAAAAACCACCGTTTTGCACGCCCTCTTGGACGTGGTAAGGTGGAAATCAAAGCACAGTGGGAACCATACAAGACTCTATGACGATCTCGGGTCAACAGACTACTCTGTACCAGTGTCACCAGAGAACTGCCATCTGACGTAAGGTATAATACCATCTGGGAGTTCTCGGCGAGTCCGTCCAGTGTACCCAATCTCTACTGAGCACCCGTATATCATCTCTGATGTCAAACACTGATGGATATGGGATCATCCATCGCCCATCTGTATGGGTCGAGAAGGTATACGCTAGTCTACTCTGGTATATCGATGCCCCGTCTCGATACACCCACGACTAGGGACTTTGAAGGATGTACTTATGGACTACCATGTCCCCACTAGTATGATCCGCATAAAAGTCCAGGTAGTCAAGTACACATCCTAAGGGCTTTACCAACATGTAACAGAGAGACAATCAATGTACACATTAAGGTAAAGAGTAACCAGATAGCATACTATCATGTCGAGCAAGAAAGTCCTCCCTATATATGTCCCAGCATCCACTACAATATACATCCAATGTACAGTAATGGCCTCTAGGGCATACGTATAACTAACAATCTCCCACTTGCACTAGGGCCATCTGTAGCAGTGGTTGTAGTATCTCATACTCAACCATCCCATAAAAGTCTCTCTCTGGGAATAGGCCTTCGTGAGTGGATCCGCCGTGTTGTCCTCTGAGTCTACTCTCCTGACCTCGATCCCTTAGAGATCAACCATCTCCATGATCAAGTGATACTGCCTTAGAATATGTCTGGATCACTGATGGGACCTGCGTTCCTTGGCATAAGCCACAACTCCATTGTCTCACAATGGTAGGAACTTAGTTCATCTCATGAACCAATAAACACCCAAACATCCTCTTTGGTAGCATCTTAAGTAGCGATGTATCCTGCCTTTATCGTCTAGTATGTCACGGTATCTAGCTTGGAACTCTTCCAACATACCGTCCCTCGATTGAGGGTAAGGACAATGCCTGTGACTGACACTCAGTCGTGTTTATCACCGTGGAACACTTCCAGTGATTCTTCCCAGGATCAACTGATACCATCTCACTACAACTAGTGAGTGTCCTAATATCCATTTAGATCTATCTCATAGATCCAAAACCCAGGATTTAGTAGGTATCATTTTGATATTATGTGGAGAATCATTGTGATAAGCGGAGATTGATCGAGCGTAGCATAGGAAACTCTTTCCCTATCAAGAGTATGTCATCCACGTACTCTATGAGAATCGCCACCATACTCCCTACTACCTTTTTGTTTATACAAGGTTCATCTACCATTTTGATGATGTCAAACTTTTTGACGAACACATCAAAACAGATGTTCCAACTCCGCGATACCTGCTTTATCCTATAAAGCATCTTGCACACATTTCCGCTGCTCCCACTGTTTACGAAGCCCTCTGGCTGTGTACTTATAGACGCACTCTTCTAAAACAGCATTTAGAAAAGCAGTCATGACACCCAAACGCCAGATATCGTAGTCATGGTATGTAGCCGTGGTAAGTAGGATCTGGATGGACTTAAGCATAGGTACTTGAAAAGGTTTCATCATTGTCCACGCCTGGTCGATGACGAAAACCTTTAACAAGTCTAGCTTTGAAAGTCTCAACTTTTCCATCTACACCAAGTAATCTTCTCAAGATATACTTGCTCCTGATGGGGATTTAACCCTTCAGATATAGCACCCAAAGTCCATACTTTGTTGGTGTACATGGATTCCATCTCAGATCACTAAGCATCCAGCCATTCTTACAGAGTCTTACTCCTGATGGCCAGCTCGAAGCTAGTTGGGTCATCATCTCATGATGCAATCCTCGCTCCCACTGTCATAGAGCAACCGAAGTAACTCTCAGGTGGGTGAGGAACCCTACTAGATCGGCGGAGAGGCTGAGGTTAGTTGGCATCTACTGAATCCTTTGGTTCTGTCAAATCATCAGCTGCAGTTTGTATAGCTGGAACATTTCCAGTTCTACATAACAGATCTTGCCTCGAGCTTGTCCGGATTTTGCTTTTCAGACATAGGCTGGACAACCCCAAATCTTAACTAACTTAAGATATGGGCTCTTCCCTTTCCATATCACATATGATGTGGTAGGCAACTGATTTGATTTGAACCCTATTCAATAGGTATGCAGCTTCTCAAGTGCATAACTCCCTAAAAGGAAATAGGTAACTCAGTAGTACTCATCATAGAGCACACCTTATCATATAGGGTGTGATTGCTCCGCCCCGATATACCATCGTGCTATGGTGTATATGGAGGAGTAATGCTGAGAGAGAATCTCATTCTCCTTTAGAATGGTCCAGGAACTCCATGCTCAAGTATTCTCCTCCTTGATCTCATCAAAGGACATAATACTTATACCCTTGTTGGTTCCCTACTTCTAACTTATATTCTGTGAATATCTCAAAAGGTTCGGACTTGTGTTTCAACAGTAACATAGGTCTGAATCTCGACAGATCATCAGAGAATGTAATGAAGTATGAAGAACCGGTGTTAGCATGTGTAGACAGGGGACCTTACATACATCAACATGTATCATCCCAAGAGTTCACCAACTCTTTCTCTGTTTCCAGTAAATGGAGCTATGGTCATCTTATCTCTGTGACATGACTGGCAAGTTTCACAAGATGTAGATTTAAACTGATTTAAATATACATCTGCATGTAACTTCAGCTAGTCGGGTCACATTGATATGACCTAGTCTACAATGCCTCAAGAAGGATTCGTTCATTTCTGAACTCTTCCTCTTGTGTGTGTTCCGTATACTAAAGAACTGTAGTTTGATTTAGAACATTAATGTTTTTAGATAACGTGCCTGAACCGATCAACTTTTGATATAGGAAATGTTCAAAACATTATCCGACAATACAAAATTTTATCATTTCTTTACTAATAAAGAGAGTGATATGATTTTGTATATCAGGTTCGGTATCTAATAACATTCGTTCAGAATCAATGTATTTGGAATACAGGGTGATGATTGATAGGATACGTGCGTGTTCAAGTTTAGTTTAAATACCGTAATCAAGACGGTTTCGCTTGTAGCTAGCCGGTTGAGTACGGGTCGTCCGCAGGGAGATGGGAGTCTTTTTCAAAGTGTTTTAACGAGTTAAGTCCTGTTTTCAGATTTTGTTGTGGTTATCTAAGTGTAAGTTGATATTTAAAGAGAGCTTGTTAGGGTGAGGATTAGGTTAGTTTGAGTTAGGAGTCTCCACATCTTTCGTTGCCCCACTTAATATCGGTGTTACGGTAATCGGCAACAACGGGGATTAGCACGACTAGGAAGGAACTTGCGAGTATAAGCTAGGCTTTCCAACACATAGTCCTTCCTTTCGGTGCTTGTCCGTCCGTTCTTGGCTCTTATCCATAACCTCCGGTTAATTCAACCACAACCGGTCTCACTACGGAATCACCGCTATCATGTAGGATAGGGTGCCGTAAGGAGCGGATTGTGGTTCAATTAACGGGAGTCGATTTAAGTTGTTGGGCAAGGAAAGAGTGAGAGAGATTTCCTTCTCTCAAACTTCCCTTATCCTACCCTAACTAGTATAAAACTACTCACACTTCATAATACGGAAAAATAAGACAAACAAAAGAGGAAGATAGAAAGAAGGAGGCTAGAAGAATACGACTAACTATTTGCGACCTCACCTTGGCGAGGATCAAGCGTAAGTATCATTGTCGTATGAATGATAAAGGAAAAGAGAGAAGAAAGAAACAATCAAATAAATAACAACAACTACTTAACAATTAAAATTACAACAAATTAGGACAAGTAAAGAAAGAGACAAGCATGATAATAAATGGTCTTCTTTATTCATCACTCTTCACTCAAAAGCTCACTACAAGTTTAATGGAGAAGAGGTGAGAAGAGGAAGAAGAACAACACTAAAACTAGGCAAAAATGAGAATACAAAAATTGACCCTTCCTTCACAAAATTCTGGGCTATTTATAGGCCAAGTAATGAAACCCTAGGGCAACCACCAGAACCCTGATGAAATGACCAAACTGCCCCTGGAAGCTCGTGCCCTGAATCCCCTGTACGGCCGCGGATCCGCCGCCTATGCCCCCCTATGGCCGCGGATCCGCGCCCCTACAGTGGACTTAGGGTGTGGGCTTCTGTGCACTTTTCCTGTTCTCCTGTCCCCTCTTCCCTGTTGTGTGTATTTTCTGAAAAATCTCTCCCATTTCTTCCAGAATTTCTATTGAGGAAAGGTGGACTTTTTTGTGGATGATTGCCTCGAGCTCCACGTAGATCTCTTGGATTTGGTGCTACCATTGAGCCTTGTGCATGAGAATGACATTGAGTTGACATTTTGTCTTCCTAAACTGGTATCTGGCAACATACGGATGAAGAGCGGAGACCGTGTTTTATCTGTGGTTGGCAGGAACCGGATTTTGTCGTGTTTTCCATGAATTTCTCCGTTTGAGAACCGGGAACCTGTATCCTGCAATTGACTAGCAAACACGGCTCAAGAGTATCTACCGATATGCAATGTGACAAAAATTGGGCGGTATGAAAATGAAAAAATCTTATATGAACAAATACCCCCAAACTTATCATTTGCTCGTCCCGAGCAAAGCCCATTTATTCACAAAAAATTTCCTAACCTCACTTTCGCAGGGAACGCGATTGCACTGAGCATGTGCAACAAGCCGTTAAACCTCTAGGTGTCCCTAGTAGGAGGAGTGTTGTCTCCTGAGGGTTTTCAGCGGATACTCCCCACAAAATCCGGTCAAGTTGGTTTCGTAAAATAACTAAGCTTCAAAACCCTAAAGTTTTGTTTTAGAAAATAACAATTCTATAATCCTAAGTCTAGATCATCGAACCTTTATTTTTCACACCTCGCTTCTTATTTAACTACAGATTTTATATGTCTTTACGTGCAGTGCAAAAAGAGTCGTTAAGTTCCAGAAGGATCGATTAAAGTCATCATGTCGCACAATAAAGCCCAGATAACAATTTTAAAAGGATCACATAAGTTTTACAACGGGTTAAGCATTTTTCAAGTTTCGTTTTCCAGTAAGGTTTCAACTTCAGAATTTCTATCTTCCTTAACAGGAAACTAAGTCGTATTTTTCACTCCACCTTTTTCTTGTTTTCATTTCATACACACCACTGTGAACGTGCAATAGTCTTTATCATAGAATAAAACCTTCATATCTCCGTTAAAATTTTTTTTAAAAGCCTGTCTTTTATCAAGATTATTCTCACACAAAGAACCGTTAGGAATTTTAACTCGGAGAGAACACTTGCTTGACTTTGTTTTAAACTGGACTTTCTAGGCTTCTTAGCGAGCTTTGGGCCAATGCACCCAAACCAGTTGGTTTTAGGGCATTAGGTGTAGAAACACCCCAGCGGACTTAATTACTCAAGTTACCTAGGTCCAAAAACAAAAGACAGTTTGTCGTGAAAATCAAATGATTTAATACGAACGGAGATATAACCGGCAGTTCAAATATATTTTTTTTTTGGATAAAAGACGTGTTTAGTGGGTTTGGTGTGTAATCATTCCAATCAAGTTTCCGATGGGTTATTTTTCAGACTTAGCTCCAATTACGGCATCAATAACATTCCTTCATATTCGCTTTACTTCATAAACTATTCTTGACATTACTTATTTCAGAACAAACCTATTTGATCCTTAGAAAATCATTTATCTGTTTAAAAGTTTAAACATGAAAGACTTGTCATCTAATTCCCAAAATCTTACGACACGTGTAGTGTGATGTAAAGACGTATATCAGCTATAGTTAACTTCAAAGGAGAGTTATCTTTCAGGTTTTCCAAAATCCAAACATAAGATCTAGTTATTCCTATTTTTTCAAACAAAAACCGTCGAATGTTGAATCAGAGTTCTTCCACAAGCTATCTTGACAAAAAAGTTTTTATATTTTTTAGAAAATTTTCAAATTTTTATGGATTTTATGGATTTAAATATGCAGATGCAAAATATACATATGAATGCGAAGGTAAGAAATGCGTACCGAGCGTACCCCCAAACTTAAACTGGACAGTGTCCTCACTGTCATTGCATGAAGAGAGTAGTTGGAAGGTTCAAAAATTGTCGGTTAGCAATATACAATTTTTTTATTTGTTTTTGTTTTTAAAGAAAAGAAAAAAGAATATACACAAATAGATACAAAATGGTTTGTACATACCCCCAAACTTATTTGGAACAGTGTCCACTGTTCTTGGCTGGATAACCGAAGTTTGGAGGTAGGCAGAGGAAGATCATTCAGGGTAAACCGGCTCCTGTAAGAACAGGAGCTCCTCTGTTGGTTCGGCGCTAAGGTACGGTTTGCATCGGTGTCCGTTCACTTTGAAGAGTGAACCGTCCTTTGGATTCTCCAAATCCACAGCGCCCTGCGGATACACATTCCGCACAAAATACGGCCCTTTCCAGCGAGATCTGAGCTTTCCAGGATGGAAATGAAGTCGGGTGTCGTAAAGCAGTACCTGCTGACCAGGTACGAAGGTTTTGCGCAAAAGGTGTTTATCGTAAAACACCTTCGTTCGATTCTTAACGACAACCGCGTTATCGTAAGCCTCATCCCTAAGCTCGTTCAGTTCGTTCAGCTGCAGCTTCCGATGGCTGCCCGCGTCCTCAAGAGACAGATTCAGCTCCTTTATCGCCCAAAATGCGCGATGCTCGATTTCTACAGGAAGGTGGCAGGCTTTTCCGTACACAAGCCGATAGGGAGACATGCCAAGGTCGGTCTTATAAGCGGTTCTAAATGCCCAAAGGGCATCAGTGAGTTTCAGAGACCAATCCTTACGGTTCTTGGAAACCGTCTTCTCCAGTATCTGCTTGATTTGCCGATTTGAAACTTCGGCCTGCCCGCAGGTTTGGGGGTGGTAGGGCATAGAGAGCTTATGATTAATGGAGTATTTCCGCATCAAGGCTTCGAAAGTTTTATTGCAGAAATGACTTCCATTGTCGCTAATGATCGCTCGGGGGTGCCCAAACCGTGAGAAAATGTTTTCTTTAAGGAACCTAACGACAACCTTGTTGTCGTTAGTCCGGCTGGGCACAGCCTCGACCCATTTAGAGACGTAATCAACAGCTAGAAGGATGTACAAGTTCCCAAAAGAGCTGGGAAACGGCCCCATGAAGTCTATCCCCCAAACATCGAAAATCTCCACAACCAAGATCGGTTGGAGCGACATCTCGTTCCTCCAGGATATCCGGCCCATGTGTTGGCACCGGGAGCAAGTCTTGCAATAGTCATGAGCGTCTTTGAAGAGTTGTGGCCAGTAGAAACCACATTGCAAGATCTTCTCGGCTGTCTTTCTGGGGCCAAAATGCCCGCCACACGCTTGATCGTGGCAAAACGACAGCACACTCTTGAATTCATCGTCAGGGACACACCGACGAATAATCTGGTCGGGACAGTACTTGAACAGATAAGGTTCGTCCCAGTAAAAGTGTTTTACTTGGGATAAGAAGCGAAGTCTGTCCTGACTCGACCATTCAGTCGGTAGTAATCCCGTGGCCAAATAGTTCACAATATCTGCGAACCAGGGTTCGCATGATACTGTCAAGAGCTGTTCATCCGGGAAAACGTCGTTGATCGGAATTGGGAGCGAAGGCGAAGAAGGAAGTCGTGAGAGATGGTCGGCAACTACGTTTTCACATCCTCGTTTGTCCTTAATGACAAGGTCAAACTCTTGTAGCAAGAGGATCCAACGTATTAACCGAGATTTGGCATCTTTCTTCGCAAAAAGATGGCGCAGAGCTGAATGGTCCGTGTAGACAATGACTGGAGAGCCGATGAGGTAGGGCCTGAACTTTTCTAAGGCAAATACAACAGCTAAGAATTCCTTCTCAGTTGTTGTATAATTGAGTTGGGCGTCGTTCAGGGTTCGGCTCGCGTAATAGATTACGTGCGGCATCTTGTTGATGTGCTGTCCAAGGACAGCACCGATGGCAAAGTCGGATGCATCGCACATGATCTCGAATGGGTGCGTCCAGTCAGGAGAAGAAAGAACGGGAGCAGAAGTGAGTGAGCGTTTCAGTAACTCGAATGCAGTCACACAGCTCGAGTTGAAGTCGAAAGGCGTGTCCTTGGCCAGCAAAAGCGTCAATGGCCTAGCAATCTTGCTAAAGTCCTTGATAAACCGTCTATAGAAACCGGCATGGCCAAGGAAGGCTCGGATATCTCTGACGCATCGGGGAGGAGGCAGATTGGAAATGACCTCAATCTTTGCTTTGTCAAACTCTATGCCATTTTGCGAGATGATATGTCCTAAGACAATACCTTCGCGCACCATGAAGTGGCATTTCTCCCAGTTCAAAGTGAGATTCTTGTCCTTACATCGGGTAAGGACAGCGTCAAGATGCAGCAAACACTCATCAAAGGAGTCGCCGAAGATGGAGAAGTCATCCATGAAAATCTCCAGAAATTTTTCCACCATGTCAGAGAAAATTCCCATCATACACCGCTGGAAGGTAGCGGGTGCATTGCATAACCCAAAGGGCATGCGTCGATATTCAAACGTGCCGAAAGGACAAGTGAAAGTGGTCTTGTCCTGGTCTTTTTCGGCGATGGGAATTTGATTATAGCCGGAGTAGCCATCAAGAAAGCAGTAGTACTCGTGTCCGGCCAATCGTTCAAGCATCTGGTCAATGAAAGGTAGCGGAAAGTGGTCTTTCCGCGTTGCGGCGTTGAGTTTTCTGTAATCAATGCAAACTCGCCACCCAGTTTGGGTGCGAGTAGGGATTAACTCATTCGCCTCGTTGGTTATGACCGTGATGCCTGACTTCTTGGGGACAACGTGAATGGGGCTAACCCACTGGCTATCAGAGATAGGGTAAATGATACCGCTATCTAGACATTTGACGATCTCCTTCTTCACAGCCTCCTTCATGACTGGATTAAGACGTCTTTGTGGATCCCGGGCTGGTTTGGCATCATCCATCAGATGAATGTGATGCTCAACGATGAGGGGACTAATCCCCTTGATGTCCGCCATGGACCAGCCAAAAGCTTGCCTGTTGCTGTGCAAGACCGCGAGAAGGGCTTTCTCTTGCTCGGGAGCTAGAGAAGCCGAGATGATGACGGGGAGGGTCTCGTTCTCACCTAAGTAAGCGTACTTAAGGTGAGACGGCAAAGGCTTGAGTTCGAGCGTTGGAGGTGAAACGATTGAAGGCAAGATTGGTGCAGAGGTCTCGAACTCAAAGGACTCCAGCAAAGGTTCGAAACGAGTGTAGGCGACCGAGTCGGATGGTTCAGGTAACTCATCTGGAAATTCGAAAGATTCAAACTCGGGTTGTGCGCGGCTAAGATCATTCGTGAACGTGAAACACTCGTAGTCGTTGTCGGGCGCAGAAACAGCAGCAGGTTCGAAGAGAAACGCACTAGTGGCGTCAAGATTATCGTGTTCAAACAGAAACTCCTCGAATTCACACTCTTCGGGGGTGATATCCTGGATCGAGCAGACGTCCAGTATATGAGCATTAGGTTTGGCGGGCTGATTCCCCAACCTAAAAATGTTGAGTTCAATCGTCATATTTCCAAAAGAGAGGTTCATCGAACCGTTGCGACAATTGATCACAGCATTTGAGGTTGCGAGAAATGGGCGACCGAGTATCACCGGAATTTGATTCCGGGGGTTAGCTACAGGCTGTGTATCTAAGACAATGAAGTCGACGGGGAATATGAAGTCCCCGACTCGTATTAACACATCCTCTAGCTCACCCCTTGGATGGGTGATCGATCGGTCGGCCATCTGGAGAGTGCAGTGCGTGGGTTTCAGCTCTCCGACGCCTAATTGCTCGTATACTGAATACGGAAGCAAGTTAACACTGGCACCAAGATCTAATAGTGCGCGGTTGATGTTCTTATCCTCAATGGTAATTGAAATCGTAGGACAGCCAGGGTCCTTCCGTTTTTGTGGTAAAGATTGGGTAAGGGCATCACTCACAGCACTAGCCAAGAAAAATTTCTTGGGTACCTGAGACTTCCTCTTTTTCGTGCACAAGTCCTTTAAGATTTTCGCGTAAGACGGGACTTGTTGGACAGCATCTAAAAGAGGAATGTTAATGTTAACTTGCTTGAATAGCTCCAAAATCTTCTCCATTTGTGGATTTTGTTTGTTAGACCTCAACCGGTTTGGAAATGGAACATTTTGAAAATTGGTTGAGTCTAATACTGGAGGAGGAGATTTTGGAGTTGGAACGGATCCCAGAATAGGTGTTTTCGTGGAGTGAGAAGTTGGTCCGTTCATAGCAGAAGAAGAGGAAGGAGAGCCTGTTGAAGAACGGAGAATAGGCTCGGAAGACGAAGAAGAAGAAGAAGAAGAAGAAGAAGCGGCCGGGGTGTCATCGTTGATTCGCTTGCCAATGTTGTTTTGCAGCATCCTTCCCGATCTCAGTGTAGTCACGGCACTCACATTATGGTTTTTTTGTTCAAGAGCAACATGTGCATTATGTGGGTGACCGGGATTTGGAAGTGGCTGGGACGGGAGCTTCCCCTTCTCTCGCTCGCTCAAGGCCGCGTTCAGCTGTGCAATCTGGGCCTCGATGGTCTTGATGCTTTGCCCGTGTGCGGCAGTGTGTTGCACTAAAGATTGAATCGAAGACTGGATGTTGGCGGTGGATTGAGTTGATTGTTTAACAAATGCCTCCAGACTTCGCTCGAGCGAGGAAACCTTATCGTTGTTTGACGGAACAAAGTTGTTCGGTAGAAAAGAGTTGTTCGGTGCAAAGTTGTTCGTCTGGTTTTGGAAAGGTTGGGGTTGGAAGGGCTGCTGATATTGATGCTGAGTTTGTTGTGGCGCTTGTTGTTGCGGTGGAGGAGCCCTTTGGAAATTGTTGCCCTGGAATTGATTCTGATTCTGATTCCAGGTGAAATTGGGGTGGTTCCTCCAACCGGGATTGTAGGTGGAAGAGTATGGATCATTCCTCGGTCTTTGCTGGAAGGCAGCATTAACCTGATCCTGTCCTTACGAGGGTGGATTGTAAGGACACTCTTCGGTCAAGTGGGAAGGATCGGAACAACAAGCGCAGATGGTACGAAGGGGGAGAACAGGGGCAGCAGTAGGAGCAGAAAATTTGCTCTCTATTGCTTCAAGCTTTCTTGTTATAGCAGCCATTTCAGCTTTCATCGCAATAGAGACGTCAAGTTGGTGGATTCCTACCCTAGACTGACCGGTAGAAGTGGAGGTAGAAGAAGAAGAAGTCGGTCTGGTGCTCTCCCACTGTAGCGTTTGCTCCGCAAGATCGTCAAAGAACTGCCACGCTTCCTCGTCAGATTTTGATAGGAAGTGGCCCTGACAGATGGTTTCCAGCAACTGCTTCGTTGCTGGGTTCAGTCCCTCGTATAAGGTTTGGCAGAGCTGCCATTTCTCTATACCGTGGTGAGGACACTGAACAAGAAGGTCTTTGTATCGGTCAAAGCACTTCCAGAAGGGTTCAGAAGGAAGCTGGGAGAATTGGTTGATTTCATTTCGAATTCTTGCGGTCTTATGATTTGGATAGAATTTTTTCAGAAATGCTTTAACAAACTCGTCCCAGCTGGTGATTGAGTGGGAAGCGGTGCTATACAGCCATTTTTCAGCGAGATCGCATAAAGTGAACGGAATGACCCGTAGACGTATAGCATCGTCCGACAGCTGGGTGGTTTTCATCATGGCACAGACGTTTTGAAATTTGTTGATGAAGATATAGGCATCTTCAGATTCAAGCCCATGAAAACGTGGAAGCATGTTGATGAAATGGGGCTTAATTTCAAAGTTGTCCCCATTGGCCGGAGGAAGAGAAAGGCAGGTGGGAAGTGCAGAACGGGTGGGGTAGAAACAATCCTGGAGCGCGATTCGCTGCGGCGCTACAACAGGCGGAGGTGGTGGGAGATTGGTCTCCGTAGGAGGTGGAGCCAATCCAGGGGTGGTCAAAGAGATGTTCGGATTAAATCCCGACATCGCGGAAGAAGAGGTTGGTGAAGGTGAAGGTGAAGGTGAAGGTGAAGGTGAAGATGTATGAACAGAATTCCGGTCAACGTCGGAGTTGGCCGGCAAAGGAAGGGGTGAAAGAGGAGTGGACGGAGTATCGACTTCGGAGTCGATCGCGTAGTCGGTCGCGACTAACGTAACGCGGACTAGACGGGCGCTAGTGTCCCGAGTCCAAGCGGACATACACTAAACGAGTTTAGTATAGTCAAAGCGGAGAAGGTGAGGGTAAGAAAACGTCAATGGAGAAAGGCGATGGGTGGTGGGTGAAAATGGATTTGGCGACAAAAGGGCAAGTTTTTGTAAAAGTTTTTGATTTTTTTTTTCTTTTTCTTTTTTTTTGTTTTAGAAAGATTCTTACAGAAATATGTACGGAAATACGGCTTAAGCAATCACAAACAAGATATGCACAATCACACCTAGATCTAGGGTAACCTAGGTCTACTAGACCTGCTCCTGAACTTGATTTTCGAAGTTAAACAGTGTCGAGAAACAGGCTTAAAAATACACCGATCACGGGGCCAGGTAAGTGCAGAGATAAGGGGAGGTTGTCCAACGCTTTCGCGAAGTTCCTTAATTAAATAACCCTTTCTCTTTCGGCGGTTGCGCCTTTAACACTTTCCTAGACACCCCGTAATCAATATACGGTTAAGCGAGGTTCTAAACACGGTTTATCTTCTCCTAATGAGCGCGAAGTCCTTAGGGCTGAAGTCTAGTATTTTTTAAATTTACAATGGACAATGCATATGCTTTAGTGATTTTTGGGGTCCTGGGAAGGGTGATGAAATCCCCACCCAATCTGGATTGGTTTCAAGCCCCTTAAATCCGTATTAAAGAAATGCAAAGCAATAACAAATCAACTGCAAACAATTTTTATTTGCGGCGCAAAGAATCCTGCATAAGAACAGTTTATTGGAAGGGGGAGAAGAATTTGCGCAAAGAAGGCTGCAGAAAATACAGTTCAGTGGAGTTCAGAGGAGTGGAGAGAGGCAGAGGGACTTACAGAGAAATTTTGGGGCTCTGAAGCCACCAAGTGGCCGCGGATCCGCCGTCTATTCCCTCCTATTGCCGCGGATCCGCGGCAGGAAATGGGTATTGGGACTTCATTTTTCTGGTGTGGGCTCTGTTTGGTGTCCTCTGCTTGTCTGAATGTACTGAATCTTGAATGGCTCACTGTATTTGCTCCAGATTTGTACAGTAGACCGGATGCTTCTTTTTGTCCGTCGCGGTGTAGCCGCGAAAATGTGGGTCTATCTTCCCACGTCTTTGGCACTGTACTTGAACTCCGTATTTCCAACGTCTTTCGCGTCGATCTTGAGCTTCGTATTTCCTGCACACTTGCACAAAAACTAATCAAGAATAACAAGATGGTTTCTTTTACAAAGTATATTTTTTTTCGTTTTTTTTTTTTATATACTTACAAATTAACCCGAAATTACACAAGGAAATAAACTACCATCTCCCCGGCAACGGCGCCATTTGATTGATAGGATACGTGCGTGTTCAAGTTTAGTTTAAATATCGCAATCAAGACGGTTTCGCTTGTAGCTAGCCGGTTGAGTACGGGTCGTCCGCAGGGAGATGGGAGTCTTTTCCAAAGTGTTTTAACGAGTTAAGTCCTGTTTTCAGATTTTGTTGTGGTTATCTAAGTGTAAGTTGATATTTAAAGAGAGCTTGTTAGGGTGAGGATTAGGTTAGTTTGAGTTAGGTGTCTCCACATCTTTCGTTGCCCCACTTAATATCGGTGTTACGGTAATCGGCAACAACGGGGATTAGCACGACTAGGAAGGAACTTGCGAGTATAAGCTAGGCTTTCCAACGCATAGTCCTTCCTTTTGGTGCTTGTCCGTCCGTTCTTGGCTCTTATCCATAACCTCCGGTTAATTCAACCACAACCGGTCTCACTACGGAATCACCGCTATCATGTAGGATAGGGTGCCATAAGGAGCGGATTGTGGTTCAATTAACGGGAGTCGATTTAAGTTGTTGGGCAAGGAAAGAGTGAGAGAGATTTCCTTCTCTCAAACTTCCCTTATCCTACCCTAACAAGTATAAAACTACTCACACTTCATAATACGGAAAAATAAAACAAACAAAAGAGGAAGATAGAAAGAAGGAGGCTAGAAGAATATGACTAACTATTTGCGACCTCACCTTGGCGAGGATCAAGCGTAAGTATCATTGTCGTATGAATGATAAAGGAAAAGAGAGAAGAAAGAAACAATCAAACAAATAACAACAACTACTTAACAATTAAAATTACAACAAATTAGGACAAGTAAAGAAAGAGACAAGCATGATAATAAATGGTCTTCTTTATTCATCACTCTTCACTCAAAAGTTCACTACAAGTTTAATGGAGAAGAGGTGAGAAGAGGAAGAAGAACAACACTAAAACTAGGCAAAAATGAGAATACAAAAATTGACCCTTCCTTCACAAAATTCTGGGCTATTTATAGGCCAAGAAATGAAACCCTAGGGCAACCACCAGAACCCTGATGAAATGACCAAACTGCCCCTGGAAGCTCGTGCCCTGAATCCCCTGTACGGCCGCGGATCCGCCGCCTATGCCCCCCTATGGCCGCGGATCCGCGCCCCTACAGTGGACTTAGGGTGTGGGCTTCTGTGCACTTTTCCTGTTCTCCTGTCCCCTCTTGTCTGCTGTGTGTATTTTCTGAAAAATCTCTCCCATTTCTTCCAGAATTTCTATTGAGGAAAGGTGGACTTTTTTGTGGATGATTGCCTCGAGCTCCGCGTAGATCTCTTGGATTTGGTGCTACCATTGAGCCTTGTGCATGAGAATGACATTGAGTTGATATTTTGTCTTCCTAAACTGGTATCTGGCAACATACGGATGAAGAGCGGAGACCGTGTTTTATCTGTGGTTGGCAGGAACCGGATTTTGTCGTGTTTTCCATGAATTTCTCCGTTTGAGAACCGGGAACCTGTATCCTGCAATTGACTAGTAAACACGGCTCAAGAGTATCTACCGATATGCAATGTGACAAAAATTGGGCGGTATGAAAATGCAAAAATCTGATATGAACAGGTGACAGTGACCAACAGACTTGGATGCAACTCTTGCCCCGTTTTCTGCCTCATGAAACTTATCACCCGTTCTCAGTTCTTTACCTGTAACATATTACATATGCGGGATCCTGATCCGGTATCATATACCCAGGACGTAAAGGATACTAAGAAACAGTTCTATATAATGAACACACCCGAAGATGATGCATCAGCATGCACTTACTTCGTTTGGGCGGCACGGGAATTCTGGCAATCCCCAATTTCCTGCTCTGTCGTATAACAATTATAAGTTGGAGCGGGACCAATGTTCCCCAGCTCAGTATAACAAGCGGGTTCGGTCAAATATCCGTATTATTATCTTGATTAAGGCGTGATATGGTCGCTACCTGGAGAGAGGGAGAAGAAAACACTCAGCGTGCGCTTTTGCAAGAATAGATTGGTTATTATTTTATCTAATCAGGATGGCTCCCACTGCTTTTTATCAAATCTTCCTTCAAACCCTAAAAGGAAAGACTAGCCGGGATTAATTACACACTACAAGTTCGCCAATCTTTCGGCCAGGCCAGTGTCGGTACTTTGAGGGAGGTCCCCGTGCTTTCGCACGAACCTAATTAATGTAAACCTCGTTTTCCCAGAGGCGTAACCTCGTTGACACCTTTCTAGACACCTACTTGATCGGCTAATTGTAATGTGTAAAACTCTCCCAGGAGTAACTCTTACTCACAGCGGGTATCGGGATCCAACTATCTCATAGGAGGTATGCAATCTCATTGCAAATTTCAACACTTGAAATTCCCGATAATATTTTGCCCCTAGCTTGCAATGACCTTGACGCATGCCAAACAACCCATAGTCTGCTAGTCAAGTTCAACCCGTACATTTCTTGATTGAATTAAACCCACCCGCACGACCCTTGACGCATGCCAAACAACGCCGTACGAATACCCTAATCCAATCGCATCGTATGCTAGCAGATAAGCACTAGTTAGCTACCATACACTACGCCTTGACGCATGCCAAACAACCGCAGCACGAATACTAACTAGTACTTATCTGAAATGACGGAGGGCTACGACAGGTTTTTCTGAAAACCTATTGCGTAATGAACTTGATATCGTTGTAGAATCAAATGATTTTAAAAATGGAGTGTTTTTGAGGCTTTTCTACTTTTGCTAAAGGGGTCACTCCCGGTGAAGGGATCGTCGGCCCTTTCCTCGTCGAATGAGGTGCGGGATATATCATATATATCGCTGTGCAAAGAAAAAACTCTTAAAAGCAATCAAAAGACAAACCGAGTGTGTAGCATCTGCCAGTTATTGCTAAAGGAGTCACTCCCGGTGAAGGGATCTCGGTCCTTTCCTCATCGAATAAGGTGCAGGATATATCACATATACCACTGTGCATAGCAAGAACTGTAGCTACCTGTTTTATTTTGAAATTCGATTCTACAACATCTTAGGTTTCTTTTATTTCATTAATCAGATTAATGAAGTCCCATCATTTAAATACCTAAACATCACAGATAAATACGACGTACACTTATGCCATCTGCATTCGCCTTGATGTCCCCTCGTGCACCGTTAGGTTAGGTAACTAACGGCAGAGCGGGGCAGGGCTAGTGCGGGTGTAAAACATAAGTAACGTCTATATAATATATCATATATACTATATACAGTATCTATCACAGAACATCACATGATCACATCACAGATATCGCAGCAGAAGAATCATTTGAAATATTGGATATACTAGGACGTCCGTGTTTTCAATACGAGCCAGTATAAAACACGGATTCCACGGTCGCGATGAATAGCCAAACCCACACCCCTAGACCCCTACGAGAGCGGCAAGCAACCCTACCAATTCTGGAGTTAGGAGACCCGGACTCGACTCCTCGAGTTGGTCTCCCACTGGACTCCAGAACCCGGTTACTTATGCTCCCCTCCTTGGGTCTATCCAAGTGCGGAAAAGTAAATAATATACAACAACGGTGACAACTTCCGCAACCTGGAAGCGCCCCAATAAAAGAATATTACATACAAGATTTTACATGAATGAAAATGAAAAACACTCATCTCACATAAAACCCCCCGGCTATTCAAACACGACGATCCAATATAACATATCCAGCAACACATAACATCACATGTCATCAACGTAAGTAAATATGCGCATCCCAATTGTCGTTGACATATAGCAACGAAACCGGCGATATCATATATTACACTTACGGTCACAGAAAAGAAATTGTAAAACTACAACAGTTGGAATCCGCAACCTGCATAGACATCGCATGCCTAATCAAATGAATTCCTTAGACATCGCATGCCTAACAATTATAAACCCCGCATTTTAGTCTCATTATCGAAAACATTTTTCAATATCAAGTCGGGCAATTCAACAAGATTCCCGAAAGCCTGATCGAATGCTCGTCGCAAACTTCAGTAGACGGCCGCACCCCCGATACCGTCGACGAAGTGCACCAAGGCGGAACACCGCTGCCGCGAGCACCCGGACGGATGCTTTCGGCGACGGGGTTCTCCTACAGTCACTTGGTCGGGGCTATGGAGTGAGGCTGTCTATTAAGTTTACCCGGCGAGTATCCGCGTACGCTACGTGATTGCGACGGACTTTTGATCACATCAAAATTCCGTGGCAACCGATCAAGTGAGACTAAACTGCTATGTTTATAATATTCATTCAGTTATCTCATAACATTTTGTGAATTCCAATTATTGTATCCCATTCCAGATAAATAGAAAATGTTAAACTTTCCGATCGAACAGTCGAACACCCAAGTTTTCCCAAAACAGATCAACACATGAAACAAGTTTAAAAACATCCAGTTCATGCCTCAGTACCGACGGTCCAGCCGTAGAAGGGTCAAGCCAACGCCTCACATGTGGCACGCCGTACTGCCCCAAACCCTAAGGTTCAAAGGGCAGTTCAAGACGGTCACATAATTGAGTTAAGGTTTGTTGTCTTCTAGAGGGTCCATCGCGTTACTTGCACTACTTAGAACGTCTTTAAACCACGGAAAAATCCAACACTTGGAAATTTCCCGACTGGGGAAAAGTTGGGTATTTATATCCGGTCGAACTTTTTAACATATTCTAAAATTTATCCGGAAAAACATATAGACAAAGTTTGACAATCCGATCGAATAATCGAATCCCCAAAACAACCCCAGAAAATTCAACTCTTGAATTAAAATTAAAAATTCCCAGAAAAACCAGCATAATTAAATAGGAATTACTGTGCAAAGTAGGAGTGCTGACGTCATCATTAGGCCGCGGAACCGCCGCCTAAGAAGGCTTAGGCCGCGGTTCCGCCGCTCAATAGAGGGTTCAGGAGAAAAAAAATTTGTCGTAATTCTTATAATTCCCTGCTGAATTTTTTAAGCATTTTTAATCTGGAAAAATCCCAGTTTTTAGAAAAAGTCCAGAGAGCATTTTCCGGGTTAGGTTTTCGGTTCGATCGGGTTTCAAACGTCGTCTAGACTTCGCCTAAGTCTCTAGCTAGGCTCTGATACCACTGTAGGGTTCCTAGGCACTCTCAAGAGGTCTCACAAGGCATCAACCATGCCAATTTCAAAAATTAGAGGTGCCGAGAAACCCTACTACGGATCGTTGGCTAGAAGTTTAGGCAACAAAGCAACTAGTTAACTACTTTAACTAAGAGTACGGAAATACAACCTTTGTAGATCCGGTTCTCCACCTCCATAGCTCCGTGATGATGTCTCCTCGCTGTCCAAATCGAATCCATGACTCTTGCATCGGCTTCATCGGAGAAAAAGCGGGCTAGGTCATCGACGACGATGCCGAAGATGATCTACGTCGAGGCATCACTAGATCAAGCTCCACCTTCACCAAGCCATGAAAACTTGTGAAGGAAACACACTCTACTACTTGGCAAGAGGTAGATGATGAAGAAATAGGAAGTGGGTAGACTTTAGAATTGGATTTCTCACTCATTTCATCAATCCACCATTGATGAAGTCAAGCTTCTTCATCTTGAAGATTAAGAAGAAGAAGAAGAAAAAGTTATGATAAGTTAATTAAAAATAGAAAGGAAAATGAATTCTTATCATAATTGTAACCATGGTAAAGTGTAGAGAGCTAACTATAGTTTAATGAATGGTTAGGGTTAATGAGATGAAGACAAAAGGGTTTCTTTGGTCAAAGCTTCATGAAGCTTCAACAAGCTTCATGAAAGAAACCCCTTTTGTTTTTCTTTTCTCTTTTCATTTCTTTTAATCCAAATTAAAAGATAAATGAAAGAATAAATGAAAACCCTAACCATTAACTAACCATGGTTTAATCTTTACACTTGACCAAGTTAACATGTATCATCAAACATGATACAATCAAGTGCACAAAATATATCACATATACAATGTGCACATCCGAGTGAGAAAATCCATCTTAAGTGAACCGATACTAGTTAATGCAAAGTAATATATCAAATATATAATTATGCATTAAATCATTAAATCAACACTTGATTTAATGATCCCGTCATATCGCATATAACCGACTAATATCTACAGTAACAACTTATCGAATCAACACTTGATCCGATAACCCGGCTATATCGCATATAACCGATCAATATCACAAATCGCGAGAATCGAATACAGTATCACATACTGGTATCATTCTCGGTCCCGCACATATCTCATATGCGCTCCTATTTCATTTCGCTTGAGCCAGGAAACCTCTGTGTAGGACTCTAAAGACTCGTCAATACGCCGGCAGCAGGTGATGATCATATCAAACACCCACAAGCCGCAAGCGGTCTGCTAAACGTAACGGCCACCCGGGTATTAAGCGATCAGAAGATCGACGAGCAAGCCCGCTCACACTCCAGTGAATCCAACCAGTAACACTACCGTACAGTCCGGTCTGATCGTCTGATATGTCGCATATCTTGCCTAGGGGTGGTAAACGTCAGACCCCAATAGCTCGATAAGTCGTGTCGATATGAGGTCTATAACAATTCGAGAAACTACTGGTAACACTTACCAGTAAATCTCAGCAACCCTGGCCAGGGATTTCCTGTTATAGCCAATCGAACACAGCGCAACATCAACCCCCTATACCGGGAGAGACGAATCCCCTCCTATCGCTCATTGCCTCCATGTGACTCGGGACTGTACCCAAAAACCACCGTTTTGCACGCCCTCTTGGACGTGGTAAGGTGGAAATCAAAGCACAGTGGGAACCACACAAGACTCTATGACGATCTCGGGTCAACAGACTACTCTGTACCAGTGTCACCAAAGAACTGCCATCTGACGTAAGGTATAATACCATCTGGGAGTTCTCGGCGAGTCCGTCCAGTGTACCCAGTCTCTACTGAGCACCCGTATATCATCTCTGATGTCAAACACCGATGGATATGGGATCATCCATCGCCCATCTGTATGGGTCGAGAAGGTATACGCTAGTCTACTCTGGTATATCGATGCCCCGTCTCGATACACCCACGACTAGGGACTTTGAAGGATGTACTTATGGACTACCATATCCCCACTAGTATGATCCGCATCATAGTCCAGGTAGTCAAGTACACATGCTAAGGGCTTTACCAACATGTAACAGAGAGACAATCAATGTACACGTTAAGGTAAAGAGTAACCAGATAGCATACTATCATGTCGAGCAAGAAAGTCCTCCCTATATATGTCCCAGCATCCACTACAATATACATCCAATGTACAGTAATGGCCTCTAGGGCATACGTATAACTAACATAGCGGAGATAGATCATCTATTTCTGATGTGACAATCATAGGTTTGACTTCATCAGAATAGGGGATGGATCTGTTAAGAAGGTAGTAGGGTGTGATGTCCTGGTATTTGGATGACATACACAGAGTAGGAAGTGAAATTCCTATACTACGGTCGGTTATACTTTGGTTGTCACACAGTGGTTTCTCCATATAGGACATGGATATTATATCAGATATTCTGGTTACTAGATCTATGGTTTTAGATCTAGATTTAGGTAGTTTCCCAATCAGGGTACTTAGACAGCATTCTAAAGGTCTTTTAGAATGGACGACTCCAGGCATGGTAGTGTACCTGCAGGTGATGGAGTCACCCTCTCTAAAGGTGTCTTACAGACTAAAGGGGAGAGGGATGTGCATGATTGGCAGATCACTTGCTTAGGCAATTGAGTCAATCATGAGATGTCAAGTACCACACCTGATGTTGTTTTGCACTGGATGCAATAAGTTGATATTGATCCAATCCTGGAGAAACA
This sequence comes from Agapanthus africanus, assembly GCA_030015575.1. Taxonomy (NCBI): domain Eukaryota; kingdom Viridiplantae; phylum Streptophyta; class Magnoliopsida; order Asparagales; family Amaryllidaceae; genus Agapanthus; species Agapanthus africanus. The sequence goes on from CM057341.1 coordinate 393,180,318, forward strand.
TTCGGAAGCAGTTTTAGAACATAAGTGGATGTTCTAGGGATATGATAACGTCAGCCTCATTCGGGAGATGGTTATCATTCCAGGCTTCCAAAGTGACCTGCATGACAGAGTGACTGTCAGAGTTATAGTTTTCCGTCTGACAAGGGGCAGTGTTTTGGACAGATGATCCAAGGTGACACTGAGGGAGGCATGGCGCAGTATACTGATTAAGTTCAGTTGACGATACAGTCTAAGAAGTTTGGATTTGGAGTTCATTTATGAACTAGGTCCCATCAGATATCCAAACATATTCTACGATAGGTATTGCTCATTTCGAGAGATGGCTTTCTCCGAGAACTTGAGATAAAGAGAGACATAGAAAGAAACATCAGAGAGGATCCACTCACTGAGGCTATTCCTCGAACGCAATAGTTTCACAAACGAGCTTTGTGAGACTGATTAGTAGAGGAGTTGGGTGTTCGGTATCACACGGGCTGTGAGTATGCGACATCGCAATAATTAGCCTTGAGTGCAAGTGGGAGATTGTTGGATATAGTGCCCTCAGAGTCAATTATTGAATCACAGGCACGTGATTGCAATGATTGAGGGAGGACCTATGCCGGTAGGACAGTCTTAATCAAGATGATGGTATGCTATCTGGTTTATCTTTATCATCGTGTACTGCTTTAGGTGACCTTACAGGTCACTATTACACGTTGATAGAGCCCTTAGGATTCTTGCTTGACTGCCAGCAGTATGATGGAGATCATATACGTGGGAGCTGGGGTCTATAAGCACATCCTTAAAAGGTCCCTAGTCGAGGGAGTTTCGAGACAGGGCATCGATTCCAGAGTAGACTAGTGTATACAGTCGAGACCCCGATGAGGGGCGGTGGCCGGTCTTACAAGCCACTAGTGTCAGTTGGTTCACCTAAGATGTATACAGGTGCTCATTAGGTTCTGAGTACACCGGACAGGACTCGCCGGAAACATGCTAGTTGGTATTATACCTAGCGTCAGATAGCAGTTCCCTGGTGACATGTGTACAGGTTAGTTCATCGACCTGAGATCGTCATTTGTCTCGTGTGAGTTCCCACTGTGCTTTGATTACTACCCTACCATGGCTCAAAGGAGTCGTGCAAACAGGTTTTAGTTGGGTACAGACCCAAGCCACATGGAGGCAGTGAGCGGATCGGCAGGGGTTCGTCTCTCCCCGTATTGGGGGTGAGGTCACGCTGTGTCTAGGAGAGCTATTACACGAAGTCCTTGGCCAAGACAGGAGATTTACTGGTAGGTATTCCAGTAGTATCTCAGGGTGTTCTGGGCTACACTCCGACACGACTTGTACCGCTTTTAGGGGTCTGACTTTTACCAACCCCCTAGGCCCGCCATGCGATGCTCATAGACGAACGGACCGGACTGTACGGATATTGTCACTGACAGGCTCAGTAGGGTGTCAGGATGAGTTCGTTTACAGATGTCCCTTTTGGTCAATAGCTAGTAGCCCATCACGTATGGCTAATACCTCTGACGTGCTAGTGGTTAAATCCACAGCCAAAGTATTGACGAGACTTTAGAGTCCCCCACAGACAGTTTCACAAGTTTCGGATGAAACGCTGTAGAGGCCGTATGGAGATATGGCAGGGTTCGATCATATACGTGAGGTATTGCACGGATCATGATCGGACGGATAATACTAGCGGGCTTTGGTTTAAGCCGGATCCTAGTATTGTACAGTGTAGATTTTGTCTCTTTGCATATGTATTTGGTCGGAATACAAATGCGGGTATGTATATACAGTCGCGGGGTTTTCCTGTAATTTATTACGGGATCAGTTTTCTGAAGTTGCCAGTTTGCATTCCGTTTCAGCCAGTTTTCCTTTCTTCCTTTCGTTGGCTGATAATTGATGGAGGGGCTAATTTGCATATTTGCAAATTAGCATTGTGGAAGGGGGTTTCTTGTAAATGGATGATTATGATAATACAAGCATCTTTGCTTTTTCTTTCATCATGGTTTGCATTTAATGTGATAGGCTTTATGAAAGGATGGATTAGAAATTGATATGATCTCTTTTTCTTGATATCACTCCCATACCTTTTTCTTGCATGATTATTCTTTTTTCCCTCCTCATTCTTGTATGAGGCCGGCCACTTCTTTTGAGAGGGGAGAGATTCATTTTGATGGGAAAAAAATATTCATCACACATTTTGGTTTACTACAAAAACTTCCTCACAACTCTCCATAGTTCTTTCTCTCCTCCATCATCAATGGCAACTTCAAACCCCAAGAGACAAACCATCCTACACTTCGCCTACAGTATTCTTGGACACGTCGACTCGCCCACTTCATGCCCGAGTTGTCTCGGTTCAGAGGTGGGAGCCCGTAATAGAACCCTGCGATGTGGTGCCCATTCCGACGAGGAGATGAAGACCGGAGATTCTGCGAGGAGATCGTAGTGGAGGCCGAAGACCGAAGGACACGGATCGCTCGGTATAGCTTCCTACCCATTCTCTAGTTTGCTAGCGTTAGCTTAATGGCCCGATCCGGGTTTAAAGTCCGCGGTAGCACCGGTTTAAAAGTTTAAAGAAAAATATCGTTTCCGCATTTTGGTCTCGGAATGACGGCCGGGGCACTGCCGTGCACTTACAAGTATGATCTGCATCATAATCCTGGTAGTCAAGTACTCATCCTAATGGCTTTATCAACATGTAATAGAGAGACAATAAGTGTACATGTTAAGATAAAGTGCAACCAGATAGCATACTATCATGTCGATCAAGAAAGTCCTCCCTATATATGTCAAGGCATCCACTACAATAAACATCACATGTACAGTAATGGCCTCTAGGGCATACATATAACTAACAATCTCCCACTTGCACTAAGGCCATTTACTGCAGTATCTCATACTCAACAATTTAGCTGTGGTTGTAGTATCACATACTCAACCATTCCATAGAAGTCTCTCTAGGGGTAAGGTTTTTGTGAGTGGATCCGCTGTGTTATCCTTCATGTCTACTCTCCTTACCTCGATCCCTTGGAGATCAACCATCTCCCTGATTAGGTCATACTTTCCTTCGAATATGTCTGGAACGCTGATGGGACCGGTGTTCCTAGGCTAAAACCATAACTCCATTATTGTCTCAATAACACTTATTGGACGCTCAATGGTAGGAACCATGTTCATCTCATGAACAAGTAATGTCCAGACAGCCACTTTGGCAGCATCATTGGTAGCAATGTATTCAGCATTTATCATCTAGTATATCACAGTATCTAGCTTGGAACTCTTCCAACATACCGTCCCTCCACTGAGGGTAAAGACAATGCCTGTGACTGACTTTCAGTCGATCTTATCACTCTGGAAGCTCGAACCAAGAACTTTCTTTTAGTGCTTCTCAAGTACTTAAGAATGTCCTCCACAACTGTCCAGTGATTCTCCCAAAATCCGATTGATTCCATATCACTACACCTAGTGAGTCATCTACATCTGGTCTGGTACATAACATCGCATACTCTGATAGAGCCTACTACCGAAGCATAGGTTATCCCTTGTGTTAGTGTATATGCCCTAGAGGCCATTACTGTATCATACTAGTATGTATATTACATGATGGAAGCTTGGGATATTCACAGTTGTATAGACAATCTTGCTCGAAATAGTAGTATGCTACTTGGTTTGTCACTGCTTTAATGTGTACATGTGTTTCTTTTATTATATCACCTATACGCATTAGTGGAGTCCTTAGGATCTTTGCTTGATTACCGGCGTTGTGATGGCGATCACACTCATGGGGGCTGGGTAATCTACAAGCACATCCTTATACACGTCCCTAGTCGTGGGATTATCGAGACAGGGCATCGATACTCCGGAGTAGACTAGCGTATGCGCTTCTCATCCCAGCACGGGAGACGGTCTGTCCCACAGCCGTCAGTACGTCGTACTTGAGATAGTATGCGGGTGCTCGTTAGGTTACGAGTACACCGGACAGGACTCGTTGGGAACTGATGGTTGGTATTATACCTATCGTCAGTTATCAGTTCCCAGGTGACATGAGTACAGCTTAGTCCGCTGACTTGACACTGTCACTTCGCCTCGAGTGTGTTCCTACTGTTCTTTGATTACTACCCTACCACGGCTCTACTGAGACGTGCAAACAGGTAGTAGTTGGGTGAAGTCCCGAAGCACTTGGAGGCAGTGACGGTTAGACAGGATTCGTCTCTCCCGGTATTGGGGGTTGACATCGCGCTGTGTCTAGGAGAGCCATTACACATGTAGTCCCTGGCCAGGGCAACCGAGATATACTGGTAGGTTTCCAGTGATGTCTCAGGGTGTTCTGGGCTACACTCCGACACGACTTGTACCGCTATTAAGGGATTGACGTTCGCCACCCCTAGGCCCGCCATGCGATGTATCAGACGAACAGACCGGACTGTATGGAGATTGTCACATACAGGCTCAGTAGGAGTTCGGATGGGTTTACCTCATCGGCCTTCTTATCGACATCTACCTGGGGACCGTTACGTACAGCTAGTGCCTCTTGCGGTCTGTGGTTAAACCCACTGCCAGCATAGTGTCGAGTCTTTAGAGTCCCACACAGAGAGTTTCCCTGCACTGAGCGAAACATGTAGAGGCCGTAAGGTTTTACGGCAGGGCTGCGATCACTTACGTACACTTCTGTGCGTGTGGTGTTCGGGTAGGCAATACTAATGGGCTTTGGTTTAAGCCAGATCCTAGTATTGCACGGATGGATTTGTTTTGTCTTCTGCGCATCCGCATTCTACGGAATGTGGATGCAGGTGTGTATGCACAGTTTTCCAGAGCGATGAAGGAAGAGGTGACTCATTAGGGTTTTGGCAATTCGTTTGGTCGAAACCATTATGAGCCGCGGACATCATTTACTAATCCTTTTAGTGATAATTTTATGATGGCTAATTGCATTGACCATTTGACCACCATGACCTCTCTTGACTTTGTTGACCGGTTGACCGTATTGACCATTGACCTTCAAAAGAGGTCTACACTCTTCTTTTCATTTTCTTTTTCTTTTTGATTATGATAATGGTCATTTCAATTTAGCCATCAACTTTATCTTGATAGGATTGGTAATGATGGTTTAGTGCATTATTGAACCATGGTTCATTTTCTTGAGCTCATAATTCTTTTCTCATTCTCTCTCTTGCTCTTTCTCACGAGAAGAAAAGAAATGCTCCATGGTTGCTAGCTCCTCCTTCTTCCTCCTCTTGATTCATCTTTTGATCTCATGTGTTAAGAGATAAAGATCCCAAAAAGAAAAACACCTCCATCTTTCTCTTCTACACAACCTAGGGTACCAAGACTAGCAATCTTGTTACCCTAGTTACCTCGGCTCGAGGTGGAGCTCGGTGTACATCTCTCGGGTGGATCGTCTTCGACTCAAGGAGGCCGCGGAGGTGACCAAAGTCCGGATCAACCCTCGGAACAAGCAAGGAGAAGAACAACAAGAAGAGAAGGAGTTCAAGTTGAGGTATAATCCCTAACCGAGTAGATAAATCTCTAGTTAGGATGCTAGTGTGTTGTTGAGCAAAGATCCGGCTTTTACGGTCCATGTTACCAAGTCTAGAAAAATTTTTGTTTTACCGTTTCCGCAACCCCGAAAGTACCGGGAGAGGTAACGTGGACCTAACACCTTGCACGCGAGCTCTCTTCAAATCAGTCTCGGGAGACATCTTTTTGGAGAGAGTGATCCATGAGTAAGTGGGCGAACCACCACGCATAGAATATTCCATACTAAACCCTTTTACTATGGTGTTAATGTACCTAGATTTGGGACACTCCCAACATCCACATAGAGCTATCACCATAGATCATAATCCACAAGATGTAGTAGGAATCATCCAAATCTTCTATTGAGAATCCCCATGATAAGAGGAGCTTAACCGAGTGTAGCATAGGAAACCATTTCCTATCAAGAGTATGTCGTCTACGTACAATACGTGGAAGACAACCTTACTCTCTACAACATTATTTTATATACAGGGTTCATCTACCTTTTTGATGAAGTCAAACTCTTTGACTGCCACATCAAAACAGATGTTCCAACTACGCGATGCACGCATTGATCCTGATGGACTTAAGCATAGCTTTGAAAGTCTCAACTTTTCCATTTATACCAAGAATCTTCTCAAGATCCTTTTGCTCCCATTGGGTTTTACCCCTTCAGGTGCAACATCAAAGTCATACTTTGTTGGTGTACATGGATTCCATCTTTGATCGCATAGCATCCAGACATTTCACAGAGTCACCACTCCTGATAGCCTGCTTGAACCCGGTTGGGACATCATCTCATGATGCAATCCTCGCTCCCACTGTCACCAAGAATACCATAGTATCTCTCAAGTGTATGAGGAACCCAACCAGATTAGCGGAGAGGCTAAGGTTCGTTGGTGACTATTAAATCCTTTGGTTCTACCAAATCATCAGCTGTTAGTTTGTCTAGCTGGAACACTTTCCAGTTCTACCTCATGACCTCAAATTTCTTCACAAGAAATTCCTTTTCTAAAAAGGTGGCATGTTGAGAAACAAAACACATTTTTCTCCTCAGAGTGGTAGAAGATATTCCCTTGCGAATGTTCGGGATATCCTAACAAACTTGTACAGAACTGACCTTGCCTCGAGCTTTTCCGAATTCTGCTTTTCAACATAGGCCGGACAACCCCATATCTTAACTCGTTTAAGACATGGTCTCTTCCCACACCATATATCATATGTAGTAGTAGGCCTTGATTTGGACGGAACCCCATTCAATAGGTATGTAGCTTCCCAAGTGCATAACACCAAAAGGAAACAGGTAACTCAGCAGTACTCATTATAGAGCGCGCCATATCTCATAGGGTGCGATACCTCCGCCCCGATACACCGTTGTGCTGTGGTGTACTCGAAAGAGTAAGCTGAGAGAGAATCACATTCTCTTTTATAAACTCCAGGAACTCCATGCGCAAGTATTCTCCTCCTCGATCACATCGAAGGACTTTAATACTTCCATCCGTTTGGTTCTCAACTTCATGCTTATATTCCTTGAATTTCTCAAAAGTTTCAGACTCGTGTTTCAACAGGAACATATGTCCGAATCTTGAGAGATAGTCGATGAATGTAATGAAGTACCAAGAACCAACCTTGGCATTTGTAGACATAGGACCGTATACATCATCATGTATGCGTCCCAAGATTTCACTAACTCTTTCTCTGTTTCCAGTAAACGGAGTATTGGTCATATTACCTTTGAGACAAGACTAGAAAGTAGCATAAGATGAAAATTCGAACAGATTCTCATATTCATCCTTATATAACTTAGCTGGTCGTGTCGCATTGATATGACCTAGTCTACAATGCCACAAGAAGAATTCATTCATTTCTAAACTACTCCTCTTCTGTGTGTTCTATATACTTTGAACTGTGGTTTGATTTAGAACGTATATGCTATTATCTAACGTGCCTGATCGAATCAACTCTTGATTCAGGAAAATGTTCACAACATTATCCTCCTATACAGAATTATATCTTTCTTTAACTCATTAAAGAAACTGGTGTAATGTTGTATATCAGGTTCAGTATGTAATAACATTTGTTCAGAATCAATGTATTAATACAAGGTGATATTTGCCAACAGACTTAGCTGCAACAATTGCACCATTCTCTAATATTTAGAGACATATCACCCATTCTCAGTTCTCTACCTTTCTGTAGCCCGTGTAACATATTACATTTACGGGATCCTGCTCCGGTATCGCATACCCAGGACGTAGAAGATACTGAGAAACAGTTCTCGGTAATAACCACACCGGAAGAATACGCATCAATATGCTCATTCCACGAATGGGTAGCATGGGAATCCGGATATTCCCCTATTTCCTGCTCAGACTTATAACAGATATAAAATAGAGCGGAACCAACGTTCCCTAGCTCAGTATAATAAGCAGTTTCGGTCAATACATCCATATTATTATCCTGATTAAGGCGTGACATGGTCGCTACCAGGACAGAGAGAGAAGAAAACACTCTGCGTGCGCTCTTGCAGGATTAGATTGGTTATTAGTTTATCTAATCAGGATGGCTCTCACTGTTTTAGTCAAATTTACCTTCAAACCCTAAAAGGTAAGACTAGCCGGGATTAATTACACCCTACAAGTTCGCCAATCTTTCGGCCAGGCCAGTGTCGGTACTTTGAGGGAGGTTCCCCGTGCTTTCGCACTGACCTAATTAAAATAAACCTCGTTTTCCCAGGGGGCGTAACCCCGTTAACACCTTTCTAGACACCTACTTGATCTGCTAATTGTAATGTGTAAAACTCTCCCACGAGTAACTCTTACTCGCAGTGGGTATCGGGATCCAACTATCTCATAGAAGGTATGCAATCTCATTGCAAATTTCAACACTTGAAATTCCCGATAATGGTTTTTACCCCTAGCGTCCTATGACCTTAACGGAGGCCAAACTACCCATAGTCTGCTAGTCAAGTTCAACCCGTTATTTCTTGATTGAATTAGACCCGCCCACACGACCCTTGACGGAGGCCAAACTACGCCGTATGAATACCCTAATCTAATCGCATCGTATGCTAGCAGATAAGCAATAGTTAGCTACCGTACACTACGCCTTGACGGAGGCCAAACTACCACAGCACGAATACTAAGTAGTACTTATCTGAAATGACAGTGGGCTACGCAGGTTTTTAAGAAAATCATGAGCGTAATGAACTTGATCTCGTTGTAGAATCGAGTGATTTTGAAAAAGGAGTGTTTTTGAGGCTTTTATTAGTTTTGCCAAAGAGGTCACTCCCGGTGAAGGGATCTCGGCTCTTTCCTCATCGAATGAGGTGCAGGATATTTCATAAATACCACTATGCAAAGCAAAAACTATAGAACCAATCCAAAAGACAAACCGAGTGGGTTGTAGCATCTACTAGTTTCGCTAAAGAGGTCACTCCCGGTGAAGGGATCTCGGCTCTTTCCTTATCGAATAAGGTGCTGGATATTCTACAAGGAATACCACCATGCAAAGCAAGAACTAGAGCTACTAGTTTTTAAAACAAGTTTCTACAACATCTTTAGGTTTCTTTTATTTCATTAATCTAATTAATGAAGTCCCATCTGTTATGCTTCCTAAGCATCATATAAGAAACGAAAGCAGCAATATTTATTATATCTCATATATATAATATAGGCATTCGTCTCAGAACATATCAAGTGATCACATCACAGAATATCAGCAGCAGAAGAATCACATATGAAATATTGGATATACTAGGAATTCCTTGTTTTATTCAAGCCAGTAAAAACACGGATTCCACGGTCGTGATGAATAGCTAAACCCACATCCCTAGACCCCTACGAGAGCGGCAAGCAACCCTGCCAATTCTAGAGTTAGGAGACCCGGTCTCGACTTCTCGAGATGGTCTCCCACTGGACCCCAGAACCCGGTTACTTGTGCTTCCCGCCTTGGGTCTATCCTAATGCGGAAAAGTAAATAATATATATCAATGGTGACATCATCCTCAACCCGGAAGTACCCCAATAAAAGAATATTACATACAATGAATTTTACATGAATGAAAATAAAAACCCTCATCTCACATAAAACCCCCGGCTATTCAAAACATGACGATCCAATATAACATATCACAGCAACACATAACATCACATGCAATCAACATAAGTAAATATGTGTATCCCAATTGTCGTTGACGTATAACAACGAAACTGGCGATACATCACATATTACACTTACGGTCGCAGAAAAGAAAGTGAAAAACTACAACAATTAGAATCCGCAAACACCTCAGACATCATAAACCCAACGTATCACATACTTTGGATTTCATGCCCAACATAAAGAATTCCTTAGACATCACATGCCTAACAATTATAAACCCTGCATTTTAGTCTCGATATTGAAAAGACTTTCCAATAACCTGTCGGTTAATTCAACAAGATTCCCGATAACCTGATCGAATGCTCGTCGGAAACTTTAGTGGACGGCCGCACCCCCCGGTGCCGTTGACGAAGTGCACTAAGGCGGAACACCGCAGCCGCGAACACCCGAACGGATGATTTTGGCGACGGGGATCTCCTACGGTCACTTGGTCGGGGCTATAGGGCGTGGCTATCTATTAAGCTTACCCGGCGAGTATCCGCGTACACTACGTGATTGCGACAGACTTTTGATCAACATCAAAATCCCGTGGCAACCGATTAAATGAGATTAAACTGCTAGATTTATAAAATTCAAACTAGTTATCTCATAACTATTTGTGGATTCCAAATATTGTATCACAATTACAGATAGCTAGACGAAGTTAAACTTTTCGATCGAATAAACAAGCACCCAAAATATCACGTGAAGCTCAACACTTGAGCGGAGTTCAAAAAGTACCCAGAAACATGCCACGGCTCCTATGAACCAGCTGTAGAAGGGTCAACCAATGCCTCACATGTGGCACCGCTGAACTACCATAAACCCTAGGGTTCATGGCGGTTGTAACGGTCACATAATCGATAAGGGTTTTGTTCTTCTAGAGGGTCTACAGAATCACTTGCAAAATTTTCTGAAAATTTTAAACTCGGAAAAAATCCAACTATTGAAAAATTTCCAGTGGGGAAAAATTGGGTTATTGATATTCGTTCAAACTTTTATTATCGTCTAAATAACCCGAATACATGTTTGAATTACGATTACGAAACATTCCGAGTTGCTTTTGCAGAAAGTTAACATCACATGAAAATTTAGCAAAAACAAACAACACCTGAAACACCAAAACCCAGAGATTGGAACACAGACAAAATTTGAAGGGTTTTGCTCGGATTTTGGCCGGTATGGGGGGGGGTTGTGGTCGGCCAAAAAGTTTCCAAATTTCCTCAAATTTCTTTTGTGTTCATGTCATATCACATATAACATTCTGCAGTTGTTTAAAAAAAAATTTTGATGACTTTTTAAAATGGACAGAAACTAAGTTTTCGTATCGGGTGTTTCGGAGTAGTTTCAGTTTCGTAATCCTAACAAAATCCGTCTAATTTTCTAGCATGGCTCTGATACCACTATTGGGTTGCCTAGCACGGCAGCAAGTTTTCGGGAGGCATCATCCATGCCATATTTAAAAATTTGCGGTTCTAGTAAACCCTAACCCGAGAATCGCTACTAGAAAATCCGACGAAACATAATGTAAACACTTTGCATCTAAAGTGAACGAGGAATACAACCTTTGTAGACCGGCCCTTCACTTCAATAGCTTCTTGTAGTAGTCCCTTCGCTGTGATCATGAACTCCCGGACTCTAGAGAGGCTTCCATGAAAAAACGAACATGCTTGCATCGAAGTCTTCGAGGCCGAAGATGATCTACGTCGAGGGGACACTAACCCAAGCTATCTCTTCACTAATGGTGAGATTAGTGAAGCAAACACTCTATACTAAATGGCAAGTAGTAGAGGATGATGAAGTAGGAAGTGGGCTCACTTTAGATTTATTTTTCTCACACTAAATCTTCACTTGGAAAAAACCTAGCAAGCCTTTTCTTTTGTTGAAGAAGAAGAAGATTGAAACTCATGAGAGAGTGAGGTTAGAATTGCAACCATGGTGAGTTAGTGTCATGCCTAACTCATGTAGAGAGTAAACCATAGCTATGAGTTAAGAGTGTTGGGATATGCCGGCGCCCCGGCCATCAAACCGGGGCTAAATGCGGAACAAAAACTTTTAAAACTTTGGCGCAAACAAAACCCGCACAAGATCGAACCAAACACCCTATACTAGCAAATATGTAAACTAGGAGTTAGATGGTTATACCGAACGGATCGTGTCCTTCGGTCTTCTACCATTTTCAAGACCTAGAGGTGTTGCGGCATCTCCGATCTCGCTTGATCTCCGGTCTCCTCGTCGAAGTGGCACCACGTCAAGGAACCTTTTACGGGCTCCCGCTTCAAACCGAAGCAACTCGGACATGAAGTTTGCTAGCCGACATGTCCAAGGTGAAGTAGAGAATGTGTGTGATCAGTTTGTCTCAATACACCCATGGATTCTCAACTCATGAGAGGGATGGGTGGAGGTTGAAGAAGAAGCCATTGGGAGAGGAAGTTGTGAGCACAAGAAAAAGGAAGAAGAAGAAGAGGTTTGTTATTGTGTTAGATGAAAAATGTGAGAGCTCTTGATAATAATCTCAAGACCAAGCCCCACTCATAGTGGCTGCCCTCTCTCTCCTCACACATCATTTCCATAAAATAATCAATCAAGAGATTAGATATGGCACAAAAAATAACACCATGAGTCATCAACAAAACACATGCCACATTTAATGCTCTTGATCATGACTAGCACTCACAATTTCCACTTAATAAACTTTAAACCAAAAGTTTAAAACAATAAATAGAATGACATCTTCTAAAGTAAACTCGTGACGGATCACAAGAATACCCCTCACCTTTATATACATACCTGCATCCGCATTCCGACTTAATACGAATGCAATGAGACGAAAGTAATCCAACAAATCTAATACTAGGATATGACTTAAACCAAAGCCCACTAGTATGATCCGTCAGATCATGATCCGTGCACAAGTGCCCGTATATGATCGAACCCTACCATAAAACCATACGGCCTCTACAACGTTTCGCCCGAACTTGGGAAACTTTCTGTGGAGGACTCTAAAGACTCGTCAATACGTTGGCAGTGGGTTTAACCACAAGCACGTCGGTGGCACTAGCTGTACGTAACAGCTGCCCATGTATTGAGCGAAAGGGAAGCTAACGAGCGAACTCATCATGGAACCCTATTGAGCCTATCTGTGACAATCTCCGTACAGTCCGGTCTGTTCGTCTATGAGTATCGCATATCGGGCCTAGGGGGATGGTAAACGTCAGACCCCTAATAGCGGTATAAGTCATGTCGGATTGTAGCCCAGAACACCTTGAGAAACTACTGGAATACCTACCGGTAAATCTCACTTACCTTGGCCAAGGACTTTGTGTAATGGCTCTCCAGACACAGCGCGATATCAACCCCTAATACCGCGAGAGACGAATCCTATCTAACTGCCACTGCCTCTAAGTGCTTCGGGACTGCACCTAACTAATACCTGTTTGCACGACTCCTTTGAGCCGTGGTAGGGTAGCAATCAAAGAACAGTGGGAACACACTCGAGGAAAAGTAGCAGTGTCAAGTCAACGGACTAAGCTGTACTCATGTCACCTGGGAACTGCTCCTGACGATAGGTATAGTACCAATCAACAGTTCCCCTGCGAGTCCGTCCGGTGTACTCATAACCCAATGAGCATCTGTATACTATCTTAGGTGAACCAACTGACACCAATGGCTTGTGAGACCAGCCACCGCTCCTCGTCAGGGTCTCAATCCGTTTACACTAGTCTACTCTCGGAGTATCGATGCCCAGTCTCGAAACTCCCATGACTAGGGACACTTTAAGGATAGTCTTATAGACTACCCAACTCTCACGTATATGATCTCCATCATACTGCTGGTAGTCAAGCAAGAATCCTATGGGCTCTATCAACATGTAATAGTGATCTGTAATGTCACCTGAAGCATGTACGCGATGATATAGATAAACCAGATAGCATATTATCATCTCGAGTAAGACTGTTCTATCGGTATAGGTCCTCCCTCAATCATTACAATCACGTGCCGGCGACCCAATAATTGACTTTGAGGGCACTATAGCCAACAATCTCCCGCTTGCACTTAAGGCTAATTATTGCGATGTCGCATACTCATAGCCCGTGTGATACCGAACACCCAACTTCTCTACTAATCAGTTTCACAAAGCTCGTTTGTAAAACTATTGCGTTCGAGAAATAGCCTCAGTGAGTGGATCCGCCCTGATGTGTCTTTTTATGTCTCTCTTTATCTCAAATTCGCGGATAGAGCCATCTCACTAAATGAGCAATACCTGTCTTAGAATATGTCTGGATATCTGATGGGACCTAGTTCACAAATGAACTCCAAATCCAGCAAACTTCTTAGACTGTATTGTCAACTGAATTTAATCAGTATCCTGCTCCATGCCTCCCTCAGTATCCGCTTGGACCACCTGTCCAAACTACTGCCCCTCAAAATAGGGAAAACTATAACTTTGACCATCACTCTATCATCCAAGTCACCTTGGAAGCCTGGAGTGATAACCGTCTCCCGAAGGAGGCTGTCGTTATCAAATCCCTAGAACATCTACTTATGTTCTAAAAGTGCTTCTGAACGTTTCTCCAGGATTGGATTAATATCAACTTATTGCATCTAGTGCAAAAACAACATCTGGTGTGGTACTTGACATCTCATGATTGACTCAATTGCCGAAGCAAGTGATATACCAATCATGCACATCCCTCTCCCCTTTAGTCTGTAAGACACCTTTAGAGAGGGTGACTCCATCACCTGTAGGCTCACCACCATGTCAGGAGTCGTCCATTCTAAAACACCTTTAGAATACTGTCTGAAACTACCCAAATCTAGATCTAAAACTATAGATCTAGTAACTAGAATACCTTATATAATATCCATATCCTATGTGGAGAAACTACTATATGATAACCGCAGTATAACCGATCTTAGTATAGGAATTTCACTTCCTACATCGTGCATGTCATCCAAATACCAGGACATACCACTCTTCTACCTTCTTAACAGATCCATCTCCTATTCTGATGAAGTCAAAAGCTATGACTGTCATATTAAAAATAGATGATCTATCTCCACTATATCTGCTTTAGTCTATAAATAGATATAAGCTACTTGTCCACTATGCTTCCGCTACTCCCACTGGCTACAACAACCCTCTGGCAGAGTCATATACACGTGCACTTCTAAAGCTAGTTTAGAACGACGCTATACTCATCCTTCTACCGGGTCTCATAATCTGGAACAACAGTAGTGTCAAGTCTGGGTAAACAAGAACCTCCCTATCACCGTCTTTGAGAATACCGAAGTACCTCTTGGGCGCCTGAGGTTACCCACCATATCTGTGGACTGGCTAATGGAATGTCGAACATGATAGAATCTTTTGATCCTATTAAATTTTCAGTGATCGTTTGTGGTTCTGGAATCTCTTCCAGTTCTACCATACTCCTACTATTGTTTTCTGAAAAGGTCCATTGTACTAAAACTGTGGCGAGTCAAGAACAATATTTTTATTGATCTTCCAGATGGTAGAAAGTTAACCCTCGTCATAGCTTGGGAAAACCCACAAAATGCCATTACTAAAATGTGCCTTGAGTTATCCAGAGTCTAGTTTTAAGCATAAGCCTGACAACTGTTCATACCATAATATTGCATTATTATATTCCCCATTCTTATGCATTTTACGAATAAACAGGTGCTTTTGACCCATGTCTGCTACATAGTACAGGTTATAGGTTCTAGGAGAAAAAACAGTGAAAAAGATAAAAGACGATGCAAAAGTGGGACTACGACCACCAAATAGAAGGATCTTGATAAAGCCTACACAAATATCAGTTCACAAAGTACAAGGCAACGCAAGGTCCAAGATTACAAAGCGAACGGTTAAAAGTCCACTGCAAATATTCACTGGGAGATCTGGAAGAAACCTAGAAGTCAATTTGAGAAAAGTACTGAAGAAACAGGAAGACCAAACAGCCCTAAACCAGCCCAAGAAAACATAGAAGCCAACTCCACTTTTTGGCCGCGGAACCTTGGCCAAACCCTGGATGAGGCCGCGGTTCCGCGGCCGTATTGCGCACATAGAAGATAATTTTTTTACCAAAATGCAGAGCGGCGCTGACTAGTCTTCCTAGGGGTATTTTTGTAAATGCAGACGTGCGGGAATTGTAAACCTAAGGTTTTCTATGTCCTATAAATAGTGACCCTAATACCTCTTTTGAGGTATGCCTCTTTTCATCAATAAAATTTCATATTTCTTTTGAAGTTTGGAGAGCATCAATTTGTTAGTAGTTTTAATTTCTGCCTTAGTTCTAGTTTTAATTTCTGCCCTAGGTAATTTTTATTCTTGCCTTAGTTTAATCTAGTTTAGAATTTTTATTAATCTGCAGTAGATCTTTAATCTCTTAAACTAAAACAAAATAAAAATTATGACTTTCGTAGATCCCTCAATTATCGAGTAGTTTCCTCGCTTGTTAGGGTTAGGAATAAGGAAGGGTTTGAGAGATGAAGATCTCGCATCTTTTTCTTTGCCAATCTCTTATGAACAATTAGGAATCTATGTATACTTTCATATTCCGCTCCCTAAGGCACTCTACCCATAAGGTAACGGTGATACCGTAGTATAAAAGACCGGATTTGAATGTTTTCCATGGAGGTTAGGGTAAGGATTGATAAAGGACGGACAAGGATTTAGAGGAAGAAATATCTTCCCAATCATCCTAATCCCCTATATTAATAATTACCATAACTCCTAATATGATATCTAATTTAGGGCATTGAAAGAGGTTTAGATCTTTATTTACCAAACTTTACCTAAACCTAATCCTAGCAAGTTTCCTAATCCTAGTATAACTCAACTTAGTTTTTAGATTTAATTAAAAGATCCAACACCCTTTGGAATTAGCTCGTAAGAACAATTAGGAAATTTACAACATCCCTGTGGACCGACCCGTATTCACCGGCTAGCTACCAAGCGACGCCTTTCTTGATTGCGGTTTAGAAATATTTTTGACATACGAATCAAATGGCGCCGTTGCCGGGGACGGCGTGTTATTTCCTTTTTGCAATTTCGGGTTAATATAAACTAAAAAATCTGAAAGATCTGAAAAATTAAAAAAAAATATAAAAATTTTATCATCTTCGTATTTTGTGAAGGGTATTTTTTGTTTGAATTTTGCAGGATCTACAATCGAGACGGATCTGGAATAATCCAGAGTACGAAACAGAAAAAGGTAGATCAGAACAGAAAGGGATTGGAACAACAGAGCAGCACAATTTTTTCAGAGACCTGAAGCTTCAACGCCGCCGCCCTTCCGCCGCACAAGCGCTCTCCCACCGCGGATCTGCGGTCCCTCTGCCACGTCAGCGCGCGAGTTTTGCACTGTTTGCTCCCCTTTTCTCTCTTCTGCCAATCCCCATATATCTTTTGTTAAATCTTCTGCAGGATTCTTTGCGCTTAAAAAGGAAATCTCCCCTTCCAAATAACAAATCTTGTGCAAGATTCTTTGCGCCGCGCTTAAAATAAAAATTGATGGCAAGAAATCTTTTCTGTTTTGCATACCTTTAATCTTTTTTGCAAAAATTTCCAAATAAAGAGAAAAAGGAAAAATTTAAAAAAAAATTTAAAAAAAAATACTTGCAACTTTTGTCGCTAAGAAATCCGTGCACCCTAACCTTCTTTCTCTTCTCATTCTTCCATCATGGGTACCCCACATTATAAATCCCTTGCCAAACTTTGGTATCCCGAACCTAACTTTGCTTCGTACGTCAATTGTTTCGATCGATTTAAGGAAGATCCCTCCATGCCTAAAATTTCTTTGAAAGATCAAATAGAAGCGTCTAGGAGAAACAGTTCGACGTTGCAATCCACTTTGTGTCAACCATGTCAACCTTCACCACCTTCATACGTTGATACCACTTTTTCGAGTCCAGTTGTAACTCCTAAACCGATGTCTATTGCTGAGCATATTGCACAATCTCGTAGTCGATCTTTCACTCCTCTCCACACATCCAGTTATAGGGATCAACAAGTCCATTCACCTTTTTATACAAATGTTGATCCTACTCCTGTCCAACCATCCAATTCCTACCAGTCCTACCCGACTTTCCCTCATTCACTAGACATTGCTTCTCCACAACCAGTTGGGAGTTTCACGTATCCAAACAATTTCGAATCTTTTACCGAAACCCCTTCACAACCCATGTCTAGTTTGGAACAGTCGTTGGAAGCTTATATTTCAGCAACAAACAAAATGATTAGGAATGTGGATGCGTCCATTACCGCCCTTATGCAACCTAGTGAACCGGTTGCTAGTTTCCAACTAGCTCCAAATTTTCTAATGTATGAGGAGGCGGTTGGACAGAGTGAGAATTTGAGAAGAGAGAGTGAGTTCTACACCTTTCCAAATCAAACCTACCCATACCCAATTGAACCCCACAACTCCGGTTTTCCATCATTGTCCCAAATGATTCACAAGTTGAAAATAAAACATCTAACGAGTTGTGTTACTTTGTAGTGCTTGATTTGCCAGATTGTGAAGAATTCCTTTCGAGTGAAACCACACCTAATCCTTTTGAACTTTACACCTCCACTCTAGGACCTAAATTGATAAATATCCATGCTTTTGATGAGGTGTCAGAAAAAATTGAGTTTCACTTGATTGAGGATTTAGACGCCGGGAATATTTCGGATGATGAACACGTAGATTTGATTGAAATTTTATATCCAACTCATCATCCTGAGTCATTAATTGTTTCTCCCGAACTTCATATGCGTCTTGATTTTGATGATAATGGCATGGATGAGCTAAATATTGAGGAGAATTATGAGGATAGTATTGAGGATAGTATTGAGGATAATATTGAGGTTGAACCATTTTTTTTTGATGTGTCTGATTTTCCAATTCATCCTCCTGAACCTTTAACTGTTATATCACCCTCCCTCCTTTCCATCGTTCCGACCATGCAAAAGATCATGCTTGACGACTGTGAGCTTGAAAAATTTCCCTTTGAATCTGACACAGTTCTCACAGCCGATAACACTTACGAGTGTTTTACTTTTTCGGACGATGTTGACGACTCATCGCCCGAGTTTGAGTCCTTTGAAATTTCAGATGAGTTAGTTGACCCATCAGACTCGGTTGCTTACATTCGTTTCGAACCATCGATGGAATCTTTCAAGTTCGAGACAGTTTACTACGGTGAGAATAAGACTATCCCTAATTCACTCCCTTTCGTCCTTCCTATCGTTCCGACCTTGCAAGAGACCGTTACACTTTCTTCTCCAATACTAAGTTCAACGTACCCATGTTTGCTCATGAATCTTGAGGGATTTAATCTCATTTTTCCGCGGGTTGATAGATTAGCACAATCGCTTTCTACACATCGGTCATTACAAATTATGCTAATTTATACGCTCCATCCCCTCCCTCAAGTTCGTATTCCCACCTTCTTTGGTTCTTCTAATCTTCCTTTCATGATACCGAGTGTTGATGAATCACAATCCGATATTTTGAGTTCGATAATTTTCAATTGGACCTTCGATGAAAGTTTCGAAGATATTTTCGCCGACGAACTCGCATTCTTAAATGATACGAATTTTGTGATTAATCAACCTCCACTCGAAGAAGTAGAACCCCTACCATTTCTTTTTCCCTTCCGCCATTCTCCTCCACCGAAACCGTATACCGTTTCTATCTCCACATGGTCTCGTGTGCTTCTCATTTCTTTTCTATACACTCCATTCTTTCACCAACTCTACCTTTATCACGATAAGATTTTTGAATGGTTAGTGCTAACTTTTGGTCTGTGTAAGGCCTTGTATAGTTTGATTTTTCTCCTCCCTAACTCTGAACTTTAACGCTGTTTTACTTAAGTTTGGGGGGAACCTTTTTGTATATATTTTTGTTCTTCTTTTAACAATATAAAAAAAATATTTTTATAAATAAATAAACAGGGGAGTGCCGACAATTTAACCCTCTTGGTGTAACATGACAGTGAGGACACTGTCAAGTTTAAATTTGGGGGTATGCTCGGTAAGCCTTCTTCTTTCTCATTCATATGTACATTTTTTGCATTTGCATACTTATTTTTAAAACCCATAAAAATTGAAAATTTTCAAAATTATAAAAATTAATGTATTCAGTTTTGCCCATAATTGATTTTAGTTTGACAAAAAGGTTAACTAGCTAGGAACAACTAGATCTTAGACTTAGTAAATTAAAAACCCTAAAAATAAACTTTCTTAAAATTTAACGGTAGAAAGTATATGTCTTTGTAGTTTATTTAGAAATAGGCAAAATTTGAGTTCATTTCTTAGGCTAAGTCAAGATAAGAGAAGAGTATTGATATTTTTATTAGAGTATAAATTTGAAAAATAATTCCTAGCTTAAGTCTAGATTCTGAAAAAGTATACCCTACAATTTGCACAATCACGCACCTTGAAACTTGGAATAGTAGAAGAGACCTTGAAATGCTCTTGTCTAAAGTCCTTAGTACGAATAAAAGAAAAAAAAAGTAAATAAAGAGAGAAAAAATGAACACTGGTTTTTGTGATTACTTAAGGCTAATAAAATAAAAAAAATATTTAGCGAGGGTGCTTCATCACCTAGTGCCTTAGACCAACTGGTTTGGGAGTCACTGCTAAAGCCTTAGGTGTTACAAGACTAGGAAGTACGCTTTAAAGTGCAAACGCATTTTGTAATCGGTCGTTGGTACCTCAAGAAGTATTAACGGTCGCATGAAGGATGTGTAAGCAAAATTCATCTAAAAATTCACCTATTAAGTGCTTTGGACAACGGACAAGAGTATGATTGCTTGATTTGAATTCCTAAGTGTAGGAGTGATTTATACACACACGTAGGGGTATGTGATTGGGATTTAGATAAGAGAAAGGAATGAAGAATAGGACTTGTATCTTTAATAGAGATGATAAAAATTCTTATGTTGAGATGGAACCCTAGAAGGAAAACTTAAGAGATGCCGAAAGCTAAGTCTGCAGAACATATATAATCTTAAGTTAAATGATAAGGAAGCGTGAAAAATATGGGTGGATAATTTGCGAGGCGAAAATAATAGAATTCCTTGTTAGAAAACCTAATTGGAGAATAAAAGTCGATAAGCCAAATTGATAGGATTTTTTGGGTAGTATCCGCTGAAAACCCTCAGGAGACAACACTCCTCCTACTAGGGACACCTAGAGGTTTAACGGCTTGTTGCACGAGCTCAGTGCAATCGCGATTCCCTGCGAAAGTGAGGTTAGGTTTTTGTCGAGAAAAAAACTAAGTTTGCTCGAGGCCGAGCAAAAGATAAGTTTGGAGGTATTTGTTCATACCATAATATTGCATTATTATATTCCCCATTTTTATGCAATTTACGAATAAACAGGTACTTTTGATCCATGTCTGCTACGTAGTACAGGTTACAGGTTCTAGGAGCAAAAACAGTGAAAAAGATAAAAGACGATGCAAAAGTGGGACTACGACCAACAAATAGAAGGATCTTGATAAAGCCTACACAAATATCAGTTCACAAAGAACAAGGCAACGCAAGGTCCAAGATTACAAAGTGAACGGTTAAAAGTCCACTGCAAATATTCACTGGGAGATCTGGAAGAAACCTAGAAGTCAATTTAAGAAAAGTACTGAAGAAACAGGAACACCAAACAGCCCTAAATCAGCCCAAGAAAACTTAGAAGCCAACTCCACTTTTTGGCCGCGGAACCGCGGCCAAACCGTTGCTGAGGCCGCGGTTCCGCGGTCGTATTGCGCACATAGAAGATAATTTTTTTACCAAAATGCAGAGCAGCGCTGACTATTCTTCCTAGGGGTATTTTTGTAAATGCAGACGTGCGGGAATTGTAAACCTAGGGTTTTCTATGTCCTATAAATAGTGACCCTAATACCTCTTTTGAGGTATGCCTCTTTTCATTAATAAAATTTCAGATTTCTTTTGAAGTTTGGAGAGCATCAATATGTAAGTAGGTTTAACTTCTGCCTTAGTTCTAGTTTTAATTTCTGCCCTAGGTAATTTTTATTCTTGCCCTAGTTTAATCTAGTTTAGAATTTTTATTAATCCGCAGTAGATCTTTAATCTCTTAAACTAAAACAAAATAAAAATTATGTCTTTCGTAGATCCCTCAATGAGCGAGTAGTTTCCTCGCTTTTTAGGGTTAGGAATAAGGAAGGGTTTGAGAGATGAAGATCTCTCATCTCTTTCTTTGCCAATCTCTTATGAACAATTAGGACTCCATGCATACTTTCATATTCCGCTCCCTAAGGCACTCTACCCATGAGGTAACGGTGATACCGTAGAATAAAAGACCGGATTTGAATGTTTTCCATGGAGGATAGGGTAAGGATTGATAAAGGACGGACAAGGATGCTAGAGGAAGAAACATCTTCCCAATGGTTCTAATCCCCTCTATTAATAATTACCATAACTCCTAAGAGATCTTAATATGGGTATAGAAAGCGGTGAGATTTATTGACTTTCCAAACTTAACCGAAACCTAACCCTAGCAAGACTTAGATATAGATTAATTTAGTTTTTAGGTTTAATTGTGTTAGTGAATATGCCCTAGAGGCCATTACTGTATAGTACTAGTTTGTATAATACATTTTGGAAGCTTGGGATATATATATACGGTTTTACGACAGTCTTGCTCGATATAGTAGTATGCTACTTGGTTTGTTTCTATCTTAATATGTGTATATGTTTCTTTTAACATATCGCTGAAACATATTGATGGAGCCCTTAGGATCTTTGCTTGACTACCGGCGTTGTGATGGCGATCACACTAGTGGGAGCCGGGTAGTCTATAAGCACATCTTTATTCTTGGTCCCTAGTCGTAGGATTATCGAGACAGGGCATCGATACTCCAGAGTAGACTGGTGCATACGCTTCTCTTCCCAGTATGGGAGATGGTCTGTCCCACAGCCATCAGTACGTCGTACTGGAGATAGTATGCGGGTGCTCATTAGGTTACGAGTACACTGGACAGGACTCGTCAGGAACTGTTGGTTGGTATTATACCTATCGTCAGTTAACAGTTCCCAGGTGACATGAGTACAGCTTAGTCCGCTGACTTGACACTGTCACTTCGCCTCGAGTGTTTTGCCACTGTTCTTTGATTACTACCCTACCACGGCTCTACTGAGTCGTGCAAACAGGTAGTAGTTGGGTGCAGTCCCGAAGCACTTGGAGGCAGTGATAGTTAGACATGATTCGTCTCTCCCGGTATTGGGAGTTGATATCGCGCTGTGTCTAGGAGAGCCATTACACATAGTCGTCCCTGGCCCGGGCAAGCGAGATTTGCTGGTAGTGTCACCAGTAGTTTCTCAGGGTGTATTGGGCTACACTCCGACATAACTTGTACCGCTATTAGGGGACTGACGTTTGCCACCCCCTAGGCCCGCCATGCGATACTCTTAAACGAACAGACCGGACTGTACGGAGATTGTCACATACAGGCTCAGTAGGAGTTCGGATGGGTTCACCTCATCAGTCTTCTTATCGGCATCTACCTGGGGACCGTTACGTACAGCTAGTGCCGCTTGCGGTCTGTGGTTAACCCCACTGCTAGCGTAGTGTTGAGTCTTTAGAGTCCCACACGTTATTCGTCTTTGGGCAAAACAGAGTAGAGGTCGCATGATTTTGCGACAGGGTTCGTTCACATCCGCGCACTTGTGCACGTTTGGTGTCCGGACAGTTATTACTAGCGGGCTTTGGTTTAAGCCAGATCCTAGTATATGTTTTGGGGTTAGTTTTATCTCTTTGTATTCATGTTCCTCTCTCTCAAGGCAAATTCCCTCTCATGAGTTGAGAACCATTTGCCTTCAAGATAAAACACCAAAACTCATTTCTACTCATCCTAAGGTTGAAGGTCTAGAAGGCCTAATACTTTAGTTACCTCAAGGTTGAGGTAGGAGCTCAAGTTCGAGGCTCTCGGGTGGATCTATCTTCGGCAAAGAGGAGACGACGAGGAGGAGCCATTCAAGCTACTAAAAGGAGCTAGCAAGGAGGAGAACAACAAGAAGAGAAGGAGTTCAAGACTAAGTATAACCCCCTAACCGAGTAGGTAAAACTCGTAGTTGTTGCTAGTGTGTTGTTTAGCAAAGATCCGGGTTTTCTAGTCCATGTTACTAAAACCCTAAAAATTGTTTTTCACCGTTTCCGCAACCCCGAAAGAACCGGGAGAGGTAACGTGGACCTAACAGTGGTATCAGAGCCTAGCTAAACACACCCTAGCATGTTAGCAAAGTATCTAGAATTTCGATCGGACAAAACACCCCGAAAATGCTAACTTTCTGCCGATTTTTATTTCTGCTCAAAAAATAATAAATCATGTACTAAAAATCGGCTCAGGGTTTTTAAAGAACACACAAGAAAATTGATCCACCAAGATAGGAGATTTTTTCCTACCAAATTTTTTCTAAATATTATATATTCTAATATTCTATTTTGGTGAATTGGCTCTTATCAGAATTATGGAACCTTTTCTATTGATTCAAACTATGAAACGAAAATTCTTATGATTTCCTTGTTCCCGAAAATATTCCGGTCAAGTCGTCGCGGAACCGCGGCAGGAGCATGCTCCTGCCGCGGATTCGCGGCCGAGTTGACTCGGCAGTGGGTCAAGTTTCCTGCAGTGTTCTTATGTTGGTGTTTTGTGATTTTTAGGATGGTTTGTTTCTGCCCAGAATTTCCAGAGAACAAAATTTGTTTTTGGGGTGGTTACAAATCCGTATTTTGATCGATTTTCTGTAGATTTTGGCTAATGGGTTATATCTGTGATGTGATATATGTATTGAACGTCTGCTAATCGCTATACGTCGATTAGTGGGGGTTATACATATCTGTGATCTGTAATGTTGGTGGTTTGTGTATATGAATTCGTTGGATTGTCGCGGATGAATAGCCGGGGGTTGTGAGATGAGAGTTTTCTTTATCTTTCAATTCATGTAATATTATTTGTATGGCCGCACATCCGGGATGAGGTTGTAGCCGCCATTGTATAATTTCTTTTTACTGTTTTTGCTCCTAGGATAGACCCAAAGAGGGGTGCACAAACTACCGGGTACCTCGAAGTGCCGAGTGGCCTACTCACGTTGTTGAGGGAGGTTGCTTCACTTCGGGTATTTGGCAGGTAGTTTGCCGCACCCGTAGGGGTCTAGGGTGGGGTATTTGGCTATTCATCGCGACCGTGTAATCTATCTTTCGTTGCAGGCTCGAATGAAATGCAGATTCCTAGTATATCCAAAGTGTTCATCTGTGATCTGGAATGGCTATCATTGCCTCTAACGAATGTGTATATATCTATATATGATATCTATTTAGGTGTTGCTTATGTTTTGCATCCGCGCTAGTCTAGCCCCCGCTCTGTCGTTAGTTAAGTAACCTAACGGGTGATGACGGGACCCCGTGGCGAATGCGGATGGCATAAGCGTACGTCATATTTTCGTTGTTTTCTGCAATGGTAGGATTAATTGATGGGACGCATTAAATTAATGCAATAAAACAACCCTAAAAGACGTTGTTGGAACAATTTTCAAAAAGCTATTATTGCAAGGACGTTCACTTTTGTTTTGCACAGAGGTATTCGGTTATGAATGCCCAGCATCTCATTCGACGAGGCAAGGGCCGAGATCCCTTCATCGGGAGTGACCCCTTGGACAAAAGTTTGCGTCAGGATAATAACTTCACTATAGTCGATTATTCTTTCTTTGCATCGAGGTATTCAGCTTAGAATATCCTGCACCTCATTCGACGAGGAAAGAGCCGAGATCCCTTCACAGGGAGTGACCTCTTTAGCAAAAGTTTTCGCCACTATATTTTCAAAAGGTTATCAGGTTCCTTCAACGATATCAAGTTCATTACATTAACGGGTTTTTCGCCAAAAACCCAGCCGTAGCCCTCCGTCATTTCTTCTAAGTTATACTTAGTATTTGTGCTGCGTTTGTTGACTGTGTCAAGGCGCAGTGAACGGTAGCTAAGTATTGCTTATCTGCTGGATACAAAGTGATTGGTTAGGACATTTGTGTAACCTTGTTGACTGTGTCAAGGGTTATGCAGGTGGGTTTAATGCAATCAAGATAATGACGGGTTGAACTTGACTAGGACTCTTTGATTTGTTGACTGTGTCAAGGTCACTTGGGTCCTAGGGGCAACAATCCACATCGGGAGTTTCTGAAGAAACTGAAACTTGCAGATTTAGCATACCTTCTGGAGTGTGGTGACTAGAGTGGATTCCATCTAGGTCATCGCACAATGATAGTTGGATCCCGATCCCACTGATGAGTTGGATTACTCTCGGGAGATTATTTCACTTAACAATCAATGCTATAAACCAAGTAGGTTTCTAGAACGGTGTTAGCGGGGCTACGCCTCCAGGGAAAAGAGGTTACTTAATTAAGGAACTTTGCGAAAGCGTTGGAAAACCTCCCTCGAAGTACCAACACTAGCCTGGTTGAAAGGTTAAGCAAGTATTGTGACGTGCAATCAATCCCGACTAGTTCTTCTTTTAAAAGGTTTTAAGAAGAATTTGAGGAAACAGTGGGAGCCATCCTGGTTAGATAAACTAATAAACCAATCTAATCTTGGAAGAGCGCACGCTGAGTGTTTCTTTTCTCTCTCTCTCCAGGTAGCAACCATTTCACGCCCTAATCAAGATAATAAAATGTATCGCTTGACCGATCAAAATTCTTATTCGGGGCTGGGGAACGTTGGTTCGGCTCTAACTTGTGACAACAGTCATAAGTTTGAGCAAGGGAAAGAGGATTGTATGAATTCCAAGGATACCCAGTTGAAGAAGAAGCATGGTTTTGCATCTACTTCAGGTGTTCTTGTAATTGAGAACTGCTTTACGGTCAGCCCTACCTCCTGGGTACTTGATACCGGATCGGGATCTCATATCTGTAATTTATTGCAAGGACTGAGAAAAAGTAGGAAAGTTGCACCTGGTGATATGTCGCTCAGAGTAGCGAACGGAGCACAAGTTAATGCTGCAGCCGTCGGTTAATATCACCTAGTGTTGCCAAATGGCAATACTATTATTTTGAACGATTGCTACTATGTACCTTCCATGGTTTGCAACATCATATCAGTTTCTTTACTCGATAAAGATGGATATAACTTTGTTCTGGATAGAAATATCATGAACATTTACCTTCATAAGGTACTGGTTGCAGAAGTTACACTGTGTAATGGTATCTACGTTCTAAATCAGAATACAGTTCTCAATGTACAAAACACACGCAAGAGGAATAATTCAGATACGAATGAATCCTACTTATGGCATTGTAGACTTGGTCATACGGAGAGAAAAGACTAAGTAAGTTGCATAAAGATGGACTCTTGAATACGTTCGAGTTTTCATCTTATGAAACTTGTCAGCCTTGTTTCAAAGGGAAGATGACCAAATCTCCGTTCACCGGACATGGAGAAAGAGCAACAGAGCTCTTGGGACTCATACACAGTGATGTATGTGGTCCCATGTCTATACATGCAAGGGGTGGGTTCTCGTACTTCTTCACATTCACTGACGATCTCTCTAGATTCGGATATGTGTTTCTTATGAAACACAAATCTGAAGCTTTTGAGAAATTTAAGGAATTCAGAAACGAAGTAGAGAACCAGACTGGCAAAAGTATCAAGATCCTCCGGTCTGATAGAGGAGAGGAGTACTTAAGCACGGAATTCCTAGATTACTTAAAATAGAATGGTATTCTCTCTCAGCTTACTCCTCCTTATACACCACAGCAAACGGTGTATCGGAGCGGAGGAATCGTACCCTATTGGATATGTTTCGATCCATGATGAGTAGTGTTGAGTTGCCTCTTTCATTCTGGGGATATGCACTTCAAACAACAGTGCATCTATTGAATCAAGTTCCATCCAAATCCATGCCTAAGACTCCGTATGAAATATGGAGTGGTAAGAGTTTGTATCTTAAACGTATTAAGATTTGGGATTGCCCAGCTTATGTCAAAAAGCAGAACCCAGACAAACTTGAGGCACGGGAAGTTTTGTGTAAGTTTGTGGGTTACCCAAAAGATTCTAGTGGGTATCTATTCTACCATGCAGAGGAACAGAAGATAATTGTTTCAAGAAATGCCATATTTTTGGAAAAAGAATTTCTTGTTAAAAATATTAGTGGCAGCACGGTAGAACTGGATGAAATTCCAGAAACACAAACTTTAACTAAAGATTTGGTGGAACCGCTGGATTCAGTTACACCCAACGAACCTCAGCCACTCCGCAGATCTGGTAGGATTTCTTATCCGCCCGAGAGATACTATGGTTTTCTCTTAGATGGGGATCGAGAGGATTCCATCTTGGAAGAAGATGACCCTATCAGTTTCAGGCAGGCCATTATCAGTAGGGACTCTGATAAGTGGCAGGAAGCAATGCAATCCGAAATGGAGTCCAAGTACACCAATAAAGTGTGGACCTTAGATATTGCTCCACCTGGGGTAAAACCCGTTGGATGCAAATGGATCTACAAAAGGAAACTTGGTGTAGATGGGCAGGTGGAAACCTATAAGGCTAGACTCGTTGCAAAAGGTTTTCGTCAAAGACCTGGTGTGGACTATGAGGAAACTTTTTCTCCGGTGGCTATGCTCAAATCCATTCGGATCCTACTTGCCATTGCTGCCTTCCATGACTATGAAATCTGGCAGATGGACGTTAAAACGGCTTTTCTAAACGGCTGTTTGGAAGAGTGCGTTTACATGGATCAGCCAGAAGGTTTCGTAGACAGTGGGAGCAGCGGGAAGGTGTGCAAGTTGCTTAAATCCATTTATGGATTAAAGCAGGCATCGCGGAGCTGGAACATCTGTTTTGATGAGGCAATCAAGGAATTTGATTTCATCAAGAACGAAGATGAAGCTTGTGTCTATAAGAAGATTGTAGGATGAACTGTCGTGTTCCTAGTCTTGTACGTGGACGACATTCTTTTGATAGGAAATGACATTCCTATGCTACAATCAGTCAAGCTATTTTTGTCACGACACAAATTTGGCCCGTAACCGGCACTTAAACTACGTAACGTCTAAAGGCGTACGCAACTTAAGTAAGCCGAAACCCAGAAATCTAAACCACCCAAAACTGGATCAATGGAGAAAACATAGTTTTAAACATTCGGAATTTTTCAAGTAAAAACCTTTAAGTTTAGTTTTTCGTTCTTAAAAAATTCGGCAGCACCTCCTTTGTAAAAACTAACCCCGAAAACGGGTACAACATAGATAATAATAAAAGCATCCCAAACGGGAGCAAATTACGCCCAACGGCGGAGACAACCACCACAACATATATACGATGCCGAAACGAAGAAATATAAAAGAAAACTGCATAAAGAAGTAAAACTTTTCAACAAAACCGGCTCCCACGAGCACGGCACCCAAAGTCACTACAAAATATAACACTGAATCCTCACAAGTCGTCTCTAAGTCATATACAACATAGTGGCAGATGGAGAATACTAGATCCAACAAAAAATTTACAAGGTACAAACAGATAACCGCAACCCACCTAAAAGCAAGGCTTCACAGCCAACCGTAGCGGTATCCGCAAAAGTAGAGATGATAAGATGCCCTGCCGCGACTACTCAGAGGGTAAGTCCTGCACAACACTGTGGCACAATGGGGGTGAGTTGCCAACTCGTGAATAGTAATTAACATCATACAGTAATCGCAAGTATGCACGAACAGCGATCTATCCAACACAAGTAATCCGATAGCATAAGTATGATAGGTGAATATGCAACAATCATGTAAAGGTACATCATCAGGGTACTACAACTACGTGAAACAATGCATATCAACATAATCCTGAGTGTGGGATGATATAATATAAAATCTCATGCAAATATCATCAGCATGGAAAAACACCGGTGTCCCTCACTGACACATCAAATCCCAAATCCTCAGGCACCGCATCCTCAGATCGGCCCTCACATCCAGTAAGTCTCACGAAAACCTGAGTGTCAAACACCGACACTCGAAACATCATGAAACCCGTGTCTAGCATCGACACGTAAATCCTCATAACTCAGGCGCTATCACCATGACTAGCCCTGACGATATGACATACCACACTCCGGTCGGTATCTCCATGATAACCGCCGGGCCCAAATACAATCACCGGTAGGTAGTGGTCTCACCGCCAGGCTTATCGTCTACACCACGAAATCACCACTCACCCCGGGGTACCATACCGGGTCCACCATGTACCCGCAGACGGTGTGTCCCGCTCCTCGAATCAGGTATCACAAGCCAAATCTCTGAACCGAGAAATCACATGGTGGACGCATCAAATATCATATCAAGAGAAACCGGGTTTTCAAACAATACATAGTTTTCTTGAAAATATCCCCCACGGTTCTCAAATCCATAAATCATATGAAATCCATATAAAGCTGATATATGCAACATAAAACATCAATATGAGCATATAAAGGGAAAACCGCTCTTTAAATTGATTCTAGCTTTAAAATATATCATGCAGTTCCCAATTCCTTCCAAATTACATGCAGTATCATATGAAGTGTACATGTAAGTGTAGCAAGATTTAAGTATCTACATGTAATCAAGTACGAGGGTGTACATGTCAATATGTATGCATGATGTATAAGTAATTATAGCAAGATATAAGTGAAGTGGAATAAGGTTCACTACCTTAACTATTCCTGCCCAATGCAATATCACGTATGTATGTGTCCACAGTATTTCATATGCACAATAGAATAAGAGTTACTACTCTAATCATTCCTATCCACTATCATATCACATAGGTAGGTGCTTGTGCGTGTCATGGCAATTACAGACGGTGTGGGTGTAGCATACAATTTAGTGCTCGTGCAACATGAACCGTCAGTAATGTGTTATATCTAAAGGTACGAGTCAAGTACAACAGATAATACTATGCAATGACATTCATATGAAATTAACTAATATGCAAATACATGCAGCTATCATATCATATTCGCCCCGACGCATAACGCCATACGGGCGATTTCCCCGTAGATGTTAAATCTACTCACCGATGGTCTTGAGCTATGAAAATCCGACCACCTGCTACCCCTTGTCCGCAGCACCCGAAGTCCCTGCTTGCGAACCTAAAATTTCATAAATACAACACATAAGCTAAATATCCTATAATGACGAAAAGACAACGAAACGCGACGAAAACGCCCGGAAAATTACACTGCGCGCTTAGCGCATCTATCGTGCACGATACCGACCAAAACCCTAATTGGGGTCGCTAAACTATAAAACACCAAGTCTGGACCCCGATCGTCCCGATCGCGCAAAACAACACAAAAATTACGAGGAATACACTAGATATAACCTCGCAACTACCAAACGAACCCTACGTCGGAAAAACCCCGAAATCTAGTAAGCAGCCTATCGCAAAATATCGCACTAGATTCAAGATAACGCAAATCTAACAATTACAAATACCTTAAAATAGCTTAACTAAGCTATTTAAACCAATCCTATATTTTTAACACTCGCTAATTTTGTTTTAGCAAAAATCTAGTAAGCAACTTTGCTTAATTAAACAAAATGATCATTAGCAAAATTTTAACATTTTCTACTAGATTAATCTTTTCTAAAACCCAATTTAACACTACAAATAAACACTAATCACTTAATCAAAAATTAACCCTAACATGAATTTCTTAAACCAAATATAATGAATTAATCATGAATTAAAAGCTAAACTAAGCACATAAATAGTTAGCTAAATTAGCTAGTTTAAGATTAAAGCAATTAATTATGGATTAAGGTAAGAAATTATGCCTCCTCAAGAACACCAAAAAGAAAATAGATCCATCATTTTAGCCTCCAAAAATCAAGCTTTGATGAAGATCCATGAAGCATTAGTGTAACGTTTTGAAAATCGTTTCGGTGAAATTTCGAAAAAACGGTAAAATAAGGGGATTTTCTGTAAAAAGTCAAAATGCAAATATCTTTATTATAGAATTAAATATACATATTCTAGCTATGTAATTGCTGGTATTTGGTGTTTATTGAGCCACTGGTGAAATTTCAAATTTTCTGAAAAGTTTACCGAAATTAATTATTTTAATATTATTTTAAGCCGTCACTAATATATTTAATTAGGGAAAATTACAAATTGGAATGGGTTGATACAAATTTTATAATTCTTGACACAATAAACTGACTTGTAAAATATTATTTCTGAAACGAAATTGTTTGCCAAAACGGTTTAGAAATTATTGAAGAAAAAATGCTTTTTTGATGAAATTAGCGAAAACTTCCAAATTGGTAACTTGAGAGGGTCTTTTTGCACAAAATTTCCTTGCCAATTTTCACAAAACCTCACCCTAACCCCTTGGCCGAGCCCACCATGGCAGCAGCCCAAATTTTTCCACTCCAATTTTGCTTCTTCAACTCATTTTAAAGTGGTTGGAATTGAAAATATTTAATGTATTATATTGAGGTATGGGTTTTAAGTGATTGGATGGGTTTTGACTTAGACTTTTTCACACAAATCCCTCACTCTTTCCCCCATAAACCTGCTGGCCGAAACAGCCTCTCCCCCCCCCCCTTCTTGTTCCATCTCTTCTCACATCAATTTCTTCACAAAATTCAAATGAAAAATCTACAAATTTCTTCTCCAATTCTAAGCTAATCCTCATGCTATTCCCTTCTTAAGCCAAATTGCTTTAAAGTATGGAGAATGATGGTGTCTATGGAGGCTAGGGAAACCTAGGATTTCAATATTGGGAGGTAAAACTCTGACCTAATGTTTAAATTGTAGTTTGTATATGCTAATTTAGATATTAGAAGTGTTAAATTAGTTGTGGTGGTTTTTTTTAGGAAAATCAAGAGAAGGGGGTTGATTTGGAAGTGGGATTTGAGGCATTGTAGATGGGATATTTGAGTGTTCTAGGTAGCTAGTAGTGTGGATCGGGTGATTGTGCGGTGTTGTGACCTTTTTGTCGCCAATCCGCGATGTGCGCGCATATTTTCTTTTTCATGCTTGCTAGGTTTTTGGAAATTGAATTAGAATGTGGGATTAAAATTATGGTTAGGGTTTTATCACCTCGTTAGTAATTTAATGGGTAGTTTCACACTCTAGTTTATGCAAAACCAAGCTTAATTGTTAAATTGTGAATTTTGCTTTAAAAAGAGTTAAAATCGGTATTTTTGCAAACTAGTTTTTTTGAACATATATGGTTGGGTGAAATTAAATTATGGAAATGATTTATATGACTTATTTAAGATATTTAATAAATATATTGGCCGCTACATTCATTTAAACGTCGAGTTTTGTACTAAAACGGGTAATTTTTGCTTGCTAGATTTTCGGAAAAATGGCTTCTAAAGTGAATTTGGGGTTTTTGTGAATTTTAACCTATTCTATATTTAAATTAGTATTCGTGAATGTGCAAATGAGTGTACTTGGGTTTTTCTCGATGGTCGGGCGTTTGCACGCCGACGTCGAGGGTTTTTGGGTTGGTTTGTGAGAGCAACCATAGGTTTTGACCTATATGGGATTCACGTGTCGTTTTGGGTCAAGAGTCGGATTTTAATACGACACGGTGCGTTATGATATGTAGCTACCCCATGTGGACTTCGAGACGACAAGCAAGCGCGTGGCGACATCGGCACCGGCTAGCGAGGACCAGGTGAGTAGATTTATATCTACGGGGAGAAGTCGGGTGGATGGCGTATAGCAACCCCGCAGTCCGTAGTGTAGCTTATATATATAAGTTTATATAGGTGTTTTATGATACGAGAATGTTTATTCATGTTATGATTAGGTGTTCATGGATTAGCTTTGGGTTAGTTGCGAAACCCTAGAGTAGTTGTTATACGCACGTACGCACACACAGACTTGCTTACATTACTTTCTTGTGCGCCGATTGGGATGTGTATATATGTATATATGCGTGGGTGTGGGACTATGCATATGTACATTCATATACACATGCATGGATAATGAGGATAGTACTTGGGATTTAAGATGAGTCGATGAGATTTGATTTGAGGCCGTGAGATCGGTGATATAGCAGGGTTCGTATTTAAGATACGACATGACGTTGTAGCGGGTCCTTGACGTAGTGTTTCACACACGTGCATGCATACTTAGGCGGTATCGGTATCGTACTAGGCGTAGATCAGTACCCCGATCATGATATTTGACAAAGAGGATACCAGATGAATAGTATGATGAATGTGATATTGACCCGTACCCAGATTTGGGATGCCGTACGACGGATTTACGTACGAGCTATATTGATGATTGATCCGCACTCTTGACTTGGGATGCCTGCTTATAGATATGGTATCGGATATGATATTATTGAGGAGGGATCACCGACTGTATATATACAGGTATGTATATGTATCGACTCAGATGATAGGCGGCTTCCTTATCTGTAGTTCAGCTTGTTAGTTCAGCCGTATAGTTTAGAGTAGTTGTTAGATTAGATTAGACTCCTACCTATTTCAAAACTAGCGGATCGTGGATATTTTAAAAGATAGGTCAAGGGATCTACGGATATTTCAAAAGACGTATCCTTTCTTAAAAACCACCGTAGCCCCTATTTTCAAAACCCCGCGATTCGTGTTATTTCAAATGGCA
Source organism: Agapanthus africanus (assembly GCA_030015575.1). NCBI lineage: Eukaryota > Viridiplantae > Streptophyta > Magnoliopsida > Asparagales > Amaryllidaceae > Agapanthus > Agapanthus africanus. Next base: position 393,214,567 of record CM057341.1, read on the forward strand.
CCATTGTTTAATATTTAGCTCCCGCTCATTTTGGTTGCTCGCTCCGCATCGCATATTTATATTATAATTTCTTATTGCATTGTTGATATCATACTGTTAGGACACCAGCACCATTACCGATGATGCGTATGTACCACGTACACTTGCTTGCCGGCTCACACACATCTTCATCGGTAATTGCCATGTCACGCACACCTTAGAAAATATTATTGCCTAATGTAGCTTGTTAACTAGTAGTTTTGACATGATGATTAGTTGCTTGCATTATATGCTAGTTTAAATATTGTAGTTGTTACTTGTCACTTCGTGCATACTGTTATTCATTATATGCCGTATTCATGGATGCTCATGTTATATTCATGGTTTTACATGCTTTTGCTGATTCGGATTTCTATGAGATTTTCTGAATTTGGGGGAAAACCGCAAAACTTGTATAAGCTTCTTCCCTCTCTTTTAAATAAAAAAGTGCTGTTTTCCCATGATGTATGAGTCGTCCACCATGAGTTTGCTGATGGATTTCGAGAACCGATTCGAGGAGACGGATGAACCGTTTCGGGTACATGGTGGACCCGGTAAGGTACCCCGGGGCAAGAAGCGCGTGATGATGACGATGTGAGCCTGGCAGGGGAGCACTACCTACCGGTGATTTTACCCGACGCGTCGGATATCCGGAGGATACCGTCGTGGTCTTGAGATGGATGGTAGGGGCCGGTCTGGACTGACGGCGTCCTAGATAGTGAGATTGACTTACAGAGATTTTGAGATATTGAGGTACAGAGATTGCGACACAGAGATATCGAGAGATTTGGATACTTTTTTTGTGTCGATGCTAGGCACTGTTTATGCTGATTTCATTTATGATACCTCATTTTTAAAAAAGATACAGAAATCTCACTAATTTATGACAGCAGTTTTCATCAGTACATGCATTCTGTTTCATGCATTCATACATCATCCATATGATATATTGCTACCTGAGGCACTGACACGGGCACATGGGATTACACTCGGGTTCGATATTTACCCTAGCCACTGTTATAGGCTGCATGTTATATTTGAGGGTATATTATGATCGTTGACCTAGGTTTGCGTTGTTCATGCGGTTTCTGTTCGTAGATGTTTTTCTATTCACGAGTTGGCAACTCACCCCCGTTGTGCCCCAGTTTCTTGCAGGTTTCGCCGTACAGGTTTCTTTACGGCTTTGCGGGTACAGTTTCGTTCGGGTGACTTGCTAGTAGGTGGGATTAACTGTATCGTACCCATCATTGTAACTTGTATATTATTACTCTGTTGTATCTAGAAGTTCCATCAACCAAACATGTATTTATTTTTGAGATAGAGACCAGTGATGTTATTCCTTCGACCTTAGAGTCGCGCATTTTATTTCTGTGGTTTTCTTGTGGTTTTGAGTTTCCTTTTGAATTTTGATCCTCGCCGTTGGCGTTGTATATTATATTGCTTGTGTGGTTGTGACCGTCGATTGACGAAGAGCTAGCTCCCGCTTGGGGATGCCTTTATATTGATTTCGTATACTATTCATGTTGTATCCCGTTTGGGAGCCAGTATTTACAAAGGAGACTCTGCCGAAATTTTCGCGAAATATTTGATATTTTTTTTTAAACCGCATAATTCGGCTTATGCTATTAAAACTACTTATTTTAAATTGGTTTTCCTTCATTCTACTACTTTTCTTGGTTTAGATTTCTGGGTTTTCGGCTTACTTAGATTACGTACGCCTCGAGACGTTCGTAGTTTAAGTGCCGGTCATATTCCATACTTTCGGGACGTGACAAAGTTGGTATCAGAGCGTTAGGTTTTACCTTCGGAGCGTAGGATGACCTTTGGTTGATGGAATAGGTGACTAAAGTAGAGTGACGTACCGTTGGTATGTTCCGCGGCATATTTACGATACGCTACTCCACTTAAGAAGCCTTAGGATGTACATTTCTTTGCTCAGTATTATATTCATTCCGATCTAGCCTCATCAGTACCAGTTACGGTTTTGCTGCCACGATTACGGGCAGGAAGAGCTACGGCTAGAGTTGCGGTCAGCACGAGCTCGTCACGAACGAGGACTGACCAGGGCATGATTCCGGCGACACACGATTGCAGAGATGTGTCTTTTCATTGTGTCTTCACGCCACGAGCGTTGGGTGGATTGTTGTATGAGATTACTCGGACGTGTCGAGTTGCACTAGAGGATTGAGCCACTGATAGAGGCCAGCCAGATTTTGATGACCATTGAAGTATTGCTTACTCCTGATGATTGAGGCACCGTTCAGCGTGCAGAGGAGTGACCCAGTTATTGCTGCGAACGACGAGATATTGCCCCAAATGCTGGAGTTAGTGCAGAATGAGTTGTACTAAGAGATGATAAAAGGTCGCTAGTCATCGAGGATGAATGACTAGGACATGTGGATCGTTCGCCTACCCCGATGCGAGGTCATCAGATAGATTGATTCCAGCTAGAGACGACTTCACGCGGAGACGTTGGGAGTCGACGGAGACGTTGGGAGTCGACAGAGACGATCGAATGTCGGAAACCTATTATTCTAAGTTTAAAGTATTCGGAAAGACATGCAGGCAATTCTATGGACCCTCTAGAAGAATGAAACCCTAACTCGACTTAATGACCGTGTGAAAGCCTTTGAACCTTCGGGTTTGCGGCAGTTCTACGGCGCCATTAGTGAGGCTTGGGTTTTCCCTTCTACAGCTGGACCACCGATGCTGTGGTATGTACTCGATACTATTAAACTGTGCCCAAGATGTTGAGCTCTTGGGGGATTATGAGGTTGTGACGACTCGATCGGATGGCTCGACTTAATTCGGATGCTAGGTGGTGAGATGCATTTCTTGGGAAACTCCAGATCGAAGATAGCCGTTGGAGCTCAGTCCATGCAGCCGCGACAAGACGAGTCCAAAGCTGACGACATTAGAGAAAAGTGAAGTAAGAGGTTCGTACCGGATCTAGATGAGAAGACGTTCCACTCCGCCGACATCAGAGATGCGATGCGCATGCCGAGGCATGGTACTTGGATTTACCTTCCAGAAGGAGTCGCGATGAGTATGCAGTCGTTCCAGAGCAAGATGCAGATATAGGAAAGGACGATGACTTCCGGACAGTTGGCAGAGACGAGACATGGAAGAGACCGTGAGCAGGATTCCTTCCAGGACACTGCTGCAAGGATACTTGCACCCAGGATCAGATGTGTCACGTACATTCAGAGAGCCAGAGGCCGACCCCAGTGATATGCTGTCTTACGAGTGGTCGCGATGATTGACCGAGAGATGACCAGAGAAGTGCCAGAACGGGATCATCCTTATTAGCACATCTGACAGGGCCGATGAGCCGATGGACCGAGAGATTGGTAATTCACAGTGAAGACCTTGACCCAGGAGTGGTCATTGTTACGCACACCAGCAGGCCAGAGTTTATGATCATCGACGAGACGTCCCACTAGTGACCGCGACAGTTGGCCCGAGATTCTTAGAGGATGCGCTTGAGCGGTACTATTCCTCTATTATTGATTTTGATGTTTTGGGTGATTTATTCGCATGATTTAATTTTGATGATTGAGGATTTACGATCTTTGCACAGTGTTGTACTTGATACCGTTTTCGTGCTTTGGTTTCACATGTTTGTGATTTTACGGTTTTAGACATTTGAGTTGATTTTGTGCGTATATACGCACACGATTTGGTTTTTGCACTCGGTATAGTTCATATATGCTTGCGGTGCAGTGTTACGTATGTTGTGCATTTAGATGCCCTGGACTTCGATTTCGATGGTGATGTTCGATATTTGTTTTGTGCACCTTGTGCACCTGATTTTGCTGTCAGGCACACATGTTGCCTACGACAGATGTTTCGTGAACACCCGATGCACTTAGATCTTGTTTCAGTGCATATGTATGGCACATGTTTGGATTTTGATTTCCGTGCGCACCAGACGCACGTAGTATTCATACGCGTATTTTGGGATTGATTTCTTATAGAGCAGTACGTTTTTTTTTTTATAATTGCGATGTGTTTTCGTACTAAACAGGACTAGTCAGAGGACAGTACCTGAATGTATTTTGCATGCATTGATAGCTATTGAAGGGAATTCCAAAAACAAGCGAGCTATAGTCTCAGTAATTACCTACGTGTCCGATATGACGCGAAACGTTTAAAACAAGGAAAACCCTTCTAAATTGTTTCCAAAAACGGCGGAACGTACATTTCAACCAAAGGTATATATGTATATAGTTATTTTCTTATGATAGACGTCCGCCACTGTGCAGTGTTATGTGCATTGCACAGCAACTTAAAGGATTTGGCATGCATTTCCTCCTTATATTTACATGTATAGTTCCGATTTATAGCATATCGGTCTTGCTTAAGATTTGGCATTCGTGTCTTCACCTTGACTCCGATGATTGCGGGATACTTGACTGAGTTTTGATTTTGAGTTATCTGCTCATTACCCATGCGCATGTATTGCGCTATGATGCGTTTTATGTACTTATGATTTCGGAGCCCCGACGACTTGATGGTTTTTCTTAGATGTTTTTTTTTGTATTTGGGGGGAGTTTGAATTTAAATTCGGGGACCGAATTTCTTTAAGGGGGGAAGATTGTAACGTTTTGAAAATCGTTTCGGTGAAATTTCGAAAAAACGGTAAAATAAGGGGGTTTTCTGTAAAAAGTCAAATTGCAAATATCTTTATTATAAAATTAAATATACATATTCTAGCTATGTAATTGCTGGTATTTGGTGTTTATTAAGTTACTGGTAAAATTTCAAATTTTCTGAAAAATTTTCCGAAATTAATTATTTTAATATTATTTTAAGCCGTTAATAATATATTTAATTAGGGAAAATTACAAATTGGAATGGGTTGATACAAATTTTATAATTCTTGACACAATAAACTGACTTGTAAAATATTATTTCTGAAACGAAATTGTTTGCCAAAACGGTTTAGAAATTATTGAAGAAAAAATGCTTTTTTGATGAAATTAGCGAAAACTTGCAAATTGGTAACTTGAGAGGGTCTTTTTGCACAAAATTTCCTTGCCAATTTTCACAAAACCTCACCCTAACCCCTTGGCCGAGCCCACCATGGCAGCAGCCCAAATTTTTCCACTCCAATTTTGCTTCTTCAACTCATTTTAAAGTGGTTGGAATTGAAAATATTTAATGTATTATATTGAGGTATGGGTTTTAAGTGATTGGATGGGCTTTGACTTAGACTTTTTCACACAAATCCCTCACTCTTTCCCCCCTAAACCTGCTGGCCGAAACAGCGTTTCCCCCCCTCCTTGTTCCATCTCTTCTCACATCAATTTCTTCACAAAATTCAAATGAAAAATCTACAAATTTCTTCTCCAATTCTAAGCTAATCCTCATGCTATTCTCTTCTTAAGCCAAATTGCTTTAAAGTATGGAGAATGATGGTGTCTATGGAGGCTAGGGAAACCTAGGATTTCAATCTTGGGAGGTAAAACTCTAACCTAATGTTTAAATTGTAGTTTGTATATGCTAATTTAGATATTAGAAGTGTTAAATTAGTTGTGGTGGTTTTTTTTAGGAAAATCAAGAGAAGGGGGTTGATTTGGAAGTGGGATTTGAGGCATTGTAGATGGGATATTTGAGTGTTCTAGGTAGCTAGTAGTGTGGATCGGGTGATTGTGCGGTGTTATGATCTTTTTGTCGCCAATCCGCAATGTGCGCGCATATTTTCTTTTTCATGCTTGCTAGGTTTTTGGAAATTGAATTAGAATGTGGGATTAAAATTATGGTTAGGGTTTTATCACCTCGTTAGCAATTTAATGGGTAGTTTCACACTCTAGTTTATGCAAAACCAAGCTTAATTGTTAAATTGTGAATTTTGCTTTAAAAAGAGTTAAAATCGTTATTTTTGCAAACTAGTTTTTTTGAACATATATGGTTGGGTGAAATTAAATTATGGAAATGATTTATATGACCTATTTAAGATATTTAATAAGTATATTGGCCGCTACATTCATTTAAACGTTGAGTTTTGTACTAAAACGGGTAATTTTTGCTTGCTAGATTTTCGGAAAAATGGCTTCTAAAGTGAATTTGGGGTTTTTGTGAATTTTAACCTATTCTATATTTAAATTAGTATTCGGGAATCTGCAAATGAGTGTACTTGGGTTTTTCTCGATGGTCGGGCGTTTGCACGCCGACGTCGAGGGTTTTTGGGTTGGTTTGTGAGAGCAACCATAGGTTTTGACCTATGTGGGATTCACGTGTCGTTTTGGGTCATGAGTCGGATTTTAATACGACACGGTGCGTTATGATATGTAGGTACCCCATGTGGACTTCGAAACGACAAGCAAGCGCGTGGCGACGTCGGCACCGGCTAGCGAGGACCAGGTGAGTAGATTTATATCTACGGGGAGAAGTCGGGTGGATGGCGTATAGCACCCCCGCAGTCCGTAGTGTAGCTTATATATATATATATGTTTATATAGGTGTTTTATTATACGAGAATGTTTATTCATGTTATGATTAGGTGTTCATGGATTAGCTTTGGGTTAGTTGCGAAACCCTAGAGTAGTTGTTATACCCACATACGCACACACAGACTTGCATACATTACTTTCTTATGCGCCGATTGGGATGTGTATATATGTATATATGCGTGGGTGTGGGACTATGCATATGTACATTCATATACACATGCATGGATAATGAGGATAGTACTTGGGATTTAAGATGAGTCGATGAGATTTGATTTGAGGCCGTGAGATCGGTGATATAGCAGGGTTCGTATTTGAGATACGACATGACGTTGTAGCGGGTCCTTGACGTAGTGTTTCACACACGTGCATGGATACTTAGGCGGTATCGGTATCGTACTAGGCGTAGATCAGTACCCCGATCATGATATTTGATAAAGAGGATACCAGGTGAATAGTATGATGAATGTGATATTGACCCGTACCCAGATTTGGGATGCCGTACGACGGATTTACGTACGAGCTATATTGATGATTGATCCGCACTCTTGACTGGGGATGCCTGCTTATAAATATGGTATCGGATATGATATTATTGAGGCGGGATCACCGACTGTATATATACAGGTATGTATATGTATCGACTCAGATGATAGGCGGCTTCCTTACCTGTAGTTCAGCTTGTTAGTTCAGCCGTATAGTTTAGTGTCGTTGTTAGATTAGATTAGACTCCAACCTATTTCAAAACTAGCAGATCGTGGATATTTTAAAAGATAGGTCAAGGGATCTACGGATATTTCAAAAGACGTATCCTTTCTTAAAAACCACCGTAGCCCCTATTTTCAAAACCCCGCGATTCGTGTTATTTCAAATGGCACCATTGTTTAATATTTAGCTCCCGCTCATTTTGGTTGCTCGCTCCGCATCGCATATTTATATTATAATTTCTTATTGCATTGTTGATAGCATACTGTTAGGACACCAGCACCATTACCGATGATGCGTATATACCACGTACACTTGCTTGCCGGCTCACACACATCTTCATCGGTAATTGCCATGTCACACACACCTTAGAAAATATTATTGCCTAATGTAGCTTGTTAACTAGTAGTTTTGACATGATGATTAGTTGCTTGCATTATATGCTAGTTTAAACATTGTAGTTGTTACTTGTCACTTCGTGCATACTGTTATTCATTATATGCCGTATTCAAGGATGCTCATGCTTATATTCATGGTTTTACATGCTTTTGATGATTCGGATTTCTATGAGATTTTCTGAATTTGGGGGAAAACCGCAAAACTTGTATAAGCTTCTTCCCTCTCTTTTAAATAAAAAGTGCGGTTTTCCCATGATGTATGAGTCGTCCACCATGAGTTTGCTGATGGATTTCGAGACCCGATTCGAGGAGACGGATGAACCGTTTCGGGTACATGGTGGACCCGGTAAGGTATCCCGGGGCAAGAAGTGCGTGATGATGATGATGTGAGCCTGGAAGGGGAGCACTACCTACCGGTGATTTTACCCGACGCGTTGGATATCCGGAGGATACCGTCGTGGTCTTGAGATGGATGGTAGGGGCCGGTCTGAACTGACGGCGCCCTAGATAGTGAGATTGACTTACAGAGATTTTGAGATATTGAGGTACAGAGATTGCGACACAGAGATATCGAGAGATTTGGATACTTTTTTTGTGTCGATGCTAGGCACTGTTTATGCTGATTTCATTTATGATACCTCATTTTTAAAAAAGATACAGAATTCTCACTAATTTATGACAGCAGTTTTCATCAGTACATGCATTCTGTTTCATGCATTCATACATCATCCATATGATATATTGCTACCTGAGGCACTGACACGGGCACATGCGATTACACTCGTGTTAGATATTTACCCTAGCCACTGTTATAGGCTGCATGTTATATTTGAAGGTATATTATGATCGTTGACCTAGGTTTGCGTTGTTCATGCGGTTTCTGTTCGTAGATGTTTTTCTATTCACGAGTTGGCAACTCACCCCCGTTTTGCCCCAGTTTCTTGCAGGTTTCGCCGTACAGGTTTCTTTACGGCTTTGCGGGTACAGTTTCGTTCGTGTGACTTGCTAGTAGATGGGTTTATTTGTATCGTACCCATCATTATAACTTGTATATTATTACTCTGTTGTATCTAGAAGTTCCATCAACCAAACATGTATTTATTTTTGAGATAGAGACCAGTGATGTTATTCCTTCGACCTTAGAGTCGCGCGTTTTATTTCTGTGGTTTTCTTGTGGTTTTGAGTTTCCTTTTGAATTTTGATCCTCGCCGTTGGCGCTGTATATTATATTGCTTGTGTGGTTGTGACCGTCGATTGACGAAGAGCTAGCTCCCCCTTGGGGATGCCTTTTTATTGATTTCGTATACTATTCATGTTGTATCCCGTTTGGGAGCCAGTATTTACAAAGGAGACTCTACCGAAATTTTCGGGAAATATTTGATGTTTTTTTTTAAACCGCATAATTCGGCTTATGCTATTAAAACTACTTGTTTTAAATTGGTTTTCCTTCATTCTACTACTTTTCTTGGTTTGGATTTCTGGGTTTTCGGCTTACTTAGATTACGTACGCCTCGAGACGTTCGTAGTTTAAGTGCCGGTCATATTCCATACTTTCGGGACGTGACAATTAGCGAAGGAAAAATGTTTTAATTTTTATATAGGAATTTTTAGATTTATTTTTGGAATTCTTTTTGTGTTTTTGAATGAAAAAGAGTGAGAAATGAGTTTGGAACTTTTGAGGGCAGAAATGGGGAGGATGAGGCTCGGCCAAGGTGAGAGGGGGGGTTGTGTAATTAAAATGAAGAATTTTCTAGTCTTTAGCAATAATTGCAACATTAAATGAAAAATGCCACCTTTACACCCTTTTCTTTTCTTTTTAAAAACAAACCATTAGTCACCAAAAAAATATCGTGGTTTGGACGCGCTTCCTCTTTTGCTTCGGAGATATTTAAAAAGAACCTTCTAAAATAATTCTAGTGGCAAAATTAATTTATTCACAAAAGAAAAATTTTCCTGATTTACGTGCACAAAATACCACTTAAAATAATATTTTATTTGGGAAAAAATCTATCTGAACCAAAACTTCCCAAATACCCCCAAAGTTCGCGCACAAGCTTTATTTTAGCCAAACTAGGTTTCGGTAAGCTTATACGGTCGTTTGATCGAAATCGGGTTAAAACGGGAAAAACCGACAATTTTGCCCTAAAACGGGAAAATTCGCAAAACGATTTCTAAAACGTTACAATCTCCCCTCCTTATAGAAATTCAGTCCCCGAATTAAAATTTCATACTAAGCGTACCTTCAAAAAGATGAGAGAATCTCTTCCGCATCTCGCTCTCGGCCTCCCAAGTGATCTCCTCACTAGTCGGGCTACGCCAAAGAACCTTCACAGATGGCAAGACCTTTGACCGAAGTTTCTTCATCTGCCGATCCAAAATAACTACCGGCTGCTCGGTGAACGAAAGATCGTGCTCAAGCTAAACGGTCTCGTGGTGAATCGTGTGAGAAGGATCATGAAGGTATCTACGAAGCATCGACACATGAAAAACAGGGTGAACATCCGGAAAACTGGGCGGGAGCGCCAAACGATAAGCAACAGAACCCACTCGATCAAGGATCTCGAAAAGACCTACAAATCTGGGACTGAGCTTCCCTCTCTTCCCAAATCGCATAACGCCCTTCATCGGAGAAATCCTCAGGAATACATGATCCCCCACTGCGAACTCAAGTCTGCGACGACGACGGTCGGCATAAGACTTCTGCCTGCACTGGGCTGCTCTCATCCTATCCTGAATCAGCTGGATCTTCTCCGTGGACTCCTGAACTAGCTGGGGTCCCAAAACTAGACTCTCACTAAGCTCGGTCCAACAGACTGGCGATCGACACTTCCTACTATATAAAGCCTCAAAAGGTGCCATCTGAATAGTCTCCTGAAAGCTGTTGTTGTAGGAGAACTCAATCAACGGCAAGTGACGATCCCAACTGCCACCAAAATCAAGCACGCATGCACGGAGCATATCCTCTAGAGTCTGTATAGTCCGCTCCGACTGGCCATCGGTCTGTGGATGAAAAGCGGTACTAAAACTCAGCCGGGCACCCAAGGCTTCCTGAAGCTTCTGCCAAAGACGGCTAGTAAACTGGGTGCCTCTGTCGGATACTATGCATGTGGGAACACCGTGCAAACGCACAATCTCATCTATGTACAACTGAGCATACTGAGCATAACCGAAAGTGGTCTTCACTGGAAGAAAGTGAGCCGCTTTCGTCAACCGGTGTACAATAACCCAAATAGAGTCATACCCTCGACTGGTCCTGGGTAGACCCACAAAGAAGTCCATGGAAATCTGCTCCCATTTCCACTCCGGAACGGGTAAAGGCTGCAACTCTCCAGCCGGTCTCTGATGCTCAGCCTTGACTTGCTGACAAGTCAGGCACCTCGAAACGAAGTCTGATATATCACGCTTCATCCCTTCCCACCAGTAGAAGTCCCTCAAGTCACGGTACATCTTGGTGGAACCTGGATGAACGCTAAAGGCCGACTGATGTGCCCGCTCTAGGATCTCGCATCTCAACCCATCAACATCTGGTACACACAAGCGAGTCCCGCATCGTAGCACACCCTGGTCATCAATCATGAACTCCGAAACTCTTCCCTGCCGAACAAGCTCAAGAATCTCAATCAAACGGGCATCACTGGGCTGCGCTTCACGGATACGATCAAATAGTAGTGGACGGGCGCGGACATGAGCAAGCTGTCCCCCAACGGAAGTGAACTCGAACTGCACTCTACTATCACACAAGAGCTGCCAATCTGCAGAAGACTGACACTGAACTGCGCTCAGCTGGGACAAGCTACCCACGGGCCTACGACTCAAAGCATCAGCTACCACATTCGCCTTGGCCGGGTGATAAAGGATCTCACAATCATAATCCTTCACTAGCTCCATCCATCGGCGCTGTCTCAGGTTCAGATCTCGCTGCTGGAAGATAAACTTCAAACTCTTATGATCTGTGAAGATCTGACACGACTCTCCGTACAAGTAGTGTCTCCAAATCTTCAACGCAAAGACTACCACTGCCATCTCAAGATCGTGAGTAGGGTAATTCTGCTCGTGCTTCTTCAGCCACCTAGAAGCATATGCAATCACCCTATCATGCTGCATCAAAACACAGCCGAGCCCCACTCGAGAAGCATCACAATAAACAACATAGCCGCCTGATCCAGAAGGTAAAGAAAGAACTGGTGTTGTCGTCAACCGAGTCTTCAACTGCTGAAAACTCTGCTCGCACGCATCAGTCCAGAGAAAAGGAATTCCCTTCTGGGTCAGTCCAGTCAGCGGTGCAGCGATACTCGAGAAATTTTGCACAAAACGGCGATAATAACCAGCTAAGCCCAAAAAGCTGCGAACCTCCGTCACCGATACAGGTCTGGGCCAAAGCTGTACAGCCTCGATCTTCCTCGGGTCTACAAGAATACCATCACCAGTCACCACATGACCCAGGAAGTCAACTCTATCAAGCCAAAATGCGCACTTTGAGAATTTAGCATACAGCCGGTGCTCTCTCAATATCTGCAAAGTAATCCTCAAGTGCTGCTCATGCTCCTCATGACTCCTAGAGTAGACCAGTATGTCATCAATAAAAACTATAATGAACTGGTCGAGGAACGGCCTGAAAATCCGGTTCATCAGATCCATGAACGCTGCTGGCGCATTGGTGAGTCCGAACGACATCACCAAAAACTCATAATGCCCATAGCGCGTACGAAAAGCAGTCTTCGGAATGTCATCATTCCGAACCCGCAACTAATGATAACCCGAACGCAAATCAATCTTCGAAAAATGTTTCGCACCCTGGAGCTGATCAAATAAATCGTCAATGCGGGGTAAAGGATACCTGTTCCGCACCGTAACTCGGTTCAACTGACGATAATCCACACATAGCCTCAAACTACCGTCCTTCTTCTTGACGAACAGAACAAGAGCTCCCCACGGCGAAACACTCGGACGCACAAGTCCCAAAACAAGCAACTCTTGCAATTGATCTTTAAGCTCTCTAAGCTCTGCCGGAGCCATCCGATAAGGCGGTATAGAAATAGGCTCCGTGCCAGGAATCGGATCAATGCAAAACTCAATATCGCGCTCTGGCGGCAACCCAGGTAACTCATCGGGAAACTCTCGCACGGTAGAAACCCGGTCCAACGACTCCACCGTAGCTCCAGTATCATGAATGAATGCCAAGAATCCCCGACATCCCCTCCTCAAAAGCCGTCTAGCGCACAGAACAGAAACCAAACTGTGAGGGGTGACACCACGGTCTCCCTGCACAACAAACACTGGGACGCCGGGAAAACAAAATCTAACTTTCTTCTCGCGGCAGTCCACGGACGCATAGCAAGTCGCTAGCCAGTCCATGCCCAACAGAATGTCGAAGTCCAACATCTCAAGAAGGATCAAGTCGACGGACAGATCTCTGTCTCCTAAACGGACAGCACATGATCGGAACACGTGCCGCGCAACAAACGACTCTCCCATAGGAGTAGTCACTACTAGCAGCCGATCCAGCAAACACGACTCTCGGCCTAACCTCGGCGCAAAGTGCGTAGAAACATACGAATGCGTAGATCCCAGATCGAAAAGAACAAGTGCATCAAAAGAACATAAGGAAAGGGTACCTAAAACCACAGCATTGGACGCCTGAGCGTCCTGGTGAGTCAAGGCAAAAACTCGTGCCTGCCCTCTACCGGCTACTGGCTGACCTCTGCCTCTGCCACCTCGTCCTCTCGGCACAAAACCACCGCAACCACGACCTCTCTGAGCAGGAGTCTGACGCAGCGCAACAACAGGAATAAGAGGCAACGCTCTCTGAGGCGGAGAAGGTGGTAAGGTAACCTGCGGTACTGCTGGCCCTCTCTGACGCACCACAGTACAATTCCGAACAAGATGATGCAAACTGCCACAACCGAAGCATCCAAAAGACGGTCGCTGGCCCTCCTGGGAATAAGAACTGAATAACTGGCCACGTCCCACGTCTCTGCTACTCCCCGAGTCTGAAGGAACTCTGCCTCTGCGGACAAACCACGGTCCCCGTGCTGGTTCATCCGTACGAGTCCTCTTCGGTTCTGGAACAACCGATGACTCAGCAAGACGCTCCTCCACCAATAGGGCTGCATCGACAGCTGCCGCATACGTGTCGCAATGCTGAATGCTGATGGCTAGGAACAACTGGGTAAGCAGGCCTCGAACAAACCTCTTCGCCCTCATCTCCTCAGTCGCCACCAGGTACGGAGCATACACCGACAGCTCGGTAAACAAAACAACATACTCCGACACCGTCATCCCCGGCGTCTGACGTAACGACTCAAATCTGCGCGCTAGCGCATCCCTGACGCTCGGTGGAAGAAAACGGGCAAGAAACGACGTCACAAACTCAGCCCAGGTCATAGGAGCAAGACCAACGGCTCTGCCCCTCTCCAACAACTCACACTACTTCTGGGCCATACCCTCCAGCCGGAAACTCGCAAACTCTACCCATCTCTCGTCGGAGCATCAGAGTGAGCGACAAATCCTGGCCATCCGGTCGATGAACGACTGCGGATCCTCAGTAACATCTGTGCCAGTAAACACCGGAGGCCTCAGCCTCATAAACTCCGTCAGTGACACGGTAATAACCTCTGGAGCTGCAACTATGACTGCCGGATCAGTAGGTACCATCGTGGTCCCTGCAACGGGTGGAACAACAGCCTGCCCCTGTGCTCGAATGGCCTCTACCAAAGTCCCCACAATCTGGCGCAGGTCCTGCATACCAGACCCAATCATAGCAATGTGCTCCGGTACCACAGGCGTATCGCCCTGGTCAACCCTCGCCTCAGACGAGTCGACTCTGGCCTCGGCCCTCGCGGCCGATCTCTGTGCCCTCGTAGTCTTCGGCGACATATAGGCCGGAAATTGAAACAAGATTCGATAAGGAAACGGAAATCGAATCACAAAGATGTATATCAATCACGGAAGGAATTTCAATCAAAATGTCCTAAGGTCACTTAGGCGGAGTACCGTGTCGTAAGTATGCAGCGGAACATACACACGCTACGCCACTCTGCTTAAGCTACCTACTCCATCTTACCAAGGTAATCCTATACTCCGAAAGGAAAAAACATAGCGCTCTGATACCAACTTTGTCACGACCCAAATTTGGCCCGTAACCGGCACTTAAACTACGTAATGTCTAAAGGCGTACGCAACTTAAGTAAGCCGAAACCCAGAAATCTAAACCACCCAAAACTGGATCAACGGAGAAAACATAGTTTTAAACATTCAGAATTTTTCAAGTAAAAATCTTTAAGTTTAGTTTTTCGTTCTTAAAAATTTCGGCAGCACCTCCTTTGTAAAAACTAACCCCGAAAACGGGTACAACATAGATAATAATAAAAGCATCCCAAACGGGAGCAAATTACGCCCAACGGCGGAGACAACCACCACAACATATATACGACGCCGAAGCGCAGAAATATAAAAGAAAACTGCATAAAGAAGTAAAACTTTTCAACAAAACCGGCTCCCACGAGCACGGCACCCAAAGTCACCATAAAATATAACATTGAATCCTCACAAGTCGTCTCTAAGTCATATACAACATAGTGGTAGATGGAGAATACTAGATCCAACAAAAAATATACAAGGTACAAACAGATAACCGCAACCCACCTAAAAGCAAGGCTTCACAGCCAACCGTAGCGGTATCCGCAAAAGTAGAGATGATAAGATGCCCTGCCGCGACTACTCAGAGGGTAAGTCCTGCACAACACTGTGGCACAACGGGGGTGAGTTGCCAACTCGTGAATAGTAAATAACATCATACAGTAATCCCAAGTATGCACAAACAGTGATCTACCTAACACAAGTAATCCGATAGCATAAGTATGATAGGTGAATATGCAACAATCATGTAAAGGTACATCATCAGGGTACTACAACTATGTGAAACAATGCATATCAACATAATCCTGAGTGTGGGATGATATAATATAAAATCTCATGCAAAAATCATCAGCATGGAAAAACACCAGTGTCCATCACTGACACATCAAATCCCAAATCCTCAGGCACCGCATCCTCAGATCGGCCCTCACATCCAGTAAGTCTCACGAAAACCTGAGTGTCAAACACCGACACTCGAAACATCATGAAACCCGTGTCTAGCATCGACACGTAAATCCTCATAACTCAGGCGCTGTCACCATGACTAGCCCTGACGATATGTCATACCTTACTCTGGTAGGTATCTCCATGATAACCGCCGAGTCTAAATACAATCACCGGTAGGTAGTGGTCCCACCGTCAGGCTTATCGTCTACACCACGAAATCACCACTCACCCCGGGATACCATACCGGGTCCACCATGTACCCGCAAACGGTGCGTCCTGCTCCTCGAATCGGGTATCACAAGCCAAATCTCAGAACCGAGAAATCACATGGTGAACGCATCAAATATCATATCAAGAGAAACCGGGTTTTCAAACAATACATAGTTTTCTTGAAAATATCCCCCACGGTTCTCAAATCCATAAATCATATGAAATCCATATAAAGCTGATATATGCAACATAAAACATCAATATGAGCATATAAAGGGAAAACCGCTCTTTAAATTGATTCTAGCTTTAAAACATATCATGCAGTTCCCAATTCCTTCGAAATTACATGCAGTATCATATGAAGTGTACATGTAAGTGTAGCAAGGTTTAAGTATCTACATGTAATCAAGTACGAGGGTGTACATGTCAATATGTATGCATGATGTATAAGTAATTATAGCAAGATATAAGTGAAGTGGAATAAGGTTCACTACCTTAACTATTCCTGCCCAATGCAATATCACGTATGTATGTGTCCACATATTTTATATGCACAATAAAATAAAAGTTACTACTCTAATCATTCCTATCCACTATCATATCACATAGGTAGGTGCTTGTGCGTGTCATGGCAATTACAGACGGTGTGGGTGTAGCATATAATTTAGTGCTCGTGCAACATGAACCGTCAGTAATGTGTTATATCTAAAGGTACGAGTCAAGTACAACAGATAATGCTATGCAATGACATTCATATGAAATTAACTAATATGCAAATACATGCAACTATCATATCATATTCGCCCCGACGCATAACGCCATACGGGCGATTTCCCCGTAGATGTTAAATCTACTCACCGATGGTCTTGAGCTATGAAAATCCGACCACCTGCTTCCCCTTGTCCGCAGCACCCGAAGTCCCTGCTTGCGAACCTAAAATTTCATAAATACAACACATAAGCTAAATATCCTATAATGAAGAAAAGACAACGAAACGCGACGAAAACGCCCGGAAAATTACACTGCGCGCTTAGCGCATCTATCGCGCATGATACCGGCCAAAACCCTAATTGGGGTCGCTAAACTATAAAACACCAAGTCTGGACCCCGATCGTCCCGATCGCGCAACACAACACAAAAATTACGGGAATACACTAGATATAACCTCGCAACTACCAAACGAACCCTAAGTCGGAAAAACCCCGAAATCTAGAAAGCAATCTATCGCAATATATCGCAATAGATTCAAGATAACGCAAATCTAATAATTACAAATACCTTAAAATAGCTTAACTAAGCTATTTAAACCAATCCTATATTTTTAACACTCTCTAATTTTGTTTTATCAAAAATCTAGTAAGCAACTTTGCTTAATTAAATAAAATGATCATTAGAAAAATTTTAACATTTTCTACTAGATTAATCTTTTCTAAAACCCAATTTAACACTACAAATAAACACTAATCACTTAATCAAAAATTAACCCTAACATGAATTTCTTAAACCAAATATAATGAATTAATCATGAATTCAAAGCTAAACTAAGCACATAAATAGTTAACTAAATTAGCTAGTTTAAGATTAAAGCAATTAATTATGGATTAAGGTAAGAAATTATACCTCCTCAAGAACACCAAAAAGAAAATAGATCCATCATTTTAGCCTCCAAAAATCAAGCTTTGATGAAGATCCATGAAGGATTAGTGAAGGAAAAATGGTTTAATTTTTATATAGGAATTTTTGGATTTATTTTTGGAATTCTTTTTGTGTTTTTGAATGAAAAAGAGTGATAAATGAGTTTGGAACTTTTGAGGGCAGAAATGGGGAGGATGAGGCTCGGCCAAGGTGAGAGGGGGGGTTTTGTGTAATTAAAATGAAGAATTTTCTTGTCTTTAGCAATAATTGCAACATTAAATGAAAAATGCCACCTTTACACCCTTTTCTTTTCTTTTTAAAAACAAACCATTAGTCACCAAAAAAATATCTAGATATTTAAAAAGAACCTTCTAAAATAATTCTAGTGACAAATTAATTTATTCACAAAAGAAAAATTTTCCCGATTTACGTGCACAAAATACCGCTTAAAATAATATTTTATTTGGGAAAAAATATATCTGAACCAAAACTTCCCAAATACCCCCAAAGTTCACGCACAAGCTTTATTTTAGCCAAACTAGGTGTCGGTAAGCTTATACGGTCGTTTGATCGAAATCGGGTTAAAACGGGAAAAACCGACAATTTTGCCCTAAAACGGGAAAATTCGCAAAACGATTTCTAAAACGTTAAAATTTTTGTCACAACGATTCTCCATGAAGGACCTGGGTGATGCCTCATACATTCTGGGGATCAAGATCTACAGAGATAGATCCAAGAGACTACTGGGACTTTCGCAGTCCAGGTACATAGAGACCGTACTAAAGAGATTTAGTATGGTGGATTCCAAGCGCGGTAACATACCCGCATTGCACGGAATTACCATCTCCAAGAAGATGTCTCCTAAGACTGAAGAGGAGAGGGTTCGCATGAGCACTATACCCTACGCTTCGGCGGTAGGATCTATGTACAAGACCAGATGTAGCTTACGCGCTGAGCGTGGTGAGCCGGTATCAGTCAGACCCAGGTGAGGACCACTGCACGGCAGTGAAGAATATTCTCAAGTACCTAAGAAGGAATAAGGAGGTGTTCCTGGTTTACGGTAATGGAGACTTTAGGGTCGAGTCCTTTACCGATTCAAGCTTCCAGAGTGATAAAGATGACAGCAAATCTGTCTCGGGTTTTGTAATTACCCTCAACGGAGGGGCGGTGTGTTGGAGGAGTTCTAAACAGGATACCATCGCAGACTCGACGATGGAGACTGAATACATTGCTGCAAGCGATACCGCAAAAGAGGCGGTCTGGATGAAGAAGTTCATTAGTGAACTTCAGGTGGATCCATCCATTGTTGACCCGATACCTTTGTATTGCGATAACAATGGGACTATAGTTTTAGCGAAGGAACCAAGGTCCCATCAGAAATCCAGACACATCTTAAGGCGGTATCACCTGATCAGGGAGATCATTGATCGCCAGGAGATCGAGGTACGGAGAATGGACACAAAAGACAACACGGCGGATCCATTCACGAAGGCCTTGCCCCAGACTCAGTTCGAGCGGCTGATCGAGATGATAGGTCTTCGATACGTCAGTACATGGCCTTAGTGCAAGTGGGAGATTGTTAGTGTATATGCCCTAGAGGCCATTACTGTATAGTACTAGTTTGTATAATATATTTTGGAAGCTTGGGATATATATATATATATACGGTTTTACGACAGTTTTGCTCGATATAGTAGTATGCTACTTGGTTTGTTTCTATCTTAATATGTGTATATGTTTCTTTTAACATATCGCTGAAACATATTGATTGAGCCCTTAGGATCTTTGCTTGACTACCGGCGTTGTGATGGCGATCACATTAGTGGGGGCTGGGTAGTCTATAAGCACATCCTTATTCTTGGTCCCTAGTCGTAGGATTATCGAGACAGGGAATCGATACTCCAGAGTAGACTGGTGCATACGCTTCTCTTCCCAGTATGGGAGATGGTCTGTCCCACAGCCATCAGTACGTCGTACTGGAGATAGTATGCGGGTGCTCGTTAGGTTACGAGTACACTGGACAGGACTCGTCGGGAATTGTTGGTTGGTATTATACCTATCGTCAGTTAACAGTTCCCAGGTGACATGAGTACAGCTTAGTCCGCTAACTTGACACTGTCACTTCGCCTCGAGTGTATTCCCACTGTTCTTTGATTACTACCCTACCACGGCTCAACTGATTCGTGCAAACAGGTAGTAGCTGGGGGCAGTCCCGAAGCACTTGGAGGCAGTGATGGTTAGACAGGAATCGTCTCTCTCGGTATTGGGAGTTGATATTGTTGGATATAGTGCCCTCAAAGTCAATTATTGGATCGCAGGTACGTGATTGCAATGATTGAGGAGGATCTATACCGGTAGGACAGTCTTACTCGAGATGATAGTATGCAATCTGGTTTACCTTTATCAGTCGTGTACAGGTTCAGGTGACTGATCACTGTTACACTTTGATAGAGCCCTTAGGATCTTGCTTGACTACCAACAGTATGATGGCGATCATATACATGAGAGTTGGGTAGTCCATAAGCACATCCTTAATTGTGGTCCCTAGTCGTGGGAGTTTCGAGACAGGGCATCGATACTCCGAAGTAGACTAGTGTATACAGTCGAGACCCCGACGAGGGGCGGTGGCCGGTCTCACAAGCCACTGGTGTCAGTTGGATCATCTAAGATGTATACAGGTGCTCATTGGGTTATGAGTACACCGGACAGGACTCGCCGGGAACCTGCTAGTTGGTATTATACCTAGCGTCAGATAGCAGTTCCCTGGTGACTTGTGTACAGGTTAGTTCATCGACTTGAGGTCGTCATTTGTCTCGTGTGAGTTCCCACTGTGCTTTGATTTCTACCCTACCACGGCTCAAAGGAGTCGTGCAAACAGGTCTTTTTTGGGTACAGTCCCGAGCCACATGGAGGCAAGTGAGCGGATCGGCAGGGGATTCGTCTCTCCCGGTATTGGGGGTGAGATCGCGCTGTGTCTAGGAGAGCCATTACATATAGCCCTCAGCCGAGGCAGGAGATTTACTGGTAGGTACTCCAGTTGTTTCTCAGGGTGTTTTTGGGCTACACTCCAACACGACTTATACCGCTATTGGGGGTCTGACGTTACCAGCCCCCTAGGCCGATATGCGATACTCATAGACGAACGGACTGGACTGTATATACATTGTCACTGTTAGGCTCAGTAGGGTTCCAGGATAAGTTCGCTCATCGGCTTCCCTTGAGGTCAGTGCATGGGCAGCCGTTACGCACAGCTAGTGCCGCTGACGGCTTGTGGTTAAACCCACTGCCAGGGTACTGACGAGTCATTAGAGTCCCCCACAGATAGTTTCCCTAGTTCAGGCGAAACATTGTAGAGGCCGTATGGTTTTATGGCAGGGTTCGGAAAATGCACGTGCGTTTACGCACGTGTCATATTTCGGGCAGATAATACTAGTGGGTTTTGGTTTAAGCCGGATCCATGTATTATACTTAGTAGATATAATATTTTTGTCTCAGTTGCATTTATATTCGGTCGTAATACTAATGCGGGTATATTTATACTGTTACGGGGTTATCCTGAAATTCGTTTCGAGATCACTTTTGGAAGTTGCCAGTTTCCAGTTTTCTATCACCCGTATTTAACATTCGGTTAAATACGGATTTATCTTTTCTTGAGGTGAGTCATGGGTGTGGAAGGTTCTTGAAGCTTCTTGATTTTGGTGACTAGGTTCATGAATCATTCACTTGCATTAATTGAATGGATGACTAGATTAATGACTCATTCTTGCATTTAATGTTATGCAAGGTGTCATTAGTGATTCATCATTCCTTTAATGAAGTGATAAGAATTCATGCTTGTGGTCACCCTCTCCCTTGCTCCTACACTCACCCCCCCACCTACATATAATGGCCGGCCCCTCTTGGAGAAATGATATTTGATTCATTTGGAAAAAAGTATATGAAATTTGCTTCATAGAAATTTCATAGGTTGATTTACCATTTCCCGATTCCAAAAAAGGCAACTTCATTAACCGTTCGTCCATGGCTTTGGACGTAACGAGACAAAGTGTTCTACTCATTCTCTACATCAATCTTGGTCATCTCTTTTAGCAAACTTGATGACCGTGTTGCCTCGGGTCAGAGGCGGGAGCCCGTTTAAAGATCCATTGACGTGGTGCCACCAGGACGAGGAGATCGGAGATCGACGAGATCGGAGCAGCCACAACAGAGCGTGGGATGATGGTTAAAGAACGAAGGCTCGGATCGTTCGGTATAACCTTTCTACCCTCTTTGTAGTTTGTTAGTTTAGCAATAATGGCAGATCCGGGTTATAGTATACGATAGCGTCAGTTAATAAGTTTTTGTTCCGCGTTTGGCGTCTGTTAGACGACCGCGGCGCTACCGTAGACTTACAGTGGTATCAGAGCCTCGCCATTAAGCTTTACTAACTTGTGCTAACGCGTTTAAAACATCGATCGGACGAAATTTCGAAAATTACAATTTTCTGTGTAAAGTTTCTGTCGAATTTTAAATCTGGTCTAAAAATCATTTTGAGCATCTCAGAAAATCGTGCAGGCTTTTTTAAGCATTCTGGTGAAATTTGGTAGACTGAAACTTCCAAAGCGCCGCTGAACCGCCGCGCAAACCCTAGTTTGGCCGCAGTTCCGCCGCCGTTTTAGAGCAACAGTAAACCATTTTTCTACAGTAGGGTCTTCATATAAAATTGTGGTTTCTAGAATATTTCTTTTGGGCCCATATTTTGTTACTGTACTGCAGATGTACGTGGGGCCCACTTCGGGAAGTTTTGTCGATCGAAATTTTAAACTTGTTAGTTTACAGTACTTACATTATATCTCCGACCGGGAATGTCATTTGAGCGGTAAATTGTGTCTAATTGCTATAGTCCTTTTAGACGGATTTGCGAACGTGACATTCGCGTTGATGTTCTGTGTTGTGCTGTGATGTTGCGGATTTATCGTGGTGGATAGCAGTGTGCAATGGTAGTGCTTTTTGAATTTATTTGTACATTTGATATTGCGGGGCGAGCATCCAACATGTGGACTGCCGTCACTGCCTGTTTATATAATATTCTTTTGGGGCACGACCGGGCTGAGGTCGATGTACCCGTTGTACATATTTTTCATTTCTGTACTAGGTTTAACCACGCGACGGAGTGCATGGATAGCCGGGTTCTGGAGGGCAACGGGTCCGCATCTCATGGCTTTGAGAGGCAGAGGGGCCTCACTCTAGAATTGGCAGACTATTCGCCGCACTCGTAGGGGGTACAGGTTGACCCAAGGAGGGGTGCCCAAGTTACCGGATTCCGTGAAGTGCAGGGTGGTCTATTCACTATGCTGTAAAGGGGCTGCCTCGCTTCAGGTTTTGGCGGGTGACTTGCCGCATCCGTAGGGGTCTAGGTTTCATTGCACAGGCTATCCACACGACCAGGGGAACGTCGGGTTTCAGTAGCGGCTCTGTGAAACCCGGGGATCCCAGATTATCTGTATTGTTTTGTAATGCTTATTACTTTTCTGTAATGTTGCATATTATCACGCCTGGAGCGATTACTGTATATTAGTATATACACTAGAAGATGTTGTATATGTTTTACACCCGCGCTAGTCCAGTCTCCGCTGATGACGGGACCCAGTGACGAATGTTGATGGCATATACGTACATTTTATTTTCGTTATTTTCTGGTGTGATTAATTGATGGAACTGCGTTGATTCTGATCAATGCAAAGGAAAACAAACCTATTTGGCAGTTGTTGGAACAGTTTTAAAAAGTGTTATTACAAAGATGTTTCCTTTTTGTTTTGCATAGAGGTATTCAGTTGGAATATCCTGCACCTCATTCGACAAGGCAAGGGCTGAGATCCCTTCACCGGGAATGACCCCTTGGGCAGAAGTTTGTGTCAGGGTAATAACTTCACTATAGTCGATTACAAGTTGCTTTGCATCGCGGTATTCAGTTGGAATATCCTGCACCTCATTCCACGAGGAAAGAGCCGAGATCCCTTCACCGGGAGTGACCTCTTTAGCAAAGGTTTTCGCCACTATATTTTTTTATAAAAATCTATCAGGTTCTTTTAGCGATATCAAGTTCATTACATTAAAGGTTTTTCGCCAAAAACCAGCCGTAGCCCTCCGTCATTTCTTTTGGGTATTCAGTAGTATTCAAGCTATGTATTTTGGCTAAAGTCAAGGCATAGTGTTTGGTAGCTGCTGGGTATTCATTTGTTGCATAGATAGATGAGTTGGTTTGGGACAGTCATTCTGCCATTTTGGCCAAAGTCAAGGGCATGTGCGGGTGGGTTCAAATTGACAAGATAATGATGGGAAGAACTTGGCATGCGACTTACGGCATTTTGGCTAAATTCAAGGTCATAAGAGCATGGGGCAAAAATCATATCGGGAGTTTCTAAAGAAACTGAAACTTGCCAAGTATGCGCATACCTTCTGGAGTGTGATAACATGAGTGGATTCCGTCATGTTATCATGCGATGAGAGTTGGATCCCGATTCCCACTGTTGAGTTGGTTTACTCTTCGGGTGATCCCGATTGATTCTTCTTTTAGGTTTGGAGGAGAATTTGACAGTACAGTGGGAGGTTTCCTGATTAGATAAAGTGATAACCATTCTGATATAGGTTAGAGTGCACGCAGAGTGTTTCTTTTCTCTCTCTCTTTGGCAGCGACCATTGACCGACCCTAGACTATGACTCAGTAACCAAGTTTACCGAACCTTCTTAAAATACTGGCTTTTGGATTGTCTAAGTTGCATAAGTCATTGCCGCTCCTTCTTTTACCCTTTGCATTTCTCAGAACACCCCGTATTATTACGGACATCCACTTCCATTGGATAGATCCATCGTATGGTTATATACGAACTCGAAGGGACTTCTTCGAGGATGGATCCAGGTTTAGGAGAAAAGGAATTGGTTTATTCAGTTGTCTTTTATTATCACCTTCTCTCAGGTTGCGAGGGCTCCTTAGTTTAGGAGAATACACCTATTACGCTTATTGGATAGTCTTATTCCAAACCATAGGCAGGTGCCGAAAGGTAGGGAATGAAGAAAACCAATTAGCCTATGTAGGGAGTACAGAAGGTTATAACTAAAGACAAAATAAAGGGATTAGAAAGAGGGCAAAGTAAATTGCGACTGTTATCATTCACGACCAGACCGCGTACTTCATCGCCACTCCTATTTCACCTTTGCTTTTTTCCCCAGTTCGGGAGAAATAGAATAAGGTATTATTCAGTTGTCTTTTATCATCACCTTCTCTCAAGTTGCGAATACTTTTAGGATTAGGAGAGTACACCTATTATGCTTACTGGATAGTCTTCTTCCAAACCATAGGCTGGTGCCAAACGGTAGGGAAAGAAGAAAAACATTTAGCCAAACGATGGTGTACAGAAGGTAACGACTAAAGACAAATAAAGGGATTTGGAGAGATGGCAAAGAAATATACGGTTATAGTCATGAATTGGATTATGGAAGAGGCATTGCTAGGAATATCAGGATACCCCTACGAAACATTTTCATGTTTCAGTGCATTGTTAAAGGAAAACTGATTTCCCGATTAGATACTTACTCCAGGGTATGTATTTACCAGGTTTCATTCTCATATCTGTATGGTTTTACAGATGATGAGTGGGAGTAAGTTATTGGGAATAAGGTGATCATCCTCATTATATCGGAATTCGTTGTAATTGGTGATATTTGAGGAAATCGCCTGGGTACAGTTTTCAACCTACGACGCACAGGTTTTGAGTTATTCAACTCAGCGGACTTATACAGAGTATTGTATATTGTCCAGTGTCCATCAGGACAAAGGGGTAGGTCCTCGTACTATGTTCTTCTTACTTATAACTTCTCTAGTTTTTAGACAAGTGTTTCGTAGAAATACAAGGTCTAAGTTTTAAGAAGTTGTGGGTATAAGAGTAAAGTAGAGAACCAGATGTCGCAAGTATCAGGATTCTTCAAAGAGATCGAAGATGTAGATTCTTGTGATTGGTATTCAGATGATAGTAATAGTTTTGAGAAACTTGTTTCTCTTTCAGGTTACTCATAATTGGATGGATTCCTAAGTTGAGTAATACTGATTAGCCTCTCTCCATTAAGTTGATATGCACTGGAGACAGCTGCATGATTAGAATCTGGTTCCAATTAAATAAGTGCCAAAGCTTCTATATTGGATATAGAATGGTTCATATCTTAACGATGTTAAGGTACGGGGAGTTGTCCGGCTTATGCTTAAAACCAGACTCTGGATAACTCAGGGCACGTTTCTGTAATGGCAATTTGTGGGTTGGCCCAGGCTATGACGAGGGTTGACTTTCTACCATCTGGAAGATCAATAGTGATATTGTTCTTGACTCGCCACAGTTTTAGTAAAATGGATTTTTTCAGAAAACAGTAGTGGGAGTATGGTAGAACTGGAAGTGATTCCAGAACCGCAAACAATTACGGAAAATTTAATAGGACCTAAAGATTCAATCAGGTTTGACATTCCATTAGCCACTCTAAAGATATGGTGGGTAACCTCAGACACCCGAGAGGTACTCCGGTAGCCTCAAGGACGGTGACAGGGAGGTTCTTGTTTACCCAGACTTGACACTACTGTTGTTCCAGGCTATGAGACCCGGCAGGAGGTTAAATATAGCGTCGTTCGAAACTAGCTTTAGAAGTGCACGTGTATATTATTCTGCCAGAGGGTTGTTGTGGTCAGTGGGAGTAGCGGAAGTATAGTGGGCAAGTAGCTTATGTCTATTTATAGACTTGAGCAGTTATAGCGGAGATAGATCATCTAATTTTGATTTGACAGTCATAGGTTTGACTTCATCAGAATAGGGGATGGATCTGTTAAGAAGGTAGTAGAGTGTGATGTCCTGGTATTTGGATGTATACACAGAGTAGGAAGTAAAATTCCTATACTACGATCGGTTGTACTGTGGTCGTCACACAGTTATTTCTCCAGACAGGATATGGATATAATATTAGACATTCTGGTTACTAGATCTCTGGTTTTAGATCTAGGTTTGGGTAGTTTCCTAATGTGGGTACTTTGACAGTATCTAAAGGTATTTAGAATAGATGACTCCTGGCATGGTGGTGTACCTGCAGGTGATGGAGTCACCCTCTCTAAATGTGTCTTACAGACTAAAGGGGAGAGGGATGTGCATGATTGGCAGATCACTTGCTTAGGCAATTGAGTCAATCATGAGATGTCAAGTACCATACCAGATGTTGTTTTTGCACTAGATGCGATAAGTTTGTATTAATCCAATCCTGAAGAAACATAAGGAAGCAGTTTTAGAACATAAGTGCATGTTCTACGAATTTGATGACGGCAGCCTCCTTCGGGAGATGGTTATCATTCCAGGCTTCAAAGGTGACATGGATGACAGAGTGATTGTCAGAGTTATAGTTTTCCCTCTGACGAGGGACAGTATTATGGACAGGTGGTCCAAGAGGATACTGTGGGAGACATGGTGCTGGATACTGATTAGGTTCAGTTATCGATACAGTCTAAGAAGTTTGGATTTGGAGTTCATTTATGAACTAGGTCCCATCAGATATCCAGACATATTCTAAGACAGGTATTGCTCAATTCGGGAGATGGCTTTCTCCGCGAATTTGAGATTAAGAAAGACATAGAAAGAAACATCAGGGTGGATCCACTCACTGAGGCTATTTCTCGAACACAATAGTTTTACGAACGAGCTTTGTGAAACTGATTAGTAGAGGAGTTGGGTGTTCGGTATCACACGGGCTGTGAGTATGCGACATCGCAATAATTAGCCTTAAGTGCAAGTGGGAGATTGTTGGATATAGTGCCCTCAAAGTCAATTATTGGATCGCAGGTACATGATTGCAATGATTGAGGAGGATCTATACCGATAGGACAGTCTTACTCGAGATGATAGTATGCTATCTAGTTTACCTTTATCAGTCGTGTACAGGTTCAGGTGACTGATTACTGTTACACTTTGATAGAGCCCTTAGGATCTTGCTTGACTACCAACAGTATGATGGCAATCATATACGTGAGAGTTGGGTAGTCCATAAGCACATCCTTAATTGTGGTACCTAGTCGTGGGAGTTTCGAGACAGGGCATCGATACTCCGGAGTAGACTAGTGTATACAGTCGAGACCCCGACGAGGGGCGGTGGCCGGTCTCACAAGCCATTGGTGTCAGTTGGATCATCTAAGATTTATACATGTGCTCATTGGGTTATGAGTACACCGGACAGGACTCGCCGGGAACCTGCTAGTTGGTATTATACCTAGCGTCAGATAGCAGTTCCCTGATGACATGTGTACAGGTTAGTTCATCGACCTGAGATCGTCATTTGTCTCGTGTGAGTTCCCACTGTGTTTTGATTTCTACCCTACCACGGCTCAAAGGAGTCGTGCAAACAGGTCTTTTTTGGGTACAGTCCCGAGCCACATGGCGGCAAGTGAGTGGATCGGCAGGGGATTCGTCTCTCCCGGTATTGGGGGTGCGATCGCGCTGTGTCTAGGAGAGCCATTACACATAGCCCTCGGCCGAGGCAGGAGTTTTACTGGTAGGTACTCCAGTTGTATCTCAGGGTGTTTTTGGGCTACACTCCGACACGACTTATACCGCTATTGGGGGTCTGACGTTACCAGCCCCCTAGGCCGATATGCGATACTCATAGACGAACAGACCGGACTGTATATACATTGTCACTGTTAGGCTCAGTAGGGTTCCGGGATGAGTTCGCTCATCGGCTTCCCTTGAGGTCAGTGCATGGGCAGCCGTTACGCACAGCTAGTGCCACTGACGGCTTGTGGTTAAACCCACTGCCAGGGTACTGACGAGTCATTAGAGTCTCCCACAGATAGTTTCCCAAGTTCGGGCGAAACATTGTAGAGGCCGTATGGTTTTATGGCAGGGTTCGGAAAATGCACGTGCATTTACGCACGTGTCATATTTCGGGCAGATAATACTGGTGGGCTTTGGTTTAAGCCGGATCCATGTATTATACTTAGTAGATATAATATCTTTGTCTCAGTTGTATTTGTATTCGGTCGTAATACAAATACGGGTATATTTATACTGTTACGGGGTTATCCTGAAATTCGTTTCGGGATCACTTTTGGAAGTTGCCAGTTTCCAGTTTTCTATCACCCGTATTTAACATTCGGTTAAATACGGATTTATCTTTTCTTGAGGTGAGTCATGAGTGTGGAAGGTTCTAGAAGCTTTTTGATTTTGGTGACTAGGTTCATGAATCATTCACTTGCATTAATTGAATGGATGACTAGATTAATGACTCATTCTTGCATTTAATGTTATGCAAGGTGTCATTAGTGATTCATCATTCCTTTAATGAAGTGATAAGGATTCATGCTTGTGGTCACCCTGTCCCTAGCTCCTACACTCACCCCCCCACCTACATATAATGGCCGGCCCCTCTTGGAGAAATGAGATTTGATTCATTTGGAAAAAAGTATATGAAATTTGCTTCATGGAAATTTCATAGGTTGATTTACCATTTCCCGATTCCAAAAAAGGCAACTTCATTAACCGTTCGTCCATGGCTTTGGACGTAACGAGACAAAGTGTTCTACTCATTCTATATATCAATCTTGGTCATCTCTTTTAGCAAACTTGATGACCGAGTTGCCTCGGGTCAGTGGCGGGAACCCGTTTAAAGATCCGTTGACGTGGTGCCACCTGGACGAGGAGATCGAAGATCGACGAGATTGGAGCAGCCACAACAGAGCGTGGGATGATGGTTAAAGAATGAAGGACTCGGATCGTTCGGTATAACCTTTCTACTCTCTTTGTAGTTTGTTAGTTTAGCAATAATGGCAGATCCGGGTTATAGTATACGATGGCGCCAGTTAAAAGGTTTTTGTTCCGCATTAGGCGTCTGTTAGACGGCCGCGGCGCTATCGTAGACTTACAGATATCGCGCTTTGTCTAGGAGAGCCATTTCACATAGTCGTCCCTGGCCAGGGCAAGCGAGATTTGCTGGTAGTGTCACCAGTAGTTTCTCAGGGTGTATTGGGCTACACTCTGACACGACTTATACCGCTATTACGGGACTGACGTTTGCCACCCCCCTAGGCCCGCCATGCGATACTCTTAGACGAACAGACCGGACTGTACGGAGATTGTCACATAAAGGCTCAGTAGGAGTTCGGATGGGTTCACCTCATCAGTCTTCTTATCGGCATCTACCTGTGGACCGTTTCGTACAGCTAGTGCCGCTTGCGGTATGTGGTTAACCCCACTGCCAGCGTAGTGTCGAGTCTTTAGAGTCCCACACAGAGGGTTATTCGCCTTTGGGCAAAACAGAGTAGAGGTCGCATGATTTTGCGACAGGGTTCGTTCACATCCGCGCACTTGTGCACGTTTGGTGTCCGGACAGTTATTACTAGCGGGTTTTGGTTTAAGCCAGATCCTAGTATATGTTTTGGGGTTAGTTTTATCTCTTTGTATTCATGTTCCTCGGAACACGGATGCGGGTGTGTATGCACAGTTGACTGAGACAGAGGATTCTCATTAGGGTTATGGTACGGGTGTGTATGCACAGGTGACTGTTGTCTTTTTCCAAACGCTAATGAGAATAGGAAATATGATTAATAATATTAGTTAACAATTATTGTGCCATGGTTGAGTTGAATTCTTGACTTTTGTTGACTTGTTGACTTTAGTTAACCGGTTGAGCAAAGTAGACTTGTTGACCATCATCATTTGTTTTCAAAGATACTTCTTATTTTTTGCACAAAGCATTTAATGAATGAAATGATAATGGTCATTCATCAACTCACCATCACAAATTGTTAATTATTATTATTATTATCATTTTCTAAAATATGAGAGCATGGTTGTAAAATTGATCATTCTTACTTGCATCTTCTCTCTCATCCATAGCTCTCATCCTCTTCCTCTCTCTCAAGGCAAAATCCCTCTCATGAGTTGAGAACCATTTGCCTTCAAGATAAAACACCAAAACTCATTTCTACTCATCCTAAGGTTGAAGGTCTAGAAGGCCTAATACTTTAGTTACCTCAAGGTTGAGGTAGGAGCTCAAGTTCGAAGCCCTCGGGTGGATCTATCTTCGGCAAAGAGGAGACGACGAGGAGGAGCCATTCAAGCTACTAAAAGGAGCTAGCAAGGAGGAGAACAACAAGAAGAGAAGGAGTTCAAGACTAGGTATAACCCCCTAACCGAGTAGGTAAAGCTCGTAGTTGTTGCTAGTGTGTTGTTTAGCAAAGATCCGGGTTTTCTAGTCCATGTTACCAAAACCCTAAAACTTGTTTTTCACCGTTTCCGCAACCCCGAAAGAACCGGGAGAGGTAACGTAGACCTAACAAATTGATCCATTCACACCGTTGGGAATTAACTCGTAAGAGCGATTAGGAAATTCACAACATCCCTGTGGACCGACCCGTACTCACCGGCTAGCTGCAAAGCGACGCCGTTCTTGATTGCGGTTTAGAAATATTTTTGATAAATCAACAACTCCATATACTTTAATATTGTTAAGATATTAACCGTTCTATATACAATATAGAAATAGAGGCACTAATTTAATTGGAACCAGATTCAAATCATGCAACTGTCTCCAGTGCATGTCAACTAAATGGAGAGAGGCCAATCAGCATTACTCAACTTAGGAGTGCTTCCAATTATGAGTAACCTGAAAAAGAGAAGCAAGTTCTCAAAATCATTACTATCGACTGAATACTAAACACAAGTATCTACATCTTCGATTACCTTGAAAAATCCCGATACTTGCATCGCGTGGTTCTCTACTTTATTCTTATACGTATAACTTCTCAAAAATTAGACCTTGTATTTCTACGAAACACTTGTCTAAAAACTAGAGAAGTCAG
This sequence comes from Agapanthus africanus, assembly GCA_030015575.1. Taxonomy (NCBI): domain Eukaryota; kingdom Viridiplantae; phylum Streptophyta; class Magnoliopsida; order Asparagales; family Amaryllidaceae; genus Agapanthus; species Agapanthus africanus. Next base: position 393,245,928 of record CM057341.1, read on the forward strand.
AAGTAAATAGAATATAGTACGAGGACCAACCCCTCTTTCCTAATGGACACTGGACAATATACAATACTTTGTATAAGTCCCCTGAGTTGAATAACTTAAATCCTGTGCGTCGTAGGTTGAAAACTCTACTATGGTTATGAAGAATTACACCGCTGTTGAATGCTCCTTACCTAACCATCAACTGATATAGGTAAATGTCATAGACATAATTTCAAAAAGTTATATCTCACTTTATAAAATAAACGTACAGATATATCAATTTGAAATTGGTGCATAACAACGGATATTCAAAACCAAATATTTGTCGTCCGGCAAAAACTCAGGTGATTTCCTCAAATATCACCAATTACAACGAATTCTAATATAATGAGGATGATTACCTAATTCCCAATAACTTACTCCCACTCATTATTTGTAAAACCATACAGATATGACAATCAAACCTGGTAAATACATACCCTGTAGTAAGGATCTAATTGGGAAATCAGTTTTCTATTAACAACGCACAGTGAAACTGAAACATGTAAATGTTTCGAAGGGGTATCCGGGTATTCCTAGTAATGCCTCTTCCACTATCCAGATTCATGACTGTAACCGTATATTTCCTTGTCATCTCTCCAAATCCCTTTATTTGTCTTTATTCATTACCTTCTGTACACCCCATTAGGATAAGTGGTTTTCTTCCTTCCCTATAGTTCCGCACCAGCCTATGGTTTGGAAGAAAACTATCCAATAAGCATAATAGGTGTACTCTCCTAATCCTAGGAGTACTCACAACCTGAGAGAAGGTGATGATAAAAGACAACTGAATAAACATTATTCTATTTCTCCTGAACAGGAGAAAAGGAAAGGTGAAGTAGTAGTGGCGATGAAATACGCAGTTTGGTCGTGAATGATAGCAGTCACAATTTACTTTGCCCTCTTTCTAATCCTTTTATTTTTCTTTACTTATTACCTTCTATACACCACACTTAAGCTAATTGGTTTTCTTCGTTTCCTACCTTTCGGCACCTGCCTATGGTTTGAAAGAAGACTATCCAATAAGCGTAATAGGTGTACTGTCTCCTAATCCTAGGAGCCCTCACAACCTGAGAGAAGATAAAAGGAAAAGACAATTGAATAGTTCTATTCACTCTCTCCAGAACCAGAATCCATCCTCGAATTTTGAACAAGTTCCTTCGAGTTCGTATATAACCATACGATGGATTTATCCAATGGAAGTGGATGTTCGTAGTGATACGGGGTGTTCTGGAGAAATACAAAGGGTAAAAGAAAGAGTGGAAATGATGTATGTAACTCAGACAATCCAAAAAGCCAGTGTTTTAAGAAAGTTCGATTATCTTGATCACTCAGTCATAGTCTAGGGTCGGGACATGGTCACTGCCAAAGAGAGAGAGAAAAGAAACACTCTGCGTGCACTCTAACATAGATCAGAATGGTTAATCACTTTATCTAATCAGGATGTCTCCCACTGTATCCTCAAATTCTCCTCCAAACCTGAAAGAAGAATTAGTCGGGATCACCCGAGAAGTAAACCAACTCATCAGTGGGAATCGGGATCCAACTATCATCGCATGATAACGTGAGGAATCCACTCATGTTATCACACTCCAGAAGGTATGCGCATGCCTAGCAAGTTTCAGTTTCTTTAGAAACTCCCGATGTAATTTCTATCCCATGCTCTTATGACCTTGATGAAGGCCAACATATCATAAGTGACATGTCAAGTTCTACCCGTCATTATCCAGGTTAATTTGAACCCATCTGTACATACCCCTGACGAAGGACAAAATAGTAGTACGACTGTCCCAAACTAACGCATCTAGCTATGCAACAGAAAAGTAAGAAATAGCTACCATACACTATGCCTTGACGAAGGCCAACATACATAGCATGAATACTAAGTGCTACCCGTATGAAATGACGGAGGGCTACGAATGATTTTTGGCGAAAAACCTTTAACGTAATGAACTTGATATTGTTGAAGGAACCGGATAGCTTTTTTCAAATATATAGTGGCCAAAACCTTTGCTAAAGAGGTCACTCCCGATGAAGAGATATTGGCTCTTTCCTTGTAGAATGAGGTGCAGGATATTCCAACTGAATTCCGCGATTCAAAGAAAAAAGTAATCAACTATAGTGAAGTTATTACCCTGACGTAAACCTCTATCCAAGGGGTCACTCCCGATGAAGGGATCTCGGCCCTTGCCTCGTCGAATGAGGTGCTGGATATTCATAACCGAATACCACTGTGCAAAACAAAACAAAACGTCCTTGCAATAACAGCTTTTGAAAATTTATTCCAACAATATCGAATAGGTTTGTTTTCCTTGTATTGATTTGAAACAACGCAGTGCTATCAATTAATCACACCACAAAAGAACGAAAATATGATGTACGTATATGCAATCCGCATTCGCCACTGGGTCCCGTCATCACCCGTTAGGTTACTTAACTAACGACAGAGCGAGGACTAGACTAGCGCGGGTGTAAAACATATACAACATCTACCAGTATACATATCAATATATAATAATCGCTCGAGGCGTGATAAATGCAATATTACAGAAAAGTAATAAGCATCACAGAACAATACAGATAATCTGGGAGCCCCGGGTTTCCTTTGAGCCGCAAGTGAAACCCGACGTTCCTCTGGTTGTGTGGATAGCCTATGCAATGAAAACCTAAACCCCTACGAGCGCGGAAAGTTACCCGCTAAAACCAGAAGCGAGGCATCCCCCTTCAGCAAAGTGAATGGACCACCCAGCAATTCACGGAATTCGGTAACTTGAGCACCCCTCCTTGGGTCAACCTATACCCGACAATTCTAGAGTGAATCACCCTCCGTCTCAAAGCCATGAGATGCGGACCCGTTGCCCTCTAGAACCCGGCTATCCGTGCACCCCACCGCGGGGTAATCCTAGTACAGAAAATAAAATATGTACAACGGGTACATCGACCTCAACCCGGTCATGCCCCAAAAGAAAAATATACAAAAAAGCAGTGAAGGTAGTCCACATGTCGGATGATCGCCCCGCGATATCAAATGTACAAATAAAACTAAACTGTACTAACATTGCATCCAAGCTATCCACCACGACAAATCCGCAACAAATACAGCACAACACAGAAACAAGTAACCGAATCAAGTGTGTAACCCCGTCTAATTGAGCATATAGCAATTATACAATGTTACCAACACATCCACACCTGCAAACAAAGTCATGACATTAGAATTCCAAAACACAATTAGCGCACATCCCAAATATACTAAGGATAAAAAACCAAGTGCACTAAACATCCAAAAAAGTCGAGTTTTGAGCCAATTCGGAGGTCCGAATCAAAACGAAACATGTCCGAACCTTCGCAGGGAGTTAGAGCACAAAATTAACTTCGAATCAGGGGGGCTAGAGAGGATACCCCACCCCCGAGGCCACCACGAGGTGGCCAGAGGGTGAGGCAGACCCGAAACTGCCCATGCAGGAGCAGTTTCGGGTCCCCACCCCCAAGACCACCTTGTGGTGGTCTTGGGGAGTGGACCCAGCCATTCGGTCCCCCCCGGGGTCTCCCCGGGGTGCCCAAGTAGCACCCCGCAGCTTCTCGGTTCAAACCGAGAGCCCGCGGGGCGTGCAAACATCTTAAAACTCAAAAAATCGGGACTGTTTTTTCGACAGTTTCCGATGCCCGAAAAAATATGAATTCTAATGTCGCAACTAGCTAGTTTAAGGTGTTTGGGTGGCTCTGATACCATGTTGGGATTTTCCGGTGCCCCGGCCATCAAACCGCGGCAGAATGCGGAACAAAAACTTTCAAAACTTTGAAGCTAACAAAATCCGCGCAAGATCGAACCAAACACCGTATACTAGCAAACATGTAAACTAGGAGTTAGATGGTTATAATGAACGGATTGTGTCCTTTGGTCTTCTACCATTTCAAAGCCCTAGAGGTGTTGCGGCATCTCCGATCTCGCTCTCCGATCTCCTCATCGAAGTGGCACCACGTCAAGGAACCTTTTACGGGCTCCCGCTTCAAACCGAAGCAACTCGGACATGAAGTTTGCTAGCCGACATGTCCAAGGTGAAGTAGAGAATGTGTAAGATCACTTTATCTCAATACACCCATGGATTCTCAACTCATGAGAGGGATGGGTGGAGGTTGAAGAAGAAGCCATTGGGAGAGGAAGTTGTGAGCACAAGAAAAAGGAAGAAGAAGAAGAGCTTTGTTATTGTGTTAGATGAGAAATGTGAGAGCTATTGATAATAATCTCAAGACCAAGCCCCACTCATAGCGGCTGCCCTCTCTCTCCTCACACATCATTTCCACACAATAATCAATCAAGAGATTAGATATGGCACAAAAAATAACACCATGAGTCATCAACAAAACACATGCCACATTTAATGCTATTGATCATGACTAGCACTCACAATTTCCACTTAATAAACTTTAAACCAAAAGTTTAAAACAATAAATAGAATGGCATCTTTTCAAGTAAACTCATGACGGATCACAAGAATACCCCTCACCTGTATATACATACCTATATCCGCATTCCGACTGAATACGAATGCAATGAGACGAATGTAATCCAACAAATCTAATACTAGGATCCGGCTTAAACCAAAGCCCACTAGTATGATCCGTCCGATCATGATCCGTGCACAAGTGCACGTATATGATCGAACCCTGCCATAAAAACATACGGCCTCTACAACGTTTCGCCCGAACTTGGGAAACTTTCTGTGGGGGACTCTAAAGACTCGTCAATACGCTGGCAGTGGGTTTAACCACAAGCACATCAGTGGCACTAGCTGTACGTAATGGCTGCCCATGTATTGAGCGAAAGGGAAGCTGACGAGCGAACTCATCCCGGAACCCTACTGAGCCTATCTGTGACAATTTCCGTACAGTCCGGTATGTTCGTCTATGAGTATCACATATCGGGCCTAGGGGATGGTAAAAGTCAGACCCCAATAGCGGTATAAGTCGTGTCGAAGTGTAGCCCAGAACACCTTGAGAAACTACTGGAATACCTACGAGTATATCTCACTTGCCTTGGCCAGGACTTTATGTAATGGCTCTCCAGACACAGCGCGATATCAACCCCCAATACCGGGAGAGACGAATCCTATCTGACCGCCACTGCCTCCAAGTGCTTCGGGACTGCACCCAACTACTACCTGTTTGCATGACTCTTTTGAGCCGTGGAAGGGTGGCAATCGAAGAACAGTGCGAACACATTCGAGGCAAAGTAGCAGTGTCAAGTCAATAGACTAAGCTGTACTCATGTCACCTGGGAACTGCTCCTGACGATAGGTATAGCACCAATCAACAGTTCCCCTGCGATTCCGTCCGGTGTAATCATAACCCAATAAGCACCTGTATACTATCTTAGGTGAACCAACTGACACCAATGCCTTGTGAGACCATCCACTGCCCCTTGTCGGGGTCTCGATCCGTATACACTAGTCTACTCTCGGACTATCGATGCCCAGTCTCGAAACTCCCACGACTAGGGACACTAAGGATATTCTTATAGACCCAATTCCCCCAATTCCCCCAACATTTTATGATTTTTTGAATTTTATGATTAACCCGAAATGGCGAAAAGAAAATTCTACGCCATCCCCGGCAACGGCGCCATTTGATTGATCTCAAAAACTATCTATAACCGTCGTTGTTGTATAGTGGTGAGTATTCCCGCCTGTCACGCGGGTGACCCGGGTTCGATCCCCGGCAACGGCGCCATTTGATTGAATGATTTAGTGTGCTTGCGCTTTCTAAATGATAGATCAAAAATATTTTTAACCGCAATCAAGAACGGCGTCACATGAAGCTAGCCGGTGAGTACGGGTCGGTCCACAGGGATTTTGTGAATCTCCTAATCGCGCTAACGAGTTAATTCCGAAGGGTGTTCGGATTGATTATTAAATCTAAAAACCTAATTAATCTATATCTAAGTCTTGCTAGGGTTAGGTCTAGGTTAAGTTTGGAAAGTCTATAAATCTCACCGCTTTCTATACCCATATGAAAATCTAATTAGGTGTTATGGTAAATCTTAATAAAAGGGATTAGGATGATTGGGAAGATTGTTCTTCCTCTAGATCCTTGTCCTTCCTTTCTTAATCTTTACCCTAACCTCCATGGAAAACCTTAAAATCCGGGCCTTTAGACTACGGTATCACCGCTACCTCGTGGGTAGAGTGCCGTAGGGAGCGGAATAAGAAGGTATGCATGGGGTTCTATTGAAAATATATGACGGGCAAGAAAGGGGATGAGAGATCTTCGTCTCTCAAACCTTCCCCAGATCTAACCCTAACAAGCGAGGAGACTACTCACTCATTAGGGAATTAAAACATATTTATCTAGGGTAGAGAATAAAAATTACCTAGGGCAAGAATTGAAATTTATCTAGGGCAAGAATAGAAAATTAACCTAGGGCAGAAAATAAAGAACTTACAACTTGATGCTCTCCAAAAGAATTCTGAAATTTATTAATGAAGGGAGGCATGAAAAGAATACAATGATTTGGGCTTCTATTTATAGGAGATAGAAACCCTAGGTTACAATTGATTTGCATGTCTACATTTACCAAAATATCCTTAGGAAGACCTAGTCAAAGTAGACTTCAAGCTTTGGTAAAATTTTATGTCTCTTTAAAAGAAAGTATTGGGCCTTGGATCTTTGGGCTTCCTTATTATTTGGTTCTTTATTAAAATAGCTTCTATGTTTCTTCCAGATCTCCAGTGAATAATTGTGGTGGACTTTTAACCGTTCGCTTTGTAATCTTGGACCTTGTATTGCCTTGTACTTTGGAATTTTATCTTTGATGTAGGCTTGATCAAGAGTCTTCTATTTGTTGGTCAAAGTCCACTTTTTCATCGTCTTTACATCGTTTTCACTGTTTTCTGTCTAAAAACCTGTAACCTGTAACATGTAGCAAACATGCGTCAAAAGCACCTGTTTATTTATAAAAAGAATAAGAATGAGGAATATAATAATGCAATATTATGGTATGAACAAATACCCCCAAACTTATCTTTTGCTCGTCCTCGAGCAAACTTATTTTTATTCACTACAAAAACCTAACCGCACTTTCGCAGGGAAACGCGATTGCACTGAGCTCGTGCAACAAGCCGTTAAACCTCTAGGTGTCCCTAGTAGGAGGAGTGTTGTCTCCTGAGGGTTTTCAGCGGATTACACCCACAAAATCCTATCAATTCGGCCCATTAACTTTTGTTCTCTAATTAGGTTTTCTAACAAGGAATTCTATTATCGTCGACTCATAAATTATCCACCCATATTCTTCACACTTCCTCATCATCTAACTTAAGATTATATATGTTCTATAGAATTACTTAGCTTTCGGCATTTCTTAAGTTTTCCTTCTAGGGTTTCATCTCCACTTAGAAATTTCTATCAACCCTTACTAAAGATACAAGTTCTATTCTTCACTCCTTTCTCTCATCTAAACTCCAATCACATATCCCCACGTGTGTGTAAATATCACCCCTACACTTGGAAATTCAAATCAAGCAATCATACTCTTGTCCGTTGTCCAAAGTACTTATTAATTGGTGAATTTTTAATTGAATTTCGCTTACACATCCTTCATGCGACCGTTAATACATCTTGAGGTACCAACAACCGATTACAAGATGCGTTAGCACTTTAAAGCGTACTTCCTAGTCTTGCAACACCCAAGGCTTTAGCAGTGACTCCCAAACCAGTTGGTCTAAGGCACTAGGTGATGAAGCACCCTCGCTAAATATTTTTCTATTTTTACAGCCTTAAGTAATCACAAAAACCAGTGTTCATTTTTTTCTTTTCTTTATTCACTCTTTTTTTCCTTTTATTTTCATTGTACTAAGGACTTTAGACAAGAGCATTTCAAGGTCTCCTCTACTATTCCAAGTTTCAAGGTGCGTGTTTGTGCAATTAGTAGGGTATACATTTTCAGAATTTAGACTTAAGCTAGGAATTATTTTTCAAACTTATACTCTAATAAAATATCAATACTTTTCCCTTGTTTTGACTTAGCCCAAGAAGTGAACCCAAAATTTACATATTTCTAAATAAACTACAAAGACATATACTCTCTACCATTAAACTTTAAGGAAGGTTATTTTTAGGGTTTTTAATTCACTAAGTCTAAGATCTAGTTGTTCCTAGACAGTTAACCTATTTGTCAAACTCTAGTCAATTAGCCAAAATTGAATACAATGATTTTTATAATTTTTGAAATTTTTTAATTTTTATGGGTTTTTCAAATAAGTATGCAAATGCAAAAATATATACAAATGAATGCGAAGGAGGAAGACGTACCGAGCATACCCCCAAACTTGAACTTGACAGTGTCCTCACTGTCATGCTGCACCAAGAGGGTCAAAATGCCGGCACTCCCCTGTTTATTTATTTACATTTTTTTAAATATATTTTTTAATGTTTTGAATTTTTTTTTATAGTTTTTATAGGAAAAGAAAACCAAAAAAAATATAAATACATATATACAAAGGTCCCCCCAAACTTAAGCTTGGCCTTACACAAGCCAAAGGTTAGCACCAACCATTTAAAAATCTTATCGTGGTAATGGTCGAGTTGGTGAAAGAATGGAGTGGAAAGAAAAGAAATGAGGAACACACGAGACCGTGTGGGAAGAACGGTAGAATATGGTCTCGGTGGGGGAGAAGAATGGCGGAAAGGAGAAGGAAGTGTAGGACGAACATGAAGGTGTAAATCGAGTGAATAAATTAGCGCAATATGTGATGACCGATGTGTTAAAAGCGATTGCGCTAACCTATCAACCCGTCGAGAAATGGGGTCAAATCCCTCAAGATACGCAAGAAAACATGGGTATGCTGAACTTGGTATTGGAGATGAAAGCATAACGGTCTCTTGTACGGTCGGAACGATAGAAAGGACGAAAGGGAGCGAATTAGGGATAGTCTCATTCTCACCGTAGTAAACTTTTTCGAACTTGAAAGATTCCAACAATGGTTCGAAACGACTGTAAGCAATAGAGTCTGATGGATTAACTAACTCATCTGAAAATGCAAAGGACTCAAACTCGGGCGGTGAGACTTGAACATCGTCCGAAAAAGTGAAACACTCGTACGTGTCATCGGCTGTGAGAACTGTGTCAGATTCAAAGAAAAAGTTTTCAAGCTCACAGTCATCAAGCGTGAAATGAGGAGTGGTCGGAACGATGGAAAAGAAGGAAGGTGATTTAGGTAATGGTTCAAGAGGATGAATTGGAAAATCCGACACATCAAAGAAAAATGGTTCAACCTCAATATGATCCTCACTATTCTCCTCAATATTCAACTCATAATTCTCCTCAATATTCAACTCATCCATGCCATTATCATCAAAATCAAGACGCATATGAGATTCGGGAGAAACATTTAATAACTCGGGATGATGATTTGAACATAAAATTTCAATTAAATCAACAGGTTCATCATCCGAAATATTCCCGGCGTCTATATCCTCAATCAAGTGAATGTCAATTTCTTTAGAAACCTCCTCAAAAGCATGGATGTTTATCAATGTAGGTTCTAGAGTGGAAGTGTAAAGGTTAAACGGATTGGGTGCTGTTTCACTCGAAAGGGGTCCCTCACAATCTGGCAAATCAAACACTACAAAATCACACAATTCATTTTTATCCTTAACTGATGAATCATTTGGGACAATCGATGGAAAACCGGAGTTGTGGGCTTCAATTGGGTATGGGTAGGTTTGATTTGGAAATCCTCTCCCATTCTCACTCAGTCCAACCGCCTCCTCATACATTGAAAAATTTGGAGCTAGCGGAAAACTAGCTACCGGTTCAGCAGGTTGCATAAGGGTGGCCACGGACGCTTCCACATTCCTCATCATTTTATTTGTTGCAGCAATATATGCCTCCAACGACTCTTCCAAACTAGACTTAGGTGGTGAGGGGGTTTCGGTGAAAGATTTGAAATTGGTTGGATATGTGAAACTCCCTAATGGCTGTGTCGAAACAGTGTCTAGTGAAGGTGGGAAGGACGGGTATGACTTGTAGGAAGTGGGTTGGGCAGGGGTAGGGTCAACATATGGATAAAAAGATGAATAATCGTGTGGATCCCTAGAACTAGATGAGTGGAGAGGGGTGAAAGATCTACTGCAAGATTGAGCAATATGCTCAGCAATGGACATCGGTCTAGGAGTGACAGAAGGACTTGAAGAAGTGGTATCAACATATGTAGGTGGCAAAGGTTGACTCGGTTGACACCGATGTCCATTGCTGAGCATATTGACACCGGTGTCAACCGAGTCAACCTTTGCCACCTACATATGTTGATACCACTTCTTCAAGTCCTTCTGTCACTCCTAGACCGATGTCCATTGCTGAGCATATTGCTCAATCTTGCAGTAGATCTTTCACCCCTCTCCACTCATCTAGTTCTTGGGATCCACACGATTATTCACCTTTTTATCCATATGTTGACCCTACCCCTGCCCAACCCACTTCCTACAAGTCATACCCGTCCTTCCCACCTTCACTAGACACTGTTTCGACACAGCCATTAGGGAGTTTCACATATCCAACCAATTTCAAATCTTTCACCGAAACCCCCTCACCACCTAAGTCTAGTTTGGAAGAGTCGTTGGAGGCATATATTGCTGCAACAAATAAAATGATGAGGAATGTGGAAGCGTCCGTGGCCACCCTTATGCAACCTGCTGAACCGGTAGCTAGTTTTCCACTAGCTCCAAATTTTTCAATGTATGAGGAGGCGGTTGGACTGAGTGAGAATGGGAGAGGATTTCCAAATCAAACCTACCCATACCCAATTGAAGCCCACAACTCCGTTTTTCCATCGATTGTCCCAAATGATTCATCAGTTAAGGATAAAAATGAATTGTGTGATTTTGTAGTGTTTGATTTGCCAGATTGTGAGGAACCCCTTTCGAGTGAAACAGCACCCAATCCGTTTAACCTTTACACTTCCACTCTAGAACCTACATTGATAAACATCCATGCTTTTGAGGAGGTTTCTAAAGAAATTGACATTCACTTGATTGAGGATATAGACGCCGGGAATATTTCGGATGATGAACCTGTTGATTTAATTGAAATTTTATGTTCAAATCATCATCCCGAGTTATTAAATGTTTCTCCCGAATCTCATATGCGTCTTGATTTTGATGATAATGGCATGGATGAGTTGAATATTGAGGAGAATTATGAGTTGAATATTGAGGAGAATAGTGAGGATCATATTGAGGTTGAACCATTTTTCTTTGATGTGTCGGATTTTCCAATTCATCCTCTTGAACCATTACCTAAATCACCTTCCTTCTTTTCCATCGTTCCGACCACTCCTCATTTCACGCTTGATGACTGTGAGCTTAAAAACTTTTTCTTTGAATCTGACACAGTTCTCACAGCCGATGACACGTACGAGTGTTTCACTTTTTCGGACGATGTTCAAGTCTCACCGCCCGAGTTTGAGTCCTTTGCATTTTCATATGAGTTAGTTAATCCATCAGACTCTATTGCTTACAGTCGTTTTGAACCATTGTTGGAATCTTTCAAGTTCGAAAAAGTTTACTACGGTGAGAATGAGACTATCCCTAATTCGCTCCCTTTCGTCCTTTCTATCGTTCCGACCGTACAAGAGACCGTTATGCTTTCATCTCCAATACCAAGTTCAGCATACCCATGTTTTCTTGCGTATCTTGAGGGATTTGACCCCATTTCTCGACGGGTTGATAGGTTAGCGCAATCGCTTTTAACACATCGGTCATCACATATTGCGCTAATTTATTCACTCGATTTACACCTTCATGTTCGTCCTACACTTCCTTCTCCTTTCCGCCATTCTTCTCCCCCACCGAGACCATATTCTACCGTTCTTCCCACACGGTCTCGTGTGTTCCTCATTTCTTTTCTTTCCACTCCATTCTTTCACCAACTCGACCATTACCACGATAAGATTTTTAAATGGTTGGTGCTAACCTTTGGCTTGTGTAAGGCCAAGCTTAAGTTTGGGGGGACCTTTGTATATATGTATTTATATTTTTTTTGGTTTTCTTTTCCTATAAAAACTAAAAAAAAAAATTCAAAACATTAAAAAATATATTTAAAAAAATGTAAATAAATAAACAGGGGAGTGCCGGCATTTTGACCCTCTTGGTGCAGCATGACAGTGAGGACACTGTCAAGTTCAAGTTTGGGGGTATGCTCGGTACGTCTTCCTCCTTCGCATTCATTTGTATATATTTTTGCATTTGCATACTTATTTGAAAAACCCATAAAAATTAAAAAATTTCAAAAATTATAAAAATCATTGTATTCAATTTTGGCTAATTGACTAGAGTTTGACAAATAGGTTAACTGTCTAGGAACAACTAGATCTTAGACTTAGTGAATTAAAAACCCTAAAAATAACCTTCCTTAAAGTTTAATGGTAGAGAGTATATGTCTTTGTAGTTTATTTAGAAATAGGCAAATTTTGGGTTCACTTCTTGGGCTAAGTCAAAACAAGGGAAAAGTATTGATATTTTATTAGAGTATAAGTTTGAAAAATAATTCCTAGCTTAAGTCTAAATTCTGAAAATGTATACCCTACAAATTGCACAAACACGCACCTTGAAACTTGGAATAGTAGAGGAGACCTTGAAATGCTCTTGTCTAAAGTCCTTAGTACAATGAAAATAAAAGGAAAAAAAGAGTGAATAAAGAAAAGAAAAAAATGAACACTGGTTTTTGTGATTACTTAAGGCTGTAAAAATAGAAAAATATTTAGCGAGGGTGCTTCATCACCTAGTGCCTTAGACCAACTGGTTTGGGAGTCACTGCTAAAGCCTTGGGTGTTGCAAGACTAGGAAGTACGCTTTAAAGTGCTAACGCATCTTGTAATCGGTTGTTGGTACCTCAAGAAGTATTAACGGTCGCATGAAGGATGTGTAAGCGAAATTCAATTAAAAATTCACCAATTAATAAGTACTTTGGACAACGGACAAGAGTATGATTGCTTGATTTGAATTTCCAAGTGTAGAGGTGATATTTACACACACGTGGGGATATGTGATTGGAGTTTAGATGAGAGAAAGGAGTGAAGAATAGAACTTGTATCTTTAGTAAGGGTTGATAGAAATTCCTAAGTGGAGATGAAACCCTAGAAGGAAAACTTAAGAAATACCGAAAGCTAAGTAATTCTATAGAACATATATAATCTTAAGTTAGATGATGAGGAAGTGTGAAAAATATGGGTGGATAATTTATGAGTCGACGATAATAGAATTCCTTGTTAGAAAACCTAATTGGAGAACAAAAGTTAATGGGCCGAATTGATAGGATTTTGTGGGTGTAATCCGCTGAAAACCCTCAGGAGACAACACTCCTCCTACTAGGGACACCTAGAGGTTTAACGGCTTGTTGCACGAGCTCAGTGCAATCGCGTTTCCCTACGAAAGTGCGGTTAGGTTTTTGTAGTGAATAAAAATAAGTTTGCTCGAGGACGAGCAAAAGATAAGTTTGGGGGTATTTGTTCATACCATAATATTGCATTATTATAATCCTCATTCTTATTCTTTTTATAAATAAACAGGTGCTTTTGACGCATGTTTGCTACATGTTACAGGTTACAGGTTTTTAGACAGAAAACAGTGAAAACGATGTAAAGACGATGAAAAAGAGGACTTTGACCAACAAATAGAAGACTCTTGATCAAGCCTACATCAAAGATAAAATTCACAAAGTACAAGGCAATACAAGGTCCAAGATTACAAAGCGAACGGTTAAAAGTCCACCGCAATTATTCACTGGAGATCTGGAAGAAACATAGAAGCTATTTTAATAAAGAACCAAATAATAAGGAAGCCCAAAGATCCAAGGCCCAATACTTTCTTTTAAAGAGACATAAAATTTTACCAAAGCTTGAAGTCTACTTTGACTAGGTCTTCCTAAGGATATTTTGGTAAATGTAGACATGCAAATCAATTGTAACCTAGGGTTTCTATCTCCTATAAATAGAAGCCCAAATCATTGTATTCTTTTCATGCCTCCCTTCATTAATAAATTTCAGCATTCTTTTGGAGAGCATCATTTTTTGTAGGTAAATTATTTTCTTGCCTTAGTTTAATTTAGTTTAAGAATTTTATTAACTTGCAATAGATGTTTCTTCTCTTTAATAAAATCATGTCTTTCTTCATCTCTTCAATGAGCGAGTAGTTTCCTCGCTTGTTAGGGTTAGGAATGGGGAAGGATTTGAGAGACGAAGATCTCTCATCTCTTTTCTTTGCCAATCTTTTATGAAAATTAGAACTCCATGCATACCTTCTTATTCCGCTCCCTACGGCACTCTACCCTCGAGGTAACGGTGATTCCGTAGTCTAAAGGCCCGGATTTTAAGGTTTTCCATGGAGGTTAGGGTAAAGATTAAGAAAGGAAGGACAAGGATCTAGAGGAAGAATCAATCTTCCCAATCATCCTAATCCCCTTTGTTAAGATTTACCATAACACTAATATGATATCTTTAATTAAAGGCAATGGAAAGAGATGTAGATATTTGTTTACCAAATTTTCCCTAAACCTAATCCTAGCAAGTTTATAATCCTAATATCATACAACTTCAATTTTTAGATTTAATAATAAATCCGAACACCCTTCGGAATTAACTCGTTAGCGCGATTAGGAAATTCACAACATCCCTGTGGACCGACCCGTACTCACCGGCTAGCTTCATGCGACGCCGTTCTTGATTGCGGTTACAAATATTTTTGATCTATCTTTTAGAAAGCGCAAGCACGCTAAATCACATCAATCACTACCCAACTCTCACGTATATGATCGCCATCAAACTGTTGGTAGTCAAGCAAGAATCCTATGGGCTCTATCAACATGTAATAGTGATCTGTAATGCCACCTGAAGCATGTACACGATGATAAAGACAAACCAGATAGCAAACTATCATCTCGACTAAGACTGTTCTACCGGTATAGGTCCTCCCTAAATCATTGCAATCACGTGCCTGCGACCCAATAATTGACTTTGAGGGCACTATATCCAACAAAGGGTTGGGTTAACAAATATCTTAAGCTAGACGAACATGTGGACTTAGTCAATGAAACCTCCAAGCTTCTACAAGCTTTGATCCATGACTCATTATCCAAATGTTTAAAATACTTAAGAAAAATAAAACCCTAACTTAACCTAGCATGGTGTGAGTCTCATACAAACTATGTTGCAAGTGTAACCTAGCAGACACACTTATATATATCACATATATATTTTGTGCTAAAAAGAAAACAATACATGTATCACATATATGTAAAGTATATCAAATGTGATAAAAGAAATCTTAAGTGAGCTAATACTAGTTAATGTAATGTAAAATATCAAATATATAATTATACATTAAATTATTAAATCAACTCTTGATTAAATAATCCGGCTATATCATATACAACCAACTAATATCATATGAATCAACTTATCGAATCAACACTTGATCCGATAACCCGGCTATATCATATATAACCAACCGATATCACATATCGCGAGAATGGAATATGGTATCATATACACGCATTAATCTCGGTCCCGCACATATCACGTATGTGCTCCTACTCCGTTTCGCTTGACCAGGAAACTTCTGTGTAGGACTTTAAAGACTCGTCAATACACCGGCAGTAGGTGATGATCATATCAAACACCCACATACCGCAAGCGGTCTACTAAACGTAAGGGCCACCCGGGTATTGTGCGATCAGAAGATTAACAAGCAAGCATGTTCGTACTCCTGTGAATCCGATCGGTAACACTACCGTACAGTCCGGTCTTTTCGTCTAATATGTCGCATATCACAGCCTGGGGGTGGTATAACGTCAGACCCCAATAGCCTGATAAGTCAGGCCGATGCAAGGTCCATAACAGTTCGAGAAACTACTGGTAACACTTACCAGTAAATCTCAGCAACCCTGGCAGGGATTTCCTGTTATGGCCAATCGAGCAAAGCGCAACATCAACTCCCAATACCGGGAGAGACGAAACCCCTCCTATCGCTCATTGCCTCCATGTGACTCGGAACTGTACCCAAAAACCACCTTTTTGAACGACCTGTTGACCGTGGTATGGTGGAAATCAAAGCACAGTAGGAATCACACAAGACTCTATGACGATCTCGAGTCTACAGACTAACCTATACCAGTGTCACCAGAGAACTTCTATCCGACAATAGGTATAGTAACATCTAAGAGTTCTCGGCGAGTCCGTTCAGTGTACCCAGTTTCCACTGAGCACCCGTATACTATCTCTAATGCCAAACACCAATGGATATGGGATCATCCGACGCCCATCATATGGGTCGAGAAGCGTATACGCTAGTCTACTCTGGAGTATCGATGCCCTGTCTCGATACTCCCACGACTAGGAACATTTGAAGGATGTACTTACCGACTACCATGTCCCCACTAGTATGATCTGCATCATAATCCTGGTAGTCAAGTACTCATCCTAAGGGCTTTATGAACATGTAATAGAGAGACAATAAGTGTACATGTTAAGATAAAGTGCAACCAGATAGCATACTATCATGTCGAGCAAGAAAGTCCTCCCTATATATATCCAAGCATCCACAACAATATACATCTCATGTACAGTAATGGCCTCTAGGGCATACATATAACTAACAGTTTTATTGTGCTTTTCGCGACATGTGCATTTTAATGGATAGTTTTTACTAAGATTCTCGAACGTGCAGATCATCACCAGAGAATTGGGCCATTGCTAGTGGCCAGCCAGAATGTGATGACCGTCAATGCACCGTTTATTCTTGATGATGGAGGCATTTCTATCGTGCGGACGGATGAGCTAGTTGTTGCTGCAACTGACAAGATATCGCCCCAGATGTTTGAAACTTTTGCAGCACGAGTTGTACTTGGAGACGTGATAGAAGATCACTAGTCACCCATGGATGAATGACTAGGACATGTGGGTTGTTTGCATACCTCGATGTGAGATCATCAGATTGATTGATTTTAGCAAGAGAATACTTCACGCAGGTACGTTGAGAGTCGATAGAAAAGAACAAATGTCAGAAACCCATTTTTCCAAATTTAAGGTATTCGGAAGAACATGCAAGTAATTTTGTGAACCCTCTAGAAGAATGAATCCCAAACTCGACATAATGACCATAGAACCGCTTTTGAACCTTAGGGTTTGCGGCAGTTCCGCGGTGCAATTAATGAGGCTTGGATCCGCCCTTCTACGGCTGGTCCATAGGTACTGTGGCATGTACTGGGTATTATTAAACTATGCTCAAGTGTTGAGCTCTCGGGGAATTATTGGACATTGATGAATCGATCAAAAAGTTCGACGTCGTCTGGATATCATGTGATGGGATACAATACTTGGAATCCACAAGAAAACTAATTTGAATTTTATAAATCTAGCAATTTAGTTTCAGTTGATCGGGTGCCGCGTGATTTTGATGAGATGACGTTCCACTCCGTTGACATTAGAGATGTGATACGTATGCAGAGGTATTGAATATGGATATATCTTTTAGAAGAAGTCGTGATGAGTATGCAGCTGTTCCGGAACCAGAAATGGATTAAGTAAAGGGTGATAACTTCTGGGCAGTTCGGCAGAAACGAGATTAGGGAAAGACCTTGACAGAATCTTTCTGGAATACTACACGAGGAGATTTGGACCCAGGATCGGTCGTATTACGCACACCTAGTAGTCCAGAGTTCGGCATCATCGATGAGACATGTTACAAGTGACCATGATAGTTGGCTAGAGATCTTAGAGGATGTGCCAGAGAGGAACTGTTTCCATCATCGTTTCCATATTGGGCCGTTGAGCCGAGGAGTTATGTAACTGGGAATCTGCAGTGAGAGACGAGAGCCTAAGGGCACAAGGCGCCGGACCATGAAAAGAAGGCAAATAGATATCTTGCTCTGCTGGCATGGATGCACCAACACCTTCTCGACTTTGAAGAAAGGAAAAATCGACGACAGTGTTTACGATTTGCGATTTGGTGATTCGAATATCACGTATCCTTCATTTTGGATTTCAGTATTTTGGGCAATTTATTTGCATGATTGAGTTTTTGTGCACCACAGTTGCACTTGATTTCGATTTGATGTCGTTCGAGATGTTTGATTTTGATTTCATGCATATGGTATATATGTTTTTTGACTTATGCCTTTGATGTAGTGTTCATGTACTTTTAGTACTTTGATTCGATTTTGTGCATGCTAATGCATGTGGTTGTGAGATTATATACCACGGTATACCTGATTCGGATTGAGGTATGCTATATACCGTCGATTTCGATTTGTGATATTCGATATTTGTTTCCGTGCACCTCATGTACTTGATTTGGATTCTTGCGCATACTTGGCGCACTTGATGCGATTTTGGTGCACACCAGATGCACTAAATCGGGATTCTTCGTGCATATCAGCTGCACCTGATATTGTTGTCAGGCACACTCGTTGCCCTTGACAGGTATTTTCGTGCACACCCGTTGCACTTAGATTTTATTTCTGTGCACATGTATGCCGCATTTATGGATTTCGATTTCTGTGCGCACCAGACGCATGTGGCATTATTACATATACTATTGAGTATGTTTTCCTTGGAGCAGTACGTTTTCATGATATTTACTATTTAGTTTAGTAACCGAGCAGGACTGTTCCGAGAACAGTACCTAGGTGTTTTTGCATGCATCGATAGTTACCGAAGGGATTTCCAAAAAGGAGCTATAGTCTCAATATTTTTCCTATGTGTCCGAGATGACACGAAACACCTTACAAAGGAAACCCTTCTAAATTATTTTCAAAAACGGCGGGACGTGTATGTTAAACAAGGGATATATTTATATATATATAGAATTATTTCCTTACAAATAAACGTCCGCTACTTGTGCTGTGATACATGCATCACACAACAACTTGAAAAGGGTTTGGCATAATTTTCTTTCAGATGTTTTGGCGAGTTTACAACGATGCGTACCTTATACATGTTATAGTTTTAATGTATATCATGTTGGTTTTCGTATTGGACTTTGACATTGGTATCTTCACCATAACTCCGATGATTGCGTGATACTTGACGGAGTTTTGATTTGAGTTATATACTCATTTTTCATGCGCATGCATTGCGCTACGATATGTTTTATGTATGTATGATTTCGGAGCCCCGGCGAATTGATCATTTTACTGAAATGTTTTAGTATTTGAGGGGTTTAAATTTAAATTCGGGGACCGAATTTATTTAAGGGGGGAAGACTGTAACATTTTAGAAAAATAAAATATTATTTTTGGGAATTTATATAATTGAATAATAAATGTTATGAATATTTTAATGTGTGGAGATTAGTTTTAAATGATATGGTATAATTAAATACCGATAAATTCGGAAATATTTGGAAATTTATATCAAGTATTGATTTTAAAAGAATTTATGAAAAATTGGGAATTTACAACTTAGTATACGATTAATTGGATATAAGTTAGTATTACTAAACTCGATTAGTACTTAATCATACATGGATTTTGGTTTTGTGGATGTGACATGCACCATGTCATGTTACCCATTTGTTACATTTTTCTATCATGACTTCTTTCTTTATTCTTGTATGGTTTTGTTTAAAATGAGCTTTAAAAAGAAAAGGAAATGAAAATTAAAAGGTTAATAAAAGAAAAGAAAAGGATAAAGAAATGGGTATGGGCAAGAGAGAGAAGTAAGAGAGAGGTGAGGGGTCATTTGACAATGGCTTCCATTTATTTTCCCTTCATTTTTTTCATCATTCTCACCTCCTCTCTCATGGCTGCCCTCTCCCCCTCCACCACCTCTACCTCCTCAAAAACACCCTATTTCTACATCAAAACCATACATCCCCTTCACAAAAATCATGCACAAGCTCACTATAAGCATGGGAGATCAAAAAAGTTTGGATTTTGAGCACTTAGGGCAACTCAAGAAAATACTTAAGTTGCCAAATGAGATATTTCCTTCACCATTAGTATAGAAATTCATTTTCTTTAACTTCTATTTTAGTTTAGAAGTGTTTAAGTAAGGTTTAGTGATCTTGGAAAATTCCAAGATGAAGATTAGGGTTTGATTTGAATTGTGATGGTGCAACTGAGTGTAATTAGTGACTACAACCCCTGTAGTGTTAGTATTGTGAACTAAAATCAGAGATTTAAAGCCAAGACTTGAACTTAGAAACCCCGATATCGGAAGTTTGTGGGAAATGTGATGATATTTAGAGATCTTCTACGACCCGGGGCACCTGAAAAATATTTAGCGATTACTGAGAGGTGTGACGGCAACCTAGAAGCTATACCCAAGACCTGAGACCCTAACTCTTCACTGTGGACGCAAATTATCATGTTTTGGCCGCAAATTGCGGCTTTGGTACGGTGGAATCGCCTCGTGCTTGGTCCATGGCTCCATTTTAGGCAAATTAGACCTACCCCACATGCAGAATTGGCTAATTTCACCTGAAACGAATCTGGAAGTGTTTTCTTATGTTGCTGCTTTGGTTTTGCGACTGTTTATGACTTGGATTTTACTATTTGGGTTTGGACTCGGTGGTGTGACGTTTGCATGTCAATCTCGAGGGTTGTTTGGTTATTCTTGCATGCGTAGACCATAGGTTCTAACCTATGTGTGTTTTGTATGCCGTTTTGGTTTTCATCCGCAATTTCGGTTTACGATACTATGTGTGATATGTGTAGGTGCCCATGTAGACGTCGTACGACAAGGAGGAGCAAGGCGACATCGACTTCGGAAAGCAAGGATCAAGATGAGTAGATGTATATCTACGGGGGAAGTCGGGTGGATGGCGTATAGCACCGCCACAGTTTCATAGTATAGCTTGTAAATATATTGTGTGTGTGTGTGTGTATTGCGAGACGTGATTGATTAGCAAGAAAGTTCTTTAGGAGGTCATGAGCTAGTTTTAGCGTAATTAGACGTTAGTGTTTTTAGTTTAATTCCTTAGTGGCAAAACCCTAGTGTAAAGGTATACACACACACACATGCACACACGTGATATGTATATATATATATGTGTGTGTGTGTGTGTGTATGGATGTGTTTCTATATATATATATATATACATATGATGAGGGTAGTATATGATACTCGGAGGAGAGTCGATATGATCGGGCATGATGCCGTGAGATCGGTTATGTGATTTGGGTCGTGTTGTGACATATTACATGATAGTATAGTGGATCGACGGGTGATGTGTTTTATTCACTCGCAGAAATATGTTTGATGGTATCGGAATGTACTAGACATTATATCAGTACCCCTAGTTCAGGATATGATGATAATGATACCAGATAAATAATGAGTTACATGTGATATTGACCCATACCCTGATTTTGGATGCCGTACGATGGATTTTTACTGTACGATGTATAAATAAGATGATTGATCCGCACTCTTGACTCGAGGATTTCGCATTATATATTTTATCGTACGTGACTCTATTGAGGCGGGATCACCGACTACTAGATATATCGACTCGGACTTAGATGGATTTCCTTACCTTTTCGACTAGTCTTTTAGTTTAGTCCTGTAGTTTATTTGGTAGATGTTAGACTGGGCTCGAGTCATACTTATTTTCAGAAACTAACGAATCATGGGTATTTTCAAAAGACAACTCGAGAGATATTACGGATTTTTCAAAGGACGTACCTTTTCATAAAAACACCGTAGCCCCTGTTTCCTAAAAACCATGATTCGTGCTATTCCAAATGCCAAAACTGTATGACTCGTATATATAAACGTATATCCTTAAATGTTGCGTTTACTAATCATCCTCCGTTTAATTCATGTTATATTCATCGCATTGTATGCTTATACATGCGTTTCTGTAGTCATTATAAACCCATGTTGTCAGGATACCAGCACCATTACCGATGATGCGTATGTCTACGAACACTTGCTTGCCGGCTCACACACATCATCATCGGTAATTGCCATGACACGTACACTTTAGAAGTATTACTTCATTGACATAACTTGCTAGCTGATAGTTCCAATATGTTATTGTTTTTATATGCTAGTTTAATTATTGCATTCCTTGCTTGATATCCGATGCATTCATGTATTCTTTTGTCATGCAATATTATGGGGCCTTATGCCGGTAATTCACTATTTATTTACTCTTGAGATTGGGATTTCGGATTTCCATAAGATTTAAGGATTTGGAGAAACCGCAAAGATTTTATTAACTTATTATCATTTTAAAGATAGAAAATTGCGGTTTTCTCTAGATATGATTTGAGAGGTGTCCACCATGAGTTTTCTCGGCTCTTTAGTGGTATCATACACCCGATTCGAGGAGAAGGAGGACCCTTCTACGGGTGCATGATGGACCCGGTGCGGTACCCCGGGGCAAGATGGTCGCAGATGATGGCGTTGAGCCCGGCAGGGGAGCACTACCGACCGGTTATTTATGACACGGCGGATATCCGAAGGATACCGACATAGTCGTGAGATTTGATGATTTGGGCCAATCCGTATTGCCGGAGCCTGGAGCCAGTCCGGATTGCCGGAGTTCGAGATATTGAGATTTGATTATATGGGCCAGTCCGGATTGCTGGAGCCCGAGATATTGAGACATTGAGATATTCAGATATATATTTTGTGTCGATGCTGGACACGGATTCTCTGTCGATTTCATTAATGATACTTCAATTTTTATACACAAATCTTACTGAGATATGAAAATAGTTTCCTCATTCAAGATGTATTCTATTTCATTCTTAATGCATTCGCAAATCATATATGTGGCATGTTACTACCTGAGGCACTGACACGAGAACTTGGTATTATACGTATGATAGATGATTACCTTGCCACTATTAGATACTTCAGGTTATATATATTATGAGGATATTATAGTATGACCTAGGATAGAGTCATACATACGATTTCTGCTCAGTGATGTCTTCTACTCACGAGTTGGCAACTCACCCCCGTTGTGCCACAGTTTCTTGCAGGTTTTGCCGTACAGGTTTCGTTACGGCTTACTGGCACACTTCTTCCTTCTGGTGATTGCTTTGGTAGGTGGGTTCACTTGCATCGTGACCACCATAGTCATTGTATTTATATTCAGTTGTATATAGTAAACTCTATCAACCAGACGTGTATTATTTGATAGACTTAGAAAATCAGTGTATATTCTTTCGACCTTAGATTCTCGCACCTGTATTATTATGGTTTTTCTCCGGTTTTCTTGAGGATGTTGGTTTCTTTCAAACCAGTGTATATTCTTTCGACCTTCGGCGTTGTATATTATATTGCTTGCGTGGTTGTGTCCGCCAATTGGCGAAGAGCTAGCTCCCGCTTGGGGATGCCTTTATTCATTATCTATTTTATTCATGTTTGTACCCGTTTGGGGCC
This sequence comes from Agapanthus africanus, assembly GCA_030015575.1. Lineage (NCBI taxonomy): Eukaryota > Viridiplantae > Streptophyta > Magnoliopsida > Asparagales > Amaryllidaceae > Agapanthus > Agapanthus africanus. The sequence continues at coordinate 393,269,336 of CM057341.1, forward strand.
AGTATTTACAATGGAATCTCTGCCGAAATTTTTGGAAAAGACTTGATGTTTTAAAAATATACTTACTGCGGTTTATTTTGTTAAAACACATGCTTTAAAACTAAGTTTTTTCTTCACTCTCTTTTCAAATGGTTTAGATTTCTGGGCTTTTTGTAAGTCGACGTTAGACACCCCACATGATGCGGGGAGGCGGAATAGATAAAACAATCATTTTGTTTAAACTAACATCGACTAACTTTACGGATCTTTGCTAAACCCTAACTAACAACAACATAGAAGTGATTAGCTACTATGAAAGAAGATTATACCTAATGAATCAAGTCCTTCTTGTTCTCTTTGTTCACCTCCTCGACGGCCTCCTCGATGTGATTGATGATCCACCCAAGAGCTACTTCTCCAAGCTTTAACCTCACACTTGAGGTAACTAAGTGGCTATGAGTGCTAATCAAAACAACCTAGAGGATATAGAAGAGGATTAAGGATCTATTAGTCTTACTAACCCTTGGATCTCAACACATGAGAGGTTAGGGTTAGTTTTTTGAAGAGAGAGAGCTTGAGGAGAGAGAAGGTGAGAGTGAGAATGATATTGGAAAAATATCTCATTTGTGAATATATATGAATCATAAGATATTATTAAATGAATAACAAATATAAATATCATCATACTTCATTAACTCACCTTGTGTGATTCATCCCATGAGTCATTAATCAATAAATGCATCATTAACTCCTATGGATGAATCACACCATGAGTCATTAAACCAATTAATGCAAATGCCACCTTAGCCTCCAACTCATCAATCTTCTAGAAGCTTCTCGACTAATTTCGAGAATTCCCCTCCCATCCGTGAAAACACGGAAATACTAAGACTGTATAAATCCAATAATCCAATACTAGAATCTGGCTTAAACCAAAGCCTGCTAGTATAATCTGTCCGAACATCGTACGTGCATAAATGCACGTGCGTGTCCGAACCCTGTCGTAAAACCATACGACCTCTATATCGTTTCGCCCGAAGCAGGGAAACTCTCTGTGTGGGACTCTAAAGACTCGACACTACGCTGACAGTGGGTTTAATCACAGACCGCAAGCGGCACTAGCTGTACGTAACAGTCTCCAGGTAGATGTCGATAAGAAGGCCGATGAGGAAACCCATCCGAACTCCTACTGAGCCTGATGTGACAATCTCCATACAGTCCGGTCTGTTCGTCTAAGACTATCGCATATCGGGCCTAGGGGCGGCAAGCGTCAGTCCACTAAAAGCGGTATAAGTCGTGTCGGAGTGAAGCCCATTACATCTTGAGAAGCTACTGGAATCCTACCAGCAAATCTCGCTTGCCCTGGCCAGGGACTTTGCGTAATGGCTCTCCAAACACAGCGCGATATCAACTCCCAATACCGGGAGAGACGAATCCTATCTAACCGCCACTGCCTCCAAGTGCTTCGGGACTGCACCCAACTGCTACCTGTTTGCATGACTCCTTTGAGCCGTGGTAGGGTAGCAATCTAAGAACAGTGGGAACACACTCGAGGCGAAGCAGCAGTGTCAAGTCTGCGGACTATGCTGTACTCATGTCACCTGGGAACTGTTAACTGACGACGGGTATAATACCAACCAACAGTTCCCTGTGAGTCCTGTCCGCTGTACCCGTAACCCAACGAGCACCTGTATACTATCTCCAGTACAACGTACTGATGGCTGTGGGACAGACCATCTCTCCAACTGGGGTGAGAAGCGTACACACTAGTCTATTCCGGAGTATCGATGCCCTGTCTCGATAATCCTACGACTAGGGACCTGAAAAAGGATGTGCTTGTAGACTACCCAGCCCCCACTAGTGTGACTACCATCACAACGCTGGTAGTAGAGCAAGATCCTAAAGGCTCTATCAATATGTTTTCTCGATATGCTAACATATACACATATTAAGATAGAAATGAACCAAGTAGCAAACTACCATGTTTAGCAAGACTGTTAATATAACTGTGAATATCCTAAGCTTCCATTAAGTAATATACAAGCTAGTATGATACAATAATGGCCCCTAGGGCATATACACTAACAATCTCCCACTTGCACTAGGGCCATGTACTGGCGTATCGAAGACCTATTATCTCGAGTAGCCTCTCGAACTGAATCTGAGGTAAGGCCTTAGTTAATGGATCTGCAGTGTTCTCCTCTGTAGGAACTTTCCGGGCCTCGATCTCCCATCGATCTATGATCTCCCTGATCAGGTAATACCGCCTTAAGATGTGTTTGGACTTCTGATGGGTCCTGGGTTCCTTCGCTAATGCTATAGCTCCGTTGTTGTCATAATACAGCGGTATTGGATCAGCAATGGTAGGAACCACCTGAAGATCTGTAAGGAACTTCTTTATCCAGACTGCTTCTTTTGCGGCATCGCAAGCAGCGATATACCCCGCTTCCATTATCGAGTCAGCAACGGTGTCCTGCTTGGAACTCTTCCAGCACACCGTCCCTTCATTGAGGTTAAAGACATAACCTGACATGGACTTGGAGTCATCCTCGTCACTCTGGAAGCTGGAGTCGGCAAAAGCCTCGATCTGGAGGTCTTTTCCGCCGTAAACCAAGAACATATCCTTAGTCCTTCTCAGGTACTTTAGAATGTTCTATACTGCTATCCAGTGCTTCTCTCCTGGGTCTGACTGATACCTGCTTACCACGCTCAGTGCGTAAGCTATATCTGGTCTGGTGCATAACATCGCATACATTATAGAGCCTACCGCAGAAGCGTAGGGTATAATTAACATGCGATCCCTTTCCAAATCAGTCTTGAGAGACATCACTTTGGATAGGGTACCGTGACAAGCCGGTAAATTACCGCGCTTAGAATATTCCATACTGAATCTTTTCAGTACAGTGTTGATATACCTGGACTGCGAAAGTCCCAACATCCTCTTAGATCTATCACAATAGATCTGGATCCCCAGAATGTTAGAGGCATCACCCAGGTCTTTCATGGAGAACCTGTGTGACAAGAATCCTTTGACAGATTGTAGCATAAGAATGTCATTTCCTATCAATAGAATGTCATCCACGTACAAGACGAGGAATACGACAGTTCGTGCTACAATTTTCCTATATATACATGGTTCATCTGGATTTTTGATAAAGTCATATTCTTTGACCGTTTCATCAAAACAGATGTTCCAACTCCGCGATGCCTGCTTTAGTCCATAAATGGACTTAAGCAACTCGCACACTTTCCCGCTGCTCCCACTCTGATTGAAGCCCTCTGGCTGATCCATATAGACGCACTCTTCTAAACTACCATTTAGAAAAGCCGTCTTTACGTTCATCTGCCAGATCTCATAATTCTGGAAGGCGGCAATGGCAAGAATGATCCGAATGGATTTGAACATAGCCAATGGAGAAAAAGTTTCATCATAGTCCAAACCAGGTCTTTGACGAAAACCCTTTGCAACAAGTCTAGCCTTATAGGTTTCCACCTGTCCATCTACACCAATCTTTTTCTTAAAGATCCATTTGCATCCTATGGGTTTTACCCCATCTGGAGCAAAGTCCAAAGTCCATACTTTGTTGGTGTACATAGACTCCATCTCGGTCCGCATTGCATCCAGCCATCTTACCGAGTCACCGCTCTGGATGGCTTGCTGGAAGCTAGTAGGTTCATCATTATCAATGACGCAATCCTCTCTATCCCCATCTATGAGAAAACCGTAGTATCTCTCAGGCGGATGAGACGGCCTACTCCTCCTACGGAGGGGTGAAGGAATGTCCTGTTCTTCTTGAACTACTGGTTCTACCAAACTTTCAGTAGTAGTTTGTGGTTCTGGAATTTCTTCCAGTTCTATTGCACTCCCACTTGTTTCCTTTTATAAAAATTGATGTTCTAGAAAATGGGCATTACAAGAAACAAAAACCTTTTGTTCCTCTGCGTAATAGAAGAAATACCCCTTGGAGTTCTTTGGATATCCCACAAACTTACACTGTACTGATCGTGCCTCGAGTTTGTCCGCATGCTGCTTTTTTACAAAAGCCTGACATCCCCATATCTTACTGAAGATAGGGTTTCTTCCCACTATACATCTGATATGGCGTGGTAGGCACAGTCTTGGTAGGAGCCCTGTTCAAAAGATATGCTGCTGATTCTAGCGCATAACCCCAGAAAGATCGTGGTAACTCAGCATTACTCATCATGGAACGTACCATATCTAATATGGTTCGGTTCCGTCTCTCCGATACACCATTATGCTGTGGAGTGTATGGAGGAGTAAGCTGAGAGAGAATTCTTTTTTCTTTTAGGTAACCTAGAAACTCGGCACTTAAGTATTCACCACCTCGATCAGATCTCAGTGTCTTAATACTTTTGCCGGTTTGGTTTTCTACTTCATTCTTATATTCTTGGAATTTCTCAAAGGCCTCGGATTTATGTTTCATCAAGAAAATGAATCCGTACCTAGAGTAATCATCCGTAAAAGTAATGAAATAGGAAAAACCACATCTTGAATGTGTAGACATTGGACCACATACATCGCTGTGTATGAGTCCTAAGAGCTCGCTCGCTCTTACTCCATGTCCAGTGAATGGAGTCTTTGTCATCTTTCCTTTGAGACATGATTGACAAGTTGCATAAGATTGATATTCGAACGGATCCAAATATCCTTCTCTATGTAACTTAGTTAACCTTGTCTCATTGATGTGACCCGGTCTACAATACCATAAGAAAGCCTGATTTATATCTGGAGACTTTCTTTTTAGTGTGTTCTGGACATTGAAAATCTGTAATTGGTTTAATACGTATATATCGTTATCGAGTGTACCGGACCCAATCAAACCATGATTAAGGTGGATGTTAACAACATCACTTACAAACGTGAAATCATAACCTTCTTTTGATAACAACGATACTGATATGATATTACACGTTAAACTAGGTACACAAAAACAGTTGCGCAAAACCAAAATATGTCCACTCGTCAATCCTAGGTGATAATCCCCTATGGACACAGCACCCATGCTAGCTCCGTTAGCAATCTGGAGGGTCATATCACCAACCTTCAGCACTCTACGGTCTCTCAGTGCCTGCAATGAATTGCATATATGAGATCCTGATCCGGTATCCAATACCCAGGAAGTAGAGTTGATTGACAGACAATTTTCAATTACAAACACATCTGAAGTCGAAGCCATAGCTTGCTTCGGGTCCTGGTTCTTGGCAATCCAAGCTTTGCAATCTTTCTTCAAATGGCCTTTCCTATGACAGTGGAAGCACTCGTCCTTTGCCACTACTGGCACCGCAACTTTTTCTTTTCCCTTAACTCCCACCTTACCAATACCACTTCTTGGTTTGGTAAGGGCCTTCATCTTCCTTCCTTTGGCCCTTGCCTTGGACCTGGAAGAGGAAGCACCGCGAACAAACATAGTGGGTGTATCCCTTGCTTTCTGCAAGGTGCCCTCTGCACTCCTCAACATGTTAAGGAGTTCTGGAAGTTCAACTTCTTTTCCTAGAATGTTGAAATTCAGAATAAACTAGGCGTAGGTGGAAGGAAGGGACAGAAAAACCAAGTCTGTATAGAGCTCGTTCTCTAAAGTTGTCCCGAGGTCCGCGAGCTCTTCTATATAGCCAATCATCTTTAGGACATGTTCTCCTACAGATGATCCGACGGCCAGCCTCGACTGAAACAAGTTCTTCGAGGTCTCGTAACTTACTATACGAGATTGCTCTCCATACAGATCCTTTGTGGGGAGAAATATGGATTCAAGATCCATATCCTCGTGCTTCCTCTGATGTTCATTATTCATAGAGGCAAGCACGATGCATTTGGCCTTCGCGCAATCTAACTCCCAGGTCTTGTGGATTTCCTTATCCGCAATACTGGAATCTGGACCAGGGACAGCAGGTGCCTTAGCAGTAAGGACATACCCCAATTTGTCATAAGTCAAAGCCATCTTAACATTCTGGAACCAATCTTTATAGTTTGGCCCTATCAATATATTTTTTTCTAATAGTAACTTAAGGCCTGTCATGTTCTGGATCGCTGCAATGAGAGAGAGGGAACACTTTAGCATAATGCTCTTGCAAGTTTAGAGTGGTTTTTAGTTTATCTAAACTGGATGGCTCCCACTGTTTTTCGAATCCCTCCTCAAACCAAAAAGGAAGAACTAGTCAGGACTATTCTCACCGTACAATACTTGCTTAACCATTCAGCCAGGCCGGTGTCGGTACTTCGAGGGAGGTTTTACGACGCTTTCGCGAAGTTCCTTAATTAAATAACCTCTTTTCTCTGGGGGCGTAGCCCCGTTGACACCTTTCTCGACACCTACTTGGTTTATAGCATTGATCGTTATGTGACGAATCTCCTGATGAGTAGCGGATACAAACAGTAGGATCGGGATCCAAATATCATCGTGTGATAAAGCTGAAGGAATCCTACCAAAATTATCACACTCCAAATGGTATGAAACTCTTTGGAAATTTCAGTTTCTTTAGAAATTCCCGATATAAATTTCTGCCCAATGCTCTTATGACCTTGGCGTTGGTCAAAATGTCATAAGTCACATGTCAAGTTCTACCCATCATTATCTTGTTAATTTGAACCCATCCGTACATACCCCTGACGTTGACCAAATGATAATACGACTGTCCCAAACTAACTCATCTATCTATGCAACAAATGAATACCCAGCAGCTACCAAACACTATGCCTTGGCGTTGGTCAAAATACATAGCTTGAATACCCAAATGAAATGACGGAGGGCTACGAATGGTTTTGGCGAAACCGTGAACGTAGTGAACTATGATCGAAGGAACCTGATAGCTTTTAAAATGAGTGGTTAAAGCTCCGCAATTTTAAAAATTATCCTCTGTTTTAAAATAACCAAGTGGTTTCTTTTAAACTGTTCCAACGATTCAACTTTGGTTTATTTTCTTTGCATTAATATAATGCGTCCCACCAATTAACCTATCATTGCAGAAAACAACAAAAATACAACGTCCTCTTATGCCATCCGCATTCGCCACTGGGTCCATTCATTCACCCATTAGGTTACTTAACTAACGACAGAGCGGGGGATGGGCTAGCGCGGGTGTAAAACATAAGTGACGTCTAATAGCTATCATATATAGATATTGTACATTCGTCAGACGCAATAATAGGTATTCCAGATCACAGATGTACATATTGGATTTTCTACGAATCCACATTCCTTTTGAGCCTGCAAAGAAAGACGGATTGCACAGTCGGGATGAATAGCCAAAACCCCACCGTAGACCCCTACGGGTACGGCAAACTACCCGCCAAGTACCCGAAGCGAAGCGGTCTCCCTCAACAACGTGAGTAGGCCACTAAACACTTCAAAGTACCCAGTAGTTTGTGTACCACATCTTGGGTCTATCCTAGGAGCAGAAAACAGTAAATGAAATAGTACAGCGGTGGCTACAACCTCAGCCCGGATGTGCCCCTCAAAAGAATATTACAACAATTTAAAAATTACATTTGAATGAAAGAAACACTCGTCTCACATCCCCGGCTATCCATTCACGACAATCTAACAAGTCCACAAACACAAACCATTACAGAAATGTGCAACCCCCTGCTAACCGACATACTAGCAGTTAGGGGAAGTTTACGAACACATTAAATAAATCACAGATATAATCAAATTAGCCAAACATCTTAGAATTTCGATCAAGCAAACACAAATGATTCTACTCCAAAAATTATCTGTGCACCTGAAACCTGAGCAGAAACAGAACATCCCAGAAAATACAAAATTAACACAGAAGAGTTACTAGGGAATTTTGGGCTGACTCGGCTCAAACTCGGCCGCGGATCCGCGGCGGATCACTTTGGATCGGCCGCGGTTCCACGGCGGTTTGGCCGAGTTACGACCCCAAATTTCTCCAGTAACCTTATATTTCCCTGCTTGTATTTTTAAGGGTCCCTGAAAAATTTTTAGATCCCGTTTTAAAATTGACAGAAACATGGTGAAAAAGTCATATTTTAGGTTTTGTTTTGCGATCGAATTTCTAACGACTTTAGTAACAAGTTAGTTATGCTTTAGCGAAGCTCTGATACCAATGTAAGTCGGCGTTAGACACCCCACATGATGCGGGGAGGCGGAATAAGTAAAACAATCATTTTGTTTAAACTAACATCGACTAACTTTACGGATCTTTGCTAAACCCTAACTAACAACAACATAGAAGTGATTAGCTATTATGAAAGAAGATTATACCTAATGAATCATGTCCTTCTTGTTCTCTTTGTTCACCTCCTCGACGGCCTCCTCGATATGATAGAAGATCCACCTGAGAGCTACTTCTCCAAGCTTTAACCTCACACTTGAGCTAACTAAGTGGCTATGAGTGCTAATCAAAGCAACCTAGAGGACATAGAAAAGGATTAGGGATCTATTAGTCTTGCTAACCCTTGGATCTCAACACATGAGAGGTTAGGGTTAGTTCTTTGAAGAGAGAGAGCTTGAGGAGAGAGAAGATGAGAGTGAGAATGATATTGGAAAAATATCTCATTTGTGAATATATATGAAGCATAAGATATTATTAATTGAATAACAAATATAAATATCATCATGCTTCATTAACTCACCTTGTGTGATTCATCCCATGAGTCATTAATCAATAAATGCATCATTAACTCCTATGGATGAATCACACCATGAGTCATTAAACCAATTAATGCAAATGCCACCTTAGCCTCCAACTCATCAATCTTCTAGAAGCTTCTCGACTAATTACGAGAATGCCCCTCCCATCTGTGAAAACACGGAAATACTGAGACTGTATAAATCCAATAATCCAATACTAGAATCTGGCTTAAACTAAAGCCTGCTAGTATAATCTGTCCGAACATCGTACGTGCATAAATGCACGTACGTGTCTGAATCCTGTCGTAAAACCATACGACCTCTATATCGTTTCGCCCGAAGCAGGGAAACTCTCTGTGTGGGACTCTAAAGACTCGACACTACGCTGGCAGTGGGTTTAACCACAGACCGCAAGCGGCACTAGCTGTACGTAACGGTCCCCAGATAGATGTCAATAAGAAGGCCGATGAGGAAACCCATCCGAACTCCTACTGAGCCTGATGTGACAATCTCCATACAGTACGTTCTATTCGTCTAAGACTATAAGCGTCGGTCCCCTAAAAGCGGTATAAGTCGTGTCAGAGTGAAGCCCATTACACCTTAAGAAGCTACTAGAAATCCTACCAGTAAATCTCGCTTATCCTGGCCAGGGACTTTGCGTAATGGCTCTCCAAACACAGCGCGATATCAACTCCCAATACCGGGAGAGACGAATCCTATCTAACCCCCACTGCCTCCAAGTGCTTCGGGACTGCACCCAACTGCTACCTGTTTGCACGACTCCTTTGAGCCGTGATAGGGTAGCAATCTAAGAACAGTGGGAACACATTCGAGGCGAAGCAGCAGTGTCAAGTCTGCGGACTATGCTGTACTCATGTCACCTGGGAACTGTTAACTGACGATGGGTATAATACCAACCAACAGTTCCCTGTGAGTCCTGTCCGGTGTACCCGTAACCCAACAAGTACCTGTATACTATCTCCAGTACAATGTACTGATGGCTGTGGTACAGACCATCTCCCCAACTGGGATGAGAAGCGTACACACTAGTCTACTCCGGAGTATCGATGCCCTGTCTCGATAATCCTACGACTAGGGACCTGAAAAAGGATGTGCTTGTAGACTACCCAGCCCCCACTAGTATGACTACCATCACAACGCTGGTAGTCAAGCAAGATCCTAAGGACTCTATCAATATGTTTTCTCGATATGCTAAGATATACACATATTAAGATAGAAATAAACCAAGTAGCATACTACCATGTTTAGCAACACTGTTAATATAACTGTGAATATCCCAAGCTTCCATTAAGTAATATACAAATTAGTATGATACAATAATGTCCCATAGGGCATATACACTAACACTTTTGGCTTACTTGAATTAGGTGGGCTCCAATAGACTTCACATGATTCAAGTGCCAGCCACGTGCTATTTCGGGTCGTGACACCCCTCCTATCACTCACTGCCTCCATGTGATTCGGGACTGTACCCAAAATCCACCTGTTTGCACGACTTAGTAAAGCCGTGGTAGGGAGGAAATCAAAGCACAGTGGGAATCACACAAGAAACTATGACGATCTCGGGTCTACAGACTAACCTGTACAAGTATCACCAGAAAACTGCTATCTGACAATAAGTATATATACCATCTAGAAGTTCTCGGCGAGTCTTGTTCGGTGTACCCATTCTCCATTGAGCACATGTATACAATCTTTGATATCAAACACCAATGGTTGTGGGATCAACCATCACCCCCAGGGTCAAGAAATGTATACACTAGTCTACTCTGGTAATATCGATACCCAGTCTCGATATACCCTCGACTAGGAACTATTAAAGGATATGCTTATAGACTGTCCAGGCCCCACTAGTATGATCTATATTATAATCTTGGCAGTCAAGCATAATCCTAAGGGCTTCATCAATATGTATATAAAGATATGAAATACAACACATCACACGTTAAGATGAAAATAAACCAGATAACATACTATTATTTCGAGCAAACATTGTTTCTGTACATATACATGCCTAGCATCCTATATAATACAGGCCTCTAGGGCATACATATCTAACACAAACACCAATGGTTATGGGATCAACCATCGCCCCATACAGGGTCAAGAAACGTACACACTAGTCTACTCTGGAATATTGATGCCCTGTCTCGATACTCTCTCGATTAGGAATATTTCAAGAATGTGCTTTTGGATTACACAAGCCCCACTAGTATGATCTACATCATAGTCTTCGTAGTCAAGCAAAACATCCTAAGAGCTTTTTCGACATGTATCAATGAAATAGTAAACTAGAGCAAATGTACATGTTAAGATAAAGAGTAATCAATTAGCATACTACCATGTTGAGCAAGAAAGTCCTCTATATATATGTCCAAGCATGCATTATGATATACAATAATGGCCTCTAAGGCATACATATTCATAACACCACAATCTTTTTGGATAGGGTTATGGGTGAGAGAGTATGGATATATATATCAATTAAAAATAAAAGAATAAGAAAAGAAGAGAAAAGAAGGAAGAGAAGGGGAGTGTATGTGTGATATATACACACCCTCTTTCTTCACTTGCACAATAATTCTCTACACATTTCTTCTTCTTATATTTTGCCGAGTGCTCTGCATTTCTTCTTCCTCACTATATTTTCATGGAGATGAAGGAAAAAATCACATCTTCACTACCTCATCAATCCTATCAAGATTATAAGCTAGTTACTTCACTAAACTAGTGAAGTTATAATTTCGGGCATCGGTTCTTTCAAGTAGATCTTCTTTGACGATATAGTCGGCCTCCAAGCTTGTTTGTGATGCCGATGAAGACTAGCATGAGTCCATGGAGAGTTGGCTAACTCGCTACAAAAGTTGTAGCCTCCACTTTCCTTCTTTTTTAGCTTCAAGTTTTATCTTTTGGGCAAGATTCTTGGTTTGGGTTGCTTTAGCTCTCTAGTTATTTTAAATTATCGCTTCCGCCGCGTTTTCAAACCCCTCTAGACGAGCTTGGCATCCCAGCATCGGCTTAGCTCCATCAGCTGGGCCATAGTGGCCTCCGACATCATTGGACGGCTCCCTTGTCCTGGAAGAAGAGGAGGGCAAGCTCCGTGAGTCGGCTTCATGATAAGAACCCCAGGGTTGTTATCTGCCGGTGTTTTGAGCAATGAAGAAGGCATTGTCAGATCCGTCATAAAGGCAACGACTTTTTCCATCAGGGTTTCAGATCTGGAGACGTTGGAGCGGAGCCTGTTTCCCATAGTCAGCGTCAATTGATAGAACCAAGCTCTCGGGGCTTGGGCCTGGTCAATGAATTTTTGAGTGTGGACTACTTTAGCAAAGGCTCCATTGTCAGATCCGCAAGCTGCAGAGGAAAGGACTCCGGAGGGTTGCTTCAGGATTCCCCTCCGATGATAAAGTCAGCTACTCCGAGGGAGATTAGGGTTGTTGTAATGGTGAAAAGATTGCATGCCTTCCCTCTTTGGTGATATGGATTATATAGGTGCTTTGTACGGTTGTGATCTAATCGGAGGAAAATTAGTTAGTTATCTGGGGTTTCGTATCAGCATTGGCCAAGACTTTGAGGTGAAGATTTCTTACTGGGCCTTTGAGCGGAGCTGTGTTGGCCTGGCGCCCGAGCTGAATATTTCATACTTATCATATAGACTTTAATATTATGTTGTTCTAACATACATATTTATTGATTTTTCAAACCCGGATTTCACATCACATGACTTGTTTTCCTTTTTATTTCATTTCCCATTTTTTTAAATTTTTGTGAGGAATCATGCACATGGCTTGTTTAATTCAGTATTCAAGATTGTAATCAAAATATTATATGGAGCTACGTGTCATATCCAATAATTTTGATAGAAAATGCATAAAAAATAATATGTTGATGATTGTTGACAAATTTAACACACGCAAACTGAGGTGGCAACATATGATCGATCTTTTGTTGGCAACCGGCAATAATTGGGTTGGATGAGATCCCAATTAGCTAGACTTAACAATTTCAGAAAATATATTTATGAAAAATACTTATCCTACGCACTTAAAATTTCTACCCATTTGAGACTATTATCTTGGTGTTGTGTGTCCTACCATTTTGTCTTTGTGTAGATTTTGATAGGATTTCTCAAATGTATAACGAAAAGTATTTCTCTATATTTATTTACATAATTATATACCACATAAAAAAGAAATTAACCATACCTAAGCTAGTAGTATTCTTATATGTGCTTGATATTGATCATCTACATCTCTACTATTATATATACGCAATTCCAATTCAAAATAGAAAAATAAGAAATAAAAAAATATCTTTAGTGCTTAGAGGGTACATGTTATCATCACTATATTTGTTATTATAAATTAAAAATAAAGGAAAAGAAAACTTCTCTTGTATAACTACTTCTTTTATTATTCTCTTTAATTGAGCATTTTTGTTTTTCCTATGTGAATCACATATTGATAATGCTGGATACCGGCGACCTCTAAGATCAGGACACGTGGCAGATGATGTGTCCCAGGGCCCAGAGAAAAGGGCCCGCAGGGGCCGACGAGGCCATCCGGAGCCCGACCTGCAAGCACAAACTGGCCCGCCTCGGGGCCCTCTGAAAATCAGCCTCCTCGGCCATTCAGCTCGTCCCGAGCCTCCATAGGACCAGGACTCCTCGGCCTCCCTGCTCGCCCCCGAGCTCCCTGCCGAGGCCGTCTCCCTCGGCCCTCCGACCAACTCCACCACTCATAGGCGTAACCGCCGCTCCGTGAATCTCGCCATGCGCAGATTCTACGCCAGCAACATCCCACGTTCCACACCACCACGATCCCCTTTAATGGGCGATCCGCTCTCTACGCGGGCGTGACGTCGGGAGCGTAACTGCCGACGAGATTCTCACGCCTGCTGCTGCGTGATCCACCGCTATATAAACCCCCATCACATAGTGGTCAAGTAAGACATTCTTTATACTTACGCCGTTACTCTGCTCGGATATTGCCACTGACTTGAGCGTCGGAGGGTCCTCGGTGATACCAAACCATCCCAGGACTTCTTTGCAGGTACACGACGGCAGTCTCCTCATCCCACTTTGTCCTCTCAAAACCCATTGAGACCCACACGTGACGAAGGACAATCAACCCAGTTCGCCTCGAGATCAACGGAAGACAACATCTGACGGAGGCCCAAAAAGGAGCCCCATCAGTCGGCGCCGTCTGTGGGAACAGATTCCACAAAATACAAAGTTGGCCTTTCTATCTCCACCCTCATGGCGGAACACCATCTTAGTGATCCCGGTACCAGCCACCGCCTCCCACTCACCGAAGGCGGGGATGAACCCCCTCCCATGACCATCATCAACGCCCTCGCAGGCCGGATAGATCGACTGTAGTCCCTCGACGAGGCCCTCGTCCGCGTCCAAGCAACCGCGCCCGAGCCCCAGATCGTCGCTCCACCGCCTCCAGAAAGCACTGCCCCTGTCTGGACGGCTAACCACCAACGGTCTGCGTCCCTTGGCCGCCGGCCTCTCGAGCCAGTGCTCCCTGAGGTCCGCTGGGCGCCCCAGGGCTCCATGCCAAGATCTGCCGCCAGAACGCCTCACCTCGGGCCTCCTCGCGACCCTTATCCCTATGAGGAGATGTCAGTCACCTCGCCCATCCACGGGCGTGGTTGACCCCACCACCATCGGCGGGGCCGCACAGGAGAGGTCCGCCCCGGCGACTCAAGAGCTACCTCGCCCCGAGACCCGAGGCACCTCATTGAGAGGAACCGGGGCCGCTCCCAGACGCAGGTCACCCGCAGCGGAGGCCGAGGGTCCCAAGGCGCCGATTCCTTCGGGTACCACGGTCGGCTCGACGCCCTCGAGAAGAGAATCGAGGGCATGCGCCGAGAAGCTCACCTCTCGAGCGACGGGGCTAAGTACGCCTCCGACTCGCTCACGAAGCAATTCACCGAGGAGTTGCTCGCCGACCATTTGGACGCTCTCACCGCAGGGATGAGCTTCCAGGACCACTCCGACGCCGCCCAGTGCAGGTCCTTCCTGGCCACTCTCATCCGCGCTTGTCGGGACTGGTTCCGAGGGCTCGAGCCCCGCTCGATCTCGATCTTCGGAGAGTTGGCTACTCAGTCCCTCGGCCATACATGAAAAAAGGAGGAAAATACAACAGTGGCGGGTAGCTTCCCTGCCACAACGCTGGGGATCAAGAAGTCCTCCCAGAGGCAGTCGAGCCCGAGCTTCCCTCGCTCGGCTATCCCCAGCGGGAAGCTTCCCTGCCACAACGCTGTGGATCAAAAAGTCCTCTCAGAGGCAGTCGAGCCCGAGCTTCCCTCGCTCGGCTATCCCCAGCGGGCAGCTTCCCTGCCACAACGCTGCGGATCAAAAAGCCCTCTCAAAGGCAGTCGAGCCCGAGGTTCCCTCGCTCGGCTATCCCCGGCGGGCAGCTTCCCTGCCACAACGCCGGGGATCAAAAAGCCCTCCCAGAGGCAGTCGAGGCCCGAGGTTCCCTCACTCGGCTATCCTTCAGGACAAAAGCCCTCTCCAAGAGGCACCGGGCAGTAACCCTACCCGGCCAAGGGTCCTTGGTAGGCTTCTTACAGCCCTATAGCTTTTTCTCGCGCCAAGGACCAAAGTCCTCCCAGAGGCAGTCGGGTCCTTGCCCGGCTATCCCCGGCTGGTAGCTTCCTACCACAACCGACAGGGATCAAAGTCCTCGCCAAGAGGCACTGGGCAGTAACCCTGCTCGGTCCCCGTCCTGAAGGATCAGAAAGCCCTCCTAGAGGCAGTCGAGCCCGAGGATCCCTCGCTCGGCTATCCCTGGCGGGTACCTTCCCTACCGCAACGCCAGGGATCAGAAAGTCCTCCCAGAGGCAGTCGAGCCCGAGGATCCCTTGCTCGGCTATCCCTGGCGGGTAGCATCCCTACCGCAACGCCAGAGATCGGAAAGCCCTCACCAAGAGGCACCGAGCAGCTACCCAGCTCGGCCCCCCTTCGTAGGCCTCTCACGGCCCCTCCAGCATCAAAGATCAAAGCCCTCGCCAAGAGGCACCGAGCAGCTACCCTGCTCGGCCATCCTTCGCAGGCCTCTCACGGCCCCTCCAGCGTCAAGGATCAAAGCCTTCGCCAAGAGGCACTGAGCAGCTACCCTGCTCGGCCATCCTTCGCAGGCCTCTCACGGCCCCTCCAGCGTCAAGGATTAGAAGCCCTCGCCGAGAGGCACCGAGCAGCTACCCTGCTCGGCCCCCCTTCGCAGGCCTCTCACGGCCCCTCCAGCGTCAAGGATCAAAGCCCTCGCCAAGAGGCACCGAGCAGCTACCCTGCTCAGCCATCCTTCGCAGGCCTCTCACGGCCCCTCCAGCGTCAAGGATCAAAGCGCTCGCCAAGAGGCACTGAGCAGCTACCCTGCTCGGCCATCCTTCGCAGGCTTCTCACCGCCCCTCCAGCGTTAAGGATCAGAAGCCCTCGCCGAGAGGCACTGAGCAGCTACCCTGCTCTGCCATCCTTCACAGGCCTCTCGCAGCCCCTCCAGTATCAAGGATCAAAACCCTCGCCAAGAGGCACCGAGCAGCTACCCTGCTCGGCCATCCTTCGCAGGACTCTCACGGCCCCTCCAACGTCAAGGATCAAAATCCCTCATCGCGAGGCCGCCGAGTTCCTTCCTGTCGGCGCATTCCCAGCGGGCATCCTCCTGCCCATCAGACGCTGATGGTCTGAAACCCTCACCGCGAGGCCGCCGAGTTCCTTCCTACTCGGCGCATCCCCAGCGGGCATCCTCCTACCCATCAGATGCTGAGGATCTCAAGCCCTCACCACGAGGCCTCCGAGTTCCTCCCTGCTCGGCGCATCCCCAGCGGGCATCCCCCTTCCCACCAGATGCTGAAGATCTCAAGCCCTCATCGTGAGGCCGCCGAGTTCCTTCTTGCTCGGCGCATCCCCGGCGGACATCCTCCTGCCCATCGGACGCTGATGGTCTGAAGGCCTCATCGCGAGGCCGCCGAGTTCCTTTCTGCTCGGCACATCCCCAGCAGGCACCCTCCTGCCCATCAGATGCGGGTGATATCAAGCCCTCACCGCGAGGCCACCGAGTTCCTCCCTGCTCGGCACATCCCCAGCGGGCGTCCTCATGCCCATCAGACGATGAAGATCTGAAGCCCTCTTCGCGAGACCGCCGAGCCCCTTTCTGCTCGGCGCATCCCAGCGGGAAGCTTCCTACCCAACAGAAACAAGGATCAAGGAACTGTTTAGTGACAGCCGAGCGGCTTCCCTGCTCGGCTATCCCTGGTCGGTAGATTCCTTACTCGCAACACCAGGGATCAAGTGCCCTCGTAAGGGGCAACCGAGCATCTACCCTGCTCGTTAAAAATCGCGGCTGGTATTTGCCTAACCCCGACGCCGGAGGTCTGATCCTTCACCAAGCGGAAACCAAACGACCACCGTGCTCGGCCACCCCGGCGGCTGCCCTGTGGCCGCGCTCAAGGATCTGAGACACCCGGAAGAACGGCTGGTTCATCCAAATCTGAACGATCTCCTATCGACCTAGCGGGTACACGAGGATACCTCCACGGTAGCACTTGGCGCCCTCGCCGGCTGGAAAACTCGGCAGAAGATCGCCGGACATATGGCCAAACTTACACGGAAACACAACAATACAAACAAGGGCATCCTATGAACGTTCTTCAGATAAAAAAAAGAAGAGAAAAAAAGGGGAAACAAACCGACGAATTAAGGGTTCTTTTTTCCTTTTATTGCCAAAATCAAGATCTTTACAAAAGGTACTCTGGGGGCCCCCAGCCCTACATACTGCCCGGAGGCTCACTTCGGCCACTTCGGCCACTTCGCCGTCTGCGTCACGGCCCAAGGCCCTACCACCGAAGACTTTGCCACCAAGGGCGGGCCAGGCTCCCCTCGACATCCCTCGCCGGAGACCTCGTCGCCGGAAGCGGGACCCGAGCGCGGAGTTCACCATCGTCGAACTCGGGAAGCTGTTCCTTCACGGCGTCCAGAGCCTTATTCCACGCAACGGCAGAATACTCCCCGAGCTCGTCGTAAAACTGCTCCGATGCCTTGTACTCGGCCACAGCTTTCTTAGCCCGAGCCTCGGCAACCTGAGCCCTCAGCAGCGCCGACTCAGGATCCCCCCTGCTTGCGTCCCTCTCCTTCTCCAGTGCCATAAAGCGTCCGGCCAGGTCTGCCAGCTTCCTATCAGCGACCCGGAGTGACGTGTTTAGACGGCGAAGGGCACCCCGAGTCGCCGAGTTGGCAAGCTCCGTGGCCTCCGCCCGGCCAGCCACGACGTCAGCCTTATCCCTCTCCCGGCGCAGGTCATGTTGCAAGATCTCGACCTCCGAAGGAAACGCCTCCACTGGCCACGGGGCGTGGAACGCTCCCTCGGCCTCCATGCGAACGGCGAGGGCGCAGTGCTGAAGAACCTGACAGAAAGCCAATGAGAAACCAAGGAAAGGCATACCGAGGCGAATGCGCGTAGAAGGATTCATAACTGGACCGCCCCTTGGGCCATGGCCTCCAATTGAACCCTCAAGGAGCCACACGGGAGCCTTCCCCCGGCCGATTCCTCCATCCCGGCGAGCAGACCAGTGGCAACGGAAAGCCCAGACGCAACAGTGAAGACGGAGCCCCTGTTTACCCCAATCAGAGCAATGCTCTGTTCAAATTCCAAGGCGGGAAACGAAGCAACGCTTCTGTTTCCCCCAATCAGAGCAATGCCCTGTTTTGAAATTGAAGTGAAAATTAAAGTTAAAATAAATGAAGCAACGCTTCAAATTCCTTGCGCTGCGCGCAACGCGCCACGTGTCAAAAGCTGATACGTCAGCGCAGCGCCCAAGGCAACGCGCCAATCAAAGCAAGGCTCTATTTAAAACAAAATTAAAAGAAGCAAACGCTTCAGATGATCTGCGCTCTGCGCTGCGCGACACGTGGCAGCGCAGTTGCGCTGCGCTCTGCGCTGCGCGACACGTGGCAGCGCAGTTGCGCTCGCGCAGTTGCGCTGTGCTCGGCGCTGTGCGACACGTGTCAAGCGCTGGTGCATCTGCGCCAAACAGAATTAAAATTCTAGTAAGATCCTTCTGTTCTTGTTAAAACAAGAAGATTGTCTTCTGTAAAACAGAAGCCCTTGGATCAAAGATCCAACGGTGGGGAAAATTCCCCAAATCACTCTGAGAATGATCTCTTTAACAAACTTAACAAATTTGTGGGCACTATATAAAGGCCCCTAGAACCCAATTCAAAAAAAGATGAACATTCAGAACATCAAGAACTTCAATAACAAAACAGAAAGGACTTTGAAAGATTATGAGAAGAACTCAAGAACAAAAAAAAGGTAAAAAACCTTTGTTCAAGAAGAACTTCTGAATAGATCATTGATCTAAGAACAAGATCAATGATCTTCAATAAAAACTAAATAATAACAGTGCCTTGCACTTTTTTGTGAACCAATGGTTCTGAAATTTTAAAGATTCTTTTCTTGAATCCAAAGTTAGATCAAGAAATTAAAACAGTGCTTTGCACTTGCAAAAAACTGCACTGTTGCGCTCCTGGGTTGGTGCAACCCACCAAAGAGCGCCACGTGTCAGCTCCAAGACCACTTGCGCTGTGCACTTTTAAGATAGAGCATTGCTCTCTGAAGTTGACGCAACTCACCAGAGCGTGCCACGTGAGCGCAAGCGCAACAGCGCAGCGCACTGCGCTGTTGCGCTTGCGCTCATCAGAGCATGACACGTGTCACCTCCACATGCGCTTGCGCTCAATAATTGGCGCAAAACGCCTGACAAGTCACTGTCAGATAATTAATGCACTGCATTATTTACAGAAGAGCTAAGCCCAATTAAAAAAGGCCTAACAGGCCAAATTAAATGCTATGCATTATTTTAAAGAAGGGCAGAGCCCAAATAAGAACAGATGCTCTGCATCATTTATAAAGGGACTGAGCCTAAATTAGAGGGCCTAGCAGGCCAGGATAAAATGCAGTGCATTATCAAACATGGGCAAAGCCCTAGCATAGGCCTAATAAGCCGAAAATAAAAAAAAAGTTGAATATTCTCAACTGGACTTAGCCCAATCATGGCCGTAAGTCCTCAAACTAAATTGACTGAGCAAGACTGCTCTCCTAAATCAATTTACATCCGGTTCGAGGGTACATCTCCGAACTCCTCTGACTCCTATCGTTGTAATCTTTCAACGACGTCAGAGAGGTGACGGGTCCCGACAACCATACATCAATGGACCGCAATGTCCTTAAACTGCCTATGGACCACCATGTCCTTAAACTGGAAATTGACCGCAACGTCATTAAACTAAACAATAGAGCCAATTGCTCTTTTGTTGGATCTAAACGATCCCGTTAAGTTGATCTTAGTCTCGAGATTAGGCTAACGTATCCTTAACAAAAGTTTAAGTCGATCTTAGCCTCAATATTGCTAACGTATCCTTAAACTAGAACACCAAACCCAAATCTAAGTAAATACGGATTTGGACTAATCCACGTCCTACGGGCGACGGCATAACTTAGTCTCCGTATACAATCCACGGGCAACCACAAACAAAACAAACACGCACGACACGAAGTGAAATTTCTGGAGAAGGAGAAAGTTGTTACCGCGATGCGGTAGCGTAATAAACTTCAGGGGCTTACGCCTGCAGGGAAGAGCGTCCCCACAATCAAAAAACCCCTCAAGCAAGGGGGAATCTGACGAAGTCTGCTACATCGGCCGCATTCGTCTAAACCTCCGATATACGATGCCATAAATCAACTTGGCATCTTCGGAGAGGTAGACGGATAAAACCAATTAGCATCTGCTCCGAATCTCAGCGCCAGGACTTCGCAGTTCATGTACGACGTATTTCGGAGGGGAACAGATTCTGGCACGCCCGGTGGGACCTTTTTCTCTTTCCACTCCACACTTCGTGTGTCGTCTTCGCGAACGAGTCGCGGTTTGTTAATGATTGCCTTTGGGTTTCAAGTTACTAAGATTTGGTCTTTTGCCTGGCGAAGAAATCAAGCACCAATGGCCTCCAACTGCTCGAGCTGCTCAAAGTGCAAGTGCAATCAACGCTCCGCCTCACCTGGAGGCGTAGCCTATGGGCTTCACGCGGCCTCCATTCTTGCCATGCCGGTAGAACAGGTGACCCAGGCCACCACCGGCCTATTTTTCGGGACCATGCTCCCGCCTGCAAGCTTCGCTATTCCAGTGCCCGCACCAGAAGCGAACAAGAAATCGGTTTTCGATCGGCTCACTGCTACAACGGCCCCTTTCAACGGGTCGTCCAATATCAAACCCGCGGCCTCTGTCTCTGCCAGGCTGAGCCAAAACTCTGATGGGCCCACCAAGAAGCCTATGAACCCTAAAGTGGCTGTCCCAAGGGAGGCAACAACCTCTGCTCCAGAAGTCGTCATGGCATCTTCTCCTGTCAAAGAGTCAGTCTTTTCAAGGCTGTCTATTCCGGCTCCTGCCCCTGTTCGAGGATCTGTCTTTGACAGATTGAATATCGCCACTCAAAAGACAACATCAGTCTTTAAGAGGCTGGCATCGGCGACACCTCATTCGGACAGGGGGCAAAATGAAGCTATCTCTATCTCCGAGCCAGTCCCAACGGCTCGTCATGCTCGACGTCGCCATTGGCGACGAGTAAGGAAGGCAGGGGGCAACTCCCCCTCAGGGCTAATTCCACCTGCTCCAGTGGTGGAAGTTAATGCTGCTGTTCCAACTGGGAACAACTTTGAACTGCTGAGGAGGGTACGTAAGAACTCTCCGACCGCCACACGGAAAAGATCTCCTCCACCTATGGAGAGGGTTCCGGAAACGAAGCTGGAGCAGCCCCCTCAACGGCTGTCCTCCAAAATATATAAGGTCTGGCGGAGGGTTCAAGACTCCGTAATTGACCAAGGTCACTTTCGTCAGCAGAAAAGGGCGAAAGTGCAGGAAGAAAAAGACCGTCCAATCAAACAGCAAAGGACGACAATCGCCAGGGTGCCCACTGCAACGGCCCCCTCAACTTCAACGGCCCACAAGAGAAGAAGGCCAGAGAAAATCCCCGTGCCCGCGGCAAATGCCAAAGGTGGTGAACCTAAACGCCCTAAGTCCGGGGGCATAATAGTCCATACTGTATACATGGCGTCAGGAAAGGAGGACAGCCGTGCATCTACAGGTCATAGACTGCATACACGGTCAGTGACCAAAGCCCAGGAGCAACAGCAAAAGCTCCAGGAAATGATGAACGCGATGGCCGTACTCACTGGGCCAAAAGAAAGCCCCGAAGCGTCCTCAGATGAACGTCAGGAACAAGAAACTGACGTTGAATTCCTTCGCCGGATATTGGAGAAGAAGAACAAAGAGGCTGCAGAGCAAGCAGCCAACATAAAGCAAATGGCCTTCCTGTTCCAGGACATGGTGGGCATAATGATCCAACAAGATCCTCCTGCTGAAGAAGATCCTCCGATCTTCCTTGAAGACGATAGGGGAGAAATATCAAATCCTCCACCGGCTCTGTTAACTGCTAAGGAGGATACAATCTCCAAAGCTGATTTGGACGAATATATAGCTCAGCAGATCTGGATTCATCAGGCGACTGTGGCAGCCGGTCAGGTCGTAAAAACAGGACGACCATATCCGAGCTGGTACGATCAGATAAAGTACCCGCCGGGCTATACAATACCCAAATTCCATGTCTATAAGGGGACCGAAAATCCCCACCAGCATGTTGCCCAGTTTAGGGCGCTTTGCGGCAACACTGGAGGTGATGATAAACTGCTGCTTCGCCAGTTCGTTGGCAGCTTGTTAGATACAGCGTTCGAGTGGTACTCTGAGCTCCCAAACGACTCTATCAAGACATTCGCGGAGATGGAGCTGCTGTTTACCCAGCGTTTTGCAAGCGCCAGCGAACGCACCCCGATGACGGCATTGATTAATGCCAGGATGAAGCCGGACGAGACATGGGTCCAATATGCTATACGGTGGCGGAACTTATGGTCAAAATGCGAGCAACGCATCGAAGAGGCTCCTGCAGTAGGCATGTTTGTGGGAACCCTTGATCCGCAAGCAACCATCTCGCAATTTATGATGTTTTTCAAGCCGACTACCTTCCAGGCCCTGATCGACAAACTAGCGCAAATGGATCAGATGGGCCATAGACCTCATCATCCGAAGCCGGACTCCCAAAATGAGAAGGGGAAGGGGAAAGCGATCATTGTCGCTAATGCTCAACAACAGCCGAGCAACTCAAAGCTGGTTGTCCGTCAAAATAACATGCATCCGCACGTACCCCTTGAGGAGAGGCTAGGACGTCCTTACTCGTTTCCCCGAGATAAAACGAGGAGACTGTTCGAGCTAGCCTTGCGCAACCGACTCATAAATCTGCCGGATCCAAGACGTCCGTCGCAGCCAAACGACGTCAATGATCCCAATTATTGTCCCTATCATCGAGTACTTGGTCATCCGATCGAGGATTGCTACGTCTTCAAAAATTGGATTGAAGACCAGTACCAACAGGGCAAGTTCGCGTTGTCCGACAGATGGAAGGTGAATCCGCCACAACCTCACACCTCTAAAAGGATGAATACTCCGGGGGCAACATGCTCCTTCGTTGAAGAAGCTCCATGGGAGGTCGTGCTGTCAGCCAAAACAAAGAGGATGCTGAACGATCTTCAAACATGCCCAGCGATCAAGTGGAAGAACCCGTTGGAACCTTAGATCATTGAAGGGATGTTGAAGCCGCGTCCAACTCCAAAGACCGATGGTGGTGGTCCAAGCACTCACAACCAGCCTTCAAAATCTTCAAAGCACGCGGTCAGAGATCACATTCTCCTCCCACTGAAGAAGAAGAAGAAATCCAAGAAGCCCTTGAAGCCTGGCGACATGCGCACGGACTTACAAAAATAAATTGACGCGCTGGAGGAATACAACCAGAAAGCACGGACTCCCATTACACTCCAAAAGTTCCTCAACCACGTCTTTCAAAAGGAAGATGAGGGAGACAGCTCGTCGGATGAATCTGAAGAATACGTGGCGAGCTGTCATATGATTTCCCATTCGTTTATAGACGATGAGGAAATTCCTTGCGCTGAGAAGCTGGGGACGGACCCTGAACCAAAAATTCTGCGACCGTCAGATGAGATGATCGATGCCTTCCTGAATGAGATTCGTCTGAAAGTTAAAGCCAATCAAGAGCGTGAGATGGCCATACTGGAAGGAGCCAAACACCGCCGACTGGACGAAAGAGTCAAGGTAGTCCTATCAAATCAAAAGACATCCGCTGCCGATGAAAAAAAATTCAAGACGAGGAAAAGGTTTGCTAAAGCCATATCAATAGGAATGAAGCTACCACCCTCGGAAGAAAACACTCCCGGTGGAATAGAGATGTATCCTAATTATTGCCTATATCATCAGAAGATCGCACACGCTACTGAAGACTGCGACTCCTTTAAGTGTTGGTGGCAAGGGTATGTCACTCATAAACATTACGTCAACATAACAAAGCGGGAAGCTCGTAGACGGCGGAAAAATACGACAGATGAGTATAAAAGAGTCGCCGGCAATTGCCACAGGAACGACCGCGATGAAGAAACAGACTTCAACCCTCTTTTCAAGAAATCCATCTCTGAAGAATTGAAGAATCATGAGAACATTCATCCGTGCAAGGGCATACTACCCGAAAAGAATCTCGGACCCGCAAACGACGGAGCGAACAAATAGGATAAAGGAAAAGGAAAAATGACCTTCGTCGCCAACATTCAACAACAGCCGAGCAACTCAAAATCGATTGTTCGCCAAAACAA
The DNA here is from genome assembly GCA_030015575.1 of Agapanthus africanus. Lineage (NCBI taxonomy): Eukaryota > Viridiplantae > Streptophyta > Magnoliopsida > Asparagales > Amaryllidaceae > Agapanthus > Agapanthus africanus. The sequence goes on from CM057341.1 coordinate 393,293,724, forward strand.
CATGCGCCCACGCCCATCACTCGAGGAAAGACTGGGATGTCCTTACTCGTTTCCCCAAGATAAAACGAGGAAACTGTTTGAACTGACAGTGCGCAACGGATTCGTCAATCTGCCGAATCCGAAACGTCCGCTACAGCCACGAGATGTCAACGATCCTAATTACTGCCCCTACCATCAAGCAGTAAGTCATCCGATCGAAGATTGCTTCGTATTCAAAAACTGAGTTGAAGACCAGTACCAACAAGGCGAACTCGCGCTGTCCGAAAACTGGAAGGTGAGCCCGTCACAACCGCATGTTCCGAAAAAGATGGATATGCCGGGGGCATCATGCTCATTCATAGAGAAAGCCCAACGGACCACTATGTCCTAAAAATGGATAACGGACCACTACGTCCTAAAACTGGATAACGGACCGAAATGTCCTTAAATTAATGACGGACCCCTACGTCCTAAAACTAGCTGTTGACCGAGATGCCGATAAACTACGGTGGATTGAAACATCACAAAGCCGATAAAAAAAATAAAATAATAAAAATAAATAAAATAATAAAAATAAGGTATGTCCATAAGCAAAAAAGGGCACAGATGAAAACCCGAAAGGGCTCCGTGAGTAAAAACAGCAGGGCTACCAGCGAGTGTTCGTGAAAACCCGAAAAGGCGCGAGCTCGTAAAAAAAACAATATAAAAAAAAATAAAAAAAGGTATGTCCATAAGCAAAAAGGGGCACGGATGAAAACCCGAAAGGGCTCCGTGAGTAAAAACAGCAGGACTACCGGCGAATGTTTGTGAAAACCCGAAAGGGCGCAATCTCGTTAAAGGACACTTACAAGGTCCTCTCGACCTTGTAAGGAGAAACCACCCACGTGAGATCCTTACGACTCACAAAGGGAGCAACACACTTAGGGATCCTCACGATTCCTAAGGAGAAAATACACTTGCGAGATACTCACGACCCGTAAGGAGAACTCTCTTATGGGACCCTCACAGCTCATAAGATTTGAAAGTCTTAAGTTACAGAGACCTAAACCTGTGCTTAAGCAACCCCCACAACTTCCGATATTGCCCTACAAGGGGTTCAATTCTGACCCTTGTATACAATCCACGGGCGCGAATAAGCATTTCCCTAACGAAGTACCACCTCTGATTAGGGATGTGTTCGCATGATGAACAACCCTTGTAAGTCCTCTCGACTTACAAGGAGAAAACCCTCTTGTAGGATCCTTACGACTTACAGAGGAACATACACTGAGGAATCCTCACGATTCCTAGGGAGAAAATGCACCTACGAGATTCTCACGACTTGTAGGGAGAAATACCTTTGTAAGACCCTTACGGCTCATGAAGTCAAAAGCCTTAGTCTACAGGACCTTAACCCTGTTCGTTAAGCCACCTTTGTTCGACATCGACAGAGGCAAATGATGATTCGCTCATGGCTTGATACCGAAATCGGTGTCTAATTTCAGGTTTACAGCGAAAAGCCGGTAGGCCGCGCATGCATACGAAATAGCCGAAATGATGGGGCAACTTGCAATAAAAAGCAGCAAGTAAAAACGTATGCACACAAAATAGCCGAAATGATTGGGCAACTCGCAATAAAAAGCTGCGAGTAAGAAGAAAATAGAACAGCCGAAATGATTGGGCACCGCGAAAAATAGCCGAAATGATTGGGCAATCGCGACCTTCGCGATATAAAAGCTGAAATGATAGAGCATCGCGGAAATAAAACAATAAAAATGAATGAAACTTTTGCCCTACAGTTGAGATCACATCGATCCCTGTATACAATCCAAGGGCGCAAACAAAGAGGGAATCATACCTTCCCAACAGGCTCCGCCAGAAAACGAAGCCAAATCTCGACGGTTCACCAACAACCTAGAGTCAACCACGACATTCGTCTTGATGCAACAGACGCAGTACCAGCAAAAGAAGCGAAGATCAAATTCCAAGCTTCACGGTTTTGACCACCACAGATCAGTTCAACCCCGAAAAAAACAGTGTCTTCGGCAAAATCCTTCGACTCGGGGAAACCAGTGTCCCTGACGAGAACTTCTTGATTCGCGTCGGCCTGCAGAGAAACCAGTGTCTCCGCAGGAATACTCCGATTCGTTTCAACTTCGAGGAAACTAGCATCCTCGGCAGAATCCTTCGACTCAGGGAAACCAGTGTCCTTGACGAGAACATCCTGATTCGCGTAGACCCGCAGAGAAACTAGCGTCTTTGCAGGAATACATCGATTCGTTTTAACCCCAGGGAAACCAGTGTCCCTGGCAAATACCTCAATTCAGGGAAACTAGCGTCCTTGATGAGAGCCTCCTGATTCGCGTTGGCCCGCGGAGAAACCAGTGTCTCCGCAGGAATACTCCGATTCGTTTCAACCCCGAAGAAACCAAAGTCTTCAGCAGAATCCTTCGACTCAGGGAAACCAGTGTCCTTGACGAGAACATCCTAATTCGCGTCGACCCGCAGAGAAACTAGCGTCTTTGCGGAAATACATCGATTCGTTTCAACCCCAGGGAAACCACTGTCCCTGGCAAATATCTCAATTCAGGGAAACTAGCGTCCTTGATGAGAGCCTCCTGATTCGCGTCGGCCCTCAGAGAAACCAGTGTCTCCGCAGGAATACACCGAATCGTTTCAACCCCGAAGAAACCAAAGTCTTCAGCAGAATCCTTCGACTCAAGGAAACCAGTGTCCTTGACGAGAACATCCTGATTCACGTCGACCCGCAGAGAAACTAGCGTTTTTGCAGGAATACATCGATTCGTTTCAACCCCAGGGTAACCAGTGTCCCAGGCAAATACCTCAATTCAGGGAAACTAGCATCCTTGATGAGAGCCTCCTGATTCGCGTCGGCCCTCAGAGAAACTAGTGTCTCCGCAGGAATACTCTGATTCGTTTCAACCCCGAAGAAACCAGTGTCTTCGGCAGAATCCTTCGACTCAGGGAAACCAGTGTCCTTGACGAGAACATCCTGATTCGCGTCGACCCGCAGAGAAACTAGCGTCTTTGCAGGAATACATCGATTCATTTCAACCCCAAGGAAACCAGTGTCTCTGGCAAATACCTCAATTCAGGGAAACTAGCGTCCTTGATGAGAGCCTCCTGATTCGCGTCGGCCCTCAGAGAAACCAGTGTCTCCGCAAGAATACTCCAATTCGTTTCAACCCCGAAGAAACCAGTGTCTTCGGCAGAATCCTTCGACTCAGGGAAACCAGTGTCCTTGACGAGAACATCCTGATTCGCGTCGACCCGCAGAGAAACTAGCTCTTTGCAGGAATACATCGATTCGTTTCAACCCCAGGGAAACCAGTGTCCCTGGCAAATACCTCAATTCAGGGAAACTAGCGTCCTTGATGAGAGCCTCCTGATTCGCGTCGGCCCTCAGAGAAACCAGTGTCTCCGCAGGAATACTCCGATTCGTTTCAACCCCGAAGAAACCAGTGTCTTCGGCAGAATCCTTCGACTCAGGGAAACCAGTGTCCTTGACGAGAACATCCTGATTCGCGTCGATCCGCAGAGAAACTAGCGTCTTTTCAGGAATACATCGATTCGTTTCAACCCCAGGGAAACTAGTGTCCCTGGAAAATACCTCAATTCAGGGAAACTAGCGTCCTTGATGAGAGCCTCCTGATTCGCGTCGGCCCTCAGAGAAACCAGTGTCTCCGCAGGAATACTCCGATTCGTTTCAACCCCGAAGAAACCAGTTTCTTCGGCCAAATCCTTCGACTCAGGGAAACCAGTGTCCTTGACGAGAACATCCTGATTCGCGTTGACCCGCAGAGAAACTAGCGTCTTTACGGGAATACATCGATTCGTTTCAACCCCAGGGAAACCATTGTCCCTGGCAAATACCTCAATTCAGGGAAACTAGCGTCCTTGATGAGAGCCTCCTGATTCGTGTCGGCCTTCAGAGAAACCAGTGTCTCCGCAGGAATACTCCGATTCGTTTTAACCCCGAAGAAACCAGTGTCTTCGGCAGAATCCTTCGACTCAGGGAAACCAGTGTCCTTGATGAGAACATCCTGATTCATGTCGACCCACAGAGAAACTAGCGTCTTTGCAGGAATACATCGATTCGTTTCAACCCCAGGGAAACTAGTGTCCCTGGCAAATACCTCAATTCAGGGAAACTAGCATTCTTGATGAGAGCCTCCTGATTCGTGTCGGCCCGCAGAGAAACCAGTGTCTCCGCAGGAATACTTCAATTCGTTTCAACCCCAAGGAAACCAGTGTCCTTGGCAAATAACTCAATTCAGGGAAACTAGCATCCTTGATGAGAGCCTCCTGATTCGCGTCGGCCCGCAGAGAAACCAGTGTCTCTGCAAGAATACTCCGATTCGTTTCAACCTCGAGGAAACTAGCGTCCTCGGCAAAATACTTCAACTCAGGGAAATTAGTGTCGTTGACGAGAACTGCTCGATTTGTTTCGACCCGTGAGGAAATTAGTGTCTTCGCGAGGACTTCCCGATTCGTTTCGACTTGGAAGATAAAGCCTTAGGCAGCAGGGATTAAAAAACTTGTTTCCTAAGCACTGGGATCCTGCAAGTCGGTTTACAACGGTCTCTTGCATACTATCCATGGGTCTCACTCTCCAAAGTCGAATCTCGACAAGGAGGGAAATAACCGCTTACGAGTCCTTTCGACTCGTAAGAGGGAAAATTCTCTTATAAGATCCTTACTATAAGTCCATGTTGCTCATCCCGGTTCTTACAGGGAGGCGGAAACGACGAAAAACAATGATTTGGCTCAAGGCAACATGGACTTAAAGCACGGATCTTTGCTAAACTAGTAACTAGTAAACTACTAGAGGCTTTAACTACTATGCTGTAGAAAATATACCTCACGAAACCGGTCCTTCGGGTCTTCATTCCGCTGTTCCGCTCGTCCATCCAAGCTCCAAGTGTCGATCCGGACCTTGGGCATCTCCGCGGCCTTCTTGAGTCGAAGACGATCCACCCGAGAGTTGTACACCGAGCTCCACCTCGAGCCGAGGCAACTAGGACGACGAGATCGCTAATCTAGAAGCCCTAGGTTGTGTAGAAGTGATGTATGGATGTGTTTGTCTTTGTGGGATATTTTTCTCTCAACACATGAGATCAAAAGATAGAATCAAGAGGAGGAAGAAGGAGGAGAACTTAGCAACCATGAGTGCTCATTTTCTTTTCTTCTCATAAGAAAGAGCAAGAGAGAGAAATGAGAATGAATTATGAGCTAAAGAAAATGAGCCATGGTTCAATACTGCAAAAACATTATCATTACTAATCTTATCAAGATAAAGTTGATGGCTACATTGAAATGACCATTTTCATAATCAAAAGAAAAAGAAAATCAAAAGAAGAGTATAGATCTCTCATGAAGGTCAATGGTCAACCCCGGTCAACCGGTCAACAAAGTCAAGAGAGGTCATGGTGGTCAAATGGTCAATGCAATTAGCCATCATAAAATTATCACTAAAAGGATTAGTAAACAATGCCACCGGCTCATAATGGTTTTGACCGAACGAATTGCCAAAACCCTAATGAGCCTGCTACATAACGGTTTTGGCCGAACCAACTGCCAAAACCCTAATGAGGCACCTCCTCCTTCATCACTTCTCAAAACTGTGCATACACACCCGCATCAGCATTCCGTAGAACGCGAATGCACTGAAGACAAAACAAATCCATCCGTGCAATACTAGGATCCGGCTTAAACCAAAGCCCACTAGTATTGCCTGCCCGAACAACATACGCGCACAAGTGTACGCAAGTGATCGCTGCCCTGCCGTAAAACCATACGGCCTCTACACGTTTCGCTCAATGCAGGGAAACTCTCTGTGTGGGACTCTAAAGACTCGACACTACGCTGGCAGTGGGTTTAACCACAGACCGTAAGCAGCACTAGCTGTACGTAACGGTCCTCAGGTAGATGTCGATAAGAAGGCCGATGAGGTAAACCCATCCGAACTCCTACTGAGCCTGTATGTGACAATCTCCGTACAGTCCGGTCTGTTCGTCTGATACATCGCATGGCGGGCCTAGGGGGCGGTAAACGCCAGTCCCCTAATAGCGGTACAAGTCGTGTCGGAGTGTAGCCCAGAACACCCTTAAATAACACTGGAAACCTACCAGTATATCTTGCTTGCCCTGGCCAAGGACTACTTGTGTAATGGCTCTCCTAGACACAGCGCGATGTCAACCCTCAATACCGGGAGAGACGAATCCTGTCTAACCGTCACTGCCTCCAAGTGCTTCGGGACTGCACCCAACTGCTACCTGTTTGCACGACTCCTTTGAGCCATGGTAGGGTAGTAATCTAAGTACAGTGGGAACACACTCGAGGCGAAGTGACAGTGTCAAGTCGGCGGACTAAGCTGTACTCATGTCACCTGAGAACTGATAACTGACGATAGGTATAATACCAACCAACAGTTCCCGACGAGTCATATCTAGTGTACTCGTAACCTAACGAGCACCCGCATACTATCTCAAGTACGACGTACTGACGGCTGTGGGACAGACCGTCTCTCTCGCTGGGATGAGAAGCGCATACCCTAGTCTACTCCGGAGTATCGATGCCCTGTCTCGATAGTCCTACAACTAGGGACCTGTATAAGGATGTGCTTATGGATTACCCAGCCCCCACGAGTGTGAGCGCCATCACAATGCTGGTAATCAAGCAAAAATCCTAAGGGCTCAACTAATATGTATATAAGCGATATGCTAAAAGAAACACATGCACATATTGAAGTAGAGACAAACCAAGTAGCATACTACCATTTTGAGCAAGATTGTCTATACAACTGTGAATATCCCAAGCTTCCATTAAGTAATATACAAGCTAGTATGATACAGTAATGGCCTCTAAGGCATATACAATAACAATCTCCCACTTGCACTAAGGCCATGTACTGGCGTATCGAAGACCTATCATCTCGATCAGCCGCTCGAACTGAGTCTGGGGTAGGGCCTTTGTGAGTGGATCTGCAGTGTTGTTCTCCATATTTACTCTCTTTACCTCGATCTCCCGGCGATCTACGATCTCCCGGCGATCTACGATCTCCCGGCGATCTACGATCTCCCTGATCAGGTGGTACCACCCCAAAATGTGCCTGGAGTTCTGATGGGACCTGGGTTCCTTCGCTAAAGCTATAGCGCCGTTGTTGTCGCAATACAGTGGTATTGGATCAACAATGGTAGGAACCACCTGAAGCTCCGTGAGGAATTTCTTCATCCAGACAGCTTCCTTTGCGGCATCGCAAGCAGCTATGTACTTCGCTTCCATAGTTGAGTCTGCAACGGTCTCCTGCTTGGAACTCTTCCAGCAAACCGCCTCTTCATTGAGGGTAAAGACATAACCCGACATGGACTTGGAGTCATCCTTGTCACTCTGGAAGCTGGAGTCAGCAAAGGCCTCGAGCTGGAGGTCTTTTCCGCCATACACCAAGAATATCTCCTTAGTCCTTCTCGGGTACTTAAGAATGTTCTTTACCGCTATCCAGTGTTTCTCCCCTGGGTTTGACTGATACCGGCTTACAACGCTCAATGCGTATGCTACATCTGGTCTGGTACATAACATCGCATACATTATAGAGCCTACCGCAGAAGCGTAGGGTATAATAGACATGCGATCCCTTTCCAAATCAGTCTTGGAAGACATCTCTTTGGAGAGGGTGATCCCGTGACAAGCCGGTAAATTACCGCGCTTGGAATCTTCCATACTGAACCTTTTCAGTATGGTGTCGATGTACCTTGACTGTGAAAGTCCCAACATCCTCTTAGATCTATCATGATAGATCTGGATCCCCAGAATGTAGTTGGCATCGCCCAGGTCCTTCATGGAGAACCTCTGCGACAAGAATCCTTTGACTGACTGTAGCATAGGAATATCATTTCCTATTAGGAGAATGTCATCCACGTACAAGACGAAGAATACCACAATTCTCCCTACAATCTTACTGTAAATGCATGGTTCATCTGGGTTTTTGATAAAGTCTAATTCTTTGACAGTATCATCAAAGCAGATGTTCCAACTCCGCGATGCCTGCTTAAGTCCATAGATGGACTTTAGCAACTTGCACACTCTACCGCTGCTCCCACTCTGAATGAATCCCTCCGGCTGATCCATATAGACGCACTCTTCTAAATTTCCATTTAGGAAATCCGTCTTTACGTCCATCTATCAGATTTCATAATCGTGGAAAGCAGCAATGGCAAGAAGGATCCGAATGGATTTCAGCATAGCCACTGGAGAAAAGGTCTCATCATAGTCCAAACCAGGTCTTTGACGAAAACCCTTTGCAACAAGTCTAGATTTATAGGTCTCAACCTGTCCATGTACACCAATCTTCTTTCTGAAGATCCAATTGCAGCCTACGGGTTTTACCCCTTCTGGAGCAAAGTCCAAAGTCCAAACTTTGTTGGTGTATATGGACTCCATCTCGGCCCGCATTGCATCCAGCCATTTCACCGAGTCACCTCTCTGAATGGCTTGCTGGAAGCTAGTCGGCTCACTATAATCCATGGTGCAATCCTCTCTATCCCCGTCTATGAGAAAACCGTAGTATCTCTCGGGCGGATGAGACTGCCTACTACTCCTGCGGAGTGGCGCTGGAATGTCCTGTTCTTTTGAACCCTCTGGTTCTACTAAGCTTTCAGTAATAGCTCGTGGTTCTGGAATTTCTTCCAGTTCTATTGCGCTCCCACTTATCTGGTTTTCTAAAAACTCAGTTTCCAAGAAGCGGGCATGACGAGAAACAAAAACCTTTTGTTCCTCTGCGTAATAGAAAAGATACCCCTTGGAGTTCTTTGGGTATCCCATAAACTTACACTATACTGAACGTGCCTCGAGCTTGTCCGCATGCTGCTTTTTGACAAAAGCTGGACATCCCCATGTCTTAATGTGATTAAGATAGGGTTTCTTCCGACACCACATCTGATATGGTGTAGTAGGCACAGTCTTAGTTGGAACTCGGTTCAAAAGGTATGCATCTGATTCTAGTGCATAACCCCAGAAGGATCGCAGTAACTCAGCCTTACTCATCATGGATCGAACCATATCTAATAGGGTTCGATTCCGCCTTTCCGATACACCGTTGTGTTATGGTGTGTATGGAGGAGTAAGCTGAGAGAGAATTCCATTCTCTTTTAAGAAGCCCAGAAACTCGGCATTCAAGTATTCACCACCTCGATCAGATCTCAGTGTCTTGATACTTTTGCCTGTTTGTTTTTCAACTTCATTCTTGTATTCCTGAAATTTCTCAAAGGCCTCGGATTTGTGCTTCATCAAGAAGACATGCCCATACCTAGAGAAATCATTTGTGAAAGTAATGAAGTATGAATAACCACTTCGCGCATGTGTAGACAATGGACCACACACATCACTGTGTATGAGTCCCAAGAGCGAGCTCGCTCTTTCTCCATGTCCAGTGAACGGAGTCTTTGTCATCTTTCCTATGAGACAAGATTCACAAGTGGCATAAGACTGGTACTCGAACGGATCCAAGTATCCTTCTTTATGTAACTTAGTCAACCGTGTCTCATTAATGTGACCCAGTCTACAATGCCATAAGAAAACCTGATTTAATTCCGGAGACTTTCTTTTAGGTGTGTTCTGGACACTGAAGACCTGAGCTTGATTCAAAACGTATATACCGTTTTTCAATGTACCTGACCCAATCAGAACTTGATTTAGGTGGATGTTTACTACATCGCTTACAAAAGTAAAATCATATCCTTCCTTAGAAATTAAGGATACAGATTTGATGTTACAAGTCGCACCTGGTACATAAAAACAGTCACGCAGAATCAATATCTTCCCAGTTGTCAGTCCTAGATGATATTCCCCTACGGATTCAGCATACATGCTCATTCCGTTAGCAACCCTGAGAGTCATATCACCTTTCCTGATAACCCTACGGTTTCTCAGAGTCTGTAACGAATTACAGATATGAGATCCTGATCCGGTATCTAATACCCAGGAAGTAGGGTTAACTGACATACAGTTCTCTATTACAAACACACCCGAAGCCGAAGCCACAACATGCTTCGAATTCTGGCTACTGGCTTTGCAAGCCCTGCAATCCTTCAGCCCATGTTCATTCCCGTAACAATAGGAACATCCCTCTTTTACTATATCCATTCCCGAAACTTCTGCCCTTCCCTTTCTTTCTACTTCCCTGGTTTCCTTCAGGGTAGTAGTGTAGGGTTCCTAGGCACCTTAATGAGGTCACACAAGGCATCGAACATGCCATATTAAAATTTTAACGGTGCCGAGAGACCCGACTACGGATCGTTTGCTAGAATTCTAGACGAAACTAAAAGCTAGTTAACAGTTAACTACTGGGATACGGAAATTACAACCTTTGTAGATCCGGATATCCACCTCCTTGGCTCCGCAAGGGCGTCCTCTCGCTGTCCATCTTGAAGCTTGAACTCTCGTGACGGCTTCATCGGAGAAACGTGCGGAATAGGTCGTCGGCTTCGTGTCAAAGACGATCTACGTCGAGGTTGCACAAACTCAAGCTCCGACTTCACAAACTTGTGAAACTTGTGAAGTAAACACCCAAAACAACTTGGCAAGAGGTAGAGGGTGAAGAAATAGGAGGTGGGTTCATTTTAGATTTGGAATTCTCTCACTAAAACTCAAGTTGCCATTGGAGTAGCAAGCTTGAAGAAGAAGAAGAAGATGAGCTCAAGAAAAGATTATGATAAGTCTTATGATTTAAATCAAATACTTATCATAACTTGAACTAGGGTTAAGTGTAGAGAATTAACCATGGTCACTTGGATGGGTTAGGGTTAAGCATGAAGATAAGGATGGTTGCTAAAGTCAAAGCTTCATGAAGCTTCAACAAATGACAAAGAAAGCCACCATTCTCATCTTATTCTTTTCCAAATAAATAAATAAACAAATAAATAAATAAATGAATATGCAAAACCCTAATTATCAAATTAACCATGGATTAATTCTATACACTTAACATAATGATCAAGTATCATCAAACATGATACAAAAAAGTGCACGAAAGCATATCACATATACAATGTGCATCAAGTGAGAAAAATCCGTTTAAAGTGAACCAATACTAGTTAATGCAAAGTAATATATCAAATATATAATTATACATTAAATCATTAAATCAACACTTGATTCAATGATCCGGTTATATCGCATACAACCGACTAGTATGTAATGTATCGATTTATCGAATCAATGATTCGATAACTAGGTCATATCGAATATAACCAATCGAAACATATATCGCGAGAATGAAATGCGGTATCACATACACGCATTATTCTCGGTCCCGCACATATCTCATATGCGCTCCTATTTCGTTTCGCTTGAGCCAGGAAACCTCTGTGTAGGACTCTAAAGACTCGTCAATACGCCGGTAGCAGATGATGATCATATCAAGCACCCACAAGCCGCAAGCGGTCTGCTAAACGTAACGGCCACCCGGGTATTGAGCGATCAGAAGATCGACGAGCTAGCCCGCTCACACTCCTGCGAATCCGACCAGTAACACTTACCATACAGTCCAGTCTCTTCGTCAGATACGTCGCATATCAAGTCTAGGGGTGGTAAACGTCAGACCCCAATAACCCGATAAGTCGTGCCGATGTGAGGCTCGTAACGGGTCGAGAAACTACTGGTAACACTTACCAGCAAATCTCTAATCAGCCCTGGCCAGGGACTTCCCTGTTACGGCCAATCGAGCACTGCGCAACATCAACCCCCAATACCGGGAGAGACGAAACCCCTCCTATCGCTCATTGCCTCAATGTGATTCGGGACTGTGCCCAAAGACCACCGTTTTGCACGCCCTCATGGACGTGGTAAGGTGGAGATCAAAGCACAGTGGGAATCACACAAGACTCTATGACGATCTCGGGTCTACAGACTAACCTGTACAAGTGTCACCTGAGAACTGCCATCTGACGTGAGGTATAATACCATCTGGGAGTTCTCGGCGAGTCCGTCCAGTGTACCCAGTCTCCACTGAGCACCCATATATCATCTCTGATGTCAAACACCAATGGATGTGGGATCATCCATCGCCCATCACATGGGTCGAGAAGCGTATACGCTAGTCTACTCTGGTATATCGATGCCCCGTCTCGATACACCCACGACTAGGGACCTTGAAGGATGTACTTATGGACTACCATGTCCCCACTAGTATGATCTGCATTATAGCCCAGGTAGTCAAGTACAAATCCTAAGGGCTTTACCAACATGTAACTATAAGACAGTATAAAGAGACTAGTGTACATGTTAAGATAAATAGCAACCAGATAGCATACTATCATGTCGAGCAAGAAAGTCATCTCTATATATGTCCAAGCATCCAATATAATATACATCATCTGTACAATACTGGCCTCTAGGGCATACATACAACTAACAATCTCCCACTTGCACTAGGGCCAGCTGCTGTAGTATCTCATACCGAGCATCCCGAAGAGTCTCTCAAACTGTATCTGGGGAATGGCCTTCGTGAGTGGATCCGCCGTGTTGTTCTTCGTGTCAACTCTCCTGACCTCGATCTCCCGGCGATCAACTATCTCCCGGATCAGGTGATACCGCCTCAGAATATGCCTGGATCGCTGATGGGACCTGGGTTCCTTGGCCAAAGCCACCGCTCCATTGTTATCGCAATACAAAGGTATTGGATGCTCAATGGATGGAACCACTCCAAGTTCAGTAATGAACTTCTTGATCCAGACAGCTTCTTTAGCAGCATCGTTGGCAGCGATGTATTCAGCCTCCATCGTCGAGTCTGCCACGGTTTCCTGCTTGGAACTCTTCCAGCTAACCGCCCCTCCGTAAAGGGTAAAGACAAAGCCCGACTGCGACTTAGAGTCGTCCTTATCACTCTGGAAGCTCGAATCGGTAAAGGACTCCACTTGGAGTTCTCCGTTACCATACACCAAGAACATATCTCTAGTCCTTCGCAAGTACTTGAGAATGCTCTTCACAGCTGTCCAGTGACTCTCTCCAGGATCAGCTTGATACCTGCTCACTACACTTAGTGAGTATGCTACATCGGGTCTGGTACATAGCATCGCATACATGATAGAGCCTACTGCCGAAGCATAGGGTATCCCTTGCATGCGAGCTCTCTCCAAATCAGTCTTGGGAGACATCTCTTTGGAGAGAGTGACTCCAGAGATCGTGGGCATGTTCCCACGCTTGGACTCTTCCATACTAAACCTCTTTAGTATGGTGTCAATGTACCTGGATTGGGACAATCCCAAAATCCGTTTGGATCTATCTCTATAGATCCTGATTCCCAATATGCAGGAGGCATCACCAAGATCTTTCATTGAGAATCTTTGTGATAAGAAGAGCTTGACCGATTGCAGCATAGGAATATCATTTCCTATCAAGAGTATGTCGTCCACATACAATACGAGGAAGACAACCTTACTCTCTGCCACCTTCTTGTAAATACAAGGTTCATCTGGATTTTTGACGAAATCAAACTCTTTGATAACGACGTCAAAGCAGATGTTCCAACTCCGCGATGCTTGCTTTAATCTATAAATGGATTTAAGCAGCTTGCACACCTTCCCGCTACTCCCACTGTCTACGAAGCCCTCTGGCTGAGTCATGTACACGCACTCTTCTAAATCACCATTTAGAAAGGCGGTCTTAACATCCATTTGCCAGATTTCGTAGTCATGAAAGGCAGCAATGGCAAGCATGATTCGGATGGATTTAAGCATAGCCACTGGAGAAAAGGTCTCGTCATAGTCCACACCTGGTCTTTGACGAAAACCCTTTGCTACAAGTCTAGCTTTGAAAGTCTCCACTTTTCCATCTACACCAAGTTTCTTCTTGAAGATCCACTTGCTCCCAATGGGTTTTACCCCTTCAGGAGCAACTTCCAAAGTCCATACTTTGTTGGTGTACATGGAATCCATCTCGGACCGCATAGCATCCAGCCATTTTACTGAGTCCCCACTCGTGATGGCCTGCTCGAAGCTAGTTGGGTCATCATCCTCCATGATGCAATCCTCACTACCACCATCAATGAGAAAACCATAGTATCTCTCAGGTGGACGAGAAACCCTACTAGATCGGCGGAGAGGTTGGGGTTCGTCGGGAGCTACTGAATCCTCTGGTTCCACTAAATCTTCAGTTTGAGTTTGTGTTGCTGGAATTTCTTCCAGTTCTACCTCATCGCCACTAATTTCTTTTGCAAGAAATTCCTTTTCCAAAAAGGTGGCATGGCAAGAAACAAACACTTTTTGTTCCTCTGTATGGTAGAAAAGATATCCATGTGAATGTTTGGGATATCCCACAAACTTGCATAGAACTGACCGTGCCTCGAGTTTGTCCGGATTTTGCCTTTTGACATAGGCCGGGCAACCCCATATCTTAACTCGTTTAAGACATGGTTTCTTCCCACTCCATATCTCATATGGTGTGGTAGGTACAGATTTAGATGGAACTTGATTCAATAGGTATGCTGCTGTCTCCAGCGCATGACCCCAGAAGGAAATAGGTAACTCAGCTGTACTCATCATAGAGCGCACCATATCTAATAGGGTGCGGTTCCTCCGTTCAGATACACCGTTGTGCTGTGGTGTATATGGAGGAGTCAGCTGAGAGAGAATCCCATTCTCTTTTAGGAAGTCCAGGAATTCATTGCTCAAGTATTCACCTCCTCGATCAGATCGAAGGATTTTAATACTTTTTCCGGTTTGGTTCTCAACTTCTTGTTTATATTCCCTAAATTTCTCAAAAGCTTCTGATTTGTGTTTCATCAGGAACACATATCCGAATCTAGAGAGATCGTCAGTGAATGTAATGAAGTACGAAGAACCATCCCTGGCATGTGTAGACATGGGACCACATACATCACTATGTATCAGTCCTAAGAGTTCGGTAACTCTTTCTCCGTGTCCCGTAAACGGAGTCTTGGTCATCTTGCCTTTGAGACATGACTGGCAAGTGTCATAAGATGAAAATTCAAACGGATTTAAATATCCATCTTTATGCAACTTAGCTAGTCGTGTCGCATTGATGTGACCCAGTCTACAATGCCACAAGAAGGATTCATTGAGTTCAGAACTCTTCCTCTTGTGTGTGTTTGTTATGCTCAGGACTGTTGATTGGTTTAGAACATAAATGCCATTGCATAACGTGCCTGATCCAACCAACTTTTGGTTATGGAAAATGTTCATAACATTGTCCTGTAATACAAAATTATATCCCTCTTTACTTAATAAAGAAACCGATATAATGTTGCATATCAGGTTCGGCATGTAATAGCATTCGTTCAGAACCAATGTATTACCTGTTGGTAATACAAGGTGATATTCCCCGACAGTCTTAGCTGCAACAATTGCACCATTTCCAACTCTAATGTCTTTATCACCTTCTCCAAGTTCTCTACCTTTCCTAAGCCCATGTAACTGATTACATATATGGGATCCTGACCCGGTATCCAATACCCAGGACGTAGAGCAAATGGAGAAACAGTTCTCAGTAACGAACACACCCGAAGAAAATGCATCAACATGTACTTTCTTCATTCGGGTGGCATGGGAATCCTGGTATTCCCCTATATCCTGTTCAGTCCTATAACTCTTATAGGAAAGAACGGAACCAACGTTCCCCAGCACAGTATAACATGCGGGTTCGGTCAATACATCCATATTATTATCTTTATTAAGGCATGAAATGGTCGCTACCTGGAGAGAGAGAGAAGAAAACACTTTAGCGTAAGCTCGTGCAAGATCAGATTGGTTATTATCTTATCTAATCAGGATGGCTCCCACTGCTTTTTATCAAATCTTCCTCCAAACCCTAAAAGGAAAGACTAGCCGGGATTAATTACACACTACAGGTTCGCCAATCTTTCAGCCAGGCCAGTGTCGGTACTTTGAGGGAGGTCCCCCGTGCTTTCGCACGAACCTAATTAATGTAAACCTCGTTTTCCCAGAGGCGTAACCCCATTGACACCTTTCTAGACACCTACTTGATCGGCTAATTGCAATGTGTAAAACTCTCCCAGGAGTAACTCTTACTCGCAGCGGGTATCGGGATCCAACTATCTCATAGAAGGTATGCAATCTCATTGCAAATTTCAACACTTGAAATTCCCGATAATATTTTGCCCCTAGTATCCTATGACCTTGACAAAGGCCAACAAATCACAGGATGCTAGTCAAGTTCAACCCGTCATTTCTTGATTGAATCAAACCCACCCGCACGACCCTTGACAAAGGCCAACAAGGTCGTACGACTACCCTGAAACAATCTGCATCATATGCATAAACAGATAAGCACTATTCAGCTACCGCACACTACGCCTTGACAAAGGCCAACAAACGCAGCACGAATACTAAACAGTCTTTATCTGAAATGACGGAGGGCTACGCAGGTTTTTCATAAAAACCATGAGCGTAATGAATTTGATATCGTTGTAGAATCAAATGATGTTTTGAAATGGAGTGATTTTGAGGCTTTTCTAGTTTTGCTAAAGGAGTCACTCCCGGTGAAGGGATCTCGGTCCTTTCCTCGTCGAATGAGGTGCGGGATATATCATATATATCGCTGTGCAAAGCAAAAACGCAAAAGCAGTCAAAAGCAAACCGAGTGTGTAGCATCTGCCAGTTATTGCTAAAGGAGTCACTCCCGGTGAAGGGATCTCGGTCCTTTCCTCATCGAATAAGGTGCGGGGTATATCATATATACCGCTGTGCAAAGCAAAAACTGTAGCTACCTGTTTTATTTTAAAATTCGATTCCACAACATCTTAGGTTTCTATTCTTTCATTAATCACATTAATGAAGTCCCATCATTTAATACCTAAACATCACAGATAGATATGACGTACACTTATGCCATCCGCATTCGCCTCGATGTCCCCTCGTGCACCGTTAGGTTAGGTAACTAACGACAGAGCAGGGCAGGGCTAGCGCGGGTGTAAAACATAAGTAACGTCTATATAATATATCATATATACTATATAGTATATCCATCACAGAATCACAACACAGATATCGCAGCAGAATAAACATATGAAATATTGGATATACTAGGACGTCCGTGTTTTTAATACGAGCCAGTATAAAACACGGATTCCACGGTCGTGATGAATAGCCAATCCCACACCCCTAGACCCCTACGAGAGCGGCAAGCAACCCTGCCAATTCTAGAGTTAGGAGACCCGGACTCGACTCCTCGAGTTGGTCTCCCACTGGACCCCAGAACCCGGTTACTTGTGCTCCCCTCCTTGGGTCTATCCTAATGCGGAAAAGTAAATAATATACAACGGGTGACTACTTCCGCTACCTGGAAGCGCCCCAAATAAAAGAATATTACATACAAGTTTTTACATGAATGAAAATGAAAAACACTCATCTCACATAAAAAACCCCGGCTATTCGAACACGACGATCCAATATAACATATCCAGCAACACATAACATCACATGTCATCAACGTAAGTAAGTATGCATACCCCAATTGTCGTTGATGTATAGCAACGAAACCGGCGATATGAACATACTACACTTACGGTCACAGAAAAGAAAGTGTAAAACTACAACAATTGGAATCCGCAACTTCTTTAGACATCACATGCCTAACAGTTATAAACCCCGCATTTTAGTCCCATCATCGAAAACTCTTTTCGATATCATGTGAAACTAAACTGCTAGATCTATAACATTCATCCAGTTATCTCATAACTGTTTGTGAATTCCAATTATTGTATCCAATTCCGGATAAATAGAATATATTAAACTTTCCGATCGAACACTCGAACACCCAAGTTTTCCCGACACCGATCAACATATGAAATAGGTTCAAAGACATTCACTTCATACCTCAGTACCAACGGTCCAGCCGTAGAAGGGTCAAGCCAACGCCTCACATGTGGCACGCCGTACTGCCCCAAACCCGAAGGTTCAAAGGGCAGTTCAAGACGGTCACATAATCGAGTTAAGGTTTGTGTCTTCTAGAGGGACCATCGCGTTACTTGCACTACTTGGAACGTCTTTTAACCACAGAAAAGTCCAACACTTGGAATTTTTCGGCAGGGAAAAAGTTGGGTATTTGTATCCGGTCAAACTTTTTAACATATTCTACAGTTATCTGGAAAAACACTTAGACAAAATTTGATAACCCGATTGAATAAACGAATCCCCAAAGCAACCCCAAAATACTCTTCTGTAAAGTCACAATAAAAATATCCCAGAAAATACAGCATTGTCTTATATGAGTTACTGTGCAAAAAATATTAAACAAGGGAATAGTAAGGCCGCGGAACCGCCGCACATGCCTAGCATGTGCCGCCCTTTCGCGGTGGAAAAGTTGATTTAGCCCCTCGTATTTCACAGTAATTCTAATAACACCCTGCTTGATTTTCTACATATTTTTAATTGACAAAAATCCGAATTTTTAGAAAAAGTCCAGAGAGCATTTTTAGGTTTTGGATTTCGGTTCGATCGGGTTTCAAACGTCGTCGGGACTTCGCCAAAGGCTCTAGCTAGGCTCTGATACCACTGTAGGGTTCCTAGGCACCTTAATGAGGTCACACAAGGCATCGAACATGCCATATTAAAATTTTAACGGTGCCGAGAGACCCGACTACGGATCGTTTGCTAGAATTCTAGACGAAACTAAAAGCTAGTTAACAGTTAACTACTGGGATACGGAAATTACAACCTTTGTAGATCCGGATATCCACCTCCTTGGCTCCGCAAGGGCGTCCTCTCGCTGTCCATCTTGAAGCTTGAACTCTCGTGACGGCTTCATCGGAGAAACGTGCGGAATAGGTCGTCGGCTTCGTGTCAAAGACGATCTACGTCGAGGTTGCACAAACTCAAGCTCCGACTTCACAAACTTGTGAAACTTGTGAAGTAAACACCCAAAACAACTTGGCAAGAGGTAGAGGGTGAAGAAATAGGAGGTGGGTTCACTTTAGATTTGGAATTCTCTCACTAAAACTCAAGTTGCCATTGGAGTAGCAAGCTTGAAGAAGAAGAAGAAGATGAGCTCAAGAAAAGATTATGATAAGTCTTATGATTTAAATCAAATACTTATCATAACTTGAACTAGGGTTAAGTGTAAAGAATTAACCATGGTCACTTGGATGGGTTAGGGTTAAGCATGAAGATAAGGATGGTTGCTAAAGTCAAAGCTTCATGAAGCTTCAACAAATGACAAAGAAAGCCACCATTCTCATCTTATTCTTTTCCAAATAAATAAATAAACAAATAAATAAATAAATGAATATGCAAAACCCTAATTATCAAATTAACCATGGATTAATTCTATACACTTAACATAATGATCAAGTATCATCAAACATGATACAAAAAAGTGCACGAAAGCATATCACATATACAATGTGCATCAAGTGAGAAAAATCCGTTTAAAGTGAACCAATACTAGTTAATGCAAAGTAATATATCAAATATATAATTATACATTAAATCATTAAATCAACACTTGATTCAATGATCCGGTTATATCGCATACAACCGACTAGTATGTAATGTATCGATTTATCGAATCAATGATTCGATAACTAGGTCATATCGAATATAACCAATCGAAACATATATCGCGAGAATGAAATGCGGTATCACATACACGCATTATTCTCGGTCCCGCACATATCTCATATGCGCTCCTATTTCGTTTCGCTTGAGCCAGGAAACCTCTGTGTAGGACTCTAAAGACTCGTCAATACGCCGGTAGCAGATGATGATCATATCAAGCACCCACAAGCCGCAAGCGGTCTGCTAAACGTAACGGCCACCCGGGTATTGAGCGATCAGAAGATCGACGAGCTAGCCCGCTCACACTCCTGCGAATCCGACCAGTAACACTTACCATACAGTCCAGTCTCTTCGTCAGATACGTCGCATATCAAGTCTAGGGGTGGTAAACGTCAGACCCCAATAACCCGATAAGTCGTGCCGATGTGAGGCTCGTAACGGGTCGAGAAACTACTGGTAACACTTACCAGCAAATCTCTAATCAGCCCTGGCCAGGGACTTCCCTGTTACAGCCAATCGAGCACTGCGCAACATCAACCCCCAATACCGGGAGAGACGAAACCCCTCCTATCGCTCATTGCCTCCATGTGATTCGGGACTGTGCCCAAAGACCACCGTTTTGCACGCCCTCATGGACGTGGTAAGGTGGAGATCAAAGCACAGTGGGAATCACACAAGACTCTATGACGATCTCGGGTCTACAGACTAACCTGTACAAGTGTCACCTGAGAACTGCCATCTGACGTGAGGTATAATTGTAAGTGCACGGCGGCGCCCCGGCCGTCAAACCGACGGCCAAAACCGGAAGCGGTGATAAACTTAAATTTTGCGGACTTAGCAAACCGGCACCACCGCGCACTAAACACCCGGATCGTAACCATTAACAAGTCTAAGCTAACTAGAAGAAGGGTTAGAGATATACCGACGATCCAAGTCCTCCGGTCTTCTCGTCATGGTCCCGATCTCCTGCGGAAAAGTCCCGTCTCCTCCTCGTCGCCGGAAGTGCACCACATCGCCTACTTTGTTTACGGGCTCCCACCTCAATGCCGAGGCAACTCGGGCACGAAGCCGGCTACTCGACGTGCCCAAGATTTGCTGTAGAATGTGTAGTGAGCTATTGTCTCTATTGGGGTTGAAGGAGTTGCCATATGGTGGAGGAAAAGATACAAGCTTTTTTTTGGAGAGGAGCTAGGAATTTTGGAGAGTCTTCTTGTGTGATTTTTGGAGCATGAAGAGAACCAAAAATTGCCACACCAAAATCAATCACCCACCACCTTAAAGAATGGCCGGCCCCTTGTAGGAAAAAGGAGAGGGAAAAGTCAAGGGGGAGGTAACCATATGAATCATGCAAGAGAGAGAGAGAGGAATGGTTATCATGAAAAACAATGATACCAAAACAAAACCCATACTCCACCACCAACCACCAACCTCATCATCAACAACCATGATGAGCCAAAAGTCATGCCATCATGACAAGAAGAAGTCAAGGTCAATGAAAAGATGTCATGATAAAACAATATGCAAAGACCCCCTCCACAAACACTTATTTGCAACTATGCAAATAAGCCCTCCTCCACCAAACTTCGGCCAATGAACGATACAAAGGAAATCGGCCGAAACGAAAAGCAAACTGGCAACTCCAGAAAACTGATCCCGTAATAAATTACAGGAAAACCCCGATACTGTGCATACACACCCGCATCTGTATTTCGACCGAAATACAAATGCAATGAGACAAAATCTACACTGTACTATACTAGGATCCGGCTTAAACCAAAGCCGGCTAGTAATATCTGTTCGATCCTGATCCGTGCAATACCGCACGTATCTGATCGAACCCTGCCATATAACCATACGGCCTATAGTACAAACTGTCCGATCCTGATCCATGCAATACCGCACGTATCTGATCGGACCTTGCCATATCTCCATACGGCCTCTACAACCTTTCGCCCGAAAGTTGAGTAACAGAATGTGGGGGACTCTAAAGACTCGTCAACACCTTGGTTGTGAATTTAACCACCAGCACGTCAGAGGTATAAGCCAATACGTAACGGGCCACCAGGTACTGACTAAAAGGGATGTCTGTGAGCGAACTCAGCCTGACAACCCTACTGAGCCTGTCAGTGACAATATCCGTACAGTCCGGTCCGTTCGTCTATGAGCATCGCATGGCGGGCCTAGGGGGTTGGTAAAAGTCAGACCCCCAAAAGCGGTACAAGTCGTGTCGGAGTGTAGCCCAGAACACCCTGAGATACTACTGGAATACCTACCAGTAAATCTCCTTGCCTTGGCCAAGGACTTTGTGTAATGGCTCTCCTAGACACAGCACGACCTCACCCCCAATACCGGGAGAGACGAACCCCTGAAGATACGCTCACTGCCTCCATGTGGCTCGGGACTGTACCCAACTAAAACCTGTTTGCACGACTCCTTTGAGCCGTGGTAGGGTAGTAATCAAAGTACAGTGGGAACTCACACGAGACAAATGACGATCCCCAGGTCGATGAACTAACCTGCACACATGTCACCAGGGAACTGCCATCTGACGTCTGGTATATGACCAACTAGCATGTTCCCGGCGAGTCCTGTCCGGTGTACTCATGACCCAATGAGCACCTGTATACATCTTAGGTGATCCAACTGACACCAGTGGCTTGTGAGACCGGCCACCGCCCCTCGTCGGGGTCTCGACTGTATACACTAGTCTACTAATGGAGTATCGATGCCCAGTCTCGAAACTCCCACGACTAGGGACCTTTTAAGGATAAGCTTATAGACCCCCAGCTCCCACTTATATGATCGCCCTCATACTGCTGGTGGTCAAGCAAGAATCCTAGGGGCTCTATCAACGTGTAATAGCGACGTGTCAGGTCACCTAAAGCAGTACACGATGATAAAGGTAAACCAGATAGCATACTATCATCTCGAGTAAGACTGTCCTACCGGGATAGGTCCTCCCTCAATCATTACAATCACGTACCTGTGACCTAATAATTGACTCTGAGGGCACTATCTCCAACAATCTCCCACTTGCACTCAAGGCTAATTATTGCGATGTCGCATACTCACAGCCCGTGTGATACCGAACACCCAACTCCTCTACTAGTCAGTCTCACAAAGCTCGTTTGCGAAACTATTGCGTTCGAAGAATAGCCTCAGTGAGTGGATCCGCTTAGTTGTTTCTTTCTATGTCTCTCTATATCTCAAGTTCGCGGAGAAAGCCATCTCCCGAAAAGAGCAATACCTGTCTCAGAATATGTCTGGATGTCTGATGGGACCTAGCTCATAAATGAACTCCAAATCAAAACTTCTTAGACTGTATCGTCAACTGAACTTAATCAGTATCCTGCGCGCCATGCCTCCCTCAGTATTGCCTTGGACCACCTGTCCAAAATACTGCCCCTCATCAGAAGGAAAACTATAACTCTGACAACCTCCTTGTCGTCCATGTCACCTTGGAAGCCTGGAATGATAACTGTCTCCTGAATAAGGCTGTCGTTATCATATCCCTAGAACATCTACTTATGTTCTAAAACTGCTTCCAACCGTTTCTCCAGGATTGGATTAATGTCAACTTATTGCATCTAGTGCAAGAACAACATCTGGTGTGGTACTTGACATCTCACGATTGACTCAATTGCCTGAGCAAGTGATCTGCCAATCATGCACGTCCCTCTCCCCTTTAGTCTGTAAGACACCTTTGGAGAGGGTGACTCCATTACCTGCAGGTACACTACCGTGCCAGGAGTCGTCCATCCCAAATACTCTTAGAATGCTGTCAAGTACCCTGATTGGGAAACCACCCAAATCTAGATCTAAAACCATAGATCTAGTAACCAGTATGTCTGATGTAAAATCCAAGTCCCATGTGGAGAAACCACTGTGTGACGACCAAAGTATAACCGATTGTAGTATAGGAGTTTCTTTTCCTATTCTGTGTATGTCATCCAAATACCAGGATATCACACCCTACTACCTTCTCAACAGATCCATCCCTTATTCTGATGAAGTCAAACCTATGACTGTCACGTCAGAATTAGATGATCTATCTCCGCTACGTCTGCTTTAGTCTATAAATAGACATAAGCTACCTGTCCACCAATGCTTCCGCTGCTCCCACTGACTACGACAACCCTCTGGCAGAGTCATATACACGTACACTTCTAAAACTAGTTTAGAACGACGCTATACTCATCCTCCCGCCGGGTCTCGCACCCTGGAACAACAGCAATGGTAATTGTGGGTAAACAAGAACTTCCCTGTCACCGTCCTTGAGGCTACCGTAGTACCTCTCGGGTGCCTGAAGTTACCCACCTTATCTGCGGAGTGGCCAATGGAATGTCAATCCAGATTGAATCTTTAGGTTCCTTATCAAATCTTCAGTAATCGTTTGCGGTTCTGGAATCACTTCCAGTTCTACCATACTCCCACTACTGTTTTCTGAAAAAATTCATTTTTAATAAAACTGTGGCGAGTCTAGAACAATATCGCTATTGTTCATCCAGATGGTAGAAAGTCAACCCTCGTCATAGCCTGGGTCAACCCACAAACAGCCATTACAGAAACGTGCCTTGAGTTGTCCAGTGTCTGGTTTTAATCATAAACCGGACAACTCCCCGTACCTTAAACATCGTTAAGATATGAACTGTTCTATATCCAATATAGAACCAGAGGCACTGATTTAATTGAACCAGATTCAAATCATGCAGCTGTCTCCAGTGCATGTCAACTAAATGGAAAGAGGCCGATCAGCGTTACTCAACTTAGGAATGCTTCCAATTATGAGTAACCTGAAAGAGAAGCAATTTCTCTTAATCACTACTATCAACTGAATACCATACACAAGTATCTACATCTTCGATCTCTTTGAAGAATCCCGATACTTGCTATACCTGGTTCTCTACTCTATTCAAATACCTATAACTTCTCCAAATTCGGACCCTGTGTTTTCACGAAACACCTGTCTAAAAACTATAGAAGTCATAAGTAAACCGAATATAGTACGAGGACCAACCCCTCTGTCCTGATGGACCCTGGACAACATACAATACTCTGTATAAGTCCTTTGAGTCTGATAACTCATTCACTGTGTGTCGTAGGTTGAAAACTGTACTTATGGTCAAGAAGAATTACACCGCTGTTCAATGCTCCTTACCTAACCATCCACTGATATAGGTAAATGTCGTAGACATAATTTCAGAAAGGTATATCTCACTCTATGAAAATAGACGTACAGATATATCAATTTGAAATTGGTGCATTACTGCGGATATTCAAAACCAAATATTTGCCAACCGGCAAACAGCCCAGGTGATTTCCTCAAATATCACCGATTACAACGAATCCGATATAATGAGGATAATCACCCAATTCCCAATAGCTTACTCCCACTCATCATCTGTAAAGCCATACAGATGTGAGAATCGTACCTGGTAAATACATACCCTGGAGTAAGGACTAATTGGGAAATCAGTTTTCCTTTAACATTACACAGTGAAACTGAAACATTGAAATGTTCCGATGGGGTATTCTGGTATTCCTAGTAATGCCTCTTCCAGATTCACAACTGTAACCGTATAGTTCTTTTCCACCTCTCCAAATCCCTTCATATGTCTTTAGTCTTTACCTTCTGCACACCCTTTTAGGCCAAATGGTTTTCTTCCTTCCCTACCGTTCGGCACCAGCCTATGGTTTGTAAGAAGACTATCCAATAAGCATAATGGGTGTACTGTCCCAATCCTAGGAACACTCGCAATGAGAGAGGGTGAAGATAAAAGACAACCGAATAAACCTTATTCCTATTTCTCTTGGACCAGAATCCATCCCCGAACTGGAACAAGTTCCTTTCGAGTTCGTATATAACCATACGATGGAGTATCCAATAAACTGTGGATCTTCGTAGTGATACGGAGTGTCCTGGAGAAATACAAAGGTGATGTGGGAGTGGTAACGAAATATTTGGTTTGGTCGTGAATATCTGTTGCAATTTACTTTGCCCTCTTACTAATCCCTTGCTTTGTCTGAACTTAATACCTTCTGTACACCATCGTTAGGCTAATTGGTTTTCTTCATTCCCTACCGGTCGGCACCAGCCTAAGGTTTGGAAGAAGACTATCCAATTTGCGTAATAGGTGTACTATCTCCTAAACCAAGGAGTACTCGCAACCTGAGAGAAGGTAAAAGGAAAAGACAACTGAATAATCCTATCCGTTTTCTCCAGAACCGGAAACCATCCTCGAATAAATTCTTTCGAGTTCGTATCTAACCATATGATGGTTTTGTCCAATGGAAGTGGACGTTCGTAGTAAAACGGGGTGTACTGGAGAAAAGGGTAAAAGTAGGAGTGGCAATGAGGTTTGCAACTCTGACAATCCAAAAGCCGGTGTTTAAGAAGGTTCGGTCAACTTGGTCACTGAGTCAAAGTCTTAGGGTCGGGTCAATGGTCGCTGCCAAAGAGAGAGAGAAAAGAAACACTCAGCGTGCACTCTAACCTAGATCAGAATGGTCACCAATTTATCTAATCTGGAATCCTCCCACTGTACCTCAAATTCTCCTCCAAACCTGAAAGAAGAATTAGTCGGGGTTACCCGAGGAGTAAACTAACTCATCAGTGGGAATCGGGATCCAACTATCATTGCATGATAACGTGACGGAATCTGCTCACGCTATCACACTCCAGAAGGTATGCGCATATCTGGCAAGTTTCAGTTCTTTTGAAACTCCCGATGTGATTTCTGCCCCATGCTCTTATGACCTTGGCGAAGGTCAACAAATCATAAGTCACATGTCAAGTTCTACCCGTCATTATCCAGGTTAATTTGAATCCACCCGTACAAGCCCTTGACGAAGGTCAACAAGGCTATACGACTGTCCCAAACCAACGCATCTATCTATGCAGCAGAAAGGTAACAAGCAGCTACCATACACTATGCCTTGACGAAGGTCAACAAACACAGCATGAATACTACGTGCTACCCGTCTGAAACGACGGAGGGCTACGAATGGTTTCTGGCGAAAACCTTTAACGTAAAGAACTTGATATCGTTGAAGGAACTGATAGCTTTTTTAAAAATATAGTGACGAAAACCGTTGCTAAAGAGGTCACTCCCGGTGAAGGGATCTCGGCTCTTTCCCCGTAGAATGGGGTGCAGGATATTCCAACTGAATACCACGGTGCAAAGCAAAAGTAATCGGCTATAGAGAAGTCATTGCCCTGACACAAACTTCTATCCAAGGGGTCACTCCCGGTGAAGGGATCTCGGCCCTTGCCTCGTCGACTGAGGAGCAGGATATTCCAATGAATACCACGATGCAAAACAAAAGTAAACGTTCTTGCAACAACAGCCTTTTGAAAAGTGTTCCAACAACATCAGATTAGGTTTGTTTTAACTTGCATTGATCCGAATCAATGCAGTCCCATCAATTGATCACACCACAAAGAACGAAAATATACTGACGTACATATATGCCATCCGCATTCGCCACTGGGTCCCGTCATTACCCGTTAGGTTAGCTAACTAACGACAGAGCGGGGACTGGACTAGCGCGGATGCAAAACATATACAATATCTAATAATATATACCAATATATTATATTTCGCTCAAGGCGTGAAAAGAAATGCAACATCACAGAGAATGAACAGCATCACAGAAACAATACAGATATCTGGGATCCCCGGGTTTCACAGAGCCGCTGAAACCCGACGTTCCCCTGGTCGTGTGGATAGCCTGTGCAATGAAATCCTAGACCCCTACGGGCGCGGCAAGTTATCCGCCAATACCTGAAGCGAGGCAGCCCCCTTCAGCAATGTGAATGGACCACCCAGCACTTCACGGAATCCGGTAACTTGGGCACCCCTCCTGGGTCAACCTGTACCCCCTACGAGTGCGGCGAATAGCCCGCCAATCCTAGAGTGAAGCCCCCTCCGTCCCAATGCCATGAGATGCGGGCTTGTTGCCCTCTAGAACCTGGCTATCCGTGCACCCCTCCGCGGGGCAATCCTAGTACAGAAAGTAAAATATACATACAACGGGTACATCGACCGCAACCAGGTCGTGCCCCAAAATAATAATACAAACAGGCAGTGACGGCAGTCCACATGTCGGACGCTCGCCCCGCAATATCAAATGTACATAATACAACAAAACTGTACTAGCATTGCATCCAGGCTATCCCCCACGACCGATCCGCAACATCACAGTATAAACATAGAACATCAACGTGAAAGTCACGTTCGCAAATCCGTCTAACCTGGCTATAGCAGTTAGACAGGATTTACCGATCGAGTGACATTCACGGTCGCAGATATAATGTAAATACTGTGAAAAATGTGTTTAAAATATCCGATCGATCAAAAATTAACAAGTGGGCCCCCAATCAAAACTGTACCACTCACAGAAATCCTGGGCCCAATTTTAATATTCCAAAACCCATATTTTAAGCCCAGAAGGCCTCTGTAAAAAATTGGTGAAGTGATCTCCACAGTGTGCGGCGGAAGGGCGGCGGGAAGGGGGTTTTCGCGGCGGTTCCGCGCTCCCACTGTGGAGTTACTTCGTCGAATTTTTACAGAGCTCTTAGATTTTCCAGTACATCAATATTTTACAACCTGAAAAATTTTTCGAGACCAAAAATTTTCAACAGAAACTGATGCGAACTAAAATGCAGTTTTGGAACATTCGATCGATCGAAACAGAAAAACGCATTACACCAAGCTAGACTATGTTAATGGCGAGGCTCTGATACCACTGTAAGTGCACGGCGGCGCCCCGGCCGTCAAACCGACGGCCAAAAGCGGAAGCGGTGATAAACTTAAATTTTGCGGACTTAGCAAACCGGCACCACCGCGCACTAAACACCCGGATCGTAACCATTAACAAGTCTAAGCTAACTAGAAGAAGGGTTAGAGATATACCGACGATCCAAGTCCTCCGGTCTTCTCGTCATGGTCCCGATCTCCTGCGGAAAAGTCCCGTCTCCTCCTCGTCGCCGGAAGTGCACCACATCGCCTACTTTGTTTACGGGCTCCCACCTCAATGCCGAGGCAACTCGGGCACGAAGCCGGCTACTCGACGTGCCCAAGATTTGCTGTAGAATGTGTAGTGAGCTATTGTCTCTATTGGGGTTGAAGGAGTTGCCATATGGTGGAGGAAAAGATATAAGCTTTTTTTTGGAGAGGAGCTAGGAATTTTGGAGAGTCTTCTTGTGTGATTTTTGGAGCATGAAGAGAACCAAAAATTGCCACACCAAAATCAATCACCCACCACCTTAAAGAATGGCCGGCCCCTTGTAGGAAAAAGGAGAGGGAAAAGTCAAGGGGGAGGTAACCATATGAATCATGCAAGAGAGAGAGAGAGGAATGGTTATCATGAAAAACAATGATACCAAAACAAAACCCATACTCCACCACCAACCACCAACCTCATCATCAACAACCATGATGAGCCAAAAGTCATGCCATCATGACAAGAAGAAGTCAAGGTCAATGAAAAGATGTCATGATAAAACAATATGCAAAGACCCCCTCCACAAACACTTATTTGCAACTATGCAAATAAGCCCTCCTCCACCAAACTTCGGCCAATGAACGATACAAAGGAAATCGGCCGAAACGAAAAGCAAACTGGCAACTCCAGAAAACTGATCCCGTAATAAATTACAGGAAAACCCCGATACTGTGCATACAAACCCGCATCTGTATTTCGACCGAAATACAAATGCAATGAGACAAAATCTACACTGTACTATACTAGGATCCGGCTTAAACCAAAGCCGGCTAGTAATATCTGTTCGATCCTGATCCGTGCAATACCGCACGTATCTGATCGAACCCTGCCATATAACCATACGGCCTATAGTACAAACTGTCCGATCCTGATCCGTGCAATACCGCACGTATCTGATCGGACCTTGCCATATCTCCATACGGCCTCTACAACCTTTCGCCCGAAAGCTGAGTAACAGAATGTGGGGGACTCTAAAGACTCGTCAACACCTTGGTTGTGAATTTAACCACCAGCACGTCAGAGGTCTAAGCCAATACGTAACGGGCCACCAGGTACTGACTAAAAGGGATGTCTGTGAGCGAACTCAGCCTGACAACCCTACTGAGCCTGTCAGTGACAATATCCGTACAGTCCGGTCCGTTCGTCTATGAGCATCGCATGGCGGGCCTAGGGGGTTGGTAAAAGTCAGACCCCCAAAAGCGGTACAAGTCGTGTCGGAGTGTAGCCCAGAACACCCTGAGATACTACTGGAATACCTACCAGTAAATCTCCTTGCCTTGGCTAAGGACTTTGTGTAATGGCTCTCCTAGACACAGCACGACCTCACCCCCAATACCGGGAGAGACGAACCCCTGAAGATACGCTCACTGCCTCCATGTGGCTCGGGACTGTACCCAACTAAAACCTGTTTGCACGACTCCTTTGAGCCGTGGTAGGGTAGTAATCAAAGTACAGTGGGAACTCACACGAGACAAATGACGATCCCCAGGTCGATGAACTAACCTGCACACATGTCACCAGGGAACTGCCATCTGACGTCTGGTATATGACCAACTAGCATGTTCCCGGCGAGTCCTGTCCGGTGTACTCATGACCCAATGAGCACCTGTATACATCTTAGGTGATCCAACTGACACCAGTGGCTTGTGAGACCGGCCACCGCCCCTCGTCGGGGTCTCGACTGTATACACTAGTCTACTAATGGAGTATCGATGCCCAGTCTCGAAACTCCCACGACTAGGGACCTTTTAAGGATAAGCTTATAGACCCCCAGCTCCCACTTATATGATCGCCCTCATACTGCTGGTGGTCAAGCAAGAATCCTACGGGCTCTATCAACGTGTAATAGCGACGTGTCAGGTCACCTAAAGCAGTACACGATGATAAAGGTAAACCAGATAGCATACTATCATCTCGAGTAAGACTGTCCTACCGGGATAGGTCCTCCCTCAATCATTACAATCACGTACCTGTGACCTAATAATTGACTCTGAGGGCACTATCTCCAACAATAATACCATTTGGGAGTTCTCGGCGAGTCCGTCCAGTGTACCCAGTCTCCACTGAGCACCCGTATACCATCTCTGATGTCAAACACCAATGGATGTGGGATCATCCATCGCCCATCACATGGGTCGAGAAGCGTATACGCTAGTCTACTCTGGTATATCGATGCCCCGTCTCGATACACCCACGACTAGGGACCTTGAAGGATGTACTTATGGACTACCATGTCCCCACTAGTATGATCTGCATCATAGCCCAGGTAGTCAAGTACAAATCCTAAGGGCTTTACCAACATGTAACTATAAGACAGTATAAAGAGACTAGTGTACATGTTAAGATAAATAGCAACCAGATAGCATACTATCATGTCGAGCAAGAAAGTCATCTCTATATATGTCCAAGCATCCAATATAATATACATCATCTGTACAATACTGGCCTCTAGGGCATACATACAACTAACAAGTAGGTAGAGACTGTTGAACTAAGTCAGTATATGACCCGTTCTTCAACGTGGTCTTCAGGTCCGTGAGCTCGAAAGAGCTGGTCTCTGTAAGGACGTTGCCCCTTACAGATGACCCGATAGCCAACCTCGCTGGAAGCAATTCGTTCGAGGTCTTATATCTTGCGATATGAGATTGCTCTCCATATGAATCTTTGTTATGGAGAAAGATAGAAACTGAGTCCATCTTCTCATGCTACCTCTGGTATATACCATCAACTGAGGCTAACACGAGGCACTTGGCTTTCTCACAGTCTTCTTCCGATGTCCTACGGATATCAATATCCATGACAGGGAAAACTGGACCTGAGACGGCAGGGGTTGGATCAGTCAAGAGGTGTCCCAGCTTGTCATGGGCAATGGACATCTGGACAGACCTTTGCCAGTCATAACAGTCAGATTCAGTCATTTTATTATCTAGATGTAATCTAGGTGCGGTCACTGGGTCGCTGCAATTAAAAGAGAGAGAAGAAAACACTTAGCATGATGCTCTTGCAAGTTTAAATTGGTTTTTAATTTATCTAAAAAGGATGGCTCCCACTGTCTCTCGAATCCCTCCTCAAACCATAAAGGAAGAATTAGTCAGGATCAATCTCACCGTACAATACTTGCTTAACCGTTCAGCCAGGCTAGTGTCAGTACTTCGAGGGAGGTTTTCCAACGCTTTCGCGAAGTTCCTTAATTAAGTAACCTCTTTTCCCTGTAGGCGTAGCCCCGCTAACACCTTTCTAGACACCTACTAGGTTTATAGCATTGATCGTTAAGTGAGAAAGTTCCCGAGGAGTAGCATATACTCACAGTAGGATCGGGATCAAAATATCATCGCGTGACAAAACTGAAGGAATCCTACCAGAATCATCACACTCCAAATGGTATGCAGCGCTAGCAAGTTTCAGTACTTTTGAAACTCCGGATGTGGATTTTTGCCCCATGCTCTTATGACCTTGACTTTGGCCAACAAATCATAAGTCACATGTCAAGTTCTACCCGTCATTATCCAGGTTAATTTGAACCCACCCACACATACCCTTGACTTCGGCCAACAAGGCAGTACGACTGTCCCAAACCAACGCATCTATCTATGCTACATATGAATACCCAATAGCTACCAAACACTGTGCCTTGACTTTGGCCAACAAACACAGCTTGAATACTATTGACTATCCATACGAAACGACGGAGGGCTACGAATGGTTTTGGCGAAACCGTGAACGTAGTGAACTTGATATAATCGATGGAACGAGATAGCTTTTAAAAGGAGTGGTTCAAGCTCCGCGTTTAAAAAGCTGGTTTTTGAAAAGAACCGAGTGGTTTTGAAAGTGTTCCAACGACTTTTACTTGGTTTATTTTTCTTGCATTAGTTCTTTTAATGCGTCCCATCATTTAATCCTACCATTGCAGAAAACAACCAAAATATGACGTACGCTTATGCCATTCGCATTCGCCACAGGGCCCCGTCATCACCCGTTAGGTTACTTAACTAACGACAGAGCGGGGGCTGGGCTAGCACGGCTGAAAAACATAAGCAACGCCTAAATAGATATCGTATATAGATATATAGCAATGATAGCCATTACAGATCACAAATGAACACTTTGGATATACTAGGAATCCGCGATTCGTTCGAGCCTGCAATGAAGAGCGGATTACACGGTCGCGATGAATAGCCAAACCCCACCCTAGACCCCTACGGGTGAGGCAAACTACCCGCCAAGTACCCGAAGCGAAGCAACCTCCCTCAACACCGTGAGTAGGCCACTCGGCACTTCGAGATACCCGGTAGTTTGTGCACCCCACCTTGGGTCTATCCTAGAAGCAAAAACAGTAAAAAGAAATTATACAATGACGGCTACAACCCGGACACGGTTGTGCGGCCATACAAATAATATTACATCAATTTACAAATTTTATAATGAATGAAAGAAAAAAGAAACTCTCATCTCACATCCACCCCGGCTATTCATCCGCGACAATCCACCGAGTTCATATCCACAAACCATCAACATTACAGATCACAGATATGTATAACCCCCACTAATCGACTTATAGCGATTAGTAGACGTTCAATACATATATCACATCACAGATAATATCCATTAGCCAAAGTGTACGGAATACCGATCAAAATACGGCTTTTTGACTACCCCAAAAGTCAATTTGCTCTTTGGAAAATCTGGGTAGAAAAATCATGTATTAAAAATCCCAAAACAGCCAAACAAAAACACTGCAGAAAAGTCGATCCAGTGCCAAGTCAAAACGGCGGCGGAACCGCGGCAATGAGAATGTCATTGCCGCGGAACCGCGGTCGTTTGATCGAATCACTGGTTCGTTTTTTCTGCAGTCTTTTCACAAAACCCTGAGACGATTTTTCTTATATTTTAAATCACTTTTTGAGCAGTATGAAAATCGACAGAAACTTGAGGTTTTGCGGACGTGTTTTGTGACTCTTTTCCGATCGATGTTCTAAACACTTTGCTAACTTACTAGTTTATGTTTAGCTAGGCTCTGATACCACTGTAAGTCCACGTTGCTCATCCCGGTTCTTACGGGGAGGCGGAAACGACGAAAAACAATGATTTGGCGCAAGGCAACATGGACTTAGAGCACGGATCTTTGCTAAACTAGTAACTAGTAAACTACTAGAGGCTTTAACTATTATGCTGTAGAAAGTATACCTCACGAAACCGGTCCTTCGGGTCTTCATTCCGCTGTCCCGCTCGTCCATCCAAGCTCCAAGTGTCGATCCGGACCTTGGGCACCTCCGCGGCCTTCTTGAGTCGAAGACGATCCACCCGAGAGTTGTACACCGAGCTCCACCTCGAGCCGAGGCAACTAGGGCGACGAGATCGCTAATCTAGAAGCCTTAGGTTGTGTAGAAGTGATGTATGGATGTGTTTGTCTTTGTGGGATCTTTTTCTCTCAACACATGAGATCAAAAGATAGAATCAAGAGAAGGAAGAAGGAAGAGAACTTAGCAACCATGAGAGCTCATTTTCTTTTCTTCTCATAAGAAAGAGCAAGAGAGAGAAATGAGAATGAATTATGAGCTAAAGAAAATGAGCCATGGTTCAATAATGCAAAAACATAATCATTACTAATCCCATCAAGATAAAGTTGATGGCTACATTGAAATGACCATTTTCATAATCAAAAGAAAAAGAAAATCAAAAGAAGAGTGTAGATCTCTTATGAAGGTCAATGGTCAACCCCGGTCAACCGGTCAACAAAGTCAAGAGAGGTCATCGTGGTCAAATGGTCAATGCAATTAGCCATCATAAAATTATCACTAAAAGGATTAGTAAACAATGTCCCCGGCTCATAATGGTTTTGACCGAACGTATTGCCAAAACCCTAATGAGCCTGCCACATAACGGTTTTGGCCGAACCAACTGCCAAAACCCTAATGAGGCACCTCCTCCTTCATCACTCCTCAAAACTGTGCATACACACCCGCATCCGCATTCCGTAGAATGCGAATGCACTGAAGACAAAACAAATCCATCCGTGCAATACTAGGATCCGGCTTAAACCAAAGCCCACTAGTATTGCCTGCCCGAACAACATACGCACACAAGTGTACGCAAGTGATCGCAGCCCTGCCGTAAAACCATACGGCCTCTACACGTTTCGCTCAATGCAGGGAAACTCTCTGTGTGGGACTCTAAAGACTCGACACTACGCTGGCATTGGGTTTAACCACAGACCGCAAGCGGCACTAGCTGTACGTAACGGTCCCCAGGTAGATGTCGATAAGAAGGCTGATGAGGTAAATCCATCCGAACTCCTACTGAGCCTGTATGTGACAATCTCCGTACAGTCCGGTCTGTTCGTCTGATACATCGCATGGCGGGCCTAGAGGGCGGTAAACGTCAGTCCCCTAATAGCGGTACAAGTCGTGTCGGAGTGTAGCCCAGAACACCCTTAAATAACACTGGAAACCTACCAGTATATCTCGCTTGCCCTGGCCAAGGACTACTTGTGTAATGGCTCTCCTAGACACAGCGCGATGTCAACCCTCAATACCGGGAGAGACGAATCCTGTCTAACCGTCACTGCCTCCAAGTGCTTCGGGACTGCACCCAACTGCTACCTGTTTGCATGACTCCTTTGAGCCGTGGTAGGGTAGTAATCTAAGTACAGTGGGAACACACTCGAGGCGAAGTGACAGTGTCAAGTCGGCGGACTAAGCTGTACTCATGTCACCTGGGAACTGATAACTGACGATAGGTATAATACCAACCAACAGTTCCCGACGAGTCCTGTCCAATGTACTCATAACCTAACGAGCACCCGCATACTATCTCAAGTACGATGTACTGACGGCTGTGGGACAGACCGTCTCCCTCGCTGGGATGAGAAGCGCATACGCTAGTCTACTCCGGAGTATCGATGCCCTGTCTCGATAGTCCTACGACTAGGGACCTGTATAAGGATGTGCTTATGGATTACCCAGTCCCCATGAGTGTGAGCGCCATCACAACGCTGGTAATCAAGCAAAAATCCTAAGGGCTCTACTAATATGTATATAAGCGATATGCTAAAAGAAACACATGCACATATTGAAGTAGAGACAAACCAAGTAGCATACTACCATTTTGACCAAGATTGTCTATACAACTGTGAATATCCCAAGCTTCCATTAAGTAATATACAAGCTAGTATGATACAGTAATGGCCTCTAGGGCATATACACTAACACTTACGACTTATAAGAGAAAACGCACTTAGGAATCCTCACGATTCCTAAGGAGAAAATCCACCTACGAGATCCTCTCGATCCGTACGGAGAAAAGTCTCTATGAGACCCTCACGGCTCATAGAGTTGAAAAGTCTTTTGCGACAGATCTGAACCTGCGGCCTAAGCCATCGCTAACTCTTGAAGAAACCAAGACAGGATGCTCGTTCTACTATCTGTCGACCATGTTTACTAAGTCAGCATACTGATAATAAAAGAAAGAAGAAAGCGACAAAAAGAACATCCGATTTGCATTTGACCAAGCGTTCGAGACACACTCATTCGTGCATGGGCAAAAGACTCAGAATGAGAAATAAGACAAGCTGGAATAAAAATTTTCCATAATAAACGAAGAACATCATCAAATGATTACAACGGTATAACCTCAGATCCAGGGCATGGATTAAGGAATTCAAAAGTAAGGCCATCTAGAGTTCTTCTGGCCTTTCTGATTGTTCTCGTGCGCAGTCTCTCGCGCTCATGTGTGTCAAGACCTTCGGCAAGGCCCCCCATCCTTCGATAAGCAGCGATTATCGTCGTCTGCTGGAAAATTTGATGCAGAAAATCAATGAGGCTATCCCGCCGTTTCTTCGAGATCAGCTTCGACAGGTACACTGAATGCACCTTGTTTTCGGCATCATCCAGCGCATTGAGCGGCATGGCCTCGTGGAACCCCGGGAGTGCTCTCCAAATTGCTCCTAGCACGACTTTCATGAGAGCAGAACGGCGAGGGAGCAGCCAACCAACACGTGCGTTCAAG
This sequence comes from Agapanthus africanus, assembly GCA_030015575.1. Lineage (NCBI taxonomy): Eukaryota > Viridiplantae > Streptophyta > Magnoliopsida > Asparagales > Amaryllidaceae > Agapanthus > Agapanthus africanus. Next base: position 393,330,242 of record CM057341.1, read on the forward strand.
CGACCCATAACCTCCGCACACTGGGCATCTGTAAACTCCTGGTTTTGATGACGGCCTTGTACGTGGATATCCTCGTAGGTGATGAATTCGTGCAGACTGTATAGATGAACAGCCATAATGCCTGAAGGAAACATCAATGGAAGATTAGCGATAAAAAAAATGAGGACATAGGGAGTTAAACTCCTCGAGAGCAGAGCTCTATTAATGGAACTCTAATTGGGTTCTCCTTAGTTCTCTTTGGACCCCTTTAGAGCAAAGCTCTGCTAAGTGAAACCCTAAATGGGTTTTCTTTAGATCAAGGATCTATTGAGAGCAAGGCTCTGTCAATGAAAATTAATTTAATTTAATTTAATTTAATTTAAAGTTTTTACCTAAAAGTTTTAAGAGTTTAACCCTTGGAGTTCTTAAAAATAAAGAGCAGGGCTCTGAGATTCTGAAAGTAAAAATTTTGAAGATGATAATCATCTGTTGAGGGACCAAAGGTCCTATTTATACGCATCAAATGCTCTTTCAACTTGCAAGAGTTGCCGCGACGGTTGGAATTCTGCCACCGCTGCGCTCACGTTTGGGGGCCACGTAAGCAACGCTTTAAATTCCTTGCGCTGCGCGCAACGTGCCACGTGTCAAAAGCTGATACGTCAGCGCAGCGCCCAAGGCAACGCGCCCAAGGCAATGCGCCCAATCAAAGCAAGGCTCTATTTAAAACAAAATTAAAAGAAACAAACGCTTCAGATGATCTGCGCTCTGCGCTGCGCGACATGTGGCAGCGCAGTTGCGCTTTGCGCTGCGCGACACGTGGCAGCGCAGTTGCGCTGCGCTCTGCGATGTGCGACACGTGTCAAGCGCTGGTGCATCTGCGCCAAACAGAATTAAAATTCTAGTAAGATCCTTCTATTCTTGTTAAAACAAGAAAATTGTCTTTTGTAAAACAGAAGCCCTTGGATCAAAGATCCAACGGTGGGGAAAATTCCCCAAATCACTCAGAAAATGATCTCTTTAACAAACTTAACAAATTTGTGGGCATTATATAAAGGCCCCTAGACCCCAATTCAAAAAAAGATGAACATTCAGAACATCAAGAACTTCAAAAACAAAACAGAGAGGACTTTGAAAGATTGTGAGAAGAACTCAAGAACAAAAAAAAAGGTAAAAAACCTTTGTTCAAGAAGAACTTCTTATGAATAGATCGTTGATCTAAGAACAAGATCAATGATCTTCAATAAAAACTAAATAATAACAGTGCCTTGCACTTTTTTGTGAACCAATGGTTCTGAAATTTTAAAGATTCTTTTCTTGAATCCAAAGTTGGATCAAGAAATTAAAACAGTGCCTTACACTCGCAAAAAACTGCACTGTTGCGCTCCTGGGTTGGCGCAACCCACCAGAGAGCGCCACGTGTCAGCTCCAAGACCACTTGCGCTGTGCGCTTTTAAGATAGAGCATTGCTCTCTGAAGTTGGCGCAACTCACCAGAGCGCACCACGTGTCAGCAGCGCAACAGCGCAGCGCACTGTGCTGTTGCGCTTACGCTCATCAGAGCGTGACACGTGTCACCTCCACATGCGCTTGCGCTCAATAATTGGCGCAAAACGCCTGACAAGTCACTGTCAGATAATTAATGCACTGCATTATTTACAGAAGGGCCAAGCCCAATTAAAAAAGGCCTAACAGGCCAAATTAAATGCTATGCATTATTTTAAAGAAGGGCAGAGCCCAAATAAGAACAGATGCTCTGCATCATTTATAAAGGGACTGAGCCCAAATTAGTGGGCCTAGCAGGCCAGGATAAAATGCAGTGCATTATCAAACATGGGCAAAGCCCTAGCACAGGCCTAATAGGCCGAAAATCAAAAAAAAAAGTTGAATATTCTCAACTGGACTTAGCCCAATCATGGCCGTAAGTCCTCAAACTAAATTGACTGAGCAAGACTGCTCTCCTAAATCAATTTACATCCGGTTCGAGGGTACATCTCCGAACTCCTCTGACTCCTATCGTTGTAATCCTTCAACGACGTCAGAGAGGTGACGGGTCCCGACAACCATACATCAATGGACCGCAATGTCCTTAAACTGCCTATGGACCACCATGTCCCTAAACTGGAAATTGACCGCAACGTCATTAAACTAAACAATAGAGCCAATTTCTCTTTTGTTGGATCTAAACGATCCCGTTAAGTTGATCTTAGTCTGGAGATTAGGCTAACGTATCCTTAACAAAAGTTTAAGTCGATCTTAGCCTCAATATGGCTAACGTATTCTTAAACTAAAACACCAAACCCAAATCTAAGTAAATACGGATTTGGACTAATCCACGTCCTACGAGCGACGGCATAACTTAGTCTCCGTATACAATCCACGAGCAACCACAAACAAAACAAACACACACGACACGAAGTGAAATTTCTGGAGAAGGAGAAAGTTGTTACCGCGATGCGATAGCGTAATTAACTGCAGGGGCTTGCGCCTGCAGGGAAGAGCGTCCCCACAATCAAAAAACCCCTCAAGCGAGGGAGAATCTGACAAAGTCTGCAACATCGGCCGCATCCGTCTAAACCTCCGATATACGATGCCATAAATCAACTTAGCATCTTCGGAGAGGTAGACGGATAAAACCAATTAGCATATGCCCCGAATCTCACCACCAGGACTTCGCAGTTCCTGAGCGCCGTCTTTCGGAGGGGAACAGCCCCCTTCCCGCACGGGAATCCCTTCGGGGGTCTTCAACGGCGGGGCGCGAGAAACCGTCCTTTTCCTCTTAGAAAGGGGCCGGCCCTCGCCCTTCCTCCCATCACCAGTCTGAGACTCGGGTGACGGCTGACGACTCCGTCCGACCCCAGAAAAGCTCCCAGGTGCCGCTGACGAGATGGACGGCCCGGCCGTCGGCGGAGAATCAGGCGGAGGGCACAAGTTGGCCAGGGGCTCGGCCACGCCACTGGCTTCCCCCGGGCGCGAGCCACCCGAAAAATAGGAACGAACCATGTCTCGCGAAGGAGGAAGAACGCCGAGCGATAGCGACTCGAGGAATGTGTAAGTCGATGTACTACACCCCACTATTTGCGGGAAGGCGGAAATATGAAAAACAATCTTGTTCTTTGCGTAAACATCGACTAACCGAAGAATTTTTGCTAAACTATAACTAACAAGAAACATAGGAGTTGTTAACTACTATGTGAAGTGGTTATACCTAATGAACCGTGTCCTTCGTCTTTTCGTTCTCCACCTCCTCTCCGGCCTTCTCTATGTAGTAGATGATCCACCCGAGAGCTATACTCCAAGCTTTACCTCTAAACTTGAGGTAACTAGGTTTCTTTAGTTGCTAATCAAAGTACCTAGATGATATAGAGAAGGGTTATGGATTAATTAGTCTATTCTAATCCTTGATCTCAACACATGAGAGGGGATGATTAGGGTTTGAAGAGAGAGGGCTTGAGGAGAGAGAAGGTGAGCATGAGAATGAGAAGAGATAATGTTCTCATTTGAATATATATGAAGCATTATTATTTATCAAATAAATAAATAAATGATTTAGCAACCATGCTTCATAAATTCATATGAGTGATTCATCTATATGAGTCATTAACCATTTATGATGCATTAATGACATGGATGAATCACACAAATGAATCACTAATCTCATTTAATGCTTATGCCACCTAAACCAACAAGTCACCATCCTTCTAGAAGCTTCTCGCGAAATTACGAGAACGCCCTTCCTATCCGTGAAAACACGGAAAAACTTTAGACTGTATAAATCCAATAACCCGATACTAGAATCTGGCTTAAACCAAAGCCGGGTAGTAAAAACTGTCCGAATATCGTACGTACGTAAACACACGTATGCGTCAGAACCCTTGTCGTAAAACCATACGACCTCTATATCGTTTTGCCTGGAGCAGGGAAACTCTCTATGTGGGACTCTAATGACTCGACTACTATGCTGGCAGTGGGTTTAACCACAGACCGCAAGCGGCACAAGCTGTACGTAACGGTCCCCAGGTAGATGTCGATAAGAAGGCCGATGAGGAAACCCATCCGAACTCCTACTGAGCCTGATGTGACAATTTCCGTACAGTCCGGTCTGTTCGTCTAAGACTATCGCATATCGGGCCTAGGGGGCGGCAAGCGTCAGTCCCCTAATAGCGGTATAAGTCGTGTCGGAGTGAAGCCCATTACACCCTGAGAAACTACTGGAACCTACCAGTAAATATCGTTTTCCCTGGCCAGGGACTTTGCGTAATGGCTCTCTGACACAGCGCGATATCAACTCCCAATACTGGGAGAGACGAATCCGGTCTAACCGCCACTGCCTCCAAGTGCTCGGGACTGCACCCAACTGCTACCTGTTTGCACGACTCCTTTGAGCCGTGGTAGGGTAGCAATCTAAGAACAGTGGGACACACTCGAGGCGAAGTAGCAGTATCAAGTCGGTGGACTGTGCTGTACTCATGTCACCTGGGAACTGTTAACTGACGACTGGTATAAAACCAACCAACAGTTCCCTGCGAGTCCTATCCGGTGTACCCGTAACCCAACGAGCACCTGTATACTATCTCCAGTACGACATACTGACGGCTGTGGGACAGACCATCTCCCCAACTAGGATGAGAAGCGTACACACTAGTCTACTCCAGAGTATCGATGCCCTGTCTCGATAATCCTACGACTAGGGACCTGAAAAAGGATGTGCTTGTAGACTACCCAGCCCCCACTAGTGTGACTGCCATCACAACGCTGGTAGTCAAGCAAGATCCTAAGAGCTCTATCAATACGTATACTCACATATTAAGATAGATAAAACCAAGTAGCATACTACAATGTTTAGCAAGACTGTTATATAACTGTGAATATCCCATGCTTCCATTAAGTAATATACAAGCTAGTATGATACAATAATGGCCCCTAGGGCATATACACTAACAATCTCCCACTTGCACTAGGGCCATGTACTGGCATATCGAAGACCGATGATCTCGAGTCGCCTCTCGAACTGAATCTGAGGTAGGGCCTTTGTGAATGGATCAGCAATGTTCTCTTCAGTAGCAACTCTCCGGACCTCGATCTCCCGGCGATCTATGATCTCCCTGATCAGGTGATACCGCCTTAAGATGTGTCTGGACTTCTGATGGGACCTTGGTTCCTTCGCTAAAGCTATAGCTCCGTTGTTGTCGCAATACAGAGGTATTGGATCAACTATCGTGGGAACCACCTGAAGTTCTGTTAGGAACTTCTTCATCCAGACTGCTTCTTTTGGGGCATCGCAAGCAGCAATATACCCCGCTTCCATCGTCGAGTCAGCAACGGTGTCCTGCTTGGAACTCTTCCAGCACACCGCCCCTCCATTGAGGGTAAAGACATAACCTGACATGGACTTGGAATCGTCCTTATCACTCTGGAAGCCGGAATCAGCAAAGGCCTCTAACTTGAGGTCTTTTCCGCCGTAACCAAGAACATCTCCTTAGTCCTTCTCAGGTACTTGAGAATGTTCTTTACTGCTATCCAGTGCTTCTCCCCTGGGTCTGACTGATACCGGCTTACCACGCTAAGTGCGTAAGCTACATCTGGTCTGGTGCACAACATCGCATACATTATAGAGCCTACCGCAGAAGCGTAAGGTATAATAGACATGCGTTCCCTTTCCAAATCAGTCTTGGGAGACATCTCTTTGGAGAGGGTGATTCCATGACAAGCCGGTAGATTACCGCGCTTAGAATCTTCCATACTGAATCTTTTCAGTATAGTGTTGATATACCTGGACTACGAATGTCCCAACATCCTCTTGGATCTATCACGATAGATCCGGATCCCAGAATGTAAGAGGCATCACCCAAGTCTTTCATGGAGAACCTAGTGTGACAAGAATCCTTTGACAGATTGTAGCATAGGAATGTCATTTCCTATCAATAGAATGTCATCCACGTACAAGACGAGGAATACGACAGTTCGTGCTACAACTTTACTATATATACATGGTTCATCTGGATTTTTGATAAAGTCATATTCTTTGACTATTTCATCAAAACAGATGTTCCAACTCCGCGATGCCTGCTTTAATCCATAAATGGACTTAAGCAACTTGCATACTTTCCTGCTGCTCCCAATCTGATTGAAACCTTCTAGCTGATCCATATAGACGCACTCTTCTAAATTACCATTCAGAAAAGCCGTCTTTACGTCCATCTGCCAGATTTCATTATCATGGAAGGCAGCAATAGCAAGAAGGACCCGAATGGATTTGAGCATAGCCACTGGAGAAAAAGTTTCGTCATAGTCCAAACCAAGTCTTTGACGAAAACCCTTTACAACAAGTCTAGCCTTATAGGTTTCCACCTGTCCATCTACACCAATCTTTTTCCTGAAAATCCATTTGCATCCTATGTGTTTTACCCCATCTGGAGCAAAGTCCAAAGTCCATACTTTATTGGTGTACATGGACTCTATCTCGGTCCGCATTGCATCTAGCCATCGTACCGAGTCGTCGCTCTGGATGGCCTGCTGGAAGCTAGTAGGTTCATCATCATCAATGATGCAATCCTCGCTATCCCCATCTATGAGAAAACCGTAGTATCTCTCAGGCGGATGAGACGGCCTATTACTCCTGCGGAGGGATGCGGGAATGTTCTGTTCTTCTTGAACTACTGGTTCTACCAATCTTTCAGTAGTAGTTTGTAGTTCTGGAATTTCTTCCAGTTCTATTTCGCTTCCACTTGTTTCCTTTTCTAAAAACCGATGTTCTAGAAAATGGGCATTACGAGAAACAAATACCTTTTGTTCCTCTGCGTAATAGAATAGATACCCCCCTGGAGTTCTTTGGATATCCCACAAACTTACACTTTACTGATCGTGCCTTGAGCTTGTCCACATGCTGCTTTTTAACAAAAGCTGGACATCCCCATATCTTCAGATACTGAAGATAGGGTTTCTTCCCACTCCACATCTGATATGGTGTGGTAGGCACAGTCTTGGTAGGAACTATGTTCAAAAGATATGCCGCTGATTCTAGCGCATACTCCCAGAAAGATCGCAGTAACTCAGCATTACTCATCATGGAACGTACCATATCCAATAGGGTTCGATTCCGTCTCTCTGATACACCGTTATGCTGTGGAGTGTATGGAGGAGTAAGCTGAGAGAGAATTCCTTTCTCTTTTAGGTAACCTAGGAACTCGGCACTTAAGTATTCACCACCTCGATCAGATCTCAGTGTCTTGATACTTTTGCCGGTTTAGTTTTCTACTTCATTCTTATACTCTTGGAATTTCTCAAAAGCCTCGGATTTATGTTTCATCAGATAAATGAATCCGTACCTTGAGTAATCATCCGTAAAAGTAATGAAATGGGAAAAACCACCTCTTGCATGTGTAGACATTGGACCACATACATCGCTGTGCATGAGTCCTAAGAGCTCGCTCGCTCTTACTCCATGTCCAGTGAATGGAGTCTTTGTCATCTTTCCTTTGAGACATGATTGACAAGTGGCATAAGTTTGATATTCGAACGAGTCCAAATATCCTTCTCTATGTAACTTAGTTAACCTTGTCTCATTGATGTGACATAGTCTACAATGCCATAAGAAAGCCTTATTTAAATCTGGAGACTTTCATTTTAGTGTGTTCTGGACATTGAAAATCTGGAGTTAGTTTAAGACATATATACCGTTATCCAGTGTACCGGACCCAATCAAACTATGATTAAGGTGGATGTTAACAACATCGCTTACAAACGTGAAATCATAACCTTTATTTGATAACAAGGAAACTGATATGATATTACACGTTAAACTAGGTACAAAAAAACAGTTATGTAAAACCAAAATATGTCCACTCGTCAATCCTAGGTGATAATCCCCTACGGACACAGCTCCCACGCTAGCTCCGCTAGCAACCATCAGGGTCATATCACCTTCCTTCAGCACTCTACGGTTTCTCAATGCCTGCAATGAATTGCATATATGAGATCCTGATCCGGTATCCAATACCCAGGATGTAGAGTTGATTGACAAACAATTCTCAATTACAAACACACCTGAAGTCGAAGCTACAGCTTGCTTCGGTCTCTGGCTCTTGGCGTTCCACGCCTTGCAATCTTTCTTCCAGTTCCCTTTCCTATGACAATGGAAGCACTCATCCTGGGCCACTACTGGTACCGCAAACTTTTTCTTTCCCTTCGCTCCCACCTTACTAACACCTCCTCTAGGTTTGGTGGCGGCCTTCTTCTTCTTTCCTTTGGCCCTAGCCTTGGACCCGGAAGAAGAAGCACTGCTAACAAACATAGCGGGTGTTTCCTTGCCTTCTGCAAGGTGCCCTCTGCACTCCTCAACATGTTAAGGAGTTCTTGAAGTTCAACTTCTTTTCTTTGAATGTTGAAATTCAGAATAAACTGGGCGTAGGTGAGAGGAAGGGACTGGAGAATCAGGTCTGTATAGAGCTCATTGTCCAAAGTCGTCCCAAGGTCTGCGAGCTCTTCAATATAGCCTATCATCTTTAGGACATGTTCTCCTACCGATGATCCGACGGCCAACCTCGCTCGAAACAAGTTCTTTGAGGTCTCGTATCTTGCTATACGAGATTGCTCTCCATACAGATCTTTTGTATGGAGAAATATGGATTCAAGATCCATATCCTCGTGCCTCCTCTGATGTTCATTGTTCATCGAGGCAAGCACGATGCACTTGGCCTTCGTGCAATCTATCTCCCAGGTTTTGCGGATTTCCTTATCCGCATTACTGGATTTGGGACCTGGGACTTCAAGTGCCTTAGTGGTGAGGACATACCCCAACTTGTCATAGGTCAAACCAATTTTGACATTCCGCAGCCAATCTTTATAGTTTGGCCCTATCAGTATATTTTTCTCTAAAAGTAACTTAAGTGTTAGTGTTTATGCCCTAGAAGGCCATTACTGTATCATACTAGTTTGTATATTACTTAATGGAAGCTTGGGATATTCACATGTATATAACAGTCTTGCTAAACATGGTAGTATGCTACTTGGTTTTTCTATCTTAATATGTGAGTGTACGTATTGATAGAGCTCTTAGGATCTTGCTTGTCTACCAGTGTTGTGATGGCAGTCACACTAGTGGGGGCTGGGTAGTCTACAAACACATCCTTATTCAGGTCCCCTGGTCGTTGGATTATCGAGACAGAGCATCGATACTCCGGAGTAGACTAGTGTGTACGCTTCTCATCCCAGTTGGGGAGATGGTCTGTCCCACAGCCGTCAGTACGTCGTACTGGAGATAGTATGCAGGTGCTCGTTAGGTTACGGGTACACCGGACAGGACTCACAGGGAACTGTTGGTTGGTTTGATACCAGTCGTCAGTGAGCAGTTCCCAGGTGACATGAGTACAGCATAGTCCGCAGACTTGACACTGCTACTTCGCCTCGAGTGTGTCCCACTGTTCTTAGATTGCTACCCCTACCACGGCTCAAAGGAGTCGTGCAAATAGGTAGCAGTTGGGTGCAGTCCCGAGCACTTGGAGGCATGTGGCGGTTAGACAGGATTCGTCCCTCCCGGTATTGGGAGTAGATATCGCGCTGTGTCAGAGAGCCATTACGCAAAGTCCCTGGCCAGGGCAAGCGAGATTTGCTGGTAGGTTCCAGTAGTTTCTCAGGTTGTAATGGGCTTCGCTCCGACACGACTTATACCGTTATTAGGGGACTGACGCTTGCTGGCCGCCCGCGCCCGGGCCCCCTAGGCCCGATATGCGATAGTCTTGGACGAACGGACCGACTGTATGGAGATTGTCACATCAGACTCAGTAGGAGTTCGGATGGTTTCCTCATCGGCCTTCTTATCGACAACTACCTGGGGACCGTTACGTACAGCTAGTGCCGCTTGCGGTCTGTGTTTAAACCCACTGCCAGCGTAGTAGTCGAGGTCTCTAGAGTCCCACACAGAGAGTTTCCTACTCCAGGCGAAACGATATAGAGGTCGCATGGTTTTGCGACAAAGGGTTCGGACGCATACGTGCGTTTACGCGCGTACGACTTTCGGACAGTTTTTACCAGTCGGCTTTGGTTTAAGCCAGTTACTGGTATCCGGTTATTGGATTTATACAGTCTAAATTTTTTCCGTATTTTTGCGGAAAGGAGGGGCGTTCTCGTAATTGCATGAGAAGCTTCTAGAAGGTGGTGACTAAGGAGGTTTAGGTGTCATTTGCATTAAATGAGTTTAGTAAGTCATGAGGGTGATTCATGCATATCATTAATGCATGATAAATGCTTAGTGAGTCATGACAATGAATCACCATTAGATATTTGTGAAGCATGCTTATTCATTATATATTATTCTTTTCTTCAAAAATAAGAATGCTTCATATTTATTATGATAACTTACTATTCTCATAGGATATTCATTCTCACCTTCTCTCTCCTCAAGCTCTCCCTCTTCAAAGACTAATCCTCCCCTCTCATGAGTTGAGATCAAGGATTAGAAAGACTAATCAATCCATAACCATCACTCTATTTCATTCTATCTTCTTTGATCAGCAATCCAAGAAGGTTAGTTGCCTCAAGTTTAGAGGTTTAGCTTGGAGTTTTGCTCTCGGGTGGATCGTCTACTACCTAGAGAAGGCCGAGGAGGACAAGGAGATCGTAAAGACGAAGGAGTTGGTTCATTAGGTATAATCCCTAAACACAGTAGTTTAGAAACACTTTGTGTTTGGTTATTTATAGTTTAGCTTCGATTCAAGCGGTTAGTCGATGTTCGTTCACTAAACAAGTTCGTTTTCGAAAATTCCGCCTCCCCACATGTATTGGGGTGTAGTACATCGACTTACAGTGGTATCAGAGCCTCGCTAAACAATAAATAACCTTTTTGCAAATTTGTATGAATTTCGAACGGAAAAAACGAAACCGGAAAAGCCCGAAAAATCATGTTTCTGTCGATTTATAAATGAAGTCCAAAAATTTTTCAGGGATGTTCAGAAAGCTTAAAATGACAGTATTAGAACACACAAAAAATTTGGTCCCCTGAATCGCCTACGGCGCCGCGGATCCGCGGCGGCTAGCACATGTAGCGCCGCGCTTCCGCCGCCGATTTGACGATTCAGGGAGCCATTTTTCTTGTGGTGGTTCTCTGTGATATTTGGGATTCTCTGGTATTTTTTAATTTTGCCCAGGTTTCAAGTTTACAGAGCAGTATTGGAGCAAGATTAAAAGCGTTTGATCGATCGAAATTGTACAGTATTTGCATATTGGATTATATATGTGATTGTTTAATGTGTTCGTAAACCTCCCCTAACTGCTAGTATGTCGGTTGGCAGGGGGTTGCACATTTCTGTAATGGTTTTATCTGTTTGTGCATATGAACTGTATTGGACTGTTGTGGTGTATAGCCGGGGTTTAGCAATGGGTTATTATTTAATTCATTTGTTGTAAATGTAATTTGTTGTAATATTATTTTGCGGGGCACATCCAGGTTGCGGTTGTAGCCACCGTTGTATTATTTCATTTTACTGTTTTTGCTCCTAGGACTGACCCAAGGTGGGGTACACAAACTGCCGGGTGGGTAGTTTGCCGTACCCGTAGGGGTCGAGGGTGGGGTAAAGGCTATTCATCACAACTGTGTAATCTGTCTTTTCTTGCAGGCTCAAAAGAAATACAGATTGCTTGCAAATCCAATATTGTTTATCTGTGTTCTGGAATGTATATCATTGCGTCAGACGAATGTAAAATATCTATATATATGATAGCTATTTAGACGTCACTTATGTTTTACACCCGTGCTAGCCCAGCCCCCGCTCTGTCGTTAGTTAAGTAACCTAACGGGTGATGACGGGACCCCGTGGCGAATGCGGATGGCATAAGAGGACGTTGTATTTTCGTTGTTTTCTGCAATGATAGGTTAATGATGGGACGCATTATCTATAATGCAAAGAAAAACAAAACAAAGTTTAAATCGTTGGAACAATTTAAAAGAAATCACTCGGTTAATTTTAAAAACAGATATTTTTAAATGCGGAGCTTTAACCACTCCTTTTAAAAGCTATCAGGTTCCTTCGGTTATATCAAGTTCACTACGTTCACGGTTTCGCCAAAACCAGTCGTAGCCCTCCGTCATTTCATCTGGGTATTCAGTAGTATTCAAGCTATGTATTTTGACCAACGCCAAGGCATAGTGTTTGGTAGCTGCTGGGTATTCATTTGTTGCATAGATAGATGAGTTAGTTTTGGACAGTCGTATGATCATTTTGGCCAACGTCAAGGATATGTACGGATGGGTTCAAATTAACAAGATAATGATGGGCAGAACTTGACATGTGACTTATGATATTTTGACCAACGCCAAGGTCATAAGAGCATGGGGCAAAAATATATATCGGGAATTTCTAAAGAAACTGAAATTTGCAAAGAGATGCATACCATTTGGAGTTTGATGAATGTTGGTAGGATTCCTTCAACATTATCATACGATGATATTTGGATCCCGATCCTACTGTGAGTATATGCTACTTATCAGGATATTCGTCACTTAACGATCAATGCTATAAACCAAGTAGGTGTCCAGAAAGGTGTCAGCGGGGTTACGCCCCCAGAGAAAAGAGGTTATTTAATTAAGGAACTTCGCGAAAGCGTTGGAAAACCTCCCTCGAAGTATCGACACTGGCCTGGCTGAACGTTTAAGCAAGTATTGTACGGTGAGAATAGTCCTGGCTAATTCTTCTTTTATGGTTTGAGGAAGGATTCGAGAAACAGTGGGAGCCATCCAGTTTAGATAAACTAAAAATCACTCTAAACTTGCAAGAGCATCATGCTAAAGAGTTTTCTTCTCTCTCTCCTAATTGCAGCGACCCTGATAATGACTGGACTTAAGTTACTTTTAGAGAAAAATATACTGACAGGGCCAAACTATAAAGATTGGCTGCGAAATGTAAAATGGCTTTGACCTATGACAAATTGGGGTACATCCTCACCGCTACGGCACCTGCTGTCCCTGGTCCCAAATCCAGCAATGCGGATAAGGAAATCCGCAAAACCTGGGATTTAGATTGCGCGAGAGCCAAGTGCATCGTGCTTGCCTCAATGAACAATGAACATCAGAGGAGGCACGAGGATATGTCCCTAGATGGCATATTTCTCCATACAAAGGAACTTTATGGAGAGCAATCTCGTATAGCAAGATACGAGACCTCTAAGAACTTGTTTCGAGCGAGGTTGGCTGTCGGGTCATCGGTAGGTGAACATGTCCTAAAGATGATCGGCTATATTGAAGAGCTCGCAGACCTTAGGACGACTTTGGATAATGAGCTCTATACAGACCTTATTCTCCGGTCCCTTCCTCCCACCTACGCCCAGTTTATCCTCAACTTCAACCTTCAAGGAAAAGAAGTTGAACTTGCGGAACTCCTGAACATGTTAAGGAGTGCAGAGGGCACCTTGCAGAAGGCAAGGGAAACACCCGCTATGTTTGTTGGCGGTGCATCTTCTTCCGGGTCCAAGGCTAGGGCCAAAGGAAGGAAGAAGAAGGCCGCACCCAAACCTAGAGGAGGTGTTAGTAAGGTGAGAGGGAAGGGAAAGAAAAAGTTTGCAGCACCGGTAGTTGGCCAGGATGAGTGCTTCCATTGTCACAGGAAAGGGCACTGGAAGAAGGATTGCAAGGCGTGGAACGCCAAGAACCAGGAACCGAAGCAAGCTGTGGCTTCGACTTCAGGTGTGTTTGTAATTGAGAATTGTCTGTCGATCAACTCTACTTCCTGGGTATTGGATACCGGATCAGGATCTCATATTTGCAATTCTTTGCAGGCACTGAGAAACCGTAGAGTGCTGAAGGAAGGTGATATGACCCTAAAGGTTGCTAACGGAGCTAGCGTGGGAGCTGCGTCCGTCGGGGATTATCACCTAGGATTGACGAGTGGACATATTTTGGTTTTACATAACTGTTATTTTGTACCAAGCTTAACGTGTAATATCATATCAGTTTCCTTGTTATCAAATAAAGGTTATGATTTCACGTTTGTAAGAGATGTTGTTAACATCCACCTTAATCATGGTTTGATTGGGTCCGGTACTCTCAATAACGGCATATATGTTTTAAACCAACTCCAAATTTTCAATGTCCAGAACACACTAAAAAGAAAGTCTCCAGATTTAAATAAAGCTTTCTTATGGCATTGTAGACTGGGTCACATCAATGAGAGAAGGTTGACTAAGTTGCATAGAGAAGGATATTTGGACTCGTTCGAATATCAAACTTATGACACTTGTCAATCTTGTCTCAAAGGAAAGATGACAAAGACTCCATTTACTGGACAAGGAATAAGAGCGAGCGAGCTCTTAGGACTCATACACAGCGATGTATGCGGTCCAATGTCTACACATGCGAGAGGTGGTTTTTCCTATTTCATTACTTTCACGGATGATTACTCAAGATACGGATTCATTTATCTGATGAAACATAAATCCGAGGCTTTTGAGAAATTCCGAGAGTATAAGAATGAAGTAGAAAACCAAACCGGCAAAAGTATCAAGACACTTAGATCTGATCGAGGTGGTGAATACTTGAGTGCTGAGTTCCTTGGTTACCTAAAAGAGAAAGGAATTCTCTCTCAGCTTACTCCTCCATACACTCCACAGCATAACGGTGTATCGGAGAGACGAAATCGAACCCTATTGGATATGGTACGATCCATGATGAGTAATGCTGCGTTACCGCGATCTTTCTGGGGTTATGCGCTAGAATCAGCGGCATATCTTTTGAACATGGTTCTTACCAAAACTGTACCTACCACACCATATCAGATGTGGAGTGGGAAGAAACCCTATCTTCAGTATCTGAAAATATGGGGATGTCCAGCTTTTGTTAAAAAGCAGCATGTGGACAAGCTCGAGGCACGATCAGTAAAGTGTCAGTTTGTGGGATATCCAAAGAACTCCAAGGGGTATCTATTCTATTACGCAGAGGAACAAAAGGTGTTTGTTTCTCGTAATGCCCATTTTCTAGAATATCAGTTTTTAGAAAAGGAAATAAGTGGGAGCGAAATAGAACTGGAAGAAATTCCAGAACCACAAACTGCTACTGAAAGTTTGGTAGAACCGATAGTTCAAGAAGAACAGGACATTCCCGCACCCCTCCGCAGGAGTAGTAGGCCGTCTCATCCGCCTGAGAGATACTACGGTTTTCTCATAGATGGGGATAGAGAGGATTGCATCATAGATGATGATGAACCTACTGACTTCCAGCAGGCCATCCAGAGCGGCGACTCGGTACGATGGCTAGATGCAATGCGGACCGAAATGGAGTCCATGTACACCAACAAAGTATGGACTTTGGACTTTGCTCCAGATGGGGTAAAACCCATAGGATGCAAATGGATCTTCAAGAAAAAGATTGGTGTAGATGGACAGGTGGAAACCTATAAGGCTAGACTTGTTGCAAAGGGTTTTCGTCAAAGACCTGGTTTGGACTATGACGAAACTTTTTCTCCAGTGGCTATGCTCAAATCCATTCGGGTCCTTCTTGCTATTGCTGCCTTCCATGATTATGAAATCTGGCAGATGGACGTAAAAACGGCTTTTCTGAATGGAAATTTAGAAGAGAGCGTCTATATGGATCAGCCAGAGGGTTTCAATCAGAGTGGGAGCAGCGGGAAAGTATGCAAGCTGCTTAAGTCCATTTATGGACTAAAGCAGGCATCGCGGAGTTGGAACATCTGTTTTGATGAGACAGTCAAAGAATATGACTTTATCAAAAATCCAGATGAACCGTGCATATATAGTAAAGTTGTAGCCAGAAGTGTCGTATTCCTCGTCTTGTACGTGGATGACATTCTATTGATAGGAAATGACATTCCTATGCTACAATCTGTCAAAGGATTCTTGTCACAAAGGTTCTCCATGAAAGACCTGGGTGATGCCTCGTACATTCTGGGGATCCGGATCTATCGTGATAGATCCAAGAGGATGTTGGGACTTTCGCAGTCCAGGTATATCGACACTGTACTGAAAAGATTCAGTATGGAAGATTCTAAGCGCGGTAATCTACCGGCTTGTCACGGAATCACCCTCTCCAAAGAGATGTCTCCCAAGACTGATTTGGAAAGGGAACGCATGTCTATTATACCCTACGCTTCTGCGGTAGGCTCTATAATGTATGCGATGGTGTGCACCAGACTAGATGTAGCTTACGCACTGAGCGTGGTAAGCCGGTATCAGTCAGACCCAGGGGAGAAGCACTGGATAGCAGTAAAGAACATTCTCAAGTATCTGAGAAGGACTAAGGAGATGTTCTTGGTTTACGGCGGAAAAGACCTCAGGTTGGAGGCCTTTGCTGATTCCGGCTTCCAGAGTGATAAGGACGATTCCAAGTCCATGTCGGGATATGTCTTTACCCTCAATGGAGGGGCGGTGTGCTGGAAGAGCTCCAAGCAGGACACCATTGCTGACTCGACGATGGAAGCGGAGTATATAGCTGCTTGCGATGCCGCAAAAGAAGCAGTCTGGATGAAGAAGTTCCTAACAGAACTTCAGGTGGTTCCTACCATAGTTGATCCAATACCTCTGTATTGCGACAACAACGGAGCTATAGCTTTAGCGAAGGAACCAAGGTCCCATCAGAAGTCCAGACACATCTTAAGGTGGTATCACCTGATCAGGGAGATCATTGATCGTCAGGAGATCGAGGTTCGGAGAGTTGCTTCTGAAGAGAACATTGCTGATCCATTCACGAAGGCCCTACCTCAGATTCAGTTCGAGAGGCCACTCGAGATCATCGGTCTACGATATGCCAGTACATGGCCCTAGTGCAAGTGGGAGATTGTTAGTGTTTATACCCTAGAAGGCCATTACTGTATCATACTAGTTTGTATATTACTTAATGGAAGCTTGGGATATTCACATGTATATAACAGTCTTTCTAAACATGGTAGTATGCTACTTGGTTTTTCTATCTTAATATGTGAGTGTACGTATTGATAGAGCTCTTAGGATCTTGCTTGTCTACCAGCGTTGTGATGGCAGTCACACTAGTGGGGGCTGGGTAGTCTACAAGCACATCCTTATTCAGGTCCCTGGTCGTTGGATTATCGAGACAGAGCATCGATACTCCGGAGTAGACTAGTGTGTACGCTTCTCATCCCAGTTGGGGAGATGGTCTGTCCCACAGCCGTCAGTACGTCGTACTGGAGATAGTATGCAGGTGCTCGTTAGGTTACGGGTACACCGGACAGGACTCACAGGGAACTGTTGGTTGGTTTGATACCAGTCGTCAGTGAGCAGTTCCCAGGTGACATGAGTACAGCATAGTCCGCAGACTTGACACTGCTACTTCGCCTCGAGTGTGTCCCACTGTTCTTAGATTGCTACCCTACCACGGCTCAAAGGAGTCGTGCAAACAGGTAGCAGTTGGGTGCAGTCCCGAGCACTTGGAGGCAGTGGCGGTTAGACAGGATTCGTCCCTCCCGGTATTGGGAGTAGATATCGCGCTGTGTCAGAGAGCCATTACGCAAAGTCCTTGGCCAGGGCAAGCGAGATTTGCTGGTAGGTTCCAGTAGTTTCTCAGGGTGTAATGGGCTTCGCTCCGACACGACTTATACCGCTATTAGGGGACTGACGCTTGCCGCCCCCCTAGGCCCGATATGCGATAGTCTTGGACGAACGGACCGGACTGTATGGAGATTGTCACATCAGACTCAGTAGGAGTTCGGATGGGTTTCCTCATCGGCCTTCTTATCGACAACTACCTGGGGACCGTTACGTACAGCTAGTGCCGCTTGCGGTCTGTGGTTAAACCCACTGCCAGCGTAGTAGTCGAGTCTCTAGAGTCCCACACAGAGAGTTTCCTACTCCAGGCGAAACGATATAGAGGTCGCATGGTTTTGCGACAAAGGGTTCGGACGCATACGTGCGTTTACGCGCGTACGACTTTCGGACAGTTTTTACCAGTCGGCTTTGGTTTAAGCCAGTTACTGGTATCCGGTTATTGGATTTATACAGTCTAAAGTTTTTCCGTATTTTTGCGGAAAGGAGGGGCGTTCTCGTAATTGCGCGAGAAGCTTCTAGAAGGTGGTGACTAAGGAGGTTTAGGTGTCATTTGCATTAAATGAGTTTAGTAAGTCATGAGGGTGATTCATGCATATCATTAATGCATGATAAATGCTTAGTGAGTCATGACAATGAATCACCATTAGATATTTGTGAAGCATGCTTATTCATTATATATTATTCTTTTCTTCAAAAATAAGAATGCTTCATATTTATTATGATAACTTACTATTCTCATAGGATATTCATTCTCACCTTCTCTCTCCTCAAGCTCTCCCTCTTCAAAGACTAATCCTCCCCTCTCATGAGTTGAGATCAAGGATTAGAAAGACTAATCAATCCATAACCATCACTCTATTTCATTCTATCTTCTTTGATTAGCAATCCAAGAAGGTTAGTTGCCTCAAGTTTAGAGGTTTAGCTTGGAGTTTTGCTCTCGGGTGGATCGTCTACTACCTAGAGAAGGCCGAGGAGGACAAGGAGATCGTAAAGACGAAGGAGTTGGTTCATTAGGTATAATCCCTAAACACAGTAGTTTAGAAACACTTTGTGTTTGGTTATTTATAGTTTAGCTTCGATTCAAGCGGTTAGTCGATGTTCGTTCACTAAACAAGTTCGTTTTCGAAAATTCCGCCTCCCCACATGTATTGGGGTGTAGTACATCGACTTACATTAAGTCCAGTCATTTTCAGGGTCGCTGCAAGTAGGAGAGAGAGAAGAAACACTTTAGCATGATGCTCTTGCAAGTTTAGAGTGGTTTTTAATTTATCTAAACTGGATGACTCCCACTGTTTTTCGAATCCCTCCTCAAACCAAAAAGGAAGAACTAGCCAGGACTATTCTCACCGTACAATACTTGCTTAACCGTTCGGCCAGGCCGGTGTCGGTACTTCGAGGGAGGTTTTCCAATGCTTTCGCGAAGTTCCTTAATTAAATAACCTCTTTGCTCTGGCGGTGTAGCCCCGCTGACACCTTTCTCGACACCTACTTGGTTTATAGCATTGATCGTTAAGTGACGAATCCCCTGATGAGTAGCATATACACACGGTAGGATCGGGATCCAAATATCATCGTATGATAATGTTGAAGGAATCCTACCAACATTCATCAAACTCCAAATGGTATGCATCTCTTTGCAAATTTCAGTTTCTTTAGAAATTCCCGATATAAATTTTTTCCCCATGCTCTTATGACCTTGGCGTTAGGTCAAAATGTCATAAGTCACATGTCAAGTTCTACCCATCATTATCTTGTTGATTTGAACCCATCCGTATATATCCTTGACGTTCGGCCAAAATGATAATACGACTGTCCCAAACTAACTCATCTATCTATGCAACAAATGAATACCCAGCAGCTACCAAACACCAAAATACATAGCTTGAATACTGCTGAATACTCAAATGAAATGACGGAGGGCTACGAATGGTTTTGGCGAAATCGTGAACGTAGTGAACTTGATATAACCGAAGGAACCTGATAGCTTTTAAAAGGAGTGGTTAAAGCTCCGCAATTAAAAATATCTTCTGTTTTAAAAATAACCGAGTGGTTTCTTTTAAACTGTTCCAACGATTAAACTTTGGTTTATTTTCTTTGCATTAATAATAATGCGTCCCATCATTAACCTATCATTGCAGAAAACAACGAAAATACAACGTCCTCTTATGCCATCCGCATTCACCACTGGGTCCCGTCATCACCCGTTAGGTTACTTAACTAACGGCAGAGCGGGGGCTGGGCTAGCGCGGGTGTAAAACATAAGTGACATCTAAATAGCTATCATATATAGATATTGTACATTCGTCAGACGCAATAATAGGCATTCCAGATCACAGATGAACATTATTGGATATGCAAGCAATCCGCGTTTCTTTTGAGCCTGCAACGAAAGACGGATTACACAGTTGTGATGAATAGCCATTACCCCACCCTAGACCCCTACGGGTACGGCAAACTACCAGCCAAGTACCCGAAGTGAAGCGGTCTCCCTCAACAACGTGAGTAGGCCACTAAAAACTTCAAAATACCCGGTAGTTTGTGCACCCCTCCTTGGGTCTATCCTAAGAGAAAAAATAGTAAAATGAAATAATACAACGGTGGCTACAACCGCAACCTAGATGTGCCCCGCAAAATAATATTACAACATATTACAATTACATTGAATGAATTAAAATAATAACCCATCACAAAACCCCGGCTAATCATCACAACAATCCAATACAGTTCATAATCACAAACAGTTAAAAAACCATTACAGAAATATGCATCCCCCTGCCAACCGACATACTAGCAGTTAGGGGAGGTTTACGAACACATTATACAATCACAGATATAATCAAATTAGCAAATATCGTAAAATTTCGATCGAGCAAACACATCAGATTCTACGTCCAAAACTTCTCTGTGCACCTGAGACTTGAGCAGAAAATAAACATTCCAGAAAATACAAAAATATCATAGAAGAGTTACTGGAGCCAACTGGGTTGAATCGGCTTCAACTCGGCCTCGGATCCGCGGCGGATCGGTGAGATCGGCCGCGGTTCCGTGGCCGTTTTGCCGATTCAGGAACCCATTTTTCTCCAGTAACCTTATAATTCCTTGCTGGTTATTTTAGAGGTCCCTGAAAAATTTTTAGGTCCTGTTTTAAAAACGACAGAAACTTAATGATATCGATGTCTTTTTCGGTTCGTTTTGCGTTCGAAATTCTTACCACTTTGCTAATAAGTTAATTATTGTTTAGCGAGGCTCTGATACCACTGTAAGTCGATGTACTACACCCCACTACTTGCGGGGAGGCGGAAATATGAAAAACGATCTTGTTCTTTGCGTAAACATCGACTAACCGAAGAATCTATGCTAAACTATAACTAACAAGAAACATAGGAGTTGTTAACTACTATGTGAAGTGATTATACCTAATGAACCGTGTCCTTCGTCTTTTCGTTCTCCACCTCCTCTTCGGCCTTCTCTATGTAGTAGATGATCCACTCGAGAGCTATACTCCAAGCTTTACCTCTAAACTTGAGGTAACTAGGTTTCTTTAGTTGCTAATCAAAGTACCTAGATGATATAGAGAAGGCTTATGGATTAATTAGTCTATTCTAATCCTTGATCTCAACACATAAGAGAGGAGGATTAGGGTTTGAAGAGAGAGGGCTTGAGGAGAGAGAAGGTGAGCAGGAGAATGAGAAGAGATAATGATCTCATTTGAATATATATGAAGCATTATTATTTATCAAATAAATAAATAAATGATTTAACAACCATGCTTCATAAATTCATATGAGTGATTCATCTATATGAGTCATTAACCATTTATGATGCATTAATGACATGGATGAATCACACAAATGAGTCACTAATCTCATTTAATGCTTATGCCACCTAAACCCCCAAGTCACCATCCTTCTAGAAGTTTCTCGCGAAATTATGAGAACGCCCCTCCTATCCGTGAAAACACGGAAAAACTTTAGACTGTATAAATCCAATAACCCGATACTAGAATCTTGCTTAAACCAAAGCTAGCTAGTAAAAACTGTCCGAATGTCGTACGTGCGTAAACACACGTATGCGTCCGAACCCTTGTCGTAAAACCATATGACCTCTATATCGTTTCGCCTGGAGCAGGGAAACTCTCTGTGTGGGACTCTAATGACTCGACTACTACGCTGGCAGTGGGTTTAACCACAGACCGTAAGCGGCACTAGCTGTACGTAACGGTCCCCAGGTAGATGTCGATAAGAAGGCCGATGAGGAAACCCATCCGAACTCCTACTGAGCCTGATGTGACAATCTCCGTACAGTCCGGTCTGTTCGTCTAAGACTATTGCATATCGGGCCTAGGGGGCGGCAAGCGTCTGTCCCCTAATAGCGGTATAAGTCGTGTCGGAGTGAAGCTCATTACACCCTGAGAAACTACTGGAACCTACCAGTAAATCTCGCTTGCCCTGGCCAGGGACTTTGCGTAATGGCTCTCTGACACAGCGCGATATCAACTCCCAATACCGGGAGAGATGAATCCTGTCTAACCGCCACTGCCTCCAAGTGCTCGGGACTGCACCCAACTGCTACCTGTTTGCACGACTCCTTTGAGCCGTGGTAGGGTAGCAATCTAAGAACAGTGGGACACACGAGGCGAAGTAGCAATGTCAAGTGTAATACCCAGCCTCTTTTATACCAATATTTGTATTTCATTTTACCTATAAAATTTATTTATAATTATTTATTTATTTCAAAATCCCATTAAATCCAGACCTTACCTTTTATTTCCTCCTGCCCAGCCGTTTCCTTTTCCCGTTTTAAGTTAAGATTATTTGAGCCCAGCCCTTTCCTTTTCTTAAAGAAAATTTATCGCCTTTTTATTTTTCCCCTCTCCTTTCTCAAACCCTAATTCCAAATTCCTCATTTTTATTTTATATAAATCTCTATTCAGAGCCTATTCTTTTTATTTCCCTAATAAATCAATTAAACCATTTTTCCTGGCCCGGCCCACTCTCTTTTTCTCACCATTTTTCTCTTTATTTTCCCCGAACCCAGCAGCCCGGCCCTCTCCCATTCTCTTATAATTCTTTTACCTTATTTTAAACCCCGGCCCACTCCCTTTCAGCCCGCTTCCTCAACCTGATCCGGCCCACGCCCGACTCCCCTTCTTCCCCAACGTCTCTCTAGATTTCCTGCTCGAATCTTCCCGTTGCGCCCTCGTCGCTGCTCCTCGCGCCCACGCTCGCGAGCGTTACCCACGACGCGCACCCTTGTCCCCTCTACCCTTCACCACCTCTCTTCTCTCGTACGCACCCACTTCTCTCTCTCCCTCTCAAACTCCTTGTAGGGTTCCTAGGCACTCTCAAGAGGTCTCACAAGGCATCAACCATGCCAATTTCAAAATTTACGGTGCCGAGAAACCCTAGACTAGATCGTTGGCTAGAAATTTAGGCGACAAAACGAATAGTTAACAACTTAACTACGTGTAAACGGAAATACAACCTTTGTAGATCCGGTTCTCCACCTCCACGGCTCCGTGATGAAGTCCTCTCCGCTGTCCAAATGAAATCCCGGACTCTAACATCGGCTTCATCGGAGAAATGGGCGGGCAAGGTCGTCGGCTTCGTGCCGAAGATGATCTACGTCGAGGCATCACAAGAACAAGCTCCCACTTCACCAAGTCATGAAACTTGTGAAGAAAACACACTCTACTACTTGGCAAGAGGTAGAGGATGAAGAAATAGAAGGTGGGTTCACTTTAGAATTGGATTTCTCACTCATTTCATCAAGTTGCCATTGATGGAGGCATGCTTTCTTCAAGTGAAGAAGAAGAAGAAGAAGATGAATATTATGATAAGTTGTTTTCAAAAAGGAAATAAAATGAATACTTATCATAATTCAACCATGGTAAAGTGTAGAGAATAGACTAGGGTTAAGTGGAATGGTTAGGGTTAAGAATGAGACAAAATGGTCACATAGTCAAAGCTTCATGAAGCTTCATAATACATACAAAGAAAGCCACCATTTTCTCATTATGCTAATTATTTTCTAAAAAGAATAAAGAATAAATAAATAGATAATGAAATGAAAACCCTAAACATTACATAACCATGGTTTAAGCTTTACACAAACTCAAGTAAGCATGTATCATCAAACATGATACAATCAAGTGTACAAAAGTATATCACATATACAACTTGTGAACTTCAAGTGAGAAAATCCATTTAAAGTGAACCAATACTAGTTAATGCAAAGTAATATATCAAATATATAATTATGCATTAAATCATTAAATCAACACTTGATTCAATGATCCGGTCATGTCGCACACAACCGACTAGTATCCTATGTATCGGCTTACCGAATCAATCCTTGATTCGATAACTAGGTTATATCGCATAAAACCATTCGATACATTCATCGCGAGAATGGAATACGGTATCACATACACGTATTATTCTCGGTCCTGCACATATCTCATATGCGTTCCTATTTCGTTTCGCTTGAGCCAGGAAACCTCTGTGTAGGACTCTAAAGACTCGTCAATACGCCGGTAGCAGATGATGATCATATCAAACACCCACAAGCCGCAAGCGGTCTGCTAAACGTAACGGCCACCCGGGTATTGAGCGATCAGAAGATCGACGAGCAAGCCCGCTCACACTCCAGTGAATCCAACCAGTAACACTACCGTACAGTCCGGTCTGATCGTCTGATATGTCGCATATCTCGCCTAGGGGTGGTAAACGTCAGACCCCAATAGCTCGATAAGTCGTGTCGATATGAGGTCTATAAAAATTCGAGAAACTACTGGTAACACATACCAGTAAATCTCAGCAACCCTGGCCAGGGATTTCCGGTTATAGCCAATCGAACACAGCGCAACATCAACCCCCTATACCGGGAGAGACGAATCCCCTCCTATCGCTCATTGCCTCCATGTGACTCGGGACTGTACCAAAAAACCACCGTTTTGCACGCCCTCTTGGACGTGGTAAGATGGAAATGAAAGCACAGTGGGAACCACACAAGACTCTATGACGATCTCGGGTCAACAGACTACTCTGTACCAGTATCACCAGAGAACTGCCATCTGACGTAAGGTATAATACTATCTGGGAGTTCTCGGTGAGTCCGTCCAGTGTACCCAGTCTCCACTGAGCACCCGTATATCATCTCTGATGTCAAACACCAATGGATATGGGATCATCCATCGCCCATCTGTATGGGTCGAGAAGGTATACGCTAGTCTACTCTGGTATATCGATGCCCCGTCTCGATACACCCACGACTAGGGACCTTAAAGGATGTACTTATGGACTACCATGTCCTCACTAGTATGATCCGCATCATAGTCCAGGTAGTCAAGTACACATCCTAAGGGCTTTACCAACATGTAACAGAGAGACAATCAGTATACACGTTAAGGTAAAGAGTAACCAGATAGCATACTATCATGTCGAGCAAGAAAGTCCTCCCTATATATGTCCAAGCATCCACTACAATATACATCCTATGTATAGTAATGGCCTCTAGGGCACACATATAACTAACAATCTCCCACTTGCACTAGGGCCATCTGATAGCAGTGGTTGTAGTATCTCATACTCAACCATCCCATAAAAATCTCTCTCTGGGAACAGGCCTTTGTGAGTGGATCCGCTGTGTTGTCCTCTGAGTCTACTCTCCTGACCTCGATCATCCTGGAGATCAACCATCTCCTTGATCAGGTGATACTGCCTTAGAATATGTCTGGATCACTAATGGGACCGGCGTTCCTTGGCATAAGCCACAACTCCATTGTCTCACAATGGTTGGAACGTAGTTCATCTTATGAACTAATATACACCCAGACTTCCTCTTTCGTAGCATCTCAAATAGCGATGTATCCAGCCTTTATCGTCTAGTATGCCACGGTATCTAGCTTGGAACTTTTCCAACATACCGTCCCTTTACTGAGGGTAAAGACAATGCCTGCGACTGACATTCAGTCGTCTTTATCACCCTGGAACTCTTCCAGTGATTCTCCCCCGGATCGATTGATACCATCTCACTACAACTAGTGAGAATCCTAACATCCAATTAGATCTATCTTATAGATCCAAAACCCAGGATTTAGGAGGTATCATTTTGATCCTATATGGAGAATCATTGTGATAAGCGGAGATTGACCGAGCGTAGCATAGGAAACTCCTTTCTTATCAAGAGTATGTCATCCACGTACTCTACGAGGATCATCACCATACTCCCTACTACCTTTTTGTTTATACAAGGTTCATCTACCATTTTGATGATGTCAACTTCTTTGACTAATCCATCAAAACAGATGTTCCATCTCCGCGATGCCTGCTTTATCCTATAAAGCATCTTGCACACGTATCCGCTGCTCCCACTGTCTACGAGGCACTCTGGCTGTGTACTTATAGACGGTCTATTCTAACACATCATTTTAGAAAAGCAGTCATGGCACCCAACCGCCAGATATCGTAGTCATGATATGTAGCCGTGGCAAGTAGGATCTGGATGGACTTAAGCATAGCCACTTGAAAAGGTTTCATCATTATCCACGCATGGTCGATGACGAAAAGCTTTAACAAGTCTAGCTTTGAAAGTCTCAACTTTTCCATCTACACCAAGTAATCTTCTCAAGATATACTTGCTCCTGATGGGGATTTAACCCTTCAGATATAGCAACCAAAGTCCATACTTTGTTGGTGTACATGGATTCCATCTCAGATCGCTAAGCATCCAGCCATTCTTACAGAGTCCCACTCCTGATGGCCAGCTCGAAACTAGTTCGGTCATCATCTTATGATGTAATCCTCGCTCCCACTGTCATAGAGAAACCGAAGTATCTCTCAGGTGGGTGAGGAACCCTACTAGATCGGCGGAGAGGCTGAGGTTCGTTGGTTTCTACTGAATCCTTTGGTTCTATCAAATCATCAGCTGTTGTTTGTATAGCTGGAACCTTTCCAGTTCTACATAACTGACTTTGCCTCGAGCTTGTCCGGATTATGCTTTTAGACATAGCCCGGACAACCCCAAATCTTAACTAACTTAAGATATGGGCTCTTCCCTTTCCATATCAAATATGAAGTGGTAGGCAACTGATTTGATCGGAACCCTATTCAATAGGTATGCAACTTCATAAGTGCATAACTCCCAAAAGGAAATAGGAAACTCAGTAGTACTCATCATAGAGCACACCATATCACATAGGGTGCTATTGCTCCGCCCCGATATACCATCGTGCTATGGTGTATACGGAGGAGTAATGCTGAGAGAGAATCTCATTCTCCTTTAGAATAGTCCAGGATTTCCGTGCTCAAGTATTCTCCTCCTTGATCTCATCATAGAAAATAATACTTATACCCGCATTTTTGATTCTCTACTTCTAACTTATATTCTGTGAATATCTCAAAAGGTTCGGACTTGTGTTTCAACAGGAACATAGGTCTGAATCTCGAAAGATCATCAGAGAATGTAATGAAGTATAAAGAACCATTCCTGGCATGTGTAGACAGGAGACCTTACATGCATCATCATGTATCAGTCCCAAGAGTTCACTAACTCTTTCTCTGTTTCTAATAAACTGAGCTATGGTCATCTTATCTTTGTAACATGACTGGCGAGTTTCACAAGATGTAAATTCAAACTGATTTAAATATGCATCTAAATGTAACTTCAGCTAGTCGGGTCGCATTGATATGACCTAGTCTACAATGCCTCAAGAAGGATTCGTTCATTTCTGAACTCTTCCTCTTGTGTGTGTTCCGTATACTAAAGAACTGTTGTTTGATTTAGAACATCAATGCTTTTAGATAACGTGCCTGAACCGATCAACTATTGATATAGGAAATGTTCAAAACATTATCCAACAATACAAAATTTTATCATTTCTTTACTAATAAAGAAACAGATATGATTTTGCATATCAGGTTCGGTATCTAATAACATTTGTTCAAAATCAATGTATTGGTAATACAGGGTGACAGTGACCAACAGACTTGGGTGCAACACTTGCCCCGTTTTCTGCCTCATGAAACTTATCACCCGTTCTCAGTTCTTCTACCTTTCTGTAGCCCTATGTAACATATTACATATCTGGGATCCTGATCTGATATCACATACCCAGGACGTAAAGGATACTGAGAAACAGTTCTCTGTAATGAACACACCCGAAGATGATGCATCATCATGCACTCTCTTCATTTGGGCGGTACGGGAATTCTGGTAATCCCCAATTTCCTGCTCTGTCTTATAACAATTATAAGTTGGAGCGGGACGAACGTTCCCCAGCTCAGTATAACAAGCGGGTTCAGTCAATTATCCGTATTATTATCTTGATTAAGGCGTGATATGGTCGCTACTTGGAGAGAGAGAGAAGAAAACACTCAGCGTGCGCTCTTGCAAGATCAGATTGGTTATTATTTTATCTAATCAGGATGGCTCCCACTGCTTTTTATCAAATCTTCCTTCAAACCCTAAAAGGAAAGATTAGCCGGGATTAATTACACACTACAAGTTCGCCAATCTTTCAGCCAGGCCAGTGTCGGTACTTTGAGGGAGGTCCCCCGTGCTTTCGCACGAACCTAATTAATGTAAACCTCGTTTTCCCAAAGGCGTAACCCCGTTGACACCTTTCTAGACACCTACTTGATCGGCTAATTGTAATGTATAAAACTCTCCCAGGAGTAACTCTTACTCGCAGTGGGTATCGGGATCCAACTATCTCATAGAAGGTATGCAATCTCATTGCGAATTTCAACACTTGAAATTCCCGATAATTTTGCCCCAAGCGATCTATGACCTTGACTGAGTCAACAAATCAGAGACCACAAGTAAAGTTCAACCCGTCATTTCTCGATTGAATTAAACCCACCCGCACGACCCTTGACTGAGTCAACAAGGCCGCACGACTACCCTAATCCAATCGCATCATATGCTTTGCAGATAAGCACTAATCAGCTACCGCACACTACGCCTTGACTGAGTCAACAAACGCAGCACGAATACTAACTAGGACTTATCTGAAATGACGGAGGGCTACGTCAGGTTTTTAAGAAAACCTTTTGCGTAATGAACTTTATATCGTTGTAGAATCAAATGTTTTTAAAATGGAGTGTTTTTGAAGCTTTTCTAGTTTTGCTAAAGGAGTCACTCCTGGTGAAGGGATCGTCGGTCCTTTCCTCGTCGAATGAGGTACGGGATATATCATATATATCACTGTGCAAAGCAAAAACTCTTAAAAGCAATCAAAAGACAAACCGAGTGTGTAGCATCTGCCAGTTATTGCTAAAGGAGTCACTCCCGGTGAAGGGATCTCGGTCCTTTCCTCATCGAATAAGGTGCAGGATATATCACATATACCGCTGTGCAAAGCAAGAACTGTAGCTACCCTTTTTATTTTGAAATTCGATTCTACAACATCTTTAGGTTTCTTTTATTTCATTAATCTCATTAATGAAGTCCCATCATTTAATACCTAAACATCACAGATAAATACGACGTACACTTATGCCATCCGCATTCGCCTCGATGTCCCCTCGTGCACCGTTAGGTTAGGTAACTAACGGCAGAGCAGGGCAGGGCTAGCGCGGGTGTAAAACATAAGTAACGCCTATATAATATATCATATATACTATATACTGTATCTATCACAGAACATCACATGATCACATCACAGATATCGCAGCAGAAGAAACATATGAAATAAGTCTAACAACATTCAGTTCGTGCCTCAGTACCAACGGTCCAGCCGTAGAAGGGTCAAGCCAACGCCTCACATGTGGCACGCCGTACTGCCCCAAACCCGAAGGTTCAAAGGGCAGTTCAAGACGGTCACATAATCGAGTTAAGGTTTGTTGTCTTCTAGAGGGTCCATCGCGTTACTTGCACTACATAGAACGTCGTTAAACTACGGAAAAATCCAACAATTGGAAATTTCCTGGCAGGGGAAAAAGTGGGTATTTATATCCGGTCGAACTTTTTAACATATTTTAAAATACCCGGAAAAACACACTGACAAAATTAGACAATTCAATCGATACACTGAGTTCCCAATACAACCCAGAAAATAAAACTCTGGAAAAAAAATATTAAAAATTCCCAGGAAAACCAGCACAGCTTACTAAGAATTACGGTGCAAACTTCGATGCACAAGAAGACAAAACGGCCGCGGAACCGCCGCATGCGCATGCTCATGCCGCGGATCCGCGGCGCCTTTAAGGAATTAGGCCATCGAATTTTGCAGTAACCCTTACAATCCCCTGCTGATTTTTCTGCATATTTTTAATCTCCAAAAATCCACATTTTACAGAATTGTCCAGAGAGCATTTTAAAGTCGGGGTTTTGGGTCGATCGGACTTCTAACTCCGTCAGGACTTCGCCTAAGGCTCTAGCTAGGCTCTGATACCACTGTAGGGTTCCTAGGCACTCTCAAGAGGTCTCACAAGGCATCAACCATGCCAATTTCAAAATTTACGGTGCCGAGAAACCCTAGACTAGATCGTTGGCTAGAAATTTAGGCGACAAAACGAATAGTTAACAACTTAACTACGTGTAAACGGAAATACAACCTTTGTAGATCCGGTTCTCCACCTCCACGGCTCCGTGATGAAGTCCTCTCCGCTGTCCAAATGAAATCCCGGACTCTAACATCGGCTTCATCGGAGAAATGGGCGGGCAAGGTCGTCGGCTTCGTGCCGAAGATGATCTACGTCGAGGCATCACAAGATCAAGCTCCCACTTCACCAAGTCATGAAACTTATGAAGAAAACACACTCTACTACTTGGCAAGAGGTAGAGGATGAAGAAATAGGAGGTGGGTTCACTTTAGAATTGGATTTCTCACTCATTTCATCAAGTTGCCATTGATGGAGGCATGCTTTCTTCAAGTGAAGAAGAAGAAGAAGAAGATGAATATTATGATAAGTTGTTTTCAAAAAGGAAATAAAATGAATACTTATCATAATTCAACCATGGTAAAGTGTAGAGAATAGACTAGGGTTAAGTGGAATGGTTAGGGTTAAGCATGAGACAAAATGGTCACTTAGTCAAAGCTTCATGAAGCTTCATAATACATAAAAAGAAAGCCACCATTTTCTCATTATGCTAATTATTTTCTAAAAAGAATAAAGAATAAATAAATAGATAACGAAATGAAAACCCTAACCATTACATAACCATGGTTTAAGCTTTACACAAACTCAAGTAAGCATGTATCATCAAACATGATACAATCAAGTGTACAAAAGTATATCACATATACAACTTGTGAACTTCAAGTGAGAAAATCCATTTAAAGTGAACCAATACTAGTTAATGCAAAGTAATATATCAAATATATAATTATGCATTAAATCATTAAATCAACACTTGATTCAATGATCCGGTCATGTCGCACACAACCGACTAGTATCCTATGTATTCCACTCTCGCGATGAATGTATCGAATGGTTGTATGCGATATAACCTAGTTACCGAATCAATCCTTGATTCGATAACTAGGTTATATCGCATACAACCATTCGATACATTCATCGCGAGAATGGAATACGGTATCACATACACGTATTATTCTCGGTCCCGCACATATCTCATATGCGTTCCTATTTCGTTTCTCTTGAGCCAGGAAACCTCTGTGTAGGACTCTAAAGACTCGTCAATACGCCGGTAGCAGATGATGATCATATCAAACACCCACAAGCCGCAAGCGGTCTGCTAAACGTAACGGCCACCCGGGTATTGAGCGATCAGAAGATCGAAGAGCAAGCCCGCTCACACTCCAGTGAATCCAACCAGTAACACTACCGTACAGTCCGGTCTGATCGTCTGATATGTCGCATATCTCGCCTAGGGGTGGTAAACGTCAGACCCCAATAGCTCGATAAGTCGTGTCGATATGAGGTCTATAACAATTCGAGAAACTACTGGTAACACTTACCAGTAAATCTCAGCAACCCTGGCCAGGGATTTCCGGTTATAGCCAATCGAACACAGCGCAACATCAACCCCCTATACCGGGAGAGACGAATCCCCTCCTATCGCTCATTGCCTCCATGTGACTCGGGACTGTACCCAAAAACCACCGTTTTGCACGCCCTCTTGGACGTGGTAAGATGGAAATCAAAGCACAGTGGGAACCACACAAGACTCTATGACGATCTCGGGTCAACAGACTACTCTGTACCAGTGTCACCAGAGAACTGCCATCTGACGTAAGGTATAATACCATCTGGGAGTTCTCGGCGAGTCCGTCCAGTGTACCCAGTCTCCACTGAGCATCCGTATATCATCTCTGATGTCAAACACCAATGGATATGGGATCATCCATCGCCCATCTGTATGGGTCGAGAAGGTATACGCTAGTCTACTCTGGTATATCGATGCCCCGTCTCGATACACCCACGACTAGGGACCTTGAAGGATATACTTATGGACTACCATGTCCTCACTAGTATGATCCACATCATAGTCCAGGTAGTCAAGTACACATTCTAAGGGCTTTACCAACATGTAACAGAGAGACAATCAGTATACACGTTAAGGTAAAGAGTAACCAGATAGCATACTATCATGTCGAGCAAGAAAGTCCTCCCTATATATGTCCAAGCATCCACTACAATATACATCCTATGTATAGTAATGGCCTCTAGGGCACACATATAACTAACACTCCCACCCACGCTAGTCCCTGCACACTCACTCCCTCGTCGCCTCCGACGACCCTACCACCCTTCAAACTCCCTCCCTCGCTCTCCTCTGTCAACCACTTCATCTCCTCCTAGCAACCCTGCAGCTCCTTCTCTACCCCCACTCCATTTCACCCAAGCTCACACCACCACAAACCTTCCCTCCTCCTCTCGCCGGCCGTCCTCGGCCGTTGCCGCGACCACCTCTCACCTTTCTCCCTCGCTCACTCCTCTCCACCAACGCAGCTCCCTACGCTACCCCCTTCGCCTCCAGCCGCCATCGCCCCTGCGCCCTCTCGCCGGCGAGCCCCACTGCATCTCGTCGACTCCCCCGCACCATTGTTGACCGCATCATCATCATCATCATGGTCTTCATCGTCGTCGCCATCATCTCTCTCTCCCTCTAATCCCCTCTCTCTCTCAACCTCTGCTTTTCTCTCTCTCTGTGTGTCTCCCCCCTCTCTCTCTGTGTCTCTCTCTCTCCCCCTGTAATTTTCTCTCTCTCTCACTTTACATCTCTCTCTCTCTTTCTCTCTCTCTCTCTCTGTATAGCTCTCTCTTTCTCTCTCTCTAAATCCTTCTCTCTCCCTCTTCTATTAACCAACCATCGACGGAGCCACAACATCGCCTGAGCTCGCAGCCGTCGCCGCCATTGCACAGCGCCCAAGTCATGCCTCCTATCTCTCGAGCCCAAGCTCTACTAAAGCTCAAACCTAGCCAGTTTACTGCCGTGTCGGGTACAAGTCGTGTACTAGTCGTTGCCGTGTCGCACGTGTGTCGTTGCCGCTGCCGTGTGTCCCAAAACGTCTCCAGGCAAGTTCCCTACTTGCTACATGCTACTTTATGTTAATTACAAACTACAATCGTATAGATTCCACATTTACTATTTCCGTTAAACTATATGGTGTAACCGTTTGATGCATGATCTCAATGGAAACCCTCATTTAAATTGGTGGAACATGAGGGAATTTCCTGGCCCATTCGATTTTGAATACTATGTATAAATTTCGCTGGATAATACGACTACTAACGACTAAAACGATTACCCCCAAGTATACCTGTAAAACTGGAAATTTCTTGTACCTGAAAATTATTAAAACTACCATAAATTATGTACATACTGGAATGATGCGTTCGAGGGCTTAAATCGAAGCCGACTCTACGAACTATAACCCTATGCAAGTTTCTAATCGTTTCTGTACCTAAATTGTGACGATATTTGGTTCGGGGTGCGACTCTGGACTGCAGTCCAGAGCGACTCTGATTATTGCTTACTGTCCCGTAATGGGTACCACCTTGTTTCCTTAACTCGTATGTTGCCGAACTCAGATTTTTATTAAAGGTGAATCTGTTAGCTAGATAACACAAGTGGTTTCATCCATTTTCGTCATCGTTTACTATTTAATCTGTAATTTAAAAGATCGGGACGTATAACAGTCCCAACAGAATCAGAATTGACATACTAGTATTGAACAGTGTATATCTCCTGACGTACAGACGCGATTGAGGATCCGTCTATTGCTTTGAAAACCTTACTGAAAATCTTAGATTTCATTCAACTATAGCGTCGCTAAAATCTGATCCCAACTGGGATTTAAATGCGTTGCGAAACGGACTTCCGATTCTGAAACCGGATTTCCAGCCGTGAACGCTTAAAATGAAATGGCCATAACTAGTGATCCTGAAACCCGATTGTCGTGAAACCAAATTCGCTGGATAGATAATCAAACATACTATTTATTCCCCATTTATTGTTTCGCTAAACTGTACACGTTTGATTTATGATAAATTATACAAGTGGTAGAATACTGATTTATGACATCTTAATCATGCTTTACAAACTGTTTCCTCATCATATCATACATATGTCACTGCATTGATAACCTAGTGATCATGTGCATTACCCGGTGTTAGGTATTAGTGATGATTGTGACAAGTACGTTAGTGTTCGTGCATGAGTGAATAAGTGAAAGTGACACGTACTTGTACACAATCAGTGAACCCGATTATTCTATTGCATTGCCGACGTCTATGGGACGCGTGTAAATGTAACTATAAGTGGTATGGGACACTTATGGAAGCTCTTGCACGGGTGTCGCAGATAAGACACCAGACACTGCCATTTATCTTGGGTATTAGTCGGGACGTGCTTGATGGAGATCCTATCTCCAGTTCTCGCGCAGACTTGTCACAGACCCACTGGTATTTGAGGTTATGGTTAGCGTTTGATGTAGACCACGGGGTGTGGGGTAGTTTGAGTGTGAGTTCAACAGAATCTCGGGAGTCCCATGCCGGCTTATATATATGGAGATATATAGAGATTTACAGGTTACATGATTATTACCGTGAGTTACATGTTGGGCCCGTGGTCCCTTGCCCTTGGGTCCTACCCTTGGGTGGAGGACACTCGCGAGTGGTTGACTCTCACACTTGGACTGACGATAGGCTTAGTGACCTGTACAGTGAGACTTAGAAACTGATAGGGATAATGGCATTGATATACATTATTTACTGTGTTGACATACCTGGCATATTATTTTACTGTTTTACTGTTCACCTGATCTGTTAGACACTTTATTGGTTACTGCATATTCATACCTATACCGTCTTGATTTAATGTCATATATATCTATTATCACTGTTCGAGTCGTCACTTGTATCTATATTATATTGCTATTGTGTCGCTCTGACGACCTGAGTATGCTTGCTCAGTGTGAGGAGTGGATCTAGCCTGGACCAGGACTAGACGTACATCGCGGACATCTTGATCAGCTATCCAGAGTTATACTCTTTTTACCTCTATCAGGTCAGTTTCTTGTATTTGAT
Organism: Agapanthus africanus; assembly: GCA_030015575.1. Taxonomy (NCBI): domain Eukaryota; kingdom Viridiplantae; phylum Streptophyta; class Magnoliopsida; order Asparagales; family Amaryllidaceae; genus Agapanthus; species Agapanthus africanus. Next base: position 393,365,220 of record CM057341.1, read on the forward strand.
ATGTTTCAGTTACTGCATTTCTCATTACCTGCGCATTCTTTACTGATTACCATGTAAAGCTAGAAGCCGAAGTGTGACTGCGGCAGGACATTTCCTTGACCGTAGGAGCATGGCTGGCCTTGTCAACCCCTCGTATTCCGTATTTTGGGAAGCGGGGCGTGACATGGTTTAGTTGGTATCAGAGCCAGGTTTTGCTTCGATTAGGATTGCAGTTTTCCGTGTGGAGCTTGACAATCTAAGACATCCCTCAGTCTAGATTGTAAACTTGTTATCCTTGATCCGTATTCACATAGTGTGTTCTGCTATCCATTCGCTAGGGTTTCGGATGACTTGGAAAAGTGACGTGGTTGTAAATGGTGAACTATATCACGGTTACACTACCATACTCCGTTTAAGTGACTTAGAGTCATACAGTTGATTTCCACTTGTAATGAATTTCATCACATCTGATATTCTTGAATCCTTGCCCAATCCGTATTATATTTTGATGCTTATAGCTTGTGCCTTATATCGTCCTCAAAATTATTGTTTCAGGATCATGTCTTCCAACGACTCTTCCTCTATCTCCACTCCCCAGAATCAGACCGTTGAGATTCTGAGTGTACTGCAAGGTCTGAAGGAAGTCCAGGAGCGAACGAACGACTTGTTAGCTGAAGGACTGAGAAGGCAGGTGAATCAGGCACCAGCGGGAGTCTCCAATCGTAAAGGGATCTCTGTTAGATGAGGAAAAGAGAAGAAGATGAAGCGCCCATTTGTTTCCCCGCGACAGACGCAGCAGAAGACCCAATGTTGTGGGTACTGTAAGAGGCCAGGACATCTTCAGAGGGATTGTCGCCGCGCCCAAGGGAAATGTCTGATTTGCGGATCCAGCGAACATCTTATCAACGGTTGCCCAAAAAGGAAGGAGCTACAAGGAGGAGGCTCGACCACACTCTCCACTTCTTCCAAGTGATGATTATTTCATAGTTCGAACTTCGAGAATAAAGCGGACTCAGCGCAGGATTCAACTCGCGTAATGAGAATGCAGCGGCCTAGTAATCGAAGAAGAGTTATCACGTTTTCTGCTTTTAATAAAATGTTGTCATCCTCTTATAAATATTTCTTTTCGTTTGAAATCTTGTATCCGTCGAACTTTTAGTTGAATGCAATAAAACTTTGAATCGTAATGTATGTATCATTCCCTTGCTTTCCCCCTTATTTATACTATTCATTACCACAGCATTTTTAATTCTGATCTTTCAGTTCCTGCCCACCGCATATCTTCCTATACTCCGTACACTTAGCTATTTTCTTGATGTGTTCCACTGTCTAATCATGACTCTTTCTTTTCAGGCCATAGCCTACCCTGGAGCAGCGCCGCATCTAGATGAGGCTGCACAGTCATGCGTTTCCTTAGACCGCACGCTGATGAGTCCTGACGATGAGATCAACGGTCCCCAGGTCATCTTCGGAAACAGCGATTCCGAGGACGAAGGAGCCGCCGCCCCAGAGGTTGACATGATAGACGATTCCGACGAAGAGGAATGAGACCCTGAAGAGAACCCGATAAAGGAAGATCCTGAGGAAGACCCGATAGAAGAAAATCCAGTGGAGGAAAATCCCATGGAGGAGAATCCAGAAGAAGAGAATCGCATGGAAGCAGACCTCGATGAAGAAGCTCCAGCCGAAGGAGAAGGACCGGAAGAACAAGACCCTGCGGTGGAAGAACTCCCAATGGCGGTCCCTGCGAGGCGCTATGGAAATGGACGCCCCTACCTGAGCGTGTGAGCCTACCGCAACCTGCTGAATCTCTACAACCGCGACTGACAGGATTTTTTTTCGTTGTTGTCTTCTCTGGCCAAATAAATCGATGTATAGTTCCTACCACCTTTCGTCTTTGAGAATGCTTTGTTTAGAATTTCCTGGAATGAAATAAATTGCTGAGTTCGCCAATCTTTCGATCTTCTTAGTTCACTTGACGCTTGATTATTTCTCATATACATTTATTTTTCCTGCTGAGATCTGTCCACCCCTACTCCATGTATTGTTTTAACCCTCACTGAGATTAACAAGTACCGCACCCTGATCTTTTGAATGGGCCACCCTTCATCCTTCGTCTATGCCTCGTTTGAGATCATTCTGAGAGGGGAAATCGATAGAAAATTTTTCGAGTTAGCTGATCCTTCGGATCTTTGATTCACATGATGTATCGACCGTTATTCTCCCTATACATTTGTTCCTTGTAGTCCTTGCTGCTCACCCTTACTTCCTGTGCTGACCCGACCCCAATCTCTGTTAGTTATATGTATGCCCTAGAGGCCATTACTATACATAGGATGTATATTGTAGTGGATGCTTGGACATATATAGGGAAGACTTTCTTGCTCGACATGATAGTATGCTATCAGGTTGCTCTTTACCTTAACGTGTACACTGATTGTCCCTCTGTTACATGTTGGTAAAGCCCTTAGGATGTGTACTTGACTACCTGGACTATGATGCGGATCATACTAGTGGGGACATGGTAGTCCATAAGTACATCCTTCAAGGTCCCTAGTCGTGGGTGTATCGAGACAGGGCATCGATATACCAGAGTAGACTAGCGTATACCTTCTCGACCCATATAGATGGGCGATGGATGATCCCATATCCATTGGTGTTTGACATCAGAGATGATATACGGGTGCTCAGTGGAGACTGGGTACACTGGACGGACTCGCCGAGAACTCCCAGATGGTATTATACCTTACGTCAGATGGCAGTTCTCTGGTGACACTGGTACAGAGTAGTCTGTTGACCCGAGATCGTCATAGAGTCTTGTGTGGTTTCCACCGTGCTTTGATTTCCATCTTACCACGTCCAAGAGGGCGTGCAAAACGATGGTTTTTGGGTACAGTCCCGAATCACATGGAGGCAATGAGCGATAGGAGGGGATTCGTCTCTCCCGGTATAGGGAGTTGATGTTGCGCTGTGTTCGATTGGCTGTAACGGAAATCCCTGGCCAGGGTTGCTGAGATTTACTGGTAAGTGTTACCTGTAGTTTCTCGAACTGTTATAGACCTCATATCGACACGACTTATCGAGCTATTGGGGTCTCACGTTTACCACCCCTAGGCGAGATATGCGACATATCAGACGAACAGACCGGACTGTACGGTAAGTGTTACTGGTTGGATTCACAGGAGTATGAGCGGGCTTGCTCGTCGATCTTCTGATCGCTCAATACCCGGGTGGCCGTTACGTTTAGCAGACTGCTTGCGGCTTGTGGGTGTTTGATATGATCATCACCTGCTGCCGGCGTATTGACGAGTCTTTAGAGTCCTACACAGAGGTTTCCTGGCTCAAGCGAAACGAAATAGGAGCGCATATGAGATATGTGCGGGACCGAGAATAATGCGTGTATGTGATACCGTATTTCATTCTCGCGATGAATGTATCGAAAGGTTGTATGCGATATAACCTAGTTATCGAATCAAGGATTGATTCGGTAAGCCGATACATAGGATACTAGTCGGTTGTATGCGATATGACCGGATCGTTAAATCAAGTGTTGATTTAATGATTTAATGTATAATTATATATTTGATATATTACTTTGCATTAACTAGTATTGGTTCACTTTAAATGGATTTTCTCACTTGAAGTTCACAAGTTGTATATGTGATATACTTTTGTGCACTTGATTGTATCATGTTTGATGATACATGCTTACTTGAGTTTGTGTAAAGATTAAACCATGGTTATATGAGTGGTTAGGGTTTTGGTTTATTTTCTTATTCTTTATTTATTTCTTTTGTTCATTTTGGCAAAAGAAAATGATAAAGTGAAAATGGTGGCTTTCTTTGTTTCATATTGAAGCTTCATGAAGCTTTGACTAAGTCACCATTTTGTCTCATGCTTAACCCTAACCATTCCACTTAACCCTAGTTCATTCTCTACACTTGACCATGGTTGGTTTATGATAAGTATTCTTTTTTCTTTCTTTTTTAGAATAACTTATCATAATATTCATCTTCATCTTCTTCTTCTTCTTCACATGAAGAAGCTTGCTACCAACAATGGCAAAGTGAGAAAAAGAGTGAGAAATCCAATTCTAAAGTGAACCCACTTCCTATTTCTTCATCCTCTACCTCTTTCCAAGTAGTAAAGGGTGTTTTCTTCACAAGTTTCATGACTTGGTGAAGTGGGAGCTTGATCTTGTGATGCCTCGACGTAGATCATCTTCGGCACGAAGCCGACAACCTTGCCCGCCCATTTCTCCGATGAAGCCGACGCTAGAGCCCGGGTTTTCCATTTGGACAGCGAGGAGACTTCATTGCGGAGCTATGGAGGTGGAGGACCGGATCCACAAAGGTTGTATTTCCGTTCACTTAGAGTAAAGTCGTTTACTTGTTTCTGTTCGCCTAAAATTCTAGTTAACGATCCGTATTAGGGTTTCTCGGCACATGTAAAATGTTAAATTGGCATGGTTGATACCTTGTGAGACCTCATTAGAGTGCCTAGGAACACTACAGTGGTATCAGAGCCTAGCTAGAGCCTTAGGCGATGCGTAGACGAAGTTTGAAAGCCGAACGAACCCGAAACCCTAAAATTTCATGCTCTCTGGACTTTTTTCAAAAACTTGGTTTTTTCAAAATTAAAAATGCTTAAAAAATTCAGCAGGAAATTCTAAGAATTACGGTGCAAAAATTACCTAATGATCTGTCTAAAGCGCGGCGGATCCGCGGCATTAGCCGCCTATTGCGGCGGTTCCGCGCCCATTTAGTCTCTTCAGTCAACCATTTTTGCACAGTAACTTCTTTATTTAAATGCTGAGTTTTATAGGAATTTTTAATATTTATTCAAGAGTTGAATTTTCTGGGGTGTTTTGGGAGTTCGCAGATTCGATCGGATTATCATACTTTGTCTATGTGGCTTTCCGGATATTTTGGAATATGTTAAAAAGTTCGACCGGATGTAAATACCCAATCTTTCCCCTGCCGGAAAATATCCAAGTGTTGGATTTTTCTGTGGTTTAAGGACGTTCTGAGTAGTGCAAGTAACGCGATGGTCCCTCTAGAAGACAACAAACCTTAACTCGATTATGTGACCGTCTAGAATTGCCCATTGAACCTTCGGGTTTGGGGCAGTACGGCGTGCCACATGTGAGGCGTTGGCTTGACCCTTCTACGGCTGGACCGTTGGTACTGAGGCATGAAGTGAATGTCTTTGAACCTATTTCATGTGTTCAACGGTTTCGGGAAAACTTGGGTGTTCGAATGTTCAATCGGAAAGTTTAATATTTTCTATTTATCCGGAATGGGATACAATAATTGGAATTCACAATTAGTTATGAGATAACTGAATGAATGTTATAAACATAGCACTTTAGTCTCACTTGATCGGTTGCTACGGAATTTTGATGCGATCAAAAGTCCGTCGCAATCACGTAGCGTACGCGGATACTCGCCGGGTAAACTTAATAGACAGCTACACCCCATAGCCCTGACCAAGTGACTGTAGGAGAACCCCGTCGCCGAAAGCATCCGTTCGGGTACTCGCGGTAACGGTGTTCCGCCTTAGTGCACTTCGTCGACGGCATCGTGGGTGCGGCCGTCTACTGAAGTTTGCGACGAGCATTCGATCAGGATGTCGGGAATCTTGTTGAATTGCCCGACTTGATATTGAAAAGAGTTTTCGATAATGAGACTAAAATGCGGGGTTTATAATTGTTAGGCATGCGATGTCTAAGGAATTCATTTGATTAGGCATGCGATGTCTATGCAGGTTGCGGATTCCAACTGTTGTAGTTTTACTCTTTCTTTTCTGTGACCGTAAGTGTAATATGTGATATCGCCGGTTTCGTTGCTATATGTCAACGACAATTGGGATACGCATATTTACTTACGTTGATGACATGTGATGTTATGTGTTGCTGGATATGTTATATTGGATCGTCGTGTTTGAATAGCCGGAGGTTTTTATGTGAGATGAGTGTTTTTCATTTTCATTCATGTAAAAACTTGTATGTAATATTCTTTTATTGGGGCACTTTCAGGTTGCGGAAGATGTCACCGTTTGTATATTATTTACTTTTCTGCACTAGGATAGACCCAAGGAGGGGAGCACAAGTAACCGGGTTCTGGAGTCCAGTGGGAGACCAACTCGAGGAGTCGAGTCCGGGTCTCCTAACTCTAGAATTGGTAGGGTTACTTGACGCTCTCGTAGGGGTCTAGGGGTGTGGGTTTGGCTATTCATTACGACCGTGGAATCCGTGTTTTATACTGGCTCGTATTGAAAACACGGACGTCCTAGTATATCCAATATTTCATATGATTCTTCTGCTGCGATATCTGTGATGTGATCATGATATGTTCTGTGATAGATACAGTATATTGTATATATGATATATTATATAGACGTTACTTATGTTTTGCACTCGCGCTAGCCCTGCCCCGCTCTGCCGTTAGTTACCTAACCTAACGGTGCATGAGGGGACATCGAGGCGAATGCGGATGGCATAAGTGTACGTCGTATTTATCTGTGATGTTTAGGTACTTAAATGATGGGACTTCATTAATGTGATTAATGAAAGAAAAAAGAAACCTAAAGATGTTGTAGAATCGAATTTCAAAATAAAAAGGGTAGCTACAGTTCTTGCTTTGCACAGAGGTATATGTGATATATCCTGCACCTTATTCGATGAGGAAAGGACCGAGATCCCTTCACCGGGAGTGACTCCTTTAGCAATAACTGGCAGATGCTACACACTCGGTTTGCCTTTTGATTGCTTTTAAGAGTTTTTTCTTTGCACAGAGATATATATAATATATCCCGCACCTCATTCGACGAGGAAAGGACCGACGATCCCTTCACCGGGAGTGACTCCTTTAGCAAAACTAGAAAAGCCTCAAAAACACTCCATTTTAAAATCATTTGATTCTACAACGATATCAAGTTCATTACGCAATAGGTTTTCAGAAAAACCTGTCGTAGCCCTCCGTCATTTCAGATAAGTTGTATATAGTATTCGTGCTGCATTTGTTGGCTTTCGTCAAGGTGCAGTGTGCGGTAGCTATATGCTGCTTATCTGCTGCATACGATGCGATTGGATTAAGGTAGTCGTGCGGCTTTGTTGGCTTTCGTCAAGGGTCGTGCGGGTGGGTTTAATTCAATCAAGAAATGTACGGGTTGAACTTGACTAGCGGGCTATGGTTTGTTGGCTTTCGTCAAGGTCATAGCACGTTAGGGGCAAATTATTATCGGGAATTTCAAGTGTTGAAATTTGCAATGAGATTGCATACCTTCTATGAGATAGTTGGATCCCGATACCCACTGCGAGTAATTGTTACTCCTGGGAGAGTTTTACACATTACAATTAGCCGATCAAGTAGGTGTCTAGAAAGGTGTCAACGAGGTTACGCCTCTGGGAAAACGAGGTTTACATTAATTAGGTTCGTGCGAAAGCACGGGGGACCTCCCTCAAAGTACCGACACTGGCCTGGCTGAAAGATTGGCGAACTTGTAGTGTGTAATTAATCCCGGTAGTCTTTCCTTTTAGGGTTTGAAGGAAGATTTGATAAAAACCAGTGGGAGCCATCCTGATTAGATAAAATAATAATCAATCTATTCTTACAAGAGCGCACGCTGAGTGTTTTCTTCTCTCTCTCTCCAGGTAGCGACCATATCACGCCTTAATCAAGATAATAATACGGATTATTGACCGAACCCACTTGTTATACTGAGCTAGGGAACATTGGTCCCGCTCCAACTTATAATTGTTATAAGATAGAGCAGGAAATTGGGGATTACCAGAATTCCCGTGCCGCCCAAACGAAGTAAGTGCATGCTGATGCATCATCTTCGGGTGTGTTCATTATATAGAACTGTTTCTCAGTGTCCTTTACGTCCTGGGTATATGATACCGGATCAGGATTCCGCTTATGTAAGATGTTACATAGGGCTACAGATAGGTAGAGAACTGAGAACGGGTGATAAGTTTCATGAGGCAGAAAACGGGGCAAGAGTTGCAGCCAAGTCTGTTGGTCACTGTCACCCTGTATTACCAATACATTGATTCTGAACGAATGTTATTAGATACCGAACCTGATATACAAAATCATATCAGTCTCTTTATTAGTAAAGAAATGATAAAATTTTGTATTGTTGGATAATGTTTTGAACATTTCCTATATCAAAAGTTGATCGGTTCAGGCACGTTATCTAAAAGCATTGATGTTCTAAATCAAACTACAGTTCTTAGTATACAGAACACACACAAGAGGAAGAGTCCAGAAATGAACGAATCCTTCTTAAGGTATTGTAGACTAGGTTATATCAATGCGACCCGACTAGCTAAGTTGCACATAGATGCATATTTAAATCTGTTTGAATTTACATCTTATGAAACTTGCCAGTCATGTCACAGAGATAAGATGACCACAGCTCTGTTTATTGGTAACAGAGAAAGAGTTGGTAAACTCTTGGGATGATACATGTTGATGTATGTAGGTCCCCTGTCTACACATGCCAAGACCGGTTCTTTGTACTTCATTACAGTCTCTGATGATCTCTTTAGATTCAGACATATGTTCTTGTTGAAACACAAGTCCGAACCTTTTGAGATATTCACAGAATATAAGTTAGAAGTAGAGAACCAATACGGGTATAAGTATTATGTCCTTTGATGTGATCAAGGAGGAGAATACTTGAGCACGGAATTCCTGGACTTTTCTAAAGGAGAATGAGATTCTCTCTCAGCATTACCCCTCCGTATACACCATAGCACGATGGTATATCGGGGTGGAGCAGTCACACCCTATATGATAAGGTGTGCTCTATGATGAGTACTACTGAGTTACCTATTTCCTTTTTGGGAGTTATGCACTTGAGAAGCTGCATACCTATTGAATTAGGTTCAAATCAAATCAGTTGACTACCACTTCATATTTGATATGATAAGGGAAGAGCCCATCTCTTAAGTTAGTTAAGATTTGGGGTTGTCCAGCCTATGTCTGAAAAGCAAAATCCAGACAAGCTCGAGGCAAGATCTGTTATGTAGAACTGGAAAGGTTCCAGCCATACAAAACTGCAGCTGATGATTTGACAGAACCAAAGGATTCAATAGTTACCAACGAACCTCAGCCTCTACGCCGATCTAGTAAGGTTCCTCACCCGCCTGAGAGATACTTCGGTTTCTCTATGACAGTGGGAGCGAGGATTGCATCATAAGATGATGACCAAACTAGTTTCGAGCTGGCCATCAGGAGTGGGACTCTGTAAGAATGGCTGGATGCTCAGCGATCTGAGATGGAATCCATGTACACCAACAAAGTATGGACTTTGGATGCTATATCTGAAGGGTTAAATCCCCATCAGGAGCAAGTATATCTTGAGAAGATTACTTGGTGTATATGGAAAAGTTGAGACTTTCAAAGCTAGACTTGTTAAAGCTTTTCTTCATCGACCAGGCGTGGATTATGATGAAACCTTTTCAAGTAGCTATGCTTAAGTCCATCCAGATCCTACTTGCCACGGCTACATACCATGACTACGATATCTGACGGTTGGGTGCCATGACTACTTTTCTAAATAATGATTTAGAAGAGATCGTCTATAAGTACACAGCCAGAGGGCTTCGTAGACAGTGGGAGCAGCGGAAACGTGAGCAAGATGCTTTATAGGATAAAGCAGACATCGCGGAGTTGGAACATCTGTTTTGATGTGTTAGTCAAAGAGTTTGACATCATCAAAATGGTAGATGAACCTTGTATAAACAAAAAGGTAGTAGGGAGTATGGTGGCGATCCTCGTAGAGTACGTGGATGACATACTCTTGATAGGGAAGTAGTTTCCTATACTACGTTCGGTCAATCTCCGCTTATCACAATGATTCTCCACATAGGATCAATTTGATACCTCCTAAATCCTGGGTTTTGGATCTATGAGATAGATCTAATTGGATATTGGGATACCCACTAGATGTAGTGAGATGGTATCAATTGGTCCTGAGGAGAATCAATGGAAGTGTTCCAAGGTGATAAGGACGACTGAAAGTCAGTCACAGGCATTGTCTTTACCCTCAGTAAAGGGACGGTATGTTGGAAGAGTTCCAAGCTAGATACCGTGGCATACTAGACGATAAAGGCTCGATACATCGCTACTCAAGATGCTACCAAAGAGGATGTTTGGGTGTATATTTGTTCATGAGATGAACTTAGTTCCTCCCATTGTGTGACAATGGAGTTGTGGCTTATGCCAAGGAACGTCCGTCCCATCAATGATCCAGACATATTCTAAGGCAGTATCACCTGATCATGGAGATAGTTGATCTCCAGGGTGATCGAGGTTAGGAGAGTAGACTCAGAGGACAGCACGGCGGATCCACTCACAAAGGCCTTTTCCCAGAGAGAGACTATTATGGGATGGTTGAGTATGAGATACTACAACCACTGCTATCAGATGGCCCTAGTGCAAGTGGGAGATTGTTAGTTATATGTATGCCCTAGAGGCCATTACTATACATAGGATGTATATTGTAGTGGATGCTTGGACATATATAGGGAGGACTTTCTTGCTCGACATGATAGTATGCTATCTGGTTGCTCTTTACCTTAACGTGTACACTGATTGTCCCTCTGTTACATGTTGGTAAAGCCCTTAGGATGTGTACTTGACTACCTGGACTATGATGCGAATCATACTAGTGGGGACATGGTAGTCCATAAGTACATCCTTCAAGGTCCCTAGTCGTGGGTGTATCGAGACAGGGCATCGATATACCAGAGTAGACTAGCGTATACCTTCTCGACCCATATAGATGGGCGATGGATGATCCCATATCCATTGGTGTTTGACATCAGAGATGATATACGGGTGCTCAGTGGAGACTGGGTACACTGGACGGACTCGCCGAGAACTCCCAGATGGTATTATACCTTACGTCAGATGGCAGTTCTCTGGTGACACTGGTACAGAGTAGTCTGTTGACCCGAGATCGTCATAGAGTCTTGTGTGGTTCCCACTTTGCTTTGATTTCCATCTTACCACGTCCAAGAGGGCGTGCAAAACGGTGGTTTTTGGGTACAGTCCCGAATCACATGGAGGCAATGAGCGATAGGAGGGGATTCGTCTCTCCCGGTATAGGGAGTTGATGTTGCGCTGTGTTCGATTGGTTGTAACCGGAAATCCCTGGCCAGGGTTGCTGAGATTTACTCATAAGTGTTACCTGTAGTTTCTCGAACTGTTATAGACCTCATATCGACACGACTTATCGAGCTATTGGGGTCTGACGTTTACCACCCCTAGGCGAGATATGCGACATATCAGACGAACAGACCGGACTGTACGGTAAGTGTTACTGGTTGGATTCACAGGAGTATGAGCAGGCTTGCTCGTCGATCTTCTGATCGCTCAATACCCGGGTGGCCGTTACGTTTAGCAGACCGCTTGCGGCTTGTGGGTGTTTGATATGATCATCACCTGCTGCCGGCGTATTGACGAGTCTTTAGAGTCCTACACAGAGGTTTCCTGGCTCAAGCGAAACGAAATAGGAGCGCATATGAGATATGTGCGGGACCGAGAATAATGCGTGTATGTGATACCGTATTTCATTCTCGCGATGAATGTATCGAAAGGTTGTATGCGATATAACCTAGTTATCGAATCAAGGATTGATTCGGTAAGCCGATACATAGGATACTAGTCGGTTGTATGCGATATGACCGGATCGTTAAATCAAGTGTTGATTTAATGATTTAATGTATAATTATATATTTGATATATTACTTTGCATTAACTAGTATTGGTTCACTTTAAATGGATTTTCTCACTTGAAGTTCACAAGTTGTATATGTGATATACTTTTGTGCACTTGATTGTATCATGTTTGATGATACATGCTTACTTGAGTTTGTGTAAAGATTAAACCATGGTTATATGAGTGGTTAGGGTTTTGGTTTATTTTCTTATTCTTTATTTATTTCTTTTGTTCATTTTGGCAAAAGAAAATGATAAAGTGAAAATGGTGGCTTTCTTTGTTTCATATTGAAGCTTCATGAAGCTTTGACTAAGTCACCATTTTGTCTCATGCTTAACCCTAACCATTCCACTTAACCCTAGTTCATTCTCTACACTTGACCATGGTTGGTTTATGATAAGTATTCTTTTTTCTTTCTTTTTGAGAATAACTTATCATAATATTCATCTTCATCATCTTCTTCTTCTTCACATGAAGAAGCTTGCTACCAACAATGGCAAAGTGAGAAAAAGAGTGAGAAATCCAATTCTAAAGTGAACCCACTTCCTATTTCTTCATCCTCTACCTCTTGCCAAGTAGTAAAGGGTGTTTTCTTCACAAGTTTCATGACTTGGTGAAGTGAGAGCTTGATCTTGTGATGCCTCGACGTAGATCATCTTCGGCACGAAGCCGACGACCTTGCCCGCCCATTTCTCCGATGAAGCCGACGCTAGAGCCCGGGTTTTCCATTTGGACAGCGAGGAGACTTCATTGCGGAGCTATGGAGGTGGAGGACCGGATCCACAAAGGTTGTATTTCCGTTCACTTAGAGTAAAGTCGTATACTTGTTTCTGTTCGCCTAAAATTCTAGTTAACGATCCGTATTAGGGTTTCTCGGCACATGTATAATGTTAAATTGGCATGGTTGATGCCTTGTGAGACCTCATTAGAGTGCCTAGGAACCCTACAATCTCTTCGACCTTCAGTCTAAAGCCGTCACACTCCGACCTTTTGTATGAGCCACACTCCATTGTAATCCCTACCCTAGCTAGCCTATACATATTTGTGCTTTTCCCTATTACCCTAACTATATTTAGGGACATTGTTATTCGAAAATTTAGTTTTCATTATTTTGTATTTATCAAAGAGTACGTGTTATTGACTACTCCGTTTTATGTATTTTAAGTACACTACTATAATTCTCTTTTTTGGTAGCGCGACCATATGTATTACCCATATTATCTTGGTGCTATGCTTCTTATTTTCACCATGTGGTTTTCTAAGTTATGTTAAAATGGTTTGATTGATACGTTATACTAAAAATGTTTTAAACCACCGACAAGTCCTTCACTGTTTCATTATAGTTATGCCTTATACTTATTTTTTCTGCTTTGCTACTTTGGATATACTTATATGTGCACATATTTGGGTTTCGATTTTTATTGGACACGCCGTGATTATTATTGTTCGCTATTGTTATCTATATTCTCGTATACATGTAGTTGCCCTTATAGTTGTTCCTGCCTTATACCTATTTAGACCTAACTTCTTGTATGTTGTTCTTACATATATATACCTTCATAATTTTATCCACTCGTTTTAAGTAAACCTCTATGTAATAGTGTTCGATGTGGCAACTTTTCGCTTATTATTTTGTAGCCTGTCGTTTCTTTTAAATTTCGAGGACGAAATTTTTGTAAGGGTGGTATAATGTAATACCCAGCCTCTTTTATACCAATATTTGTATTTCTTTTTACCTATAAAATTTATTTATAATTATTTATTTATTTCAAAATCCAATTAAACCCAGACCTTACCTTTTATTTCCTCCGGCCCAGCCGTTTCCTTTTCCCATTTTAAGTTAAGATTATTTGAGCCCAGCCCTTTCCTTTCTTAAAGAAAATTTATCGCCTTTTTATTTTTCCCCTCTCTTTTCTCAAACCCTAATTCCAAATTCCTCATTTTTCTTTTATATAAATCTCCATTCACAGCCCATTCTTTTTATTTCCCTAATAAATCAATGAAACCATTTTTCCTGGCCCGGACCACTCACTTTTTCTCACCATTTTTCTCTTTATTTTCCCCGAGCCCTGCAGCCCGGCCCTCTCCCATTCTCTTATAATTCTTTTACCTTATTTTAAACCCCGGCCCACTCCCTTTCAGCCCGCTTCCTCAACCCGTCCTGGCCCACGCCCGACTCCCCTTCTTCCCCAACGTCTCTCCAGATTTCCCGCTCGAATCTTCCCGTTGCGCCCTCTTCGCCGCTCCTCGCGCCCACGCTCGCGAGCGTTACCCACGACGCGCACCCTTGTCCCCTCTACCATTCACCACCTCTCTTCTCTCGTACACACCCACTTCTCTCTCCCCCTCTTAAACTCCCACCCACGCTAGTCCCTGCACACTCACTCCCTCGTCGCCGCCGACGACCCTACCACCCTTCAAACTCCCTCCCTCGCTCTCCTCTGTCAACCACTTCGTCTCCTCCTAGCAACCCCACAGCTCCTTCTCTACCCCCACTCCATTTCACCCAAGCTCACACCACCACAAACCTTCCCTCTTCCTCTCGCCGGCCGTCCTCGGCCGTTGCCGCGACCACCTCTCACCTTTCTCCCTCGCTCACTCCTCTCCACCAACGCAGCTCCCTACGCTACCCCCTTCGCCTCCAGCCGTCATCGCCCCTACGCCCTCTCACCGGCGAGCCCAACTGCATCTCGTCGACTCCCCCGCACCATCGTCGACCGCATCATCATCATCGTCGCCGTCGTCGTCATCGCCATCATCTCTCTCTCCCTCTAATCCCCCTCTCTCTCTCAACCTCTGCTTTTCTCTCTCTCTCTGTCTCCCCTCTCTCTCTCTCTGTGTCTCTCTCTCTCTCCCTCTATTTTTCTTTCTCTCTCTCTTTACATCTCTTTCTCTCTTTCTCTCTCTCTCTCTCTCTCTCTGTGTCTAGCTCTCTCTTTCTCTCTCTCTAAATCCTTCTCTCTCCCTCTTCTATTAACCAACCATCGACGGAGCCACAACATCGCCTGAGTTCGCAGCCGTCGCCGCCATTGCACAGCGCCCAAGTCATGCCTCCTATCTCTCGAGCCCAAGCTCTACTAAAGCACAAACCTAGTCAGTTTACTACCGTGTCGGGTACAAGTCATGTACTAGTCGTTGCCGTGTCGTACGTGTGTCGTTGCCGCTTTTGTGTGTCCCAAAACGTCTCCAGGCAAGTTTCCTACTTGCTACATACTACTTTATGTTAATTACAAACTACAATCGTATAGATTCCACATTTACTATTTCCGTTAAACTATATGGTGTAACCGTTTGATGCATGATCTCAATGGAAACCCTCATTTAAATTGGTGGAACATGAGGGCATTTGCTGGCCCATGTGATTTTGAATACTATGTATAAATTTCACTGGATAATACGACTACTAACGACTAAAACGATTACCCCCAAGTATACCTGTAAAACTGGAAATTTCTTGTACCTGAAAATTATAAAAAGTACCATAAATTATGTACATACTGGAATGATGCGTTCGAGGGCTTAAATCGAAGCCGACTCGACAAACTATAACCCTATGCAAGTTTCTAATAGTTTCTGTACCTAAATTGTGACTATATTTGGTTCGGAGTGCGACTCTGGACTGCAGTCCAGAGCGACTCTGATTATTGCTTACTGTCCCGTAATGGGTACCACCTTGTTTCCTTAACTCGTATGTTGTGGAACTCCACTGCTTATTAAAGGTGAATCTGTTAGCTAGATAACACAAGTGGTTTCATTCTGTTTTGTCATCGTTTTCTATTTAATATGTAATTTAAAAGATCGGGACGTATAACAGTCCCAACAGAATCAGAATTGACATACTAGTATTGAACAGTGTATATCTCCTGACGTACAGACGCGATTGAGGATCCGTCTATTGCGTTGAAAACCTTACTGAAATTCCTAGATTTCATTCAGCTGTAGCGTCGCTAAAATCTGATCCCAACTGGGATTAAAATGCGTTGCAAAACGGACTTCCGATTCTGAAATCGGATTTCCAGCCGTGAACGCTTAAAATGAAATGGCCATAACTAGTGATCCTGATACCCGATTATCGTGAAACCAAATTCATTGGATAGATAATCAAACATACTATTTATTCCCCATTTATCTTTTCTCTAAACTATACACGTTTGATTTATGATAAATTATACAAGTGGTAGAATACTGATTTATGACATCTTAATCATGCTTTACATACTGTTTCCTCATCATATCATACATATGTCACTGCATTGATAACCTAGTGATCATGTGCATTACCCGGTGTTCGGTATTAGTGATGATTGTGGTGTTCCCGCCAAAATTTCTACGCAAAGGAGCCCAAGGTATCAAATGGCAGCGATACGCTTAAGGAAATGTGAACCAGTATCTTCCGGGATGTTTTTTGACAAACTCCCGAATGAGAAACAGATAAATTCTGATGGTATCGAAAGCGGCTCGAAAATCCCTTCGATTTGATATATTATGGGCCTCATAATTCATCAGGGATCAAAAGTTATGAGGCATTACGTGTCCGCACGTAATGGACCTTTAAAAACCCGCTGGAGGAGTTAAAAAATATAATAAAAACTCAGAAAAGACCCCAATGGGGCATCACGTGCTCACACGTGACCATGGGTCACGTGCAGACACGTGATGGGCTTTTAAGGCCTCTAAAATAATGAATAGAATTTAATTCTAAAAGTCAGAAAATACCTCAACGAGGTATCACGTGCTCACACGTGACCAATGGTCACGTGTTGACACATGATGGTTAAAACTGAAACATAAATAAGCGACTGAGAAAGGAACCCAATTGGGGGTCACGTGCTCACACGTGACCAAAGGTCATGTGCCAGCACGTGACTGGCTTTAAAAGCCTTATAATTTAATAGAATTAAATTCTAAAAGTTCTGAATCTTTCCAAATGGAAAAGGGTCATGGGGAACCGTTGGATTAAAGATCCAAAGGTGATTAAAAATCACCAATTTATGGAAAAATCTTAAATAAGGAAGGATTCCCCCTAAATCTAACCGAGATAACAAATAGATATCTTTTGGATTTAAAATCCACGGTGAATAAAATTCACTGAATGATCTAAAGGCCCAGAATTAATGATAAATATAAATCAAATCTCTCAACAATCAAATCAAATCTTTCAATGAGAGATTTGCTAAACAAATTGATTCTTTTCCTTCTCCTATAAATAGGAGCCAAGAAGAGAAGAGAAGGGATCTACTTTTTGGAGAGAAAAACAGAGAGGGGAGAATTTAATTCTCAAGAGGGAAGAAAAGAAAGGAGAATTTAATTCTCAACGAAGAAAACCCTAGGTGAGAAAAGAAAGGGAATCAAAACTTCAAAAGGAGAATTTAATTCTCAAAATTTAAGAGTTTAACTCTTCTGCAAATAAAAGAACTTAGTTCTTCTTCTGGTGGAAGATCTGTACAGAGCACATCTCCCCATAGGATGAGAATTTAATTCTCATCGGGTCGAGATCCTACCATGCAGATCCTAAACTTAGAAGGGGAATTGAGTTTTGAGAATTTAACTCTCCTAAACTAATTGGAATTTAATTCCTACAGAATCATAATTGGGGTTTAACCCTACTTAAGAATTTAATTCTTTTACATATCTGGGAATTTAATTCCTTTGAAAAGAAATCAGGGTTTTATCCTAAATAAGAATTTAATTCTTTCACGATAGGAATTTAATTCCTCCAAAATCATAATTAGGGTTTAACCCTACAAAGAATTAAATTCTTAAAAGATCTCTGTTCATGAAAAGAACTAGGATCACGTGCCTCCACGTGACCCTTGAAAAGATCCCCTGCAAAGAACTTTGAAGCATCACCCCACGTGCTCCCACGTGACTCCCAAAACGCAGAAAGAAAAAGCAAAGGGAATGAAAGCTTTGGGCGCTCTCACGTGTTATCACGTGACCCCTCAGCAAATGCTTTAACAATTGGCGCATAGATCCCCATCACGTGCCAACACGTGATGCTCTAAGATAAAAATGAAAGTGTTTAACACTTAATAGCAGAACGAAGAAAGGAGTTTCGGCCCAATCTCAGGCACCTCACGTGCCCCATGTGACCTCTGAAGCACAAAGAATAGAAAAGAGCTCTGGGGCGCCCTCACATGTCATCACGTGACCCCTAATGAGCAGTATAACGCACAAAGCATGGGCTTTCATCACGTGCTCGTACGTGATGGCCGTCAGAACTAAAGTGTTAAACACTTACCTGCAGAATAAAATAAGGGGAATCAGGGCGCTCTCACGTGTCCACACGTGACCCTTCTCTCCTTAGTGTTTAACACTAATCTGAAGACTTTGTCCTCAGTGTTTAACATTGATTTACTTAGTGTTTAACACTAGTTTGGAAAACTCTATTTGCAGTGTTTAACACTGATTTGCTTAGTGTTTAACACTAATTTGAAAACTCTGTTCCTAGTGTTTAACACTGATTATCTTTTAGTGTTTAACACTAATTTGTTAATGTTATTCCCAGTGTTCAACACTGTTGGTCTGTAGTGTTTAACACTAGTTTTAGCCCAATTGACTAAGTTTTTAGAGGCAAAGCCTCTTCTTCAATGGACCAACAGAGGGCCAATATTTCAAACATAGTTGGACTTAGCCCAAACTGGCCATAAGTCCTCAAATCATCTTGAACTGAGCACATCTGCTCTTTCAACCAACTCATTGGTTTAGGGTACATCTCTGAACTCCTCTGATATTTGTCGTTGTAATCCTTCAACGTCTTCAGAGAGGTGACGGGTCCCGACAACCACACATCAACACGGACTGTGGGGTCCTTAAACTCATGGACTTATGCGTCCTTAAACCAAGATACGGACTACGGGGTCCTTAAACCCACGGACTTATGCGTCCTTAAACCCGCGGACTTATGCGTCCTTAAACACACCCATATGGACTGTGGGGTCCTTAAACCCATGGACTTATGCGTCCTTAAACTACCAATGGACCACCATGTCCCTAAACTGGTATTGGACCACCACGTCCCTAAACTGGAAATGGACCACTATGTCCCTAAACTGGAACAATAGAGCCTAAATGCTCTTTTGTCGGATCTAAACGATCCTGTTTAAGTTGATCTTAGCCTCAAAAATGGCTAACGTATCCTTAAACCTTCAAACAGACTCTAGTCTCAAATCGGACTACAGATCCCCTAATCAACTCTGGCTCAAGGGTACATCTCTGAACTCCTCTGACATCTGTCGTTGTAATCCTTCAACGTCGTCAGAGAGGTGATGGGTCCCGACGGCCATACATTAAATGGACCACTATGTCCCTAAACTGGAACATTAGAGCCCAAATGCTCTTTTGTCGGATCTAAACGATCCCGTTAAGTTGATTTTAGTCTCAAACTGGACTAACGTATCCTTAACAAACGTTTGAGTTGATCTTAGCCTCAAATATGGCTAACGTATCCTCAAACCAAAACCCCAAACCCAAATCTAAGAAAACACGGATTTGGACTAATCCACGTCCTACGGGCGACGACATAAATTGGTCTCCGTATACAATCCACGGGCAACCACAAATAAAACAAACACACACGACACGAAGTGACCATCTGGAGAAGGAGAAAGTTGTTACCGCAATGCGGTAGCGTAATTTACTGCAGGGGCTTGCGTCTGCAGGGAAGAGCGTCCCCACAATCAAAAACCCCTCAGACGAGGGGGAATCTGACGAAGTCTGCTACATCGGCCGCATCCGTCTAAACCTCCGATACACGGTGCCATAAATCAACTTGGCATCTTCGGAGAGGTAGACGGATAAAACCAATTAGCATCTGCCCCGAACCTCAGGCAAGACGCCCATGTCTTCGCCGCCGTTCGGAGGGGAACAGATTCTGGCACGCCCGGAGGGACCTTTTCCTCTTTCCACTCCACACTTCGTGTGTCGTGTTCGCGAACGAATCGCGGTTTGTTGTGGTTGCCTGTGGATTCGAGGTACTAAGATTTGGTGTCTTGCTCCGTGCAGAAAACAGAAGATCAATGGCTTCAAACTGCACTACCTGCGACTGCAAATCTCGCTCCGTCCTTGCTGGAGGAGTGACTTATGGGCCCCAAGCGGCCTCCCTTTTCAAGATGCCAGTGGAGCAGGTAACTCGGGCCACCACTGGATTATTCTTCGGGACCATGCTCCCACCGTTGAGCTTCAATGCCACAACGACGTCGCAAGAAGCTCCAAAGAAATCGGTCTTTGATCGGCTTATAACTACCGCAGCCCCTCTCAACGGGTCGTCCAACTTCAATACCTCAGTTTTCAACAGACTGGGCCAGAATGTCTATAAGCCCGCGATACCCGAAGCTGCCATCCCAAAGCGGATAGCCATCCCGGCTCAAGCAGACAAAATTACTGGAAATGCTCCTCCTTCCAAGAAGTCAATTTTTACAAGGCTGGCCATTCCGGTTGCTGCTCCAGGCGAGGTCCTCAAAGCTGCTTCCCCTGCCCAGAGGTCTGTCTTTGACAGATTAGACATTGCTTCTCAACGAGTGTCAGTCTTTGACAGGCTAGCACCAATAACGGTCTCTCCTCAAAGCAGGGGGCATGACGAAGTCTCCCCTACGGCTGAAACAACTCCATCCGCACGACGCGCTCGACGTCGCCACTGGCGCCGAGTAAGGAAGGCTGGGGGCAACTCCCCTTCTGGATTTACTCCACCAGCTCTAACGGTGGGGATCGATGTTGCTGTTCCAACCGGGAACATCTTTGAGCTGCTGAACAGGGTGTGCAGAAACTCTCCTACTGCAGTGCTGAAGAGATCTCCTTCACCTGTGAAGAATGCTGCGGAGAAGAAGCCGGAGCAACCTCCTCAACGGCTATCCTCTGAAATTTACAAGGTTTGGCAACAGGTCCAAGAGTCGGTGATCGATGAAAACTATCTCCGCCGACAGAAAAAGATGAAGGTTCGGCAGGAGAAGGATTACTCTGTCAAGCCACCAAAAGCGACAACTACTTGGGTACCCACTACAACAGCCCCCTCGACTTCAACTGCTCAAAAGGGGAGGAAGCCAAAGAAAGCCCCTATGACTGCGGCAAATCGTAAAGACGCTGGGCCCAAACGCCCTAAGTCCGGGGGCATGGTGGTGCACACTGTCTATATGGCATCCGGGAAAGAGAATAGCCGTGCTTCGACGGGTCACCGACCGCTCACCCGATCCCTGACAAAAGCCCAGGAGGAACAGCAGAAGTTTCAAGAGATGATGACTGCGATGGCCGCACTCACCGGGCCAAAAGAAAACCCGGAAATATCATCAGAACAGCGTCACGAACAGGAAACTGACGCTGACTTCCTACGCAGAGTCCTAGAAAAGAAGGACAAAGAAGCCGCAGAGCAAGCGACTAATATAAAACAAATGGCGCTCCTCTTCCAAGATATGGTAGGGATGATGTTACAGCTGGACCCTCCAGCTGATGACCCTCCAATCATTGTTGAAGACGATAGAGGGCAAACATCGAATCCTCCGCCGGCTCTGCCAGCAGCCAAGGAGGAAACCATTTCCAAGGCCGCACTGGATGACTATATAGCTCAGCAAATACGAGCTCATCAGGCGAGTGAAGCGGCTGAGCAAATTGTTAGAACCGGACGGCCCTATCCGAGCTGGTATGACCAAATCAGTTACCCGCCGGGATATACGATCCCTAAGTTTCACGTATATAAAGGGACAGGGAATTCCCATCAGCATGTCGCTCAATTCAGGGCCTTATGCGGCAACACGGGGGGCAACGACAAACTGTTGCTTCAATAATTCGTCGGCAGCTTAGCGGAAACAGCATTCGAATGGTATTCGGAGCTACCTAACGACTCTGTCAAAACATTTGCGGAGATGGAGCTACTGTTTACACAAAGATTCGCAGGTGCTAGTGAACGTACCCCGATAACAGCACTGATCAACGCCAGGATGAGGCCAGGTGAAACGTGGGTTCAATACGCTACACGATGGCGGAACCTATGGTCGAAATGCGAACAACGCATCGAAGAAGCGCCTGCGGTAGGCATGTTCGTGGGTACTCTTGATCCGCAAGCAACCATCTCGCAATTCATGATGTTCTTCATGCCGACCACCTTCCAGGCCTTGATTGATAAGCTAGCCCAGATGGATCAGATAGGTCATAGGCCATCTCCTTCAAAGACAGAGCCTTGGAATGAAAAGGGCAAAGGGAAAGCAACTTTCATCGCCAATACTCAACAACAGCCGAGCAACTTAAAGCCGGTTGTTCGCCAGAATAATATGTATCCACGCCCGTCCCTTGAGGAAAGACTAGGACGTCCTTACTCGTTTCCTCAGAATAAAACAAGGAGACTGTTCGAGCTGGCAGTGCGCAACGAACTCATCAATCTGCCGAATCCAAAACGTCCGTTGCAGCCAGGCGATGTCAACGATCCCAATTATTGCCCTTACCACCAAACGGTAAGTCACCCGATCGAGGATTGCTTCGTCTTTAAGGGATGGATCGAGGATCAGTACCTACAAGGAAAGTTAGCGCTGTCTGAAAAGTGGAAAGTAAACCCACCACAGCCGCACACTCCAAAGAAGACGGACGCACCGGGGGAAACTTGCCACGTGATCTCCCACTCATTTACGGACGATGGAAAAACTCCTTGCACTGAGAAACTGGGGGCAAAGCCTGAGCCGGAATTCGTGTGGCCGTCAGACGAAATGATCGACGCCTTTCTGGACGAGATTCGTCTAAAAAGTAAAGCTGATCGGGAGCGCGAGATGGCTATATTTGAAAAGGCCAAATGCCGGCGACTGGACAAAAGGGTTGAAACACTCCCACCAGATCAAAGTACATCCGCCGCAAATGAAAACAGGATCAAGACAAGGAAACGATTCTCCAAAGCCATATCAATGGGGATGAGGCCGCCCTCTTTCAGAGAAAATTCTCCTGGTGGTATACATTTTGATGAAACGGACGTACACCCTAACTTCTGCTTATATCATCAGAGGATCGCACATCCTACTGAAGACTGCAACTCCTTTAAGTGTTGGTGGCAAGGATATGTCGCTCACAGGCAACACTTCAACAGGACAAAGCGTGAAGCTCGTAGACAGCGAAAAAATACGACAAATGAGCATAAAAGAGTTGCCGGCAATTGTCATAGGGACGAGCCCGGGGGATCACGAGTTCTCACCTTTAGAAGCGATTCTGACGAAGAAGCCGCCCTCAACCCTCTCTTCAAGGAATTCATTTCTAAAACAAAAGAATTGGAGAGTTGCGAGAACGTTCAGCCGTACAATCTCACGCAATCCGGAAAGAATCTCGGACCCGCAAACGACGGAGCAAACGAAATGAGAAAGGAAAAGGAAAAAACGGCCTTTGTTGCCAACACTCAACAACAGCCGAGTAACCCGGGACCGTTTTGTCGTCAAAACAACAAGCCGCGATACCTCAATGAGAAGTTGAAACGTCCTTACTCGTTTCCCAAAGATAAAACAAAGAGATTGTTCGAGCTAGCAGTGCGCAGCGGGCTCATCACTCTGCCAGATCCAAAACGTACATTGCAACCAGGTGACGTTAACAATCCTAACTATTGTCCCTACCACAGAGTAATAGGTCACCCACTCGAAAATTGCTACGTCTTCAAAAACTGGGTTGAAGATCAATACCAACAGGGCAAGTTCGCGCTGCCCGAAAAGTGGAAAGTAAACCCGCCACAACAACATGCTCCGAAAAAGGTGGATATGCCGGGGGCATCATGCTCATTCATAAGGAAAGCCCCATAGACCGAAAAGTCAGTAAACTAGAGATTCGCCTCAAATACGGCGACGGTGGACCGAAACGTCCTTAAACTAACAATTGACCGCAATGTCCTAAAACTTGCAAATGACCGAAACGTCGTTAAACTACTCTCAACCCGCAGCATTTTCAGGCTGACGTGGTAAAAAAAAAAAATAAAGGGTATGTCCATAAGCAAAATGGGCACGGATGAAAACCCGAAAGGGCTCCGTGAGTAAAAACAGCAGGGCTACCGGCGAGTGTTCGTGAAAACCCGAAAGGGCGCGACCTCGTTTTAAAAAAAAAAGAGAGAGAAAAAAAAAGAAAAGAAAAAGAATAAAAAAAAAACGGTATGTCCATAAGCAAAGTGGGCACGGATGAAAACCCGAAAGGGCTCCGTGAGTAAAAACAGCAGGGCTACCGGTGAGTGTTTGTGAAAACCTGAAAGGGCGCAACCTCGTTAAAAGACACTTATAGGGTCCTCTCGACCTTGTAAGGAGAAACCACCCGCGTGAGATCCTTACGACTCACAAGGGAGCAACACACTTAGGGATTCTCATGATTCCTAAGGAGAAATTACACTTGCGAGATCCTCACGACTCGTAAGGAGAACTCTCTTATGGGACCCTCACGGCTCATAAGATTTGAAAGTCTTAAGTTACAGAGACCTGAACCTGTTCTTAAGCAACCCCCACAACCTTTTTGCCCTACAAGCGGCTCAATACTTACCCTTGTATACAATCCACGGGCACGAATAAACATTTCCCTAACCAAGTCCCATCCGTGACTGGGGATATGTCCATACGGTGAACAACCCTTATAAGTCCTCTCGACTTGTAAGGAGAAAACCCTTTTGTAAGATCCTTACGACTTACAGGGGAAAATACACTTAGGAATCCTCACGATTTCTAAGGAGAAAACACACCTACGAGATCCTCACGACTTGTAGGGAGAAATACCTTTGTGAGACCCTTACGGCTCACGAAGTCAAAAGCCTTAGTCGACAGGATCCTAACCCTGTTTACTAAGCCACCTTTGTTCAACATCGACAGAGTCAAATGATGATTCGCTCCTGGCAATATCCCAGTTGTAGAGATGCTGATGCCTAAACTGGCATCAAATTCCAAGTCCTTTCATGGTAAATGATGATTCGCTCCTGGCAATATTCCAGTTGTAGCGATGCTGATGTTGAGATTGGCACCAGATTCCAAGTTCCACACTCGCGATAAAAAAAAACAGCGAGCCATACGTGCATACGAAATAGCCGAAATGATGGGGCAACTTGCAATAAAAATCAGCAAGTAAAAAAATGTATGCATAAAAAATAGCCGAAATGACGGGCAGCTCGCAATAAAAAGCAGCGAGTAGAAAATAAATAAATAGCCGAAATGATTGGGCACCGCGAAAAATAGCCGAAATGATGGGGCAATCGCGACCTTCGCGATATAAAAGCTGAAACGATAGAGCGTCGCGGAAAAAGAAATAAAATAAAAAATAAAATGTATGCCTTACAGGTGATGTTCCATCACACCCTGTATACAATCCAATGGCATAAACAAAAAGGGAACATACCTCCCTCCCCCAGGTTTCACCAAAGAAAGAAGCTAAATCTCGACAGGCCACAAGCGACCTAGAGATCATCCCAACACTCGTCTCGTAACAACGGACACAACTTCAAGCTAAGCGGAACAGCGGCAACTCCCAGTTCCATGGCTCGGTGGTATACATATCGCCAACAGTCAAACCTCCATCCCGTGAAATGCGGATACAATCAGCAAAATTCCTGGTCACGTGGAACGCGGATAACGTCACTATTTGACCCCGTGGAAAACGTCCAGAGCGGATCCTGGTCCTCGCAGAGCACGGCAGTCAACCCGTGCGAAGCATCCAGAGCGGAGCCTAGTCCTCGCCTAACGCGGTAGTGAACCCGTGTAAAGCATCTAGTGCAAAATTCCTGGTCACGTGGAACGCGGATAACGTCACTCTTTGACACCGTGGTGAAGCATCCAGAGCAGAGCCTAGTCCTCGCCTAACGCGGCAGTGAACCCGTGTGAAGCATCTAGTGCAAAATTCCTGGTCACGTAGAACGCGGATAACGTCACTCTTTGACACCGTGGTGAAGCATCCAGAGCAGAGCCTAGTCCTCGCCTAACGCGGCAGTGAACCCGTGTGAAGCATCTAGTGCAAAATTCCTGGTCACGTGGAACGCGGATAACGTCACTCTTTGACCCCGTGGAAAACGTCCAGAGCGGATCCTGGTCCTCGCAGAGCACGGCAGTGAACCCGTGTGAAGCATCCAGAGCGGAGCCTAGTCCTCGCCTAACGCGGTAGTGAACCCGTGTGAAGCATCTAGTGCAAAATTCCTGGTCACGTGGAACGCGGATAACGTCACTCTTTGACCCCGTGGAAAACGTCCAGAGCAGATCCTGGTCCTCGCAGAGCACGGCAGTGAACCCGTGTGAAGCATCCAGAGCGGAGCCTAGTCCTCGCCTAACGCGGTAGTGAACCCGTGTGAAGCATCTAGTGCAAAATTCCTGGTCACGTGGAACGCGGATAACGTCACTCTTTGACCCAGTGGAAAACGTCCAGAGTGGATCCTGGTCCTCGCAGAGCACGGCGGTGAACCCGTGTGAAGCATCCAGAGCGGAGCCTAGTCCTCGCCTAACACGGCAGTGAACCCGTGTGAAGCATCTACAGCAAAATTCATGGTCACGTGGAACGCGGATAACGTCACTCTTCGACCCCGTGGGAAATGTCCAGAGCGGATCCTAGTCCTCACACCAAAATGGAGTGATCACCACCGCGTTATTCGTCTCGATACAGCAGACGCGATACCAGCAAACGAAGCGAAGGCCAAATTCCTAGCTTCAGGGTCTTGACGGCAAGTCATATAAAGCCTGAAAGACAATCGGAGATCATCTCGTCACAGCGCGGAGTGGTCACCACCTCGACGTTCATCTCGAAACAGCAGACGAAATGTCACCCCAGCATTCTTCCCCAAGTAGGATTCGGAAGCGACAAAGCAAACGAAGCGAAGGCCAAATTCCTAGCTTCAACGTCTTGACGGTAAGTCATATAAAACCGGAAAGACAAACAGAGATCATCCCATATGGAGTGGTCACCACCACGACATTCGTCTC
Source organism: Agapanthus africanus (assembly GCA_030015575.1). Classification (NCBI taxonomy): domain Eukaryota; kingdom Viridiplantae; phylum Streptophyta; class Magnoliopsida; order Asparagales; family Amaryllidaceae; genus Agapanthus; species Agapanthus africanus. The sequence goes on from CM057341.1 coordinate 393,391,823, forward strand.
GATACAGCAGACAAAATGTCTCTACAGCGTCCTTCCTCCAACAGGATCCGGACACACCAAAGAAAACGAAGCGAAGGCCAAATTCCTAGCTCCAGGGTCTTAACGGTAAGTCATATAAAACCGGAAAGACAATCAGAGATCATCTCACACCAACATGGAGTGGTCACCGCCTCGACGTTCGTCTCGATACAGCAGACGAGATGTCACGACAGCGTTCTTCCTCCAACAGGATTCGCACATGACAAAGCAAACGAAGCGAAGGCCAAATTCCTAGCTTCAGGGTCTTAACGGCAAGTCATATAAAGCCTGAAAGACCACCGGAGATCATCCCACATGGAGTGGTCACCACCTCGACGTTCGTCTCGATACAGCAGACGCAACATCACCAAAAGGAGCCACGGCAAAATCCCTAGTTCTAAACCTCGACGGTTCATCAGCAACCTAGAGACAACCACGACATTCGTCTCGATACAGAGGACGCAATGCCAGCAAACGAAGCAAATGCCAAATTCCTAGCTTCAGGGTCTTAACGGCAAGTCATATAAAGCCTGAAAGACTATCGGAGATCATCCCACACCAGCGCGGAGTGGTTATAACTCATCGGGGCTCTCCAAAATGAGCCTAACCTCAAGTAAAAAGCGGCATGGCAAATTCCTAGCGCTTGCTCTTCCGACGGTCAAACGGCCAAAGAGGATTGCTTGAAGACGTCTTGTCCAGCCCCCGAAGGGATCAGAGACACGGCAGTCGCAGGGCTACTCGAATAGCACAATTGCTTATCGAGGAATATATCAGCTCATATGATGGTACGACGGCCAAAACCCTAAGTACCACAGACCCTAACGGACTTCTGTCGTAAAGGGCAGAGGTTAACTGTGACGTTAGGATATTCTTGCGAGATCTGCTCGATTCGTTTCGACTCGTGATGAAATTGATGTCTTTGCGAGAACTTCTCGATTCTTCTCGACTCGTGAGATAAAGCCTTAGGCAGTAGGGATTAAAAAACCTGTTTCCTAAGCACTGGGACCCTGCAAGTCGGCTCAAAACGGTCTCTTGCATACCATCCACGGGTCTCACTCTCCAAAGTCGAATCTCGACAAGGAGGGAAACAACCGCTTACGGGTCCTCTCGACTCGTAAGAGGGAAAATTCTCTTATAGGATCCTTACGACTTATGAGAGAAAACACACTTAGGAGTCCTCACGACCCCTAAGGAGAAAATACACCTACGAGATCCTCTCGATCCGTAGGGAGAAAAGTCTTTATGAGACCCTCACGGCTCATAAAGTTGAAAAGTCTTAGGTGGCAGATCCTAACCCTGTCTCCTAAGCCATCACTGCCCTGCAAAGAGGTCAAGATGGACCATCTATGAGCCAGACTCGCCAAAGCTACATGCCACTGAAACGGAAAAGCTACTCATGAGCATATAAACTACTTCACGCCAGAGTAAGATATGAAGAGATAGAGGGGTGCGGCTCATGGAGTTAAGGGTTTGGAACTATATCTCTTAAGAGTCGAGATCTGAGTCAATGATAAATGACGACGCTTGTGTCCGCTCGTTATCTTCTCATATCAAGATTCTGAAAGTGATACACCAACCTGAAACTGGTCATACGCCATGCATAACTCTGCACTACTTCACCCACGTACATACTCACGTGGGCAAAGTAGTGGGGGGGCATTTGTTCCCGCCAAAATTTCTACGCAAAGGAGCCCAAGGTATCAAATGACAGCGATACGCTTAAGGAAATGTGAACCAGTATCTTTCGGGCTGTTTTTTGACAAACTCCAGAATGAGAAACAGATAAATTCTGATGGTATCGAAAGCGGATCGAAAATCCCTTCGATTTGATATATTATGGGCCTCGTAATTCATCCGGGATCAAAAGTTATGAGGCATTATGTGTCCGCACGTAATGGACCTTTAAAAACCCGCTGGAGGAGTTAAAAAATATAATAAAAACTCAGAAAAGACCCCAATGGGGCATCACGTGCTCACACGTGACCATGGGTCACGTGCAGACACGTGATGGGCTTTTAAGGCCTCTAAAATAATGAATAAAATTTAATTCTAAAAGTCAGAAAATACCTCAACGAGGTATCACGTGCTCACACGTGACCAATGGTCACGTGTTGACACGTGATGGTTAAAACTGAAACATAAATAAGCGACTGAGAAAGGAACCCAATTGGGGATCACGTGCCCACACGTGACCAAAGGTCATGTGCCAGCACGTGACTGGCTTTAAAAGCCTAATAATTTAATAGAATTAAATTCTAAAAGTTCTGAATCTTTCCAAATGGAAAAGGGTCATGGGGAACCGTTGGATTAAAGATCCAAAGGTGATTAAAAATCACCAATTTATGGAAAAATCTTAAATAAGGAAGGATTCCCCCTAAATCTAACCGAGATAACAAATAGAATATCTTTTGGATTTAAAATCCACGGTGAATAAAATTCACTGAATGATCTAAAGGCCCAGAATTAATGATAAATATAAATCAAATCTCTCAACAATCAAATCAAATCTTTCAATGAGTGATTTGCTAAACAAATTGATTCTTTTCCTTCTCCTATAAATAGGAGCCAAGAAGAGAAGAGAAGGGATCTACTTTTTGGAGAGAAAAACAGAGAGGGGAGAATTTAATTCTCAAGAGGGAAGAAAAGAAAGGAGAATTTAATTCTCAACGAAGAAAACCCTAGGTGAGAAAAGAAAGGGAATTAAAACTTCAAAAGGAGAATTTAATTCTCAAAATTTAAGAGTTTAACTCTTCTGCAAATAAAAGAACTTAGTTCTTCTTCTGGTGGAAGATCTGTACAGAGCACATCTCCCCATAGGATGAGAATTTAATTCTCATCGGGTCGAGATCCTACCATGCAGATCCTAAACTTAGAAGGGGAATTGAGTTTTGAGAATTTAACTCTCCTAAACTAATTGGAATTTAATTCCTACAGAATCATAATTGGGGTTTAACCCTACTTAAGAATTTAATTCTTTTACATATCTGGGAATTTAATTCCTTTGAAAAGAAATCAGGGTTTTATCCTAAATAAGAATTTAATTCTTTCACGATAGGAATTTAATTCCTCCAAAATCATAATTAGGGTTTAACCCTACAAAGAATTCAATTCTTAAAAGATCTCTGTTCATGAAAAGAACTAGGGTCACGTGCCCCCACGTGACCCTTGAAAAGATCCCCTGCAAAGAACTTTGAAGCATCACCCCACGTGCTCCCACGTGACTCCCAAAACGCAGAAAGAAAAAGCAAAGGGAATGAAAGCTTTGGGCGCTCTCACGTGTTATCACGTGACCCCTCAGCAAATGCTTTAACAATTGGCGCATAGATCCCCATCACGTGCCAACACGTGATGCTCTAAAATAAAAATGAAAGTGTTTAACACTTAATAGCAGAACGAAGAAAGGAGTTTCGGCCCAATCTCAGGCACCTCACGTGCCCCATGTGACCTCTGAAGCACAAAGAATAGAAAAGAGCTCTGGGGCGCCCTCACGTGTCATCACGTGACCCCTAATGAGCAGTATAACGCACAGAGCATGGGCTTTCATCACGTGCTCGCACGTGATGGCCGTCAGAACTAAAGTGTTAAACACTTACCTGCAGAATAAAATAAGGGGAATCAGGGCGCTCTCACGTGTCCACACGTGACCCCTCTCTCCTTAGTGTTTAACACTAATCTGAAGACTTTGTCCGCAGTGTTTAACATTGATTTTCTTAGTGTTTTACACTAGTTTGGAAAACTCTATTTGCAGTGTTTAACACTGATTTGCTTAGTGTTTAACACTAATTTGAAAACTCTGTTCCTAGTGTTTAACACTGATTATCTTTTAGTGTTTAACACTAATTTGTTAATGTTATTCCTAGTGTTCAACACTGTTGGTCTGTAGTGTTTAACACTAGTTTTAGCCCAATTGACTAAGTTTTTAGAGGCAAAGCCTCTTCTTCAATGGACCAACAGAGGGCCAATATTTCAAACATAGTTGGACTTAGCCCAAACTGGCCATAAGTCCTCAAATCATCTTGAACTGAGCACATCTGCTCTTTCAACCAACTCATTGGTTTAGGGTACATCTCTGAACTCCTCTGATATTTGTCGTTGTAATCCTTCAACGTCTTCAGAGAGGTGACGGGTCCCGACAACCACACATCAACACGGACTGTGGGGTCCTTAAACTCATGGACTTATGCGTCCTTAAACCAAGATACGGACTACGGGGTCCTTAAACCCGCGGACTTATGCGTCCTTAAACCCGCGGACTTATGCGTCCTTAAACACACCCATATGGACTGTGGGGTCCTTAAACCCATGGACTTATGCGTCCTTAAACTACCAATAGACCACCATATCCCTAAACTGGTATTGGACCACCACGTCCCTAAACTGGAAATGGACCACTATGTTCCTAAACTGGAACAATAGAGCCTAAATGCTCTTTTGTCGGATCTAAACGATCCTGTTTAAGTTGATCTTAGCCTCAAAAATAGCTAACGTATCCTTAAACCTTCAAACATACTCTAGTCTCAAATCGGACTACAGATCCCCTAATCAACTCTGGCTCAAGGGTACATCTCTGAACTCCTCTGACATCTGTCGTTGTAATCCTTCAACGTCGTCAGAGAGGTGATGGGTCCCGACGGCCATACATTAAATGGACCACTATGTCCCTAAACTAGAACATTAGAGCCCAAATGCTCTTTTGTCGGATCTAAACGATCCCGTTAAGTTGATCTTAGTCTCAAACTGGACTAACATATCCTTAACAAACGTTTGAGTTGATCTTAGCCTCAAATATGGCTAACGTATCCTCAAACCAAAACCCCAAACCCAAATCTAAGAAAACACGGATTTGGACTAATCCACGTCCTACGGGCGACGACATAAATTGGTCTCCGTATACAATCCACGGACAACCACAAATAAAACAAACACACACGACACGAAGTGACCATCTGGAGAAGGAGAAAGTTGTTACCGCAATGCGGTAGCGTAATTAACTGCAGGGGCTTGCGCCTGCAGGGAAGAGCGTCCCCACAATCAAAAACCCCTCAGACGAGGGGGAATCTGACGAAGTCTGCTACATCGGCCGCATCCGTCTAAACCTCCGATACACGGTGCCATAAATCAACTTGGCATCTTCGGAGAGGTAGACGGATAAAACCAATTAGCATCTGCCCCGAACCTCAGGCAAGACGCCCATGTCTTCGCCGCCGTTCGGAGGGGAACATGTGGCAAGTACGTTAGTGTTCGTGCATGAGTGATTAAGTGAAAGTGACACGTACTTGTACACAATCAGTGAACCCGATTATTCTATTGCATTGCCGACGTCTGTGGGACGCGTGTAAGTGTAACTATAAGTGGTATGGGAGACTTATGGAATCTCTTGCACGGGTGTCGCAGATAAGACACCAGACACTGCCATTTATCTTGGGTATTAGTCGGGACGTGCTTGATGGAAATCCTATCTCCAGTTCTCGCGCAGACTTGTCACAGACCGATTGGTATTTGAGGTTATGGTTAGCGTTTGATGTAGACCACGGGGTGTGGGGTAGTTTGAGTGTGAGTTCAACAGAATATCGGGAGTCCCATGCCGGCTTATATACATGGAGATATATGGAGATTTACAGGGTACATGATTATTACCGTGAGTTACATGTTGGGCCCGTGGTCCCTTTCCCTTGGGTCCTACCCTTAGGTGGAGGACACTCGCGAGTGGTTGACTCTCACACTTTGACTGACGATAGGCTTAGTGACCTGTACAGTGAGACTTAGAGACTGATAGGGATAATGGCATTGATATACATTATTTACTGTGTTGACATACCTGGCATATTATTTTACTGTTTTTCTGTTCACCTGATCTGTTAGACACTTTATTGGTTACCGCATGTTCATACCTATACCGTCTTGATTTACTGTCATATATATCTATTATCACTGTTCGAGTCGTCACTTGTATCTATATTATATTGCTATTGTGTCGCTCTGACGACCTGAGTATGCATGCTCAGTATGAGGAGTGGATCTAGCCTGGACCAGGACTAGACGTACATCGCGGACATCTTGATCAGCTATCCAGAGTTATACTCTTTTTACCTCTATCAGGTCAGTTTCTTGTATTTGATTTGTTTCAGTTACTGCATTTCTCATTACCTGCGCATTCTTTACTGATTACCATGTAAAGCTAGAAACCGAAGTGTGACTGCGGCAGGACATTTCCTTGACCGTAGGAGCATGGTTGGCCTTGTCAACCCCTCGTATTCCGTATTTTGGGAAGCGGGGCGTGACATCAAGTCTTCGGACTATACTGTACTCATGTCACCCGGGAACTGTTAACTGACGACTGGTATAAAACCAACCAACAGTTCCCTGCTAGTCCTGTCCGGTGTACCCGTAACCCAACGAGCACCTGTATACTATCTCCAGTACGACGTACTGACGGCTGTGGGACAGACCATCTCCCCAACTGGGATGAGAAGCGTACACACTAGTCTACTCCGGAGTATCGATGCCCTGTCTCGATAATCCTACGACTAGGGACCTGAAAAAGGATGTGCTTGTAGACTACCCAGCCCCCACTAGTGTGACTGCCATCATAACGCTGGTAGTCAAGCAAGATCCTAAGAGCTCTATCAATACGTATACTCACCTATTAAGATAGATAAAACCAAGTAGCATACTACCATGTTTAGCAAGACTGTTATATAACTGTGAATATCCCAAACTTCCATTAAGTAATATACAAGCTAGTATGATACAATAATGGCTCCTAGGGCATATACACTAACAGAAGGAAGGAGATGAAATGTTGGGGGCCCTGGGGCGGGCCCAGCCACCATTTTATCGCCGCATCCAACGGCGCCCGTCAACTCCCGCCGAAACGACTCCTCACGATCGGCGGCTTCGATCGACCCATGTGTCGGCCCGCTTACGTCACACCGACCAGTCGCCCTTTGACACGTGGACCATTGCTTCAGTCACATAGTGCTCGAACCGACACACCCCCTTTAAAGTGAGGAGACCTTGTCTCGTCTCGCTAGCAGAAAAGACGACCAATGGACCAAAGGCTCGCCCCGACGAAACCGTAGAAGGGATCTCGCCTCAGGAGGCCCAACAGTCCACTCCTGGTCGGGACAAGAGTGGGAGGCTAATGATATGCTCGATACTGGCTACCTTCAAGATCAGGACACGTGGCAGATGACGTGTCTCAGGGCTCAGAGGAAAGGGCCCGTAGGGGCCGACGAGGCCACCCGGAGCCCGAACTGCAAGCACAAACTGGTCCGCCTCGGGGCACTCTGAAAATCAGCCTCCTCGGCCATTCAGCTCGCCCCGAGCCGCCATAGGACCAGGACTCCTCGGCCTTCCTGCTCGCCCCCGAGCTCCCTGCCGAGGACGTCTCCCTCGGCCCTCCGACCAACTCCACGACTCGCAGGCGTAACCGCCACTCCGCGAATCTCGCCATGCGTAGATTCTACGCCAGCAACATCCCACGTTCCACGCCACCACGATCCCCTTTAATGGGCGATCCGCTCTCTACGCGGGCGTGACGTCGGGAGCGTAACTGCCGGCGAGATTCTCGTGACTGCTGCTGCGTGATCCACCGCTATATAAACCCGCATCACAGAGGGGTCAACTAAGCCATTCTTTACACTTACGCCGTTACTCTGCTCGGATATTGCCACTGACTTGAGCGTCGGAGAGTCCTCGGTGGTACCAAACCACCTCAGGACTTCTTTGCCGATACACGGCGGCAGTCTCCTCATCCCACTTTGTCCTCTCAAAACCCATTGAGACCCACACGTGACGAAGGACAATCAACCCAGTTCGTCTCGAGATCAATGGAACACAACATCTGACGGAGGCCCGAAAAGGAGCCCCATCACATATGCTGAAAATCAAGTGTACAATTATGGTTTGTTTGGTTCAATGAAACCAAAATCAACATTTGTAAGACGATAAACATTTCAACATCCTTGGGGAAAAGGGATTTTTGTGTTTGATTGGCTAAAAATTTAGTTCTTGGTTTTATATTTTAATTAATATATTTATGAGGTGGGCTGGCACTCAACTTTTTTCATCCAAAAAAAAAATGGATAAAAATTTCTCTGATGCAAGGAGATTACATCCTTCATTGTTTGGTTAGCAAATGGAGAGGAAAACATAAATAGAAAAGTGCACATGTCCATCATCTTATTGCATCAACATACTTTATCGCATTTTTTTTATTGTTTCTTTAGAGCATAGAGCTCTGAAATGGTTTAACCCCTTTGTTGAGGTGGATGTACTTTTCCTTGGAGTATTTTCCATTTAAAAAGGTGTTTTTCCTGAACAATGAAATTCCTCATAAAATTTTAATTTCCATCTTCAATTATAGTGAAATAAACAACCGAAGGGCACAAAAGAAGAAGGAAAGGACAGAACAAAAAAGAGTTCAACATTAATTCCCTTAAGTTGGAATAGCCTAATAAAATCGTGTTTAGAAATGTATGCATGCAAATTGTTAATTAGGCTATATATGCCATACAATACTGACGAATGACGTGTTTAGAAATGTATGCATGCAAATTGTTAATTAGGCTATACATGTCGTACAATACTGGCGAATGACAACATGAACCTAGACATTTTAGAAACAAGGTGGGGTCTGCGAGATGCATGACCCATCATCATGTTATAACTAAATTAGAAGGCTGGCTTCATTAACTTATAGTATCCAACTTGGACTCTTGCATCATTTTTTATTGGGTTTTCGATCCTGGGGATGTTGACCCTCAAATTTATATGATATTTCTAAATTTTGATTTTGATGCGACCTGGATCACGCCAAGATATTACCTTCTGTTGATCTGCTGATGGTGGCGAGGGTTGTGGCTGAGATTGGATCTGGAGGCAGGCTCCTGAAGCGTGTGGATTTCAATGGGTTTGAGGTTGGTTGTCGCCGAGCTACCTGCAAGGAAGTCCCGGGGTGGTTGTACCACCGAGGACCCTCCGACGATCAAGTTAGAGAGGAAATCCGAGCAGAGTAACGGCTTAGTGGAGTCAAAATGACTTACTTGAACCGTCTGAAGAAGGGGTTTATATAGCGGTGGCAGCAGGCAGGGCAGGCGCGAGAATCACGCCGGCCATTACGCTCCCGACGTCACGTCCGCGTGATGAGCGAGATCTCCCATTAATGGCGAGACAGGCTCGTTAATGGGGGATCGTGATGGTGTGGAACGCGGGATATGGCCGGAGGATATCTCGCGCATGGCGAGATTCGCAGGATGGCGGTTGTGCTTGTGAGCGGTGCCGTTGTTCGATCGATGAGACCGAGGAAGATGACCTTGGCGGGAGAGCTCGCGGACGGGCTGGAGAGCCGAGGTATCTTGGTTCTGCGGTAGCCCGGAGTCGAGCCAGGAGGGCCGAGGAGGCTCGGGCATGTGATAGCTCGGAGTAGAGTAAAAGGACCCTTGGCATGGCTACTGAGGTGCTCGGGGGTAAGGAGTGGGGTGCTACCTCAGAGACAGGGTTTGAGGAAAGGCCTCATTGTAGCACACTGGTTCCCTCTCCGTGGCCCTCACGGGCCTAACCGGCTTACGCATGTGACACGTCATCCGCCACGTGTCACGATTTAAGGAATTTCCGTTATTGAGCATCATCAGATTTTAAAAGGTATTTATGATATATCCATACATGTGTATTAAAAAGATTGAATCGAACTCTACACCTGTTGTTTATATTAGTTACATGGACTTTTTACTATAATGTCATCTTGGTTTATAAAGATCCACCGTCATAGGCATAAATGCATAACACAATTAATGATTAAAATAATCATGTGGTTAAGTGTACATGGCTCAAGATTTTTCCCCTCTAGAATTTGAGTGTTATTTAAAAAAATTTGTATAATTGAAAAAACAAAAATAATTTCTAAATTCCAGATTCTAACAAAATTCCAAGTTCACACCGACAAATAACGCTACAAACTGATCGGTCAACGTTTATGCAGTATATATTTTATATTATTAAAGTTGTAGACAAGAAAATGTAAGGTGTTAAATTCATGCTAGAGTGCTGTCCATTAAGCTCTCACATAAGTCTAGTTCAAAGCTTTGTCTCATTGATACATGTAAAATAAAACGATAAATTTTGTGATGTAATGAAAAAACAAGAAACTTCATGTCTGAACATCAAAAGAAAAATCAATAGTGTCGCAACGTAAAATATTCGATGATCAAATTAGTGCACAAATCATGGGGTCCACAACCGAGAAAGAACCACAAATAATATTTTGGAACGGTTTTAATTATAAGCCTTATCTTTTTCCATATGAGTGGGAAAAGACGTTGGTTGAAGATGACAATGATGAATGAGACCCTTCAATTACCCTTCAATTGTTGGATATGAGCTCACAAGTCAATAAATTAAAAAGGAGAACAATGATTGATTTGCCTATATTAGTTAAAGAAAGCATTTGGGGGTCCTCGAGTCCCATTAATCAATAGAGGTATGACACTGGTGATACTCTATATTGACGACCTTCCGGATCAAGACACATGACAGATGAGCTGTCCCAGAACTCAGAGGAGAAGGCCCACATGGGGCCGACCAGGCCATCCCTGTACCCGACCTGCAAGCACAAAGCTGGCTCATTTCAGGGCCCCCTGCAAATTGGCCTGCCCGGCCCCTCAGCTCGCCTCCGAGCTAACACAAGACCAAGATACCTCGGCTCTCTAGCTCGTTCCCGAGCTCTCCCGCCGAGGCTATCTTCCTCGGTCCCTCCGTCCGACCAACTCCACCATTCACAGGCGTAACCGCCGCTCCGCAGACCTCACCATGCGCGGATACTCCGCCAGCAGCATCCCACGTTCTACACCATCACGATCCCCACTAACGGGCGATCCGCTTATTACGTGGACGTGACGTCGGGAGCGTAACTGCTGGCGAGATTCTCGCGCCCGTTACTGCGTGCTGCCGCCACTATATATACCCCATCACAGAGGGGTCAAGTAAGCCTTTTTCACCCCACTTAGCCATTACTCTGCTCGGATCTCGTACTAATTTAATCGTCGGAGGGTCCTCGGTGGTACCAAACCATCCTGGGACTTCCTTGCAGGTACTCCGCGCAAACTCCTCAAACCACCAATCTCCTCAAAACCCATTGAGACCCACACGCAATAGGAGATCACCTCCAAAAATCCACCGGGAGATCGACGAAAGACAACATCTGACGGAGATCCGAAAAGGACCTCCATCAGTTGGCACCGTCTGTGGGAACACGACTCCACAAAAAAACAAAGTTGGCCTTCCGACCTCCACCCACATGGCAAGCGATCACCCGGAAGATCCAGGTACCAGCCGCCGCCGCCCCCCTCAACGGAGGCACGGATGAACCTCCTCCGGCAACCGTCATCAACGCCCTCGCCGGCCGAATAGACCGCCTACAGTCCATCGTGGAGGCGCTCATCCGCGTCCAGACGGCCGGGCCAGGCCCCAGATCGCTGCTCCTCTGCCTCCAGAAGACTCTGTCCTCATCGGCACGGCTGATCGCCGGTAGGCTACGTCCCATGGCCATAGATCTTACGGGCCGATACTCTCTGAGGTCCGCTGGGCGCCCTACAGCCCCACACCAAGATCCAACGCCATAGTACCTCGCCTTGAGCCTCCTCGCTGTAGGGTTCCTAGGCACACTAATGAGGTCTCACAAGGCATCAACCATGCCAATTTCAAATTTTACGGGTGCCGAGAAACCCTAATACGGATCGTTAACTAGATGTCTAGGCGAAACAATGAAACTAGTTTACAACTAAACTAAAAGAACGGAAATACAACCTTTGTAGATCCGGTCCTACACCTCCATAGCTCCGCAATGAAGTCTCCTCGCTGTCCAAATGGAATCCCGGGCTCTAGCGTCGGCTTCATCGGAGAAATGGGCGGGCAAGGTCGTCGGCTTCGTGCCGAAGATGATCTACGTCGAGGCATCACAAGATCAAGCTCCCACTTCACCAAGTCATGAAACTTGTGAAGATAACACCCTATACTACTTGGCAAGAGGTAGAGGATGAAGAAATAGGAAGTGGGTTCACTTTAGAATTGGATTTCTCACTTGTTTTCTCAAGTTGCCATTGATGGAGGCAAGCTTCTTCATGTGAAGAAGAAGAAGAAGAAGATGAAAATGTTATGATAAGTTAATTTAAATTGAAAAGAAAAATGAATACTTATCATAATCAAACCATGGTCAAGTGTAGAGAATGAATCATGGTTAAGTGAAATGGTTAGGGTTAAGCATGAGACAAAATGGTCACTTGGTCAAAGTCTTCATGAAGCTTCAAGATCAAACAAAGTTAGCCACCATTTTCTCTTTATGCTTTTCATTTTCCAAAAAGAATAAATAAATAAATAAATGAATAAGAAAATGAAAACCCTAACCAATATACAACCATGGTTTAATCTTTACACAAACCCTAGTGAGCATGTATTATCAAACATGATATAAACTTGTGTACAAAAGTATATCACATATACAATGTGCACAATCCAAGTGAGAAAATCTATTTAAAGTGAACCAATACTAGTTAATGCAAAGTAATATATCAAATATATAATTATACATTAAATCATTAAATCAACACTTGATTTAACGATCCGGTCATATCGCATATAACCGACTAGTATCCTATGTATCGGCTTATCGAATCAATACTTGATTCGATAACTAGGTTATATCGCATACAACCAATCGATACATTCATCACGAGAATCGAATACAGTATCACATACTGGTATCATTCTCGGTCCCGCACATATCTCATATGCGCTCCTATTTCGTTTCGCTTGAGCCAGGAAACCTCTGTGTAGGACTCTAAAGACTCGTCAATACGCCGGCAGCAGGTGATGATCATATCAAGCACCCACAAGCCGCAAGCGGTCTGCTAAACGTAACGGCCATTCGGGTATTGAGCGATCAGAAGATCGACGAGCAAGCCCGCTCACACTCCAGTGAATCCAACCAGTAACACTACCGTACAGTCCGGTCTGATCGTCTGATATGTCGGATATCTCGCCTAGGGGTGGTAAACGTCAGACCCCAATAGTTCGATAAGTCGTGTCGATATGAGGTCTATAACAGTTTGAGAAACTACTGGTAACACTTACCAGTAAATCTCAGCAACCCTGGCCAGGGATTTCCGGTTATAGCCAATCGAACACAGCGCAACATCAACTCCCTATACCGGGAGAGACGAATCCCCTCCTATCGCTCATTGCCTCCATGTGATTCGGGACTGTACCCAAAAACCACCGTTTTGCACGCCCTCTTGGACGTGGTAAGGTGGAAATCAAAGCACAGTGGGAACCACACAAGACTCTATGACGATCTCGGGTCAACAGACTACTCTGTACCAGTGTCACCAGAGAACTGCCATCTGACGTAAGGTATAATACCATCTAAGAGTTCTCGGCGAGTCCGTCCAGTGTACCCAGTCTCCACTGAGCACCCGTATATCATCTCTGATGTCAAACACCAATGGATATGGGATCATCCATCGCCCATCTGTATGGGTCGAGAAGGTATACGCTAGTCTACTCTGGTATATCGATGCCCCGTCTCGATATACCCACGACTAGGGACTTTGAACGATGTACTTATGGACTACCATGTCCCCACTAGTATGATCCGCATCATAGTCCAGGTAGTCAAGTACACATCCTAAGGGCTTTACCAACATGTAACAGAGAGACAATCAGTGTACACGTTAAGATAAAGATCAACCAGATAGCATACTATCATGTCGAGCAAGAAAGTCTTCCCTATATATGTCCAAGCACCCACTACAATATACATCCTATGTATAGTAATGGCCTCTAGGGCATACATATAACTAACAATCTCCCACTTGCACTAGGGCCATCCGATAGCAGTGGTTGTAGTATCTCATACTCAACCATCCCATAAAAGTCTCTCTCTGGGAAAAGGCCTTTGTGAGTGGATCCGCCGTGTTATCCTCTGAGTCTACTCTCCTAACCTCGATCACCCTGGAGATCAACCATCTCTATGATCAGGTGATGCTGCCTTAGAATATGTCTGGATCACTGATGGGACGGACGTACTTTGGCATAAGCCACAACACCATTGTCACACAATGGGAGGAACTAAGTTCATCTCATGAACTAATAAACATCCAGACTGCCTCTTTGGTAGTATCTTAAGTAGCGATGTATCCAGCCTTTATCGTCTAGTATGCCACGGTATCTAGCTTGGAACTCTTCCAACATACCGTCCCTTTACTGAGGGTAATGACAATGCCTGTGACTGACTCTCAGTCGTCCTTATCACCCTGGAACCCTTCCAGTGATTATCCCCAGGGTCGGTTGATACCATCTCACTACAACTAGTGAGAATCCTAACATCCAATTAGATCTATCTCATAGATCCAAAATCCAGGATTTATGGGGTATCACTTTGATCCTATATGGAGAATCATTGTGATAAGCGGAGATTGACCGAGCGTAGCATAGGAAACTCCTTCCCTATCAAGAGTATGTCATCCACGTACTCTACGAGGATCATCACTATACTCCCTACTACCTTTTTTGTATATACAAGGTTCATCTACCATTTCGATGATGTCAAACTCTTTGACTAACACATCAAAACAGATGTTCCAACTCCGCGATACCTGCTTTATCCTATAAAGCATCTTGTACACGTTTCCGCTGCTCCCACTGTCTACGAAGCCCTCTGGCTGTGTACTTATAGACGTTCTCTTCTAAAACATCATTTAGAAAAGCAGTCATGGCACCCAACCGCCAGATATCGTAGTCATGGTATGTAGCCGTGGCAAGTAGGATCTGGATGTACTTAAGCACAGCCACTTGAAAAGGTTTCATCATTATCCATGCCTGGTCGATGACGAAAAGCTTTAACAAGTCTAGCTTTGAAAGTCTCAACTTTTCCATCTACACCAAGTAATCTTCTCAAGATATACTTGCTCCTGATGGGGATTTAACCCTTCAGATATAGCAACCAAAGTCTATACTTTGTTGGTGTATAAGGATTCCATTTCAGATCGCTAAGCATCCAGCCATTCTTACAGAGTCCCACTCCTGATGGCCAGCTCGAAACTAGTTGGGTCACCATCTCATGATGCAATCCTCGCTCCCACTGTCATAGAGAAACCGAAGTATCTCTCAGGTGGGTGAGGAACCCTACTAGATCGGCGGGGAGGTTGAGGTTCGTTGGTTACTATTGAATCCTTTGGTTCTACCAAGTCATCTGCTGTAATTTGTATAGCTGGAACCTTTCCAGTTGTACATAACAAACCTTGCCTCGAGGTTGTCCGGATTTTGCTTTTAGACATAGCCCGGACAACCCCAAATCTTAACTGACTTAAGAGAAGGGCTCTTCCCATACCATATCTCATATGGAGAGGTAGGCTGTGATCTGATTCGAACCCTATTCAATTGGTATGCAACTTCTCAAGTGTATAACTCCCAAAAAGGAAATAGGTAACTCAGTAGTACTCATCATAGAGCACACCTAATCACATAGGGTGTTATCGCTCCGCCCCGATATACCATCGTGCTATGGTGTATACGGAGGAGTAATGCTGAGAGAGAATCTCATTCTCCTTTAGAAAAGTCCAAGAATTTCGTGCTCAAGTATTCTCCTCCTTGATCTCATCAAAGGACATAATACTTATACCCGTATTTTGGTTCTCTACTTCTAACTTATATTCTGTGAATATCTCAAAAGGTTCGGACTTGTGTTTCAACAGGAACATACGTCTGAATCAAAAGAGATCATCAGAGAATTTAATGAAGTACAAAGAACCGGTCTTGGCATGTGTAGACAGGGGACCTTACATACATCAACATGTATCTTCCCAAGAGTTCACCAACTCTTTCTCTGTTTCCAATAAACAGAGCTATGGTCATCTTATCTTTGTGACATGACTGGCAAGTTTCATAAGATGTAAATTCAAACTAATTTAAATATGCATCTACATGTAACTTCAGCTAGTCGGGTCGCATTGATATGACCAAGTCTACAATGTCTCAAGAAGGATTCGTTCATTTCTGAACTCTTCCTCTTGTGTGTGTTCCGTATACTAAGAACTGTAGTTTGATTTAGAACATCAATGCTTTTAGATAACGTGCCTGAACCGATCAACTTTTGATATAGGAAATGTTCAAAACATTATCCAACAATACAAAATTATATCCTTTCTTTACTAATAAAGAGACTGATATGATTTTGTATATCAGGTTCGGTATCTAATAACATACGTTCAGAATCAATGTATTGGTAATACAGGGTGATAGTGACCAACAGACTTGGCTGCAACATTTGCCCCGTTTTCTGTCTCATGAAACTTATCACCCATTCTCAGTTCTCTACTTATCTTTAGCCCTATGTAACAGATTACATATCTGGGATCCTGATCCGGTATCATATACCCAGGACGTAAAGAATACTGAGAAACAGTTCTGTATAATGAACACACCCGAAGGAAATGCATCATATGCACTTTCTTCGTTTGGGCGGCACGGGAATTCTGGTAATCCCCAATTTCCTGCTCTGTCTTATAACAATTATAAGTTGGAGCGGGACCAACGTTCTCCAGCTCAGTATAACAAGCGGGTTCGGTCAATATTCCGTATTATTATCTTGATTAAGACGTGATATGGTCGCTACCTGGAGAGAGAGAGAAGAAAACACTCAGCGTGCGCTCTTGCAAGAATAGATTGGTTATTATTTTATCTAATCAGGATGGCTCCCACTGCTTTTTATCAAATCTTCCTTCAAACCCTAAAAGGAAAGACTAGCCGGGATTAATTACACACTACAAGTTCGCCAATCTTTTAGCCAGACCAGTGTCGGTACTTTGAGGGAGGTCCCTCGTGCTTTCGCACGAACCTAATTAATGTAAACCTCGTTTTCCCAGAGGCGTAACCTCGTTGACACCTTTCTAGACACATACTTGATCGGCTAATTGTAATGTGTAAAACTCTCCCAGGAGTAACTCTTACTCGCAGCGGGTATCGGGATCCAACTATCTCATAGAAGGTATGCAATCTCATTGCAAATTTCAACACTTGAAATTCCCGATAATATTTTGCCCCTAGCACCCTATGACCTTGACGGAGGTCAACAAACCATAGGCTACTAGTCAAGTTCAACCCGTCATTTCTTGATCGAATTAAACCCACCTGCACGACCCTTGACGGAGGTCAAAAAGGCCGCACGACTACCCTAATCCAATCTGCATCATATGCATAAGCAGACAAATACTAGTTAGCTACCGCACACTACGCCTTGACAGAGGCCAACAAACGTAGCACGAATACTAAATAGGACTTATCTGAAATGACGGAGGGCTACGACAGGTTTTTCTGAAAACCTATTGCGTAATGAACTTGATATCGTTGTAGAATCAAATGATTTTAAAATGGAGTGCTTTTGAGGCTTTTCTAGTTTTGCTAAAGGAGTCACTCCCGGTGATGGGATCGTCGGTCCTTTCCTCGTCGAATGAGGTGCGGGATATATCATATATATCACTGTGCAAAGCAAAAACTCTTAAAAGCAATCAAAAGAAAAACCGAGGGTTGTAGCATCTGCCAGTTATTGCTAAAAGAGTCACTCCCGTTGAAGGGATCTCGGTCCTTTCCTTATCGAATAAGGTGCAGGATATATCATATATACCGCTGTGCAAAGCAAGAACTGTAGCTACCTGTTTTATTTTTGAAATTCGATTCTACAACATCTTAGGTTTCTTTTATTTCATTAATCTCATTAATGAAGTCCCATCATTTAAGTACCTAAACATCACAGATAAATACGACGTACACTTATGCCATCCTCATTCGCCTCGATGTCCCCTCGTGCACCGTTAGGTTAGGTAACTAACGGCAGAGCGGGGCAGGGCTAGCGCGGGTGTAAAACATAAGTAACGCCTATATAATATATCATATATACTATATACTGTATCTATCACAGAACATCACATGATCACATCACAGATATCGCAGCAGAAGAAACATATGAAACATTGGATATACTAGGATGTCCGTGTTTTCAATACGAGTCAGTATAAAACACGGATTCCACGGTCGTGATGAATAGCCAAACCCACACCCCTAGACCCCTACGAGAGCGGCAAGCAACCCTACCAATTCTAGAGTTAGGAGACCCGGACTCGACTCCTCGAGTTGGTCTCCCACTGGACTCCAGAATCCGGTTACTTGTGCTCTCCTCCTTGGGTCTATTCTAGTGCGGAAAAGTAAATAATATACAAAAGGTGACAACTTCCGCAACCTGGAAGTGCCCCAATAAAAGAATATTACATACAAGTATTTACATGAATGAAAATGAAAAACACTCATCTCACATAAAAACCCCCGGCTTTTCAAACACGACGATCCAATATAACATATCCAGCAACACATAATATCACATGTCATCAACGTAAGTAAATATGCGCATCCCAATTGTCGTTGACATATAGCAACGAAACCGGCGATATCACATATTACACTTACGGTCACAGAAAAGAAAGTGTAAAACTACAACAGTTGGAATCCGCAACCTGCATAGACATCGCATGCCTAATCGAATGAATTCCTTAGACATCACATGCCTAACAATTATAAACCCCGCATTTTAGTCTCATTATCGAAAACACTTTTCAATATTAAGTCGGGCAATTCAACAGGATTCCCGACATTCTGATCGAATGCTCGTCGCAAACTTTAGTAGGCGGCCGCACCCCCGATACCGTCGACGAAGTGTACCAAGGCGGAACACCGCTGCCGCGAGCACCCGGACGGATGCTTTCGGCGACGGGGTTCTCCTACAGTCACTTGGTCGGGGCTATAGAGTGAGGCTGTCTATTAAGTTTACCCGGCGAGTATCCGCGTACGCTACGTGATTGCGACGGACTTTTGATCACATCAAAATTCCGTGGCAACCGATCAAGTGAGACTAAAGTGCTATGTTTATAACATTCATTCAGTTATCTCATAACTACTTGTGAATTCCAATTGTTGTATCACATTCCAGATAAACAGAAAATGTTAAACTTTCCGATCGAACAGTCGAACACCCAAGTTTTCCCGATACAGCTCAACACATGAAACAAGTTCAAAGACATTCACTTCGTGCCTCAGTACCAACGGTCCAGCCGTAGAAGGGTCAAGCCAACGCCTCACATGTGGCACGCCGTACTGCCCCAAACCCGAAGGTTCAAAGGGCAGTTCAAGACGATCACATAATCGAGTTAAGGTTTGTTGTCTTCTAGAGGGTCCATCGCGTTACTTGCACTACTTAGAACGTCTTTAAACCACGGAAAAATCCAACACTTGGAAATTTTCCGGCAGGGGAAAAGTTGGGTATTTATATCCGGTCGAACTTTTTAACATATTCTAAAATTTATCCGGAAAGCCACACAGACAAAATTTGATAATCCGATCGAACATTCGAATCCCCAAAACAACCCAGAAAATTCAACTCTTGAAAAAATATTAAAAATTCCCAGGAAAACCAGCACTGCAAATTATGAATTACTGTGCAAAATTCGATGCCACATAAGAAAAAACCGCCGCGGAACCGCTGCACGAGCCATGCTCGTGCCGCGGAACCGCGGCTCATTGATTGAATTAGGCACACGAATTTTACAGTAACCCTTAGAATTTCCTGCTGATTTTTCCGCATATTTTTAATTTCGAAAAACTCCAGATTTTGGAAAAAGTCCAGAGAGCATGTTTGTGTTGGGGTTTCGGGTTCGTTCGGGTTTCAAACTTCGTCTACGCATCGCCTAAGGCTCTAGCTAGGCTCTGATACCACTGTAGGATTCCTAGGCACACTAATGAGGTCTCACAAGGCATCAACCATGCCAATTTCAAATTTTACGGGTGCCGAGAAACCCTAATACGGATCGTTAACTAGATGTCTAGGCGAAACAAAGAAACTAGTTTACAACTAAACTAAAAGAACGGAAATACAACCTTTGTAGATCCGGTCCTCCACCTCCATAGCTCCGCAATGAAGTCTCCTCGCTGTCCAAATGGAATCCCGGGCTCTAGCGTCGGCTTCATCGGAGAAATGGGCGGGCAAGGTCGTCGGCTTCGTGCCGAAGATGATCTACGTCGAGGCATCACAAGATCAAGCTCCCACTTCACCAAGTCATGAAACTTGTGAAGATAACACCCTATACTACTTGGCAAGAGGTAGAGGATGAAGAAATAGGAAGTGGGTTCACTTTAGAATTGGATTTCTCACTTGTTTTCTCAAGTTGCCATTGATGGAGGCAAGCTTCTTCATGTGAAGAAGAAGAAGAAGATGAAAATGTTATGATAAGTTAATTTAAATTGAAAAGAAAAATGAATACTTATCATAATCAAACCATGGTCAAGTGTAGAGAATGAATCATGGTTAAGTGGAATGGTTAGGGTTAAGCATGAGACAAAATGGTCACTTGGTCAAAGTCTTCATGAAGCTTCAAGATCAAACAAAATTAGCCACCATTTTCTCTTTATGCTTTTCATTTTCCAAAAAGAATACATAAATAAATAAATAAATAAGAAAATGAAAACCCTAACCAATATACAACCATGGTTTAATCTTTACACAAACCCTAGTGAGCATATATTATCAAACATGATACAAACTTGTGTACAAAAGTATATCACATATACAATGTGCACAATCCAAGTGAGAAAATCTACCTATGCTTCGCCACACTGTCACACAGTGAGAACCCCCCATAGGTCGACATCCAATGCCTAGTAGCTCTGATACCAGTTAATGCAAAGTAATATATCAAATATATAATTATACATTAAATTATTAAATCAACACTTGATTTAACGATCT
Source organism: Agapanthus africanus (assembly GCA_030015575.1). Lineage (NCBI taxonomy): Eukaryota > Viridiplantae > Streptophyta > Magnoliopsida > Asparagales > Amaryllidaceae > Agapanthus > Agapanthus africanus. Next base: position 393,412,686 of record CM057341.1, read on the forward strand.
GGTCATATCGCATATAACCGACTAGTATTCTATGTATCGGCTTATCGAATCAATACTTGATTCGATAACTAGGTTATATCGCATACAACCAATCGATACATTCATCGCGAGAATGAAATATGGTATCACATACACGCATTATTCTCGGTCCCGCACATATCTCATATGCGCTCCTATTTCGTTTCTCTTGAGCCAGGAAACCTCTGTGTAGGACTCTAAAGACTCGTCAATACGCCGGTAGCAGATGATGATCATATCAATCACCCACAAGCCGCAAGCGGTCTGCTAAACGTAACGGCCACCCGGGTATTGAGTGATCAGAAGATCGACGAGCAAGCCCGCTCACACTCCTGTGAATCCAACCAGTAACACTTACCGTACAGTCCGGTCTGATCGTCTGATATGTCGCATATCTCGCCTAGGGGCGGTAAACGTCAGACCCCAATAGCTTGATAAGTCGTGTCGATATGAGGTCTATAACAGTTTAAGAAACTACTGGTAACACTTACCAGTAAATCTCAGCAACCCTGGCCAGGGATTTCCGGTTATAGCCAATCGAACACAGCGCAACATCAACTCCCTATACCGGGAGAGACGAATCCCCTCCTATCGTTCATTGCCTCCATGTGATTCGGGACTGTACCCAAAAACCACCGTTTTGCACGCCCTCTTGGACGTGGTAAGGTGGAAATCAAAGCACAGTGGGAACCACACAAGACACTATGACGATCTCGGGTCAACAGACTACTCTGTACCAGTGTCACCAGAGAACTGCCATCTGACGTAAGGTATAATACCATCTGGGAGTTCTCGGCGAGTCCGTCCAGTGTACCCAGTCTCCACTGAGCAACCGTATATCATCTCTGATGTCAAACACCAATGGATATGGGATCATCCATCGCCCATCTGTATGGGTCGAGAAGGTATACGCTAGTCTACTCTGGTATATCGATGCCCCGTCTCGATATACCCACGACTAGGGACTTTGAAGGATGTACTTATGGACTACCATGTCCCCACTAGTATGATCCGCATCATAGTCCAGGTAGTCAAGTACACATCCTAAGGGATTTACCAACATGTAACAGAGAGACAATCAGTGTACACGTTAAGGTAAAGATCAACCAGATAGCATACTATCATGTCGAGCAAGAAAGTCTTCCCTATATATGTCCAAGCACCCACTACAATATACATCCTATGTATAGTAATGGCCTCTAGGGCATACATATAACTAACACTCGCACCCTCCACCCCCATGAGGAGATTCCGTCACCTCACCTGTCCCCAGGCATGACCGACACCCCCTCCCTCGACGGGATCGCACAGAAGGGGCTCGCCACGGCGGCTCGGAAGCCATCTCGTCCGGGGATCTGAGGAACCTCATCAAGAGGAACCGGGGCCGCGCCCAGACGCAGACCTCCCACAGCAGAGGCCAGGGATCACAAGGCACCGAATTCTCGGGGTACCACGACCGACACGACGCCCTCGAGAAGAAGATCGAAGGTATGCGCCGAGAAGGTCGCTTCTCGAGCGACGGGGCTAAGTACGCCGCCGACTCTCTCACCAAGCCATTTACCGAAGGGATGCTCACTGTTCACATCTCCTCGCGCAATAAGCCCCCGAAGGTCTCTCTGTTCGATTGGAAAACCGACCCAAAAGACCATTTGGATGCTTTCACCATGGGGATGAGCTTCCAGGACCATTCCGAAGCCGCTTAGTGCAGAGCCTTCCCAGCTACCCTCATCCGCTTTGGTCGGGATTGGTTCCGAGGACTCGAGCCTCGCTCAATCTCGACCTTTGACAAGTTGGCTACTCAGTTCCTCGGCCACTTCATTGGGAACCGTCGGCAGAAGCACACGGTCGACTACCTCTTTACAATCAAGAGCGGGGACAAGGAGACGTTCAAGGCTTACGTCACCCGCTTCTACAACGCCCTCCTCAAAATCCCCGAGCACCGGGACGAGACCGTCATCATGGCGCTCAGATCTGGTCTTAGGCACAAGGAGTGGTTGCGCTCTTTTGCATTGGCGCAGCCTAAGACCATGGCCGAGATTAAGGCGTGGATCGAGCGTGAGGTTCAGCTGGAGTCCGAGGTGAACGTGAACCTCCCTCAAGCAGAACGGTCCGACCAGAAGAAGAGGGCTTGGGAAGAGAGGACGGAGCGTCGGCAGCCCTATCACCCGAAGTTTTAGGAGTACACCCCGCTCAACGTCTCCCTCGCAGTGTTACTGGAGGAGGCCCAGGGCGAGGGGTTCTTCAAGTTCCCTCCAATCCCGCGTCAAGCCTCAAAACGAACCCGGGGCCCCTACTGCGCCTTCCAACGGACGCTGGGCCACGCCGCGGAGGACTGTAAGCAACTCCGGGACTATATCGAGGAGCTCATCCGATCAGGGCACCTCGCCGCCTACTTGAGGGACAAGCGGCAGGCCGACCGCGAGCAGGAGCAGCGTCCCCTTCCCGCCGAGCTGACCATCGGCTAGATCATGCTCATTTCGGCGGATGACCGGTCCGGCGTCTAGGGAGCCCCGTACCCGGCTCCGAGCATGGAGAACAACAAGCCTCCGAGGAGCTCGGGCCGCGCTAATAAGGTCATCTATTAGCATGTATTTGTTTTTTTAAGGGCAATGTAAACTCTTCATAGGGTCTGTTGTTAGTCTAATAAAAGATCAATGGAACATTGTGAAAAAGAGGGAAAGGTCTTATTTATTCAAAAAGGTATTATGGGCTCCTCAGGCATACATACAAAAAGAAAAAGAAAAATTACAACAGCGGGGGAACGGGGTGCAGAGAGCACTGCTCATGGTACTCAGTAAAGATCTCCGCCAGCCGAGGCCTCGCGAGATCCAGCCTCTGCCTTCGATTCCCCCCGCGCGCGTCGACCTCGAGCCTCAGTTCGTAGCACTTACGGACGAGTGCCACAGAGCGGGCCAGCCGACTCGCGGAGATTAGGCCGAAGCGCCTCAGAGACCGCAGCTTGCCCACGGCCTCGTCGTAGAGCTGCTCGGACAAGGGGTTGTAAAGCCTTGGCGATGCCCTCCAGATGGAGTACATTAGCAGGTGCAGCAGGGGGTAGCGCCTGGGGAGCAGCCGTCCGAAGTGGTCTTCGACGTTCCCATAGACCAACTGCACCGTGTCCTCGGTACAGTTCTGGTCGTAGAGGTATATGTCCTCGAAGTGAATGATGTCGGGGATGGTAAAGGGGAAGTCTTTCATTCTCAACGATCTGTTTGTGAAGAAATGAAGGACTAGCGCTCCCTTAGCTTTATATAGCCCACTGCGCCCCGACGGAACTCAACGATCGCCCATTTTCGCCCAAAAAGTTGCTGCCACACGGCGATCATTGAGCCTTCTCTGGCGGAATCGAAACGATGCGACTCTGGCGCTTCGCCTCCCCATGCATTCAATGCGCATGCCACGCGCACATTCGCCGCGACCGTTCCTGTTACCCATACCTGCAACTGGATGGTCGGGCGAAACCTCATGAAGAATCGGCCAAGCATCTACCATGCTCGGCTATCTCTGGCCGGTAGCTTCCCTACACGAAACGCCGGGGGCCAAAGCCCTCGCCGAGAGGCAACCGCGCAGCCTCACCGCCCGGCCATCCTTAGCAGGCCTCCTACGGCCCCTCCTATGCTAAGGATCAAAGTCCTCCTTAGAGGTAGCCAAGGAGCTATCCTTCTCGGCGATCCCTGGCCGGTGGCTTCCCCACTCGCAACGCCAGGGATCAAAGCCCTAGCCAAGAGGCAACCGCACGGCTTCACTGCCCGGTTTTCCTTAGCAGGCCTCCTACGGCCCCACCAACGCTAAGGATCAAAGCCCTCCATAGAGGCAGATCGGAAGCTACCCTGCTGGGCTATCCCTGGCCGGTAGCTTCCCTACTCGCAACGCCAAGGATCAAAAAGTCCTCCCAGAGGCAGTCGAGCCCGACCATCGCTCGGCTATCCCCAGCTGGTAGCTTCCTATCACAACCGACAGGGATCCAAAAGCCCTCCCAGAGGCAGTGGAGCCCGACCCTCGCTCGGCTATCCTTTAGGACAAAAGCCCTCGCCAAGAGGCACCGAGCAGTAACCTTACCCGGCCAAGGGTCCTTGGTAGTCTTCTTACAGCCTTTCCCGCGCCAAGGACCAAAGTCCTCCAAGAGGCAGTCGAACCCGACCCTTGCTCGGCTATCCCCGGCTGGTAGCTTTCTACCACAACCGACAGGGATCAAAGTCCTCGCCAAGAGGCACTGGGCAGCAACCCTACTCGGTCCCCATCCTGAAGGATCAAAGCCCTCGCAAGAGGCAAACGAGCGGCTATCCTGCTCGGTCATCTTCGGCCGGTAGATCCCTACCCACGACGCCAGGGATCAAAGCCCTCGCAAGAGGCATCTGAGCGGCTACCCCGCTCGGTCATCCCCGGTTGGTGGTTTCCTACCCAAGACACCAGGGATCAAAGCCCTCGTCAAGAGGCAACCGCGCATCTTCACTGCCCGGTTGTCCTTAGTAGGCTTCTTGCAGCCCCTCCAACGCTAAGGGTCAAAGCCGTTGCAAGAGGCAACCGAGCGGCTACCCTGTGCGGTCATCCCTGGCCGGTGGCTTCCCCACTCGCAACGCCAGGGATCAAAGCCCTCGCCAAGAGGCAACCGCGCTGCTTCACCGCCCGGTTATCCTTAGTAGGCTTCTTACAACCCTGATTTATCTCAAAAACTATCTAGTAACCGCAATCAAGAACGGCGTCGCTTTGCAGCTAGCCGGTGAGTACGGGTCGGTCCACAGGGATGTTGTGAATTTCCTAATCGCTCAAACGAGTTAATTCCGATGGATGTTCGGATTGATTTATTAAATCTAAAATTTAAATCTATCTATACTAAAATTATCTAGATCTAAGTCTTACTAGGGTTAGGTTTAGGAATGGTTTGGAAATGTAAATAAATCTCAACGCTTTCTATACCCAAATTAGGATCTAAGAGGAGTTATGGTAATTATTAATAAAATGGATTAGAATCATCGGGAAGATGTTTTCTTCCTCTAGTTTCCTGTCTTCCTTTATCAATCCTTACCCTAACCTCCATGGAAAACACGCGCAACCGGGCCTTTATACTACGGTATCACCGCTACCTCGAGGGATAGGGTGCCGTAGGGCGCGGTGTGTGCGTGTATGCATGGAGTCCTATTGATTATATGTGATGGGTAAGAAAGGGATGAGAGATTTCATCTCTCAAAAGCCTTCCCCAAAGCTAACCCTAAACAATTATCTAGGGCAAACAATGAAAAATTACCTACTTAACAGATGGCTCTCTCCAAACATCAACACATGGTTGTCAGATCTGAATTCATGAAATGAAAAAAGGCACCGATGCTCTCCAAAAGAATTCTAAAATTTATTAATGAAGGGAGGCATAGCCTTTACAATGATTTGGAGTTCCTATTTATAGAGGATAAGAAACCCTAGCTTACAATTGATTCGCATGTCTACATTTACCAAAATAGTCTTAGGTTGACTTAGTCAGCGCCGCCATCTTTATGGTAAAATTTACTGCCAATAGATCATCAAGACCGCCGCGGAACCGCGGCCCGGGGCCTGGTTTGGCCGCGGTTCCGCGGTTAAGAAGTGGGCTTGGGCCTTGTAAATTCCGTTGTGGGCTCCTGATGTCTTGTTCTTCCTGTTTATATATGTCTTTTCTCAGATTGACTTCTGTTTCTTCTCCAGATCATCACAGTGTGTAGTGCAGTGGAATTTTGACCGTTCGCTTTGAAATCTTGGACCTTGCGCTGCGTTTGTACTCTGTAAACTGATTTTTATGTAGGCTTGATTAAGATCCTTCTATTTGTTGGTTGTAGTTCCACTTTTACATCGTCTTTTACCTTTTTCACTGTTTTAGATCCAAGAATCTGTAACCTGTAATATGTAGCAGACATGCGTCAAAAGCACATGTTTATTTGTAAAACGAATAAGAATGGGGAATATAATAATGCACTATTATGGTATGAAAAAACCCCTCCAACGCTAAGGGTGAAAGCCTTCGCAAGAGGCAACCGAGCAGCTACCCTGCTCGGTCATCCTTGGCTGGTAGCTTCCCTACTCACGTCGCCAGGGATCAAGGCCTTCGCCCAGAGGCAACCGCGCTGCTTCAATGCCCGGTTATCTTTAGCGGGCTCCCTACGGCCCCTCCAACGCTAAGGATCAAAGTCCTCCCAGAGGCAGTCGAGCCCAACTCTTGCTCGGCTATCCCCGGTTGGTAGCTGATTTGATCTCAAAGAATATTTATAACCGCAATCAAGAACGGCGTCGCTTGGTAGCTAGGCGGTGAGTACGGGTCGGTCCACAGGGATGTTGTGTATTTCCTAATTTGGTCAAATGAGTTAATTCCAAACGGTGTGAATGGATTGATTAAATCTAAAAACTAAAGTTTATCTAAATCTTGCTAGGGTTAGGTTTAGGTTAGATTTGGAAAGTCAATATTCCTCACCGCTTTCTATGCCCAATCTATGATCTATTAGGTGTTATGGTAACAATTAATAAAGTGGATTAGTACCATCGGAAAGAAACGATGTTTCTTCCTCTTGGTTCTTGTCCTTCCTTTCTTAATTCTTATCCTAACCTCCATGGAAGATACGCTCAACCGGTCCTTTATACTACGGTATCACCGCTACCTCATGGGATAGGGTACCGTAGGGAGCGGTGTGTGCATGTATGCATGGAGTCCTATAAAAACATGTGATGGGCAAGAAAGGGGTGAGAGATTTCATCTCTCAAGCCTTCCCCAAATCAAACCCTAACAAGCGAGAAGACTACTCGCTCATTAGGGAATTGAAAACATTTCTAAACTATCTATCTAGGGCAGAGAATTAAAGATCTAAATAGGCCAGATAAGAAAATTATACTAGGGCATGGAAATAAAATTTAATTAGGGCAATGAAAAGAAAACTTACTCCTAATTTATTGATGGCTCTCTCCAAACATTTACACATGAATTTTCAGATCTGAATAGATGAATAAAAAGAGGCATCATTTATTTGATAGCTCTCTCCATACATAGAATTCTGAATTTTTGATTATTGAAAAGAGGCATAACCTAATACAAGTTTTAGGGTTTCTATTTATAGAGCATAGAAACCCTAGGGTTACAATCGCCACACATCTGCTTTTACAAAAATACCCCTAGAGAAGACTAGTCAATGCGCCGCCATTGCTACAGAAGTTTCTGCACCGACACGGGTATAACACGGCCGCGGAACCGCGGGCGTAGGCTCTATTTGGCCGCGGTTCCGCAGCCAAAGAGTGATGGTTTGGGCTCAATTTTTCTGGGCTTGGTCTTCTTGCAGTTGTCCTCTGTTTTCTTTAGTTTTTCTTCAAAATGTCTTCTGATTTTCTTCCAGTTTTTCACAGTGTATAATTGTAGTGGACTTTTACCGTTGCTTCGTATCGAAGTCTTGAACCTTGTGCTGCCTTTGTGCTTGTGAACTTGTTCATTGATCTTCATTTTCCCTCAAAATGTGGCATGATCAAGATTCCACCTTATATCGGTCGTAGTCTCACTTTTGTATCATTTTTTTTTATCAATTTCATTGTTTTTGTTCCGAGAACCTGTAAGCTGCAATTATGTAGCAGACATGGGTCAAAAGCACCTGTTTATTTGTAAATTGTATAAGAATGGGGTCTAAAAGAATGCAAAATTATGATATGAACAAATACCCCCAAACTTATCTTTTGCTCGTCCTCGAGCAAACTTAGTTTTATTCTCGAAAAAGACCTAGCCTCACTTTCGCAGGGAAACGCGATTGCACTGAGCTCGTGCAACAAGCCGTTAAACCTCTAGGTGTCCCTAGTAGGAGGAGTGTTGTCTCCTGAGGGTTTTCAGCGGATACTACCCACAAAATCCTATCAATTAGGCCCATTGATTTTTATTCTCCAATTAGGTTTACCAACAAGGAAGTCTATTATCTTCGACTCATAAATTATCCACCCGTATTTTTCACGCTTTCTTATCATTTAACTTAAGATTATATATATTCTTATGAATTTACTTAGCTTTTGGTATCTTTTAAGTTTTCCTTCGAGGATTCTATCTCAACTTAAGAATTTTTATCATCTCTATTAAAGATATAAGTCCTATTTTTCATTCCTATCTCTTATCTAAATCCCAATCACATACCCATACTTGTGTGTGTGTATCACCCCTACACCTGGAAATCCAAATCAAGCTATTATGCTCTTATCCATCGTCCAAAGTACTTTTTAATTGGTGAATTTTAAATGAAATTGCTCACACATTCTTCATGCGACCGTTAATACTGCTTGAGCTACCAACGACCGATTACAAAATATGCTTGCATATTAAGACGTAATTCCTAGTCTTGTGACACCTAAGGCTTTAACAGTGACTCCCAAACCAGTTGGTCTAAAGCACTAGGTGATAAGCCACCCTCGCTAATATTTTTTCTATTAATGCAGCCTTAAGTAATCACAAAAACCAGTGTTCATTTTTTATTATCTCTTTATTCACACTTGTGTTTTTATTTTATTTTTCTTCGTACTAAGGACTTTAGACAAGAGCATTTCAATGTCTCTTCTACTATTCCAAGTTTTAAGGTTCGTATTTGTGCAATTTTGTAGGGTATATATTTTCAGAATTTAGACTTAAGCTTAGAAATTATTTTTCACACTTATACTTTAATAAAGATATCAATACTTTCCCTTGTTTTAACTTAGCCCAAGAAGTCAACTCAAAATTTTCCTATTTCTAAATAAACTACAAAGACATATACTTTCTACCGTTAAATTTTAAGAAAGGTTATTTTTAGGGTTTTTAATTTACTAAGTTTAAGATCTAGTTGTTCCTAGCTAGTTAACCTTTTTGTCAAACTCAAGTCAATTATGGCCAAAATTGAATGTTTTAATTTTTATAATTTTTCAATTTTTATGGGTTTTAAAATAAGTATGCAAATGAAAAAATGTACACATGAATGCGAAGGAAGAAGGCTTACCGAGCATACCCCTAAACTTAAACTTGACAGTGTCCTCACTGTCAGGCTACACCAAGAGGGTCAAAATATCAGCACTCCCCTGCTTATTTATTTAAAAAAAATTATTATTTTATTTTTTATTGTTAAAGGGAAAAAAAAAATATACAACAAAGTTCCCCCCAAACTTAAGTGAGACAGTGTTTCCACTGTCTTAAGCGTTAAAGTTCAAAGTTAGGAAGGAGAAAAATTAAACTATACAAGGCCTTACACAGGCCAAAGGTTAGCACCAACCATTCAAAAATTCTATCGTGATAATGGTAGGGTTGGTGGAAGAATGGAGTGTAGAGAAAGGAGTTGAGAAACACACGAGACCGTATGGGAAGAAGGGTAGAATATGGTCTCGGTGGAGGAGAAGAATGGCGGAAAAGAGAAAGAAGTGTAGTACGAACTTGAGGGTGTAAATCGAGTGAATAAATTAGCGCAATTTGTGATGACCGATGTGTTAAAAGCGATTGTGCTAATCTATCAACCCGTCGAGAAATGGGGTCAAATCCCTCAAGATTCGCAAGAAAACATGGGTATATCGAACTTGGTAAACCATCCATTGAAAATGGAAACGCGGCGGATTGTTGCGTGGTTGAAACGATAGGAAGGACGAAAGGGAGTGATTTAGGGATAGTCTTATTCTCACCTAAGTAATCTGTCTCGAACTTGAAGGATTCCATCAATGGTTCGAAATGACTGTAAGCAACCGAGTCTGATGGTTCAACTAACTCATCTGAAAATTCAAAGGATTCAAACTCGGGAGGTGAGTCTTCAAAATCATCCGAAAAAGTGAAGCACTTGTAATCGTTATCGTCTGTGAGAACTGTGTCAGATTCAAGGAGAAACGCACTAGTGGCGTCCAAATTGCTGTGATTGAACAGAAATTTTTCAAGCTCACAGTCCTCCTGTGTGATCTTTTGCGTGGTCGGAACGATGGAAAGGAGGGAAGGTGATTTAGGAAGTATAACAGTTAATGATTTAGGAGGATGAATTGGAAAATCCGACACATCAAACAAAACTGGTTCATCCTTAATACTATCCTCAATACTCTCTTCAATACTATCCTCATAATTCTCCTCAAAAGTTATCTCATCCATGCAATTATCATCAAAATTAAGATGCATATGAAATTCGGGAGAAACATTTAATGACTCAGGATGATGAATTGGAGAGAAAATTTCAGTCAAATCTACGGGTTCATCATCCAAAATATTCCCTGCGTCAATATCCTCAATCAAGTGAAAATCAATTTTTTCAGACACCTCATCACAAGCATGGATATTTATCAATTCAGGTTCTAGATTGGAGGTGTAAAGAACAACAGGATTGGGTGTGGGTTCACTCGAAAGGGTCCATTCATAATCTGGCAAATCAAGCACTACAAAGTCACACAACTCATTAAACGTTTTATTTTTAACTGGTGAATCATTTGGGACACTTGATTGAAAACCGGAGTTGTGGGATTCAATTTGGGATGGGTAGGTTTGATTTTGAAGGGTGTATAGCTCACTCTCTCCTCTTAAATTCTCACTCAGTCCAACCTCCTCATCATACATTGGAAGATTTGGAGCTAGTTGGAAACTAGCTACCGGTTCATTAGGTTGCATAAGGGCGGCAATGGACGCATCCACATTCCTCAACATTTGGTTTGTCGCTACCATATAAGCTTCCAATGACTGTTCTAGACTAGAGATGGGTTGTGAAGGGGTTTCAGTAAAATATTCAAAGTTGCTTGGATTCTGGAAACTCCCAAATGGCTGTGTAGAAGCAATGTCTAGGGAAGGTGTGAATGTTGGGTAGGACTGGTAGGAATTGAATGGTTGGACAAGAGTAGGATCAACATTTGGATAAAAAGGCAAATGGACTTGTTGATCCCAAGAACTGGAAGTGTTGAAAGAAGTGAAAGATCGGTTACGAGATTGTTCAATATGTTTAGCGATAGACATAAGTTTCGGAGTTACAACATAATTCGAAAAGGGGTATCAACGTAAGAAGGTTGTGAAGGTTGAAATGGTTGATACAAAGTGGATTGCGGAGTCGAACAGTTTCTCCTAGACTCTTCTATTCGATCCTTCAAAGAAATTTTGGGCATGGAGGGGTTGTCCGTAATTCGACCAAAACAATTCGCGTATGTAGCAATGTTTGGATGAGGGTACCAAAATTCGGCAAGCGTTTTATGAGGTGGGGTACCCATGATGTAAAAAAGGAGAAGAATAAGAATGTGGGTGTGAGTGGGGTGCAATGGATTTCTTAGCGACAAAATTTGCAAGTCTTTTTTTTTTTTGTAAAATTTTTTCCATTTTGTGTTTTTTTATGGAGCTTTTTTGCAAAAAGATTTTCAATAAAAGGCTTAGACACACGTTCAATCAATCACAAAATGCACAATCAAGCCTAGATCTAGGGTCACGTAGGTCAACTAGACAACTCCTAACTGTTCAAAAGGGCAAGAAGTAGGACCTCAAACCGACTCTTCACCGCCAATTGTGGCCAGATAAGCATAAGTAGAGAGAGGAGGGATCCGCTCACGAATCACCATAAGACGCGCTTTTTAAAGTTACCTCTCCCTACCTATCTAGTCTAGGCACCACAAAGTCAGGTTAGGATCAACGGTCGATGCCTACAACTATTCCTTTGTCCTATTGAGCGCGAAGTCCTTAGGGCCGAGTCTAATCTTTTTTTTAATTAATTGAAGGTCAATGCAATATGCCTTATGTGATTTTTGGGGTCCTGGGAAGGGTAATGAAATCCCTATCCAATCTGGATTGGTGTTCATGCCACTTAAAGTCAAATTAAATTATGCAAAGTAGTAACACAATCAAACACTTGCAAAAAAATTTTTTTTTAGCGCGGCGCAAAGAATCCTGCACAAGATCAATTATTGGAAGGGGGAGAGATTTTTTAGTGCAAAGAATCCTGCAGGAAAAGTTTTCAGAGGAGATATTAGGGTTGCAGAGAAGAAGAGGAAACTTACAGTGATTTTTTTAATTGATGACGTCACAGATGCGCCGCGGTTCCGCCGCATGACCCCACCATCGACCGCGGTTCTGCGGTGTGCTAGAAGGTTCGGTCCCCAAGAATTTTTCTGTCCCTCTGTTATGATTTCCCTCTGTTTTTCAGATCTGCTGTTTTCTGTTTCGATCTCTGGATTTTTCCAGATCTGAATCCGTTCGTCGATCCTGCAAAATTCAAACAAAACACCCTTCAAACAATATAATTTTTTTTTAATATTTTTTTTATTTTTCAGTTTTTATGATTTTTTTAATTTTATATTAACCCGAAATTGTAAAAAGAAAATAACACGCCATCCCCGGCAACGGCGCCATTTGATTTGTTCTCAAAGAATATTTATAACCGCAATCAAGAACGGCGTCGCTTGGTAGCTAGCCGGTGAGTACGGGTCGGTCCACAGGGATGTTGTGTATTTCCTAATTTGGTCTAACGAGTTAATTCCAAACGGTGTGAATGGATTGATTAAATCTAAAAACTAAAGTTTATCTAAATCTTGCTAGGGTTAGGTTTAGGTTAGGTTTGGAAAGTCAATATTCCTCACCGCTTTCTATGCCCAAATTATGATCTATTAGGTGTTATGGTAACAATTAATAAAGTGGATTAGTACCATCGGGAAGAAACGATGTTTCTTCCTCTAGGTTCTTGTCCTTCCTTTCTTAATTCTTACCCTAACCTCCATGGAAGACACGCTCAACCGGTCCTTTATACTGCGGTATCACCGCTACCTCGTGGGATAGGGTGCCGTAGGGAGCGGTGTGCGCATGTATGTATGGAGTCCTATAAAAACGTGTGATGGGCAAGAAAGGGGTGAGAGATTTCATCTCTCAAGCCTTCCCCAAATCAAACCCTAACAAGCGAGGAGACTACTCGCTCATTAGGGAATTGAAAAACATTTCTAAACTATCTATCTAGGGCAGAGAATTAAAGATCTAACTAGGGCAGATTAGAAAATTATACTAGGGCATGGAAATAAAATTTAACTAGGGCAATGAAAAGAAAACTTACTCCTAATTTATTGATGGCTCTCTCCAAACATTTACACATGAATTTTCAGATCTGAATAGATGATTAAAAAGAGGCATCATTTATTTGATGGCTCTCTCCATACATAGAATTCTGAATTTTTTATTAATGAAAAGAGGCATAACCTAATACAAGTTTTAGGGCTTCTATTTATAGAGCATAGAAACCCTAGGGTTACAATCTCCACACATCTGATTTTACAAAAATACCCCTAGAGAAGACTAGTCAACGCGCCGCCATTGCTACAGAAGTTTCTGCACCGACACGGGTACAACACGGCCGCGGAACCGCTGCCGTAGTCCCTGTTTGGCCGCGGTTCCGCGGCCAAAGAGTGATGGTTTGGGCTCAATTTTTCTGGGCTTGGTCTTCTTGCAGTTGTCCTCTGTTTTCTTCAATTTTTTCTTCAAAATGACTTCTGGTTTTCTTCCAGTTTTTCACAGTGCATAATTGTAGTGGACTTTTACCGTTGCTTCGTGTCAAAGTCTTGAACCTTATGCTGCCTTTGTGCTTGTGAACTTGTTCATTGATCTTCATTTTCCTTCAAAATGTGGCATGATCAAGATTCCACATTTTATCGGTCGTAGTCTCACTTTTGTATCATTTTTTATTTATCAATTTCACTGTTTTTGTTCCGAGAACCTGTAACCTGCAACTATGTAGCAGACATGGGTCAAGAGCACCTGTTTATTTGTAAAATGTATAAGAATGGGGTCTAAAAGAATGCAAAATTATGATATGAACAATAGCTTCCTACCACAACCGACAGCGACCAAAAACCTTGCCAGGATCACCCGAGCAGCTACCCTGCTTGGTCATCCCCAGCAGACATCCCTCTGCCCATCACATGCAGCGGATCCGAAGCCCCAACAAGGGACATCATGTCTATCCAAGTCTGACTGATCCCCCCTCGACTTCGGGGCCATGGAGACGCCTCCTTCTCAGCAGCAGTTGGCAAGTGATCGAAATCAACTCGACGAACGATCGCTAGACAGATGGCCGACCTGACATGGAAACCCAACAGTGCAAGCAAGAATATTTTACGAGCATTCTTCGCAAACAGAAGACAAAAGGCAAGCTGATGAAACAAAAAAGTTTACTACCAAAAGCAAAGTCTTTACAAAAGGTATTTTGGGCTCCCCGGCCTTACAGAATGCCCGAAGGCTTACAAAAATTCCAGAAGCGGCAAAATAAAATAGGAGGAAGACGGGGGCTTTAGACCTCGGGGCCAGGCGCGACCCCGAGATCCTCGATATCCACCACGAGTCGAGCGGGGTCCTCGGCCACCTCCTGATTTGATCTCAAAAACTATCTATTACCGCAATCAAGAACGGCGTCGCACGAAGCTAGCCGGTGAGTACGGGTCGGTCCACAGGGATGTTGTGAATCTCCTAATCGCGCTAACGAGTTAATTCCGAAGGGTGTTCGGATTGATTATTAAATCTAAAAACCTAATTATTCAATACTACGATTATCTAGATCTAGTCTTGCTAGGGTTAGGTTTAGGGATGGTTTCGAAATGCAAGTAAATCTCAACGCTTTCTATACCCGAATGAAGATCTATGAGAAGTTATGGTAATTATCAATAAAAGGGATTAGATCCATTCGGGAAGGTGTTCCTTCCTCTAGGTTCTTGTCCATCCTTTAGAGATCCTTACCCTAACCTCCATGGAAAACGCGCGCAACCGGGCTTTTACACTACGGTATCACCGCTACCTCAAGGGATAGGGTGCCGTAGGGTGCGGTGTGTGCGTGTATGCATGGAGTCCTATTGAAAAGATATAATGGGCAAGAAAGGGATGAGAGATCTCATCTCTCAAAAGCCATCCCCAAAGCTAACTCTAAACAATTATCTACGGCAAGAAATTAAATCTACTTAGGGCAAAGAATTAAAATCTAAACTAGAGCAATTAATTAAAACTACTTACAGATGGCTCTCTCCAAACATCAACGCAGGGTTGTCAGATCTGAATTCATGAATTGAAAAGAGGCACCGATGCTCTCCATAAAGAATTCTGGAATTTATTATTAAAAGGAGGCATAAGGTTTACAATCTTTAGAGTTCCTATTTATAGAGAATAGGAAACCCCAGGTTACATTTTGATTCGCACATCTACATTTACAAAAATAGCCCTATAAAGACCAGTCAACATCGCATCGAGTTTAGGTAAAATTTTAACAAAACCCGGGCACTAGATGGCCGCGGAACCGCGGCATGGGTAGGCTTTGGGCCGCGGTTCCGCAGCCCATTGGTAGGATCATCTGTTGATTTTTTGTGGGATTTTTCTGGGCTTTTTAATCTTCCTTATTCTTTGGTTCTTTTCTCAATTGGGCTTCCAAGTTGGTTCCAGATCTCCAGTGAACAATTTGCAATGGATTTTTAACCGTTCGCTTTGTACTTTTAGACCTTGCGTTGCCTTGTTAATTGTTAACTGTCCTTCGATGTAGGCTTGATCAAGAGTCTTCTGTTTGTTGGTCAAAGTCCACTTTTTTATCGTCTTTACATCGTTTTCATTGTTTTCTGTCCAAGAACCTGTAACCTGTAACATGTAGCAGACATGCGTCAAAAGCACCTGTTTATTTATAAAAAGAATAAGAATGGGGAATATAATAATGCAATATTATGGTGTGAACAAATACCCCCAAACTTATCTTTTGCTCGTCCTCGAGCAAACTTATTTTTATTCACTACAAAACCTAACCGCACTTTCGCAGGGAAACGCGATTGCACTGAGCACGTGCAACAAGCCGTTAAACCTCTAGGTGTCCCTAGTAGGAGGAGTGTTGTCTCCTGAGGGTTTTCAGCGGATACTACCCATAAAATCCTATCAACTCGGCCCATTGACTTTAATTCTCCAATTAGGGTTTCTAACAAGGAATTCTATTATCGTCGACTCGTAAATTATCCACCCGTATTCTTCACACTTCCTCATCATTTTACTTAAGATTATATATGTTCTGCAGACCTACTTAGCTTTCGGCATTTCTGAAATTTTCCTTCTAGGGTTCCATCTCCACTTAGGAATTTTTATCAATTCTACTAAAGATACAAGTTCTATTCTTCACTCCTTTCTCTCATCTAAACCCCAATCACATACCCCTACGTGTGTGTATAAGTCACCCCTACACTTGGAAATTCAAATCAAGCAATCATACCCTTGTCCGTTGTCCAAAGCACTTATTAATTGCTGAATTTTTAAATGAATTTTGCATACACATCCTTCATGCGACCGTTAATACTTCTTGAGGTACCAACGACCGATTACAAGATGTGTTTGCAGATTAAAGCGTAATTCCTAGTCTTGCAACACCCAAGGCTTTTAGCAGTGACTCCCAAACCAGTTGGTCTAAGGCACTAGGTGATGAAGCACCCTCGCTAAATATTTTTCTATTTTTTTGCAACCTGAAGTAATCACAAAAACCAGTGTTCATTTTTTTCTTCTTTATTCACACTTTTTTTTCTTTTATTTTCATTATACTGAGGACTTTAGACAAGAGCATTTCAAGGTCTCTTCTACTATTCCAAGTTTCTGTAGGGTTACTAGGCACACTAATGAGGTCTCACAAGGCATCAACCATGCCAATTTCAAATTTTACGGGTGCCGAGAAACCCTAATACGGATCGTTAACTAGATATTTAGGCGAAACAACGAGCTAGTTAACAACTTAACTAAAGTGTAACGGAAATACAACCTTTGTAGATCCGGTGCTCCACCTCCATCGCTCCGTGATGATGTCTCCTCGCTGCGATCATCGGATCCCGGGCTCTAGTGTCGGCTTCATCGGAGAATGGACGGGCTAGGTCATCGACTACGACGCCGAAGATGATCTACGTCGAGGCATCACTAGATCAAGCTCCACCTTCACCAAGCCATGAAAACTTGTGAAGGAAACACCCTATACTACTTGTCAAGAGGTAGAGGATGAATAAATAGGAAGTGGGTTCACTTTAGAATTGAATTTCTCACTCATTTCATCAATTCACCATTGATGAAGTCAAGCTTTCTTTATTGAAGAAGATGAAGAAGAAGAAGAAAGAATATCATAAGTATATTCAAAATAGAAAATAATATGAATACTTATCATATCCTAACCTTAGTTAAGTGTAGAGAATAGACCATGGTTTGTTTAAATGGTTAGGGTTAAGCATGAAGACAAAATGGTTACAAAGTCAAACCTTCATGAAGATTCAACTACAAACAAAGAAAGCCACCATTTTCTCTTTATTCTTTCCAAAATAAATAAATAAATAAATAAGAAAGAAAAGCAAAACCCTAATCATTAACTTAACCATGGTTTAATCTTTACACTTAACCAAGTTAACATGTATCATCAAACATGATACAATCAAGTGCACAAAAGTATATCACATATACAACTTGTGAACTTCTAGTGAGAAAATCCATTTAAGTGAACCTATATTAGTTAATGTAAAGTGATATATCAAATATATAATTATACATTAAATCATTAAATCAACACTTGATTTAACGACCCGGTCATATCGCATATTACCGACTAATATCAATAGTAACAACTTATCGAATCAACACTTGATCCGATAACCCGGCTATAACGCATATAACCGATCAATGTTACATATCACGAGAATCGAATACAGTATCACATACTGGTATCATTCTCGGTCCCGCACATATCTCATATGCGCTCCTATTTCGTTTCGCTTGAGCCAGGAAACCTCTGTGTAGGACTCTAAAGACTCGTCAATACGCCGGCAGCAGGTGATGATCATATCAAGCACCCACAAGCCGCAAGCGGTCTGCTAAACGTAACGGTCATTCGGGTATTGAGCGATCAGAAGATCGACGAGCAAGCCCGCTCACACTCCAGTGAATCCAACCAGTAACACTACCGTACAGTCCGGTCTGATCGTCTGATATGTCGGATATCTCGCCTAGGGGTGGTAAACGTCAGACCCCAATAGTTCGATAAGTCGTGTCGATATGAGGTCTATAACAGTTTGAGAAACTACTGGTAACACTTACCAGTAAATCTCAGCAACCCTGGCCAGGGATTTCCGGTTATAGCCAATCGAACACAGCGCAACATCAACTCCCTATACCGGGAGAGACGAATCCCCTCCTATCGCTCATTGCCTCCATGTGATTCGGGACTGTACCCAAAAACCACCGTTTTGCACGCCCTCTTGGACGTGGTAAGATGGAAATCAAAGCACAGTGGGAACCACACAAGACTCTATGACGATCTCGGGTCAACAGACTACTCTGTACCAGTGTCACCAGAGAACTGCCATCTGACGTAAGGTATAATACCATCTGGGAGTTCTCGGCGAGTCCGTCCAGTGTACCCAGTCTCTACTGAGCACCCGTATATCATCTCTGATGTCAAACACCAATGGATATGGGATCATCCATAGCCCATCTGTATGGGTCGAGAAGGTATACGCTAGTCTACTTTGGTATATCGATGCCCCGTCTCGATACACCCACGACTAGGGACTTTGAAGGATGTACTTATGGACTACCATGTCCCCACTAGTATGATCCGCATCATAGTCCAGGTAGTCAAGTACACATCCTAAGGGCTTTACCAACATGTAACAGAGAGACAATCAGTATACACGTTAAGGTAAAGTGCAACCAGATAGCATACTATCATGTCGAGCGAGAAAGTCCTCCCTATATATGTCCAAGCATCCACTACAATATACATCCTATGTATAGTAATAGACTCTAGGGCATACATATAACTAACAATCTCCCACTTGCACTAGGGCCATCTGTAGCAGTGGTTGTAGTATCTCATACTCAACCATCCCATAAAAATCTCTTTCTGGGAAAAGGCCTTTGTGAGTGGATCCGCCGTGTTTGTCCTCTGAGTCTACTCTCCTATCCTCGATCACCCTGGAGATCAATCATCTCCATGATCAGGTGACACTGCCTTAGAATATGTCTGGATCACTGATGGGACCGGCGTTCCTTGGCATAAGCCACAACTCCATTGTCTCACAATGGTTGGAAGGTAGTTTATCTCATGAACCAATATACACCCAAACATCCTCTTTGGTAGCATCTTTAGTAGTGATGTATCCAGCCTTTATCGTCTAGTTTGCCACGGTATCTAGCTTGGAACTCTTCCAACATACCATCCCTTTACTGAGGGTAAAGACAATGCCTGTGACTGACACTCAGTCGTCTTTATCACCCTGGAACACTTCCAGTGATTCTGCCCAGGATCAATTGATACCATCTCACTACAACTAGTGAGTATCCTAACATCCAATTAGATCTATCTCATAGATGCAAATCCAGGATTTATGAGGTATCACTTTGATCCTTTATGGAGAATCATTGTGATAAGCGGAGATTGACCGAGCGTAGCATAGGAAACTCCTTCCCTATCAAGAGTATGTCATCCATGTACTCTACGAGGATCATCACCATACTCCCTACTACCCTTTTGTTTATACAAGGTTCAACTACCATTTTGATGATGTCAAACTGTTTGACTACTTCATCAAAACAGATGTTCCAACTCCGCGATGCCTGCTTTATCCTATAAAGCATCTTGTACACGTTTCCGCTGCTCCCACTGTTTACGAAGCCCTCTGACTGCTTACTTACAGACGCTCTCTTCTAAAACATCATTTTAGAAAAGCAGTCATGACACCCAACCGCCAGATATCGTAGTCATGGTATGTAGCCGTGGCAAGTAGTATCCGGATGGACTTAAGCATAGCTACTGAAAAAGGTTTCATCATTATCCACGCCTGGTCGATGATGAAAACCTTTAATAAGTCTAGCTTTGAAAGTCTTAACTTTTCCATCTACACCAAGTAATCTTCTCAAGATATACTTGCTCCTGATGGGGATTTAACCTTTCAGATATAGCAACCAAAGTCCATACTTTGTTGGTGTATAAGGATTCCATCTCAGATTGCTAAGCATCCAGCCATTCTTACAGAGTCGCACTCCTGATGGCCTGCTCGAAACTAGTTGGGTCATCATCTCATGATGCAATCCTCGCTCCCACTGTCATAGAGAAACCGAAATATCTCTCAGGTGGGTGAGAAACCCTACTAGATCGGCGGAGAGGCTGAGGTTCGTTGGTAACTATTGAATCCTTTGGTTGTACCAAATCATCTGCTGTAGTTTGTATAGCTGGAACCTTTCCAGTTCTACATTATAGACCTTGCCTCGAGCTTGTCCGGATTTTGCTTTTCAGACATAGGCCGGACAACCCCAAATCTTAACTAACTTAAGATATGGGCTCTTCCCTTTCCATATCATATATGAAGCAGTAGGCAACTGATTTGATTTGAACCCTATTCAATAGGTATGCAGCTTCTCAAGTGCATAACTCCCAAAAAGGAAATAGGTAACTCAGTAGTACTCATCATAGAGCACACCATATCACATAGGGTGCTATTGCTCCGCCCCGATATACCATCGTGCTATGGTGTATACGGAGGAGTAATGCTGAGAGAGAATTTCATTCTCCTTTAGAATAGTCCAGGATTTCCGTGCTCAAGTATTCTCCTCCTTGATCTCATCATAGGACATAATACTTATACCCGTATTGGTTCTTACTTCTAAATCATATTCTGTGAATATCTCAAAAGGTTCGGACTTGTGTTTCAACAGGAACATAGGTCTGAATCTCGAAAGATCATCAGAGAATGTAATAAAGTACAAAGAACCAGTCTTGGCATGTGTAGACAGGGGACCTTACATACATCAACATGTATCATCCCAAGAGTTTACTAACTCTTTCTCTGTTTCCAATAAACAGAGCTATGGTCATCGTATCTTTGTGACATGACTGGCAAGTTTCATAAGATGTAAATTCAAAAAGATTTAAATATGCATCTAAATGTAACTTCAGTCAGTCGGGTCGCATTGATATGACCTAGTCTACAATGCCTCAAGAAGGATTTGTTCATTTCTGAACTCTTCTTCTTTTGTGTGTGTTCCGTATACTAAGAACTGTAGTTTGATTTAGAACATCAATGCTTTTAGATAACGTGCCTGAACCGATCAACTTTTGATATAGGAAATGTTCAAAACATTATCCGACAATACAAAATTATATCCTTTCTTTACTAATAAAGAGACTGATATGATTTTGTATATCAGGTTCGGTATCTAGTAACATTCGTTCAGAATCAATGTATTGGTAATACAGGGTGACAGTGACCAACAGACTTGGCTGCAACACTTGTCCCGTTTTCTGTCTCATGAAACTTATCACCCGTTCTCAGTTTTCTACCCTTCTGTAGCCCTATGTAACAGATTACATATCTGGGATCCTGATCTGGTATCACATACCCAGGACGTAAAGGATACTGAGAAACAGTTCTCTGTAATGAACACACCCGAAGATGATGCATCAGCATGCACTCTCTTCGTTTGGGCGGCATGGGAATTCTGGTAATCCCCAATTTCCTGCTCTGTCTTATAACAATTATAAGTTGGAGCGGGACCAACGTTCCCCAGCTCAGTATAACAAGCGGGTTCGGTCAAATATCCGTATTATTATCTTGATTAAGGCGTGATATGGTCGCTACCTGGAGAGAGAGAGAAGAAAACACTCAGCGTGCGCTCTTGCAAGAATAGATTGGTTATTATTTTATCTAATCAGGATGGCTCCCACTGCTTTTTATCAAATCTTCCTTCAAACCCTAAAAGGAAAGACTAGCCGGGATTAATTACACACTACAAGTTCGCCAATCATTCAGCCAGGCCAGTGTCGGTACTTTGAGGGAGGTCCCCCGTGCTTTCGCACGAACCTAATTAATGTAAACCTCGTTTTCCCAGAGGCGTAACCTCGTTGACACCTTTCTAGACACCTACTTGATCGGCTAATTGTAATGTGTAAAACTCTCCCAGGAGTAACTCTTACTCGCAGCGGGTATCGGGACCCAACTATCTCGTAGAAGGTAAGCAATCTCATTGCAAATTTCAACACTTGAAATTCCCGATAATATTTTGCCCCTAACCTCCTATGACCTTGACAAAGGCCAACAAACCATAGGATGCTAGTCAAGTTCAACCCGTCATTTCCTGATTGAATTAAACCCACCCGCACGACCCTTGACAAAGGCCAACAAGGTCGCACGACTACCCTAACCCAATCTGCATCATATGCATAAGCAGATAAGCACCAGTTAGCTACCGCACACTGCGCCTTGACAAAGGCCAACAAACGCAGCACGAATACTAACTACTACTTATCTGAAATGACGGAGGGCTACGACAGGTTTTTCTGAAAACCTATTGCGTAATGAACTTGATATCGTTGTAGAATCAAATGATTTTATAATGGAGCGTTTTTGAGGCTTTTCTAGTTTTGCTAAAGGAGCCACTCCCGGTGAAGGGATCGTCGGTCCTTTCCTCGTCGAATGAGGTGCGGGATATATCGTATATATCACTGTGCAAAGCAAAAACTTTTAAAAGCAATCAAAAGACAAACCGAGTGTGTAGCATCTTCCAGTTATTGCTAAAGGAGTCACTCCCGGTGAAGGGATCTCGGTCCTTTCCTCATCGAATAAGGTGCAGGATATATCACATATACCGTTGTGCAAAGCAAGAACTGTAGCTACCTGTTTTATTTTTATTTTGAAATTCGATTCTACAACATCTTAGGTTTCTTTTATTTTCATTAATCACATTAATGAAGTCCCATCATATAAGTACCTAATCATTATAGATAAATACGACGTACACTTATGCCATCCGCATTCGCCTCGATGTCCCCTCGTGCACCGTTAGGTTAGGTAACTAACGGCAGAGTGGGGCAGGGTTAGCGGGGTGTAAAACATAAGTAACGCCTATATAATATATCATATATACTATATAAAGTATCTATCACAGAACATATCACATGATCACATCACAGATAACGCAGCAGAAGAAATATATGAAATATTGGATATACTAGGACGTCCGTGATTTTAATACGAGCCAGTATAAAACACGGATTCCACGGTCTCGATGAATAGCCAAACCCACACCCCAAGACCCCTACGAGAGCGGCAAGCAACCCTACCAATTCTAGAGTTAGGAGACCCGGACTCGACTCCTCGAGTTGGTCTCCCACTGGACTCCAGAACCCGGTTACTTGTGCTCCCCTCCTTGGGTCTATCCTAGTGCGGAAAAGTAAATAATATACAAAGGGTGACATCTTCCGCAACCAGGAAGTGCCCCAATAAAAGAATATTACATACAAGTTTTTACATGAATGAAAATGAAAAACACTCATCTCACATAAAAAAAACCCCGGCTATTCAAACACGACAATCCAATATAACATATCCAGCAACACATAACATCACATGTCATCAACGTAAGTAAATATGTCCATCCCAATTGTCGTTGACATATAGCAACGAAACCGGCGATATTACATATTACACTTACGGTCACAGAAAAGAAAGTGTAAAACTACAACAGTTGGAATCCGCAACCACCTCAGACATCACATGCCTGACCATATGAATTCTTTAGACATCGCATGCCTAACAATTATAAACCCCGCATTTTAGTCTCAAAATCGAAAACACTTTTCAATATCAAGTCGGGCAATTCAACAAGATTCCCGACATCCTGATCGAATGCTCGTCGCAAACTTCAGTAGACGGCTGCACCCCCGATACCGCCGACGAAGTGCACCAAGGCAGAACACCGCTACCGCGAGCACCCGGACGGATGCTTTCGGCGACGGGGTTCTCCTACAGTCACTTGGTCGGGGCTATGGAGTGAGGCTGTCTATTAAGTTTACCCGGCGAGTATCCGCGTACGCTACGTGATTGCGACGGACTTTTGATCACATCAAAATTCCGTAGCAACCGATCAAGTGAGACTAAACTGCTATGTTTATAATATTCATTCAGTTATCTCATAACTTATTGTGAATTCCAATTATTGTATCCCATTCCAGATAAATAGAAAATGTTAAACTTTCCGATCGAACATCGAACACCCAAGTTTTCCCGATATAGATCAACACATGAAATAAGTCTAACAACATTCAGTTCGTGCTTCAGTACCAACGGTCCAGCCGTAGAAGGGTCAAGCCAACACCTCACATGTGGCACGCCGTACTGCCCCAAACCCGAAGGTTCAAAGGGCAGTTCAAGACGGTCACATAATCGAGTTAAGGTTTGTTGTCTTCTAGAGGGACCGTCGCGTTACTTGCACTACTTAGAACGTCTTTAAACCTCGGAAAAATCCAACACTTGGAAATTTCCCGACAGGGGAAAAGGTGGGTATTTATATCCGATCGAACTTTTTAACATATTCAAAAATTATCCGGAAAAACACATAGACAGAGTTTGACAATCCGATCGAATGTACGAACTCCCAATACAACCCAAAATACTCAACTCTGTATTTCAGATTAAAAATTCCCAAGAAAACCAGCACTGCCAAGTAGGAATTACTGTGCAAAATTTGATGGGAGAAGAGACAAAAGGGCCGCGGAACCGCCGCATTAGCACGCTAATGCCGCGGTTCCGCCGCACTTTTATGGAATTAGGAGCTAAATTTTGCGCCGTAATTCTTAGATTTCCCTGCTTATTTTTCTGCATATTTTTAATTTGCAAAAATCCACAAATTTAAAAAATGTACAGAGAGCAAGTTTAAGTTAGGGTTTCGAATCGATCGGGTTTCAAACTTCGTCTACGCATCGCCTAAGGCTCTAGCAAGGCTCTGATACCACTGTAGGGTTCCTAGGCACACTAATGAGGTCTCACAAGGCATCAACCATGCCAATTTCAAATTTTACGGGTGCCGAGAAACCCTAATACGGATCGTTAACTAGATATTTAGGCGAAACAACGAGCTAGTTAACAACTTAACTAAAGTGTAACGGAAATACAACCTTTGTAGATCCGGTGCTCCACCTCCATCGCTCCGTGATGATGTCTCCTCGCTGTGATCATCGGATCCCGGGCTCTAGTGTCGGCTTCATCGGAGAATGGACGGGCTAGGTCATCGACTACGACGCCGAAGATGATCTACGTCGAGGCATCACTAGATCAAGCTCCACCTTCACCAAGCCATGAAAACTTGTGAAGGAAACACCCTATACTACTTGGCAAGAGGTAGAGGATGAAGAAATAGGAAGTGGGTTCACTTTAGAATTGGATTTCTCACTCATTTCATCAATTCACCATTGATGAAGTCAAGCTTTCTTCATTGAAGAAGATGAAGAAGAAGAAGAAAGAATATCATAAGTATATTCAAAATAGAAAATAATATGAATACTTATCATATCCTAACCTTAGTTAAGTGTAGAGAATAGACCATGGTTTGTTTAAATGGTTAGGGTTAAGCATGAAGACAAAATGGTTACAAAGTCAAACCTTCATGAAGATTCAACTACAAACAAAGAAAGCCACCATTTTCTCTTTATTCTTTCCAAAATAAATAAATAAATAAATAAGAAAGAAAAGCAAAACCCTAATCATTAACTTAACCATGGTTTAATCTTTACACTTAACCAAGTTAACATGTATCATCAAACATGATACAATCAAGTGCACAAAAGTATATCACATATACAACTTGTGAACTTCTAGTGAGAAAATCCATTTAAGTGAACCTATATTAGTTAATGTAAAGTGATATATCAAATATATAATTATACATTAAATCATTAAATCAACACTTGATTTAACGACCCGGTCATATCGCATATAACCGACTAATATCAATAGTAACAACTTATCGAATCAACACTTGATCCGATAACCCGGCTATAACGCATATAACCGATCAATGTTACATATCACGAGAATCGAATACAGTATCACATACTGGTATCATTCTCGGTCCCGCACATATCTCATATGCGCTCCTATTTCGTTTCGCTTGAGCCAGGAAACCTCTGTGTAGGACTCTAAAGACTCGTCAATACGCCGGCAGCAGGTGATGATCATATCAAGCACCCACAAGCCGCAAGCGGTCTGCTAAACGTAACGGCCACCCGGGTATTGAGCGATCAGAAGATCGACGAGCAAGCCCGCTCACACTCCAGTGAATCCAACCAGTAACACTACGGTACAGTCCGGTCTGATCGTCTGATATGTCGCATATCTCGCCTAGGGGTGGTAAACGTCAGACCCCAATAGTTCGATAAGTCGTGTCGATATGAGGTCTATAACAGTTTGAGAAACTACTGGTAACACTTACCAGTAAATCTCAGCAACCCTGGCCAGGGATTTCCGGTTATAGCCAATCGAACACAGTGCAACATCAACTCCCTATACCGGGAGAGGCGAATTCCCTCCTATCGCTCATTGCCTCCATGTGATTCGGGACTGTACCCAAAAACCACCATTTTGCACGCCCTCTTGGACGTGGTAAGATGGAAATCAAAGCACAGTGGGAACCACACAAGACTCTATGACGATCTCGGGTCAACAGACTACTCTGTACCAGTGTCACCAGAGAACTGCCATCTGACGTAAGGTATAATACCATCTGGGAGTTCTCGGCGAGTCCGTCCAGTGTACCCAGTCTCTACTGAGCACCCGTATATCATCTCTGATGTCAAACACCAATGGATATGGGATCATCCATAGCCCATCTGTATGGGTCGAGAAGGTATACGCTAGTCTACTCTCGTATATCGATGCCCCGTCTCGATACACCCACGACTAGGGACTTTGAAGGATGTACTTATGGACTACTATGTCCCCACTAGTATGATCCGCATCATAGTCCAGGTAGTCAAGCACACATCCTAAGGGCTTTACCAACATGTAACAGAGAGACAGTCAGTATACACGTTAAGGTAAAGTGCAACCAGATAGCATACTATCATGTCGAGCGAGAAAGTCCTCCCTATATATGTCCAAGCATCCACTACAATATACATCCTATGTATAGTAATGGCCTCTAGGACATACATATAACTAAAAGTTTCAAGGTTCGTGTTTGTGCAATTTTGTAGGGTATAAATTTTCAGAATTTAGACTTAAGCTAGGAACTATTTTTCAAACTTATACTCTAATAAGAATATCAATACTCTTCCTTTGTTTCAACTTATCCCAAGAACTGAACTCAAAATTTGCCTATTTCTAAATAAACTACAAAGACATATACTTTCTACCGTTAAACTTTAAGGAAGGTTATTTTTAGGGTTTTTAATTTACTAAGTCTAAGATCTAGTTGTTCCTAGCCAGTTAACCTATTTGTAAAACTCAAATCAATTAGACCAAAATTGAATACAATAATTTTTATAATTTTTGAAAATTTTCAATTTTTATGGGTTTTCAAATAAGTATGCAAATGCAAAAATATGTACATATGAATGCGAAGGAAGAAGACGTACCGAGCATACCCCCAAACTTAAACTTGACAGTGTCCTCACTGTCATGCTACACCAAGAGGGTCAAAATATCGGCACTCCCCTGTTTATTTATTTACAATTTTTTTATATTTTTAATGTTTTGAATTTTTATTTTATTTATAGAAAAAGAAAACAAAAAATATATACATATATACAACAAGGTTCCCCCCAAACTTAAGCTTGGCCTTACACAAGCCAAAGGTTAGCACCAACCATTCAAAAATCTTATCATGGTAAAGGTATAGTCGGTGCAAGAATGGGGTGGAAAGAAAAGAGATGAGAAGCACACGAGACCGTGTGGAAAGAAGGGTAGAATATGGTCTCGGTGGAGGAGAAGAATGGCGGAAAGGAGAAAGAATTGGACTACGATCTTGAGGGTGTAAATCGAGTGAATAAATTAGCGCAATATGTGATGACCGATGTGTTAAAAGCAATTGCGCCAACCTATCAACCCGTCGTGCAATGGGGTCAAATCCCTCAAGATTCGCAAGAAAACATGGGTACGCCGAACTTGGTATCGGAGATGAAAGCGTAACGGTCACTTTTACGGTCGGAACGATAGGAATGACGACAGGGAGTGGATTAGGGATAGTCTCTTTCTCACCGTAGTAACTTGTTTCGAACTTGAAAGATTCCATCGATGGTTCGAAACGACTGTAAGCAACCGAGTCTGATGGTTCAACTAACTCATCTGAAAATGTAAAGGACTCAAACTCGGGCGGGGAGACAACAACATCGTCCGAAAAAGTGAAACACTCGTAGGTGTTATCGTCTGTGAGAACTGTGTCAGATTCAAAGGAAAAGTTTTCAAGCTCACAGTCTTCAAGCGTGGTTGGAACGATGTAAAGGAGGGAGTGTGATATAACATTCAAAGGTTCAGGAGGATGAATTGGAAAATTAGACACATCAAACAAAATGGTTCAACCTCAATATGATCCTCAAAACTCTCCTCAATACTATCCTTATAATTCTCCTCAAAATTCAACTCATCCATGCCATTATCATCAAAATCCAGACGCATATGAAGTTCGGGAGAAACATCTAATGTCTTGGGATGATGAGTTGAACATAAAATTTCAATCGAATCGACAGGTTCATCATCCGAAATATTCCCGCCGCCTATATCCTCAATCAAGTGAAAATCAATTTCTTTAGACACCTCATAAAAAGCATGGATATTTATCAATTTAGGTTCTAGAGTGGAGGTGTAAAGGTCAAACGGATTAGGTGTTGTTTCACTCAAAAGGGGTTCTTCACAATTTGGCAAATCAAACACTACAAAATCACACAACTCGTTTTTATTTTGAACTAGTGAATCATTTAGGACATTCGATGGAAAACTGGAGTTGTGGGTTTCAATTGGGTAAGGGTAGGTTTGATTTGGAAATCCTCTCACATTCTCACTCTGTCCAACCGCCTCCTTATACATTGAAAAATTTGGAGCTAGCGGGAAACTAGCTACCGGTTCACTAGGTAGTATAAGGGCGGCCACGGACGCTTCCACATTCCTAGTCATTTTGTTTGTTTCTAAGATATAAGCCTCCAACGACTCTTCCAAACTACACTTAGGTAGTGAGGGGGTTTCGGTAAAAGATTCGAAGTTGTTTGGATATGTGAAACTCCCAATAGGCTGTGTAGAAATAGTGTCTAGTGAAGGTGGGAAAGTCGGGTAGGACTGGTAGGAAGTGGGTGGTTGGGTAGGGGTAGGATCAACATGTGGATAAAAAGGTGAATAATCGTGCGGATCCCTAGAACTAGATGAGGGGAGAGGGGTGAAAGATCGGCTGCGAGATTGAGCAATATGCTCAGCAATGGACGTCGGCTTAGGAGTGACAGAAGGACTTGAAAAAGTGGTATCAACATATGGAGGTGGTAAAGGTTGACTTGGTTGACACAAAGTGGGTTGAAAAGTCGAACTGTTTCTCTTAGACGCCTCTATTTGATCTTTCAAAGATATTTTAGGCAAGGAAGGATCGTCTTTAAATTGACCGAACAAATTGACGTACGACGCAAAATTAGGTTCGGGATACCAAAGTTTGGCAAGTGATTTATTATGTAGGGTACCCATATTAGAAGAAAGGGTGAAAGAAAGAAAGTTGGCTGGTGGTGGTGCAAGGATTTATTTGCGGCAAAAGTTTGCAAGTTTTCTAATAAAAATTTTCTTTATTTTTTTTTTTTTTATTTTTTTCTTTTTCTCTTTATTTGGAAAAATTGTTGCAAAAAGATATTCGAGAAAAGATATTCAACAAAAAAGATTACTTGCAATCAATTTCTAATTGAAGCGAGGCGCAAAAAAAATCCTGCACAAGATTGTTATTTGGAAAGAGAAAGATTTTTCAAGTGCACAAAATTCTGCAGGGATTTTTCAGAAAAGATATATCAAAATTTACAGAGAAGAAACAGAGGGGATTACAGAAGATTTTTCACGAGCTGTAGACACTAGATAGCCGCGTTTCCGCGGTATAATATGGGGTTACACCACGGTTTCGCGGTCAGGTAGTCGGCGCGAGACCCTAGAATTTTTCTGACGCTCTGATTTGACTAGAAGGCCACGTTTCCGCTGTCCTAGGTACGGTGAGGCCGCGGTTTCGCGGTCCGATGGCGGCTATAGATCCCAATAATTTTACAGTCTCTCTGTTTTGACTTCCCCCTATTTTTCAGATCTTTATGTTTCTGTTTCGTGTTCTGGAATTTTCCAGATCCGTCTTTGTTTGTAGATCCTGCAAAATTCAAATAACAAAGTATCCTTTCCAAAAATAACAGATGAAATATTTTTATATATTTTTTTCTTCAGATTTTTATGATTTTTTTAATTTTGATTAACCCGAAATTGCAAAAAGGAAATTTCTACGCCATCCCTGGCAATGGCGCCATTTGATTTGATCTCAAAAACTATCTATTACCGCAATCAGGAACGGCGTCGTACGAAGCTAGCCGGTGAGTACGGGTCGGTCCACAGGGATGTTGTGAATCTCCTAATCGTGCTAACGAGTTAATTCCGAAGGGTGTTCGGATTGATTATTAAATCTAAAAACCTAATTATTCAATACTACGATTATCTTGATCTAGTCTTGCTAGGGTTAGGTTTAGGGATGGTTTCGAAATGCAAGTAAATCTCAACGCTTTCTATACCCGAATGAAGATCTATGAGGAGTTATGGTAATTATCAATAAAAGGGATTAGATCCATTCGGGAAGGTGTTCCTTCCTCTAGGTTCTTGTCCATCCTTTAGAGATCCTTACCCTAACCTCCATGGAAAACGTGTGCAACCGGGCTTTTACTCTACGGTATCACCGCTACCTCGAGGGATAGGGTGCCGTAGGGCGCGGTGTGTGCGTGTATTCATGGAGTCCTATTGATTATATGTGATGGGTAAGAAAGGGATGAGAGATCTCATCTCTAAAAAGCCTTCCCTAAAGCTAACCCTAAACAATTATCTAGGGCAAAGAATTAAATCTACCTAGGGCAAAGAATGAAAAATTACCTACTTAACAGATGGCTCTCTCCAAACATCAACACAGGGTTGTCAGATCTGAATTCATGAAATGAAAAGTGGCACCGATGCTCTCCAAAAGAATTCTAAAATTTATTAATGAAGGAAAGCATAGCCTTTACAATGATTTAGAGTTCCTATTTATAGAGGATAGGAAACCCTAGGTTACAATTGATTCTCATGTCTACATTTACCAAAATAGTCTTAGGTTGACTTAGTCAGCGCCGCTATCTTTATGGTAAAATTTACTGCCAATAGATCATCAAGATCGCCGCGGAACCGCGGCCCGGGGCCTGGTTTGGCCGCGGTTCTGCGGTTAAGAAGTGGGCTTGGGCCTTGTAAATTCCGTTGTGGGCTCCTGATGTCTTGTTCTTCCTGTTTATATATGTCTTTTCTCAGATTGACTTCTGTTTCTTCTCCAGATCTTCACAGTGTGTAGTGCAGTGGACTTTTAACCGTTCGCTTTGAAATCTTGGACCTTGCGCTGCCTTTGTACTCTGTAAACTGATTTTTATGTAGGCTTGATCAAGATCCTTCTATTTGTTGGTTGTAGTTCCACTTTTACATCGTCTTTTACCCTTTTCACTGTTTTAGATCCAAGAATCTGTAACCTGTAATATGTAGCAGACATGCGTCAAAAGCACCTGTTTATTTGTAAAACGAATAAGAATGGGGAATATAATAATACACTATTATGGTATGAACAAATACCCCCAAACTTATCTTTTGCTCGTCCTCGAGCAAACTTATTTTTATTCTCTATAAAAAACCTAACCGCGCTTTCGTAGGGAAACGCGATTGCACTGAGCACGTGCAACAAGCCGTTAAACTTCTAGGTGTCCCTAGTAGGAGGAGTGTTGTCTCCTGCGAGTTTTCAGCGGATACTGCCCACAAAATCCTATCAATTTGGCTTTTCGACTTTTGTTCTCCAATTAGGTTTTCCAACAAGGAATTTTATTATCGTCGACTCGTAAATTATCCACCCATATTCTTCACACTTCCTCATCATCTAACTTAATATTATATATGTTCTGCAGACCTACTTAGCTTTCGGCATTTCTTAAGTTTTCCTTCTAGGGTTCCATCTCCACTTAGGAATTTTTATCAACTCTACTAAAGATACAAGTTCTATTCTTCATTCCTTTCTCTCATCTAAACTCCAATCACATATCCCCACGTGTGTGTATATATCACCCCTACACTTGGAAATTCAAATCAAGCAATCATACCCTTGTCCGTTGTCCAAAGCACTTATTAATTGGTGAATTTTTAATTGAATTTTGCTTACACATCCTTCATGCGACCGTTAATACTTCTTGAGGTACAAACGATCGATTACAAAATGCGTTTGCACATTAAAGCGTAATTCCTAGTCTTGTTACACCCAAGGCTTTTTAGCAGTGACTCCCAAACCAGTTGGTCTAAGGCACTAGGTGATGAAGCACTCTCGCTAAATATTTTTCTATTTTTGCAGTCTTAAGTAATCACAAAAACCAGTGTTCATTTTTTTCTTTCTTTATTCACACTTTTTTTTCTTTTATTTTCATTGTACTAAGGACTTTAGACAAGAGCATTTCAAGGTCTTCTCTACTCTTCCAAGTTTCAAGGCGCGTGATTGTGCAAATTGTAGGGTATTGATTGGTAGAGATTCTGCGTGTTCAAGTCTAGTTAATTACCGCAATCAAAACGGTTTCGCTTGTAGCTAGCCGGTTGAGTACGGGTCGTCCGCAGGGAGATGGGAATCTTTTTTTATGTGCTTTAACGAGTTAAGTCCGAAAGTCCAGATTTGTTTGTGATTATCTAAGTGTTAAAATGATATGTAAAGAGAGCTTGTTAGGGTTAGGATTAGGTTAGTTTGAGTTAGGAGTCGCTCACTTCTTTCGTTGCCACTCTTAATATCGGTGTTACGATAATCGGCAACAACGGGGATTAGCACGACTAGGAAGGAACTTCCGAGTATAAGCTAGGCTTTCCAACGCTTAAGTTCTTCCTTTTGGTGCTTGTCCGTCCGTTCTTGGCTCTTAGCCATAACCTCCGGTTAATTCAACCACAACCGGTCTCACTACGGAATCACCGCTATCATGTAGGATAGGGTGCCGGAAGGAGCGGATTGTGGTTCAATTAACGGGAGTCGATTTAAGATGTTGGGCAAGGAAAGAGTGAGAGAGATTTCCTTCTCTCAAAATTCCCTTATCCTACCCTAACAAGTATGGAAACTTCTCACACATCATAACGAAAAGAAAAGAAAACAAAAGAGGAAGATAGAAAGAAGGAGATTAGAAGATAACAACTAGCTATTTGCAACCTCACCTCGGCAAGGATCAAGCGTAAGCATCATGGTTGTTTTTAAGGATAAAAGAAAAGAGACAAGAAAGAAACAAAAAGAAATAACAACAACTAAGTTAACAAATGAAAATTACAAGCATTTAACATAAGAGCAAGACAAGTATGATAATGAAATGAACTTCTTTATTCATCATTCTTCACTCACAAAAGCTCAGTACAAGTTTTTCAATGGAGAAGAGATGAGAAGAGGAAGAAGAACAAGTATTCTAAAACCTAGAAAAATACAAGATTATGCACCCTTGGCTTCACAAGGTTCTGGGCTATTTATAGGCAGTGAACTGAAAATCTAGGGCAAAATTCTGCCTCAATATAAAAAGTCCAAAATAACCTTGAAGTTTCGTCAACTGAGGAGGCCGTACGGCCGCGGTTCCGTGGCCTAAGCATGCTAATGCTGCGGAACCGCGGCGCTTTAAAGGAGTTGGCTCCTCGGAATTTTTGTGCTTCTTAGTGTTGATGTTTGGATCAGTTTGGTACACTTGTTTTCTCAGAATCTCTCCACATTTTCTCCAGAATTTCAGCAAATCAAAAGGTGATTGGTTGTGGATCTTTTAGTCATGATTTTCTCGAGCTCCGTGTAGATTTCTTGGATCTTGTGCTGTCATTGAGCCTTGTGCATGAAAACGACATTGATTTGCCATTTTGTCTCTTAAACTGGTGTGTGGCAACAGACGGATAAGGAGCGGAGACCTGTGTTTTATCTGTGGTTGGCAGGAACCCGGATTTTGTCGTGTTTTTTTTATGAATTTCTCCGTTTAGAGTCGAGAACCTGTATCCTGCAATTGACTAGCAAACACGGCTCAAGAGTACCTACCGATATGCAATGTGATAAAAATTGGGCGGTATAAAAGTGCAAAAATCTGATATGAACAAATACCCCCAACTTATCATTTGCTCGTCCCGAGCAAAGCCAATTTATTCACAAAAAATTTCCTAACCTCACTTTCGCAGGGAACGCGTTGCACTGAGCATGTGCAACAAGCCGTTAAACCTCTAGGTGTCCCTAGTAGGAGGAGTGTTGTCTCCTGAGGGTTTTCAGCGGATACTACCCACAAAATCCAGCCAAGTTGGTTTTGTAAAATAACTAAAATTCAAACCCTAAAGTTTTGTTTCAGAAAATAACAATTCTATTATCCTAAGTCTAGATTATCGAACCTTTATTTTTCACACCTCGCTTCTTATTTAACTACAGATTTTATATGTCTTTACGTGCAGTGCAAATAGTGTCGTTAAGTTTCAGAAGGATCGAATAAAGTCATCATATCATACAATAAGTCCAGATAAAATTTTTTAAAAGGATCACATAAGTTTTATAAAGAGTTAAGTATTTTTCAAGTTTCGTTTTCCAGTAAAGTTTCAACTTTAGAATTTCTATCTTCCTTAACAGGAAACTAGGTCTTATTTTTCACTCCGCCTTTTTCTTGTTTTCATTTCATACACACCTCTGTGAATGTGCAATAGTCTTTATCATAGAATAAAACCTTCATATCTCCGCTGAATTTTTTATAAAAGCCTGTCTTTTATCAAGATTATTCTCACACAAAGAACCGTTAGGAATTTTAACTCGGAGAGAACACTTGCTTGACTTTGTTTTAATCTGGACTTTCTAGAATTCTTAGCGAGCTTTGGGCCAATGCTCCCAAACCAGTTGGCTTTAGGGCATTAGGTGTAGAAACACCCCAGCGGACTTAATTACTCAAGTTACCTAGGTCCAAAAACAAAAGACAGTTTGGCGTGAAAATCATGATGATTCAATACGAACGGAGACATAACCGGCAGTTCAATTATTTTTTTTTTGATAAAAGACATGTTTAGTGGTTCGGTGCGTAATCATTCCAATCAAGTTTCAGATGGGTTATTTTTCAGACTTAGTTCCAATTAAGGCATCAATAACATTCCTTCATATTCACTCACTTCATAAACTATTCTTGATATTACTTATTTCCGAACAAACCTATTTGATCCTCAGAAAATCATTTATCCATTTAAAAGTTTTTAGACATAAAAAGACTTGTCATCTAATTTCCAAAACTCACGACACGTGCAGTGTGATGTAAAGACGTATATCAACTATAGTTAATTTCAAAGGAGAGTTATCTTTCAGGTTTTCAAAATCTAAACATAAGATTTAGTTATTTCTATTTTATCAAACAAAACCGTCGAAATGTTGAATCAGAGTCCTCCCATTAGCTAACATGACAAAAAAGTTTTTATGTTTTTAGAAAATTTTCAAATTTTTATGGATTTTATGGATTTTAATATGCAGATGCAAAATATACATATGAATGCGAAGGTAGGAAATGCGTACCGAGCGTACCCCCAAACTTAAACTGGACAGTGTCCTCACTGTCAGTGCATGAAGAGATCATTTGAAGGGTCAAAATTGTCGGTTAAATATACACAAAGTGTTTTATTTTTTGTGTTTTTGGTTTTAAGAAAAAGAAAAAGAAAAAGAATATCCACAAAAAATGTACAGAATGGTATATACATACCCCCAAACTTATTTGGAACAGTGTCCACTTGTTCTTGGCTGGAAACCGAAGTTTGGAGGTAGGCAGAGGAAGATTATGCAGGGTAAACCGGCTCCTGTAAGAACAGGAGCTCCTCTGTTTGTTCGGCGCTAAGGTACGGTTTGAGTCGGTGTCCGTTCACTTTAAAAAATGAACCGTCCTTTGGATTCTCCAAATCCACAGCGCCATGCGGATACATATTCCGCACAAAATACGGCCCTTTCCAGCGAGATCTGAGCTTTCCTGGATGGAAGTGTAGTCGGGTGTCATAAAGCAATACCTGTTGACCAGGTACGAAAGTTTTGCGCAAAAGGTGTTTATCGTGAAACACCTTCGTTCGATTTTTAACGACAACCGCGTTATCGTAAGCCTCATCCCTAAGCTCGCTCAATTCGTTCAACTGCAGCTTCCGATGGCTGCCCGCATCTTCGAGAGACAGATTCAGCTCCTTTATCGCCCAAAATGCGCGATGCTCTATTTTGACAGGTAGGTGGCAAGCTTTTCCGTACACAAGCCGATAGGGAGACATGCCAAGGTCGGTCTTATAAGCGGTTCGAAATGCCCAAAGGGCATCAGTGAGTTTCAGCGACCAATCCTTACGGTTCTTGGAAACCGTTTTCTCCAGTATCTGCTTGATTTGCCGATTTGAAACATCGGCCTGCCCGCAGGTTTGGGGGTGGTAGGGTGTAGAGAGCTTATGATTAATGGAATATTTCCGCATCAAGGCCTCGAAGGTCTTGTTGCAGAAATGACTTCCATTGTCGCTAATGATCTCTCGGGGGTGCCCAAAACGGGAGAAAATGTTTTCTTTAAGAAACCTAACGACAACCTTGTTGTCGTTAGTCCGGCTGGGCACAGTCTCGACCCATTTAGAGACGTAATCAACAGCGAGAAGAATGTACAAGTTCCCGAAAGAGCTGGGAAACGGCCCCATGAAATCTATCCCCCAAACGTCGAAAATCTCCACAACCAAGATCGGTTGGAGCGGCATCTCGTTCCTTCGGGATATCCGGCCCAAGTGTTGGCACCGGGAGTAAGTCTTGCAATAGTCATGAGCGTCTTTGAAGAGTTGTGGCCAGTAGAAACCACATTGCAAGATCTTCTCAGCTGTCTTTCTGGGGCCAAAATGCCCGCCACACGCTTGATCGTGGCAAAATGACAGCACACTGTTGTATTCCTCGTCAGGGACACACCGACGAATAATCTGG
The DNA here is from genome assembly GCA_030015575.1 of Agapanthus africanus. Lineage (NCBI taxonomy): Eukaryota > Viridiplantae > Streptophyta > Magnoliopsida > Asparagales > Amaryllidaceae > Agapanthus > Agapanthus africanus. The sequence continues at coordinate 393,449,602 of CM057341.1, forward strand.
TCGGGACAGTACTTGAACAAATAGGGTTCGTCCCAGTAAAAGTGTTTTACTTGGGATAAGAAGCGAAGTCTATCCTGACTTGACCATTCAGTCGGTAGTAATCCCGTGGCCAAATAGTTCACAATATCTGCGAACCAGGGTTCGCAAGATACTGTCAAGAGCTGTTCATCCGGGAAAACGTCATTGATCGGAATTGGAAGCGAGGGCGAAGAAGGAAGTCGTGAGAGATGGTCGGCAACTACGTTTTCACATCCTCGTTTATCCTTAATGACAAGGTCAAACTTTTGAAGCAAGAGGATCCAACGTATTAACCGGGATTTTGCATCTTTCTTCGCAAAAAGATGGCGCAGAGCAGAATGGTCAGTGTAGACAATGACTGGAGAGCCGATGGGGTAGGGCCTGAACTTCTCTAAAGCAAATACAACAGCTAAGAATTCCTTCTCAGTTGTTGTATAATTGAGTTGGGCGTCGTTCAGGGTTCGGCTCGCATAATAGATTACGTGCAGCATCTTGTTGATGTGTTGTCCAAGGACAGCACCAATGGCAAAGTCGGATGCATCGCACATAATCTCAAATGGGTGCGTCCAGTCAGGCGAAGAAAGAACGGGAGCAGAAGTGAGTGAGCTTTTCAATGGCTCGAATGCAGTCACACAGCTCGAGTTGAAGTCGAATGGCCTATCCTTGGCCAGTAAAAGAGTCAAGGGCCTAGCAATCTTGCTAAAGTCCTTGATGAACCGTCTATAGAAACCGGCATGGCCAAGGAAGGCTCGGATATCTCTGACGCATCGGGGAGGAGGGAGATTGGAAATGACCTAAATCTTCGCTTTGTCAACCTCTATGCCATTTTGCGAGATGATATGTCCTAAGACAATACCTTCGCGCACCATGAAGTGGCACTTCTCCCAATTCAAAGTGAGATTCTTGTCCTTACATCGGGTAAGGACAGCGTCAAGATGCAGCAAACACTCGTTGAATGAATCGCCGAAGATGGAGAAATCGTCCATGAAGATCTCCAGAAATTTTTCCACCATGTCTGAGAAGATTCCCATCATACACCGCTGGAAGGTAGCGGGCGCATTGCATAACCCAAAGGGCATGCGACGATATGCAAACGTGCCGAAAGGACAAGTGAATGTGGTCTTGTCCTGGTCTTTTTCGGCGATGGGAATTTGATTATAGCCAGAGTAGCCATCAAGAAAGCAGTAGTACTTGTGTCCGGCCAATCGTTCAAGCATTTGGTCAATGAAAGGTAGTGGAAAGTGATCCTTCCGCGTTGCGGCGTTGAGTTTTCTGTAATCGATGCATACTCGCCACCCAGTTTGGGTGCGAGTAGGGATCAACTCGTTCGCCTCGTTGGTTATGACCGTTATACCTGATTTCTTGGGGACAACGTGAATGGGGCTAACCCACTGGCTATCAGAGATAGGGTAAATGATACTACTATCTAGATATTTTACGATCTCCTTCTTCAAAGCCTCTTTCATGACTGGATTGAGACGTCTTTGTGGATCCCGGGCTGGTTTGGCATCATCCATCAGATGAATGTGATGTTCAACGATCAGGGGACTAATCCCCTTGATGTCCGCCATGGACCAGCCAAAAGCTTTCCTGTTGCTGTGCAAGACCGCGAGAAGGGCTTTCTCTTGCTCTGGAGCTAGAGAAGCCGAGATGATGACATGGAGGGTCTCGTTCTCACCTAAGTAAGCGTACTTAAGGTGAGACGGTAAAGGCTTGAGTTCGAGCGTCGGAGGTGAAACGATTGAAGGCAAGATTGGTGCAGAGGTCTCGAACTCAAAGGACTCCAGCAAAGGTTCAAATCGAGTGTAAGCGACCGAGTCGGATGGTTCAGGCAACTCATCCGGAAATTCGAAGGATTCAAACTCGGGTTGCGAGTGGCTAAGATCGTTCAAGAACGTGAAACACTCGTAGTCGTTGTCGGGCGCAGAAACAGCAGCAGGTTCGAGGAGGAACGCACTAGTGGCGTTAAGGTTAGCATGATCGAACAGAAACTCCTCGAATTCACACTCTTCAGGGGTGATTTCCTGGATCGAGCAGACGTCCAGTATATGAGCATTAGGTTCGGAGGGCTGATTCCCCAACCTAAAAATGATGAGTTCAATTGTCATGTTTCCAAAAGAGAGGTTCATCGAACCATTGCGACAATTGATCACATCATTTGAGGTTGCAAGGAATGGGCGACCGAGTATCACCGGAATTTGATTCCGGGGGTTAGCTACAGGCTGTGTGTCTAATACAATGAAGTCGACGGGGAATATGAAGTCCCCGACTTTGATTAACACATCCTCTAGCTCACCCCTAGGATGGGTGATTGATCGGTCGGCCATTTGGAGAGTACAGTGTGTGGGTTTCAGCTCTCCTACGCCTAATTGCTCGTATACTGAGTACGGAAGCAGGTTAACACTGGCACCAAGATCTAATAGTGCGCGGTTGATGTTCTTATTCCCAATGGTAATAGAAATCGTAGGACAGCCAGGGTCCTTCCATTTTTGTGGTAAAGATTGGGTAAGAGCATCACTCACAGCACTAGCCAAGAAAACTTTCTTTGGTACCTGAGACTTCCTCTTTTTCGTGCACAAGTCCTTTAAGATTTTCGCGTAGGATGGGACTTGTTGGACGACATCTAAAAGAGAAATGTTAATGTTAACCTGCTTAAATAACTCCAGAATCTTCTCCATTTGAGGACTTTGTTTATTAGACCTCAACCGGTTTGGAAATGGGACGTTTTTAAAATTGGTTGAGTCTAATGCTTGTGGAGGAGATTGTGGAGTCGGAACGGATCCCAGAACAGGTGTTTTCGTGGAGTGAGAAGCGGGGCCGTTCAGAGCAGAAGAAGAGGAAGGAGAGCCTTGTGAAGAACGGAGAATAGGCTCAGAAGATGAAGACGAAGAAGAAGAAGAAGAAGAAGAAGAAGAAGCAGCGGTCGGGGTGTCATCGTTGATCCGTGTGCCAATGTCGTTTTGCAGCATCCTTCCCGATCTCAATGTGGTCACGGCACTCACATTATGGTTCTGTTGTTCAAGAGCAACATGTACATTATGTGGGTGACTGGGATTTGGGAGTGGCTGGGACGGGAGCTTCCTATTTTCTCGCTCTCTTAAAGCCGCATTCAGTTGTGCAATCTGGGCCTCGATGGTTTTGATGCTTTGCCCGTGAGCGGCAGTGTGTTGCACTAAGGACTGAATGGAAGACTGGATGTTGGCGGTGGATTGTGTCGATTGTTTAACGAACGCCTCCAGACTTCGTTCGAGCGAGGAAACCTTATCGTTGATCGACGGAACAAAGTTGTTTGGTGGAAAAGAATTGTTGGGTGCAAAGTTGTTCGTCTGATTTTGGAAAGGTTGGGGTTGGAAGGGTTGCTGAAACTGCTGTTGAGTTTGTTGTTGCGCTTGTTGTTGCGGCGGAGGGGCCCTTTAGAAATTGTTGCCTTGGAATTGATTCTGATTCTGATTCCAGGCGAAATTGGGGTGGTTCCTCCAACCGGGATTGTAGGTGGAAGAGTATGGATCATTCCTCGGTCTTTGCTGGAATGCAGCATTAACCTGATCCTGTCCTTGCGATGGTGGATTGTAAGGACACTCTTCGGTCAAGTGAGAAGGATCGGAACAATAAGCGCAGATGGTACGAAGGGGAAGAACAGGGGTAGGAGCAGGAGAAGAGAATTTGCTCTCTATTGCTTCAAGCTTTCTCGTTATTGCAGCCATTTCAGCTTTCATCGCAATAGAGACATCAAGTTGGTGAATTCCTACCCTAGACTGACCGGTAGAAGTGGAGGTAGAAGAAGAAGAAGTCGGTCTGGTGCTCTCCCATTGTAGCGTTTGCTCCGCAAGGTCGTCAAAGAATTGCCACGCTTCCTCCTCAGATTTTGATAGGAAGTGGCCCTGACAGATGGTTTCCAACAACTGCTTCGTTGCTGGGTTCAGGCCCTCGTATAAGGTTTGGCAAAGTTGCCATTTCTCTATACCGTGGTGAGGACACTGAACAAGAAGGTCTTTGTACCGGTCAAAGCACTTCCAGAAGGGTTCAGAAGGAAGCTGAGAGAATTGGTTGATTTCATTGCGAATCCTTGCGGTTTTATGATTCGGATAGAATTTCTTTAGAAACGCTTTTACAAACTCGTCCCAACTGGTTATGGAATGGGAAGCGGTGCTATACAGCCATTTTTCAGCAAGATCGCATAAAGTGAACGGAATGACCCGTGGGCGTATAGCAGCGTCCGACAGTTGGGTAGTTTTCATCATGGCACAAACGTTTTGAAATTTATTGATGAAGATATAGGCATCTTCAGATTCAAGCCCATGAAATCGTGGAAGCATGTTGATGAAGTGGGGCTTAATTTTAAAATTATCCCCATTGGCCGGTGGAAGAGAAAGGCAGGTGGGAAGTGCAGAACGGGTGGGATAGAAACGATCCTGGAGCGCGATTCGCTGCGGCGCTACAACAGGCGGTGGTGGTGGGTTATTGGTCTCCGTAGGAGGCGGAGCCAATCCAGGGGTAGTCAAAGAGATGTTCGGATTAAATCCTGACATCGCGGAAGAAGAGGTTAGTGATGGTGAAGGTGAAGATGTATGAACAGAATTCCGGTCAACGTCGGAGTTGGCCGGCAAAGGTAAAGGTGAAAGAGGAGTGGACGGAGTTTCGACGTCTGAGTCGATCGCGTAGTCGGTAGCGACTAACGTAACGCGGACTAGGCGGGCGCTAGTGTCCCGAGTCCAAGCGGACATACACTAAACGAGTTTAGTATAGTCAAAGCGGAGAAGGTGAGGGTAAGAAAACGTCAATGGAGAAAGGCGATGGGTGGTGGGTGAAAAATGGATTTTGGCGACAAAGGGCAAGTTTTTATAAAAGTTTTTTGATTTTTTTCCTTTTTTTATTTTTATTTTTATTTTTAGAAAGAGCTTTACAGAATATGTACGGACTTACGGCTTTAAGCAATCACAAACAAGATATGCACAATCACACCTAGATCTAGGGTCACCTAGGTCTGCCAGACAGCTCCTAACTGTTCCAGAGGGCTAGAAATAGGACCTCAAACCGCCTCTTCTCCGTCAATTGCGACCAGGTAAGTGCCAGGTAAGTGGGAGGTTGTCCAACGCTTTCGCGAAGTTTCTTAATTAAATAACCACTTGCCTTCGACACACTTGCCTAGACACCGCAAAAGTCAGATAGGATAAACGGCCGATGCCTGTAACTATTCCTCTGTCCTATTGAGCGCGAAGTCCTTAGGGCTGAGTCTAGTATTTTTTAATTTAATAATGGTCAATGCATATGCTTTTTGTGATTTCCGGGGTCCTGGGAAGGGTGATGAAATCCCCACCCAATCAGAATTGGTTTCAAGCCCCTTAAGTCCGTATTAATGAATGCAAAGCGGTAAAAAATCAACTGCAAACAATTTTTATTTTTAGCGCGGCGCAAAGAATCCTGCACAAGAACAGTTTATTGGAAGGGGGAAGAGAATTTGCGCAAAGAATGCTGCAGAAAACACAATTTATTGGAGTCCAGAGGAGTGGGGGAGAGAATAGAGACACTTACAGAGAATTTGGCACCCTGAGGCCACCAAACGGCCGCGGTTCCGCGGCCTAAGCTAGCTTATGCCGCGGTTCCGCGGCATAAGCTAGCTTGATTGGGCCTTCATTTTTCTGGTTTGTGCTCTTTTGGGTGTCCTATGTTTTTCTGGATTTGCTGAATTTTGACTTGCTTACTGTATCTGCTCCAGATTTTTACAGTAGACCGTTTGCTTCTTTTTGATCCTTCGCGGTGTAGCCGCGAAATGTGGGTCTATCTTCCCACGTCTTTGGCACTGAACTTGAATTTCGTATTATCCCACGTCTTGGGCACTGAACTTGAACTTCGTATTTTCCTGCACACTTGCACAAAAACTAACCAAAAATAACAAGATGGTTTTTCTTTACAAAGTATTTTTTTTTTGTTTTTTTTTTTGGTTATATTTATATTCACAAGTTAACCCGAAATTACACAAAGAAATAAACTACCGTCTCCCCGGCAACGGCGCCATTTGATTGGTAGAGATTCTGCGTGTTCAAGTCTAGTTAATTACCGCAATCAAAACGGTTTCGCTTGTAGCTAGCCGGTTGAGTACGGGTCGTCCGCAAGGAGATGGGAATCTTTTTTTATGTGCTTTAACGAGTTAAGTCCGAAAGTCCAGATTTGTTTGTGATTATCTAAGTGTTAAAATGATATGTAAAGAGAGCTTGTTAGGGTTAGGATTAGGTTAGTTTGAGTTAGGAGTCGCTCACTTCTTTCGTTGCCACTCTTAATATCGGTGTTACGGTAATCGGCAACAACGGGGATTAGCACGACTAGGAAGGAACTTCCGAGTATAAGCTAGGCTTTCCAACGCTTAAGTTCTTCCTTTTGGTGCTTGTCCGTCCGTTCTTGGCTCTTAGCCATAACCTCCGGTTAATTCAACCACAACCGGTCTCACTACGGAATCACCGCTATCATGTAGGATAGGGTGCCGGAGGGAGCGGATTGTGGTTCAATTAACGGGAGTCGATTTAAGATGTTGGGCAAGGAAAGAGTGAGCGAGATTTCCTTCTCTCAAACTTCCCTTATCGTACCCTAACAAGTATGGAAACTAGTCACACATCATAACGAAAAGAAAAGAAAACAAAAGAGGAAGATAGAAAGAAGGAGATTAGAAGATAACAACTAGCTATTTGCGACCTCACCTCGGTAAAGATCAAGCGTAAGCATCATGGTTGTTTTTAAGGATAAAAGAAAAGAGACAAGAAAGAAACAACAAGAAATAACAACAACTAAGTTAACAAATGAAAATTACAAGCATTTAACATAAGAGCAAGACAAGTATGATAATGAAATGAACTTCTTTATTCATCATTCTTCACTCACAAAAGCTCACTACAAGTTTTTCAACGGAGAAGAGATGAGAAGAGGAAGAAGAACAAGTATTCTAAAACCTAGAAAAATACAAGATTATGCACCCTTGGCTTCACAAGGTTCTGGGCTATTTATAGGCAGTGAACTGAAAATCTAGGGCAAAATTCTGCCTCAATATAAAAAGACCAAAATAACCCTGAAGTTTCGTCAACTGAAGAGGCCGTACGGCCGCGGTTCCGCGGCCTAAGCATGCTAATGCCGCGGAACCGCGGCGCTTTAGAGGAGTTGGCTCCTCGGAATTTTTGTGCTTCTTAGTGTTGATGTTTGGATCAGTTTGGTACACTTGTTTTCTCAGAATCTCTCCACATTTTCTTCAGAATTTCAGCAAATCAAAAGGTGATTGGATGTGGATCTTTTAGTCATGATTTCCTCGAGCTCCTTGTAGATTTCTTGGATCTTGTGCTGCCATTGAGCCTTGTGCATGAAAACGACATTGATTTGCCATTTTGTCTCTTAAACTGGTGTGTGGCAACAGACGGATAAGGAGCGGAGACCTGTGTTTTATCTGTGGTTGGCAGGAACCCGGATTTTGTCGTGTTTTTTTTATGAATTTCTCCGTTTAGAGTCGAGAACCTGTATCCTGCAATTGACTAGCAAACACGGCTCAAGAGTACCTACCGATATGCAATGTGATAAAAATTGGGTGGTATAAAAGTGCAAAAATCTGATATGAACAGGTATACATTTTCAAAATCTAGACTTAAGCTAGGAATTATTTTTCAAACTTATACTCTAATAAAATATCAATACTTTTCCTTTATTTCGACTTAGCCCAAAAAGTTAACTAAAAATTTGTCTATTTCTAAATAAACTACAAAGACATATACTCTCTACCGTTAAATTTTAAGGAAGGTTATTTTTAGGGTTTTTTTAATTTACTAAGTCTAATCTAGTTGTTCCTAGCCAGTTAACCTATTTGTCAAACTTAAATCAAATATGCCAAAATTGAATACATTAATTTTTATAATTTTTGAAAATTTTCAATTTTTATGGATTTTCAAATAAGTATGCAAATGCAAAAAATGTACACATGAATGCGAAGGAAGAAGACTTACCGAGCATACCCCCAAACTTAAACTTGACAGTATCCTCACTGTCATGCTACACCAAGAGGGTCAAAATGTCGGCACACCCCTGTTTATTTATTTATAATTTTTTTAAATTTTTTTTTATTTTTTATAGAAAAAGAAAACAAAAATATATATACATATATACAATAAGGTTCCCCCCAAACTTAAGCCTGGCCTTACACAAGCCAAAGGTTAGCACCAACCATTCAAAAATCTTATCGTGGTAATGGCCGAGTTGGTGAAATAATGGGATGTAGAGGAAAGAAATGAGAAACACACGAGACCGTGTGGGAAGAAGGGTAGAATATGGTTTCGGTGGAGGAGAAGAATGGCGGAAAGGAGAAAGAAGTGGAGTACGATCTTAAGGGTGTAAATCGAGTGAATAAATTAGCACAATTTGTGATGACCGATGTGTTAAAAGCGATTGTGCTAACCTATCAACCCGTCGAGAAATAGGGTCAAATCCCTCAAGATTCACAAGAAAGCATGGGTACACCGAACTTGGTATTGGAGATGAAAGCGTAACGGTCTCTTGTACGGTCAGAACGATAGGAAGGATGGAAGGGAGTGAATTAGGGATAGTCTCATTCTTACCGTAGTAAACTGTCTCGAACTTGAAAGATTCCATCAATGGTTTGAAACGACTGTAAGCAACCGAGTCTGATAGTTCAACTAATTCATCTGAAAATGTAAAGGACTCAAACTCGGGCGGTAAGTCATCAACATCGTCCGAAAAAGTGAAACACTCGTAAGTGTTATCGGCTGTGAGAACTGTGTCAGATTCAAAGGAAAAATTTTCAAGCTCACAGTCTTCAAGCGTGATCGTGGTCGGAACGATGGAAAGGAGGGAGGGTGATATAACAGTTAAAGGTTCGGGAGGATGAATTGGAAAATCCGACACATCAAACAGAAATGGTTCAACCTCAATATTATCCTCAATACTCTCCTCGATACTATCCTCACAATTCTCCTAAATATTTAGCCTATCCATGCCATTATCATGAAAATCAAGACGCATATGAAGTTCGGGAGAAACATCTAATGACTCGGGATGATGAATTAGACATAAAATTTCAATCAAATCGACAGGTTCATCATCCGAAATATTCCCGGCGTCTATATCCTCAATCAAGTGAAAATCAATTTTTTCTGACACCTCCTCAAAAGCATGGATATTTATCGATTTAGGTTCTAGATTGGAGGTGTAAAGATCGAAAGGATTAAGTGTGGTTTCACTCGAAAGGGGTTCTTCACAATTTGGCAAATCAAGCACTACAAAATCACACAACTCGTTTTTATTTTCAACATGTGAATCATTTGGGACAATCGATGGAAAACCGGAGTTGTGGGCTTCAATAGGGTATGTGTAGGTCTGATTTGGGAATGTGTAGAACTCACTCGCTCCTCTCAAATTCTCCCTCTGTCCAACCGCCTTCTCATACATTGAAAAATTTGGAGCTAGTTGGAAACTAGCTGCCTGTTCACTAGGTTGCATAAGGGCGGCCATGGACGCTTCCACATTCCTAGTCATTTTGTTTGTTGCTGCAATATAAGCTGCCAACGACTGTTCCAAACTAGACATGGGTGGTGAAGGGGTTTCGGTAAAAGATTCGAAATTGTTTGGATACGTGAAACTCCTAAAAGGCTGTGTAGAAACAGGGTCTAGTGAAGGTGGGAAAGTCGGGTAGGACTGGTAGGAAGTGGATGGTTGGACAGGATTAGGATCAACATGTGGATGAAAAGGTGGATGGACTTGTTTATTCCTAGAATTAGATGAGGGGAGAGGGGTGAAAGATCGGCTACGAGATTGAGCAATATGCTCAGCAATGGACATCGGTTTAGGAGTAACAGCAGGACTTGGAAAAGTGGTATCAACGTACGAAGGTAGTGAAGGTTGACATGGTTGACACAAAATGGTTTATGAAGTCAAACTGTTTCTCCTAGACGCTTCTATTTGATCTTTCAAAGAAATTTTGGGCACGGAGGGATCTTCCTTAAATTGACCGAAACAATTGACGTACGAGGCAAAGTTAGGTTCGGGATACCAAAGTTCGGCAAGAGATTTATGAGGTGGGGTACCTATGATGTCGGAAGGAGAAGAGAAAGAAGGTGGGTGTAAATGGGGTGCAAGGATTTCTTAGCGACAAAATTCTTGCAAGTTTTTATAAAAAAATTTCCTTTTTTCCTTTTGCTCTTTATTTGAAACTGTTTGCAAAAAAAAAAAATTTCGATAAAGGGCTTAGACACAAATGCAATCAACCAGAAATGCACAATCAGACCTAGATCTAGGGTCACCTAGGTCAGCTAGATAGCTCCTAACTGTTACAAAGGGTTAGAAATAGGACCTCAAACCGCCTCTTCGCCGCCAATTGCGGCCAGGTAAGTGCCAGGTAAGTGGGAGGCTCCCCGCTACAAGTTGCGGTCCTAATTAAGTAACCACTTGCCTTAGACACACTTGCCTAGACACCGCAAAGTCAGGTTAGGATTAACGGCTGATGCCTATAACTAGTCCTCTGTCCTATTGAGCTTGAAGTTCTTAGGGCTGAGTCTAGTATTTTTTAATTAAGAATGGTCAATGCAAATGCCTTATGTGATTTCTGGGGTCCTGGGAAGGGTGATTAAATCCCCACCCAATCTGAATTGGTCAAAAGCCCCTTAAAATCCGATTAATGATATGCAAAACAGTAAATCACTTGCAATTAAAGATTTTTTTGTTATTGCAATTTGAGAAAAGATATGCAAAACAGAAAAGATTTCTTGCAATCAATTTTTATTTTAAACGCGCACAAAGAATCCTGCACAAGATTTGTTATTTGGAAGGGGGAAGATTTTTAAAGCGCACAGAATCCTGCAGGAATTTTTCAGAAGATATATTGAGATTTTCGCAGAGGAAGAACACAGAAGCTTACAGTGCAAATTTGGACAAATGTCGCCACCAACCTGTAGCTTTTCCGCGGCAAAAGAGGGGGTCCCACCGCGGTTCCGCGGCGGGGAAGTCGGCTTGGATCCCGAGAAAATTTTGTGGCTTCTGATGCCTCCAAAGCACCGCGTTTCCGCGGTCAGATTGGGGTTTGCGCGGCGAATGCGCGGTCGGGGTGTTGGTTTGGGTGCCAAGATTTCTTCTGTGCTCTGTTGGGAAACTCCTCTGTTGGTTTAGATTAGATATTTTCTGTTTCGCCTTCTGAATATTTCCAGATCCGAATTTGTATATAGATCCTGCAAAATTCAAACAACAAAGTACCCTTTCCAAAAATAACAGATGATATATTTTTATATATTTTTTTTTGTGATTTTTCAGATTTTTATGATTTTTTTAATTTATATTAATCCGAAATTGCAAAAAGGAAATAACACGCCATCCCCGGCAACGGCACCATTTGATTTATCTCAAAAACTATCTAGTAACCGCAATCAAGAACGGCGTCGCTTTGCAGCTAGCCGGTGAGTACGGGTCGGTCCACAGGGATATTGTGAATTTCCTAATCGCTCAAACGAGTTAATTCTGATGGGTGTTCGGATTGATTTATTAAATCTAAAATTTAAATCTATCTATACTAAAATTATCTAGATCTAAGTCTTGCTAGGGTTAGGTTTAGGAATGGTTTGGAAATGTAAATAAATCTCAACGCTTTCTATACCCAAATTAGGATCTAAGAGGAGTTATGGTAATTATTAATAAAATGGATTAGAATCATCGGGAAGTTGTTTCTTCCTCTAGGTTCTTGTCCATCCTTTAGAGATCCTTACCCTAACCTCCATGGAAAACACGCGCAACCGGGCTTTTACACTACGGTATCACCGCTACCTCGAGGGATAGGGTGCCGTAGGGCGCGGTGTGTGCGTGTATGCATGGAGTCCTATTGAAAAGATATAATGGGCAAGAAAGGGATGAGAGATCTCATCTCTCAAAAGCCTTCCCCAAAGCTAACTCTAAACAATTATCTACGACAAGGAATTAAATCTACTTAGGGAAAAGAATTAAAATCTAAACTAGAGCAATTAATTAAAACTACTTACAGATGACTCTCTCCAAACATCAACGCAGGGTTGTCAGATCTGAATTCATGAATTGAAAAGAGGCACTAATGCTCTCCATAAAGAATTCTGGAATTTATTATTAAAAGGAGGCATAAGGTTTACAATCTTTAGAGTTCCTATTTATAGAGAATAGGAAACCCCAGGTTACATTTTGATTCGCACATCTACATTTACAAAAATAGCCCTATAAAGACCAGTCAACGTCGCATCGAGTTTTGGTAAAATTTTAACAAAACCTGGGCACTAGATGGCCGCGGAACCGCGGCATGGGTAGGCTTTGGGCCGCGGTTCCGCAGCCCATTGGTAGGATCATCTGATGATTTTTTGTGGGATTTTTCTGCGCTTTTTAATCTTCCTTATTTTTTGGTTCTTTTCTCAATTGGGTTTCCAAGTTGGTTCCAGATCTCCAGTGAACAATTTGCAATGGATTTTTAACCGTTCGCTTTGTACTTTTAGACCGTGCGTTGCCTTGTTAATTGTGAACTGTCCTTCGATGTAGGCCTGATCAAGAGTTTTCTGTTTGTTGGTCAAAGTCCACTTTTTCATCGTCTTTACATCGTTTTCATTGTTTTCTATCCAAGAACCTGTAACCTGTAACATGTAGCAGACATGCGTCAAAAGCACCTGTTTATTTATAAAAAGAATAAGAATGTGGAATATAATAATGCAATATTATGGTGTGAACACCTCCTCGTCAGGAATCTCTTCCCCCTTCTCATCAGCGTCTGCGAGGGGGTATTCGGCCCGGAGCTCTTCGTCGGCGAACTCCGGCATCCGGGCCTTGACGGCGTCGAGGGCCTCGTGCCAAATGCGGGTGGTGGCCACGGCTAGGTTATTGTAGAAGTCCTTCGACTTCTTGTAGCTCTCCATCGCCTTCGCCGCCGAGAGGTTGGCCAACTTCGCCGCCTCGACCGTCGTCCCCAGCTCCTTCCGGAGGGCCCTCACCGTCTTCTTCATGTTGCCGACGAGCGCCTAAGCGTCCTCAAGCTTGACCTCGGAAGCCACGGCGGCCTCGCGGTACCGGGCAACCTCCCGTTTCCCGGCCTCCACCTCACCCTCCAGGGCGGCAACACTCGCAATCGCCACCTCCAGCTTCCGCTTGGAGCTCTCTTCCAGCGAGGTAAGCTGGTTCATGGCCTTCATCGCCAGGCTATCACCTCGGTCTCCATGTGTAAGGAAAGGGCGACGTGCTGGAGAACCTAAAAAATATAGGAAAAGAAAAGATAAGAAAGAGGTCAGGAAGACGAAGGAAACATCAAATCTCATAACCAACCGAGCACTTACCTACACGGACTCCATGGCGATGGACGCCGTATGGACCCTGAATGTCCCCACGGGGACCCTGCCCCTTGCCGACCTCTCTATTTCTTGCAGCGGACTATCCGCGACAGATATCCCAGAGGGAACCGCGAACCAAAGGCCCCCATCCTTCACCATGATCGGCGAGGACGGGCCCCGGGAAGACCTCTTGAGTGGCTCTGATGGAGAGCCGATCTCCTCCTCCGAGTCCGGGTCTTCTAGAATTCGAGCCCGCTTCCGGACCGGCGCTCTTCTAGGCCTCAGGGCGGGATCCGCCCCCGAACGCTCATGAGACGCGGCCACCGGAGGAGAAGGAGCCGGGCAGGCTTCGAACGGGAAGAGCTGGCACCTCCAGCCTTCGTGACCTTCCTCGGCTGACGCAAGGAATCTCGGAGCTCGTTCATGTCAATAGGTTCTGCATAAAACCAAATGCAAAGAAGTCAGCGACAGATGCAATAAAAAAGCCAAAAAACAAGCCTAACTTACCGACGAACTCAACGGGGCTGAGCCCGGCCCAACTCAGGACCCTCTCAGACAGCAGCATGTCGAATCGGGGGACGGGCTACCATGATGCCACTCTCACCGCGGCGGGGTCAATGGATTGGTTCCCCGGCAAGCATTTTTCCCTCGACCACCTGGTGGGCACGGGCCAGTCTTCTCCCTCGGGCGGCGTGATGAAGAAAAACATCTTCTTCCAGTCGTGAATGGAAGAAGGCAGGGCTATAACCCCTGTCTCGGCAGCGCCCCTCTGTCGCTTTCTAAAAGAGAGGTAGACCCACCTCGGGTCACCCACTCGACCCCCAGGATGATTTTTGAAGACAAGGGAAGAATCAAGGAGGGAGAGGCTGAAGGGAACCACCTGTAGCTTCAGGCGGATCAGGAAACCGAGGAGAATCCTCCACGAGTTTGGCACTAACTGGACAGGGGCTAAACCGAAGAAGTTCATCGTTTCGATGACCTCGGAAGAGAAGGGCAGGCGCATTCCACCCCAGAAAGCTTCCTAGTATAGAGTGATCTCCCTGCTCCGTACTTGGTCCGCCCTCTCTCCTTCCTTGGCTAGACGAAGCGTATAACGTGAGGGGATATGGAAGCGAGCTCGAGCATTGGCAAGCTCGTCCTCATGCCTCACCCAATACGACGTAATGGGGGCAGCATCTACCGCCTCCCCTTGGGGGCTGGCCCCGCCGCACGATCCCGGGAAGAGGATCTGACCCCTGCTCCCTGGAAAGACTCAGGCTCAACTAGAGGGTCCCTAGAACTTACTCCCACGACATCTACAGACTCCACGAAAGAAGACATCTAACCTGGAGAAGAGGGATCCTCAGGAAACGGAAGCAGAAGAAAGAAGACGAGCGCCGAGCAACCAGGACTTAGAGCGAGGAAATATAAAGGAGTAGAGGCCCTGGATTGGGTCCCGCCCTTATTTATCACCGCAAACGACCTCATCCAACGGCGCCCTTCATCTCCCGCCAAAACACCTCTTCGTATCCTACGGCTCCGATCGCTCCACGTGTCGTTCCCGTACCGGGCCGCATCCCATCAGACGCCGTAGGCCTGCATACGTCGTGTCGGCCAACCGACGCTTGACACGTGGACTTTCGCTTCAGTGACGGGATGCACGAACCAGCGCACCTTCCTTAAATGCAGAGATCTCTCTACGATTCGCTGGCAGAAAAGACAGCTGATAGCCCGGTGACTCGTCCTGACAAAATCTTAGGAGGGAGCGCACCCCGGGCTGCCCGGCAGTCCACTCTTGACCTGAACCGCCAGCTGGTCGGGATAAGAGTGGGGGGCTAATGATGATGCTCTATATTGACGACCTCCCAGATCAAGACACGTGGCAGATGACGTGTCCTAGAACTCAGAGGAGAGGGCCTACATGGGGCCGACCAGGCCACCCTTGTACTCGACCTGCAAGCATAAAGCTGGCTCACCTCAGGGCCCCCTGCAAATTGTCCTCCTCAGCCCCTCTGCTCGTCTCAGAGCTACCACAGGACCAAGATACCTCGGCCCTCTCGCTCGTTCCCGAGCTCTCCCGCCGAGGCTATCTTCCTCGGTCCCTCCGTCCGACCATGTAACACCTTAGAATGTGTTTTGTATCTAATTATATTTTAAAATATAGTTTTTAATAAAAAGTTTACCAAATTACGTTTCAAATATTTTATCCTATTTATCGAGTATTTTATTAGATTTTTCCTAGGCTTGCACACACTTGTGCATGATAACTAGGCTTGTTTTTGGTGTTTAACCATGATTGGTAACATGGTGAACTAACCATTCCTTAATCTAGTTTTAATTATTATTAAGTGTTTTGGGTCTTAAGTGTGCATGGTTGTTAAATTAATAAGGGTTTTATTTTGAATTTTGTTATGAGTGTTGACTTGGTGTGAGAGAGAGAGAGAGAGTGCATTATGAGGCATGATGGCCTTGCCATGCCTCATTAAATGAAGAGAGAGAGAGGGGGGTTGACCCTTGGTGCCACAATTTCCTTGCCTCTCAATTTCTTCTCACTTCTCTCATTTCTCTCACACAAACACACACACACACACACACACACACACACACTCACACCTGAGGCAGTAGCAGAAGAAGCAGCAACAACAGCAGTAACAACAACAACAACACTAGTAGCAGCAGCCCCAGCACAAGAGCAGCAGCAGCAGCAACTAGCAGCAGCTCCAGCTCCAACACCAGCATCACCAGCATCAGCTCCAGCATGATCATCATTATCGGCAGCAGTAGCAGGACCAGCAGCAGGAGCAACAAGCAGCAACAGCAGTAGCAGGAACCCCAGCACTTGTAGAAGCGCTTCTCTACTTCCTTACCTGCTCTCTAGGGTTCATTAGGGTATAATTTCTGAACCCAATCCCCTAGTTGCTTAGATTATGTGTAATTGGTGTCGGTTAGTGTTAATTATCTAGATTAGTGCTAGATTTTTGTGATTTGTGAGATGTTGTGGCAAAGTGATGATTGTGTTGGTTAACCCTACTTGTTTAAGTGTTGTTAGGGTCACCTTAACTGAGTTTAACCCCAGATTACACTAAAATACCATAGGGTTTGCCAATTGTGCAAATTGGTGAGTTTAAAGCGATAATTGTGACATCTGTGATCTGCTATGGACCCGGACCCTACAGAATAAAATTGAGGAAACTGGAGCATGTACACTAGGTATAGATAACACCACCAGAGCACGAGACCCCCATTCTCAAACCTGGCCGCCAATTAATTAATATTGGCCGCAAATTGCGGCCAAGTAGGGGACAGGGGTGTTGGTCTCTTGGCTAGGGGTCCCTTCTGTGTTGTCTAGGTCTTTGGCATGTCTAGTTTTGTGATATCTTACCTGTAGGAAAATCTGGGGTCATATATCACTTTTGATGTTCGTTGTGTTTGCGCGATACGCGCGATACGTGAGTGGGTTCTGTGATTCAGCGTATCGCGGCGTGTCACGGTGGTTTTAGACGCGTGCACACACGCTTCAGCGTATCGTGCACACGCGCGTTTAGTTCGCGACGCGAGTTTCTCGTTTCGATTCGATATCGCGTTTTGCGGAATATTTGGCTTATATGTGATTTCCATGCCTTATTTGCAGGTTTGCAGGCAGGGACTACGGACACTACTACAGAGGGAGCAGATGGTAGGATTCACCTAGCGTGGAGTGTAGGTGAGTAGATTTAACATCTACAGGGGAATCGCCCGCATGGCGTTATGCGTCTGGGCTAGGATTCAATACCTGTCGCACATTCTACGTCATTGTAGAATTGCGCCTTTACTTTATTTTCTTGATATAGTTATACTGTGACTAGCAGCCGTAGGACACTGCACATATTATTGACGGTTCATGTTGTACGAGCACGGATTGTATGCTACACACACACCGTCAATAATTGCCATGTCACACACAACCCCTTATAGATACTATTGCTTGTCACACATGACATCTAGCTCACTGGTATACCTATAGTGTATCATACCTTTAGTGATAGGTACACTTACCCTTTACGATACATCTACAGGTATACCTTACTCATATTTTTCTTATACCCAGGGGGGGTATACGACATCAGTTCTTATAGGTAGATACCTATACATTGCTACACCTGTATGTTACACACATATTCAGTTGCAGTTACATATTTACCTTTACTGATGTTACTTAGCTGTACCTTATTGGTTTTGCATATATCTGGTTTCAGCTACATATTCTCATTTATATGCTCGCATTTCAGATATATCGCATATGTTTATTCCTGGATTGCGCATTATTATTTGGATTTTAGATGATGTTTTCTGGATTTGGGAACCACGGGAGTTCATGAAATTATGCATACATTGAAAAACCTGGTTTCCCTGATATGATATTTGCGCATCCACCATGGGTTTTATCGGTGCTGATTATTTATACCCCATGCGAGGAGGCGTAGAGGCCGCATGAGGGTACATGGTGGGGCCCGGAGGTACCCCGGGGCGAGAACGGTTTCGCTGTGTAGTAGACGGTGAGCCTGACAGGGGAACCATACCGTCCGGTGATATTACCTTTAACTCGGCGGTTATCTTGGGGATACCTACCGGAGTCATGCACGTATGCATACGTCGGAAGGCGAGGGTCAGAGCTAGGCACTCGTGCTTTCGGGACAGCGTATGATACGTACCTATCAGGATTTCTGTGTCGATACTTGGCACATTGTTTTCATGATATTTCTCTTAAACACCTTCTGTATATATAACAGGGGATTTAGCCGTTGTTATATATACCTTTACACCAATATTAGTGGAGTGGGACGCTAATATATGTGTATTGCCCCCATCATATTTATTTCTGTATATATATACCTTTAGGATGTTAGGAGCTTGCTTGAGATTCGACTTGGGATATAGGTGATTCATTGAGATTGGATATTGGATATGAAAGAGATTGTGGATTTGTACATTCGAGATATAGGAGAGCTACTCGATATTGTACATTGAGGTGATGTGAGACCTATGTGATGTGAGAGCCCAGTTGGGGGCTGATTTGAGGATTTGGGATTTGAGTGTCTTGATGGATTGTGATCCTACCACGATGTCAGGTTTCCGTGGAAATGACATATTCCACCCTATACCACACCCTTATCTACCTTATGCACAGATTCATATATTGGTAGTACCTGTTAGTGTACCCTTATGATAGTTGCATATCGACTTTCTCATATCCCTATTGCATGGTTATTGCATGTTATTGTCATGTTATTACTGCTTCACATATGGATTGTACCTGTTACTGTACTTCCCTTATTTCAGCATTTGCATGACATGTTATTACTGTAATCGCATATCTTAGATTCATGCTGTACGTACATTCCTGCGATTACCTGCATATGTTATCTTCTATTCACGAGTTGGCAACTCACCCCCGTTGTGCCACAGGTGTTTCAGGTTGTTCCCCAGAGTAGTCGAGGCAGGCTATTCCTCTATTCAGCTATCCAGCTATCATCTTTTGCTACAGATACCGCATCAGCACACAGTACTATTTTGCTTAGGTGGGTTTTGGTGGTCATCTGTATTTTGTATTGTACCTTCGTTGTACTTTGTACTCTCCATGTACTATTGTATTGTTGACTTAGAGACTTGGCGAGGACATTATGTGTATTATTGTGGATTTGATGTCTCTTATATATACAGCTTCTTCTCTACTGTCATTATTTTTGTGTTGTATTCATCTTGACTAGTCTTTACAAAAAGGGGTGTTGCTAAAATTTTAAAGAAAGAAAGTACGATTTTTTAAAGAATTTGGGTTGTGATTTCAAATGTTTCAAAACTTATATTATCTTTTCCGTATTTTCATGGTTTAGATTTCTGGGTTTGGCTTTCTTTTACTACGTTGCGTCTTTAGGCGTTGCGTAGTATTAGGGCCGTCACGGGCCAATTTTGGGTCGTGACAAAGTTGGTATCAGAGAGTTAGGTTTTACCTTTCGGAGTGTAGGAAGACCTTAGTATGATGGAGTAGGTAGCTTAAGCAGAGTAACATAGTGTGTGTATGTCTGCAGCATACCCACGATGCGGTACCTTGCATTAAGTGACCTAAGTACAATTTTGCTTGAAATTCCTTCCTTGATGATTCCTATCCTTAAGATTCGATTTCCTTATTCTCATCGAATCTTATATCTATTTATAGCCTTGCCGCCGATGACTATAGGGACTCAGAGTGATGCAGCGAGGGCCGAGGTCAGAGTTGGCTCGGGTGAGACGAGTACTGACCAGGATGGCACTCTAGTTGCACAGGTGCAGACGGATCAGCCTACGATCTATACTATGGATAGACTTTTGGCAGAGATGCAGGACTTCCGCCAGACTATGAGTTCTTTGGTTGATGTCGTTCGGGAGCTACGACAGGAGGTTGTCACCCCTGTTACTCAGCTGTCCCTTATGATCAGCATGCAGCAGTCCGTCACCTACATAGCACCAGTGGTTGCAGCTCCAGTTGACGAGGCGCATATTCCAGAGGCTCAGAGAGTTCCAGGACAGTGGAGGACTCATACCAGTGTACCAGCCCAGGGACAGAGGTTTGGTCGTCGAGACAGATTTCGTGGCCACCGTGGGAGTAGCAGAGGCTTAGGACGAGGACAGTCGTTCAGCTCTTATCCCCAGGATGGTCAGCAGTCAGAGCGTGGATGTTTTCGATGCGGAAGCCTTCAGCACTTCGTCAGGGATTGTTCCTTAGCACCTCGTCAGAGTCGTATTCAAAGAGGCCGTGGACGTGGAAGATTCGCTCAGAGGGCTCAGTCTACCATAGGAGTTCATCCAGCTGGGAGTAGAGGGCAGGCACAGGAGTTTGCTTCTACTCATCAGGACGTGCAGACGTCCAATGCAGAGTTTTCGGGTATCTTTTATTTATATGTTCTTTTGATGTATTTGTCTGTTTCTTGCTTGTACCGTGGTTGGGTAGATTAGTCGTAGTGTGTTAACTTCTGTCAGCGATTCTTTTGTTGTGCGACACGTATTTCAATTGTGTGCCAATCGGATAGGAGATAGAGATTCGTCTGTCGTTTTGATCCTTCTAGAGATGTTGGATTTGACGTTCTCCTGGGCACAGAATTGGTTAATTACGTGCTAGGCGTCTGTGGACTACCGTGAGGAAACAGTCAGTTTGTTTTTCCCGACAGGTCAGTTCTGGTTGTGCAGGTGGATAGTTGTGCCGCCTTTCACAGCTTGAATTCAGCCTTTTTCGCTAGTCGGCTACTGAGGAGATGTCGTGGATTCTTGGCGCTTATTCGTGATATCGGAGCCACAGTGAGATTGTTGGACCGAGTTCCTTTCATGCGAGAGTTTTTCCGACGTTGTTCCGGATGAGCCGGCGAAGCTTGGGAGCTAAAAGATCAGCTGCAGAGTTATGGTTAGGGGGAGTTTGTGCGCCTGAGTGTTTCGCTTTTGGAAGCTCCTATTTCTGTTCGTCGAGGAGGAAGACGGCAGTTTGAGGTTGTGTATCGACGGATCGTTAATTGAACCGGCTTACGGTGCGGATAGGTGTCCCTTACCTCGCATTGACGATTTCTTCGATCAGCTCCAGAGAGCGAGACATTTTCTAAGTTTGCTTGGGATCAGGTCATCATTATTGCAGGTTCGGAGCGATGGCATTCCGAAGACTGCCTTATGCGTGCTACGGGCTTTGTGTGTTTTGGTGTGTCACTGGACTCACCAGTGCCCTAGCAGCATTCGTAGATGTGATGAACCAGATTTCTTCAGGCCGTTCCTCGACCAGTTTCTGTTGTGTTATTTACGACATTCTGGTCTATCTAATGTGTCTTGAGGAATAGAAGCAGCACTTGAGGATTTGTTATGCAGATACTGGGAGAGCACCAGCAGTTTGCTAAATTCTCGGAGTGTTTCTTCAAGCTTGTTTTGTGTTGACTCCTAGGTCTTGTAGTCACGGGAGACGGTTTTGTATGGTCCCGAGGGAGATCATGATCGTACAGCCTAGGTCCAGACATGTGTGCAGGACGGAGATCCGCAGATTCTTGGACTTAGCAGGTTTTTACTGCCGTTTCGTGCAGGATTTCGAGAGTAGTGCTGCACTGTCGACTGAATGGACCGGAAGGGAGATTTCTTTTATGTGGACTGAGGCATGTGTACGGAGTTTTCGGCAGTTGGAGATTCGGTTAACAACTGCATCAGTCCTTTCTTTGCTTTTTGGTTCGGGCGACCTTGTTGTTTTAACTGTAATGTTTCTTGAGTGGGCTCGAGTGTGTACTGGTGTGACACTACAGAGTTATCGCTTTTGCTTCCCTACATTTAGAGGAAGTATGAGAAGGATATTCCACTCATGATCTGGAGATGGCCGCGGTGGTTTTGCGTTGGAGATTTGGGGACACTACTTGTTTGAGAGTCGTGTCAGATTTTCCATGGACCACTAGAGCTTAATGAACATCTTCCTGTAGCGGATTCTGATTGTTGTGATAGTCTTCTGCAGATTTACAGTTCTTGTGTGATCGTTGAGTACAGCTTTAGTTCGTCTCTACGGAGTGAACAGCTTGCTCATGTCCACGCCCGACCACCTTTCCTTAAGACGTTTTCGCGAGACACTGCCCGCCGATGCTCGTTCGTCAGTGATACTTGAGCATACTCGGCTGGGTAATGATTCGGAGACCTTGATTTATGACAATGATGTGCTAAGTTAGGGACGCGTTTGTGTACCTGGTTTCATCGGGTAGAGACGTGAAATCCTAAGGCATGCACATCTGTCAACTCTCTATTTTCATTCAAGTTCCGCCAATAGTGACGTGACTTGTGAGATGGTTACGGGTGGACAGGATGTATAGAGAAGTTTCAGGTTTCGTTTCAAGGTGTCTGTCTTGTTGTGTGCTTGAGTCGAGCATCTGAGGCCGGCTGGAGAGTTGCAACCTTTTACCGTTCCGAAACAGGGATGAGAGCAGATCTCCATGAATTTCGTTATGGTTTCTACCCAAGTTTAGTTAGGGTGTGACTCCATTCGGATTCTTGTCGTCCGGTTATACTCAGTTTGCTCAGTTGTTTTGTTAAGTTGTGTGTTTGTTTGGTTGTTGTCAGCAGTTGGGGATCGCCACTCGCCATCGTTAGGGTTCTCCTTCGATAGCTGTTATCAGGAGACACTCCAATTGGCCACCCTTAGGCTTAGGGGTTAGGTCGTGTCGATCACCCGTCTGTTGTTCTTCTGACTCCGCGTAAGTAGGACTTTGGACCCCCGCTAGTCTAGAGACTTCGGAGATAGTCCAGTTGTGTTAGGTCAGGATGGGAATTGTCCATTTCGAACTGAGGTCTTATGCCTACTGTGTTAGCCATAGACTCGAGTTCGCAGGAACAGATCATGTATTCCTACGGACTTTCCGATGAATGAAGGTGTTGGATTTTGGGAAGCTTGCCCCAGGATTTAGGTCCTTTTAAGATCCTTTAGGCGAGTTAGTTTTGTTGCCTTTAATTTGGCACTTCCGCCCAGATTATTGGATTTTCACCCCGTATTCCTTGTGATGATACTCTACAATTACCTTCTTGACCTTTCTCACATAATTTGGCACCAGACCATTTAGCTTGGACGCGATCTTTCGTTCGCCAGCAGCCAATTGTGTTAATGGCTCGGCAGGCAGAGAAATATCGGTCAAGGGTCTTGCCATCCGTGAAGGGTTTTTCTTGGACGTAGCCGTATAGTGAGGTAATCACTTGGGAGGCTGTGAGTGAGATTGAGAGTTGTAATCTTCCCTTTGAAGGTATGCGTATCAGTATATTTTTAAATTCGGGGACGAATTTCTTTTAAGGGGGGGGGGAGATTGTAACACCTTAGAATGTGTTTTGTATCTAATTATATTTTAAAATATAGTTTTTAATAAAAAGTTTACCAAACTACGTTTCAAATATTTTATCCTATTTATTGAGTATTTTATTAGATTTTTCCTAGGCTTGCACACACTTGTGCATGATAACTAGGCTTGTTTTTGGTGTTTAACCATGATTGGTAACATGGTGAACTAACCATTCCTTAATCTAGTTTTAATTATTATTAAGCGTTTTGGGTCTTAAGTGTGCATGGTTGTTAAATTAATAAGGGTTTTATTTTGAATTTTGTTATGAGTGTTGACTTGGTGTGAGAGAGAGAGAGAGTGCATTATGAGGCATGATGGCCTTGCCATGCCTCATTAAATGAAGAGAGAGAGAGAGGGGGGTTGACCCTTGGTGCCACAATTTCCTTGCCTCTCAATTTCTTCTCACTTCTCTCATTTCTCTCACACAAACACACACACACACACACACACACTCACACCTGAGGCAGCAGCAGAAGAAGCAGCAACAACAGCAGTAACAACAACAACAACACTAGTAGCAGCAGCCCCAGCACAAGAGCAGCAGCAGCAGCAACTAGTAGCAGCAGCAGCAGCTCCAGCTCCAACACCAGCATCACCAGCATCAGCTCCAGCATGATCATCATCATCATCATCAGCAGTAGCAGGACCAGCAGCAGGAGCAACAAGCAGCAACAGCAGTAGCAGGAACCCCAGCACTTGCAGAAGCTCTTCTCCACTTCCTTACCTGCTCTCTAGGGTTCATTAGGGTATAATTTCTGAACCCAATCCCCTAGTTGCTTAGATTATGTGTAATTGGTGTCGGTTAGTGTTAATTAGCTAGATTAGTGCTAGATTTTTGTGATTTGTGAGATGTTGTGGCAAAGTGATGATTGTGTTGGTTAACCCTACTTGTTTAAGTGTTGTTAGGGTCACCTTAACTGAGTTTAACCCCAGATTACACTAAAATACCATAGGGTTTGCCAATTGTGCAAATTGGTGAGTTTAAAGCGATAATTGTGACATCTGTGATCTGCTATGCACCCGGACCCTACAGAATAAAATTGAGGAAACTGGAGCATGTACACTAGGTATAGATAACACCACCAGAGCACGAGACCCCCATTCTCAAACCTGGCCACCAATTAATTAATATTGGCCGCAAATTGCGGCCAAGTAGGGGACATGGGTGTTGGTCTCTTGGCTAGGGGTCCCTTCTGTGTTGTCTAGGTCTTTGGCATGTCTAGTTTTGTGATGTCTTACCTGTAGGAAAATCTGGGGTCATATATCGCTTTTGATGTTCGTTGTGTTTGCGCGATACGCGCGATACGTGAGTGGGTTCTGTGATTCAGCGTATCGCGGCGTGTCGTGGTGGTTTTAGACACGTGCACACACGCTTCAGCGTATCGTGCACACGCGCGTTTAGTTCGCGACGCGAGTTTCTCGTTTCGATTCGATATCGCGTTTCGCGGAATATTTGGCTTATATGTGATTTCCATGCCTTATTTGCAGGTTTGCAGGCAGGAATTACGGACACTACTACAGAGGGAGCAGATGGTAGGATTCACCTAGCGTGGAGTGTAGGTGAGTAGATTTAACATCTACAGGGGAATCGCCCGCATGGCGTTATGCGTCTGGGCTAGGATTCAATACCTGTCGCACATTCTACGTCATTGTAGAATTACGCCTTTACTTTATTTCCTTGATATAGTTATACTGTGACTAGCAGCCGTAGGACACTGCACATATTATTGACGGTTCATGTTGCACGAGCACGGATTGTATGCCACACACACACCGTTAATAATTGCCATGTCACACACAACCCCTTATAGATACTATTGCTTGTCACACATGACATCTAGCTTACTGGTATACTTATAGTGTATCATACCTTTAGTGATAGGTACACTTACCCTTTACGATACATCTACAGGTATACCTTACTCATATTTTCCTTATACCCAGGGGGGGTATACGACATCGGTTCTTATAGGTAGATACCTATATACATTGCTACACCTGTACGTTACACACATATTCAGTTGCAGTTACATATTTACCTTTACTGATGTTACTTAGCTGTACCTTATTGGTTTTGCATACATCTGGTTTCAGCTACATATTCTCATTTATATGCTCGCATTTCAGATATATCGAATATGTTTATTCCTGGATTGCGCATTATTATTTGGATTTTAGATGATGTTTTCTGGATTTGGGAACCGTGGGAGTTCAAGAAATTATGCATACATTGAAAAACCCGGTTTCCTTGATATGATATTTGCGCATCCACCATGGGTTTTATCGGTGCTGATTATTTATACCCCATGCGAGGAGGCGTAGAGGCCGCATGAGGGTACATGGTGGGGCCCGGAGGTACCCCGGGGCGAGAACGGTTTCGCTGTGTAGTAGACGGTGAGCCTGACAGGGGAACCATACTGTCCGGTGATATTACCTTTTACTCGGCGGTTATCTTGGGGATACCGACCGGAGTCATGCACGTATGCATACGTCGGAAGGCGAGGGTCAGAGCTAGGCACTCGTGCTTTCGGGACAGCGTATGATACGTACCTATCAGGATTTCTGTGTCGATGCTTGGCACATTGTTTTCATGATATTTCTTTTAAACACCTTTTGTATATATAACAGGGGATTTAGCCGTTGTTATATATACCTTTACACCAATATTAGTGGAGTGGGACGCTAATATATGTGTATTGCCCCCATCATATTTATTTCTGTATATATATACCTTTAGGATGTTAGAAGCTTGCTTGAGATTCGACTTGGGATATAGGTGATTCATTAAGATTGGATATTGGATATGAAAGAGATTGTGGATTTGTACATTCGAGATATAGGAGAGCTACTCGATATTGTACATTGAGGTGATGTGAGACCTATGTGATGTGAGAGCCCAGTTGGGGGCTGATTTGAGGATTTGGGATTTGAGTGTCTTGATGGATTGTGATCCTACCACGATGTCAGGTTTCCATGGAAATGACATATTCCACCCTATACCACACCCTTATCTACCTTATGCACAGATTCATATATTGGTAGTACCTGTTAGTGTACCCTTATGATAGTTGCATATCGACTTTCTCATATCCCTATTGCATGGTTATTGCATGTTATTGTCATGTTATTACTGCTTCACATATGGATTGTACCTGTTACTGTACTTCCCTTATTTCAGCATTTGCATGACATGTTATTACTGTAATCGCATATCTTAGATTCATGCTGTACGTACATTCCTGCGATTACTTGCATATGTTATCTTCTATTCACGAGTTGGCAACTCACCCCCGTTGTGCCACAGGTGTTTCAGGTTGTTCCCCAGAGTAGTCGAGGCAGGCTATTCCTCTATTCAGCTATCCAGCTATCATCTTTTGCTACAGATACCGCATCAGCTCACAGTACTATTTTGCTTAGGTGGGTTTTGGTGGTCATCTGTATTTTGTATTGTACCTTCGTTGTACTTTGTACTCTCCATCTACTATTGTATTGTTGACTTAGAGACTTGGTGAGGACGTTATGTGTATTATTGTGGATTTGATGTCTCTTATATATACAGCTTCTTCTCTACTGTCTTTATTTTTGTGTTGTATTCATCTTGACTAGTCTTTACAAAAAGGGGTGTTGCTAAAATTTTAAAGAAAGAAAGTACGATTTTTTAAAGAATTTGGGTTGTGATTTCAAATGTTTCAAAACTTATATTATCTTTTCCGTATTTTCATGGTTTAGATTTCTGGGTTTGGCTTTCTTTTACTACGTTGCGTCTTTAGGCGTTGCGTAGTATTAGGGCCGTCACGGGCCAATTTTGGGTCGTGACAGACCAACTCCACCACTCACAGGCATAACCGCCACTCCGCAGATCTCGCCACGCACGAATACTCCGCCGGCAGCATCCCACGTTCCATGCCATCACGATTCCCACTAACGGGCGATCCGCTTATTACGCGGACGTGAAGTCGGGAGCGTAACTGCCGGCAAGATTCTCGCGCCCGTTACTGCGTGCTGCCGCCACTATATAAACCCCCATCACAGAGGGGTCAAGTAAGCTTGTTTCACCCCACTTAGCCGTTACTCTGCTCGGATCTCGTACTAACTTGATCGTTGGAGGGTCTTCGGTGGTACCAAACTACCCCAGGACTTCCTTGCAGGTACTCGGCGCAAACTCCTCAAACAACTAATCTCCTCAAAACTCATTGAGACCCACACGCAACAGGAGATCACCTCCAAAAATCCACCGGGAGATCGATGGATCACAACATCTGACGGAGACCCGAAAAGGACATCCATCAGATACACTTCACAACTCTCTACGGTGTTCGGAGTACGGCTATGTATGCTTCTATCAGTAAGATTTGGAAACAAATACTTCTCGTTTGTTAACTATTAAATTAGACTTGATAGGTGTGCTAGTGATTATGGAGAGAATCTTTTAGATTTCTCATTAATCATATCCTTGATATCACACTTTCCAAAACAAATCCAATGGTTAAGAAATAAGCAAATTCTACCGATAGGAGTATAGTCGTATTTTGATGTTCATAACATTTCTATTTATTATTGTAATGCAGGCTACTTTTACTATTATAACTCTTGTAACGCAGGCAAATTCTACTGAAAGGAGCATGGTGGTACTTTGATGTTTGTAACTTTTCAAATTTCTATTGTAAACATTCCCGTTGAGAGGTATGATGGGAGCCATTCCTGTCGTTCAGTTTACAGATGCCACATTACTTTTCTGTAGAGCAAATAAGGAGAAGATCAGAAATTTGAAACTTATCTTATATATTTTTTAAGGTATTTCTTGTTTGAAGATTAATTTCATTAAAAGTTCTCTTATTTATTTTGGTTCTATAATGCACAGAGAAGAAGTGTTAGCTGGATGCCAAAAATGCAAACTCGAAAAATTTCCATTAACATATCTTGGATTGCCCTTCTGTAAAGAAAAACCGAAAAGACGAGAATGGTTACCATTGCTGGATAGGCTTTCAAATTGGAAAGGAAAACTTTTGTCATCTTGAGGTAAATTAATTTTAATGAATTCGGTAATTTCAACGATTCTTTAAAACCACATATCCTTTTATAGGTTTCTAAATGGGTACAAGTTAATATTAATACAATCACAAAAAGTTTTTTTTGGGGAATGTGGAGTTTCAGGTAGTGGGTTTAAAATGTTGGTGGATTGAAATAGAGTCTGTAAACGAAAAGAATATGATGGGCTTGGTATTTTTAACTTAAGAGATTTTGATAACAATTTTCTTGTAAAATGGGTGTGGAGGATTTTGAGCAATGATAGCGTTTGTGGGTCAATGTTCATGACAGAGAATTACATTTTAATACCACTCATTCGTTATCTATTTTTGTATATATCGGTACTATTAACCAGTGTCTGCTCAGTAATTACAGATTATGGGTATTCGTGAAACAACACTGAAAACACACTCAATATCACGGATATAGCATTTGGGAGCCGATACTGCAATCAGAACAGAGAACCGATATCCAAAGGATTCTTTTTGCAATAAACAAGTGTGCACACAATTTTTGGTCCAACACAATACATGTGTGACACTAGATCATGATGGGGGGCTGCCTTGGCACAAAAGGAGCATCTATGGGTGTGATGTGCATTAAATGTGCATTGAATGCTAAAGATTATGATGTTATTTGAAGCATTTAGTTTCCCTCCAAATCTCTGAAGGCAAACCAGGTTTATATAAGCAAATCAAGTAGCACTATTGGACTTGTAGAGAAAGCACAAGACCACACACCTAGCATGAGCCCAAGACTCACCAATTGGACCGGCCACATCCCTCTTTTGGCCGAGCAGGTCGGCCCCCTTGCCCCAATAAGCTCCAAACTTCTGTGGTCCCTCCCTTGCTGCCACATCTTCCCATTTTTATTATTTGTTTAATTTTGTTTTGAGCCTATAAAAACCAGGCCATTGGGCAAGTATGAGGGCACTACTTCTTTTGTGAGAGAAAAGTTTGTGACATTGTAACCAGTGATCTTGTAGCTCTTGGTGTGAATTCCTTGCCTTCCTCTAGTCTTGCAACCTCTTTTCTTGAGCTTGCAAGATTAGATTTTGATATTTGAATTCACTTGTTTGTACTTGGAACCATTGTAATCAAGCTTCATTTATATAAGTTGTTTCTTGTATATCTTCTCTTTTGCATCTTTTCTTTTTGTTGTTATTTCAAATTATGATGTGTGAGTAGTTGTTCTTGGGCTATGGTGAGGTAGGTTATGGAATGACTTTACTTCCAACCCCTCCCTCTTGATCCTTGCATTTTTCACTTCTTTTCTTAATTATGCAATTTTATTATATTTTTCTTGATAGGATATATAGTTTTGAATGGTTGCAAATCAACCTTTAACATATATCCTATTCTTTCTTTTCATTTTATTGTTGCTATATTAAGATTTGAAGTTGAAATGAATATGAAATTATGTTAAGTGTCGCAATTAGATAGATAGGATATATAACACACAAGCATATATTCTATACTTACTAACTTCACTTAACTAACTCCATATTCATTTCATTCTCAAACTTAATTTTTTAGTTTCTATTTTACTTAACCTTGATATCGTATTTTAACCCGACTTGTGATTCGGATAAATGCGGCATACTTTCTCAATACAAATGGAAACTAAAAAATTGACCCTTGAATCAAAACGGAGAGTTGGGGGGTAAAAGTCGCATTTCATTCATACTAAAGCTTAGTCTAAGTTTTCCTTTAAAACCTTTCATCTTTTAAGTCTTGCAATATGTGACAAAAATCAATTTCCAACCTCTTGATTTATAACTCAAATTGATGTCATGATATCCACTCCTTGTGGTTCGACCCGTGCTTGCCGGCTTGCTTCAACGCACCGTGCACTTGCGGTATTTTAAAACTCGATACTCACATCGCGCACTATTTTTCAACAACGAAACCGACATATCTTAATTAAACAAAACTCGACAAAAGCACGACACCGTGAGTTTCGAACAGTCAATTTTTAGAGATCATATCATCCTTTCATTATAATATGGAGATCACTAAATAGAAGAAATGAAACAATTTGGAAAAATATGGATTTATACAAAATCTTTTTTTCTGTAAGCAGTCACTGGATCCTGGAAAATGGTCACACTATTATGTTTTGCATAGATCAGTGGATGGGTGATCAACTCTTGAAAGTGAGATTTTCGAAGGTTTTTGAATCTATAACGGACAAATATGATAGAGTTTGCAAAATGGGATATCACGGAATCAATGGATGGAAATGGAGGTTATATAATCTTCCTTTGTTGTATAATGAGTGTTGGATATGTATACCGTAGATGCCATTATTGTATAGGATGCTAAGAATATGTATGTATAGGACAATCTTTCTCGATATGATAGCATGCAATTTGGTTTTTCTTTATCTTAACATGCATATTTTACTAGTTATTACATATCGTTGGTACATGTTGATAAAGCCGGTAGGATATTTACTTGACTACAAGTATTATGATAGTGATCATACTTGTGGGGGCTGGATAGTCTATAAACACATTCTTAAATATCCCTAGTCGCGGGAGTGTCGAGACTGGGCATCGATATTCCAGAGTAGACTAGTGTATACGTATCTTGACCCTAAAGAGGGGCGATGGTTAGTCCTACAACTATTGGTATACGGCTTCAAAGATAGTATACATGTACTCATTAGGTTATGAGTTATACTGAACGGACTCGCCGAAAACTTCTAGATGGTAATATACCTATCGTCAGATAACAATTCTCTGGTGACATAGGTACAGGGTAGTTTTTAGACCCGACGTCTTCATTTGTCTCAAGTGTGTTCCCACTGTACTTAGATTATTACCCTACCACGGTTTTAAAAAGTCATGCAAATAGGTTTTAGTTGGGTACAGTCCTGAAGCACTTGGGGGCAGTGAGCGATAGAAGAGATTCATCTTTCCTTGTATAGGGAGTCGATGTCGCACCGTGATCGATTGGCCATCACCATAAGACCTTGGCCAAGGAAGATGAAATTTACTGATAGTGAGGTCAGTAGTTTCTCGGGACGGTTTTGAGCCACATCGACATGACTTATCAGGTTATTAGGTGTTTGATATTTTACACCCCCTAAAAACGGTATGCGACACTCTCAGACGAAGAGACCGGACTGTATGGAGATTGTTACTTTCAGGCTCAGTAGGGATACATATGAGTTTGCTTGTCGACCTTCCTTTCGTTTAATACATGGGTAGCCGTTACGTACAGCTAGTGTCACTGACATGCTTGTGGTTCAACCCACTACCAGCATATATTCGAGTCTTTAGAGTCCAACACAGAGGGTTTCCCGGCTTAGGCGAAAAGATGTAGTGTGCGTATTTTGATACGTACGGACGTTCGATTAAAAACGTATTTTTGCACACGTTCTTTTAATCAGAAATTTTGATAATACTAAAGGGTTTGAAAGATAGCCAGATTTTATATGTGAGCTAGTATTATATCCCTTTTGTATCTCTCTCTTGATATTTGTATTTTGACATAAATATGGGTATTTGTATCTTGATATACATATGGGTATTCGTATTTTATACGAATACGGATAAATGTATTTTAATACGAATACAAGTGTATGTATTTGTAGAATATACTTGTATTAGTGTGCGTGTATAATGGAGAAAAAAGGCCCTAGGAAGCTTTTTGCCTTAGGCGGCAGCACAAATCACGTCCTCCGCCATTTTATTCGACGATCGGCATCATCCATCTTGATTTTCATCATCTAACATGTCGAGACACCAAATTTCATGCGATTCCAACACCTTTTTCACCATTGATTAAGTAGGTGCAAAATTAATGGTTTATAGACAATAGAAATTTTTGCATTGCTAAATCAACGGTAAAATGTTGTTGTAATCATATGAAATTTGGTGTATCGACAAATTCGAGAATGGAGATCAAGTTGGAAGGTGTCAATCGTTGAATAAAATAGTGAAGGACGTAATTTTTCCCGCCACCTAACGCAAACAGCCTTCTATGGCCTCTTTCCTCCATTATTCTCTATATATCTGTGCGTGTGTACATATGACATGGCTTCTCTTTTCTTCTCACATATTCTTTTATCATTTGAGAATGTTGTGGAATTGCGACTCACACTGGTGATTCACAATTCCATTCATATATTCTCAAAAATAGGAAAAAAAGATAAGAAAAAAGATTAAGATTATTAGCCATGCAAGCTTCTTCTTCCTCTTCTCTTGAGTTTTTCTAAGTTGAGAAAAGAAAAGGAAAAGAGAAAAAACCTAGAGATTAACCACTACTACATTCTTGTGATCAATTCTTAACAAGTTTTGTTCACAAGTTACTTCACTTTGTATTCTTGAGTGAAGTTATAGCTTGAGCTAGGGTTTTCTCGGATGGATCATTTTCAACAAGGAAGATCGACATCCAAGCTTGTTCTTGGTGGATTTAGGAGTTTAAGAAGTGGAATTGAAGACAAAGAACACGACTACAAAGGTTATAATACTTAACCGAGTAGTTATGTCTCTTTTAGTTTGATGGTTTAGTATTTTGTATCGATTGCTAGGTTGTAGTAGCTTGTGCTCTTGCTTAAATTTTTTGTTTTGCATTCTATCTTGACCGCAAGTTTACGGTACGAGCACGCGCATCTACTTACAATGAGGTCGTGATAGAATGGAAAAGCCTTCAATTAGAATTGAACATAATTATACCAACAAATGAAGAAAATAGGGTGGTAAGGAAATTTAATCCAAATAGAAAGTTTTCTATACAAAGCTGTAATAAATTTTTGAATTTTGGTAGGCTTGAAGCTTCGTACTATAAGTTTATTTTGAAATCGATGGCTCTATTAAAGGTCAAGATTATTTTTTGGCTTCTTTTAAATATATGATTGTTGATAAGATCACTAATGAAACGTAAAGGATGGACATGAGATTGGTCTTTTGTCTTTTGCAATTCGACGGAAGAACCTAATAATCATTTATTTCTGAAGTGCCTTATGGGAGTTGAGATATGGCTAAGAATATCAAGCGCTTTTAGAATTGCTATTTTATCATATTCTATTGAGGAATATCTATCGGATGGTGATTGCCACGCATTTGGCGTGCCGGGTTTTGAAGTTCTAAAGTTTAACCGTAATCAGGAAGGTGTCGCTTTGCAGCTAGCTGCGATGAGTACGGGTCGTCCGCAGGGAGATGGAGCGTTTCAAGTTCTTGTTTTCACGAGTTAATGCGCGAGGCGGAAATGTTCGTATCTACCCTATGTGTTTATATGTAACATAAACGTTTGTTAGGATTAGATAGGATAGTGTAAGTTAAGGAAATCCGTACTCAATCCTTTGAACCGAGCTCGACCACTAAAGCTAGAGCAATCGGCAACAACGCGGATTAGGGTGCTTAAGCATGGTATTTGTGAAATCCGGCTTATTGACCCTTGTCCGTGTTGGATATATGTATGTCGTAGAGGCCATTATATGATAGTGGATGTATCAGTATGTGTATATATATATTCAGAGGACATTCTTGCTCGATATGATAGTATGCTATCTGGTTGTACTTTATCTTGACATGTTCATTTGATCATGCATCTTACACTTTTGGTACATGTTGATAAAGCCCATAGGATATTTGCTTGACTACTGGGACTATGATGCAGATCATACTAGTGGGACACGTGTAGTTTATAAGCATATCCTTGAACTTTTCCTAGTCGTGGGTGTATCGAGACGGGGCATAGATATTCCAGAGTAGACTAGCGTATACCATTCTTGTCCCATATGATGGGCGATGGATGATCCTATATCCATCTGGTGTGGTGACACCAAAGATTCTATACGGGTGCTCAGTGGAGACTGGATACACTGAACGGACTCGCCGAGAACTCCTATGTGGTATTATATCTATCGTCGGATAGTAGTTCTCAGGCGACACCGGTACAGGTTAGTTTGTAGACCCGAGATCGTCATAGAGTCTTGTGTGTCCTCCCACTGTACTTTGATCTCCACCCTACCACGGCTCTACTGAGTCGCGCAAATAGGTGGATTTTGGGTACAGTCCCGAGGCACATGGCGGAAATGAGCGATAGGAAGGGTTTCGCCTCTCCCGGTATTGGGGGTTGATGTTGCGCTATGCTCGATTGGCTATAACAGGAAGTCCCTAGCCAGGGCTGCTGAGATTTACTGATAAGTGTTATCAGTGGTTTCTCGATCTGTTATGAGCCATACACCGGCATGACTTATTGAGTTATTGGGGTCGATGATACCATCCCTAGACTCGATATGCAGCATATCATACGAAGAGACCGGACTGTATGGTAAGTGTTGCCAGTTGGCTCGACGGGAGTTTTGACAGGTTCGCTTGTTTTTCTTCTGATCGCTCATTACCTTGGTGGCCGTTACGTTTAGCTGACCGCTTGCGGCTTGTGGGTGTTTGATATGATAATAACCTACTGCCGGCGTATTGACGAGTCTCAGAGTCCCACACAGGAGTTTCCTAGTTTAAACGAAACGATATGGTGTGCATATGAGATATGTGCGGGAGCTTGATTAAATGCGTGTATATGATACCGTATTTTAATCGGGTGTTTTTCTATTGGTCGTGTCGTATGTGATATGACCGGTTTATTAA
This sequence comes from Agapanthus africanus, assembly GCA_030015575.1. Lineage (NCBI taxonomy): Eukaryota > Viridiplantae > Streptophyta > Magnoliopsida > Asparagales > Amaryllidaceae > Agapanthus > Agapanthus africanus. Next base: position 393,484,380 of record CM057341.1, read on the forward strand.
ATCAAGTGTTGTTTTAATATAGACTTTTAGCTCACTTTTATTAAACCTTTTCTATTTGGTTGTATGCATGCATGAATGCATATGTATATTTATGTACATACACATGATGATGTGAATGCATACATACATGCATACATGTGTGTCATGGTTGTTGATATAATATAGGTGGCAATGCAAGACTCACATGGAATAAATATACATATATATTTATTATTGAGAAAAGAAAAAGGAAATTGATTCATGGTTAATTGTTTCTACACTCTTCTCACTTTGATCATGACATTAACCCTTGGTTTAATTTCCTTAGTTGCTTTAAACTCAATAATGAAAATATCTAGATATTTATTTACCATGATTTGTTGAGAGTGTGACTCTCATATATATTCTTTTTCCTTTTCTCTTTTTATTAAGAGATTAACAATATTGAACTCAAGCTTTGCCATCTTCTTATTCTTCCTCTCTCAAGCTCTCTTGAGTTTTCTAGTGAGTGAGATACACAAAAAGAAAGGGTTTTGAAGTTAGAATACAAACCACATCACCATTCTACACTAGTCTAGCATATTAGTGTAGGTTGTTTGCTCCACTTCTTCATAGATCAAGTGAAGCTAAGAGCTTGAGCAAAGGGACTTCGGGTGGATCGTCGTGGACTTGGAAGGATTCAAGCAAGCCGGTTCAAACTCTAGGAGATCCAAGGAGCCACAAGAGGAGATCTACAAATGTTGTATTTCTCCCCACTTAGTGATAAACAATACATAGTATGTGATACTACAAGTTGTTACTCTAACTTTCTAGTTCGATTCCTAGGTTAGTTTGCTTAGCACCCCCTAAAATTTTTATTGTGGCATGTATGATGCTTCCAAACCCTAGGCATGGTGCTAAGAAAACCATACAGTGGTATCAGAGCCAAGATAGAAACTTAGACGATGTTAAATTTAATACGAAACCGAAACAGCTCCGAAAATACATATAGAACACATATGAAATACGAGGCCAATCCATCGGATTTCACCTGATGACAACCCTCAAAAAGCCGAGGAGGCCGACCATTCTGCCTCAAAATTGCCTCGTTTTTCACATGTGCTCTAGTCTGTAGATTTTGGGGTTTCAGGTATTGCTTGTTAAGTCCAAAATTTCATGTGATGTTAATTTTAATATGGGGCTAATACGGAGTGTTTCGTAGTCGTATATTTTAACTTTGTGATGGTAACCTAGACAATGTTTAACAGTTCGAACGAACTTCAAACCCCACATCAAGACCCCCTCTGAAATTTTCATGTGTTGGAATTTCCAAAGTTGAATATATTCAGAAGATAGTGCAAGTATCCCTATGGACCCTCTAGAAGAACGTAACCCTAACTCGACACTATGATCTTGGAACCGCGGCCAAACCATAGGGTTTGCCCTAGTCCTGTGGCGCCATAGGTGAGGCAAGGGTTGACCCTTCTACGGCTGGTCCGTAGACACTGTGGCACGTTATTGGGTATCTTTGTTGGATATCTATGCCCTAGAGGCCAGTATTGTATATGTATATATATGGATGCTAAAGATATGTATGTACAGGACAATCTTGCTCTGTTTTATAGTATATTATTTGCCTTGTCTTTGTCAGGATATGTGTATTTATTTCTACTGTTGTTATATCTAGCTTGCACATATTGATAAATACTCAATACGGCAATATACTTTTGTGGTTTGTATTTATCTAAACATGGCATATGTTATACTCGTTATTGCATATTGTGGTTACATGTTGATAAAGCCCGTAGGATCTTGCTTGACTACATGCGTTGTGATGGCGATCATACTTGTGGGAGCAGGGTAGTCCATAAGCACATCCTTAAATGGTCCCTAGTCGCGTGAGTATCGAGACTGGGCATTGATACTCCAGAGTAGACTAGTGTATACGTTTCTAGCCCCGTCAGGGGATGGTTGGTCCTGCAGCCATTGGTCCGATGCACCTAAGATCGTATACATGTGCTCACTGGGTGTGAGTACATTGGACGGACTCACCGAGAACTTCCAGATGGTACTATACCTATCGTCAGATGGAAGTTCTCAGGTGACATGTGTACAGGTTAGTCTTTGGACCTGAGATTGGCATTTGTCTCGTGTGAGTTCCCACTGAGCTTTGATCACCACCCTACCACGGCTCTTCTGAGTCTTGCAAACAAGTTTTGGTTGGATACAGTCCCGAGCCACATAGACGCAGTGAGCGATTGTTGGGGATTCGTCTCTCCCGGTATTGGGAGTTGATATCGCACAGTGATCGATTGGTCAGGACCATAAGACCTTGGCCAAGGCAGTTCGGATTTACTGATATGTTGATCAGTAGTTTTCCGGACTGGTCCTGAGCCACATCAGCATGACTTATCGGGTTATTAGGGTTTAATGTTTACCACCCCATAGACCAGGTATGCAATACTCTTTGATGAAGAGACCGGACTGTACGGATACTGTCATGGATAGGCTCAGTAGGAGTTCGGACGAGTTTGCTCGTTGGCCTTCCTTTTCGATAGGTACCTGGGTAGCCGTTACGTTCAGCTAGTACCGCTGACATGCTTGTGGTTAAACCCACTGTTGAGTCTTTAGAGTCCCGCACAGAGGGTTTCCCAGCTTCGGGCAAAATGAGTAGAGGTCGTATGGCTTTACGACAGGGTTCAATCACATACGTGTACTTGTACGTGTGTGGTATTCGAGCGGACAATACTAGTGGGCTTTGGTTTAAGCCAGATCCTAGTATTTGATTATTAGATTAGTTTCGTCTCATAGTATTCGTGTTTCTCGGAACACGGATACGGGTTTGTATATACAGATGAGAGGAGGTATAGAAGGAGGCACCTCATTAGGGTTTTGACCATTGACTTGGTCAAAACAAATATGAGGTGGAGAAAATGTTTTATTATTTGGTAAATGATAATTTGGTGGCATGGCCACTTGGGTTGACATTTTGACTTGGGTTGACTCTTTGACTCAAGATATTTTGATAAGATATTTTGAGACCTAGATAATTTTATTAAAATATTATTTTCATGCCATGCTTATTGTCATATCAAGGAGCCATGCCATTTATCAATTATCATTATCATAAATACTTTCTCTTTCCTCAAGCTTGCTCTCTCCTTCTTCCTCTCTCAAACCCTAGAGTCTAATGAGTTGAGAATCAAGGGTTAGTGAGACTAAACCACTATAATCACACTCTACTCACTCTAGTCTACTTAGATTAGCAAGCTAAGTATTCTAGTTACCTCAACTTGGAGGTTTAGCTCATGGTTGGAACTCTCGGGTGGATCATCGTTGACACAAGAAGGCCGAAGTTCAAGCACGATCCTTACATCCATCGAGGAGCTTAAGGAGAGGATCGAATACCCGAAGGACTTGTTTTCTTTAGGTATATATTCTATCATAGTAGATAGAACCCTAACATGCTAATTAGGTTTATGGTTAAAGATCCGGTTTAGGTTTATTCTAGCGCCAAGTTTCGTATCGTTGTAAAATTTTTGTTCCGCATTTGGCCACGGAAGTTGGCCAGGGCACTTGCGTAACCCTTCATGGCATCAGAGCCAGCCCATAAACCCTAGACTAGCAAGATTAAACAATGTTAAAACAACGAAACCGAAACGACTCCGTGACATCAAAACAAAACTGCAGTTTCTGTCGAATTTTTAAAGGCTTCAAATTTTTTTTTTAAACAACTGCAGAGTGATCCTTATACTGTGAGATGTACCCAGAACAAAAACGATGCATTTCTACAAAAAAATGGCCGGCCAAAACCCCTTAAAATCTGGCCTCCTCGGTTCATTAGTGGAGAAATGGGTCCAGTTTTGTTTTGGGTTCTTATCTCAAGGAGTTTGGTTGTCTGGTGTTGTTTGTTTTTTGCCCAAGTTTGATTCTCTATTGTTTTCTGTACGGGGCAATTTGAAGGGTTTCGAAGTCGTTATATTTGACAATGTTTAATAGTTTACAGTACATTCACTTTATCTGCGACCGTGAATGTCATTTGATCGGTAAACTCGTTTGATTGCTATATGTTCCTTTAGATGGGTTTGCGAACATGACATTCGCGTTGATGTTTTGTGCTTGTGCTGTGATTGTGGTTGGATAGTCGTGATGGATAGCAAGTGGTGCATTGTTACCAATACAATTTATATTCATTTGTACATTTGATATTGCGGGGCGAGCGTCCGACATGTGGATTTCCATCTTTGCCGGGTTGTATATTATTTTGGGGCACGACAGGGTTGAGGTTGATGTCACCATTTGTACATATTATTTTATTTTTCTGTACTAGGATTACCCCGCGGTGGAGTGAACGAATAGCCGGGTTTTAGAAGGCAACAAGCCCGCATCTCATGGCGTTGAGACGGAGGAGGCTTCGTTCTAGAACTGGCGGGCTATTCGCCGCACTCGTATGGGGTATAGGATGAACCACGTAGGGCCGCCCAAGTTACCGGATTTCGTGAAGTGCTGGGTGGCCTATTCACTTTGTTGAAGGGGCTGCCTCACTCCTGGGATTGGCGGGTAACTTGCCGCGCTCGTAGGGGTCCAGGTTTTCATTGCACAAGCTATCCACACGACCGGGAACGCCGGGTTTTATTTGCGGCTCAAATGAAACCCGGGGCTCAATGATTGTCCACCATTCTGTATTGTTGGCTGTGATTCTATGATGTTGCTTATTATCATGTCTGGGACGAATGTTATATATACTTATATATATACTAGTAGATGTTGTATATGTTTTACACCCGCGCTAGTCCAGCCCCCGTTCTGTCGTTAGTTAAGTAACCTAATGGGTGATGACTGGGCCCAGTGGCGAATGCGGATGACATATACGTACATTGTATTTTCATTCTTTTCTGGTGTGATAGGATTAAAATGATGGGATCACATTAACTTTGATTAATGCAATAAAATAAACCTAAAAAATGTTGTTGGAACAAATTTCGATAAAAATGACATTACCGACGTTCTCTTTTGCTTTGCGCAGTGGTATTCGGTTTTGAATATCCAGCACCTCATTCGACGAGGCAAGGGCCGAGATCTCTTCATCGGGAGTGACCCCTTGAGTAAAAGTTTGCGTCAACATAATAACTTCACTATAGTCGATTATTTTTGCTTTGCATTGAGGTATTCAGTTTGGAATATCCTGCACCTCATTCGACGAGGAAAGAGCCGAGATCCCTTCACAGGGAGTAACCTCTTTAGCAAAAGTTTTTGCCACTATATATATTTGTAAAACCACTTGGATTCCTTCAACAATATCAAGTTCATTACGTTAACGGGTTTTTGGCCAAAAACCCAGCCGTATCCCTCCGTCATTTCTTACGAGTGTTGCTTAGTATTCGTTCTGCGTATTTTGACCTAGTCAAGACGTAGTGTTCGGTAGCTGAGTAATGCTTGTTTGTCGCATGTATTGCGATTATTTAGGACAGCCATATAACCATTTTGATCTAGTCAATGGCATATACGGATGGGTCTAAGTTAATCTAGGATAATTACGGGTTGAACTTGACTAGCGGCTTATGATATGTTGACCTAGTCAAGGTCATAAATCGCTTGGGGGAAAAAACCACATCGGGAGTTTCAAACCAACAGGAAACTTGCAGATTCAGCATACCTTCTGGAGTGTGGTGACTAGAGTAGATTCCATCTATACATCACACAATGATAGTTGGATCCCGATCCCACTGATGAGTAGGATTACTCTTGGGAGATTATTTCACTTAACAATCAATGCTATAAACCAAGTAGGTGTCTAGAAAGGTGTTAGCGGGGTTACGCCTCCAGGGAAAGGAGGTTATATAATTAAGGAATCTCGTGAAAGCATTGGAAAACCTCCCTCGAAATACCAACACTAGCCTGGCTGAAAGGTTAAGTATTGTGACGTGCGATTAAATCCTGACTAGTTCTTCTTTTAGGGTTGGAAGAAGAATTTGAGGAAACAGTGGGAGCCATCCTGGTTAGATAAATTAATAACCAATATAATCTTGCAAGAGCGCACGCTGAGTGTTTCTTTTCTCTCTCTCAGGTAGCAACCATTTCACGCCCTAATCAAGATAATAAAATGTATCGCTTGACCGATCCGAATTCTTATTCGGCGCTGGGGAACGTCGGTTCGGCTCTAACTTATAACAACATTCATGAGTATGAGCAAAGAAAAGTGGAGAGTATGAATTCCTTGACAACCTCATCGAAGAAGAAGCACACTATTGCGTCTTCTTCAGGTGCTTTTGTTATTAAGAACTGTTTTTCGGTCAGTCCTACCTCCTGGGTACTTGATACCGGATCAAGATCTCATATTTGTAATTTATTGCAGGGACTGAGAAAAAGTAGGATAATTGAACCAGGTGATATGTCCCTCAGAGTAGGGAATGGAGCACAAATTGATGCTGCTGCCGTCTGTGAATATCACCTAGTATTGCCAAGAGGCAACTGTAACACCTTAGGATGTATTTAGTGACTATTTATATTTAAGTAATGGGTTTTTAACAAAAAGTTTACCAAATTGTGTTTCAAATATTTTTCCTGAATTAATAAATATTTTTCTAAAATTTTTCTAGGCTTACACACACATGTGCATGTAAACTAGGGTTTTTAAATGAGTTATTACCATGATTAGTGACCATGGTGGGTTAATCATGGGGATTAAGTATTTTGGGTTTTAATTAAGTTTAAATTAGTTAATTAATAGTTGCTTTAATTTCAATTTTCTTGGGTGTTGACTTGGTGAGAGAGAGAGAGAGAGCATCATGGCTTAGGCCATGCTTGCAATTAATGAGGAGAGAGAGAGGAGGGGTTGACATTGGGGTGATGATTTGTTTTCCTCTCATTTATTTTGTTCTTCTCTCAAACCTCACACTCTCTCACACACACACACACTTACCATCTCAGCAGCAATAGCAGCAATAGAGAGCAGCAACAGCAGCAACAGAAAGCAGCAGCAGCAGCATCAGTGAGCAGCAACAGCAACACAACTTCGACTGCAGCCCCTTCCCTTCACTTCTTCTTCTTCCTCCAGCCCCCTAGGGTCGAGTGTGGGGTATATTTTCTAAACTTACTCCCTAGTTTACTTGTTTAGTGTAGTTTTGCTTCGGTTAGTGGTTTTTGGTGCGATTTAGTGCGATATGAGGTGTTTAGTGAGAACCTTGGCCAAGTGATGTGTGTTTTGGTTTCAGTAGGTTGATAGAGTGTTGTTAGGGCCATATTAACCCAGCTTAAACCCCAATTGCACTAAAATACCACCAGATCCCTATTTGATGCAAATTCATCATTTTTAAGCAAAATTTGAGTTTCTGAAAACTGCTTTTGACCCGGTGAGTTCAGAACAATTTTGAGAAGACTGCAGTATAGTTGTTAGGTGCTGATACCCCAGGTAGAACCCGACCCTCTTTCTTCTTGTTGAGGCCGCCGGAAAATTGTATCTGGCCGCAAATTGCGGCCAGATGGGGAGGGTTTGGGTTGGGGTTTGGTCCTATGGGTGTCTGCTGCTATGTGGAGTTTTGTGATATACATATTTTTGTAATTTAAGTTCTGTATAAAAATCTGGGACTAAATACCTATTTCTCGTATTTTAAACCTTCGCGACACGCGTGATACGTGTGTGGGTTTGGGGTTTGTGCGTATCGCGACGCGTCAGGATAGTTTCAGGCGCGTGATCACACATTTTAGCGTATCGCGCACACGCGCGATTGGTTTATGACACGGGTGTCTAGTTGGACCGTAATATCACGTTTTTATGAAATTGAGCTTATGTGTGATATATGTTATGTGATTCTAGGTTCGCAGGCGAGTGAGACGGACGCTGCAAAGAAGGGCAAGCAAGTCGTCGGCTACATTTAGCGCGAGACCTCGGTGAGTAGATTTCACATCTACGGGGATATCGCCCGCATGGCGTTATGCGTCAGGGCTGATAGGACCTTATTATTATATGTTGCATTTACCTCATGGACTGTCATTGCATATTGCATTCCCTGCTATATATATATATATGCTTAGAATTGATAGAACACCGCACTATTACTAACGGTTTATGTTGCACGAGCACTAATCTGCATGCTACACACACACCGTTAGTAATTGCCATGACACACTCACTGTAGAACTGCCATGATTATATTGCTGTAGTTCATTTCATATGTGATTCGATATGACTTTCATGGAAATTGGTAGCCGCATGACACACACACCGATTGTTTTCCACGTTGATATTCCATGTAGATGTTGTTTATCCCATGCTCAGCATTGATTATCATATATCTCATCCTGTAGTCATTTTACCTGACAGAGCATCTGCATGATTATAGCACATACTGCTTATTTCTCATTGATATCATCTGCTGGCATTTGTTAGAGTAGCGCAATACGTGCATGCTCGCGATTACCTTTATATGTTATCTCGATTCACGAGTTGGCAACTTACCCCCGTTGTGCCACAGTATTTGCAGGTTGCCCTCAGCATAGTCGCGGCAGGCTGTCTTTTGCATCTTTTGGCTACAGATACCACTACAGTTGCGGCGAGAGCTGTTTTGCATTTAGGTGGGTTGTGGTATCTGATTACTTTTATTGTACCCTTTTTTGTATCTAGTACTCTCCATCTACCATTTATGTACTGGACTTAGATACTGTGTGAGGACGATGATGTATATTTTGTATTCTGGTGTCGAGCTCGTGGGGGCCGACTATTTTTATATGCAGTTTATATTCTGTGATGTTTACTTATTGCTCATTCTTCGCTAAGGCGTCGTATATTACTCTTGTGATGATGGTTTCCGCCGTTGGGCGTGATTGCTCCCGTTTGGGAATGTTTTGTTTCATTATATCTCATTTTTTTACTCATATCCTCTTTTATACCTGGCATCGGGGCTACTTTTACAAAGGAAATGCTGCCAAAATTATTTAAATGATTAAGTAACTTTAAAAGAACTTATTGAATTATTTAAGGTTTTCTAGATGTTTTAACTAAATGTTTTCAATACTCACTATTTTTAAATGGTTTTTGATTTCTGGGTTCGGCTTACTTAGTCGCGTTACGCCTGTAGACGTAGCGTGGTTAAGTGCTGGTCACGAGTCGAAATATTCGGGTCGTGACAGCAACACTTTGATTTTGAACAATTGCTACTATGTACCTTCCTTGGTTTGCAACATCATATCAGTTTCTTTACTTGATAAAGATGGATATAAGTTTGTTCTTGATAGAAATATCATGAACATTTAACTTAATCAGGTATTGGTTGCAAAAGGTACACTGTGTAATGGTATCTATGTTCTTAATCAAAACACAGTTCTCAATATACAAAACACACGCAAGAGGAAGAGTTCGGATGTGAACGAATCTTATTTGTGGCATTGTAGACTTGGTCATATCGGAGAGAAAAGATTGAGTAAGTAGCATAAAGATGGACTTTTGGATACGTTCAAATTTTCATCTTATGAAACTTGGCAATCTTGTCTCAAAGGAAAGATGACCAAATCTCCGTTCACCGGACCTGGGGAAAGAGCAGCAGAGCTCTTGGGACTCATACTGTCTCGACCCGAAATGGCACGTGACTGGCACTTGAATCATATGAAGTGTATAGGACCACATCTAATTCAAGTTAGCCAAAATCCCAGAAATCTAAACCATTTTGAAGAAGAAGTGCAGAAAACTTGTTTTAAAACAAGTGGTTTTAATAATTAAGTGGCATTAGACATTTATAAGCAACGTCATATTTTCTCGAAAATTTCGGCAGAGTCTCCTTTGTAAATACTGGCCCCAAAAGGGTACAACATGAATAATATACATAATGATAAAAGGCATTCTCAAGCGGGAGCTAGCTCTTCATCAAAAGGCGGTCACAACCACGCAAGCAATAAATATACAACTCCGAAGGGCAAGGATCAAAACTCAGAATAAAATCAAAGGAAAACCATAATAGTACAACACACGACTCTAAGGTCGAAAGAATATACAACTAGTCTTCTAAGGTTATCAAATAATACAGTCTGGTTGATGGAGTTTACTAGATACAACAGAAATATAATAAAAGGTACAATGCTAGTCACGATGCAAGTGAACCCACCTACAAAAGCAATCATCCGGAAGGAAGCAGTGTGCCAGCAAAGCCGCCAAGGAAACATATACAGCAAAACCTGCAAGAAACTATGGCACAACGGGGGTGAGTTGCCAACTCGTGAGTAGAAAACATCACCGAGCAGAAATCGCATGTATGACTCAATCCTAGGTCATACGATAGTAATACCTCAAATAATAAAGCCTGAAGCATATACTAATGGCAAGGGTAAACATCTATACATAAGTGTAATACCAAGTGCTCGTGTCAGTGTCTCAGGTAGCAACATATCATATATATGATGTATGAATGCATGAAAACAGAATTCATCTAAATGAGAAAGCTGTTTTCTTATCTCAGTGAGATTTATGTATAAAAATTGAAGTATCATCAATGAAATCAACAGAGAATCAGCGTCTAGCTTCGACACAAAATATATATCTCACTATCTCACTATCTCAGGCTTCGGCAATCCGGACTGGCCTATATCATCAAATCTCAATACCACAGGCTCCCGCAATCCGGATGGGCCTATACTCCGATTGGTATCCTCCGGATATCCGTCGAATCACATTAAAATCACCGGTCGGTAGTGCTCCCCTGCCAGGCTCAACGCCAACATCTGCGACCTTCTCGTCCCGGGGTACCGCACCGGGTCCACCATGCACCCACAGACGGTTCCTCCCCCTCCTCGAATCGGGTGTATGATGTCGCTCAAGAGCCGAGAAAACTCATTGTGGACACCTCTCAAATCATATAATGAGAAAACCGCAATTTTCTATCTTTAAAATGATAATAAGTTTATAAAATTTTTGTGGTTTCTCCAAATCCATAAATCTTATGGAAAATCCGAATCCCATAATCATAAGTCAATAAACAGTGAATATTATAATATTGTATGACAAATGAATATATGAACGCATGAGATATCACAGTAATAAATGTAATGTCTAAGCTATCATATAAAAGTAAGCGCACTAATACTATATCGAAACTATCAACTAACAATTTATACTAATGAAGTATTATTTTCTAATGACTACGTGACATGAAAATTACCGGTGATGATGTGGGTGAGCCGGCAAGTAAGTGTACGTAGAGCATACGCATCATCGGTAATTATAACATTTCAGAAAAATGAAATATTATTTTTGGGAATTTTTATAATTAAATAATAAATATAATGAATATTTTAATATTTCGGTATAATTAAATACCGATAAATTGGGAAAAATTTGGAAAATTATAGAAATTACTAAAAAGATGGTGCTTTATGTGATTTATGATAATTATGAAATTTTATGATTTATTACACACTATTTTAATGCTAACCGCGATTAAATATCGCTAATCTCGCATTAATCCGGTTTTGTGCATATGACATGCACCATGTCATTTTCACACTTTGATACATTTTCACACTTTGATACATTTTCCATCATGGTTTCCTTCTCTTTATTTATGCATGGTTTTAAAATTTAAAAGAGAAGAGAAAGATAATGAAAACAAAAGAAAAGAAATTGGAAAATATAAAGAAATAGGTATGGGCAAGAGAGAGAGAGGGTGAGGGGTCAAACCTTGGTCATGACCCTTTGTTTCTATCATCATCTTCATCTTTTCTTCTCACTCTTTAGCCCATGGCTGCCTCCTCACTCCCCTTCCACTTCAAACCCTTAAAACATCATCAAAACAACATCCAAACATCATCCCCACTTCAATAAAAACATGCACAAGCTCACAAGCAACACTTTGGACCAAGAAAGCAAGGATTTTGAACACTTGGGCAACTTAAGAAAATTCTTGAGTTGCCAAATGAGGTAATCCCTTCACCATTTGTATTGTATTACCTTTACTTTAGTGTCCATGCATGTTTAGAAGTGATTTAGTGAAGTTTAGTGAACTTTGAAAATTCAAGAAGAGGATTAGGGTTTGAACTGAATCCTAGGGTATAATTGAGACTTAATATTGACCTTAAACCCCTGTGGTGATTGATTGGAGACCTAAACCAGAGACTAGAATTCCAATTATGGAACTTAGAAATCCCCGACATCGTATTTTGTGAGAATTGTGTAAGGAAATTGGAATCTGCTAACACTCGGGGACCTGGGAAATTATTTAGCGAACACAGTGAGTCATGCAGGCACCCTAGGAGCTACCACTGAAACCTGAGACCCCTTGTACATTTCCTGGCCGCAATTTTGCTCATTTTGGCCGCAATTTACTGCCATGGTACTTTGGAATCATCCCGTACTTGGTCCATGGCTTCATTTTAGGCAAATTAGAACTACCCCATATGCAGAATTTGCTAATTTCACCTGGAACAAAATCTGGATGTGTTTTACAAAGTTTCTGAATTCGTTTTGCGGCTTTTAATGATTTGGAATTTGGTTATTGATATTATGTTTCTTTCGTGTGGCGTTTGAACGCCAACGACTAGGGTTATTGGTCGTGTTTTGCACGCGAAGTTATAGGTTTTGACCTATGGGCGAAACGTGTGCCGTTTTGGTTTTCCGACATGGTTTTAATACGCATATGCAATTGTGTATTGGTTGTAGGTACCCCACGTAGACTTCGAGACGACGAGAATGAGGATGGCGTCATCGACTCCAGCAAGCGAAGAGCAAGGTGGGTAGATATATATCTACGGGTGAAGTCGGTTGGAAGGCGTATAGCACCCCCGCAGTTCGAAATATAGTATGCTATATATATGATATATATATATATATGTGATTATATGTTATATGAAACATGGATAGTCAAGATAGGGTTCTCGATATAGCTTTAGTGTTATTAGAAGTAGCTTAGCTTAGCTTCGTATTCGCGAAACCCTAGAATAAGGTTTACACCCACACGCACACACACACATGCATACATTTTATTATTGTGCGTATATGGGGATTTGTATATATATATATATATATACCCATGGGTATGGGACTATGTGTATATATATATATACGTATACATATACTTGGATATTGAGGATAGTATATGATTTGAAGATGCGTCGATGAGATTGGGCTTGAGGCCATGAGATCGATGATGTGGCGTGGTTCGTATTATGAGATACGACACGATTTGTATAGCGGGTCCTTAGGCGTTGTGTTTTCATACACACGCACATATATGTAGAGGGTATCAGTTTGAACTATACTTAGATCAGTACCCCCAGTTCATGATATATGATGAAAAAGATACCAGACGAATAATGAGATAAATGTGATATTTGACCCGTACCCAGATTTGGGTTGCCATACGATGGATTTACCGTACGAGCTATATTGATGACTGATCCACACTCTTGACTCGAGGATGTAATAATATATGGGGTATCGTATGGGATACTATTGAGGTGGGATCACCGACTATTATATATATATATATATATGCATCGACTCAGAATTAGGTGGTTTTCCCTTACCCTTTCGGTTAGACTGTTCGTTTAGTCCTGTAGTTTATTTATAGATGTTAGACTAGACTCGAGTCATACCTACTTCAAAACTAACGAATTGTGAGTATTTTAAACACAGGCCAAGGGATTATAGGGATATTTTGGAAAGACGCATCTTTTCTTAAAACACCGGAGCCCTTATTTTCTAAACACCACGATTCGTGTTATTTCAAGTGGCAAAACTGTATGACATATATACATTGATGTAGATTCTTCATTGTTGTGTTTATTATTCAGCTCCCGTATATTATTGCTGTTCGCATCGCAATTGCATGCTTATATTGTGTTTTCATAGTCCATTATTGAGATCATGCTGTCAGGACACCAGCACCATTACCGAAGATGCGTATGCTCCACGTACACTTGCTTGCCGGCTCACACACATCATCATCAGTAATTGCCATCTCACGTATAATTTAGTGAATATTATTTCGTTGACATAGCCTGCCAGCTGATAGTTGCAATATGTTATCGCTTTCATATGCTAGTTTAACTATTGCACTCATTGCATGATATTAGATGCATTCATATATTCATTAGTTATGTAGTATTTTGGGGTTTTATGCCAATATTCACTGTTTACTTACTCTTGATTTTTGGATTTCGGATTTTCACGAGATTTGGGGATTTGGGGGAAAACCGCAAGAATATATATAAACTTCTCTCTCTCCCTCTTTTTAAAATGCAAGTTGCGGTTTTCTCGTGATGTATGAGTCGTCCACCATGAGTTTTCATGATAGCTATTGGATTTCGAGACCCGTTTCGAGGAGTAGTATGAACCGTCTCGGGTACATGGTGGACCCGGTATGGTACTCTGGGATGAAAGTGATTTCATGGAGGATGATGAGCCTGGCAGGGGCAGACTGCCTACCGGTGATTGTTTGGCGCGGCGGATATCCGGAGGATACCGTCCGTGGTCGTGTGATTTGATGATATGGGCCAATCTGGACTGACGGAGCCCGAGGTATTGAGATACTGTGATATTGAGATATTGGGATTTATGTTTTGTGTCGATGCTAGGCATTGATTATGTTGATTCCATTGATAATACCTCGTGTTATATAAAAATAAATCTCGCTAAAACCAGAAAACAGTTTCTTCATTTACATGTATTCTATTTTCATTACATTACATTCATACCTCATACATATGAAATGTTGCTACCTGAGGCACTGGCACGAGCACATGGGATTACACTTATGTATAGATGTTTACCCTTACCACCTTTTCATGCTTCAGACTTTATCATTTGAGAATTATATATATTTGATCGTATTGACCTAGGATTGAGTAATACATATGATTTCTTCTCTATGATGTTTTCTACTCATGAGTTGGCAACTCACCCCCGTTAAGCCACAGTTTCTTGCAGGTTTTGCCGTACAGGTTTCGTTATGGCTTTGCTGGCACACTGTTTCCATTCCGGGTGATTGCTTGGTAGGTGGGTTCACTTGTATCGTGACCACCATTGTACTTTATTTTATTCATTGTATCTAGTAAACTCCATCAACCAGACATGTATATTTATTTCAGACTTAGAGACCAGAGTTGTATATTCTTTCGAACTTAGAGTCGCACGTTGTATTATTATGGATTTCGTGTTGATTTGAGTTTCCTTTTCGGTTTCGATCCTCACCCTTCGGCGTTGTATATTATATTGCTTGCGTGGTTGTGACCGTCGTTTGACGAAGAGCTAGCTCCCGCTTGGGGATGCCTTTTATCATTATATATGCTTTTATCATGTTGTACCCCGTTCGGGGCCAGTATTTACAAAGGGAACTTTGCCGAAATTTTTAGAAAAGACTTGATGTTTTAAAAACGCATAATTCGGCTTATGCTATTAAAACCATTTGCTTTTAAACAAGTTTTCCTTCATTTATTATTTAAAATGGTTTTAGATTTCTGGGCTTTTGGCTTACTTGAATTAGATGTGGTCCTATAGACTTCATATGATTCAAGTGCCAGTCACGTGCTAATTCGGGTCGTGACAAAGTTGGTTTCATAGCGCTTGGTTAACCTTGGTTCGAGTCTATGTTTGACTATACAGAGCCTAGGGCGTTTGTATATATACGGAATCTAGGCTTGACCTTACGGAACTTACACTTAGTCGAGGGGGTATTAGACCCGAACTTTCGTCGTGTAGGTTGACCTTGGTTGATAGAGTAGGTGACTTAAGGAAAGTGACGTACCGTGTGTATGTTCCGCGGCATACTTACGATAAGCTACTCCGCTTAAGAAGCCTTAGGATGTACATTTCCTTGCACAGTATTATATTCATTCCTATGATCTATCCTCATCGATTTTAGTTATGATTTTGCTGCCACGATTACACGGGCAGAGAGAGCTACGGCTAGAGTTGCGTTAGCACGAGCTCGTCACGGACGAGGACTGACCAGGGCGTGATTCCAGGGACACACGATTTCATAGAGGTGTCATTTTATTGTGTTTTCGCTCCGTGAGCGTTTGATGGATCGCTTTTAAGAGATTACTCGGACGTGTAGATCATCACCAGAGGATTGAGCCACTGATAGAGGCCAGCCAGAATGTGATGACCATTGATGTATCGCTTATTCATGATGATTGAGGCACTATTCAGCGTGCGGACGAATGAGACAGTTGCTGCTGCGAACGACGAGATATTGCCCCAGATGTTGGAGCTATTGCAGTACGAGCTATACTTAGAGATATGATAGAAGGTCGCTAGTCACCCGAGGATGAATGACTAGGACATGTGGTTTGTTTTCTTACCTCGATGTGAGGTCATCAGATTGATTGATTCCAGCTAGAGACGACTTCATGCAGGTACGTTGAGTGTCGATAGAGGCGATCGAATGTCAGAAACCCATATTCCTTAAAGTATTCGGAAAGACATGCAAGCAATTCTATGGACCCTCTAGAAGAATGAAAACCCTAACTCGACATAATGACCATGTGAAAGCCTTTGAACCTTAGGGTTTGCGGCAGTTCTGCGGTGCCATTAGTGAGGCTTGGGTTTGCCCTTCTACGGCTGGTCCACCGGTGCTGTGGTATGTACTCAATACTATTAAACTGTACCCAAGATATTGAGCTCTTGGGGGATTATGGAACTTTGACGAATCGATCGAAAGGTTTGACATCATTCGGATATCATGTAATGGGATGCATTGCTTGGGGGACTCCAGATACGAGTATAGCCGTTGGAGCACAGTTCATGCAGCCACGAAGAGACGAGTCCGAAGCAGTCGACATTAGAGAAAAGTGGAGTAAGAGATTCGTACGAGATCTTGATGAGATGACGTTCCACTCCCCCGACATCAGAAATGCGATACGCATACAGAGGCGTTATATATGGATATATCTTCCAGAAGGAGTCGTGATGAGTATGCACCCATTCCGAAACAAGAAACAGATATGGAAAAGGGTGATAACCTCCGGTTAGTTTTGCAGAAACGAGATTTGGGAAAGATCTCGACAGGACATTTCTGGGAATATTTACGAGAAGACTTAGACCCAGGAGCGGTCATTTTACGCACACCCCGCAGGCCAGAGTTCGGCACCATCGACGAGACATGTTATGAGTGACCACGACAGTTGGTCAGATATTATTAGAAGATGTGCTTGAGCGGGCTATTCCGCCATACTTGATTTCGGTATTTTGGGCGATCTATTCGCATGATTTAGTCTTGATGACCGAGTTCATGATATTTGTTTTCGTGCACCATAGTTGCACCTACTGGGTATTCATATTTTGTGCATAGTTATTACACTTGAGATATGCTTTATACACCGTTGTATTAATTTATGATTTGTGCACAGTTATTGCACTTAATATCGTTTTTGTGCCTTGGCTGCATATGTTTATGATTTCATGGATTCCATACAGTTGGGTTGATTTTGTGCATATGGTACGCACCCGATTTGGTTTTCGCACTCGGTATAGTTCACATATGCTTGCAGTGTATTGTTACGTATTTTGTGCACCACAGTTGCACCTGACTTCGGTTTGATGTCATTAGAGATGTTGATTTTGATTTCATGCCTATGTTATGCATGTGATTTGATTTATACTTTCGGCATAGTTTTCATGCACTTTTAGTATTTTGATTGGCTTTGTGCACGCTGATGCACATGGTTGTGAGATTATGTACCACGGTATACCTGATTTGGATTTGTATTGAAACGTGTTGTATATCGTCGATTTCGATTGTGATACTCGATATTTGTTTTGTGCACTTTATGCACCTGATTGGATTCTTGCGCATATTTGACGCGCTTGGATTGGATTTTGGGCATGTTCGGCGCTTGATATTGGATTTCGTAATTTCGTGCATATTGGATACACATGATTTAGATTTTATTCGTGCAGGATGGATGCACCTGATTTGGATTTTCGTGCATGTTGGGCGCATGATATGAGATACGATTTTGGTGCATACCAGATACACTAAATCGGGATTCTTTGTGCATATCAGATGCACCTGATATTGCTGTCAGGCACACCGTTGCCTCTGACAGGTGTTTTGTGCACACCCGTTGCACTTAGATGTTATTTTGGTGCACATGTATGGCACACTCATGGATTTTGTTTTCCGTGCGCACCAGACGCACGCGGCATTCTTATGCACATTTTGGGATTGATTCTTATGGAGCAGTGTGTTTTTATGATATTTACTATTTGTTTTCGTACTGAGCAGGACTAGTTAGAGGACAGTACCCGGATATATTTTGCATGCATTGATAGTCATCAAAGGGATTTCCAAAAAGGGAGCTATAGTCTCAGTATTTACCTACGTGTCTGATATGACACGAAACGTTTAAAATAATGAAACCCTTCTAAATTGTTTTCAAAACGGCGGGACGTGCATATTAAACAAAAGATATATACATATATGATTATTTTCTTACAATAAATGTCCGCCACCGTGCTGTGTTACGTGCATCGCACAACAACTTAAAAAGGTTTTGGCATGCATTTCTTCTGATGTTTTAATGATATTTACATGTAGAGTTTTGAGTATATCACATTGGTTTCGTTTCGGATTTTGACATTGGTTTCCTCACCATAACTCCGATGATTGCGGGATGCTTGACGGAGTTTTGCTTTAGATTGATATACTCGTTTTCATGCGCATGCATTGCGCCACTATGTGCTTTATATATTTATGATCTCGGGACCCCGACGACTTAGTCTTTTACTGAAATGTTTTAGTATTTGAGGGGTTTAAATTTAAATTCGGGGACCGAATTTCTTTATGGGGGGAAGACTGTAACATTTCAGAAAAATGAAATATTAGTTTTGGGAATTTTTATAATTAAATAATAAATATAATGAATATTTTAATATTTCGGTATAATTAAAAATCGATAAATTGGGAAAAATTTGGAAAATTATAGAAATTACTAAAAAGAGGGTTCTTTATGTGATATATGCAAATTATGAAATTTTATGATTTATTACACACTATTTTAATGCTAATCGCGATTAAACATCGCTAATCTCGCATTAATCCGGTTTTGTGCACATGACATGCACCATGTCATTTTTACACTTTGATACATTTTTCTTCATGGTTTCCTTCTCTTTATTCATGCATGGTTTTAAAATTTAAAAGAGAAGATAAAAATAATGAAAACAAAAGAAAAGAAAATGAAAAATATAAAGAAATAGGTATGGGCAAGAGAGAGAGGGTGATGGGTCAAACCTTGGTCATGACCCTTTGTTTCTTTCATCATCTTCATCTTTTCTTCTCCCTCTTCAGCCCATGGCTGCCTCCTCACTCCCTCTCCACTTCAAATCCCCAAAACATCATCAAAACAACTTCCAAACATCATCCCCACTTCATTAAAAACATGCACAAGCTCACAAGTAAGACTTTGGACCAAGAAAGCAAGGATTTTGGACACTTAGGCAACTCAAGAAAATTCTTGAATTGCCAAATAAGGTAATCCCTTCACCATTTGTATTGTATTTCATTTACTTTAGTGTCCATGCATGTTTAGAAGTGATTTAGTGAGGTTTAGTGAACTTTGAAAATTCAAGAAAAGGATTAGGGTTTGAATTGAATCCTAGGGTATAATTGAGACTTAATATTGACCTTAAACCCCTGTGGTGATTGATTGGAGACCTAAACCAGAGACTAGAACCCTAATTATCGAACTTAGAAATCCTCGACAAAGTATTTTGTGAGAATTGTGTAGGGAAATTGGAATCTGCTAACACTCGGGGACTTGGAAAATTATTTAGCAAACACAGTGAGTCATGCAGGCACCCTAGGAGCTACCACTGAAACCTAAGACCCCCTGGACTTTTCCTGGATGAAATTTTACTCATTTTGGCCACAATTTAGTGCCTTGGTACTTTGGAATCGTCCCGTGCTTGGTCCATGGCTTCATTTTAAGCAAATTAGAATTACCTCATATGCAGAATTTGCTAATTTTACCTGGAACAAAATCTGGATGCGTTTTACGAAGTTTCTGAATTCGTTTTGCGGCTTTTAATGATTTGGAATTTGGTATTTGATATTGTGTTTCCGTCGTGTGGCGTTTGAACGCCAACGGCTAGGGTTATTGGTCATGTTTTGCACACGAAGTTATCGGTTTTGACCTATGGGCGAAACGTGTGCCGTTTTGGTTTTCCGACTTGGTTTTAATATGCGTATGCGATTGTATATTGTTAGTAGGTACCCCACATAGACTTCGAGACGACGAGGATGAGCGTGGCGTCATCGACTCCAGTAAGTGAAGAGCAAGGTGCGTAGATATATATCTACGGGGGAAGTCGGGTGGATGGCGTATAGCACCCCCGCAGTTCGAAGTATAATATGCTATATATATGATATATTTATATGTGATTATATGTTATATGAAACATGGATAGTCAAGATAGGGTTCTTGATATAGCTTTAGTGTTATTAGAAGTAGCTTAGCTTAGCTTCTTATTCGCGAAACCCTAGAATAAGGTTTACACCCACACGCGCGCACATACATGCATTCATTTTATTATTGTGCATATATGGGGATATGTATATATATATATATATACGCATGGGTATGGGACTATGTGTGTGTATATATATATATACACGTATACATATACTTGGATATTGAGGATAGTATATGATTTGAAGATGAGTCGATGAGATTGGGTTGAGGCCATGAGATCGGTGATGTGGCGTGGTTCGTATTATGAGATACGACACGGTTTGTATAGCGGGTCCTTAAGCGTTGTGTTTTCATACACACGCATATATATGTAGAGGGTATTAGTTTGTACTAGACTTAGATCAGTACCCCCAGTTCATGATATATGATTAAAAGGATACCAGACGAATAATAAGATAAATGTAATATTCGACCCGTACCCAGATTTGGGATGCCGTACAATAGATTTACCGTACGAGCTATATTGATGACTGATCCGCACTCTTGACTCGAGGATGTCATAATATATGGGGTATCGTATGGGATACTATTGAGGCGAGATCACCGACTATTATATATATATATATATATATATATATATATATATATATATATATGTATCGACTCAGAATTAGGTGGTTTTCCCTTACCCTTTCGGTTAGACTATTCGTTTAGTCCTGTAGTTTATTTGTAGATGTTAGACTAGACTCGAGTCATACCTACTTCAAAACTAACGAATCATGAGTATTTTAAAGACAGGCCAAGGGATTATACAAATATTTTCAAAAGACTCATCTTTTCTTAAAACACCGTAGCCCTTATTTTTTAAACACCACGATTCGTGTTATTTCGAATAGCAAAACTGTATGACATATATATATATTGATGTAGATTCTTCATTGTTGTGTTTATTATTCAGCTCCCGCATATTATTGCTGTTCGCATCGCAATTGCATGCTTATATTGTGTTTTCATATTCCATTATTGAGATCGCGCTGTCAGGACACCAGCACCATTACCGAAGATGCGTATGCTCCACGTACACTTGCTTACCGGCTCACACATATCATCATCGGTAATTGCCATGTCACGTACACTTAAGTGAATATTATTTCATTGACATAGCCTGCTAGCTGATAGTTACAATATGTTATCGCTTTCATATGCTAGTTTAACTATTGCACTCATTACATGATATCAGATGCATTCATATATTCATTGGTTATGCAGTATTTTGGGGTTTTGTGCCGATAATCACTGTTTACTTACTCTTGATTTTTGGATTTCGGATTTTCACGAGATTTCGGGATTTGGGGGAAAACAGCAAGAATATATATAAACTTCTCTCTCTCTCTCCCTCATTTTAAAATGCAAGTTGCGGTTTTCTCTTGATGTATGAGTCGTCCACCATGAGTTTTCATGATAGCTGTTAGATTTCGAGACCCGTTTCGAGAAGTAGTATGAACCGTCTCGGGTACATGGTGGACCCGGTATGGTACCCCATGACGAGAGCGATTTCATGGAGGATGATGAGCCTGGCAGGGGCAGACTTCCTACCGGTGATTGTTTGGCGTGGAGGATATCTGGAGGATACAGTCCGTGGTCGTGTGATTTGATGATATGAGCCGATCCGGACCGACGGAGCCCGAGGTATTGAGATACTGTGATATTGAGATATTGGGATTTATGATTTGTGTCAATGCTAGGCACTGATTATGTTGATTCCATTGATGATACCTCGTGTTATATAAACATAAATCTCTCTAAAACCAGAAAATAGTTTCTTCATTTACATGTATTCTGTTTTCATTACATTACATTCATACCTCATACATATGATATGTTGCTACCTGAGGCACTAACACGAGCACATGTGATTACACTTATGTATAGATGTTTACCCTTGCCACCTTTTCATGCTTCAGACTTTATCATTTGAGAATTATATATATTTGATCGTATTGACCTAGGATTGAGTCATACATACGATTTCTTCTCGGTGATGTTTTCTACTCATGAGTTGGAAACTCACCCCTGTTATGCCACAGTTTCTTGCAGGTTTTGCCGTACAGGTTTCGTTATGGCTTTGCTGGCACACTGCTTCCATTCCGGGTGATTGCTTGGTAGGTGGGTTCACTTGTATCGTGACCACCATTGTACTTTATTTTATTCATTGTATCTAGTAAACTCCATCAACCAGGCATGTATATTTATTTCAGACTTAGAGACCAGAGTTGTATATTCTTTCGAACTTAGAGTCGCGCGTTGTATTATTATGGATTTCGTGTTGATTTGAGTTTCCTTTTCGGTTTTGATTCTCGCCCTTCGGCGTTGTATATTATATTGCTTGCGTGATTGTGACCGTCGTTTGACGAAGAGCTAGCTCCCGCTTGGGGATGCCTTTTATCATTATATATGCTTTTATCATGTTGTACCCCGTTCGGGGCCAGTATTTACAAAGGGAACTCTGCCGAAATTTTTAGAAAGACTTGATGTTTTAAAAACGCATAATTCGGCTTATGCTATTAAAACCACTTGCTTTTAAACAAGTTTTCCTTCATTTACTATTTAAAATGGTTTTAGATTTCTGGGCTTTTGGCTTACTTGAATTAGATGTGGTCCTATAGACTTCATATGATTCAAGTGCTAGTCACGTGCTAATTCGGGTCGTGACAGTAATGGTGCTGGTGTCGTGACAGTAATGGTGCTGGTGTCATGACAGCAGGGTTTCATAATACTACGAAAATACATTTAAGCATGCGATGCGAATAGCAAGGATATATAGCAAATGAATAGTATATGCAACAATAAAGAAAGCACACTATAAATATAAGTAATACAGTTTTTGCCTTTGAAATAACAAGAATCGTGGTGTTTAGAAAATAGGGGCTACAGTGTTTTTAAGAAAAGGTACGTCCTTTCAAATATCCGTAGTGTCCCTTGACCTGTCTTTAAAATACTCACGATTCGTTAGTTTTGGAAATAAGTATGACTCTAGCCCAGTCTAACATTTACTAAGTAAACTACAGGACTAAACTAACAGACTAATCGAAAGGGTAAGTAAAACAACCTACGTCTGAGTCGATATTGTCACGACCCGAAAGTACGGAACGTGACCAACACTTAGATTACGAAACGCCTAGAGGCGCAACGTAACCTAAGTAAGCCGAAGCCCAGAAATCTAAACCATGAAAAAGAAGAAGAAGCAGTAAAAGAAAACATGAAGGAACAAGTTTAAAACATCAGCAAATTTTCTCAAAATTTCGGCAGGGTCTCCTCTATAAAAACTGGCCCCCAAACGGGTACAACAAGTATAATATACATAAACAATAAAAAGCATCCCCAACGGGAGCTAGCATCAACGCCAACAGGCGGAAACAACCACAACAAGCACAATAATATACAACGCCAAAGGGTGAGGCTCAAAACTCAAAGAAAACAAAACCACCATATCAGAATTATACATGCGCGACTCTAAGGTCGAAATAAAAAATATACCGGTCCAATAAACTTATCAAGTAATACAAGTATGGTTGATGGAGCTTACTATATACAAATGAAAGAATAAAAATACAATGGTGGTTCAGATACAAGTGAACCAACCTACCGTGCAAATCACCCTGAAGAAAAGATGTGCCAGCAAGCTGCCAGGGAAACCTGTACATCGAACCTGTAATAAAATTTGGCACAATGGGGGTGAGTTGCCAACTCGTGAGTAGAAGAAATCTACGAAAAGAAATCGAATGCACGACGCTATCCTAGGTCATAATAATACACTACTAAGTCCCAATCATCTAATAATAGCAGGGTAATACTACGTGTAAGTGCAGATACTCCGTGCTCGTGTCAGTGCCTCATATAGTAATATGTCATATGAATGGATATGCATGCACCATGAATGTAAAATAACCAATCCTGAAATCCAGGTGTATCTGTATAAGAAATCTTTAGCTGTTATCATAGTAAAACGGGTATAGAAATCGGAAATATCAACAATGAAATCCATGGAAATCCGTGTCAAGCATCGACACAAACATGTAAATCTCAAGTCTCATAGTCTCAATATCTCGGGTCCGTCAGTCCGGATCGACCCATATCATCAAATCTCACGACAACGGTCGGTATCCTCCGAATATCCGCCGCGCCAGACATCACCAGTAGGTAGCCTTCCCCTGCCTGGCTCATCGTCTACAACTCGATCTTCTTGCCCCGGGGTACCATACCGGGCCCACCATGTACCCGAGACAGTTCATCCACTCCTCGAATCGGGTCTCGAAATCCATCAGAAAACATGAAATCTCATGGTGGACGACACATACATCACGAGAAAACCGCATCTTATGTTTTTAAAAAGAGAGGAGGAGGAGAGAGAGAAGTTTTTATATATTCTTGCGGTTTTCCCCAAAATCCAGAAATCTCATAGAAATCCAAATCTCAAAATCATGAGTAAGTAAATGATAAGTGTCGGCATATGCCCTATAAAACTGCATGATAACATGAGAATATGAATGCATGAATGTCTAAGTCATAAATGCCATGTCTATACTAGCATCTGAGAGTAATCACAATATTGTATATCGATCTAGTTGCTAGCTGATTCTATCAATAAAAGATAATAAGATCTAAAGTGTACGTGACATAGCAATTACCGATGATGATGTGTGTGAGCCGGCAAATAAGTGTGCGTGGAATATGCGCATCATCGGTAATGGTGCTGGTGTCCTAACAGGTAAAGTTTATACTGATTGTAGCAACATATGTATGAACATGCAACATTATGATTACATTGTGAAAGTAAAGACGGATGTGTGTTACCCACTCATTTAATATACAATTATCACTACCACTATATGACTCGAACCTAACCTAGTGTCCATCTAACCTCCTAAGGAACTAAACCTAAGAAACTAGTCATTAAGAAACAAGAGTCTACCTAGGTCTGAATCAATATCTCTAATAGTCGGCGATCCAGCCTCAATAGCGTCACGTACGTAGTACGACTTCCTCGAATCAAGAGTGCGGATCAATCATCATATCTATACCTCGTACGGTAAAATCCATCGTACGGCATCCCAATATCGGGGTACGGGTCAAGTATCTCCTAGGTGTCTCATCATTAGTATAATGTCATCATCAACACATCTCATGATCAAGGTGCTAAACTGTGATCGCATACATCAATCATATATCATTGACATCATAATAAGCATCATTAGTTTATCCTCAGAAATATCATGTCATATGTATCATATTGTGATTAAGTCATACCGATATCATATCGTCCTCAAGTCACACCTCTATTATATCGTCATCAGGTCACACCTATATGATGTCGTAATCAAGTCATACATATCCCATATCGTGATCAATCACAAGTTACAGTCCGGGTACTATTTTAGAGTCCCATGTACCTCAATATCATCACCACCCATTATAATTTAAGTATACATGTTCATTATCTCATTCTCTAATGATCCGCTAATACTTAATACGACTGTATAGCCAAGAATCACGGCATCAAGCCCAGTTACACTGTTTCATCATACCTCGGGTATCATATCACATCAATGTATCCCATATACGTGTTGTATATATATTTATGCCTATACCTCGTCCTATATATATATACACATGCACGTATACACCATATCGTGTTTCAGTGTGTGCGTGTGTGTGTTTCTACCTGAAACCTACGAACCTCTTCCAAGGTATTCATCTTCTGATATGTCTTCCTAAATCAGTCTAGTCCAGCCTAGGGACATTACTAGGGCCCTACTCATTAAGAATCTCGGGTCACATCTGGTTTCCTAATGTCAATAAGTACTATTCCTATTCGACGTTGCGGGGGTGCTAAACGCCATCCACCTGACTTCCCCCCGTAGATATGCAACTACTCACCTGGTCCATGTCTGCCGAAGACGGTGTCGCCATCCTCCTCTTCATCGCCCGCAGTCCACGTGAGGGGTACCTAAACGCAAACATATAAATAGTATCGTAAACTGGATCACATACGAAAGTTAAACGATACAAGGAACAAGCATAGGTTAAAACCTATGTCCCGTCCACGCAAAAGAACCAAATATCGCTCGATATCGGCGTGCAAACTCCGATGGATCGAGATAAACATCAACAAATAACTCGTAGTTTTAAAACACATTACTTATATTATAAAACATGATTAAATCCATCGAAATCCTAAAATCCATCAAACCGTCCAATTTCGTAAAACCCGAAAATGCCAATTTACCGTTTTTCATCAAAACTTGACATTTAAATGAAACCAATGGTCATAAAACTCATTAAATAGCATAACTAGACTATACAAACCATTACTATATTTTTATTACACAAATTTGTAATAATTTGAAATTTCTAGTTTGCAACCTTTAACAATTTTCAACATTTTTCAAGCAAAATACCACAATTCCACCACAAAACGTGATTTTGCATGAATTAATGTATTAAACCACAATTAATGATGATAATGATTTAATGAAACCATAAATTATATTTTTAATCTCATTTATTTAGGAATTTCTAAAATCTAGTTTACAAAATAGCAATTTTTATCACAATTTATCAATTATCAATAGAAACTAGCAATCAATTTAAGTTTCCATTCCACCAACAAGTTAATACCCTTATTAAGACCACAATCTAGTGTTAAAAATATTAATTGAAATTTTATTTCACCAAAATTTATGTTTTATAGAAACCTAGTTAGCAAAATTCCTAATTTAAACAATTTTAAATGAAAAATTTACAATTCAACAACCATGCAAGATTTTCCAATTCTAAAAGTGTTAAACTAACTATTATAACCCTAATTAATTAATAAAAATCATAACTTGAATTTACAAACCCTAACTTGAATTTTAAAAATTGAACATAGAATTAATTCATTAAATCTAAACATGCTTAAAAGAAACATCTAATAACAAATAAACAAAAGAAGGAAATTTATACCTCCAAAATATGAAATCCAAACAAGAAAATGAGCCTCCAAAATGCATGCTTTCGATCTCCAAATTCCATATAAAAATGAGCAAGGAATAAAGGGTAGGAAATAAATAGGATTTTGTGGATTTTTAATTGAATTTTTAAAGGATTTTTGATGAATTTTGGAGCAAAATAAAATGAGGAAAATGGGGGCTACCATAGGGGGTGAGGCCGGCCATTTTTTTGGAGGTGAGGGAGAGAAAGAAGAGGGTGAGAAAATGTGTAGAAGTCTCCACCAAAATATCACTTCATTATGTCTTTTCATGCATTTATTTATTTTTCTTTTATTTCTTTACTATAGCAAATCAAGAAAACTCTAGAAAATAGGAAAAATTTGCAAATAAATTTTGCATGATACACACTAAATTATAACATGCCATGGTTCATTTTTACAAATTAAAACCATTCAAATTTGTAATTTACACTAATTTAGTGTAAAAATAAAGCTTATGTTAATATTTAAAATAATTAATTTAGGAAAAATATTTAATTAAACTAAAAATTTATAAGTGGCTAAATAAACACCATTTAATAGTAATTAGATAATTAAAATAGGTATTTTTGAAATTATAATGAAAAACAATCACGGTTTAGTTTTATGAAAAATACATTTTAGTTTACCGAAAATCACAAAATTCACTTAAACAATTTTATTTATTTAATTATTTATTTAATTATTTTTAAAACGTTACATATATATATATATATATATATATATATATATATATATATATATGTTTAATAGTCGGTGATCCCGCCTCAAAAGTGTCACGTACGATACAATATATAATATGACATTCTCGAGTCAAGAGCGCAAACAAATCATCAATATTATATCTCGTACGGAAAATCCATCGTACGGCATCCTAAATCTGGGTACGGGTCGAATATCATATTTATCTCATTTTTCATCTGGTATCCTTATCATCATATCCTGAATTAGGGGCACTGATCTAAAGTCTAGTACATTTTGATACCATCAACATATATATATATATATATATATATATATATATATATATATGCGTGTGTATGAAAACACATCGCCTAAAGACTCGCTATAATCTCATGTCGTATCTCATAATACGAACCAAATCACATCACCGATCTCGTGGCATCATGCTCAATCTCATCGACTCATCTCCAAGTACCACATACTATCCTCATCATCCATGTATATGTACATACACACACACACACACACACACATACATACTCACATACATATATGTATATATATATATCCTCATATACTCACAAGTAAAACAAATGTATGCATGTATGTGTGCGTGTGTGCAAAACTTTACTCTAGGGTTTCGCGACTAAAAAGATAAACTAAGTTACTTCTAATTACACTAAAACTAACCCATGAATACCTAAAACATATCTTGATAATCATTAGTCTCACAATACACAACTTATATATATATATATACGTATACGTATACTACACTACGAAACTGCGGGGATGCTATACGCCATGTAACACCTTAGAATGTGTTTTGTATCTAATTATATTTTAAAATATAGTTTTTAATAAAAAGTTTACCAAATTACGTTTCAAATATTTTATCCTATTTATTGAGTATTTTATTAGATTTTTCCTAGGCTTGCACACACTTGTGCATGATAACTAGGCTTGTTTTTGGTGTTTAACCATGATTGGTAACATGGTGAACTAACCATTCCTTAATCTAGTTTTAATTATTATTAAGTGTTTTGGGTCTTAAGTGTGCATGGTTGTTAAATTAATAAGGGTTTTATTTTGAATTTTGTTATGAGTGTTGACTTGGTGTGAGAGAGAGAGAGAGTGCATTATGAGGCATGATGGCCTTGCCATGCCTCATTAAATGAAGAGAGAGAGAGGGGGGTTGACCCTTGGTGCCACAATTTCCTTGCCTCTCAATTTCTTCTCACTTCTCTCATTTCTCTCACACAAACACACACACACACACACACACACACCTGAGGCAGCAGCAGAAGAAGCAGCAACAACAGCAGTAACAACAACAACAACACTAGTAGCAGCAGCCCCAGCACAAGAGCAGCAGCAGCAGCAACTAGTAGCAGCAGCAGCAGCTCCAGCTCCAACACCAGCATCACCAGCATCAGCTCCAGCATGATCATCATCATCATCAGCAGTAGCAGGACCAGCAGCAGGAGCAACAAGCAGCAACAGCAGTAGCAGGAACCCCAGCACTTGCAGAAGCGCTTCTCTACTTCCTTACCTGCTCTCTAGGGTTCATTAGGGTATAATTTCTGAACCCAATCCCCTAGTTGCTTAGATTATGTGTAATTGGTGTCGGTTAGTGTTAATTAGCTAGATTAGTGCTAGATTTTTGTGATTTGTGAGATGTTGTGGCAAAGTGATGATTGTGTTGGTTAACCCTACTTGTTTAAGTGTTGTTAGGGTCACCTTAACTGAGTTTAACCCCAGATTACACTAAAATACCATAGGGTTTGCCAATTGTGCAAATTGGTGAGTTTAAAGCGATAATTGTGACATCTGTGATCTGCTATGGACCCGGACCTTACAGAATAAAATTGAGGAAACTGGAGCATGTACACTAGGTATAGATAACACCACCAGAGCACGAGACCCCCATTCTCAAACCTGGCCGCCAATTAATTAATATTGGCCGCAAATTGCGGCCAAGTAGGGGACAAGGGTGTTGGTCTCTTGGCTAGGGGTCCCTTCTGTGTTGTCTAGGTCTTTGGCATGTCTAGTTTTGTGATATCTTACCTGTAGGAAAAAATCTGGGGTCATATATCGCTTTTGATGTTCGTTGTGTTTGCGCGATACGCGCGATACGTGAGTGGGTTCTGTGATTCAGCGTATCGCGGCGTGTCGCGGTGGTTTTAGACGCGTGCACACACGCTTCAGCGTATCGTGCACACGCGCGTTTAGTTCGCGACGCGAGTTTCTCGTTTCGATTCGATATCGCGTTTCGCGGAATATTTGGCTTATATGTGATTTCCATGCCTTATTTGCAGGTTTGCAGGCAGGGACTACGGACACTACTACAGAGGGAGCAGATGGTAGGATTCACCTAGCGTGGAGTGTAGGTGAGTAGATTTAACATCTACAGGGGAATCGCCCGCATGGCGTTATGCGTCTGGGCTAGGATTCAATACCTGTCGCACATTCTACGTCATTGTAGAATTGCGCCTTTACTTTATTTCCTTGATATAGTTATACTGTGACTAGCAGCCGTAGGACACTGCACATATTATTGACGGTTCATGTTGTACGAGCACGGATTGTATGCTACACACACACCGTCAATAATTGCCATGTCACACACAACCTTTTATAGATACTATTGCTTGTCACACATGACATCTAGCTTACTGGTATACCTATAGTGTACCATACCTTTAGTGATAGGTACACTTACCCTTTACGATACATCTACAGGTATACCTTACTCATATTTTTCTTATACCCAGGGGGGGTATACGACATCAGTTCTTATAGGTAGATACCTATACATTGCTACACCTGTATGTTACACACATATTCAGTTGCAGTTACATATTTACCTTTACTGATGTTACTTAGCTGTACCTTATTGGTTTTGCATATATCTGGTTTCAGCTACATATTCTCATTTATATGCTCGCATTTCAGATATATCGCATATGTTTATTCCTGGATTGCGCATTATTATTTGGATTTTAGATGATGTTTTCTGGATTTGGGAACCGCGGGAGTTCATGAAATTATGCATACATTGAAAAACCCGGTTTCCTTGATATGATATTTGCGCATCCACCATGGGTTTTATCGGTGCTGATTATTTATACCCCATGCGAGGAGGCGTAGAGGCCGCATGAGGGTACATGGTGGGGCCCGGAGGTACCCCGGGGCGAGAACGGTTTCGCTGTGTAGTAGACGGTGAGCCTGACAGGGGAACCATACCGTCCGGTGATATTACCTTTTACTCGGCGGTTATCTTGGGGATACCGACCGGAGTCATGCACGTATGCATACGTCGGAAGGCGAGGGTCAGAGCTAGGCACTCGTGCTTTCGGGACAGCGTATGATACGTACCTATCAGGATTTCTGTGTCGATACTTGGCACATTGTTTTCATGATATTTCTCTTAAACACCTTTTGTATATATAACAGGGGATTTAGCCGTTGTTATATATACCTTTACACCAATATTAGTGGAGTGGGACGCTAATATATGTGTATTGCCCCCATCATATTTATTTCTGTATATATATACCTTTAGGATGTTAGGAGCTTGCTTGAGATTCGACTTGGGATATAGGTGATTCATTGAGATTGGATATTGGATATGAAAGAGATTGTGGATTTGTACATTCGAGATATAGGAGAGCTACTCGATATTGTACATTGAGGTGATGTGAGACCTATGTGATGTGAGAGCCCAGTTGGGGGCTGATTTGAGGATTCGGGATTTGAGTGTCTTGATTGATTGTGATCCTACCACGATGTCAGGTTTCCGTGGAAATGACATATTCCACCCTATACCACACCCTTATCTACCTTATGCACAGATTCATATATTGGTAGTACCTGTTAGTTTACCCTTATGATAGTTGCATATCGACTTTCTCATATCCCTATTGCATGGTTATTGCATGTTATTGTCATGTTATTACTGCTTCACATATGGATTGTACCTGTTACTGTACTTCTCTTATTTCAGCATTTGCATGACATGTTATTACTGTAATCGCATATCTTAGATTCATGCTGTACGTACATTCCTGCGATTACCTGCATATGTTATCTTCTATTCACGAGTTGGCAACTCACCCCCGTTGTGCCACAGGTGTTTCAGGTTGTTCCCCAGAGTAGTCGAGGCAGGCTATTCCTCTATTCAGCTATCCAGCTATCATCTTTTGCTACAGATACCGCATCAGCTCACAGTACTATTTTGCTTAGGTGGGTTTTGGTGGTCATCTGTATTTTGTATTGTACCTTCGTTGTACTTTGTACTCTCCATCTACTATTGTATTGTTGACTTAGAGACTTGGTGAGGACGTTATGTGTATTATTGTGGATTTGATGTCTCTTATATATACAGCTTCTTCTCTACTGTCTTTATTTTTGTGTTGTATTTATCTTGACTAGTCTTTACAAAAAGGGGTGTTGCTAAAATTTTAAAGAAAGAAAGTACGATTTTTTAAAGAATTTGGGTTGTGATTTCAAATGTTTCAAAACTTATATTATCTTTTCCGTATTTTCATGGTTTAGATTTCTGGGTTTGGCTTTCTTTTACTACGTTGCGTCTTTAGGCGTTGCGTAGTATTAGGGCCGTCACGGGCCAATTTTGGGTCTTGACAAAGTTGGTATCAGAGCGTTAGGTTTTACCTTTCGGAGTGTAGGAAGACCTTAGTATGATGGAGTAGGTAGCTTAAGCAGAGTAATGTAGTGTGTGTATGTCTGCAGCATACCCACGATGCGGTACCTTGCATTAAGTGACCTAAGTACAATTTTGCTTGAAATTCCTTCCTTGATGATTCCTATCCTTAAGATTCGATTTCCTTATTCTCATCGAATCTTATATCTATTTATAGCCTTGCCGCCGATGACTATGGGGACTCAGAGTGATGCAGCGAGGGCCGAGGTTAGAGTTGGCTCGGGTGAGACGAGTACTGACCAGGATGGCACTCTAGTTGCACAGGTGCAGACGGATCAGCCTACGATCTATACTATGGATAGACATTTGGCAGAGATGCAGGACTTCCGCCAGACTATGAGTTCTTTGGTTGATGTCGTTCGGGAGCTACGACAGGAGGTTGTCACCCCTGTTACTCAGCTGTCCCTTACGATCAGCATGCAGCAGTCCGTCACCTACATAGCACCAGTGGTTGCAGATCCAGTTGACGAGGCGCATATTCCAGAGGCTCAGAGAGTTCCAGGACAGTGGAGGACTCGTACCAGTGTACCAGCCCAGGGACAGAGGTTTGGTCATCGAGACAGATTTCGTGGCCACCGCGGGAGTAGCAGAGGCTTAGGACGAGGACAGTCGTTCAACTCTTATCCCCAGGATGGTCAGCAGTCAGAGCGTGGATGTTTTCGATGCGGAAGCCTTCAGCACTTCGTCAGGGATTGTTCCTTAGCACCTCGTCAGAGTCGTATTCAAAGAGGCCGTGGACGTGGAAGATTCGCTCAGAGGGCTCAGTCTACCAGAGGAGTTCATCCAGCTGCGAGTAGAGGGCAGGCACAGGAGTTTGCTTCTACTCATCAGGACGTGCAGACGTCCAATGCAGAGTTTTCGGGTATCTTTTATTTATATGTTCTTTTGATGTATTTGTCTGTTTCTTGCTTGTACCGTGGTTGGGTAGATTAGTCGTAGTGTGTTAACTTCTGTCAGCGATTCTTTTGTTGTGCGACACGTATTTCAATTGTGTGCCAATCGGATAGGAGATAGAGATTCGTCCGTCGTTTTGATCCTTCTAGAGATGTTGGATTTGACGTTCTCCTGGGCACAGAATTGGTTAATTACGTGCTAGGCGTCTGTGGACTACCGTGAGGAAACAGTCAGTTTGTTTTTCCCGGCAGGTCAGTTCTGGTTGTGCAGGTGGATAGTTGTGCCGCCTTTCACAGCTTGAATTCAGCCTTTTTCGCTAGTCGGCTACTGAGGAGATGTCATGGATTCTTGGCGCTTATTCGTGATACCGGAGCCACAGTGAGATTGTTGGACCGAGTTCCTTTCATGCGAGAGTTTTTCCGACGTTGTTCCGGATGAGCCGGCGAAGCTTGGGAGCTAAAAGATCAGCTGCAGAGTTATGGTTAGGGGGAGTTTGTGCGCCTGAGTGTTTCGCTTTTGGAAGCTCCTATTTCTGTTCGTCGAGGAGGAAGACGGCAGTTTGAGGTTGTGTATCGACGGATCGTTAATTGAACCGGCTTACGGTGCGGATAGGTGTCCCTTACCTCGCATTGACGATTTCTTCGATCATCTCCAGAGAGCGAGACATTTTCTAAGTTTTCTTGGGATCAGGTCATCATTATTGCAGTTTCGAAGCGATGGCATTCCGAAGACTGCCTTATGCGTGCTACGGGCTTTGTGTGTTTTGGTGTGTCACTGGACTCACCAGTGCCCTAGCAGCATTCGTAGATGTGATGAACCAGATTTCTTCAGGCCGTTCCTCGACCAGTTTCTGTTGTGTTATTTACGACATTCTGGTCTATCTAATGTGTCTTGAGGAATAGAAGCAGCACTTGAGGATTTGTTATGCAGATACTGGGAGAGCACCAGCAGTTTGCTTAATTCTCGGAGTGTTTCTTCAAGCTTGTTTTGTGTTGACTCCTAGGTCTTGTAGTCACGGGAGACGGTTTTGTATGGTCCCGAGGGAGATCATGACCGTACAGCCTAGGTCCAGACATGTGTGCAGGACGGAGATCCGCAGATTCTTGGACTTAGCAGGTTTTTACTGCCGTTTCGTGCAGGATTACGAGAGTAGTGCTGCACCGTCGATTGAATGGACCGGAAGGGAGATTTCTTTTCTGTGGACTGAGGCATGTGTATGGAGTTTTCGGCAGTTGGAGATTCGGTTAACAACTGCATCAGTCCTTTCTTTGCTTTTTGGTTCGGGCGACCTTGTTGTTTTAACTGTAATGTTTCTTGAGTGGGCTCGAGTGTGTACTGGTGTGACACTACAGAGTTATCGCTTTTGCTTCCCTACATTTAGAGGAAGTACGAGAAGGATATTCCACTCATGATCTGGAGATGGCCGCGGTGGTTTTGCGTTGGAGATTTGGGGACACTACTTGTTTGAGAGTCGTGTCAGATTTTACATGGACCACTAGAGCTTAATGAACATCTTCCTGCAGCGGATTCTGATTGTTGTGATAGTCTTCTGCAGATTTACAGTTCTTGTGTGATCGTTGAGTACAGCTTTAGTTCGTCTCTACGGAGTGAACAGCTTGCTCATGTCCGCGCCCGACCACCTTTCCTTAAGACGTTTTCGCGAGACACTGCCCGCCGATGCTCGTTCGTCAGTGATACTTGAGAATACTCGGCTGGGTAATGATTCGGAGACCTTGATTTGTGACAATGATGTGCTAAGTTAGGGACGCGTTTGTGTACCTGGTTTCATCGGGTAGAGACGTGAAATCCTAAGGCATGCATATCTGTCAACTCTCTGTTTTCATTCAAGTTACGCCAATAGTGACGTGACTTGTGAGATGGTTACGGGTGGACAGGATGTATAGAGAAGTTTCAGGTTTCGTTTCAAGGTGTCTGTCTTGTTGTGTGCTTGAGTCGAGCATCTGAGGCCGGCTGGAGAGTTGCAACCTTTTACCGTTCCGAAACAGGGATGGGAGCAGATCTCCATGAATTTCGTTATGGTTTCTACCCAAGTTTAGTTAGGGTGTGACTCCATTCGGATTCTTGTCGTCCGGTTATACTCAGTTTGCTCAGTTGTTTTATTAAGTTGTGTGTTTGTTTGGTTGTTGTCAGCAGTTGGGGATCGTCACTCGCCATCGTTAGGGTTCTCCTTCGATAGCTGTTATCAGGAGACACTCCAATTGGCCACCCTTAGGCTTAGGGGTTAGGTCGTGTCGATCACCCGTCTGTTGTTCTTCTGACTCCGCGTAAGTAGGACTTTGGACCCCCGCTAGTCTAGAGACTTCGGAGATAGTCCAGTTGTGTTAGGTCAGGATGGGAATTGTCCATTTCGAACTGAGGTCTTATGCCTACTGTGTTAGCCATAGACTCGAGTTCGCAGGGACAGATCATGTATTCCTACGGACTTTCCGATGAATGACGGTGTTGGATTTTGGGAAGCTTGCCCCAGGATTTAGGTCCTTTTAAGATCCTTTAGGCGAGTTAGTTTTGTTGCCTTTAATTTGGCACTTCCGCCCAGATTATTGGATTTTCACCCCGTATTCCTTGTGATGATACTCTACAATTACCTTCTTGACCTTTCTCACATAATTTGGCACCAGACCATTTAGCTTGGACGCGATCTTTCGTTCGCCAGCAGCCAATTGTGTTAATGGCTCGGCAGGCAGAGAAATGTCGGTCAAGGGTCTTGCCATCCGTGAAGGGTTTTTCTTGGACGTAGCCGTATAGTGAGGTAATCACTTGGGAGGCTGCGAGCGAGATTGAGAGTTGTAATCTTCCCTATGAAGGTACGCGTATCATTATATTTTTAAATTCGGGGACGAGTTTCTTTTAAGGGGGGGGGGAGATTGTAACACCTTAGAATGTGTTTTGTATCTAATTATATTTTAAAATATAGTTTTTAATAAAAAGTTTACCAAACTACGTTTCAAATATTCTATCCTATTTATTGAGTATTTTATTAGATTTTTCCTAGGCTTGCACACACTTGTGCATGATAACTAGGCTTGTTTTTGGTGTTTAACCATGATTGGTAACATGGTGAACTAACCATTCCTTAATCTAGTTTTAATTATTATTAAGTGTTTTGGGTCTTAAGTGTGCATGGTTGTTAAATTAATAAGGGTTTTATTTTGAATTTTTTTATGAGTGTTGACTTGGTGAGAGAGAGAGAGAGAGTGCATTATGAGGCATGATGGCCTTGCCATGCCTCATTAAATGAAGAGAGAGAGAGAGGGGGGTTGACCCTTGGTGCCACAATTTCCTTGCCTCTCAATTTCTTCTCACTTCTCTCATTTCTCTCACACAAACACACACACACACACACACACACACACACACACCTGAGGCAGCAGCAGAAGAAGCAGCAACAACAGCAATAACAACAACAACAACACTAGTAGCAGCAGCCCCAGCACAAGAGCAGCAGCAGCAGCAACTAGTAGCAGCAGCAGCAGCTCCAGCTCCAACACCAGCATCACCAGCATCAGCTCCAGCATGATGATGATCATCATCAGCAGTAGCAGGACCAGCAGCAGGAGCAACAAGCAGCAACAGCAGTAGCAGGAACCCCAGCACTTGCAGAAGCTCTTCTCCACTTCCTTACCTGCTCTCTAGGGTTCATTAGGGTATAATTTCTGAACCTCTAGGGTTCATTAGGGTATAATTTCTGAACCCAATCCCCTAGTTGCTTAGATTATGTGTAATTGATGTCGGTTAGTGTTAATTAGCTAGATTAGTGCTAGATTTTTATGATTTGTGAGATGTTGTGGCAAAGTGATGATTGTGTTGGTTAACCCTACTTGTTTAAGTGTTGTTAGGGTCACCTTAACTGAGTTTAACCCCAGATTACACTAAAATACCATAGGGTTTGCCAATTGTGCAAATTGGTGAGTTTAAAGCGATAATTGTGACATTTGTGATCTGCTATGGACCCGGACCCTACGGAATAAAATTGAGGAAACTGGAGCATGTACACTAGGTATAGATAACACCACCAGAGCACGAGACCCCCATTCTCAAACCTGGCCGCCAATTAATTAATATTGGCCGCAAATTGCGGCCAAGTAGGGGACAGGGGTGTTGGTCTCTTGGCTAGGGGTCCCTTCTGTGTTGTCTAGGTCTTTGGCATGTCTAGTTTTGTGATATCTTACCTGTAGGAAAATCTGGGGTCATATATCGCTTTTGATGTTCGTTGTGTTTGCGCGATACGCGCGATACGTGAGTGGGTTCTGTGATTCAGCGTATCGTGGTGGTTTTAGACGCGTGCACACACGCTTCAGCGTATCGTGCACACGCGCGTTTAGTTCGCGACGCGAGTTTCTCGTTTCGATTCGATATCGCGTTTCGCGGAATATTTGGCTTATATGTGATTTCCATGCCTTACTTGCAGGTTTACAGGCAGGGACTACGGACACTACTACAGAGGGAGCAGATGGTAGGATTCACCTAGCGTGGAGTGTAGGTGAGTAGATTTAACATCTACAGGGGAATCGCCCGCATGGCGTTATGCGTCTGGGCTAGGATTCAATACCTGTCGCACATTCTACGTCATTGTAGAATTGCGCCTTTACTTTATTTCCTTGATATAGTTATACTGTGACTAGCAGCCGTAGGACACTGCACATATTATTGATGGTTCATGTTGCACGAGCACGGATTGTATGCTACACACACACCGTCAATAATTGCCATGTCACACACAACCCCTTATAGATACTATTGCTTGTCACACATGACATCTAGCTTACTGGTATACCTATAGTGTATCATACCTTTAGTGATAGGTACACCTACCCTTTACGATACATCTACAGGTATACCTTACTCATATTTTTCTTATACCCAGGGGGTATACGACATCGGTTCTTATAGGTAGATACCTATACATTGCTACACCTGTATGTTACACACATATTCAGTTGCAGTTACATATTTACCTTTACGGATGTTACTTAGCTGTACCTTATTGGTTTTGCATACATCTGGTTTCAGCTACATATTCTCATTTATATGCTCGCATTTCAGATATATCGAATATGTTTATTCCTGGATTGCGCATTATTATTTGGATTTTAGATGATGTTTTCTGGATTTGGGAACCGCGGGAGTTCAAGAAATTATGCATACATTGAAAAACCCGGTTTCCTTGATATGATATTTGCGCATCCACCATGGGCTTTATCGGTGCTGATTATTTATACCCCATGCGAGGAGGCGTAGAGGCCGCATGAGGGTACATGGTGGGGCCCAGAGGTACCCCGGGGCGAGAACGGTTTCCCTGTGTAGTAGACGGTGAGCCTGACAGGGGAACCATACCGTCCGGTGATATTACCTTTTACTCGGCGGTTATCTTGGGGATACCGACCGGAGTCATGCACGTATGCATACGTCGGAAGGCGAGGGTCAGAGCTAGGCACTCGTGCTTTCGGGACAGCGTATGATACGTACCTATCAGGATTTCTGTGTCGATGCTTGGCACATTGTTTTCATGATATTTCTTTTAAACACCTTTTGTATATATAACAGGGGATTTAGCCGTTGTTATATATACCTTTACACCAATATTAGTGGAGTGGGACGCTAATATATGTGTATTGCCCCCATCATATTTATTTCTGTATATATATACCTTTAGGATGTTAGAAGCTTGCTTGAGATTCGACTTGGGATATAGGTGATTCATTAAGATTGGATATTGGATATGAAAGAGATTGTGGATTTGTACATTCGAGATATAGGAGAGCTACTCGATATTGTACATTGAGGTGATGTGAGACCTATGTGATGTGAGAGCCCAGTTGGGGGCTGATTTGAGGATTTGGGATTTGAGTGTCTTGATGGATTGTGATCCTACCACGATGTCAGGTTTCCGTGGAAATGACATATTCCACCCTATACCACACCCTTATCTACCTTATGCACAGATTCATATATTGGTAGTACCTGTTAGTGTACCCTTATGATAGTTGCATATCGACTTTCTCATATCCCTATTGCATGGTTATTGCATGTTATTGTCATGTTATTACTGCTTCACATATGGATTGTACCTGTTACTGTACTTCCCTTATTTCAGCATTTGCATGACATGTTATTACTGTAATCGCATATCTTAGATTCATGCTGTACGTACATTCCTGCGATTACCTGCATATGTTATCTTCTATTCACGAGTTGGCAACTCACCCCCGTTGTGCCACAGGTGTTTCAGGTTGTTCCCCAGAGTAGTCGAGGCAGGCTATTCCTCTATTCAGCTATCCAGCTATCATCTTTTGCTACAGATACCGCATCAGCTCACAGTACTATTTTGCTTAGGTGGGTTTTGGTGGTCATCTGTATTTTTTATTGTACCTTCGTTGTACTTTGTACTCTCCATCTACTATTGTATTGTTGACTTAGAGACTTGGTGAGGACGTTATGTGTATTATTGTGGATTTGATGTCTCTTATATATACAGCTTCTTCTCTACTGTCTTTATTTTTGTGTTGTATTCATCTTGACTAGTCTTTACAAAAAAGGGGTGTTGCTAAAATTTTAAAGAAAGAAAGTACGAATTTTTAAAGAATTTGGGTTGTGATTTCAAATGTTTCAAAACTTATATTATCTTTTCCGTATTTTCATGGTTTAGATTTCTGGGTTTGGCTTTCTTTTACTACGTTGCGTCTTTAGGCGTTGCGTAGTATTAGGGCCGTCACGGGCCAATTTTGGGTCGTGGCAGACCAAGTCCACCACTCACAGGCATAACCGCCGCTCCGCTGATCTCGCCACGCACGGATACTCCGCCGGCAGCATCCCACGTTCCATGCCATCACGATTCCCACTAACGGGCGATCCGCTTATTACGCGGACGTGAAGTCGGGAGCGTAACTGCCGGCGAGATTCTCGCGCCCGTTACTGCGTGCTGCCGCCACTATATAAACCCCCATCACAGAGGGGTCAAGTAAGCTTGTTTCACCCCACTTAGCCGTTACTCTGCTCGGATCTCGTACTAACTTGATCGTTGGAGGGTCTTCGGTGGTACCAAACTACCCCAGGACTTCCTTGCAGGTACTCGGCGCAAACTCCTCAAACCACTAATCTCCTCAAAACCCATTAAGACCCACACGCAACAGGAGATCACCTCCAAAAATCCACCGGGAGATCGATGGATGACAACATCTGACGGAGACCCGAAAAGGACATCCATCAGATACACTTCACAACTCTCTACGGTGTTCGGAGTACGGCTATGTATGCTTCTATCAGTAAGATTTGGAAACAAATACTTCTCGTTTGTTAACTATTAAATTAGACTTGATAGGTGTGCTAGTGATTATGGAGAGAATCTTTTAGATTTCTCATTAATCATATCCTTGATATCACACTTTCCAAAACAAATCCAATGGTTAAGAAATAAGCAAATTCTACCGATAGGAGTATAGTCGTATTTTGATGTTCATAACATTTCTATTTATTATTGTAATGCAGGCTACTTTTACTATTATAACTCTTGTAACGCAGGCAAATTCTACTGAAAGGAGCATGGTGGTACTTTGATGTTTGTAACTTTTCAAATTTCTATTATAAACATTCCCGTTGAGAGGTATGATGGGAGCCATTCTTGTCGTTCAGTTTACAGATGCCACATTACTTTTCTGTAGAGCAAATAAGGAGAAGATCAGAAATTTGAAACTTATCTTATATATTTTTTAAGGTATTTCTTGTTTGAAGATTAATTTCATTAAAAGTTCTCTTATTTATTTTGGTTCTATAATGCACAGAGAAGAAGTGTTAGCTGGATGCCAAAAATGCAAACTCGAAAAATTTCCATTAACATATCTTGGATTGCTCTTCTGTAAAGAAAAACCGAAAAGAAGAGAATGGTTACCATTGCTGGATAGGCTTTCAAATTGGAAAGGAAAACTTTTGTCATCTTGAGGTAAATTAATTTTAATGAATTCGGTAATTTCAACGATTCTTTAAAACCACATATCCTTTTATAGGTTTCTAAATGGGTACAAGTTAATATTAATACAATCACAAAAAGTTTTTTTTGGGAATGTGGAGTTTCAGGTAGTGGGTTTAAAATGTTGGTGGATTGAAATAGAGTCTGTAAACGAAAAGAATATGATGGGCTTGGTATTTTTAACTTAAGAGATTTTGATAACAATTTTCTCGTAAAATGGGCGTGGAGGATTTTGAGCAATGATAGCGTTTGTGGGTCAATGTTCATGACAGAAAATTACATTTTAATACCACTCATTCGTTATCTATTTTTGTATATATCGGTACTATTAACCAGTGTCTGCTCAGTAATTACAGATTATGGGTATTCGTGAAACAACACTGAAAACACACTCAATATCACGGATATAGCATTTGGGAGCCGATAGTGCAATCAGAACAGAGAACCGATATCCAAAGGATTCTTTTTGCAATAAACAAGTGTGCACACAATTTTTGGTCCAACACAATACATGTGTGACACTAGATCATGATGGGGGGCTGCCTTGGCACAAAAGGAGCATCTATGGGTGTGATGTGCATTAAATGTGCATTGAATGCTAAAGATTATGATGTTATTTGAAGCATTTAGTTTCCCTCCAAATCTCTGAAGGCAAACCAGGTTTATATAAGCAAATCAAGTAGCACTATTGGACTTGTAGAGAAAGCACAAGACCACACACCTAGCATGAGCCCAAGACTCACCAATTGGAGCGGCCACATCCCTCTTTTGGCCGAGCAGGTCGGCCCCCTTGCCCCAATAAGCTCCAAACTTCTGTGGTCCCTCCCTTGCTGCCACATCTCCCCATTTTTATTATTTGTTTAATTTTGTTTTGAGCCTATAAATACCAGGCCATTGGGCAAGTATGAGGGCACTACTTCTTTTGTGAGAGAAAAGTTTGTGACATTGTAACCAGTGATCTTGTAGCTCTTGGTGTGAATTCCTTGCCTTCCTCTAGTCTTGCAACCTCTTTTCTTGAGCTTGCAAGATTAGATTTTGATATTTGAATTCACTTGTTTGTACTTCGAACCATTGTAATCAAGCTTCATTTATATAAGTTGTTTCTTGTATATCTTCTCTTTTGCATCTTTTCTTTTTGTTGTTATTTCAAATTATGATGTGTGAGTAGTTGTTCTTGGGCTATGGTGAGGTAGGTTGTGGAATGACTTTACTTCCAACCCCTCCCTCTTGATCCTTGCATTTTTCACTTCTTTTCTTAATTATGCAATTTTATTTTATTTTTCTTGATAGGATATATAGTTTTGAATGGTTGCAAATCAACCTTTAACATATATCCTATTCTTTCTTTTCATTTTATTGTTGCTATATTAAGATTTGAAGTTGAAATGAATACGAAATTATGTTAAGTGTCGCAATTAGATAGATAGGATATATAACACACAAGCATATATTCTATACTTACTAACTTCACTTAACTAACTCCATATTCATTTCATTCTCAAACTCAATTTTTTAGTTTCTATTTTACTTAACCTTGATATCGTATTTTAACCCGACTTGTGATTCGGATAAATGCGGCATACTTTCTCAATACAAATGGAAACTAAAAAATTGACCCTTGAATCAAAACGGAGAGTTGGGGGTAAAAGTCGCATTTCATTCATACTAAAGCTTAGTCTAAGTTTTACCTTAAAACCTTTCATCTTTTAATTCTTGCAATATGTGACAAAAATCAATTTCCAACCTCTTGATTTATAACTCAAATTGATGTCATGATATCCACTCCTTGTGGTTCGACTCATGCTTGCCGGCTTGCTTCAACGCACCGTGCACTTGCGGTATTTTAAAACTCGATACTCACATCGTGCACTATTTTTCAACAACGAAACCGACATATCTTAATTAAACAAAACTCGACAAAAGCACGACACCGTGAGTTTCGAACAGTCAATTTTTAGAGATCATATCATCCTTTCATTATAATATGGAGATCACTAAATAGAAGAAATGAAACAATTTGGAAAAATATGGATTTATACAAAATCTTTTTTTCTGTAAGCAGTCACTGGATCCGGGAAAATGGTCACACTATTATGTTTTTCATAGATCAGTGGATGGGTGATCAACTCTTGAAAGTGAGATTTTCGAAGGTTTTTGAATCTATAACGGACAAATATGATAGAGTTTGCAAAATGGGATATCACGGAATCAATGGATGGAGATGGAGGTTATATAATCTTCCTTTGTTGTATAATGAGTGTTGGATATGTATACCGTAGATGCCATTATTGTATAGGATGCTAAGAATATGTATGTATAGGACAATCTTTCTCGATATGATAGCATGCAATTTGGTTTTTCTTTATCTTAACATGCATATTTTACTAGTTATTACATATCGTTGGTACATGTTGATAAAGCCGGTAGGATATTTACTTGACTACAAGTATTATGATAGTGATCATACTTGTGGGGGCTGGATAGTCTATAAACACATTCTTAAATATCCCTAGTCGCGGGAGTGTCGAGACTGGGCATCGATATTCCAGAGTAGACTAGTGTATACGTATCTTGACCCTAAAGAGGGGCGATGGTTAGTCCTACAACTATTGGTATACGGCTTCAAAGATAGTATACATGTACTCATTAGGTTATGAGTTATACTGAACGGACTCGCCGAAAACTTCTAGATGGTAATATACCTATCGTCAGATAACAATTCTCTGGTGACATAGGTACAAGGTAGTTTTTAGACCCGACGTCTTCATTTGTCTCAAGTGTGTTCCCACTGTACTTAGATTATTACCCTACCACGGTTTTAAAAAGTCATGCAAATAGGTTTTAGTTGGGTACAGTCCTGAAGCACTTGGGGGCAGTGAGCGATAGAAAAGATTCATCTTTCCTTGTATAGGGAGTCAATGTCGCACCGTGATCGATTGGCCATCACCATAAGACCTTGGCCAAGGAAGATGAAATTTATTGATAGTGAGGTCAGTAGTTTCTCGGGACGGTTTTGAGCCACATCGACATGACTTATCAGGTTA
This sequence comes from Agapanthus africanus, assembly GCA_030015575.1. NCBI lineage: Eukaryota > Viridiplantae > Streptophyta > Magnoliopsida > Asparagales > Amaryllidaceae > Agapanthus > Agapanthus africanus. The sequence goes on from CM057341.1 coordinate 393,529,097, forward strand.
TTAGGTGTTTGATATTTTACACCCCCTAAATACGGTATGCGACACTCTCAGACGAAGAGACCGGACTGTATGGAGATTGTTACTTTCAGGCTCAGTAGGGATACATATGAGTTTGCTTGTCGACCTTCCTTTCATTCAATACATGGGTAGCCGTTACGTACAGCTAGTGTCACTGACATGCTTGTGGTTCAACCCACTACCAGCATATATTCGAGTCTTTAGAGTCCAACACAGAGGGTTTCCCGGCTTAGGAGAAAAGATGTAGTGTGCGTATTTTGATACGTACGGACGTTCGATTAAAAACGTATTTTTGTACACGTTCTTTTAATCAGAAATTTTGATAATACTAAAGGGTTTGAAAGATAGCCAGATTTTATATGTGAACTAGTATTATATCCCTTTTGTATCTCTCTCTTGATATTTGTATTTTGACATAAATATGGGTATTTGTATCTTGATATACATATGGGTATTCGTATTTTATACGAATACGGATAAATGTATTTTAATACGAATACAAGTGATGTATTTGTAGAATATACTTGTATTAGTGTGCGTGTATAATGGAGAAAAAAGGCCCTAGGAAGCTTTTTGCGTTAGGCGGCAGCACAAATCACGTCCTCCGCCATTTTATTCGACGATCGGCACCATCCATCTTGATTTTCATCGTCTAACATGTCGAGACACCAAATTTCATGCGATTCCAACACCTTTTTCACCATTGATTAAGTAGGTGCAAAATTAATGGTTTATAGACAATAGAAATTTTTGCATTGCTAAATCAATGGTAAAATGTTGTTGTAATCATATGAAATTTGGTGTATCGACAAATTCGAGAATGGAGATCAAGTTGGAAGGTGTCAATCGTTGAATAAAATAGTGAAGGACGTAATTTTTCCCATCACCTAACGCAAACAGCCTTCTATGGCCTCTTTCCTCCATTATTCTCTATATATCTGTGCGTGTGTACATATGACATGGCTTCTCTTTTCTTCTCACATATTCTTTTATCATTTGAGAATGTTGTGGAATTGCGACTCACACTAGTGATTCACAATTCCATTCATATATTCTCAAAAATAGGAAAAAAAGATAAGAAAAAAGATTAAGATTATTAGCCATGCTAGCATCTTCTTCCTCTTCTCTTGAGTTTTTCTAAGTTGAGAAAAGAAAAGGAAAAGAGAAAAAACCTAGAGATTAACCACTACTACATTCTTGTGATCAATTCTTAACAAGTTGCTTCACTTTGTGTTCTTGAGTGAAGTTATAGCTTGAGCTAGGGTTTTCTCGGATGGATCATTTTCAACAAGGAAGACCGACATCCAAGCTTGTTCTTGGTGGATTTAGGAGTTTAAGAAGTGGAATTGAAGACAAAGAACACGACTACAAAGGTTATAATACTTAACCGAGTAGTTATGTCTCTTTTAGTTTGATGGTTTAGTATTTGGTATCGATTGCTAGGTTGTAGTAGCTTGTGCTCTTGCTTAAATTTTTTGTTTTGCATTCTATCTTGACCACAAGTTTACGGTACGAGCACGAGCATCTACTTACAATGAGGTCGTGATAGAATGGAAAAGCCTTCAATTAGAATTGAACATAATTATACCAACAAATGAAGAAAATAGGGTGGTAAGGAAATTTAATCCAAATAGAAAGTTTTCTATACAAAGCTGTAATAAATTTTTGAATTTTGGTAGGCTTGAAGCTTCGTACTATAAGTTTATTTTGAAATCGATGGCTCTATTAAAGGTCAAGATTATTTTTTGGCTTCTTTTAAATATATGATTGTTGATAAGATCACTAATGAAACGTAAAGGATGGACATGAGATTGGTTTTGTGTCTTTTGCAATTCGACGGAAGAACCTAATAATCATTTATTTCTGAAGTGCCTTATGGGAGTTGAGATATGGCTAAGAATATCAAGCGCTTTTAGAATTGCTATTTTATCATATTCTATTGAGGAATATCTATCGGATGGTGATTGCCACGCATTTGGCGTGCCGGGTTTTGAAGTTCTAAAGTTTAACCGTAATCAGGAAGGTGTCGCTTTGCAGCTAGCTGCGATGAGTACGGGTCGTCCGCAGGGAGATGGAGCATTTCAAGTTCTTGTTTTCACGAGTTAATGCGCGAGGCGGAAATGTTCGTATCTACCCTATGTGTTTATATGTAACATAAACGTTTGTTAGGATTAGATAGGATAGTGTAAGTTAAGGAAATCCGTACTCAATCCTTTGAACCGAGCTCGACCACTAAAGCTAGAGCAATCGGCAACAACGCGGATTAGGGTGCTTAAGCATGGTATTTGTGAAATCCGGCTTATTGACCCTTGTCCGTGTTGGATATATGTATGCCGTAGAGGCCATTATATGATAATGGATGTATCAGTATGTGTATATATATATTCAGAGAACATTCTTGCTCGATATGATAGTATGCTATCTGGTTGTACTTTATCTTGACATGTTCATTTGATCATGCATCTTACCCTTTTGGTACATGTTGATAAAGCCCATAGGATATTTGCTTGACTACTGGGACTATGATGCAGATCATACTAGTGGGACACGTGTAGTTTATAAGCATATCCTTAAACTTTTCCTAGTCGTGGGTGTATCGAGACGGGGCATAGATATTTCAGAGTAGACTAGCGTATACCATTCTTGTCCCATATGATGGGCGATGGATGATCCTATATCCATCTGGTGTGGTGACACCAAAGATTCTATACGGGTGCTCAGTGGAGACTGGATACACTGAACGGACTCGCCGAGAACTCCTATGTGGTATTATATCTATCGTCGGATAGTAGTTCTCAGGCGACACTGGTACAGGTTAGTTTGTAGACCCGAGATCGTCATAGAGTCTTGTGTGTCCTCCCACTGTACTTTGATCTCCACCCTACCACGGCTCTACTGAGTCGTGCAAATAGGTGGATTTTGGGTACAGTCCCGAGGCACATGGCGGAAATGAGCGATAGGAAGGGTTTCGCCTCTCCCGGTATTGGGGGTTGATGTTGCGCTATGCTCGATTGGCTATAACAGGAAGTCCCTAGCCAGGGCTGCTGAGATTTACTGATAAGTGTTATCAGTGGTTTCTCGATCTGTTATGAGCCATACACCGGCATGACTTATTGAGTTATTGGGGTCGATGATACCATCCCTAGACTCGATATGCAGCATATCATACGAAGAGACCGGACTGTATGGTAAGTGTTGCCAGTTGGCTCGACGGGAGTTTTGACAGGTTCGCTTGTTTTTCTTCTGATCGCTCATTACCTTGGTGGCCGTTACGTTTAGCTGACCGCTTGCGGCTTGTGGGTGTTTGATATGATAATAACCTACTGCCGGCGTATTGACGAGTCTCAGAGTCCCACACAGGAGTTTCCTAGTTTAAACGAAACGATATGGTGTGCATATGAGATATGTGCGGGAGCTTGATTAAATGCGTGTATATGATACCGTATTTTAATCGGGTGTTTTTCTATTGGTCGTGTCATATGTGATATGACCGGTTTATTAAATCAAGTGTTGTTTTAATATAGACTTTTAGCTCACTTTTATTAAACCTTTTCTATTTGGTTGTATGCATGCATGAATGCATATGTATATTTATGTACATACACATGATGATGTGAATGCATACATACATGCATACATGTGTGTCATGGTTGTTGATATAATAGAGGTGGCAATGCAAGACTCACATGGAATAAATATACATATATATTTATTATTGAGAAAAGAAAAAGGAAATTGATTCATGGTTAATTGTTTCTACACTCTTCTCACTTTGATCATGACATTAACCCTTGGTTTAATTTCCTTAGTTGCTTTAAACTCAATAATGAAAATATCTAGATATTTATTTACCATGATTTGTTGAGAGTGTGACTCTCATATATATTCTTTTTTCCTTTTCTCTTTTTATTAAGAGATTAACAATATTGAACTCAAGCTTTGCCATCTTCTTCTTCTTCCTCTCTCAAGCTCTCTTGAGTTTTCTAGTGAGTGAGATACACAAAAAGAAAGGGTTTTGAAGTTAGAATACAAACCACATCACCATTCTACACTAGTCTAGCATATTAGTGTAGGTTGTTTGCTCCACTTCTTCATATATCAAGTGAAGCTAAGAGCTTGAGCAAAGGGACTTCGGGTGGATCGTCGTGGACTTGGAAGGATTCAAGCAAGCCGGTTCAAACTCTAGGAGATCCAAGGAGCCACAAGAGGATATCTACAAATGTTGTATTTCTCCCCACTAAGTGATAAACAATACATAGTATGTGATACTACAAGTTGTTACTCTAACTTTCTAGTTCGATTCCTAGGTTAGTTTGCTTAGCACCCCCTAAAATTTTTATTGTGGCATGTATGATGCTTCCAAACCCTAGGCATGGTGCTAAGAAAACCATACAGTGGTATCAGAGCCAAGATAGAAACTTAGATGATGTTAAATTTAATACGAAACCGAAACAGCTCCGAAAATACGAATTTCTGAAACCCTAGATTCTGCTCTCTGTTGATTTTAAAACGATCTGTAAAAATTATTTTAGCAACTGCAGAAGATTGTATGTGATACATATAGAACACATATGAAATACGAGGCCAATCCATCGGATTTCACCTGATGACAACCCTCAAAAAGCCGAGGAGGCCGGCCATTCTGCCTCTAAATTGCCTCGTTTTTCACATGTACTCTAGTCTGTAGATTTTGGGGTTTCAGGTATTGCTTGTTAAGTCCAAAATTTCATGTGATGTTAATTTTAATATGGGGCTAATACGGAGTGTTTCGTAGTCGTATATTTTAACATTGTAATGGTAACCTAGACAATGTTTAACAGTTCGAACGAACTTCAAACCCCACATCAAGACCCCCTCTGAAATTTTCATGTGTTGGAATTTCCAAAGTTGAATATATTCAGAAGATAGTGCAAGTATCCCTATGGACCCTCTAGAAGAACGTAACCCTAACTCGACACTATGATCTTGGAACCGCGGCCAAACCATAGGGTTTGCCCTAGTCCTGTGGCGCCATAGGTGAGGCAAGGGTTGACCCTTCTACGGCTGGTCCGTAGACACTGTGGCACGTTATTGGGTATCTTTGTTGGATATCTATGCCCTAGAGGCCAGTATTGTATATGTATACATATGGATGCTAAAGATATGTATGTACAGGACAATCTTGCTCTGTTTTATAGTATATTATTTGCCTTGTCTTTGTCAGGATATGTGTATTTATTTCTACTGTTGTTATATATAGCTTGCACATATTGATAAATACTCGATACGGCAATATAATTTTGTGGTTTGTATTTATCTAAACATGGCATATGTTATACTCGTTATTGCATATTGTGGTTACATGTTGATAAAACCCGTAGGATCTTGCTTGACTACATGCGTTGTGATGGCGATCATACTTGTGGGAGCAGGGTAGTCCATAAGCACATCCTTAAATGGTCCCTAGTCGCGTGAGTATCGAGACTGGGCATTGATACTCCAGAGTAGACTAGTGTATACGTTTCTAGCCCCGTCGGGGGATGGTTGGTCCTGCAGCCATTGGTCCGATGCACCTAAGATCATATACATGTGCTCACTGGGTGTGAGTACATTGGATGGACTCACCGAGAACTTCCAGATGGTACTATACCTATCGTCAGATGGAAGTTCTCAGGTGACATGTGTACAGGTTAGTCTTTGGACCTGAGATTGGCATTTGTCTCGTGTGAGTTCCCACTGAGCTTTGATCACCACCCTACCACGGCTCTTTTGAGTCTTGCAAACAAGTTTTGGTTGGATACAGTCCCGAGCAACATGGACGCAGTGAGCGATTGTTGGGGATTCATCTCTCCCGGTATTGGGAGTTGATATCGCACAGTGATCGATTGGTCAGGACCATAAGACCTTGGCCAAGGCAGTTCGGATTTACTGATAGGTTGATCAGTAGTTTTCCGGATTGGTCCTGAGCCACATCAGCATGACTTATCGGGTTATTAGGGTTTAATGTTTACCACCCACTAGACCAGGTATGCAATACTCTTTGATGAAGAGACCGGACTGTACGGATACTGTCATGGATAGGCTCAGTAGGAGTTCGGACGAGTTTGCTCGTTGGCCTTCCTTTTCGATAGGTACCTGGGTAGCCGTTACGTTCAGCTAGTACCGCTGACGTGCTTGTGGTTAAACCCACTGTTGAGTCTTTAGAGTCCCACACAGAGGGTTTCCCAGCTTCGGGCAAAATGAGTAGAGGTCGTATGGCTTTACGACAGGGTTCAATCACATACGTGTACTTGTACGTGTGTGGTATTCGAGCGGACAATAGTAGTGGGCTTTGGTTTAAGCCAGATCCTAGTATTTGATTATTAGATTAGTTTCGTCTCATAGTATTCGTGTTTCTCAGAACACGGATACGGGTTTGTATATACAGATGAGAGGAGGTATAGAAGGAGGCACCTCATTAGGGTTTTGACCATTGACTTGGTCAAAACAAATATGAGGTGGAGAAAATGTTTTATTATTTGGTAAATGATAATTTGGTGGCATGGCCACTTGGGTTGACATTTTGATTTGGGTTGACTCTTTGACTCAAGATATTTTGATGAGATATTTTGAGACCTAGATATTTTTATTAAAATATTATTTTCATGCCATGGTTATTGTCATATCAAGGAGCCATGCCATTTATCAATTATCATTATCATAAATACTTTCTCTTTCCTCAAGCTTGCTCTCTCCTTCTTCCTCTCTCAAACCCTAGAGTCTAATGAGTTGAGAATCAAGGGTTAGCGAGACTAAACCACTATAATCACACTCTACTCACTCTAGTCTACTTAGATTAGCAAGCTAAGTATTCTAGTTACCTCAACTTGGAGGTTTAGCTCATGGTTGGAACTCTCGGGTGGATCATCGTTGACACAAGAAGGCCGAAGTTCAAGCACGATCCTTACATCCATCGAAGAGCTTAAGGAGAGGATCGAAGACCCGAAGGACTTGTTTTCTTTAGGTATATATTCTATCATAGTAGATAGAACCCTAACATGCTAATTAGGTTTATGGTTAAAGATCCAGTTTAGGTTTATTCTAGCGCCAAGTTTCGTATCGTTGTAAAATTTTTGTTCCGCATTTGGCCACGGAAGTTGGCCAGGGCACTTGCGTAACCCTTCATGGCATCAGAGCCAGCCCATAAACCCTAGACTAGCAAGATTAAACAATGTTAAAACAACGAAACCGAAACGACTCCGTGACATGAAAACCAAACTGCAGTTTCTGTCGAATTTTTAAAGGCTTCAAAATTTTTTTTAAACAACTGCAGAGTGATCCTTATACTGTGAGATGTACCCAGAACAAAAACGATGCATTTCTACAAAAAAATGGCCAGCCAAAACCCCTTAAAATCTGGCCTCCTCGGTTCATTAGTGGAGAAATGGGTCCAGTTTTGTTTTGGGTTCTTATCTCAAGGAGTTTGGTTGTCTGGTGTTGTTTGTTTTTTGCCCAAGTTTGATTCTCTATTGTTTTCTGTACGGGGCAATTTGAAGGGTTTCGAAGTCGTTATATTTGACAATGTTTAATAGTTTACAGTACATTCACTTTATCTGCGACCGTGAATTTCATTTGATCGGTAAACTCGTTTGATTGCTATATGTTCCTTTAGATGGGTTTGCGAACATGACATTCGCGTTGATGTTTTGTGCTTGTGCTGTGATTGTGTGTTGGATAGTCGTGATGGATAGAAAGTGGTGCATTGTTACCAATACAATTTAAATTCATTTGTACATTTGATATTGCGGGGCGAGCGTCCGACATGTGGATTGCCGTCTTTGCCGGGTTGTATATTATTTTGGGGCACGACAGGGTTGAGGTTGATGTCACCATTTGTACATATTATTTTATTTTTCTGTACTAGGATTACCCCGCGGTGGAGTGAACGATAGCCGGGTTTTAGAAGGCAACAAGCCCGCATCTCATGGCGTTGAGACGGAGGAGGCTTCGTTCTAGAACTGGCGGGCTATTCGCCGCACTCGTATGGGGTATAGGATGAACCACGTAGGGGCGCCCAAGTTACCGGATTTCGTGAAGTGCTGGGTGGCCTATTCACTTTGTTGAAGGGGCTGCCTCACTCCTGGGATTGGCGGGTAACTTGCCGCGCTCGTAGGGGTCCAGGTTTTCATTGCACAAGCTATCCACACGACCGGGAACGCCGGGTTTTATTTGCGGCTCAAATGAAACCCGGGGCTTAATGATTGTCCACCATTCTGTATTGTTGGCTGTGATTCTATGATGTTGCTTATTATCATGTCTAGGACGAATGTTATATATACTTATATATATACTAGTAGATGTTGTATATGTTTTACACCCGCGCTAGTCCAGCCCCCGTTCTGTCGTTAGTTAAGTAACCTAATGGGTGATGACGGGGCCCAGTGGCGAATGCGGATGACATATACGTACATTGTATTTTCATTCTTTTCTGGTGTGATAGGATTAAAATGATGGGACCACATTAATTTTGATTAATGCAATAAAATAAACCTGAAAAATGTTGTTGGAACAAATTTCGATAAAAATGACATTACCGACGTTCTCTTTTGCTTTGCGCAGTGGTATTCGGTTTTGAATATCCAGCACCTCATTCGACGAGGCAAGGGCCGAGATCTCTTCATCGGGAGTGACCCCTTGAGTAAAAGTTTGCGTCAACATAATAACTTCACAATAGTCGATTATTTTTGCTTTGCATTGAGGTATTCAGTTTGGAATATCCTGCACCTCATTCGATGAGGAAAGAGCCGAGATCCCTTCACAGGGAGTAACCTCTTTAGCAAAAGTTTTTGCCACTATATATATTTGTAAAACCACTTGGATTCCTTCAACGATATCAAGTTCATTACGTTAACGGGTTTTTGGCCAAAAACCCAGCCGTATCCTTCCGTCATTTCTTACGAGTGTTGCTTAGTATTCGTTCTGCGTATTTTGACCTAGTCAAGACGTAGTGTTCGGTAGCTGAGTAATGCTTGTTTGTCGCAGGTATTGCGATTATTTAGGACAGCCATATAACCATTTTGATCTAGTCAATGGCATATACGGATGGGTCTAAGTTAATCTAGGATAATTACGGGTTGAACTTGACTAGCGGCTTATGATATGTTGACCTAGTCAAGGTCATAAATCGCTTGGGGGAAAAAACCACATCGGGAGTTTCAAACCAACAGGAAACTTGCAGATTCAGCATACCTTCTGGAGTGTGGTGACTAGAGTAGATTCCATCTATACATCACACAATGATAGTTGGATCCCGATCCCACTGATGAGTAGGATTACTCTTGGGAGATTATTTCACTTAACAATCAATGCTATAAACCAAGTAGGTGTCTAGAAAGGTGTTAGCGGGGTTACGCCTCCAGGGAAAGGAGGTTATATAATTAAGGAATCTCGTGAAAGCATTGGAAAACCTCCCTCGAAATACCAACACTAGCCTGGCTGAAAGGTTAAGTATTGTGACGTGCGATTAAATCCTGACTAGTTCTTCTTTTAGGGTTGGAAGAAGAATTTGAGGAAACAGTGGGAGCCATCCTGGTTAGATAAATTAATAACCAATCTAATCTTGCAAGAGCGCACGCTGAGTGTTTCTTTTCTCTCTCTCAGGTAGCAACCATTTCACGCCCTAATCAAGATAATAAAATGTATCGCTTGACCGATCCGAATTCTTATTCGGCGCTGGGGAACGTCGGTTCGGCTCTAACTTATAACAACATTCATGAGTATGAGCAAAGGAAAGTGGAGAGTATGAATTCCTTGACAACCTCATCGAAGAAGAAGCACACTATTGCGTCTTCTTCAGGTGCTTTTGTTATTAAGAACTGTTTTTCGGTCATTCCTACCTCCTGGGTACTAGATACCGGATCAAGATCTCATATTTGTAACTTATTGCAGGGACTGAGAAAAAGTAGGATAATTGAACCAGGTGATATGTCCCTCAGAGTAGGGAATGGAGCACAAATTGATGCTGCTGCCGTCTGTGAATATCACCTAGTATTGCCAAGAGGCAACTGTAACACCTTAGGATGTATTTAGTGACTATTTATATTTAAGTAATGGGTTTTTAACAAAAAGTTTACCAAATTGTGTTTCAAATATTTTTCCTGAATTAATAAATATTTTTCTAAAAATTTTCTAGGCTTGCACACACATGTGCATGTAAACTAGGGTTTTTAAATGAGTTATTACCATGATTAGTGACCATGGTGGGTTAATCATGGGGATTAAGTATTTTGGGTTTTAATTAAGTTTAATTTAGTTAATTAATAGTTGCTTTAATTTGAATTTTCTTGGGGTGTTGACTTGGTGAGAGAGAGAGAGAGCATCATGGCTTAGGCCATGCTTGCAATTAATGAGGAGAGAGAGAGGAGGGGTTGACATTGGGGTGATGATTTGTTTTCCTCTCATTTATTTTGTTCTTCTCTCAAACCTCACTCTCTCTCACACACACACACACTTACCATCTCAGTAGCAACAGCAGCAACAGAGAGCAGCAACAGAAAGCAGCAGCAGCAGCATCAGTGAGCAGCAACAGCAACACAACTTCGACTGCAGCCCCTTCCCTTCACTTCTTCTTCTTCCTCCAGCCCCGTAGGGTCGAGTGTGGGGTATATTTTCTAAACTTACTCCCTAGTTTACTTGTTTAGTGTAGTTTTGCTTCGGTTAGTGGTTTTTGGTGCGATTTAGTGCGATATGAGGTGTTTAGTGAGAACCTTGGCCAAGTGATGTGTGTTTTGGTTTCAGTAGGTTGATAGAGTGTTGTTAGGGCCATATTAACCCAGCTTAAACCCCAATTGCACTAAAATACCACCAGATCCCTATTTGATGCAAATTCATCGTTTTTAAGCAAAATTTGAGTTTCTGAAAACTGCTTTCGACCCGATGAGTTCAGAACAATTTTGAGAAGACTGCAGTATAGTTGTTAGGTGCTGATACCCCAGGTAGAACCCGACCCTCTTTCTTCTTGTTGAGGCCGCCGGAAAATTGTATCTGGCCGCAAATTGCGGCCAGATGGGGAGGGTTTGGGTTGGGGTTTGGTCCTATGGGTGTCTGCTGCTATGTGGAGTTTTGTGATATACATATTTTTGTAATTTAAGTTCTGTATAAAAATCTGGGACTAAATACCTATTTCTCGTATTTTAAACCTTCGCGACACGCATGATACGTGTGTGGGTTTAGGGTTTGTGTGTATCGCGACGCGTCAGGATAGTTTCAGGCGCGTGATCACACGTTTTAGCGTATCGCGCACACGCGCGATTGGTTTATGACACGGGTGTCTAGTTGGACCGTAATATCACGTTTTTATGAAATTGAGCTTATGTGTGATATATGTTATGTGATTCTAGGTTCGCAGGCGAGTGAGACGGACGCTGCAAAGAAGGGCAAGCAAGTCGTCGGCTACACTTAGCGCGAGACCTCGGTGAGTAGATTTCACATCTACGGGGATATCGCCCGCATGGCGTTATGCGTCAGGGCTGATAGGACCTTATTATTATAGTTGCATTTACCTCATGGACTGTCATTGCATATTGCATTCCCTGCTATATATATATATATATGCTTAGAATTGATAGAACACCGCACTATTACTAACGGTTTATATTGCACGAGCACTAATCTGCAAGCTACACACACACCGTTAGTAATTGCCATGACACACTCACTGTAGAACTGCCATGATTATATTGCTGTAGTTCATTTCATATGTGATTCGATATGACTTTCATGGAAATTGGGAGCCGCATGATATCTTTAAAAACGGAAACTAATTTTAAAATCGGTTTTCCCTTATACCTATATCATGGATTGATGTACATAGAACATCGCATTGGATTTACTTCTTAGTGTTGGATTTTCATGTGATTTCTGGTTTTGAGGACCGTGGGATTTTTAAGAAAAGATGCACTATTTGAAAACCCGGTTCCTCGTGATATGATATTTTGGTGCATCCACCACGCGTTTTCTAGGTGCTGAGACGTGTGCTTGAAACCCGATTCGAGGAGATGGATGATCCGTTTGCGGGTTCGTGGTGGACCCGGTATGGTTCCCCGGGGCGAGAAATGTTTTTCGTGGAGTAGACGATGAGCCTGGCAGTGTGGCGAGTACCTACCGGTGATTGGTTTGACCTGGCGGTTATCCGGAGGATACCGACCAGAGTCGAGAGATGGATGCGGGATGACCCGTACTGCCGGGGCCGAGGGCCGATACCGCAGACGAAGCCCGTGGGCTGATCCGGACTGACGGAGCCCGATATATGAGGATTTGCGTGTCGATGCTGGACACGAGTATTTTATGATATTTTGGGTGCCGATGTTGGGCACTCGTGATTTCTCAGAGATTTACAGGATTCGCGGGCCGATGGGTGTGCCGGCGCCTGAGTTATTTGGGATCTGGGTGCAGTTGTGGGCACCGATTGTTTTCCACGTTGATATTCCATGTAGATGTTGTTTATCCTATGCTCAGCATTGATTATCATATATCTCATCCTGTAGTCATTTTACCTGACAGAGCATCTGTATGATTATAGCACATACTGCTTATTTCGCATTGATATCATCTGCTGGCATTTGTTAGAGTAGCGCAATACGTGCATGCTCGCGATTACCTTTATATGTTATCTCTATTCACGAGTTGCCAACTCACCCCCGTTGTGCCACAGTATTTGCAGGTTGCCCTCAGCATAGTCGCGGCAGGCTGTCTTTTGCATCTTTTGGCTACAGATACCACTACAGTTGCGGCGAGAGCTGTTTTGCATTTAGGTGGGTTGTGGTATCTGATTACTTTTATTGTACCCTTTTTTGTATCTAGTACTCTCCATCTACCATTTATGTACTGGACTTAGATACTGTGTGAGGACGATGATGTATATTTTGTATTCTGGTGTCGAGCTCGTGGGAGCCGACTGTTTTTATATGCAGTTTATATTCTGTGATGTTTACTTATTGCTCATTCTTCGCTACGGCGTCGTATATTACTCTTGTGATGATGGTTTCCGCCGTTGGGCGTGATTGCTCCCGTTTGGGAATGTTTTGTTTCTTTATATCTCATTTTTTTACTCATATCCTCTTTTATACCTGGCCTCGGGGCTACTTTTACAAAGGAAATGCTGCCAAAATTATTTAAATGATTAAGTAACTTTAAAAGAACTTATTGAATTATTTAAGGTTTTCTAGATGTTTTAACTAAATGTTTTCAACACTCACTATTTTTAAATGGTTTTTGATTTCTGGGTTCGGCTTACTTAGTCGCGTTACGCCTGTAGACGTAGCGTGGTTAAGTGCCGGTCACGAGTCGAAATATTCGGGTCATGACAAAGTTGGTATCAGAGCGTAGGTTTTACCTTCGGAGTGTAGGATGACCCTGGTATGATGGAGTAGGTAGCTGCAGCAGAGTGGCGTAGCGTGCGTATGTTCCGCGGCATACTCACGACACGGTATTCCTCCTAAGCGACCTTAGGACTTATTGATTTAATTCTTTCTTGAGTATATATATATTCTTGTGATTCGACTTCCGTATTCTTATCGGATCCTAATTCCCTTTCAGCCATTATGCCGCCAAAGACTACGAGGGCGCAGAGAGCGGCCGCGAGGGCCGAGATTCGAGTTGACTCGTCTGAGACGAGGACTGATCCGGGCAGTGCACCCGTTGTACCCAAGCAGACTGTTCTTCCTGTGATAGATCAGATCGCCATGCTAGGGGCTGGTGTGCAGGAGATGCGCCAGACGATGGGATCCAGTATGCAGGAGATGCGCCAGATGATAGGATCGCTAGTTGAGACGCTTCGAGCGCAGCGACCAAAGGTAGCTCCACCTGTTCCAGAGACCGCGATGGTACCTACCGCACAGCCAGTTGCCCCTGCAGCCACGGAGGTGATTATAGTATCGCTGTCAGAGTTCATGAGGCTGAAGCCTCCAGTCTTCACAGGCACCGATACAGCCGAGGACCCACAGTTTTTCATTGATAGGATGGCCCAGATATGCCGTTCCCTCAGATGCGCAGATGCGAGATGGGTTGAGTTCGTGAGCTTTCGCCTGGAAGGTCTTGCGCAGAAGTGGTGTGATTCAGTTGAGAAGGGCAGAGCAGCAGGTCTTCCTCCTATGACCTGGACGGAGTTCGTGACAGTATTTTTAGCCCGTTTCCTTCCCCAGAGTGTTAGGGATGCCCGAGCACGCAGATTTGAGTCCTTGCGCCAGACGCCAGGGATGACAGTGGTAGAGTATGACGTGCTGTTTACAGAGCTAGCAGTCTATGCCCCATATTTAGTGGCTACCGAGGAGTTGCGAGTCAAGAGATTTGTTCGAGGCTTGCTTACACCACTATTTCTTGCGATCAGCGCGCAGCACTACGAGACCTATGCAGCAGCTGTAGACGCAGCCCTATTAGTCGAGGAGCGCCTTGCTGAGACTTCGGTAGTTCCAGAGCCGAAGAGAGTTCGTACTAGTATATCCGCACGGAGGCAGTCATTCAGACGCCGCGACAGGTATCGTTCTGGTATGAGGAGTAGCAGAGATGCGGGACGAGGTCAGATGTTTAGTTCGTATCCCCAGGAGAGTCAGCAGTCGCCGCGGAGTTGCTTTAGATGCGGCAGTCTACTTCACCTCGTTAGAGATTGTCCTGAGATACATCGGAGGGAGGCGGCAGCACCGCATGTTACCTTACCACCTTCACCACCGTAGAGGGCGTTGCCGGTTGTACCTACCGTTGCTCCACGCCAGACTCATACGCAGAGAGGTCGTGGGCGTGGGGGAGTTGCTCAGAGAGGATGGGATGACCGAAGCAGAGGGCAGTCAGTCGCAGGTGGAGGACAGGCGCGGGTTTTTGCTTTGACGCGTCAGGACGCGTAGGCGTCCAATGCAGTGGTTTCAGGTATCCTTCCAGTATGTTCAGTTGATGCACACGTATTGTTCGATCCCGGATCCACGCACTCGTACGTATCCACACACTTTGTGCCGAGTTTGGGTAGAGAGTCCGGTTTGCTTGATCAGCCGCTTGTTGTGACCACTCCTGTGGGAGAGACTTTTATTGCTAGGCACGTGTTCCGATCCTGTACCGTCTGTATTGGCGAGAGAGAGTTGCCTGTCGACTTGATCCTTCTGGAGATATTGGACTTCGACGTTCTTTTGGGCATGGATTGGTTAGCCACGTGCTATGCTTCTGTGGACTACCGTGAGAAGACAGTTAGATTTTGTTTTCCCGGCGAGTTGGTTTTTGTTGTGTTGGGGGACCGTGGTGCCGCCCCTCACAGTGTGATTTCTTCTTTTCGCGCTGGACAGCTTTTGAGGAAGGGGTGTCAGGGATTTCTCTCCTATGTTTGCGATGCTAGTGCTACACAGGTTCCATTAGATCAGGTTCCGGTTGTTAGCGAGTTCCCTGATGTGTTCCCTGACGAGCTTCCTGGGTTACCGCCCGAGCGCGACATTTCCTTCTGTATTGATTTGGTTCCTGGCTGGGGCCTATTTCCATACCGCCTTATCGGATGGCCCCGGCGGAACTTAGAGAGTTGAAGGGTCAGTTGCAAGATTTGCTGGACAAGGGACTTATTCGACCCAGTGTTTCTCCAGTCCTGTTCGTCAAGAAGAAGGACGGCAGTTTGCGTCTGTGTATCGACTACCGCCAGCTGAACAGGGTGACAGTGCGGAACAGGTATCCTTTGCTGCGTATCGACGATTTGTTCGACCAGCTTCAGGGGGCAGGGTACTTTTCGAGGATCGATTTACGATCGGGCTATCATCAGCTGCGGGTTAGACAGGAGGACATTCCCAGGACAGCTTTCCGTACGCGCTACGGCCATTATGAGTTTTTGGTGATGTCGTTCGGACTCACCAATGCGCCAGCAGCATTCATGGACTTGATGAACCGTATTTTCCGGCCATGTTTGGATCTGTTCATCATAGTCTTCATTGATGATATCTTGGTGTATTCCCGGAGTAGTGAGGAGCACGAGCAACACCTGCGGATTACACTGCAGACTTTGAGGGAGCACCAGCTTTATGCGAAATTCTCCAAGTGTGCTTTCTGGCTGGACAGCGTAGACTTCTTGGGGCATGTGATTTCACAAGACGGTATATGTGTGGACCCGAGGAAGATCGAGGCCGTGCAGCGTTGGCCCAGACCCACATCGGTTACGGAGATTCGCAGCTTTTGGGGTTGGCCGATTACTAAAGGCGATTTATGCAGGACTTCTCCAGTATTGCTACACCTTTGACCGGGTTGACCCGGAAGGGAGTTCCTTTCGATTGGACGGAGGAGTGCGAGCACAGTTTTCAGCAGCTACGGACTCGGCTGACGACGACACCGGTATTATCATTACCTTCAGGCTCAGGCAGATTTGTGGTCTATTGTGATGCTTCTCGAGTGGGGCTAGGGTGCGTTTTGATGCAGCATGGCAGGGTGATCGCGTATGCTTCACGACAATTGAAGAAACATGAACAGAACTACCCCACTCATGACTTGGAGATGGCTGCAGTGGTCTTTGCACTTAAGATCTGGCGACATTACCTATACGGCGAGTCGTGCCAGATATTCACGGATCACAAGAGTCTAAAGTATATATTTCAGCAGCGAGACCTGAACCTTAGACAGCGCCGATGGATGGAGTTAGTGAAGGATTACGACTGCGAGATCTTGTACCGCCCGGGCAAGGCAAATGTGGTGGCGGATGCTTTGAGCAGGAGGCCCGGGGGTAGCCTATCCTGTTTGATCGCAGTACAGGGGCAGTCGTCGGCATATTGGCAGATATTATGCGACAGCCGAGTACAGTTCGAGTTCACGCCGATTGGAGGACAGATCGCGCATGTTCGTGCATGCTCACAGTTACTTGACCGCATACATGAGGCACAGCGCAGTGATGACCGATGTTCGGAGATCATGGCACAGATTGGACAGGGCAAATTTTCCGAGTTCGTGATCGATGATCAGGGGGTACTACGATTTGGTACTAGACTGTACGTACCAGATGCTGAGGGACTGTGGCGTGAGATTCTTGAGGAGGCACATCGATCGGTATATAGTGTCCATCCCGGTTCCACCAAGATGTATCATGATATGAGAGGTGTTTACTGGTGGGACGGAATGAAGAGAGACATCGCAGATTTTGTGTCAAGATGCCTGACTTGTCAGCAAGTCAAGGCTGAGCACCAGAGGCCCGCGGGAGAGCTACAGCCGTTACCCATTCCGGAGTGGAAATGGGAGCAGGTTTCGATGGATTTCGTTGTGGGTCTACCCAGGACTAGGCAGGGTACGACTCTATTTGGGTGATCGTAGATCGTTTGACGAAAGCGGCTCACTTCCTGCCAATGAAGACGACTTTCGGATTTGCTCAATACGTCCAGATTTACATTGACGAGATAGTACGACTGCACGGAGTCCCGACATGTATCGTGTCCGACAGAGGCACCCAGTTTACCAGTCGACTATGGCAGAGGCTTCAGGAGGCTTTGGGTACTCGCTTGAGTTTCAGCACAGCTTATCATCCGCAGACCGACGGACAGTCAGAGCGGACCATTCAGACTCTCGAGGACATGCTCAGAACTTGTGTATTAGATTTCGGAGGTAGCTGGGATCATCATTTGCCCTTAGTAGAGTTCTCCTACAATAACAGCTACCAGGAGACCATTCAGATGGCACCGTTTGAGGCTCTTTATGGGAGGAGATGCAGATCGCCCGCCTGTTGGACAGAGCTCAGTGAGAGCAGTATCTTAGGGCCACAGATCGTTGAGGAGACGACCGCGAAGATCCAGTTGATTCGCGATAGGATGAGAGCAGCCCAGAGTAGGCAGAGATCTTATGCGGACCGTCGGCGGCGCAGACTTGAGTTTTCTGTTGGTGATCATGTTTTCTTGAGGGTCTCCCCAATGAAAGGTGTGATGAGGTTTGGGAAGAAGGGGAAGCTCAGTCCCAGATATGTGGGCCCCTTCGAGATCCTCGAGCGTGTTGGTGCAGTTGCGTACCGGTTAGCCCTTCCGTCCAGTTTTCCAGATGTGCACCCCGTATTTCACGTATCGATGCTCCGTAGATATCTTCATGATCCCTCGCATGCGATTCAGCATCCGACGATCCAGCTTGAGTGCGACCTTTCCTATGCAGAGCAGCCGGTGATGATCTTGGATCGACAAGTGAAGAAGTTGAGATCAAAGGACATTCCATCAGTCAAGGTACTTTGGCGTGGTCAGGGCCGTGAGGAGGTCACTTGGGAGACCGAGAGCGAGATGAAGAAGAAGTATCCCCATCTTTTCGAAGGTACGTGTAGTTAGATTTTGAAATTCGGGGACGAATTTCTTTAAGGGGGAGAGATTGTAACACCTTAGGATGTATTTAGTGACTATTTATATTTAAGTAATGGGTTTTTAACAAAAAGTTTACCAAATTGTGTTTCAAATATTTTTCCTGAATTAATAAATATTTCTCTAAAATTTTTCTAGGCTTGCACACACATGTGCATGTAAACTAGGGTTTTTAAATGAGTTATTACCATGATTAGTGACCATGGTGGGTTAATCATGGGGATTAAGTCTTTTGGGTTTTAATTAAGTTTAAATTAGTTAATTAATAGTTGCTTTAATTTGAATTTTCTTGGGGTGTTGACTTGGTGAGAGAGAGAGAGAGAGTGCATCATGGCTTAGGCCATGCTTGCAATTAATGAGGAGAGAGAGAGGAGGGGTTGACATTGGGGTGATGATTTGTTTTCCTTTCATTTCTTTTGTTCTTCTCTCAAACCTCACTCTCTCTCACACACACACACACTTACCATCTCAGCAGCAACAGTAGCAACAGAGAGCAGCAACAGCAGCAACAGAAAGCAACAGCAGCAGCATCAGTGAGCAGCAACAGCAACACAACTTCGACTGCAGCCCCTTCCCTTCACTTCTTCTTCTTCCTCCAGCCCCCTAGGGTCGAGTGTGGGGTATATTTTCTAAACTTACTCCCTAGTTTACTTGTTTAGTGTAGTTTTGCTTCGGTTAGTGGTTTTTGGTGCGATTTAGTGCGATATGAGGTGTTTAGTGAGAAACTTGGCCAAGTGATGTGTGTTTTGGTTTCAGTAGGTTGATAGAGTGTTGTTAGGGCCATATTAACCCAGCTTAAACCCCAATTGCACTAAAATACCACCAGATCCCTATTTGATGCAAATTCATCATTTTTAAGCAAAATTTGAGTTTCTGAAAACTGCTTTCGACCCGGTGAGTTCTGAACAATTTTGAGAAGACTGCAGTATAGTTGTTAGGTGCTGATACCCCAGGTAGAACCCGACCCCCTTTCTTCTTGTTGAGGCCGCCGGAAAATTGTATCTGGCCGCAAATTGTGGCAAGATGGGGAGGGTTTGGGTTGGGGTTTGGTCCTATGGGTGTCTGCTGCTATGTGGAGTTTTGTGATATACATATTTTTGTAATTTAAGTTCTGTATAAAAATCTGGGACTAAATACCTATTTCTCGTATTTTAAACCTTCGCGACACGCGTGATACATGTGTGGGTTTGGGGTTTGTGCGTATCGCGACGCGTCAGGATAGTTTCAGGCGCGTGATTACACGTTTTAGCGTATCGCGCACACGCGCGATTGGTTTATGACACGGGTGTCTAGTTGGACCGTAATATCACGTTTTTATGAAATTGAGCTTATGTGTGATATATGTTATGTGATTCTAGGTTCGCAGGCGAGTGAGACGAACGCTGCAAAGAAGGGCAAGCAAGTCGTCGGCTACACTTAGCGCGAGATCTCGGTGAGTAGATTTCGCATCTACGGGGATATCGCCCGCATGGCGTTATGCGTCAGGGCTGATAGGACCTTATTATTATATGTTGCATTTACCTCATGGACTGTCATTGCATATTGCATTCCCTGCTATATATATATATATATATGCTTAGAATTGATAAAACACCGCACTATTACTAACGGTTTATGTTGCACGAGAACTAATCTGCATGCTACATACACACCGTTAGTAATTGCCATGACACACTCACTGTAGAACTGCCATGATTATATTGCTGTAGTTCATTTCATATGTGATTCGATATGACTTTCATGGAAATTGGGAGCCGCATGATATCTTTAAAAACGAAAACTAATTTTAAAAGCGGTTTTCCCTTATACCTATATCATGGATTGATGTACATAGCACATCGCATTGGATTTACTTCTTGGTGTTGGATTTTCATGTGATTTCTGGTTTTGAGGACCGTGGGATTTTTAAGAAAAGATGCACTATTTGAATACCCGGTTCCTCGTGATATGATATTTTGGTGCGTCCACCACGCGTTTTCTCGGTGCTGAGACGTGTGCTTGAAACCCGATTCGAGGAGATGGATGATCCGTTTGCGGGTTCGTGGTGGACCCGGTATGGTTCCCCGGGGCGAGAAATGTTTTTCGTGGAGTAGACGATGAGCCTGGCAGGGTGGCGAGTACCTACCGGTGATTGGTTGGACCTGGCGGTTATCCGGAGGATACCGACCAGAGTCGAGAGATGGATGCGGGATGACCCGTACTGCCGGGGCCGAGGGCCGATACCGCAGACGGAGCCCGTGGGCTGATCCGGACTGACGGAGCCCGATATATGAGGATTTGCGTGTCGATGCTGGACACGAGTAATTTATGATATTTTGGGTGCCGATGTTGGGCACTCGTGATTTCTCAGAGATTTACAGGATTCGAGGGCCGATGGGTGCGCCGGCGCCTGAGTTATTTGGGATCTGGGTGCAGTTGTGGGCACCGATTGTTTTCCACGTTGATATTCCATGTAGATGTTGTTTATCCCATGCTCAGCATTGATTATCATATATCTCATCCTGTAGTCATTTTACCTGACAGAGCATCTGCATGATTATAGCACATACTGCTTATTTCGCATTGATATCATCTGCTGGCATTTGTTAGAGTAGCGCAATACGTGCATGCTCGCGATTACCTTTATATGTTATCTCTATTCACGAGTTGGCAACTCACCCCCGTTGTGCCACAGTATTTGCAGGTTGCCCTCAGCATAGTCACGGCAGGCTGTCTTTTGCATCTTTTGGCTACAGATACCACTACAGTTGCGGCGAGAGCTGTTTTGCATTTAGGTGGGTTGTGGTATCTGATTACTTTTATTGTACCCCTTTTTGTATCTAGTACTCTCCATCTACCATTTATGTACTGGACTTAGATACTGTGTGAGGACGATGATGTATATTTTGTATTCTGGTGTCGAGCTCGTGGGGGCCGACTATTTTTATATGCAGTTTATATTCTGTGATGTTTACTTATTGCTCATTCTTCGCTACGGCGTCGTATATTACTCTTGTGATGATGGTTTCCGCCGTTGGGCGTGATTGCTCCCGTTTGGGAATGTTTTGTTTCATTATATCTCATTTTTTTACTCATATCCTCTTTTATACCTGGCCTCGGGGCTACTTTTACAAAGGAAATGCTGCCAAAATTATTTAAATGATTAAGTAACTTTAAAAGAACTTATTGAATTATTTAAGGTTTTCTAGATGTTTTAACTAAATGTTTTCAACACTCACTATTTTTAAATGGTTTTTGATTTCTGGGTTCGGCTTACTTAGTCGCGTTACGCCTGTAGACGTAGCGTGGTTAAGTGCTGGTCACGAGTCGAAATATTCGGGTCGTGACAACAACACTTTGATTTTGAACAATTGCTACTATGTACCTTCCTTGGTTTGCAACATCATATCAGTTTCTTTACTTGATAAAGATGGATATAAGTTTGTTCTTGATAGAAATATCATGAACATTTAACTTAATCAGGTATTGGTTGCAAAAGGTACACTGTGTAATGGTATCTATGTTCTTAATCAAAACACAGTTCTCAATATACAAAACACACGCAAGAGGAAGAGTTCGGATGTGAACGAATCTTATTTGTGGCATTGTAGACTTGGTCATATCGGAGAGAAAAGATTGAGTAAGTAGCATAAAGATGGACTTTTGGATACGTTCGAATTTTCATCTTATGAAACTTGGCAATCTTGTCTCAAAGGAAAGATGACCAAATCTCCGTTCACCGGACCTGGGGAAAGAGCAGCAGAGCTCTTGGGACTCATACTGTCTCGACCCGAAATGGCACGTGACTGGCACTTGAATCATATGAAGTGTATAGGACCCCATCTAATTCAAGTTAGCCAAAATCCTAGAAATCTAAACCATTTTGAAGAAGAAGTGCAGAAAACTTGTTTTAAAACAAGTGGTTTTAATAATTAAGTGGCATTAGACATTAAAAAGCAACGTCATATTTTCCCGAAAATTTCGGCAGAGTCTCCTATGTAAATACTGGCCCCAAAAGGGTACAACATGAATAATATACATAATGATAAAAGGCATTCTCAAGCGGGAGCTAGCTCTTCATCAAAAGGCGGTCACAACCACGCAAGCAATAAATATACAACTCCGAAGGGCAAGGATCAAAACTCAGAATAAAATCAAAGGAAAACCATAATAGTACAACACACGACTCTAAGGTCGAAAGAATATACAACTAGTCTTCTAAGGTTATCAAATAATACAGTCTGGTTGATGGAGTTTACTAGATACAACAGAAATATAATAAAAGGTACAATGCTAGTCACGATGCAAGTGAACCCACCTACAAAAGCAATCATCCGGAAGGAAGCAGTGTGCCAGCAAAGCCGCCAAGGAAACATGTACAGCAAAACCTGCAAGAAACTATGGCACAACGGGGGTGAGTTGCCAACTCGTGAGTAGAAAACATCACCGAGCAGAAATCGCATGTATGACTCAATCCTAGGTCATACGATAGTAATACCTCAAATAATAAAGCCTGAAGCATATACTAATGGCAAGGGTAAACATCTATACATAAGTGTAATACCAAGTGCTCGTGTCAGTGTCTCAGGTAGCAACATATCATAGATATGATGTATGAATGCATGAAAACAGAATACATCTAAATGAGAAAGCTGGTTTCTTATCTCAGTGAGATTTATGTATAAAAATTGAAGTATCATCAATGAAATCAACAGAGAATCAGTGTCTAGTTTCGACACAAAATATATATCTCACTATCTCAATATCTCAGGCTTCGGCAATCCGGACTGGCCTATATCATCAAATCTCAATACCACAGGCTCCCGCAATCCGGATGGGCCTATACTCTGATTGGTATCCTCCGGATATCCGTCGAATCACATTAAAATCACCGGTCGGTAGTGCTCCCCTGCCAGGCTCAACGCCAACATCTGCGACCTTCTCGTCCCGGGGTACCGCACCGGGTCCACCATGTACCCACAGACGGTTCCTCCCCCTCCACGAATCGGGTGTATGATATCGCTCAAGAGCCGAGAAAACTCATTGTGGACACCTCTCAAATCATATAATGAGAAAACCGCAATTTTCTATCTTTAAAATGATAATAAGTTTATAAAATCTTTGTGGTTTCTCCAAATCCATAAATCTTATGGAAAATCCGAATCCCATAATCATAAGTCAATAAACAGTGAATACTATAATATTGTATGACAAATGAATATATGAACGCATGAGATATCACAGTAATAAATGTAATGTCTAAGCTATCATATAAAAGTAAGCGCACTAATACTATATCGAAACTATCAACTAACAATTTATACTAATGAAGTATTATTTTCTAATGACTACGTGACATGAAAATTACCGGTGATGATGTGGGTGAGCCGGCAAGTAAGTGTACGTAGAGCATACGCATCATCAGTAATTGTAACATTTCAGAAAAATGAAATATTATTTTTGGGAATTTTTATAATTAAATAATAAATATAATGAATATTTTAATATTTCGGTATAATTAAATACCGATAAATTGGGAAAAATTTGGAAAATTATAGAAATTACTAAAAAGATGGTGCTTTATGTGATTTATGAAAATTATGAAATTTTATGATTTATTACACACTATTTTAATGCTAACCGCGATTAAACATCGCTAATCTCGCATTAATCCGGTTTTGTGCATATGACATGCACCATGTCATTTTTACACTTTGATACATTTTCCTTCATGGTTTCCTTCTCTTTATTTATGCATGGTTTTAAAATTTAAAAGAGAAGAGAAAGATAATGAAAACAAAAGAAAAGAAATTGGAAAATATAAAGAAATAGGTATGGACAAGAGAGAGAGAGGGTGAGGGGTCAAACCTTGGTCATGACCCTTTGTTTCTATCATCATCTTCATCTTTTCTTCTCACTCTTTAGCCCATGGCTGCCTCCTCACTCCCCTTCCACTTCAAACCCTTAAAACATCATCAAAACAACATCCAAACATCATCCCCACTTCAATAAAAACATGCACAAGCTCACAAGCAAAACTTTGGACCAAGAAAGCAAGGATTTTGAACACTTGGGCAACTTAAGAAAATTCTTGAGTTGCCAAATGAGGTAATCCCTTCACCATTTGTATTGTATTACATTTACTTTAGTGTCCATGCATGTTTAGAAGTGATTTAGTGAAGTTTAGTGAACTTTGAAAATTCGAGAAGAGGATTAGGGTTTGAACTGAATCCTAGGGTATAATTGAGACTTAATATTGACCTTAAACCCCTGTGGTGATTGATTGGAGACCTAAACCCGAGACTAGAATTCCAATTATGGAACTTAGAAATCCCCGACATCGTATTTTGTGAGAATTGTGTAAGGAAATTGGAATCTGCTAACACTCGGGGACCTGGGAAATTATTTAGCGAACACAGTGAGTCATGCAGGCACCCTAGGAGCTACCACTGAAACCTGAGACCCCTTGGACATTTCCTGGCCGCAATTTTGCTCATTTTGGCCGCAATTTACTGCCATGGTACTTTGGAATCATCCCGTACTTGGTCCATGGCTTCATTTTAGGCAAATTAGAACTACCCCATATGCAGAATTTGCTAATTTCACCTGGAACAAAATCTGGATGTGTTTTACAAAGTTTCTGAATTCGTTTTGCGGCTTTTAATGATTTGGAATTTAGTTATTGATATTATGTTTCTTTCGTGTGGCGTTTGAACGCCAACGACTAGGGTTATTGGTCGTGTTTTGCACGCGAAGTTATAGGTTTTGACCTATGGGCGAAACGTGTGCCGTTTTGGTTTTCCGACATGGTTTTAATACGCATATGCAATTGTGTATTGGTTATAGGTACCCCACGTAGACTTCGAGACGACGAGAATGAGGATGGCTTCATCGACTCCAGCAAGCGAAGAGCAAGGTGGGTAGATATATATCTACGGGTGAAGTCGGTTGGAAGGCGTATAGCACCCCCGCAGTTCGAAATATAGTATGCTATATATATGATATATTTATATGTGATTATATGTTATATGAAACATGGATAGTCAAGATAGGGTTCTCGATATAGCTTTAGTGTTATTAGAAGTAGCTTAGCTTAGCTTCGTAGTCGCGAAACCCTAGAATAAGGTTTACACCCACACGCACACACACACATGCATACATTTTATTATTGTACGTATATGGGGATTTGTATATATATATATATATATACCCATGGGTATGGGACTATGTGTATATATATATATATATATATATATATATATACGTATACATATACTTGGATATTGAGGATAGTATATGATTTGAAGATGCGTCGATGAGATTGGGCTTGAGGCCATGAGATCGATGATGTGGCGTGGTTCGTATTATGAGATACGACACGATTTGTATAGTGGGTCCTTAGGCGTTGTGTTTTCATACACACGCACATATATGTAGAGGGTATCAGTTTGAACTATACTTAGATCAGTACCCCCAGTTCATGATATATGATGAAAAAGATACCAGACGAATAATGAGATAAATATGATATTTGACCCATACCCAGATTTGGGTTGCCATACGATGGATTTACCGTACGAGCTATATTGATGACTGATCCACACTCTTGACTCGAGGATGTAATAATATATGGGGTATCGTATGGGATACTATTGAGGTGGGATCACCGACTATTATATATATATATATATATATATATATATATGCATCGACTCAGAATTAGGTGGTTTACCCTTACCCTTTCGGTTAGACTGTTCGTTTAGTCCTGTAGTTTATTTGTAGATGTTAGACTAGACTCGAGTCATACCTACTTCAAAACTAACGAATCGTGAGTATTTTAAACACAGGCCAAGGGATTATAGGGATATTTTCGAAAGACGCATCTTTTCTTAAAAGACCGTAGCCCTTATTTTCTAAACACCACGATTCGTGTTATTTCAAGTGGCAAAACTGTATGACATATATATATTGATGTAGATTCTTCATTGTTGTTTTTATTATTCAGCTCCCGTATATTATTGCTGTTCGCATCGCAATTGCATGCTTATATTGTGTTTTCATATTCCATTATTGAGATCATGCTGTCAGGACACCAGCACCATTACCGAAGATGCGTATGCTCCACGTACACTTGCTTGCCGGCTCACACACATCATCATCAGTAATTGCCATCTCACGTATAATTTAGTGAATATTATTTCGTTGACATAGCCTGCTAGCTGATAGTTGCAATATGTTATCGCTTTTATATGCTAGTTTAACTATTGCACTCATTGCATGATATTAGATGCATTCATATATTCATTAGTTATGTAGTATTTTGGGGTTTTATGCCGATATTCACTGTTTACTTACTTTTGATTTTTGGATTTCGGATTTTCACGAGATTTGGGGATTTGGGGGAAAACCGCAAGAATATATATAAACTTCTCTCTCTCCCTCTTT